>JBAJFE010000047.1:0-1487514 GCA_037903355.1 Trichuris trichiura | reverse complement strand
CACAGCGCGCCTCCACCCTTAAGCCTCCTTTCTGTTTACCTACGAAGGTGCACCCGCGAGCGAGAGTGACCCCGCAGCTCCGGTGCCTGCGAGGCGCGATGGCGGTTGGTCGGCTGAGCAGCGTACAGCGCCCAGGTCAGCACAGCGCGCCTCCACCCTTACGCCTCCTTTCTGTTTACCTACGAAGGTGCATCCGCGAGCGAGCGTGACCCCGCAGCGCCGTTGCCTCCGAGGCGCGATGGCGGTTGGTCGCCTGAGCAGCGGAGAGCGCCCAGGTCAGCACAGCGCGCCTCCACCCTTACGCCTCCTTTCTGTTTACCTACGAAGGTGCACGCGCGAGCCAGCGTGACCCCGCAGCTGCGTCCTGCGAGGCGCGATGGCGATTGGTCGCCTGAGCCGCGTAGAGCGCGCCGAGGTCAGCACAGCGCGCTCCACCCTTACGCCTCCTTTCTGTTTACCTACCGAAGGTGTACCCGCGAGCGAGCGTGACCCCGCAGCTCCGTTGCCTGCGAGGCGCGATGGCGATTGGTCGCCTGAGCAGCGTAGAGCGCCCAGGCCTGCACAGCGCGCCTCCACCCTTACGCCTCCTTTCTGTTTACCTACGAAGGTGCATCAGCGAGCCAGCGTGACCCCGCAGCGCCGTTGCCTGCGAGCCGCGATGGCGATTGGTCGCCTGAGCAGCGTAGAGCGCCCAGGCCAGCACAGCGCGCCTCCACCGTTACGCCTGCTTTCTGTTTACCTACGAAGAGCGAGGCGGAGCGTACCCCGCCGCTCCGTTGATTGCGAGGCGCGATGGCGATTGGTCGCCTGAGCAGCGTAGAGCGCCCAGCCTGCGCAGCGGCGCCGCTACCGTTACGCCTGCTTTTTCTGTTGCCCTACGAAGGCGCACCCGCGAGCAGACGTGACCCCGCAGCTCCGTTGCCTATGAGGCGCGATGGCGATTGGTGGCCTGAGCACGTGAGCGGCCGGCGCCGGCGGCCGGCCAGCCTGCAGCCTCCCTCTTTACCTACGAAGGTGCATAGAGCGAGCGACCGTGACCCGCAGCGCCGTTGCCTGCGAGCCGCAATGGCGATTGGTCGCCTGAGCAGCGTAGAGCGCCAGGCCTGCACAGCGCGCTCCCACCCTTACGCCTGCTTTCTGTTTACCTACGAAGGCGCACCCGAGCAATACGTAATTATTACTTCGTTCAGTTACGTATTGCTAACGACGAGAATTTATATAATAATAATTTCAACACTTAAGCTGTAAATCACGAAATTCGCTCAGAATGCTTCAAGTTGTGTTGGCATGTCGCGCGCTGGTGTGGTTGTTGTTTTTTTAAATTTTGTTCCGCCATTTCCACTTTCGCAATAGAGCAAAATGTCCAAAGGTCATTGCGAAGCACTTTCATTTTTTCGTACGTCCGTTTACTTTGCTTCAATTTTTTTTTCTTTACCGCGCAGCCAACTTGCAAAAGCGAAGCAGCGCCAAATGCTTGGCTCGATCTCGATTTAATGCTTTCGGAATATGATGTTTTTAGCGAACGTCAACAAGAAGTCGCCGTGGGAACGAACAGGCGCGCACATAAAAATATGCGACCACATTCTGTAATGGAAGATAATAAAGTACAATCTGTGCTGCCCATCCTTTTCCATGCAGACTAATAAATTTACCGCCTTCAGTCATTGCCGCCACGTTTGCCTTGTTCGTGGAAAGCTGTTAACTTTCAGAAATAGCGCTTACTAAATAGTCAAGTAAAAAAGTGCTACCTTACGGCAGTTCACTTGGTTTTTTCGCAGCTTTCTCCCGTCCTCAGATGCGCATTTGTAAGATAGCGAACCAAATTCCCTACCAGTCAAAGGATGAGCAGATTATTAGGAAAATAACAGAGAATAACGCATATAGCTTTCAGCGTGTTCCGCTGGTTGGTAGGTCGCTTGTTTCCATATTTTACGGATACACTTTGGCGGAACGGAAAAAAGCCGCAAAAAGATCTAATGGAAATCCAACGGCATGTCTTAACTTTAAAATTACATTTAAATTCCTAAAATGCGTTTCGAAGTTGTATGGTTATAACGGCTGAACATTTTAAACATGCGGGAGGTTTTTGTACGCCTTAATATCGTTATTTGTAGATATTGTACAAAGCTATAAGAAATCTGTGACTATGACTAAAACGCCAAGATTTTTACCGCTAAAAAATGTTCGCAAAATTTCGAATTACCGTGCACCACTTAAATGGCATTTTTAGCTTATTGTTACGTACTGGAAGTGCGATTCTTTTTAATGCTGTCCCAATTATGCGTCAAATTGCTGCTTTCATCGATAAACAGTCATTCTCGAAGGAACAACGCTCTAAAAAGCATCAAGTCGATGTCCGAATGAAATTTTTATTCTCTTCGACCTTTTATGGATAATTTTCTAAAACCTACTACAATGTAGTTGTTGTTAAATGATTTAGTTATACATTTGGTAGGTATGCTTTTTTGTTTTAATAACTTTTCCTTGCCAAAGCAGCCCTGCCGCCGTTACCGTACATTTTGAAGACTTGAGGTTTTTTTGTTGTCGTTTGTTCAATGCAGTGGTGGCGTGCATTGACAAGCAGCTTACAATGGTGGCAGTAATGTGGCGCTTAACTGCTCTACTATTCACAGCATTTCGGCATTCTCGCCGGGCCAAATTGCCAAACGAGATAATAAAATGCCACCTGCGAATGCTCTCTGGAAGCAACTGGCGAATCGCTCGTTCCGTCCGTTGTTCGAACAAACGTTAAAACGGACGGCGTTGAAAGATACCGCCGTAGGACAGATCGGCTAAGGTGGGCCGACTTTTGAAACGACTTGAAAAGATGGCAATTTTGTCCGATTGTTTTGCCCCAATTAACCAATGGCACTTCTTTGTCGGCACGTTACCACCTGTACCGGTCCGCCTTGGCAACAATAATGTTCAGGGCCAATTCCTATTCACTGTGGCTCGTTGTTATCCATCCGATCGGTGGCCCCAATAAACAATCGTGCCATATTGTGGCAAAAAGAAAATGGTGGCTCTTCACTAGCAGCTGGCGTAGTTGTAAAATAAATAACAATAGGAATAACTTCCGTTTAGTGGTCGTTCTAGGAGCGTTGAAAGAGCAAACCGCGTGCAGCATTAAGCTTCCGGAACTCCTTCCTATCTCCTAATGTACTTATAAAAGGAGCGCGGCCATCATGTTTTCCCCTCATTAAAAAAACATTTAACTTTAAAACTCTTACGTAAACCAAGCATTCGCTATTGCTAGCGACTAATACAATGTTTTTCCGCAAATTAAATCGTCTGATATCTCTATCCAACAGTTTCTTACTCAAAAGAGGGCCAATTCGAAAAAGCACTTTCAATTTTGCCCCCTTCGATAAAGCTCTATGCACTACGACGCCTACAATAGTTGAGGCGCGCGAATATCGAATGGAACTTGTGTGTTTTGCCCTAAAGGGCAGCGTCCGTCAGCCAGGAGCAGAAGACCAACACGTTTTCCAAAATGGCCGACAATTTCGCAGGGACAAAGCTGAATCAAGTCAAAGGAGGAGTGACGGTTGGAAATTAGGCAATAAAAAGATTTTACGATCACCCGGCATACAAGCATCCCTTGCCAGGCGAAAGCAGAGCCCGCTGCGGTAAACAGAAATAGTTTAATCATGTTTGCACGCGCCAAACCGTCCACGGACTAATAAAACCGCCATATTGTCTTGTAGCTTTGCCGAATCGTTGTTTCGACTTGCCGAAGTAAGCGCGGGTCGACCAACAACGACGTTTACCCGTAAACATTATCCTCGTCGGAAAGGATGGAATAAAAGTGTTCTAAACGATTTTAACAACTAATCCGACAATCCGACGCGAAGGACGATTTTTAAGAATACTTCTTTTTGTATTGCTTATGAAGCCAACGATTACTTTCTGGCGCTGTATGCTCTGGTACGACTTGAAAATTTTCATGGCTTCAAAAAGAGAGTTTATTCATGATTAATTTGCATAACGTAAACTAAACATTTTCCTTGGGTGTCAAGAGAATTTTACTAACGGCTTATCCGGATAATGGTTTAAAGTGGGCACAAAAGCTGTATACTTGAAAAGAGATGCTTCATTTCAATGTACGGAGAGCAAAGTGCTTTTCTACGTGCAATATCCATTGCTCACGTGGCGTATGCAGAAAAATCAAAGTTCTTCGAGCAGCAGCAGCAGCAGCAGCGGCACAAGTAGGCAATGTATTATTTGAAAAAGTACGCGTCATACTTTCGCCATTCGCGTACATTGCCGCTACTTGCAAAGCTCTTTTGACGTGCTCGCTTGAGCTTTTGTTCCCTCGGTAAGGGCGACCAACGTGACTTTCGCTAACTATTAGGGAATTAGGCCGGAATTTGTTTAGCGATTATACGCGCTTGGCAAACAGTTCAAAAGTCGTTATTTCTCCAAGACGAACCTGACGCGCCCAATTAGGTCCATTGCCAATTGGCATTAGGGCGCAATTTAAAGGGTCGTTGCGCAAGTGGAAAAACAAAACCACCTTCTCTCAATGATAAGTCAAATTGCTCAAGTCTCAAAGGCGGCTAATACGACGACCACTTTCAAACAGCTGTCTTTAGCTGGGCAACAAAAATCTAAGACGACGACGATTGGCTCAACTTCGGGCTTCGCGTAACACGAGGCAGCATTGAGCAAGTTGGATAATGAGCAAAGGCAAAAAAAGACTACGCTTCTTTCCAGTAGTTTACCGAATGGATATTTGATGAATTGTTTAGCGAAAATATGCGCAACTTTTCCGCCTACGTTAACTGAGCATCAAGAAGGTTGGGGTCAAGGATTTTAAAAATTTACTTTATTCCTCCTACACGAAATAAATAATACGACGGACGAGCTGCACTAACGCTTCGGTGAGTAGAGACAGAGAGAGAGAGAGGCGCGGGAAACATTTTGAAAGAATGACGGAATCAAGTCGTTCCATTGTTAACGGGTAGAAGATCTTTGGTGTGAGAGCGTATACGGGCATACAGGGCAGCTTTAAGATCACCCAAAGCCCCGACAAAGGTAAGAAAGCAATGGCAGTCAGCTGGGCGGCGTTGAGGAGGAGCAATGACTCAATGAGGGTCCCTGAGAGGTGCTCGTAGCCTCCGCCTGGGCCCTCTGTTGCTGCTTTTTTTGCTTCATCCTTCTATTTTGAAACCATATCTTTACTTGGCGTTCCGTAAGCGCCAAACTTCGGGCCAATTCCCATCGTTTTTGCTTGGACACGTAAGCATTGTACAAGAACTCCTTCTCCAACTCCAAAGTTTGATACTTCGTATACGGCTTGCGTTTCTTCCTAACGGCAATAGCGTTGGTCCATTCCAGTCCGTGTTCTTCAATTTAAAGCGTTGTATATAGGTTGCGGCCGGTTGGCAATAAATAGATATCGCTTTCAATTTCGCTAACACGCACCTGACGACTCAATTTGAGATTAAATTCAAGGCGACCGACCTAACAAACACTAACACGTACGTACGACGCAAATGGTTGCTCCGTTATGCCGCGACAATAAATAAAGTCGGCTATTTGGTCGCATCGGCTCGAAGCTGGTCATTTTTACAGGCAAACCGGTAGCAATGTCGACTGACGCGAATGACACAATCGCTTTTGCAAGGGTGAGCCGCGCTCGAAAGGCGCACCTTAAGGCGTTCCACCGGCCGGCGTTGCTCGTGGCCGAAGAAAGAAAGTGGAAGCGTCTTTTTTCCGAATTGCCCTCACGTCGAGGGACTGCAACCGCCTTTGGGCAGTAAATCATATTACCGTTGTTCGTTCGCTGCCTATTAATTTTCACCTATGGCCACGACCATAATTCACTGTCATTTTTGAACAGAAAAGGAAGCGCCAACCTGCTACCCGAATGGCCATTGCTGATTTTGCTAATGGCCAGTCTAAGGAGGACAAGCGACCCCGTAGGGTGAGCAGGAAAAAGGACATCTTTGTTCGCTAGCCGACACCCAAGATGGTCTCTCTTAACCTTTTGACCTTCCTTAGCCAAAGTGCTCAGAGTATATATAAGCATATATATAAAAAAAAGAATAATCAGAAGTCTCTATCGGCTTGTAAATGCCAGTTGATCATTGGACGGGATATGCCTAATGCCCATTACGTTTCAACAAAAGCTGTTAACCAAAGAGGGTTTCAATGATAGCAAAGGCAGATGGGGGACGGTAATGTGGCAATTAAATGTTTACGGGCCATATTATAAAATTGTTGCTGCCTACAATGAGCGCGGGTGGTCTCTCGGCCATTGCTCGGAAACGTACCTTGTCCAAATGTACTTGCGTGCGGAGTTACTTCACCCAAAGCGATTGTACTTGGTTGATACCTGGCCACTGGACCAAAGTTGAGCTCGGCTGGTGTCGTCTGAAACTGCGAGCAAACATGGAATGAAAAGTGATCATCTCGCGTAATGATAATGCTGATAAAGAAAAGTCTACTTGGAAAGGATTGAGACTTCGATCGTAGGTTGGATGTGTTTGAGGTGCGGCATGATGGTGATGATGATGGTATGTACTGTAAGGCCATGTTTGCTGAGCCAAGTTAGCATACATCTCCATAGCGCTTGACGTGCTACCATTGTTGGCTCCCGTAGTATTCGTAGTGGCGCCGTGCGAAAATTCATATCCGGTTGGCCACATCTTGAGGGCAGCCGCAGCGGCTGCCGCCGCCGCGACTTGCGATGATTTTCTCTCCATATCCCGACTGGCCGCGTCGTAGTAATAGCCGGGGCTGACGCGAACCGAACCTTGAGCCAGCGGATATGTACTTGCCGCTGTTGAGTCGACTCCGCTAGTCCATGGGCTGCATCGGGATGTGGGTAGAGGGAAACCCGGAGGACAAAAGCTTGCTGCTGGCGTTGGGGTCCCTCCTGGAGGCGGACCCTTAACCGGACCCAGACAAGATGGTGAGCTTGCATTATTGCTATTGCTCACCGGTGAAACTTCAAACGACAGCGACGGCTTGCATTCGGCGGCAAACGATTGCATAAAGGCTGGATTCATGGCGATGGACAGCATGGAAAACCTGCTATCTCTATGTTGCCCAGTGGAGTGGATGAAGCCTGGGAAACTGAAGGCTGAAAGCTATGCCACTCTAGTCCGAGCTGGCCTACGACGACGGCGGCGTGCCAGTCGGTGGTTGAACAGAGGGGGCGCGGCAGAACTTCTTTTCTTAGTCCCAACAAAGTGCGCACATGACGTGCTCAGCATGGCCATTCAGCAGCGCCGCGGAGTCGAAGGCCATGCCAAGTATACTGTAGTTGCGGCGGCGTCCTTTGTAGTTGGTCACGTGACGAACAAATTGCATCTCCGATACCGCTAGTTATTGAAACAAGCCAACACCTTGGACAAACGGTCAAAGTGGCCACGGCCGTGACACTGGTAAACGTCCGTTCGTAAGGGAAAACTTTTTTTCATGATCTGATGTGACCAACTGATTTGCATAACGCGGGCGTCAATGGGCGACGAGTTGAAGAAATGCATTTTCAACCATTTCGTAAAAGCAGCACTGCAAAGGAAGAGGCGAGATGGATTGTGTTCTCAGTGAATCAGTGAGAATATTTTTCCTTCTAGTGGTCGCTTAAAAGAGCGCCAATCTTCCCAGGACGAGCAGAGACGTCTTGGCGGGCCTCGCAAACCACTGTGATGCTCATTCAAAGGACAACAGGCGCAGACAGACATTTTCTGTTTCGTCCAGTGACGACATTTTTAAACAGGCAATGGATGATAACGACGTTGTTGAATCTACACACGGCCGTTTATCTGTCAGCAGACTGATGCAACGACAACTCAGTAGCCTTTGATCTTGCCGCCGCGCATACTTTCGACTCTTCCGACAATTGCTCACGACGAGCAACTTTTACCCTGCAAAATGCTTCGTCTACAAATCTCCTCCTTTTGGGATTTGACGGTTTGGTCACTTGGAGGTCCCTTTCCTAGACGCGGGTTAATCGTTGAGCGCAGCCGTAAGGCAAAGGCAAAACCGCAGCAAAGAAAGGCCTGTTTTCAACCAGCCCGTGGAGACTGAAAGCGAAGCATCGGCGCCAATTTACGACCGCCAATAAGTGCTTCGCCCGCCGACGGCCAGCCGGTTATGTCGCGGCACCCTTGCTACCGCTTTGTCCCTCTTTAGCCTCCGACATGCAAAAGCATATGGCCGCTGTCCGTTCGCGCTTCTTTCAACTTTCAGCAGGCCAATGCCGCCGCCTACTCACTCACCTTTTGGTAAAGATGGCCGCTTCGCGCTTGAAGTCTCTTCTTCTTCGGTTGGCCGTCTAATTTGGGCGTCTTTTTACATATGCAAATTTACCTATTCAAATTCAAAAGCGAACGCGTTTGCTATATGACAAAAAATTGACGCATCAACCTTTGCGGCACGTTCAGCAGCGTTACGAAGCGAAAATATTAGCCAGAGACATGCGCTTATAGACGAGCCAAAGATGCGCGACGTAACTTTTCCTTTCGCACACTTTGGGACGTTATGCTAATTTCAAAATGAACACCCGCCATCGACGGTGCGTCATAAACAACATACAAAGCTGCTAAGTGTCCATACAAAATAAAACGTTGTAAAAGCTACCGTTTTGACCCTGCAGTCAATGCTCGGCGAACGACAAGCAAACAGCACCCGATAACGTGCTCGGTGAATAGCGGAACGTTGGAAATGGCGCCTGTTAATTAATGGGGCAGTTTTACCTGCTCGATGCTATCTCGATTCAATGTGTATTGCATTTTTTGCTCTCTTCTGCCATTCACAGTGACGACGGGACAAATTGTCAATTAAATGGTCAATTCGCTTTTGAGCGTTCGCCTTTGACAAATGTCGAAAACGATTCGGCTTACGCTCCTTAAGGAAAGGCATTCGAGCTCGTTGCGCAACGTTTAAATGGTTGCTTTGATTTAAACTCGTCTAATTTGCATACGTCCTCGCAAAAGGCAGCTTAGATCGTGGCTATTTTAGGGTCAAATAAGGCGGGCTGGACAAAGGCGGAGCAAAGGGCGAAAAGATCAATTTTGTCTCGTAATTGTCCTCACCCGCCGCCGATGACCAGCGAGTTTAATCATCTTGTCGTCGATGACCCTGCGGCTGTCCATATTTTCCCACGGAGGTCATCACCGTTTTCCGCATTCCATGACAAGCAACTCTGCTTCCGCTCGTAAATGTTGACATCTACGGCGGTCATCTCTATTGCCAAGGCAAACTGTCCTAAACTCCTTTTATGGGACCGCCGGGAAGATTGACCACCCCCTGCTGCTTAATGTCGCGATATCCTGGCATAATTTTACCACAGTAGGAAAAGATACTCGCAGATGACGGTGGCGGGCGTTAGACTCGGGCGAGAACCTTGATTCGACGAAAATGTGCACGAAGAATTTAGCCGCGCCTGTCGAACCGAAGTGGAACGAATTGCGGCTAACTGTCAATAGAAAAATTGTACAAACAAGAAGTGGGCGGGCGCGTCCAGCCGGTCCCCTGAGACAATGAATCATCGCTGGCACTACTGCTTAAGCCAAAATCACTTGACGAGCAAACCATTCCGGCATATCCACTCCGTAGATGAACGATCCATGCGAATGCCTGCGAACGCTGCTTACTCTATCTAAGTCACTGTGGTAATCCTATTTAAAATAATTGTTTCTTTTGGAAACCCGCCGAAAGTCGTAGCTAGCACCACGGCTCCCCAAAAGTCTATTGAAGCATCAGGCGCCGCTGTTCTGCTAACTCAGTAACGTTCCAACTATTCAAATGCAAAGCAACGAACGCCGCCCGTTGCGAATGGTAATAAAGCGACAGACGCGCAAAAAATCAACTACAGCTTCCGGCCAGCTGACACTGGCTACAGTTACGGACTCGTCAAAAGTCATAATGAAGACACTTAGGTTCCTTTGGCGGCCGATCGTTAAAGACGGATTGCTTTTTGAGCGGCCCTCCCGATGAACGGAAAAGCATAAAGTTCCGTTGCTAAGTGGTTCGTTTGCAATTAGAAAAAGGTGCAAATCATTTTTTCCACTTTTCCAGTTCCGCAAAAATGCTACGCCGAAGGATCGTTCGCCCGTAGCCTGTAAGCGGATAGCGCTTACGCGGCTTTGCGCACTTTAAACAGAAGATCATTTTTTCCTAAAAAAAACAACGAAACTCAAAGCTGAAACTCGTTGAAAATTAATGCAGAAAAAGAAAAGCATTTGAGCTTAGGACAAATCTGCCGAACCGACATTTTCGTTGCCAAACAAATTGTAGGCCGCAGCCGGCTACCGTAAAGGCTTTTGCTTAATGCATTTTGTTGCCCGAATTGGTTGCAAGCCAACCAACGGCTCAAAAGTAGCACAAAAGCCTTTGGCGGCAAGTTCCGTCGGCCTATTGCAACTTTACTATGAAAGAAAAAATTACCATATTTGCAAACAGGAAAAGTAAAGAGCTCGGAAAGCGCGTAGAAGCAACGAAAGTTCAATGCCGTTTCCGTCAGTTCTTAAAGAGCGGAAAATTATGGACATTGGCTATTGATAAAATTTCCGAAGGCATTTTTTTGCCCATTTTGATTTTATAAAACATCGGATACGTTAGTATAAGCGAAGTTTGATGCCTCTCGCTAGAAAAGCAATAAATACGCGCTAAAGCTGAACAATGATAGACTACAACCTGAGCATAATTTAAAAATATTAGCGAAAGCTATGAGAATTGATCAATGAAGTAGTTTTATACTTAAAAAGTCGGCAGTTTCGCTTGAATAGCATTACTGTTTCCCACAAGGTGCGCGTCATGAGAGATTTGAAATTTAAAACGCCTATTTAAATTAAGATTACGATCATACGATCGCTGGCAAAGCATCTCTATGCGCTGTTGTCAAATCGAGCTTCATGATAAGCATTACAATGAAAGTACAGCGCGATAGAACCTAAGTAAAATGCCAGCTATATCAGGCAGAAGGCTACCGCCCAATGATTTGCCCTAAAAAGGTTAATCAGGTTTTACAAATGCATTCAATTCAAAGCAAACGACACTGCGTCAAACAGTGAACAGTTTCCGTCACCCACATTTGAAATCATTGCTTTTATTTGAGCTGAGACGATCGAACGTTGGACTTTCCTGCTTTTCTATTCTCTTCCTGATAAGGCTGAAAGTAGGATAGTAATCCTTGCATTCCTATACGGGAGGATAAAATGTCAAGCATAAATACATCGTTGATGGTTTCTTGCTGTTTGAGAACACTTTTCCCGCTGTTACGCATGCATGCCTCTCAACTGCTTAAAATTCGCATAAAGTGGTCGACGAAGCGCAAAAATTTTGTTTTTGCTTTAGGCAGTTAACCGAAAAATAAAGGAAGAACAGGAACGCAAAAATACTAAGACTGTCCAAAAGATTGGTAGTAAAATGTTGTTTTTCAAATTTGGGCGAAAGTAAGGACGGACGCACTATTCAAGCAAAGACTTTTGTCTCGCCCCTTTCGGTATTAAATCTTTAATGAATATCATCACTATACCGTACGACTAAACGAAATGTCTTAATTTTCAAAAAAAAGTTTTAACTGAAAAATATGATTTGGTGTGAGCCACTATCTGTATTATTTAAGCTTCCATAATCTGAACTGCGCAATATAGTCCTTTGGTTCTCAAGTATTAACTTTTGTAATGCTTTTCCGGATTTTCCTCCTCACTCAAGCAAATGAAATGCTAAATAATTCTGGCTACCATATAAAAGCTCATCTATCAGTTTAAGTTTAAAAGTAGAGCTAATTATAAATGGCCAATAATTTATAAACTTTTAGCTATCAAAGAAAACAGCTTTTGTAACGCGTAAGGCGAAATTATAGATGGGGAAATCGTTGGTGCTTTGGCGATTTTACACGATGCGCTTTTATTTCCTTTTCCCGGCCGGCGTTTGCTGGCAACTTCCAAGCTGTGCATTGCTTTGAGGTCACGTTGACGGGATGCCCTTCCCGAAGGCGTTGATGAACGATTTGATGTTGCAATTTGTGAGGTGTTTTCCTCTGTTGCAGCCCGGTCGTATTCACAGTGTTCCATTCAACGATAGCGCAAAACTTTCAAACAATGCAAACGCTGCCGCTATACATGGCCGACGTTTAACTTGCAACTTTGAATTAGCCGGCCAAAGAATGCTGCCCAGTTTTTCGGAAATTTACGATGGCGTTTTTCCTAATTATAGTCAGGAAGGAAGGCACTTATCGAACGTATAAATAAAGGTCGCAGTTGCAATGATTTACCAAAAATGGCCGTTTAGCATCTTCCCGGCAGCGCTACGCGATCGTCAGCCAACGTTGCGGAACGTCAGCAATTCAGGCTAATTGTGCTAAGCAGTTTGCCGAGTTTTCACAGCCTACAATCGCGTAGACTGTGGAACTTGAAATTTTTTAATTCGCGTCTTTTCTAAAACTTCAGCCTAAGACAAGCGCCTAAGCTAAGCACTTTGCGTAAAATGCCGAAACAATTGAGGAAAGTGCGCTTTGTTCACTAAGAATAAACCAAACCTGCATTCTATTAAAGGGAGTTACAATAAAGCAAAATTATTGAGTGTTAAACAGCTCTTTTCAAAGGGAAATTTTAAGAGTATTTCCTAGTGACGTTAGCTGCAAAATATGGTCGTGCAGTAGCATTTAACTAATTTCGTTTGCACAAATTTAATCAGTACAAACTGACGTATACTGTATATTGTCCTTCTTTTGTTTTGGTGAAAATATAAAAAATGAATATGATCTAGATGCTTTTGGTAGTATTATAAAGCCAACATGCGAGCCCCATACAACTACAGTCACCTAAGCGATTAGCAGGATAAAGAAAATGGCAGGTGCCATCGTGCCTGAAATTGACCCCTAACAACAAGTTTTCAAAGAATCCATTATATATGCACGCGAGCCTTTCGAAAATTCACCATAGCGAATTTGTCTACCGTTTGTTTGGCCTCGAGAAACGCGTGAAGTGCTTCGCGAAGTTACGCATATTTCATTTGCTAACACATACCTGCATTGCGGGTTTGAAAACTTTTTCAATCATTCAAAAATATAAATACGAGTCCAAAAGAAGCAAAGAACACAGTTTCACTAAGTTATTTCGCCATTAAAAAAATTTTCAATTTTTATTTTTCATGTTCGCCATTTTTTTTCCCGAAAACATTTATCGACCTGGCAGCAGAATTAGTATTAAAAACGTTTATGAAACGTTTTTCCCGCGGCAGATTTGGAACGTGACGCGGCTAAACAGTATTAGGATCAGACAAGTTTAAATAAATAAATGTTTTTGTTGTTTTAAATGATTTATTAAATTTAATGCCTTATTCTAAAGCAAACCAATTCGCGCGTACAACTTCAACGCGCGCATTAGCCTATCCTACTTATTCCGAGTGTTCTGTAACGTTTTAAACCATGTTCAGGCTAGATAGATTACTGTGGTTTGCATTGGTTTGTGTGCTTCTCCAGTTTGGTCGGTTTGTACAGTTGCTCAGGTTGTTTCTGTGTGGCCTAGTTGGTCCTTTGACTGCCTGGCAGCGCTCTTTCAATTGCCGTAAGACATTTTTGTTTTTCGCGCCAGCTATCCTACGTCTGCTTTAAGAACAATAGGTGGGATCGAAGAGCATAGAATTCCAGTTGCTCCTTGGATTGTTTTTCTCGAGTTGGCTCGTTTTTAACAATTTTATGACTTATTTTTTGCCAGCTATTTCTAAACGACTGATAACTGTACCCTTCTGTCTGTTTGAACACTTTGCCTCTTCAAACGTGACCGTTTTGTTACTTTTCCTCCTAGCATTGATAAGCGTTCAAGTTAAAGGCTTTTGCTTGCGCTTTAAGATAAAGGTATCTGTTTTGCTAAGAGAAAGAATTTAAGAGGCATAATGGCTTATATAACAAATGAAATATAGGCTTCTCACAATTGTTTCTATACCTTTGCTTTTCGTCTAATTTAACTGATCCGGTTCGGAACTTCTGTGCGTCATTTTGTTTATTTGTCAGTCAGATTTTGCTTGTAATTCAGAAATGTCTCGCGAAATCTACTACTCGGAAAAATATGAGGATGAGGAAGGGTACGAGTATCGTCATGTTCATTTACCTAAGCAATTGGCTCGCCTTGTCCCCACGGATCGATTGATGCCAGAGGAAGAGTGGCGTCGTCTGGGCATACAGCAGAGTCGCGGCTGGGAGCACTACATGATTTTCGAGCCCGAACCGCATATCGTTTTGTTTCGCAGGAAGTTGCGTAATGAAAAAGTTAACGAAGAGCACAAGGCAAATGGTGAAATGAAACACGAGCGTGTGCCGGCGGATGGCGGTGGCCAAAAGAATTATAATTAGCTGTTTTTAGTGCAGACTTTGGATTTTCTGTCGTTTTTTCCCATTGCCGAAGCAGTGTTACTCTTTTTTCTGGTACATTATATTTCTGTCAGTGGTTTAGTAAACTGTTTTATGCGTGGGAAATTAACGTAATTTCCAAGCTAAATGCAGCCTGTAATTAGTTAAAGCAATGACGAGTAGTAAGCCGTTTCAAATCTTGAAATTTACGTATATTGTTGAGTCTCACTTTTTTCCCGTACGGCTGCAACCGTCTAATCCGAAGCGCTGTTTTGCCTAATTTGGGTCACTTACAAATAACCAAGTAGACTTCGCGGCGAAAGGCAAATAGCTGTTCGTATTGTTCTATTATTACTGTGTACATATCAATGAGATCGGCCTGCAACCTCATTTCAAGAAAATATTAAATAGTTATCCAACAATTTGACTCGAAAGTAGTTGTAGGCGTTGCCCTTTTTCGTTTTATTGCACGTAATAGTTGCACTTTTCTATTCGCTTCGGATTAATTCCTTTTCTTTGCTCTGAAACAATGTAAAAACCTAACTATACTTTATACTGTAGCAAAACAGTGAAAATTTTCAAGTGCTATAATTCAAATTCCCCGTAAACTCTGCTAATGTGCATTTTGACTAGAAAAAAAATACAATATTATACGATTGATTTCCAGCCTAGTCAGCAATAATTCTCTTTATCGATTGAAAACAGTTTCTTAGCTCTTCGCATTGTTCTGTTATTACTGTGTACATATCGGCAAGGTCGGCCTGCAACCTCATTGGAAAGAAATATTAAATGACCATTCATCAGTTTGACTCGAAAGTAGTTGTAGGCATTGCCCCTTTTCGCTTTATTGCACGTAATAGGCGTACTTTTCTATTCGCTTCCAATTAATTCCTTTTCTTTGTTCTGAAACAATGTAAGAACCTAACTATACTTTATACTGTAGCAAAACAGTGAAAATTTTCAAGTGCTATAATTCAAATTCCCCGTAAACTCTGCTAATGTGCATGTTGACTAGAAAAAAATACAATACTGTACGATTGACTTCCAGTTTGATTAGCAAAAATCCTCTCTATCGATTGAAAACAGTTTCTTAGCTCTTCGCATTGCTCTGTTATTACTGTGTACATATCAGCAAGATCGGCCTGTAACTTCATTGGAAAGAAATATTAAATGACCATCCATCAGTTTGACTAGGAAGTAGTTGTAGGCTTTGCCCTTTTTCGTTTTATTGCACGTAATAGTTGCATTTTTCTATTCGCTTCGAATTAATTCCTTTTCATTGTTCTGAAATAATGTAAGAACCTAATTATACTTTATACTGTAGCAAAACAGTGAAATTTTTCAAGTGTTATAATTCAAATTCACCGTAAACTCTGCTGATGTGCATGTTGACTAGAAAAAACACTATATTGTACGATTGATTTCCAGCTTGGTTAGCAATAATCCTCTCTATCGATTGAAAACAGGTTCAAATAAAATAAGCCGCTTATCTGTTCCAGTGTCTCTAAAATAAGTCTTATAGGAGCAGCTGTTTTTGCGGAAGTGCTTGTAAACGCCGTTTTCGAGATTATAGGCGGCTACCAATAGGTCTACGACTATCTCTCTGAAGTCAGCCGAATGTAGGTACCAAAGTTTAAAACGCTTTTCGCAGCCAAATTTTCGAATGCCATTTTAAATTCAAAATTTCGCGAGTAGTTTTCCCAAACGATAATACTATTCAATTGAAATTAAATTGATAATTATACGCCCTTTAAGAAGTTGGATTCGCCCAATTTAACACCATCAATTTTTTAAAATTAGAATAGCAAATATATGCACCGTGGTTATAGGCGATCTTGTTGGCATATCTGCAATGTCCGTTCATTTTTGAATTTTATAAATCACATTAATTTTCCAGTGCGCAATAACCCATATACGCTTATTTTAAACTTTACTTGCTTTTTCTATTCGCAGGTTCAATAATTGATTTTTAAAATTTAGTTCCCTTACGAACTCCAAACATGATTATTTCACTCTTAAAAAGACGCTAAATAATTTTTTTAAAATAAAAACATGCAGACACTTAAAAGCTATTTTCATCTGCAAAGCTTCTGTACTGCTCGGAAAAAATGAAGTATTTTTTGAAAATAATGAAAAATAAGCTAATTTATTTGCTTAAAAATTCTACATATTATGTCCGCAAAGCTTACTGATTTTACCTTTGCCATTTTGTTGGTTTTTCCGCCCAGAAAAGTATTTAAAATACGGTACGCCCAGAAAAGTATTTAAAATACGTATGATGTTCGCAGGTACATAACTTTACTTTCAAAATTTTGCATCCTCGAAAGTTCCAAGCGCTGTTACTTCACTTTTAAAGGGAAACTAAACTGTTTTTGTAAAAAATTTACGAATAGCTGTTCTCCTCTGCGAATATGTTTGTCGCTTGGAAAAAAGCAATGGTCATTTTGAAAATATTTAAAAATACGCTAATTTTTTTACTAAGCGCAAGCGTATTAGCATTGCGTAAGGTTCTTCAGTGTTGACGTACTTTAGAGATAATTTAATTTCACGCAAGGTGATGGTGTAATTAATTTCTTAGCGATCGAACAAGAAAGACGGTAACTATAATTATCTCCATCTTAGAAAATTGAATTTGGCCATCGGCAATTTAGTACCTACAAGCCGCGGTAATGCTGAGAATGCTGCTACCGGTGCCCTACTCGTCTGCGTATTAATATTTCGTAATTTCCTCCCTATTTTTTGCATAATTAACAAACTTCGCAGCCTCTGCTGCTTTCGCTTACCTGTAGAAGTTGTTGACCTGTTTTCCTGTAAAGTTGACCAGCCATTGGTGCTCTACCAAATTTTACGCAAATTATTTCCGTAAAGCTCGTTCGCAACGAAGTAGGCGGAGAAAATGCCCGCGCTTTCTCTTTTGTTTGCCCGCCGAAGGAGCTCGCCGAATTAGACATACGTAATGGACAAGAGCTTTTCAAGGTGAACATTTTTGCAAAACAAGTAGGCTAGCAGAATTAGAACAGGTTTAAAACCGGAACCGCTTCCACAATTTTCAGCCGGTCACTTAAGGCTTTCTTGCCAAGTGAAGTGGTCATTTTGTTGAACCCATTTTAGGTCATCTTGAAACGTACTTGTATTTTCATTCTTCTCAACTAAGTTCGATGCCAAAACTTTCAGCTGCTCGTCAACGCGACATAACGTCTATGCGGTGTAGCATGCATGACATATGTACGCACAGGTGAAGCATGGTCAGGTGGTCTCAACATTCTTTTCAGTACCCCACGAAAAGAATTACACTTTCGATCATCAGCCGATGTCAGTGGCGCAGCAAAAGAAGCTTAAAGGGCTTCCAATTTACTTTGCCTAATTGTTCAGCTTCATAAATCCTTTTTAACTTTATCTCCGGCTTGAATGCCCGTCCAAAGGCAACCGAATGCATAGTGGACTTAAGCAAAGTCGATATGACTTTGAAAATCGTTAATTGGGGCACTCATCCTCCTAGGCTGTCCGATTACCATTACATGTAGTTATTTCTCATGACTTCCGTCGTAATGCCAATGCTTGCTCTGCCAATAGGGCTTATATTTCTATCGACCAATTTCTCTTTTATCGACGTTCATTCATCTAGGAAGCCTGGCGTCTGTCAGATTGACCGTTTTCGGGACAACGACATTCAGTTTGATGGATACGGCAAAGTTGTATGCCAGAAAAGATGCTCATCAACTGATTTTGTTCGATAGAGAGGCATACGTTTACTTGGCAGATTTCTTCGTAACAACAGTTACCTCACTTTTCTTGTAGATAGTAGCAAAGGAATTTGTTGAGCAAGCTTTCAGCTGCTTGGCATATGGTGATGAATTGGTTTTTAGCCCTGTGACAGATGGACGACGCCCATAGGTCTCTTAGTCTTCTTTTGAATTTGTCAGCCCAAGGTTGACTAACTTTTTACTGTCACCTAATGAAACCGACGTTCTCTTTCCGCAAAGTTCCGTTCGTACGAGTAGCCGCTGCCATCTACCAACCGACGAAGCTAACTAACATTTGCAGCATTAGTCATTGTGTTCTGGAGAATTGCTCAGACACCATCGATGCTCTTGATATGGCAGCATTAAATTCTATGATTTACATGTCAAGCGTAGGCCTTAAGTGCTTATTTTGCCTTCGGTCTTGGCAGGATCGCTCTAGTCGACTTCAGCTTTTTCCTACAAACTATACCACTTTTTATGACGAGCCGTCCTCTTGTCACGTACACAGTGGGAAATAATTTTTCAAAGGCGCTAACCATTATCGTTCATATTAAAATATTCACGTCAATGTCGATGACTATTTCATTATTTGCGCTTAGGCTAACCACTTCTCAGGCACTTTTTCACACTCACTTACACGAAACGTTCAAAGGTTACTCGCTGAGTCGGCGACAATCTGGCCATAGGAACTTGTTTCCGTTGGGAATTGTTTCGCGTAAAATACAAGAGTGGATTGCGAAGACAAATAGCCGAGCAAGCAATGAAACAGGTGGCATTCCCGAGCATGCCAGCGCATTTCATGCAATGACGACGACAGGACGAAAGCACTACCTCATCGCGCATACCATATTGACGCTGCATTTCAACTTTTGCTCTCCGTCATGCTCAAAGCGGTCGTTCTAAAAAACAATCATCACACTGACATATTTTTAATTCGGAAATGAGCTTCAAATACTGAGCTGTTGGAAGCAGATTTTTTGCATTTTCCACAAGCACGCTTTGTCCCTGACGATGGACGGTCTTTGGAAAGGACGATTTCAAAACGGTCAGTCATTTTGCGCAAAGTTGCTATATGCGAATGCTGCCATTTTTCATCGCGCAATCAGTCCGCGGAGCTGCTCGAAAAATTTCATATTTGCCAGCTTGCGTCAGCAGCGACAGAATTCATATGCAATTTTTTTTCAAATTCTCCAATGGTTGGCGACCGACGCAACGCCTGTGATATGCAAATTTTTTTGAAAATTCAAACTTGCGAATGACGGCGTCACCGACGCGGAAAAAAATTTGCATATCTTCGTGACAAGCGCGGCGAACGCTCCTGCGGTGTTGCTGTCTCTCGCTTTGACTGGTGTCGCGTTTTCTTCCATAATTTTCAAATTCTCCAATGGCCGGCGGCCGACGCCACGCCTATGATATGCAAATTTTTTTGAAAATTTAAACTTGCGAGTGACGGCGTCACCGACGCGGAAAAAAATTTGCATATCTTCGTGACAAGCGCGGCGAACGCTACCGCGGTGTTGCTGTCTCTCGCTTTGACTGGTGTCGCGTTTTCTTCGGTAATTTTCCAAAAGAGAAAGAGACTAAAGGCAAGTTTGACTTTTACTATACTTTCTTTTCTCATTTTGGTCTGCTAAAGAAGCGCAACCATTGAACGACCGCGCACGCACTGTACAACAATTTTATCGTCCCTATGACTCATTTTACGAGTAAGACTGTTTACGAGCGCCTAAATACCACCGATAAATCGCTCGACAGAGAACACTAAAAACTATTTATTATTAATCGTAGCTTGAAGGTGGCGGTAATTCCTTTCAAGTTGGATTCGTACACTTTTGCTCTTTATCTTCCCCGAGTTAAAATGGTCAGTGCAAGTGCTTAAACGTTCCCACAAAACATGCATTTATAATTTAAATCGCTAATCGACCAAGCGAGCAGGCCGAACGGAAAAATAGGTTGCTTCGGCAGCCACCGGCTGCAAAAGTAGCATGTAGCCGCAATTTCCCGCGCTGCGGTGATGCCTTGGCGATTGCTGACGGCGATCAAATTAAATCCTGCCAAGTTGCGCACGTCACCAAGCGGCATAACTGCGATTTGGCTTATTCGTTCCTCATTTTAAAATACCGCCAATGGCGCGCTGTTGCCCAGCGCTTGCTAGCTCACGCGTCAGCTGCAATGGATTTGAGAAAATCGATTGCACATTTTGACCACGGAGACATGGATGGGATAAATAAGATTTTTGCGCCGGCGTTTCATGTGCGCCAAAAGCTCCGCGCGCGCGCGCAAGCAGCGCAATTGCCCATAAAGTCAGCTCAGCGGCAGCGCGTATTTGAAATTGTTGCCTGTAGCGGTTTTTCTCGCATGAACACAATCCCTCATAAGCATACGCGCACATGCACATGCAAACAGTGCACAGTGATCCTGCCGATAATTGGGTGCAATTTTTGCGTTTCTGCACATGCGCATCCGCAGCAAAAGCAGCGTCGGCAATAAAACCGGTCAGCTCAAGACGCGATCGACACTGGTTAAGCGCATTGTTGTTGAGCACAACATCTTTATGTTTGCTTATCGACTTGCCAAACGCAAATTTAAAGTAGTATTCATACGGTCAGATGGGACCTTCAAACTTCTTATCTTTGGCATCGTATGTCCATGCACTAATTGAGGCTGCTGTTGAATGATCGTGAAGATATGACGGTGGGACCTCTCCAAAACGTTGCTAAATCAGCAGGGGACATACGCATACAATCTTTGCTCACATTCCATCGACGTTTCAACTGCAGACCGTCAGCAATCGATGACTGTAAATGAAATTGGATGAAATGATGTCAACCTCAGACCAGGTAGCTAAGTAGGTATGAAAGCACGCGAGTACCTCTCGCACTGAAATTAGTCGAGTAGATTTGAAACGATCGAAACTCTGGTGATCGGCCATTCGCCTATCGATTTTAAAGACCGATCAACACACATCAAACTCTGCCATAGCGTCAGCATTAGTACTTTGACGACAACGGCCAACCATCGGCGCAAGTTTTGTCTACTCGGCGGAACAACTTCCATCTGACGACACTAGCTTTACAGTAGTGGTGCTTTAATTGTCTGAAACGGTTTTAATTGACATGAAAATGACCAACGTACTTTTGTACCACAGTTGAGAGGACTACCACAGGCCTGATGCGTTGAAAAAAGAAGGCTGGACCTGTTCGCCGACACACCTGAAACTTTGCTCACCTTTCCAATAACCAAGGTTGAGACGAAAGTTCCAGGCGATGGGCGAAAGGCATTTCGCGGGCCTATGCATCTACGGTAGGTTAACGACCGCAGTTCCAAAGCAGCCGATCAGCGGAAAAACGTTGAGCCAACTTGTCTCCAACGACAAGCAGCGTTAAGGCAGCGTGAGGGAGATCAATTTTTAACACAAAAAGCGTCCAATTGGAAACTTGCAATCGATTCGTTGATTGGCTGAAACGACGACGACCACGACGACAAACGATCAACGGCGGCAGCGATGTGGCCGCGATCAGGCGGGCAGCCGGGTGGCTGCTGCTTGACGACTGCGAAGTCAGCGCGCCCGCACCGAGAGAACACGGAAGTAACCACGGCTGTCTACAAGACGAGCAGCAGTCAAAAAGAAGAAGTGGACTAAGCAACGAACGCGAACGAGCGTGCGCGCAACGCCAACGTCACAGCGACCAATGAAACTACTCCTACGGAACATAATCAAACAAAATGGTCATGTTGTTACTGGTAGGCTTTCAGACGTGCGATCAGAACGCAATAGCGTCACACAATTAGCAAAAACCGGTTGCGCACTGGAGACAATAAAAAAGAAAAGAAAAGAAAGGAGAACTACTGATTGGCTGCTTGCTAAGAGCACCCGTGCATTCATGGTTGAAAGGCCAATGCTGATCGAGGACGTACGTATTCAACATAATAGGCGCAATAGTCAACCTCTGCACCAATTTACCATAAAGCAGGCATTCATAGCAGCTCGAGTGGAATGGAAAGAATGGATAATGCTTAAGCTGGATCGGATTACCGCCAGTGAACAGCGTCGAGTTTCCTAAGCTTCATGGATAATGAGGATCAGCAATGTGCAAGAGCTCAAGGCACAAATGCCTTGAAATAAATAGCCTTTGCCATTGGATGGCTGTTCAAGCGAACAACTGAGCTTAGCCGCAATGCAATCGGCCAAAAGGAGTTGACATTTAGCCAGCAGGGAGAGACCCTCCGATTGGCATGGCATCACTGCCAATAGCAGCCAGCAATAGGATGTTCTCTGGTCACGGCTTTGCAATGACAAATGACGCTAACGGGTGGATTAAGTGACAGAATTGCCAGAAGGGCTGAAGGTGCAATCAACACTTTCCAACCGCAGCAGCTACGGAAGGACAATGGTCCAATTGGAAAGCGACCTTCCATGCTCAGCCCAAGTTGCAATCGCAAGACGACGAACGGGGAAAACAGAGGTGACATTGTTGGTTCGATAGGTTATTACTCTAAAAAAATGAACAAAGAAGCGAACGCGCAGCCAGGTCATTAGTGTAGAGCAAACAAGGTCGGCCGGACGGAAGCAGCACAGCAGCTTTGTTGACCGAACAACCGGGCTGGGCAAACACCTTCGACGCTGAAATGTGAACCGACGATTCGTGCTGAAGGTCGTGTTCGGAGGGTCCGTTGTCATCGCGAGCACTTAGGTATAGTTTTCACGAATTCGTTCGGCAGCATCGCCATCGCGAGCAAGGAACTGCTGCCAACGAGGGTAGTTTCGCGCAATCGAATCTGTCGCCATCCGAGAGTGTCCGTTGGCGCAGCGCCAAAAGTGGCAAAGGAAACTAGATAGGGTTTGAAAATTTCTCACAAACTACATGCACATACACACGCTGCACCAAAAATGAGGCGTGTGCAAATTGGTCAACATACACGTTTACTCATGACGCCAAAGCTTTGCCGTAGCGCGGAAAAAGTCGCGAGCGAACGGGTGCATAGCTGTACACGACGTTCGCAGGCACACCTACGCAATTATACGTTACTGCGGAACGTAAAAACTGGAATGCCCGCATGAACCGTGAGTCACTCACAGGCAAAGCAAGGTGACCAAAAGTTTCATGGACAACGGAACAAGAACAAGTTATTCATACGCGTGGGTAGGCAGGTGGGCGAAGTTACCCGATTAAAACTGAGCCGTTTTTTTCAAACCCAAATTATACTTTGAAAGCAACTATTACATAAAAGTCGACAACGGTTTACCGGTAAACGGTAAAAATGACTCAACAACCGATATACAACAATCTTATCTTATCGTTTGCTGCTGTACAGGTGATTAACAATGCGCAGCGCGACAGGTAACTCTACGAAAACGGCGCGCGCGCGCACAGAGCACATTCTGGCTAACCGTCATAGCACGAATAGCGTTGCTAATATTAAAAAATTCAATGACGTAAAATGTGCTCACTTTCTGCGAACATGTCACATCTACGATTACGCTAGCTCGTCTAAGCAACCCTTTAGTCAGCTGGCTTTAGTCGCTCGCAAGGAAGCATTGCTTAGAGAGCGCAGAGGCTGCTCGCGCTAAGATCGCAATCAACCACATGGTAAAACGTCGCATCCAACCGTTACGACTGACGGCGACGAATACGCCTTGATTATATTCAAGTAAACAAAAAAAGGGCGAACTTTCACTTACCGTGACAACCAAGATGCATGCTTCTTGCTCACAAAAGCGTTCGTTGAAGAACACTTGACCAACAAGGAAACTGGGAAGGAAACGTACAGCGCGTAGAGTTTCCTTGAAACTTAGTCAGTCTCACAAAGTGTGAATCGATTTTGTCTGGGCCCTTCGGTGACAAGCAACCTTCCGCCGCGAGTGGATGTGGCAACGCTGCCAAGTTTCGCTTGCGACATTAACGCCGCCGATGTTCTCCGCTGACGCAAATGTCACAAAAATTTGCATAGCAAGAAAGAGCTGCCGAAGATTCGGTGGACGGCTGACAAATGACAAGGGCGGAGCAGGCGTGATGCGTAACGAAATGAAAAATAACCGACCGAATAGGCTCATCTATGGGCAGGCGTTGGACCGACCCGGACGAATGGCGCATCAATGAGGAATTCTGGTTCCGCCGAATGAATGGTGGCACAATGTCTCGGCCTTCTTTGTCCAAGTTGCGCTTCGAACGACCAACAGAACCGGTCCACCGAACGAAACAGTCAAAATTATATACACACGACGGCTTGTCGCACATTATTGCCTTCGACAGCCTCAACCGGGTGGACTTGTCGTCGTCCATTGTACGCCTCGATGCGAACGACGCCGAACCGGCAAGCGTCCCACTCGTCAAGCGAACAATCGAACCGTGTTCGCAGGCTGAACTATCAGGAAAGCTATTGTTGAAAAGGTGACACATCGACGGGCGCGATAAGAGAACGAACGCTTCAACAACCGACGTGACGACGACGACTCAGCTGTGAGGGTCAACTTGGTCTGCTGCAGCGAACCAAAGCGACACGCTTGCACTTTTCATTCATAAGAACATTCAAATGTCTTACTAAGCTGCATCCGTCGGATCGTAACGGCTTGGCAACTAAACGACGGACACTGCGCTCTGCCATCATCCATGCCAAGGAAACATCGAGCGCGCTGCCGAGCAAAGACGTTGCACCATTGGCTAAGCATCGGAAGCAACTATGCACGTGATTTCTCCAATGGAAACAGAGCCGGACAACATTGATCCCAGTCGTAGCCAAGAAAATCAATACTTCTCCAGCTAGACAATTGACTAATAACTAGAATTTTCATTTAATAAATTCCAAACTGTTGCGCAAGTTGAGGAAGAAGAAGAGGAAGAAGAAGAAGGAAAAGAAGGCCAAGAAGCAACAAACCTTCGAGCTTATTGATTCGCACGTGGGCACAACTGACATCACTCCTAACTCGCTTGCGCCACTGCGTCAGCTGACCTAATAGGGGTACTGTAACATTTGCGAGCAGTGCGCAACGAAATCAAGAAAGAAGGGGGGAAAATACTACAAAAATGTTGAAGTTTGCATCTCCATTTCTCCGCTCGTTCGTCAAGCAACGGGAAAAGCTTAACGAGCGTAGTCAGCCCCTTAGCAAAAGCTTGTTTTTAATTGGTCAAGGCGCGATGGGCAAAAAAGGAATTGATTTACAATGACCTGAAGTTCAGATGCGCCTTGACTGACCTCGCTAATAAAAGTAACGACGACGGAACATCGGGAAGGTGACGCGAACGCAGAGACAGACGGGAAAACCAAATTGGACGGACGGTTGTCATTGAATAATAGGCTAAACGATAGAGCTGCAAGAAGGCTGTTGGCCACAGAGCGTTGCCGTCGTCGTCGTCAGACATGGAAAAAGCCCAACTGATGGCCACGTCCAGCCGGCGTATCCATTATATCGCCAATCGGGGGACCAGTCTTTGTCGATTATCAAGACATTAAAGTGCTTGAAATACCAGTTGCGAATATTTATCAATTAACCAGTTCCAAAAAATATAAATACGCACTCTTTTATTACGGTGCACTCGCGATGGCCAAAACCGGACACCGGCATTGCGTTCGGTCGATCAACCCTCCTTTGTCAGCCTTTTTCCATTAACGACAAACGAGCACAATGGGAAACCAGTCGCTGGGAATCTTTGGCCAACCGATAGAATACGGAGCAAACTAGCAAGCATGAAAAGAGAAACAGAGAACGACAGACAGCGACTGAAGCCAAGTTGGGAAAGAAAGCGTGAATCACCAATGCGAGCGAGCGAGCGAGAGAGAGAGAAAAGGACATAGCGAACAAACTTATCCCAAACAGCACAACCTACTTATCATCTAACTCGAAGACGAGGCAGGAAAAAAGAACAAATGTTCTCACCGTCTCATATTTGGATGCTAATCAACAAAGCAACTTTGCGGAGACGTATTCGGTTGGAAAGATTTATTTTCGGCCGGTCGACAATTCATCAGCATAAATTTAGAAGAACGCATATCCCACTTCTGCGGAGCAGTTGTTGACAGCAAAGATGGCTAATTTGAATTTCTCTCCTGCCGATCATGTACCGTATGCCAAATTTAACAAGCTAAAAATATCCTCCGAATACCGGCTTTTCTTGCAACAAGAACAATTGTTTATTTTCGCGTAGACAAGTCAACACGCGCGTACAGCTACCAACCTTCTCCAATAGGCAATTGTTCGACTTATCAAAACGAAAGTTGGGAGAAAAAAAAGAGGGTAAGTACAAATATATTATTTGTGGGAGGCTTTTAAGGGAAAGAAATTTATTTGCTTTGTCCCAATTGTTGTTCACCCATTTGTTCAACAATAAATCGCGCGCGCGCGGCGGCGGCATCTCGTAAAAATCTTACAGTGCGCAGACGTTTTGGCAAGTTGCCAACTTTTCAAAATTTCAAAAACGAGACAATGGCGTCGTCGGTCGCCGCCAGACGCCAACAATGGAAACGATAAGCTTATCGACTAACCTACGAGGGAGAGAGAGAGAGACGCCAGCGAAGTTCACCTGAGTAGCAGCATAAGCAGCGGAAAGAAAAGTGGGCCCACAACTGGCGTGTTGAAATTCGATTCCCGTAATGGCGCATTGAACGTCCGGGAAACCGAAGCTCTGAAGGGGAACCAAAATAGTTGGAGCCTCCGTCGCCGTCTTCTTCTTCGAATGTTCGTCAATTTTGATGCCAACCAACTGACGCTTCGTAATTGCGTTGAATGATTGAAGTATGAATGTTCGCAGCCATTGAAGCGCGCCACCCAAGAGAGACCAAATGTCATTGCCGACTTGCGCAACTTGAACAAAGTTGAAAGCTTACCACATAGGCCGCATTGAGGCGGTCAATTCGACGACCTTCAAGTTTACAGTTGAAAAGGGATATACGGCTGATAACTTTTTTAAAAAAAAAACGAACTACGAGCTTTTAATGAGACTCACGCTGAAGCTGCCTACTGCTCTAAGGGCCAATTTCGTAGGATCAGATTCAAACTATTGTGATGTTGTACAGGAAAGGAAACAGCCATTAGATAAACACGCATAATAACGTCGTTTTCGTCGCTCAAAAGCGGCATACTAAAAAAAAAGTGAAGCAGCAGGAGCCAATAGGTGACGGAAGAAAGAAAATAGGAACATTTTAAATAGGGAAGGCGCGTTTAAGAAAAGGGATGTTGAAAAGAAAGGTAAAAAAGTGGAATCGAAGCCGGCCTTGGCCTGGCGGCGGGGCAGGTTCTCCTTTGCATCTTTTTGCAATGTAGAAAAACTTGCCAGCTGCTTTCTCCGCAAAAATGATTGAAAACGATAACGTCAAGCGGGCGTTTTCCAAGTCAACATAGGGCGTCCACAATCTTTCCGCTACGGCGCCACTCGAGAGATGCCGTGATTCACCATTTAATGGGTGCCATAAAGGCCGCATACGCATTACGGTAGGTAATGCCGAAACGGGAAACGATGACTAAGCGTCTTTCTTGGCCGGCTGACAAATTCCGCCTTAGGTAATATTTCGTCGCTGTCGCCTCAGTATGCATGGCGACCAAAGGCGCGTGACAATAATGGGACGGCAGTTTCCAACGCGCATACGTAAGGTAAATAGGCACATTTCGAAGAAAGAAAGCAAAATTTTCCATTCGCGTACCCAACTCCCCCCACCCACTGCGGCCATCGATCGATCGATCGTTGATCGGAAAATGGGCGCCAATTCTCCTTTTTGCTACTGCGCGCACCCGAGCGACCTGCAATTTGCGTTGAACAATTTTTCCGCAATTTAATGCGCCAACTTCCATTGTCCATTCGATCGACCCGAACGAGCTAGAGAGAGAGTTCACTGAGCCTTTGAAAATTGCAATTCTATTCAAGCCAATTCATAAAAGGCTCTTGTTGGAGTTGTAAAAAATGGATCAATAACAAGTAATAGACTACTACGGCGACTTAATGTCAACAATGGCGCTCGCAACCTAACTGACCGTCGTCTCTATGCATTAACAGGAACAAAGAGCGTATTCATACGAGCGCATAACTATTTCTGACGCCGTCCGGAAGCTTGGAAGGTAGTTTTATATGACGTCACTGCCAAGACCTAACAATATACAGTAAGATTCAGCGATGGGCGATTTCGAAAAGTTTCTCCATCTAAGGCAACTTATCTTCTCTTCATACGAAACCAATGCATTCGTATAAAAGCGCTAGAAATCCCAGCCAACAATACGAGCTTTCCCAGCTACTGGATGAAATGAAAGTTCGAAGCCGAAGTTGGCTGTTTGCCAAACGTAGGCATTTTTTGACAATGGAACAACAGTATACCGCCTATTTTCAATTTTAAATCGGAAACGCTTAGCAGACCTAAGGAAGACTAACTACTAAGGGCACGAAATTCGAAAATCGCGATTTTTTTTTTGAATACCGAGCTTCCATAGCGAAGAACCTTCGAGCGGTTAGGGGGTTTCCGAACTTAACTTAACCTATCTTCACCATTGGGAACTTGTTGTCTAGCAATAAACGCTCATCCATCCGTTGGAGTACAAAGCCACGCGAAGATTCGGGATGAAAATCGCGGTTTCGCGTTTAAATAACTTGGCGGGAAAAATACTGCTTCAATGAATGGCGGATTAGAGATTTTTTTGTTCGCGCAATACTGGTTCGCTCGTCGCGAGCAAACACCCGACTTTGCGTCGGGATGCGAGCTAAGAGTCGACGCGCGAAGCCGCCCAAAATTTAAAAAAATGACTCTTGTTTATAGAAGCTATCGAAAACATACAAACGCGTTAAAGCGAAAGCGATGGAAAAGATAAGACTCTTTAAATAGGTCTCCAAAACGGCCGACGAATACTTCGAAAGTCTTGGTTAACTTTGCTAAAGTAAACTTAAGAATTCGTATGCCCAGATTTTTTAAAGCCAACCAAAGTTTTCATTCGGCTTCCTCTTGAGGGAAGGCAAATTTTCGAATATCGAGCGTAGTAAACCTGCTTCGAAGGTTTATGGTTACTTTTTATTTCAAATATTTAAAATTTAAATAGGCTATCTTTTTTTTCAAAAAAAAAATCGTTGCCCAATCGACGAAGCTCTGATGAGACCGAACAATCGCAAAGTCGAAATGACTCGGAAATTTATCTACAAGTTTAGTCAACTATTTTAAAGCTTATATTATTGGACGCATTTGCGTGCTTACGTTTAGCTCTCTGCTGGGTGCATCGATTGAGTCAAAAAGGCTGAATTAGTTGAACTTAAATTGTGAGAACATTCCCCTAAACGGATCAAGTTGGTTCAATGGCCTAAGAGCACCTGAAATGGGACAATGCAATTGCTGAAACGTCAAGTCAAATGATGACCGCGTGACATGACGTCAAATTTAATTAGAAACAGGAAGAGATGTGCTCCTCATAAGGAGAACATTCGTCGGGAAGTTGATAAAGTCAACTGAACGTCCATCAATAGCTTCGGAATATTCGCTCCGACAATGATGACCCTTTCGGTAAGAAAGGGAAATCGAATGCGCTAAGAGCAAATATTGTTCCTCTTCTATTGTTCCTCAGTTTGAACGATAAATGGAAGAAGCGTACCGAATTCTTGACGACCAAAAGCCGAGATTGCACTTTGCTCCCAACTGGCAGTAACAGAATCGGACAGCTCTTCTACCGGGTTTCAACTGTCATACTCGGCTATAAAACTATACGACCAACGGCGGAGCGTCAAGTCTGGCGACTAGAAGACTCGCTTGTTCACCCAAAGGGGCCGTAATGTATTATACCGAACTGCACTGGGTCCAACTGCAATAGGCAAACAAAAGCTCTATCCATTTAAGCTTCGGTAAACATCAATGCTCGTCAAGCACGTTGGACAATCGCTGGGGAATACAAGCAACCAAGCGAGTGTTTGCGTCAACGCATCTCCGATTCAATGGTGCGCTAGCAAAGACGAAAGAGGTTGTTGAGCACGCAAATGTCAAAGCTACGAACAGCGTTCAATAAGAATTTATAAGACGAGTTGAGCGAGCACACTTCGTACGCGTAAACTGTGATCGCCGTTGCTATTGCCGCTTTCAGTTTACGTTGGAGAGAACAAGTTTCGATTTTCAAATTTAACGGCTTAAAGGATTGCCTTCCGCCAACGCTTAATGCGCAGGGTGTAGGAGAGCTCTGCTTTGATTCATTTACCAGAAATTAAACAAACCCTTTTGGCGCAACTGCTCAAGATAAACAGCCCTGACGCGCCTCTTTGCGATTAACTTTGAAAACAATAAAAGAAAGAACTAAGGGATATTTAGCAGCTGGCGAACGGCGAAAAAGACTCATCGAATTGCTTACGTTTGTTGACGCTGCACTGGGTGAGCAATTGTACATACAAAGACGTTTTCTGAAGCCTTGTCGCATGAACCTTTTGGAGCACCATTCGTGAAAAGTACCGAAAGCCGCGATCGGCTCTTGGACGCAAAAAAGGCAACTGCTGAAGGAGAAATTAGTTGGTGGTCATTAAAGTTTCCGACCAAACCCACTTACTAAAGCTGTACGGCAAAAGGAGCACGAAATTTTACAAAAACCTTGCAAACATATCAACGGATAACAAGTCTTTTAAGCAGCTTTTCCAAAGCAACCGATGACATTCCCCAGTATAGTTACTTAAAAATCACAATCATTCTACAGTATGATAGCATAATTTGCAACGTCTAAATTGTACGTACAAGCTAAGTTGGCAAAGTTGGAACATTTTGAAGAATTTATTAGCAACAGGTTGCCATTAGGGCTTCGGAAAATTAAACAGCGCAAAGTAGAATGCGTTTGAGGCCTTTGGGTGTTAAGGAAGCAAGTTCGCTATCGAAAGACGAATTGGCAATGATTTAAGGGATTTTTTAAAATTTGCGGCGCGGAAGCTTACATGAAGTGGAGTATAGAATTCCAAAAACGCCAAAGCAGCGTTAAGGCCTAGAAATCTTTTTGCTAAGAAGAGATTGAATGTCTGGCTGACTAGGCCGGCTAAGCAGTTGCATTCAAGAATGCGCCAGTCGCCTAGAAAAGTCAAACTTACTTTAAATAAAATACCTAAAGGAAGACGAAACGCTTTTTGCGCTGAACGGAGAATTCTGGCTATGATGGCAGTATTACGAAACGAAAAGGACTGCTGCGTTAGTGTCGGTGGAAATTGCTGCTTTGCTGGATTCGTTTTAGTTAAGAAAAAATTGGGTATATTTCTTGCAAAGCCGCAAAGCGGCTAACTTCTTAACGAGCTTATTTTCTATAAAATAATGAGAAGCTGCCAACTTCTGCGGACTCAGATCAATCCCTTCTAGCAACACAGGCTACGTTTTGTCAAAAGGTTTTATCCTTGCTTTTAACGAGGGCAAAGCGGAATCGCCTTAACGAAATACTACTAAGGACTGGCAAGTTGCAGCAGGCGATAGCTCTTCCGTTTCGCTTGCCAAAAAGAAGTAATGCCAACGCTTAAGTTTAACGCATACGTAAGTAAAATAGATTAATTCGATGAGCGCAAGCCACCGAACAGCAAAGAAATTTCAAAAAGCATAGGCATTTCGTTGTCTAGACTAAAATAGCGTCTGTGGTGATTATGAAAGAAACAGCAAAACAGAAAGCAGCCATTCCAAAGGACGAAGGCCGGATAATTTGCCGGAACGCGTCTTATAACGTAGCGAAGTGGCTTATAAACGCGGAAACGTAAAATGCCGTTAATAGTACGAATTTTACGAAATACACGTTCGGAAAAACTTTAAGTAAACTAAACCTACGGAAACAAATTAAGCTTTGGGATTTTCTCTCTTAGCCGCCCCGCCGTTTAAGAAAAGCAGGTTCCTTCCCGGCAAGTATGCCCTTAGCTTGTTGTGCCTTTACTAGGGAGCATGCCAACCAACCTGTTTTGCTCCTACCCAAATCTAAGCCGAAACATAAGCCTTATGTTTAGGCTTAGGCTTAGGTAAAGGCAGGAAAAGATGGACACTTACAGTATGACGGTGGGCGCCTAGGAGACAAGATCCGGGCCCAAACAAAAACGGAATGCGTTTTCCTGAAATTACTGTTTGACATTCATAAATACCCCGCTTAAAAAACGTCCCTTCAAGGCGTAAATTCGAAAGTAGATCGCATGCGGCATTTGGGGATTGTAAAAAGTTCCGCAATCCCAAAAAAGCAAGCATTTCGGCATTTATTTTTAGCCGCAAAGCAGCGCATATCGACAAAGTTTTGTTTTAGGCTGATTGCAGGCAAAATGCGTGCTTGTACCTGCTTTGTACAGTAAACGGTTAGTTGAAATACGCAGCGTACGGTGCTTTCCGCCTAACTATTTTCCGAGTAAACATTTTGAAAATGATCATTTGAATCTTGTTTGATGTTCGAATTTAACCGTTGTCAAGCATTTTTTACAGGTCGTACGACAGCGCGCAATCAACTTTCGTGCAATGCTTTGTTTTGTAGACAGTTTTTCTCGTAACGTTTAAGTAAACTGTTCCGTCAAAGCGCACTACTTTATTTCCGCAATGCCTTACACGGCTGATGCCGGTTCCCCGGAAATCGAACTTGCCAGTGACGCTTTTATTACAAGTTTTGTGACTGATCCACGACGGTAATTTTTTCTTTTGAAAAATTTGATCTTTGTATGGCATTATGTGCATAGTTGAAGCTTAATGCACATTAACTATTTTAGCAGTTGATAAATGTGTATTCTTCACCAGAGTTTTCGTTTAGCTGTTTTTAAAAGTATTTCTATAGCATATTTGTAATGAGGAAGCTTCATCACCTTTTCTATGAACGTCCGGTTTTTTGTATTTGTTTAGTAGCAATGCGTAAATGTTTTAGCCGCCACGTTGATCTCAGAGAAATGTTGGACAGCAACAAGGATAGTTTGAAAATTGAAGCTATGAAGCGGATTATAAATGTAAGCCTTTTTGCTTGTCGGCTGAATTGCTCAAGAAAAGACAAGTTGAACTTGTTTTTATTTTCTATTCATTTTTTTAAAAATCAGCAACGAGGTTTCGACACACATTCTTTTGTGCATTCGCATTGAAAGTGAGCGAAAAAGAGCGTAGAAGTAAAAACGCCTTTTAAGGCGTTGTTTTTGCTCAACCTTTTCTGTTATACTTGGCGAACTGTTAAAGTTTTCTTTCTTTGCTTAAGCTCTTGGCACGAGGAAAGGAGGTATCCGACCTATTCGCTGCCGTTGTAAAAAACGTTGCGTCCAAAAATCCCGAAGTGACTTTTACTTTCCCGAAGATTTTATAGACTAACTTAGAAAATTTGCAGTTAAAAAAGTTGGTATACCTTTACCTGACCCGCTACGGCGAAGAGCAGCAGGACTTGGCATTGTTGTCCATCAGTACATTCCAAAAAGCTCTGAAGGTATTTCCTTGCTTGGAAAACATGCTGTCGTATTTTGCTTTGCATAAGGTAAAATCGAATTTTATTTTTTTTAATTTTAAGGATCCAAACCAACTTGTTAGAGCCAGCGCTTTACGAGTGCTCTCTAGTATTCGCGTGCCTATTATTGTGCCAATAATGATGTTGGTTATTCGCGAGTCAGCTCGCGACATGTCTCCTTACGTACGCAAGGTGGCAGCACATGCTATTCCAAAGTTGTACCAGTAATTTCAAAAAAAGTGGAACTCTGCCTATGTTCTTACTTTAAAATTTCAGGCTCGATGCCGACCAGAAGGATCAATTGATTGAAATAATTAGCCAACTTTTAGGTGACACAACTACGGTATGCAAAATATTTTAATTTTGTTAATCATTTTTATTGCGTCACTATCCCGCAGCTAGTCATTGGTAGCGCAGTGAATGCCTTCGAAGAAGTTTGCCCGGAAAGATTCGACTTGATCCATAAGCACTACCGGAAGCTTTGCGCTCTTCTTATTGACGTGGACGAGTGGGGTCAAGTGACAATAATAAACATGTTCACGCGCTATGCTCGTACCCATTTTACCGACCCAAATCGCTCCTACGCGGTATTTTCAAATTGGCGTCTCTTCAATGTTCTCATCTTATTTAAATTACAGACGAGCGATGGAGAAGTAGAAGACAGCGCTTCGGCTGACTCTGACAGTGTACGGAGCGAAAAAAATTGTCGTAAGACGAATCCGGTGGACCCGGACCTTGGTTTATTGATTGCAAGTGCCAAGCCGCTTCTGCAAAGCAGAAATTCTGCTGTATGTCTTTTATTTAGTGCTACTAGCATGGATAGTTTAAAAGATTGGCATCCGCGCTTAACGTTTTGCTAGGAGCAGCTTTTTTCTGATTCGTTTGGGGGGCTCGCAAGCTGAAATTGATTTCTTTTAACCTGCGCATCTTTAAGTAGCTTACTGTACTATTTATAAATCTTTATTCTTGTAAACGGGGTGTTTTGTAACGGGTTGAATTTTCATGGTTGTAAGGTCTTCTACGGCTTTTCCCGTTTTTTCGTTGTGCTGTTATCTGTAATTAAACTAAAACAACTGCTCTACCAACGGATGGATGAGCCGTTATTAAGAAAAAGTACAGATATCAACGCACTCAACTTTTTTAATGTTCAAAGCTTTCGGAACGCTCTAGTTCCATCGTCAGTGAGGTGGTGGAGGAGTTGTTATTCTCCGAACGGTGTTATATAGGCTCACGTAACAATAGGAATGGGGGTCGAGGTCAGCGCGGCAGAGAGCAACACTTGGTTTTACTAATCAGTGGGTCCCAAGCCGAGCTAACCTCTTGTCCTTTGTCACTGTTGATGGTATGGTTATGGCGAACGTAAAGAGCCTCCTTATCCCGGCGGAGATGTAAGTGGCTGTCGCGACAAATAATCTGCGCTTGTAGGTCGAGCGAGCATTGAGAGGAATTCTCGACGACCGCCGACGCCTTGATTGTCTCTTGTATAATCTTCTCTGGTTTCAAATTCTGTTGTCTGCCTCGTCGTGTATTAAGTGTCTTTGCTCCGTCGGGTTCGGTCAGTCTTCGCATCGCCTTTTTGTATCGGCCGACGTTGTTCAAGTGTTGGCCAAACCTGTGAAATAAAGTGTTGCCCGTTTCTCCTATGTAGGAGGCGTTGCAACCGCATCTTATCTTATAGACGACGCCAGGTCTCCTATCAAAGGGAACTATGATCTTATCGCTCCTCACCATTGAACGCAAACTGTTCGATGTCTTAAATCGAACCTTGAAATCTAGGGAACGGTTTAATCGTAGGATTCGTTCCCCGATGCCGTTGTAATAGGGGATAAACAAAGTGGGGCGACTATTCGTGATTCCAGTGTTGTCAATGTTATTATTCGCAGTGGTATTAGTATTATCAGTGTTATTGAGGTTTTTTGGCTTCCTTTTTGTACGGATTTTCTCTGTCCCGTTCAAAAAAACTTTTATTAATAATAAACTGTCCGTAGCTTTCGGGTCCGAACTTGACCCGTCATCAGCGGTCTGATGATTGACGTATGAATAAAGTGCACTAGTAACGTGCAAGGTCTATAGCTGTTTAAAGGCCAGTGTTTTAAAGTGGGTCTTGTAGTTCTTTTCTCTTTGTCTGTCAGCAGTTCGAGCGGGTTACAATATTCGTCCATATTTCATTTATTTCCGCTCCTTAATCTCGGTTGTAGGTTGTGTTGTTTCTAATATACAGAGCTTCCTTAATTTTTCGTAAGCGTGTATTCTTTTCATAACATAAAACTTTTGCGCCAAGGCTTAGATTGCAATGTGATGCGTGTTCCACAACAGCCGAGGCTAGTATTGCCTTCTCCATGGTGATCCTTGGGTCTGATATTGGTCTTCCACGTTGTCTTGTGTGTTTGTTGCCGTTGCTGAGAATGTTTTTAGCGTTGTTATAAGTGGTTAACCCCTTTATGTGTTCATTGAATCTGTGTTGGAGGGTGTTGCCCGTTTCCCCAATGTACACTCCTGAACAGGGACATTCGATTGCGTAGAGTAATCCTGTCCTTTTGTTTTCTGGGATTTTCGTTTTGTCCTTTCGGAGAATTGTCCTGAGGTTGTGGATGTCTTTGAAAAAGACTCGGAACCCTAACCGTTTTCCTAACTGGACAATCTTTTCTCCTAGTCCTGCCACATAGGGGATAACTAAGCGTATATCAGGCAAATTACTTAGTTGCCGTGATTCCTGGTTGCGCAGCTTTTGCTTGAATACTTGGTCAATAAAAGATTTCGGGTAGTCATTTTTGTAGAATGTTTTTCTAATGTAGTTGAATTCCGATCGGAAAATTCTGGATCACATAAATTGATTGCTCTGTTAATCATTCCCGAGAGGATTCCGCGCATTACTGAGCGTGGATGGTGCGATGAGAAATTAAGATATCGGTCAGTGTGTGTTGGTTTTCTGTAAACTCTGGTTTTTAGTCCTTGATTAGTGCGAATAATCAGTGTGTCAAGGAAGGGGAGGGTTCGGTTTGATTCTTTCTCCATTGTGAAAACGATTTGATTGGGGCATACGCTGTTAAGAAATTCTAGAAACTGTTGTTCCTTTCCATCTTTGATAATTACGAAGATGTCATCTACGTATCTTTTGAATAGTCGTGGGGCTATTTGCTTATCTACCGTTTTTAACATTTGCCTTTCAAAACTCTCCATGAATACTTCGGCCAGGATAGGAGATAGTGGGTTGCCCATAGGGACACCGTTAGATTGTTTGTAGAACTTATTATCAAACATGAAGTAGTTGCTTTCTTGCATACAGAATGATATCAACTTGACAATGTGAAAAGGATTTAACTTGGTTCTGGTGAACAAATTTGTGTCTGTATTGAGGAGACTGTATAGTGTATCGAGTTTTCGAAATCGGAATGCTAGGGAATAAATCTTTTACATCGTAGCTAACTAAGATTTCGTCCGGTTCTAGATGGTATTTTCGTATTTCGTTGACGAAGGTGTTACTATTTTTGACGAAGGACGGTTCTTTGCCAGTTAGTGGTTTGATCACCTTTTTCAAATATCGGCTGAGCTCACTTGTGGTGCTGTTAATTGTGGAAACTATTGGTCTTAGTGGCACCTCCGGTTTGTGCACTTTAGGCAGGCCGTAGAGCTGAGGGGGTCTGTAATTTGGTGTGAACCTAAGATGCTTTACACCTTGCACGTTACTAGTGCACTTTATTCATAAGTCAATCCTTAGACCGCTGATGACGGGTCAAGTTCGGACCCGAAAGCTACGGACAGTTTATTATTAATAAAAGTTTTTTTGAACGGGACAGAGAAAATCCGCACAAAAAGGAAGCCAAAAAATGAAATTATTTCTTCCCGTACGAAGACACTACATGTTATTGAGGTTATTATTTTCGTCGTTAGGGGAAGGATTTGAGTGCCGTCTGCATTCGGCGATGATGTGTTTAACCAGAGAGTGTGGGTACCCATTTTCGGTGAAAGTTTGGAGGGTGTATTTTAATTCAGCCGGAAGAAATGCGGGGTCACAGATTGCTAGGGCCTGATCAACCATCCCTTTTACAATACCTCGTTTGACCGATAATGGATGGTGGAAAGAGAAATGCAGATACCTGTTGGAATGGGTTGGTTTTCTGTAAACGGAGGTCCTTATTTGGTTGCCCTGTTTTATCACTAGTACGTCTAAAAAAGGAAGTTTGTTATTTACTTCTGTTTCCATCGTTAACCGTATATTATTGCGAAAGATACTGTTTAAGTGGCATAGGAAAGTCCCCTCTTTGCCCGCGGTGGTAATGGCAAAAATGTCGTCTACGTAACGTTTGAAAAAAATAGGCGCGTCGTCAGAACCTATGCTAGCGAAAGCCTTTTCTTCGAAATGTTCCATGAAGATTTCCGCTGGAATGGGGGAAAGGGGACTGCCCATAGGAGCACCATCTGTTTGTAAGAAGAACCTGTCTTGAAATCTGAAGTAATTTCCTTGTTTCATGCAAAAGGCAATCAGTTTTGTTATGTGAAAGAGGTTTAGTTTGGTTTTTAGGGGTCTCGTGGTGTCACGTTTTAAAAGTTTCTCTAAGAGGTCAATTGTGTAGTTTATGGGAATACTCGTGAAAAGGTCTTTGACGTCATAGCTTACCATAATGCTGTTCGGTGTTAATGTGATTGGTTTTAACGCCGTGCAGAAGTCTTTGCAGTTTTTGACATGGGATTTACGTTTACCCGTTAACGGTTGAAGAATGTCTTTTAGATAAGTGCACAACTTTGATGTTACGCTATTGACGCTGGAAACGACTGGTCTTAGCGGAATACCTTCCTTGTGGATCTTGGGGAGTCCGTATAGTTCAGGGCATTTAACATTGTTTAAGAAGAAAATGTAGTTACTTATGTAGGCGAGCTGTTGGTCGTTTTTCTCGCTCGCGAAAGCCTCCAATAAAGCCCTCAATTCTACACGTGTCTGTGGTGTTGGATCTTCAGGAATGGGGTGGTATATTGTACTGTCTAAGAGGATGTTTATTTTCTGTATATAGTCATTTCTGTTAAGGAGAACCACAACGTTACCTTTATCCGCTTTGGTGATTATTATGTCTTTTCGCGACCTTAGTTGTTTTATAACCCGCTGCTCCTCGTGGGATACTTTAGGTGTTGATGATGGGCGACTCTGCAATAGGATGTTTGATATTGATGCTCTGACCTGTGTAGCCTTTACAGATTCAGTGTGAGAGAGCCCGCTCTCCACCGAGGAGATAATGTCCATAACGGGAATATTCTTAGGGGTGGGAACGAAGTTTAGTCCCCTGGCGAGAACCCCTTTCTCAATCTCATTCAAGCTGGTAGAGCTTAGATTGACCACTACTTTATCAATGCTTTGTATGCCGGGGTTCTTGGTGCGTTTGTTTGATCTTGTAAATTCCCAAGACCGCGAACTTTATAAAGTGTTGAGTTTTTTATTTAAGATCTCAGTCTGATGTAGTTTGGCTAATGCGCAGCTGTTTTTAATATATACATGCAACTGAGATATGAAATTGAAATTAATTGAACGTGAAAGAAATTGTGTACAATGGCTGCATGCATTTTTAAGTAGGGGAGAAGATTTTCTATGATCACGAATAGTACCTTTTAGGAGGGAGACCCCGGTCGATTGTAACAGTTTTGACGTTCTTGTATTTTGGGCATGGTTCCATTTTATTTGGAAACATTTTGGTAGGAGACCTGCATCGCGGCATTTTAGTAGGAATGTCAACTTACCCATCGTTAATGTCAATTTCATTGATGATCTTTCAAGTTGTTTGGCTGCGTCAAGGCAAAGTGCGCCGTGGGCACTGAGGATGTTCTTGAAAACGGAGTGTTTTGTAGCTGGCTGTATTTTTATGGTTGTGAGGTCTTCTACGGCTTTTCCTGTTTTTTCGTTGTGCTGTTATCTGTAATTAAACTAAAACAAAACATCCATCCGTTGGTAGAGCAGTTATTTTAGTTTAATTACAGATAACAGCACAACGAAAAAAACGGGAAAAGCCGTAGAAGGCCTTACAACCATCTTTATTCTTGTTCATATTTAGCCTAGCGCTGCTTTTTGCAGCCGAACGTTGATGCAAATTTGCTAAGTTTAATTATAAATTAACGTTTAATCGAACGACGTGACGAAGGCATTAGAAAAAGAGGGATTTAATTTGAAATTCAAATTCCGAAGTCCGTTTCAATGGCGGGCACTATAAAAAATTTCGTATTTAGCAAAGTCACGTGATAAAAAGTCCAATTGCGTCCCTGTTGATGAATAGTAACTCTTTGTAGGTAGTACTTGCCTTAGCGCAGTTATACTATTACTTAGCGCCTGAAGACGAGGTGAACTCCATCGCCCGCCCTTTGTTACGACTGTTGAGAAGTTATCGTGAGGTGCAATACATCGTTCTAACAACTATAGCTTCAATTTCTACGGAAAGATCAGTAATAATGATGCATAAGCTTTCATCCTCCGGTATTTCTATGCTCCTCTTTTTAGGCCATGTTCGAACCATTCCTGAAGAGCTTCTTCGTACGAAGCAATGACTCAATACAGGTTAAGTTGCTCAAGGTCTGTTCCGTCAGTTTTCGTCGGGCTATACTTGACGTTGCGTTCGTTTTTTTCCCAGCTGGAAATCCTAACTAACATTGCCAAACCTTCCAACATAGCCATCATACTAAGGGAGTTGCAGGTAGCGACAACTTTTATTGTTTAAAAAGAAAGGGTTTAGTTTTTTTTCTAAAAAAATTAGACTTACATCGCTACCTTTGACAAAGATTTCACCGCCGAAACTATCAACGCGATTGGCCGCTGCGCATGCAACATTGAAGAAGTTCGTGACAGCTGTTTGAAGGGACTCGTGTCGTTCATGTCAAATCCAAATGGTTGGATAGATTTGAAGTTGTTTATGCAAATTATTTGCCGCTTTGTCTGTAGACTTGGTGGTCGCTCAGAGCGTCATAGTTATCAAGAATTTGCTGCAGCACGAATTGACGCATCATCGCGATATTATTGTTACAATGGCAAAGTTGATCGACAAAGTTCAAGTGCCTACCGCCAGAGCGTCCATACTTTGGTTGGTCGGAGAGTACAACGAAGAGGTGCCATTATTAGCTCCGGACGTTCTCCGTAAGGTTGCTCGAACTTTTGCTCAAGAAGTAGGACGAAGTTTTAACAAATTCAAATCGATGTGGCAGTATGCAAATTGCAGGAAGAGGTGGTGAAATTGCAGGCGATCAACTTGGCCGTCAAATTGTTGCTCAAATGTCCCGCCAAGACTGAACTATTGGCCGACTACGTGCTCAGTCTTGCGCGTTACGATCAAAGCTACGATATACGCGACAGGGCGCGCTTTCTGCGAAATTTGCTTAATCCCTCTTCGCCGACCAATCGATTCACTTCAATTGCGAAAAAGCTTTTTTTCACTCCCAAACCGGTGCCATCGATGTTTTCCGGTTTTGTTGGTACGCATTTTTGCCGGTTCTCCATTGTTTGGCGCCATTTTCGCCTCACTCAGGACGCGAGCCATTCCAGCTGGGCACGTTATCTCACTTGTTGAACCAAAGATGCGCTCGATATAACGATTTGCCGCCATTTGCCGAAACGCCATCCGATCCGTCATTGAGAGATGTCGGTGAAATGGTATTTCATGATAAAAGGATGGTGCAAAAATTGGAGGATCTTCGTCAAGCCGGCGTCTCTATGGGTAGCACAGACTTTGAGGAAATTCCCAACGAAGCTTCCGATGCCAGCGGTAAAACCACCTTGTCAAAAAATGTCACCTTTTGAGGCCTCATTTTTTTAAAATTTTTTTCAGCTTCAAGCGACGAGCAAAGCTCCGAAGAAGTTAGCGAGGAGGAGAGTAACGGCACCGACGAAGACGCGAGCGAGTCTTCGGCTGAAACGGCCGAATCGGAAGAGGAATCCTCCTCGTCCGAGTCTTATTTGGAAGTTGAGGCTACCGAACCGAAATCTCAAATCGGAAACTTTCCCAATGGCACTCGCAATGCCTCATCTCGCTTAGATAAAGTAGGGAAGCATTGAGAGCGGCGGGAAGCCTTGATTTACCCGCTTGCCTATTAAGGAAAACGAAAACAAAGGGGCGACCAAACGTTCAACCAAGTCAAAAGACTTACTGATAGACATTGACGATTGTAAGTAACAATTTTTGGTTGTACGCTTTAGGTTTTTCCCATTTTTTTTTACTAGAATGGCTCTTGTGTATTTTTTTTGTTTTTAGTTACTGAGTCCATCGGGGTTGTCCCATTGGCGCCTTCTCAAATGGTCACTAATCCTCCTTGCACCACTCCGTCATCCGATGAGAAATTTAGAAGTCGTAATTTCGTAATGAATATACTCTTTTGTAAATAGCGCTATAACCATAAAAGTATTTCTTTTAGCCGGTAGTGGCGGCGTCTTATTTTCACGGACAAGGCAGGGAAATAGTTAACAGAGTCGCTGGTCACGGCGTCAAGGTGACGTGTCGCTTTGCTCGCACACCGCATCTTAGTTCCGACGCTGCTTGTAATGTCGAGCTGCAATTTCAAAATCAAACTGACCGTACTATCGAACTTGTACATCTTTCAGAACAGGTAAGAAAACTAATCTTCAGATTGTCCTCTTGGCAAGCATGCAGAAAGTCTATTCCATTTTAATGGCAGTATCAACTTTTACGACTTTCCGGAAAAGCTGAATGTTAGTTAGGGCTTTTTGAATGTTTCGAACTTGACGATCCTTTAGGCCGTTTTTCAGTCTGTAATTTTTCAAAATCTGAGCGTTATCGTTGCAAGAAAAAGCAGTTGCATTTTTTTAAAAATAATGTATTTATTTTTATTCAAATTAATAGTGCCCATCCAACGTCCAAGTTTACGGACTAAGCAGCGTAACGAATCTACGGTCCGATCAATGCGTGCCAATGGCTTTGGGCATCTGTTTTGGCGATTCTACGCAGCCCGTCTCGTTTGCAATGAAGGTGGACGATCAAGTGCCAACTAATTTCAGCTTTGCAGCGCCGGTCGGCGAGCAGCTGAGGCCAATAGAACTGAGCGTTGAAGAATTCAATGCGTTACAAGGTGGGAGACACCTTAAGCGAAATGGAAGCCTGCTTGCAGCGCGTGTACATTTTTAGTTGAACTAAGAGGATTGAACGAAAATCATAGTGAGCTCAGTCCGAGATTTCGGGATAGCCAACATGTGCAAAGCGGTGTGCTTCGAATGGCCAACGTACATCCGCTACCTTCGACGGACGACATTGTAAAGTTTTAATTTTCCGATGGTCAATTTTTGCTTGATCGATTCAAAATTTATCCAGATGCGATTTTCCGCTCAGACGCTGGCCGGTAAACAACCATTGTTGATAAGTATCCGAATTCCGGAAGGCAAGCACGAATCGCAATGGCTGACGGTAAACTGCGAAAATGTGGTCATATGTTCGATGCTTTTCAAACAGCTGAAAGCTTTTTTGGATTGAAGCGATGATTTGAAGAGGTTTGAATCTGAGTTACGGATTTTGAATACCGCTCAATGACGGCGGCTGTTCGTTCGCTTTACATCGTTGAAATGAGTTTGCACAAAGTGCGACTCACTTTAGTCAAAGCGTAATCAGTATTTGAAAAGCGTCTAAATTGTGATCGTCTCGTCGGATGAATGCTTAGTGAACTTTTCGATGTACAAGTTAAGGAATGTCTAATTTCTTTGCTGATTTTCAAATTGGCGTTACGGTAATAGCTAACCTGCATACAATACGACGCCGCGACGCTGATTATCTAAGCGCCAATACGCGTATACAACGTAAATTTCTATAAGCGTGCGGTTACAACATTTCTAGAATACTTTTAATACTGTTTCCGTGTGGTAGATGTTGGCAGAGTTGCTAAAACTTTCAGAGTCATAAAAGAAGAAGAAAAATATCTGCAAATTCGCCAAATAAACTATGTGTAAATTCATGAGAGCTTTTGTTATTGCTAAAGTTCAAATTCTTGAAAACTGGGTGTTTTGTAACGGGTTGAATTTCCATGGTTGTAAGGTCTTCTACGGCTTTTCCCGTTTTTTCGTTGTGCTGTTATCTGTAATTAAACTAAAACAACTGCTCTACCAACGGATGGATGAGCCGTTATTAAGAAAATGTACAGATATCAACGCACTCAACTTTTTAATGTTCAGAGCTCCACCACCTCACTGACGACGGAACTAGAGCGTTCCGAAAGCTCTGAACATTAAAGTTGAGTGCGTTGATATCTGTACTTTTTCTTAATAACGGCTCATCCATCCGTTGGTAGAGCAGTTGTTTTAGTTTAATTACAGATAACAGCACAACGAAAAAACCGGAAAAGCCGCAGAAGACCTTACAACCATAAAGTTCAAATTACATTTTATTTAGAAAGCACAAAAATTCTCTAATTTACTACGACAACAAAAACTTCAGCCTAAGCCTGAGCACATCGACGATGGGAAACAGATCGTAGCTGCAAGGGATTTATGTGCTACCTGCTCATCATTATTAACCGTATGGATGTGAACCTGCGACTTTTTAAAAAAATACTGTAAAAAGCTGTGATAGAATATCGAATAAACGGCGCCGGTTGGGCTTTTTTGACGCTTCAGAATAATTTTAAAAGATCCGTATAATTTTCTGAAAACTGAAAGGCTCGGTTTTATTCTCGATGGGAATCACGAAATTTAAGACGCAGTTGTTTTCAAAGACATTGCAAAAACTCAAGCTGACATGGCAGCATAGATAACAGTGATATAAATTCTCCTTTGCTTGTCTACGCTTCAGTTCGTTGTTATCCTAACGCTACACAACAAGCTGTTCTTATTTCATCTTCTAAGCAGGTTATGAGCTCCTAGACAAAAAACGAGTAAAATATATTGCCGTAATTTTATTGGTTTAGTTTCTGTTTGAAAATAAACGCAAACAGACCCGCTCAAAAGCTCGGAACGAATTCTTCTTCGGCCCACGTGCAGTTTTGTAACCTGTAAATCAGTTTTACATTTTTACAGTAGACCTTTTCAAGTTGCTTTTTGCGTATCTTAAATATTTCAATTTTTTCACGGTTTTGGCGAAATGGAAGGTCTCCCAGAGTACAAAGGAAAAGTTCCACCGAACGGCATTGAAGTCCATGTTCCGACGTCTCATTTCACGCCCGGCAATGAGTTCATGAGGTATGCGGTCGTCTTTGCCTTACATATTTCATTAAGCCAACGTTGGCCACTGGTTTCTTCGCTTCCATTTTGCAATGCGACCTACGTTTTTCGCCCTTATTTTCGTAATAATGTGGAAAAGTTATTTATCGCTAAGCAGTTATTTCCTTTTAGGCTAAAACGTTGTTATGCATGCGTACTTTAAGGTTTATGCGCGTCTCCATTCGACACTGGGACCTGTGGCCCATGGTAGGCCTTATGGCCGGCTTCGTTGCTGGAACGATCTTTATTTCCGTGTACAACTTGACGAAGTACGACGTTTGGCTTGATCGCACCAAATCCGTACCTCCTTGGGATTGGAGTCGCTTTCGTGACAAGTATCGCACGCAGACGACCCGCCTGGTTGGACGTAAAGAGTTGTACAAGTGCTACGAGGAGACCGCCGGTCCAATCGAGCAGCTCGAAGACGAGCTGCTTGAGCTGAGCCAGAAATATTTGAAAGAGCACAAGCCGTAAAATATCAGCTCCTCAAATTTGACAGGTTTTAGCGATTTGGTTAGAATTTTTTTGGCTAGTTCATATCGTTGCGTGGTAACAGTATGCTTAGTAAAAAAAAAAGGTATATCTCTTTATTCCTTTGGGGCGCACATTTGCTTCAGACATCATCGCTCGTTCAATTCCTGTTCAATATTGTTGCCATCAGTCAACTGTGTGACGCGTTCATTTTTCTAGTTGGCCGTGAGACAACTCAAGCGGAAGCATTTGTAAGCACAAACCTGAGCATCCCAGTTTTGCGTACTGTAGTTAATTCTGCTCGTAACTGTACATTCTTTCGTGGTCGACCTTGGTGTTGTGGGTTTCCTCGATCGTTCATTGTAACCATGGCGTCACCCAGCGATTATACGAACTTGGAGCAAGCACCCGTGTACAGTCCATTCTTTGGCGTTCTAGGCGCTTCTGCCGCCATGATATTCACTGGTAAGCATTTTCCGCTGAGTTTTCATTTTGCCATCACGAGTAGTTGTTGTTGTAGCCCTCGGTGCTGCCTATGGAACGGCAAAGTCTGGAACAGGCATCTCAGCCATGGGGGTTATGCGGCCGGAATTTATTATGAGATCCATCATTCCGGTTGTTATGGCTGGTATCATTGGCATCTACGGGCTCGTGGTATCGGTCATCATAGCCCAAGGTTTGGACGCAGCTCCAAGATATACACTATTTAAGTAAGTTTCCTGCGCTCTTCTTCCTCTTCCTCCTTGTTTACCTACGTTACACTTCACGGATCGATTTGCTCGTAGCCTGAAAATCCGTGACTATAATTTCTCATTGATTTTCGTTATTCTTTTTTGTCACGCTATTAATAGTAAGGAAGGGTGTTTGAAGCAGTGAGTTCTCTTTTCTAGGGGCTTTTGCGGACTTGGAGCCGGCTTGGCCGTAGGTTTCAGCGGTTTGGCAGCCGGATACGCAATCGGCATTGTTGGCGATTCGGGCGTCCGCGGTACGGCCCAACAGCCGCGTCTATTCGTGGGCATGATATTGATCTTAATTTTTGCCGAGGTGTTAGGATTATACGGTCTAATCGTAGCCCTAATCCTGAGCACTAAATGACCGCCTGACCGTAAACCTATTCGTATGTATATCCTCGGGCAATCTCGGTGCCCCGGCTGTACTTGTTGACCGTCCATGCATATAACAATCCCGTAAAGCCGTATAAACAAACGATTCTCTGGCGAGTTGTCCGTGTTGCGTTGATGATGCTGGCGTGCGTTCGATTTGCTCACCTTTTATTGTCCTATCATTGTGATGCGGTGGTGTTTCCGTCTCCTCATATTTCTTCCATTGAATGGTTTCGTGATTTTCTTTCAATCGTTCTCAATTACAGTCCGTAGTACGAAACAGCTACATTTTCAATGTAGTGCTTAAGAAATAAAAAAAAACAAAGACCTTAACCCTCCGTCTCGCACTTTGCTCGAAATTGTCGAGCACTCTTATTATCGAGTTCCTTATTGCTCCTACAGTCCGTAGTCGGCACGCAATGTTGCTGTGCCTCTTTCAGGTTAGTATAGCAGCATCTTAAAACCGGTTTGACACTGTAGCTTTCGACGACATACTTAACAATAAATAGGCAACTGGTTTCCCGATGGGTTGCAGTTGGTTTTTAGGACTTGACGCAGCTGCCTAAGCGAACCTCACATTCAAGCGAAAGCGCTTAGCTTAGCGTAGTTCTACTTTGTTGCATATCAATTACATCGTATAGGAGTGGTAACGTCGTCAACAACTGGTTTCGATCAAGTTGCAGTCCACTAAAAGTATTGCAATTTTCCAAAGCCTGTTTTCCCAAAAAAAAATTCTCTTCTCAAGTATATCCCAGTAATGTTTAAGCTGAAGAGCAGCTATTTAACCAGCTTTTCTAAAGCTCTATTGATATTCTTTCTAACCGCTGAGATCGTGGCTATTTTGAGAATAGGTTAGGTTAAAGACAAACTTTAAAGTTTCCGTGTATGCCCAACGTCAACAACGGGGTTTTATTTTTGACCCAATGCTAATGGAAGGGCGACCAGTTTTCCCACATTGGCCAAAGGCGCGCTGATTGAAACTAAGTGAACGGTGGGCGATCAGTTAGAAAGTTTGTGCACAACTTCGGTTATCAACTTGTTAACTCGGCCAACGACTGACTGTACGTCACTGACAAGGCCGGCGGAAATCAACGCGTTGTCGTATATCTGAAACAAATGTACACAAAAATAGACTACCATAATTCGCCGGTTGAAGACCAGAAGTGGCTGCCAACCTGTTCAACAATGGCAACTGCTACGGAAGGATCGCTTTTCATAAGTTGATTCAATTTCACGATCACCGGATGCCTAAGTAAAGCGTAACATTGGTCAAGGCAATGAAATGAAAATCGATGACGCTAGACTGCATATTGTCCTTATCTTTACACGGTGCTTCAAGAAACGCTTTTGGCTAAAGAAGAAAGTTGCGTCGGAAACAATTTTGAATACTCTCTGTGTAAACTCACTGGGCGCGCGTGGATCATGAAAAAGTAAATAGCGCACATTAGAGAACCACGCGTCGCTGTGTAACTCTTGCAGGAACAAAATGATAAAGCTTTTAAACGGCGAAGAACATCAATCACAAAGGGAGTACGGAAATCAGCAACTCGTCGGTGTGACTAACAAACTGATAAAAATAATAATAATAACAACCATTGTTCAAACTCTGCTAGTGTGCACGTGCAACGAGAAGACTTCAATAGTAGAAGAGGCTAATTAAAGCCGGCTTTTTTTGTGTGCTGAAGTTTACCTCAGCTTTGCCTTTTTAGTGAAATCTTGCAAATCTCGATTTTTTGCGTTTAAGACTATAACCTGACCTTACATTTGCATTTCAACGTATTTTGTACGCTGCTGACTTAAGTTGGTTGCTTAAAACCTTCACTGTTCGCCCAGCGTTGTTCGGGCGAATAAAACTTTGCCGAAACCTATTTTGGAATGGCAAAACGTAAGCGCAAACAATAAAACTCAAAACTGGTCAGCGAGCTCACCTACCTATCAATTGTGTAATGTTTATCATCATTTCTTTTAGCGTAACATTTTACAAACAAAACGCAATCTGTTTCGATTCACAAATTTTTATTTAGCGGCTTTGTTGTTGTACAAATTTGAATTTTTGAAATTGACCAACCGGCTAACCGTGATTTGATGATTGGCCAGTTTGAAAATTCAAATTTCTAGCACAACAAAACCGCTAAGTCGAAGTTCGTCGATCAAAACAGATCGTATTTTGTGGAAAAAATTTGAATTTTGAACGACGACTAACAAATCGATAATACACTATTCGAATAGCGCTACGGCCTTAAAGAAAACTGACCAACTGTTTGGATATTTTCCGCTTTGGAAAAACTCGATTCGTCAAACGCCTACGTTAAATAAGCTCAAATGACTAGACAATTACGTGCAAGCGGAAAACTAATTTTTTTTGCCAAAGAAACATCCTTCATTCTACAAAGACTTTCAAAGAGACAAAAGAAAAAGAATTTCGCCGCATGAATCGAAGAAAACGCAAAACCGTCAGCACTTAGTGTCTTCGTACGGGACCGTATAATTTCATTTGGTTGCTTCTTTTTGTACGGATTTTTACGTCCCGTTGAAAAAACTTTTATTACTAAAATGTCCGGAGCTTTCGGGTTATTCGAGACCCGTCATCAGCGGTCTTAAGTTGTAAATAACTAATAATAATATTTACAACTTAAGACCGCTGATGACGGGTCTCGAATGACCCGAAAGCTCCGGACATTTTAGTAATAAACGTTTTTTCAACGGGACATAAAAATCCGTACAAAAAGAAACAACCAAACCGTCAGCATTTTTACAAATGCACACATCGCTTCCAACTTTTGCTACTTTTCTTCTACGGTAAAATAGAGAAGTTGGTGTAAATGAAGCGAAGCAGTAAAGCTATGCGAAATTCAAACGATAACATGAAAACAAGGCCAATGACCATGCGGAGCTGCCATCTGCTCAACTCGCTCTACCTGTTTTTCGTCTTGCCATCAGTAGAGAGCAACAGTGCATTTAAAAGTTGCAAAGCGTACACGAGTTCTTCAACGAAATTTAGGCCATGCAATGCCCGCGAGATTCGCGCTAAGAAGTTTGACAGGTTTCGCGCGGAAACGCTGCAATTATAATAATGGTATTGGAAAATATTTTCCATCGGTATGCATTCGCGAAAACGGAAAATTGTTCATTAAAAACTTTAACTTTGTTTGATTTTGCTTTTAAGCAGCTTAGTAAACATACGTTGGGTCAATCAAAGCGTGTCTTCACTTTTAAAAATTACACCGGCGTATTGCCGCGCAACGAAAAAGTTTTCTAAGTTCATTGCTGAGATTTCTTCTATACGCGCTGTATCAGTTTCGCTGACACAAATTTCCTACGGAATGGAAGCAACTTAAAACGAAAGCTGAGGAAAATAGAGAAAGCAACATTTTCAAATGACATTATTTGCGCCTGAACATTCTTTATAAACATTTTCCAAACAACGCATTTAAGCAAGTTTTCCACAATCTGCTTTGCTTCAATTGCACTACTGAAAGTAACGGAGATAATGACCTTTACGGAGGCGCAAATGCCGGAATGAACATACTGTTAATATTACGGGAAACTGACTTTAGCGAAAAGCAAAGAAAAGGCTCTGACGCATAGCTAGGCCGGAATTTTATTTTGAATTTGCTGCCTTCCATGCTCTGTTAAAAATGCAAAACCCAAGATGACATCTGCGCGCATTGGCTTTTGATATCGGCAGCTTAATTTAAACAATTATCAATATGTATGAAGGCAAGCAATATTCTTTGGCCGTATATTCCACCAATACTAATCGCGTAAGTCAATTTCGTTCAGCGCCATTGAATTTCCCTCAGTAAAGAGGTTTCTACGATTACTCGTCGATCGATATATTGTTTCTAATTTCAGCTTTTCCTACTACAATAACGGTTGCTCTCCATTAAGAAACTCGCTCAGAGGCAATCAATAAAAACAGAATTGAATAGGAAAGCTCTGAGGATTACGTTATCTCTGTTATTCATTAAAGATCACTTACTTTGGATTAACTTCAAGCGTTGGCTTCAAGAGCATAAGTCGTTGCTCTTCAGTCAACTGTTCCGGTGTTTGTGCCCTGAGAAAACTTCGAATCGCGCCGAGTTCTTTCACGGAAATCATACACGGGTACGTGGTCAGCTTTTGCGTGGTCTGACAATGAATACCGCTAACGAGAAACGAGCAAATTGCGTTTTGGAAAAAGCTCACCCTAATTTCATTCACTTTACGATCGCCGAGCGTAGTTTTTATCCAGTCCAAAAGATTTTTCAAATCTTCCTTGTTTAGCTCGCCTAAAAAGACGTTTTAAAAAAATATACCTTTAATACACGAGTGTGGCATACTGGTCTCGACCACTTCGGTGTCGCTTTTGTCCCTGTTTAAAAAATTTTCCACCGATACCAAATCTTTTCGATCGAACTGTCGCAACGATAGCAACGTGACCTCGTCGGCCGGATCGAAGCAGAACAGTATCTCAAAGTTTTTTTCTTTTATTGCCTCGTAGTAAGGCGAAGACTCGGCTAACAAACGGCTGAAAAAAAAAACGTTCGTCATTTCCAATCTTTGCAACCATCTTCTATTTGGCTGAAATAAAAAGCGCGTAGTCTTCGTTGCAATGCTGTGGTAAAATAATAGCGCGCAATTTCAAACAATTGCAAGACGATTTATTGAACTTACCTTGGCGAGTTCAGGTAGTAAATTTCTCGCTGACCAGCTTGCATTCGATCGCAGTAATCGCGCAATGAAATCTTGATACCGGGACGTTGATTTGAAGATTCAAACAATAGCAGCTTTGCTACATTTTCCTGGACAGCAAAAAAAACGTTGGGCAGATTAACGACAAAAACTTTGGATGGCGCCGCCAACCTTTTCCTCTTGACTTTCGGCGCGTATAATACCCTCCTTGAAGTAATGCCTGAAGTGCGAGTAAAATATTTCATACTTCTCCGCATCCTTCTTCATGTTATCTTGTAGATACTTTATTACTTTCGATGTGACTACAGCTTTCACTTTGCTGAAATTAATAAAGAGATTTAAATTACAATATCAACTACAAAAATTAAGGGAATTCGCACTTAAGTATAGCTGATTTCTGAAGCAGTTCGCGGCTAAGGTTCAGCGGAATATCTTCGCTGTCGATGACGCCTTTTAGAAAGCGTAACCATGATGGAATAACGTCTTTTGCTGACTGCTGAATGAGAATTCGACGACAGTACAAGGAAACGCCTACTTCCATTTGCAACATTCCAATAAAGTCGGTAGGCGCGTCTGGAACGTATAATAACGCATTTACATCAACGGGAGCTTCAGCCTAAAAAGATAATAAATTTGCATAGCAGCCGAAGAAGCCACTTAATACCCGAAAATGGATGGTGTAACGAGGCTCTCCGGTCTGCGAATGCGAGACGAACCGGTAGAACTCTTTGTGCATCTCGTCCGTAACTTCTTTGGGATCGCATCGCCATAGAGCCTGCACTTTGTTTACTCGAGCGTCGTTAAGATAAATTGGAAACGCGACGAAATTACTGTACTTCGTCAATACTTCTGAAACAAAATACACCGTATTTTAAACTGAGGCACTAATATTTATCTTCAAAAGGCAATGGTAGTTGTATTCTCTTCAAATTTGACGGGACTGTACAACTGTGTGAAAAAAAAAGAACTTTTTGAAACCTTTTATCCTTTGTTCATCGGCAAACTCCGATTCGCCGGGCTTCAAGTGACAAACAATCTTCGTTCCGCACTCGGCATTATCAACTTCTTCAATTTCGTAACATTCGGCTCTTAACAAAAAAAAATTGAATTCGATCGGACGCAACAGGGAAAAATTTGCCATTTGGCATTTTGCCAACCGCACTGACGCGCAATTTAGGCAAATAAAAACGGTAATTCTAAAAAAATGCTGCAATCTATTGCGCCGAGAAGCATTTTCTTAGACAGCGTTATAAGAATGCATTCTGCTTATCAGATTAACGCAATTACAAAAACTTTGGAAAGTCGATGAGTTAGCTAACAATGGAGTATTTCTGCTTGGCCTAAAGCTGAGCAACCGAGAATACGCACGAGCGTTAGCAAGCGCCGGAAAAAAGTTTACGCAAATTAATCTTTGCAGTGATACAATAAACAATCCATCAACAGTTGACCTGTTGGGATTAGGGTCAAAATCCCGATTAGGTCGAAGATACACTGAAAAGCTCAGCCCTGGGGCAGTTGTGTGTTGGCATCCAGAAAAGGAACGTATTTGAGTCGAGGCGTTATTATACTCTTCTTCTTTTTTAGATCACTAACTTCGAGCAAGGCCAATAATAATAACAACGCCTCTATTCAAATACACTTCTTAAAGAAAAGATATCAACCCATAACTGCCAAAAAGGCAAACTTTACAGTGCACCTTCGACCTATTCGGGATTTCGACTGCCAACGGACTTACTGGACAATAAAAAAATAAATAAGGAGTCTCTTCCTCTATACGCTCGCAAACGGTACACTAATCTTGGCAAAAATCAGGTTTGTTCAACTCGTAAACCCAGTAAAACCGACCATTGATTTTTCGCGCTTAATGTTTGAGAAATGCGGGTTCTTTTCTGTTCTTCCGCCTTTAAAGGAAAGCACACTGACTGTGAGGTACTGCCTTTACCCAAGCCTAAACCAAAATATATGCATTATTTTAAAGTTTAGGTTTAATTAAAGACAGAATACGATGTCAGACAAAGTCGCACTACGACAATGGGACACCTAACCGCGTAATCGATGCTATTTATGCTAGCATGTTCATAAGAGTTGAACGAGCCTGATTATCTTTAAGGTTACTGTATCGTTTGCGAACAAATGGAGGAAAAGACCCGAAAAAGTTAATGACGACAATACCTACTTAAATTCATCAAAAAGGCAAAACAGTTGAGCTGCTACCAGAGCCAACTAGCAACGCGCTTGGTGAGCAACGTGAACTCCTACACTCTTGTAATAGAAGTACAGTTTCACCTTTAGTCTATCCAAGAAGGGTTCACTTCTCTGATTAACCAATGAAAACCGCACAGCTGCCCAAGCGGATGACAAAATGATTAGGGTTAAGGAAAAAGGCGGGAAAATAACCATACTTCTTTTAGATAAATTTTTCCTCTAAACGACATCACATTAACCTGACGAAATGTGAAAAAAAAGATATTTCATCATTTCTACTTTCTCACAATTAATAAAATGTTTATAACAACGCTTACGTCCTTCGAAACTGAATAACAGAGGTTGTACTGTTGTGGAAATGTGATTATAAATGTTAGATTAACAGACGGTCAAAGTTTGAGAACAGATTTGGGTCTTTTCCACAGTTTCCACGCAAGCAATACAGTAATCCTGATAATAATCAGGTTTAATCTACTGCGCTATTCGCGGGGAAGAGACCCAAACCTTCGTTCAGTGTTTTTCAGGTGAATTTAAAGCAAGCTAAATAGATTGGGCGTTTAACAAACCCTTCCGACATCCAACGGTAGCCTTTGCTTCCTGGATCGTGCTTTTTCGTGATCACTTCAATTTTATCGGCGATCATGAATGCCGAATAAAAGCCAACACCAAATTGTCCAATCAGCTGATCAACATTGGCGCTTCCGCTTGACTGCATTGCTTTTACAAAATCCTAAAATGGAATCGGATCGAACACCTAACCAACGCCCATCCAAAGTTGGTGGTTTTTACAGCGGTGCCTGATTTGGCAATGGTGCCCAAATGTTCAATCAGATCCTCCTTGCTCATGCCAATGCCGTTATCTTGGACAATAAGAATCTTTTCCAGCTTGTCCGTGTAAATGGTAATTTTCGGATCGTACGCGCTTGCCGCGCCTTCCGTATTCATATTGGAGAGTTGGGTGGTTCGCAGCTTCTCCAAGGCGTCGCTGGCGTTCGAAACTAATTCGCGAACAAATACCTTCAAAAAGACGCGACATTTTACAGTATGAAGATTTGAAAAAACCAGCAGCTTCTGACGCTTTTTTGGCCAACAATAAACACAAAGCCTTAGGAAACTGGGTTACTCTAATAGAAGCAATTGTAGCAGGCATGGAAGGAGAAAAATGAAAATATGAGCAACCTCTTTGTGTGAGTAGAGAGAGCGGGCTACAATGTCCATTAGCATACGTGTTTCAGCGCGAAACTCGTGCTTTTCTAAATAAGGCATTTGACTTTAAAAAGTAATCGACCTGAAATGTGAAATATGCTACCGTATGGCATCTCTCTCTGAGTTTCCATCTTTGCAAGACATCTTGGATGCGTATAAATGCTTCTATTTGGCGTTAACGACCATTCAGAAGTTAGCCGGGCCCGAGATGATGCTGAAACAAAGAGTACCATCGATGGGTTTCATACGACAATGACCAGCTCACCTGTTGATAGCATAGGCAGCGTCCGCCCGAAACGTGGACACTGGCGGCCGAGAGGATTGAAAACAAGCAAACCCAGTACACGCTTCATATCTGCATCATAATTCTGTTACATAACATTCCTGCAGTCGACTTTCTTACATACTATCACTTCTGACAAGGCCAAATAAGGCAGGATAAGTTTAGCTGATATTCAACTGTAGACTGCAGCATTACAGTAACATATCACGCTTTTTGTAAAGCGTATGTAATAAAACATACATACTCGCGCACTGACTCAAAATCTTAGCGCAAAAAACAACAGTATAGTAATAGACAACAACAGCGGCCGGATTAAGTAACAGACGAAGGATGTTGAAACATTTATTTTAAAAAACAGCATCTTAGTTGTTTACGAATTTTCATGGACTTGCAGCCTGTTGAACTTCTTTTAATAGTACGGCATCCAACTGGACCCATCTTCCGGCATGAAGTGACCCGTAATGAGAAGTCCAATGTCTACCAACCACCATACGCCAAGGCCGCCCAACGTCATCAACTTGCCGACGCCTATGCCGGCATAACCGAGGTAAAAACGATCGACGGCAAAAAAGCCCAAAAATATTGAATAGAGCAGGGCGCTAAGGAAGTAATGACCATTGTACCTGAAAACACAGAAATGAACGGTAAGAAATTCTCGCTTCTGTTGCTTTTACTTCACGCAGCGATATCCAGATCGCATAAACGCACGAGGTCCGTAACATTCTATGCAAGGCAAGGCGTGACACTTTAAAGCGGTCATTTCGACATCTTGAGCTCTTGCTCCACCAAACTGAAGGTATAGAAAAGATGATGTAACGAACAGCAGGGGCCATTGTACAGAAAGTTAGTCAGCGGGAAAAGCGGAAAGAAAAATAGACAACTCTATTCGTTTACAAAGCAAACTGTTGTACATACAAGGACTTTCTCACCTTCGTGCAACCGTATCCCAGAATTTCTTTAGCGGTTTCGTTACCAGCCAAATCTAATGGCGGTTCGCAGAGAATAAACTCTTCAGGCCTAAAGAAGTCAGCATTTTCTAGCACTTCCTACCGAAGCATCCACTTGACGCAAATAGGGGGGTACTATCTACATTATAAAATCTTAAAATAGGCTTAGCCTTATGGCAGGTCAGTCAAGTAATGTTTCAGCGTGGAATAAAAAAAATAATAAACACAAATCGTCAAATCCGGATGGGACCAAGGCAGTATAAGTTAGCGGCATACTCACAGGAACGAACAGGGCACCAAAGGTGACGAGGGTGCAACGGTCGCTTCGTAAGAACTTAACGTGCAAAAATCAACCGCGGGATAGTCGTCTTGACTAGCTGTCACTGAGAAAGCAAAAAAGCAAAGCGTTTGTAACACCCATGTCGCAAGAGCTCTTCCGCATTGACAACATTTCATTATGCCTGATTTACACGATCTTTAGTTTCATCGTCTTCGGCGGGACGGTCACGCACAACCGCCTTCCGAATTTTCCATTACTTTTCGAATATCAAAACAACTTTATTTCAGCAGCACAGACTTACTGTACAATAAAAATACGCAGGTTCTTATTAAACCGCTGCTAATTCGCGAGCAGGTTGCTTCAAAGCCTAACGAAATGGCGCAAGGAAGTTTCGATAGCACTTTGTTTTTCCGACTTTTTATGTTATAAAAGCAAAAACAACTACATCAAACCTCGCGTGATGACAACTAAACAGCAATGAGCATTTTGCCTCATACTTGTCGTAAAATCCATTTCCAAGAGTTGCGAAAAATCAAAGGCGCGAAGTGGCTTGAAAACTTAGGAATTTAGAGATTCATATTCAATTGCTAACTGCGTATGTCTCTTAAATATATGTTCAAAACGGCAACATCTTTAACGAGTGGTACATGAATTATTATCGGATGCCTAAGCAAACAGTTCGCAAAACTGTTAAAGCTTTTTACAATGTAAACGATCTTGCATATTGTTAAGATGATTGGGGTACTGTGACCTTGCCCTAGTGGTATTGTAAATTTATCTTATGGATTTGAAGCTTGACCCGGCGACCGCTAGGGAAGCGGTGGAAAGTTTTTGCCAACGTTTCCAGTCTTTCCAGGTGAGCACAAGTTTTGTTTTGGCAGCTGGCGATCAATTGTTCGTTCAGGTCGAATATGACGATTACATTGAAAGATTGTCCCAGGTGACCAAATATCAGCCGACAGGTCGCAAGATGGTTGCTCACCAGAGACATGAGTTGAAGGAACTGGTGGAAACGATCAAAGCGTTTTCGGAAGGGCTACTCACGATGTACATCTAGCAAGCTCAGATTTTTTTCAGCACCCCCTTACCTGAGGACGTTCGAAAAGAAAAGCTCGATATCCTGGAAGACATGTCGATCCGCCTAGCCGAAATGGCGCATCACTTTCCTCGAGAAAATAACGGGTACTAATAGTATTAGTAGTAATACTGCTTTTCGTCTGTTGTATTTTATCCTGCAACTTGTTTAGAATATACCTGGACATTATTCTTGGTCAGATAAACGTTTCCATTTTGAACAAGCTTCAAAGGTGACGTTCGAAGGTGCCCATCCTTTTTTTGTAACATTTTCATCCCGTTTGCAGATTCCGCTACAAAGACGATTACGAAAAATTCAAACTGCGGGTCACTATAATATTATTTATCTTTGCTCCGTTCGTTTGCTACTTCCACCAGAGGTCATATCCATTCAACGTTAGGGAGATGGTGCCTTATGACGATGAAAACTTTTTCAGAGTTTTGGATGCCGCCTATAACTTCTTCCTGGTTTGGTACTATTGCACGTTGACCATTCGCGAAAGCATTTTGCGTTGCAACGGATCCAGGTAACTTTTTGCCATTGTACGCCTTCAGTAAACTTCATGTTTAAAGAATAAAAGGCTGGTGGCTATTCCATCACTACGCTTCCGCTGTGCTGTCCGGTATTTTGCTAACTTGGCCGGACGGCGAATGTTACCAAAAATCAAGATTGCAACTACTGCTTCTGTCTTGCTACATAAGTAATTGTTTTGCTTTTTACTCCTTTTCGTCGTTTACTTGCTTAATGCATCTGTTTGCAAGCCTTTGCTTACTTGCACTCGTTGTACACGCGCCCAAAAAGTGAAAACTCGTCACGTGACGGGATATGTCTAAATTCTATGCAATCAATAGTATTCCCATTAAGTAGCGTCCGGCTTAAAATATTTGTGTGGGATTTATCTAGCTTCTTTCATCACCTTCGCTTGTAGGCTTCGTACAAATCCTCCAATGTAATTACCAAAGAGGATGCCTCTATCGACTGCGAGCTTTGGGACGAAGATATTCAATGGATATCACCGTTGGTACGGGCTTTCATTGTTTACTTAAACGAGAAGTTTGCTTCTTTAAATACAGTTACTGAAAGAACGTTTATTTTAAGAGAAAAATATTTTTTCTCAAATATTAACGTTACGTTTTAACAGCAACAGTTAGAGCGAAACAATATTGCCTAATCTTTCCTGTCGCTTATATTCCAGCGACTTTAGCCATTCGGTTACGGTAGATTTCTTGCTGGTTTCCTTTTTTTCATACTGTCGCCAGCGCCTGCGCAGTTTACTGTTTTCAGGTACCATTTGCTGCCTGCGTATTTTTTCTTCTGTTTGCGACTTGTTAGTTGAGGAGAACATCTCATTTGAAATGCAAATAATCGTAGATGCGTTATGGATTCGAAACTGACATCTACGTAGCATTCGGATAGGTTTACAATAATTGATAGCTACGCCGAGATGGTCAGCTGATTAACAGCTGGTCTGGTCGCTGAAATGGCCATGGCAACTGTTACCAACGTCCTGTCAGCTGCCTAAAGAGCCATTGCTTCCGAAAACGTTTTACCTTTGATAGCGAACAACTGTTTGCAAAGATCTGAGTTTATTGAGTCAAGGTTCACATCGTAGTAGCAGTCAATTCTGTGGAAAAATGGGGCAGCCCGATTTCTGTTCGATATCGAAAAATCCAAAATTGATTTATGACCACTGCTGAAGTTTGCAATCGTTTGAGCCATCTAAGCCTTATCACTTAATCGACTTTCCTACTGACGCTTCAGCTTGACCTGTACAAATTGAGTAAGATGAATTGCATAAGAAAAAAATCCTAAAGTATTTTTTTAACCCGCGAATAAAAACCAATCGATTATGTTAATTCAGTAGATGTCTTGCGACGTTTTTCATGGTTTTCTAACTTACAACGCTCAATGCAAAGGCGCAGAAACTTTTCCTACAATTCGAAAAGCATTATAACTATTATTAGTACGCTGAATTCTGAAGATGCAAAAAATAAGACGCTTCGTCTACTTTGAAAAAGTAAAATTCGAGTCTAAGCCAAATTTAAAAAACCAATTGAGTATTGTCGGTATATTTGAACTTTTTTCAGAAGGTTTCCATTCGTGGATGTTCCGCGGGCTCACATTTCTTCTGCCCTTCCTGATTTTTGGCTATTTATACCAACTGTACATTGCGTATAAGTTGTATTTGATAAGCAAAGAAGTTTGGTGTCCCGAATGGCAGGTAATAACTAAGTTTGTTCGCCTTCGTGTTTCGGTGTGTTAATTAAAAAATTGCAGGTTACCGCTTTGGCGCTTATATTTTTTGGCGTAGCCGTGGGAAACACGCTGACGACGGCTCAGGTTTGCTTGCAAAAGGTTCAACGCAAAGAAGAGAGTAAACGTCTTCAGAAGAAGTACCACAGCATTATGCAAGCGGAAAGGCCGCGCGGATCAAAGGATGAATGACTCGCTCAGTCAGTAGTTGATTAACACCATTTTCGAATGGCATCTCATATTTATGGCGGAAAAATTTAAAATGATTGAACTCCTACCGAGTGCCTAAGTTGACCTTATGAACTTTGCAGGATTGCGAATTAAAAAAATGTTGCCCATATCCGTCGGCGTTGGCAGAGAAGTTTTATTTGGCGTTTTAGTAGCTGTGCTGCTTTAGTATCAAATTATATAGGACGAAAACCATTGGAATAGTATACTAAAATGGTGTTAGACCGATTTTACAGTTTCCGTACTTGTAAAGAAAGGTAAAATAATTGGAAATGTCACATTGGCGGTAGAAGAGGTGAGAACTATTGGCAAATGTGAGCCGGCTTAAGCAACTGCATTTGATTTACTGTAGCTTTCAAAATGTGTATGTGGAATTCAGGTACTATCCTTCTACTGTATTTTAAATCAAGAACATCCAGCCTTTCAAAAATTTCCGGGTCGTGCAGCATCCCTGCCGACGTGGTCTCCGGACGCTTCGCAAAGGTATGATAAAATGTCGATGCGCTGCAAAGAATTATGTTTCGAACGGTAAGAGAACCTGCGAATCACTTAGCTAATTCTGTATCGTTGTGATCCCAGACGCCAGCTGGTTCTTATTTTGACTATTCATCACCTGCTTTGCGCGTATAAAGAAGGAACTTAACGAAATACGAAAATAAATGTAGCGCACGTTATTCGAGTCCGGAAATTTATTTTGGAAGACAATGTATACACAGCATTAAGGAAATGCTGAAGTTCTGGCGACGCACTCGCTTGTTTAAACAGCTTTGAGTGGGCAGGTTTTGATCCGATAACAATTGAGTGTGTAGCTTCAATTGGTCAACATTGACGGATTGTAAGAGACATCTCATGTGTCGTTTACTTCCGCCGTCACGCAAAGTTTGTTCGGCGCTCTTGGCATACGCAAAACCGTAGGAAGCGCTATACCATTTTGTTGCAAAATCAGCTGGTATATTCGGAGCTCACACTCTTGTTGCGTACAGTATTCGCGCAACTTGCATACTTCTCTTTGCAATGCTAATTTGTTTCTGCCTTCTTTGGAGATTTTCCTTTTTGCGTCCAACTTTACCGACGCAACTATGTCTGAAATAGTAAGTCTTTTAGGGTGTGTATAATTTGATACTTTCGTTTTTATACTGTTCACTATAAGTGAGATTCGCCAAAGCCTGAGCATGATGAGCAGTCCGACACCGTCGGAACCTTGGCCGCAACCTCCAAAGGCGACGGTGAAGCCAAAGGTCATGACGATTACGAAGAGGTCAAACAGATCCATCCGGTATTCCCTGAGCAACAGCCGACCCATTACTACCAACTTGACCGCCATCTCTAGCATGAAACCGCATAGGAAGGCAATGCTAACGTAGTGCAAAGTGCAGGCGGCAACTCGGCCGGCTTCACCGAAACTGAGCAACTTTAGCTGGATGAGCACTTCTGCGAAAACGCAAGCGCAGTCCAAAATAACAAGAGTAACTAGAACAATCTGAAAAAAGCATACAAAGTCAGCCTCACACAACAGACACGACTGCGTATAAGTTCTAAGCTTTGATATACACGCGATTCTACAACTTATCAAAGCAGCAGACTATTACTTACTTGAAATTTGTTGCATAGCAATGCTAGCAAAAACGTTGAGCGCATATTCCTCGCGGTGGAAACACGCTTTGCCATAAAACTGTTGAGATCTGATTCGGTGGCAGCTGAACTGTTCGAATCACCCTCCGCCAAAGCAGACTCTCCCTGGGCTTTTGGCCATTCATGCTTAAGCATTGGTGCGATTATGGCAATCTGAAGCAGCCTGCATAAGCACAAAAACAACAGTCCCGGAAAGGAGGGTTCACAGCTAGGCGCTGTCCTAAAAACAGGTCGAAAAATTAGTTCTTAAAAACCAACATATGGATTACAAACAGATACGCGTAAATGGACAAGCCTAATAAAAGCAAATCACAACGGAAAGATGATCACAGAACATTTGTAGAAAATGATACAGTAGGCGCGTACCTGCTAATCAATTTGATAAAGAAATGAGCATTGCACTTTGCGTTTTGTAATATTCTACGATTCGACAACTGCCAACGGCACAGTGCTAAGTTCTCATATTTTATTCGTCAGCAGCCCCCGATCAGTCACATTCTTGAGTAGCTTATTAATCGTTGTAATGAAATAATATTTTTGACAAAATAAAATTAAATGTTTCTATCCGTTAGACGCGCTAAAGAAGCTTTGTTTGAGAACGCAAAGTTTTTCTGATGAAATGCGCGCAAGGACGTATACCGTAAGCGCATGAATGCCATTTTCTAACCTGCTGTACTTTTGCAAACTGTTGTTTGGAGCTGAAAGTTTTCAAAGCAATTTTATTATGAGTTTGAAACAATGAACGCCGAAGTGTATGACTTTACGAATGTGGACGGCGAAGTGCTGCCAATTTTGAATTCCTACGCCGAAATGGTGAAGCATCCCGTAAAAGCTCTTGCTTTGCTTCGGGTGGGCACTTTGTCTTGTTCCAGTTCGAGCCTTTTTTTTTATCATCTCTTTTAGGATAAGGAATGCATCTCATTTTTGCTTGTCCAGCTGAATGGGCAAGACGAAAAAGTGGTCGGTTTAGCTTTGCGCGTATTGTACACTTTGAGTACTTCTCTTGGCCACCACAAGCACGAACTTGCCGAAACGTTCGGTTATAGAAACTCTTTGGAATTGGTAATGAAGCGCTTTTACAATAACGAGGCGTACGTGAATTTTTGCAAACATTTGTTGGACATAGCTCCCAAGACTAATGCTGGTCGCAAGCATCACATCAAACTGGTAAATGTATACTTTTACGAGCCTGTCGATGCTTCTACAAAAGAAAATCTGGCCGCTGAATTTGCAAATATGAAAGGTGTCGTCAGCGTTGCGTTTAACATGTCGGGATCAGTTTGCTATCTAAGAGTGACCAAAGAAGTCAAAAAAACAAACCTAGTTGATATCTTGATGAATAATGATGTTCACAGTGCCGATTTGGGTTTGTTCAGAGATGGAAAAGAGGAGCGTATAGCGGTGGGACGAAAGGAAGTAGAAACGCATGATTTACCCGATTATTTGCCGGACGATTATGTGCCTTCGCCGGAGAAACAGGACAACGGAAAGCAAGTATTAGCAACTAAGGAGCAACTGAATATGCCTCAAGGTGGAGCTAGCGGTTTCCGATCCCTTTGGAAAGGCGTTTCATCCTTTCTTGACACATATTTTTGATTTCCTCACTCTTATCTCCAATTATATCGTGCTGTCAATAAAACCCGCTATGTAATATAGATTCTCGCGAAACAATCTACATAAAAGCCATAGTTTGTATGTAAGTTCAGTTCTCCGAGGGGAAAGCTTCAAAGCGTTGAAGAAGTCTTCAAATGTTTACAGATATGCGAACAGTACCTGAGCGTATTTCTTCCTGTAAACTGCTCGCTAAAGCAGGATTTGCATACCGTTAAATAGAGCAATATGTCAGATTATACAGGTTCACGTCAGTGACGTTCGAAATCGCTTATTATTTCAAACTACATATTCGCATAAACATACGGCTTTATACGCACAGTATTTTGTATGCTATGCATTTAATGTTATGGGGATTCTACTCATGAATTGCTGTGTTCAAGAACTTGCCATTCTTGCCATTCTGCCGGGATTGAATCAAGAAGAGACACGAAAGCTTCGGTAGTCTTGCTTATTTCCTGAACAGTTTCATGCATAATAAAAAATCTGTGGTGTTAAACAAACTTTTATCTTAGTTTTTATAAAACCATGCCAAAAGACGCTTCTCGTGGTCGAACACTTGAAAAAAGAAAATAAAGCGAACCTGAAAATCAGGTTTACGGTACGTCTCATTACCGTAAAAGCGCGTTGTTTCCCCCGTTTCAAGTTAATGTGCCATATTTTTTTTCTTTAGAATTTCTTGTTCTATTTTTTTGCTAACTTTCTAGGCAAACAATGGTGGTCAATGTCCCTCGAGAAAAGTCGACATCCAAAGAGCAGCGCAGGATAGTAAGCCGAATTCCGGTAGAAATTTTAGAGGACGAAAAATTAAAAGCCGCCATTGCCAACGTAATAAATAAGAACGTTTCGTAGCCTTGTCGAATTGCCTTCTTGTCGCTTGTTTTCTTTAGCTGCCTGACACGTACAATTTCGAAATTTTCAAGACTATTTGGAAAATTCGGCAGCAGAACATAAAAAATGGTAAGGAGGTTTCGTGTATGAAAACGTTACCTTTGTGCTTTCGCTGTAAAAAGTTTCTGCACGTTCGCATTTATTGAAAAATCGAAAGTGTAACAACTCGGCGGTTTCGAGACCTCCACATTGCCTATTTAGCCTGACAGGGTAAGTAACAGTCAAGGTCGATTCCTATGGTATTTTTCTGTTTGAAATCTTATGCTTTAGAATAGTTTCGGTTTTTAAAAAGTGCAACGTTCTGTACAGAGTTTACTGCGTTATCTCGGTGCTCGCGGGTAATCGAACGGAGCTAAAACAAAGGGAATAGCATAAATACTGCTCCCACATTTATGGTGAGCGGCGGCGGCGGCTATTGACTCGCAAGTTAAGCCTCGAGTTTTTATTTATCTCGAATTACTGATCAGCAGGTTCATCGACTGAACCTGAACATCGCCAATTCTGGACGTTACAAAAGGTTTCCTTTCTTTTTTTACAGTTTTCTTTCGATGTGCTGTTGCGCTTGTTTTTGTTTTGTTCTTTTTAGTTCTTTTATTCTTCTATTTTATTTATTGTTGCTTCTGTGTTTTTTTTAAATTCATTATTTGGGCTACCCATTTTGTCATGTATTTTCTTTCTTGTTCTTCACTTTTCCTGCAATCAATTCTGATCTCTTACATTACAAAGGGTGCGTCTTTGGTTTTTCGTTGTTGTATTTTGGTTTCACGACAAATGACTCTCGAATCATGTCTGTGTAATTATTCAACTGCGTACGTTGAAAACTAACACCCGCTGCAAAGTTTGATTGGGTTTGTTCGTTTTAGTTGCTCTACAATTTCCCGAAGGGCTGCTCATGTTTTCTTGCATCATTGCTGACATTCTTGAAGAATTTGCAAATTGTAATACCGTTATAATGACAGACGTTGCCTACGGTGCGTGTTGCGTCGATGATTTTGCCGTGAAAGCGATGGATTGTCAATTATTGGTTCATTATGGTCACAGTTGTCTAATTCCTTTGAACATTACTTGTCATGCTCAAGTTTTGTACGTTTTCGTCGATATTAAGTTCAGCATATCGCATCTGGTCGACACTATAAGGAAGAATTTTTCGGAAAAATCAAAAATTGCTCTCATGAGCACTGTGCAATTCGTCAGCTCTCTTCAGGCTGTTCGCCAGGAACTTCACGAAGAATACGATATTATCATTCCTCAGTCAAAGCCACTTTCGCCAGGGGAAACTCTGGGTTGCACAGCGGCAAAACTTCTTCCAGAAACCGACGCGCTTTTGTAAGCTTCAAATCTTTCGTAATAACGAGAGAAGCTAAAATGATTTTCAGGTTCATTGGCGACGGTCGATTTCATTTGGAAGCAGCTATGATTGCAAATCCAACAGTTACTGCGTACAAGTAAGGTTATTCGGATATATAATTTTTCCCTATCAAGGAAACGCCACATTGAGAAAAAATTAGTGTCAAAATTACAGTATGACTTTTTATAAGCATCTTGACTTTGTTCTTCGTCCAGGAGAGCATGTTATGAGCTTCATTGTTTCTTCTACTTAAGATACGACCCTTACTCAAGGAAATGTACTATTGAAAGTTACAATCACGAGGTAATGCAACGCACAAGACGCTGTGCCATTGACCAAGCGAAGTGTTGTCATAAATTCGGAATAATCTTGGGCACTCTTGGAAGACAGGGCAATTGTGCAATTGTTGATGTATGTACTCCATGTTTGACTTAGCTTTTTTAATAAACTATTGCTTAGCTTCTGAAACGCAAACTAGAAGAAATGAAGAAAGAAGTTTTCTTGTTTCTTCTGGCGGAAATAAATCCCGAAACTCTGAACATTTTTCCTGACATTGAATGGTAACCCGCAACGTCTGTTTTCTTTTTACGAATTCCAACGATTTCAGCTGGGTGCAAGTTGCCTGTCCACGCCTTTCAATCGACTGGGGTGTAATGTTTTCAAAACCGTTGTTAACACCTTACGAGGTTTCTTCATTTGCATAGCAACTATATGCAATTTTTTAAAAAAATTTTAGCTGATGGTATCTTTGGAGCAGACTCAATGGGAAACTGTCTACCCAATGGACTACTATGCCAACGACAGCCTTGGTCCGTGGACTAACAACCATGGAAAAATGATGCACAAACCTCGCGTCACAATTCAATACACTTCATAAGTTTCTAAAGTTTGGAACCGAAATGAAGTTATTTGTATTAAAAGTTAAACGCCTTTTGCGGAGGAATTTTTCTGCCAAAAATTCAGTAGTATCGACATGTTTTTTCATCCGGCGGAATGGTAAAAACTGGTATCGTGACTCAGTACCTGACTATACTTTATAGAATCGTGCTGTAGAAAGAGTAAGAGATCAGCGTTTATGCTGACGATATTCAAATGATCGTTCAGACAGTAATCCTAACGAATACTAACGTGAATGTTGTATTTATTGTCAGAAACAGTATTATTATGGTAAACGCTGTTGCAGAGAAGGACCTGCTGACATCAGCAGATGTAATGTAACAGCTAGGCGCACATCGTGGAATGAAATATACTGCCAAGCATTTTTCAGAGTTATTCGTACTTGGATATATGTGCTAAGAGCTCGATTACTGGAACAAGGTGCTGCAATGGGGCATCCTTTTGCTAGCTGCTTAACTTCGCAGATGAAACCGCCAAGTGAACACGAAAATTTTTAAAGTCTGTGCTTCCAGTTGAAGTTATGCAGCGATTGATTGAAAAAACTACAAACAGTGCCTTAAATGATTGCCGTAATAGAGTAGAAAAACGAAAACGACGCTTACCATATCGTTTTTTGCTGATCCATAATTTGTCAATTCTCAAAGATACGTTCGATAAAATGGGCTTACCACCATTTTTGTCAGCCTTTTCACAAAACAGACAAATCCTTTATAATATTAATAATTTCGTTAACTGGAGACCTGACGGAAAGTAAAGATTAAAAAAATATACATTCCCTGCCCAGACGAAACGGAAAAGTCAATACGGATGAAAACATAGCCATCTTCACACAATGAAGTTTTCCTCAATGCGCTGAGCATCATATTTCAGCTTAGGCTATCCGAGCAGCAGAGAGTCTGCGCGAACTCAGGTTTGAATGTAATGCCGTGGAAAACTGAGTCTTTTCGGTAAAAATGGTTTCCCGAGCTAGCGTAATTTGAAAAGTCAGCAGATATTCAATAAAATTAATATTACATCTCGCTTTAACATAATTGCTGAAATAGGCAGTTGTACTTTCCAAAGCAAACATGGCTGTGGGTTTCACATTGACCTAAGGGGCTTATGAAAGTTTGCTCCGAGCTTTCGCAAGTCACATTATTCCATCTACAGCGAAGTGTAAGCATATATGCTTAAGCATATACTCGGCTGAAGATGTGGCAAGCTAACCCCGAAAGCTTCAGGAAAAGAATTTAATAAGCTCTTCAACAGGACAGAGTATCTGTATCCATTTTTGCCATGAAAACATGCCTCCGTGCTACGAAGAGTTGTACGTTCATTCAACTTTCAATTTTTTTAATGAAGCTTTTCCGGCTTTGAACATACTAAATGGATATTAAGAAAATGGTTACTTGAATGAACAGTCACTTTTGTGAACCACGTTTGAAAACAGTTCGACTTGAGGAATCGAGATTGCAGCTTTTATTGAAATGAGCAAATCTATATTTACTTTAAAGCTTGGCAGTCGCTGCTTCTCAACTATTAGTTCATATTTTCTCGTCGCGGGATGCACTCTCCTTTAGCCTAAATAAATCAATGAATGCAATGCCATATTGCTGTGCACTGTGTGGCGGTTAAAGCTCAAGCGTCACTACAACGGTTGACTGCGAGCAATGATTGTCATTCAACTTCAAATACACACCCATTCTCATTTATGCTCAATGGCAGTTGAAGCACATTGGAAAAGCAACAATGCTGGAAGTATGCTTTTACAACTTGTTTGTCTTGCTAGCGTCAATTGTTCCTTTGACACTTTTCGGCAAGATGGCATCCGAGGCGGCAGAAGCATACTGAGTCCAATCTAATTTTTTCTTTTGTTAAAATGAAGCATTATCGCTTACCAAAATACCCTTCTTAATTTCGTGCTTAAACACGCACAATTCTTCTGGCGTAATAGCATTGCAAAGAGCCGATGTGCTTTGAACGCCTCCACTACATGTGATCAAGTTTCTTCATTTCACCAATAAGGTTTCTTTCGCATAACTCAACTAGCTTAGCAAGTAGACCATGACGAGCCCGTTAAGATAAAATGGCGTAGTTCGGAGCTTATTGCAATATCAGAAGCTATTCAGATTCTTACATGAATGGGTTTCAGCTTCAGTGCTATTCTGTCCATTGATTATTGGACTAAATAAAAAAAGGAAGCCGCTAGTACTAAAAATGTAGCTCAGAATTAAATAAATGTGACAAAAGAAGAGAAGCTGAGCGTAAAATTTATTTTTATTACCTCTATTCAACCATGCTTGATCCGTTTGAAACTTCGCTGCTAGCGCGGAGAACGATGTTTAATAGAAGCAGTTTCAAAAAACGGTGAAACCTAAAACACATTACTGTCGTTTGAATTGGAGTCACCGCAATGCCTTTTTATCTACATAATTGAAAAATGTTATGATGAAATAATGAATAGGCTAACGTTCTAACCCTCTTTCACCTTATGACAAATGCAGGTTCCTTTCTAGCAATCATGCGGTTATTCCGTTCTACCCCTGCTGATGAGCATGCTAGCTATTTTGTTCTGTCCACGTGTAAGCCTAAGCCAAAGTATATGCTTTAAGTTGACGCCTTGGCTTAGGTAAGAACAGAACTGAATGGACGAAAAACTTACAGTATGATGATCCAGCGGCTAAAGGACAAATTTCCAGAAATACTGACGTAACTCTAAAGTTTCACTCGCGGCAAACCTCAAGGAGAGCTTCAATTGATGCCGTAGAGTTGTAGATAGCTATTAGCTAACCGTTTTCTTACTCTTCGTCTTTCGTCGCAAAATCTTATTAAATATTTCAGCAACTGATTTATAAAACATCGCGTAAAGTACGTCACTTACCTCTAAAGTCAGCAGATTTTCAATAGTAAAAACAGCTTTCCTAGATTTTGTTTTCAACAATAAATTGGTGTAAGGCGCAGCTCAGCCATCATTACCTTCTAATCTGGACTTCGACCAAAGCACATTTCCCGCCTATGTCCAACTCTGCTTAAGAACTCTTGTTTATACTTGTTTCCAATTTTTAACATGCCTTACTGCACGTTTGAAGATGCTTGAGATATCATAAAAATCTAAAACTGCAGCACATATAGTTCTGACCGTTCTAGATAAAGGGAATAACTAATTGTAAAAACTTTCAGGCATAGCGGGTGAGTGCTGACAAAATAAACGAAGCTTAATGGGTCGACTGGTGCAACATATAATTGAAACAATATTTGGCGCGAATTACTTGCGTTTCAGTAAGCTGTTGTGTACGTATTAAGCGACAGTAGCGTTTTTACAAGAAAAAAATTGCCTACGCTTTCTTTTTCAATAATTAACCGCATGTAAATAGTACAAAAAGGTAAATAATTGAATACAATTCTTTCTGCAGAGGTTGTGTACGTTTTAATAGCTAATGCTAAAAACTATCTGTCTGCTGCAAATGAAATAAGTAAAACGAACTTTTGGCTCGTACGAACCGTGAACCAACTTACGAGTTATTCAGGTTCCGCTGGAACATGCGCATCAAAATGACAGTTCCGAAGTGTTATACTGTAGCCGCTTCTGAATTGTTATCGCTACCTATATTCGAGTAATGATAAGCATCAGAAACTTCGATAAAACACTGTAAAACCTCTAACATTGGTTCAGCCTTTTTTGGTTAGCGCTTCCCTTCTTCTGGCTCACATTTTGACGGCGGACTCAAGTTTCTATGTCTTAGTAAAATAGAAACGTTGGACTGAAGAAGCTTTTTTATTTTTAAACGATATAGTTTTTCGGCTTACGAAACACTGCTCGTGGCGGCTGTTCAGTTTTAAAGGCTGTAAGACGTATGAACTATTAAGTTGTAGACATACCGAAGCTACAAGAATGTATTGATCAAATTTGCTAATCCTTATTTAATCAAAGTTTACGTCAGCTTTCTTTGAATTTTTATTTCTGAGCCACGTCGCCGACGCGATTGTACCTGAAGTCATTTTGGTTACTGTATAAGTCGGTGCAACTTCCCCAGGATAAAGCGTTAAGCTTGTACTAAAGAATTTGAAGCATGGTAAACCGATGAACGATTCTTTCAACGTTAAGCATACTTTATTTTGCTTTTTGCATAGCCTCTCCGATTGGATGTAAAAAGAAAACTGCTTGCTCGCTCCGATCGGGTCAAGTCGGTCGATCTTCATCCAACCGAACCGTGGATGCTTTGCAGTCTGTACAATGGCAATGTTCACACGTGGAATTACGAAACTCAGGTATTTTCTTCAAAAAATTTTACCTTCTCAATTTTAAGGTCCGCATCCCCATTTGCGCATAAGCGACTACGTTAAAGTGTTGATCTGCTGTCTTCAACAATTCATACATCGTAATAGATTTATTATTTAGACGTTGGTGAAGTCGTTGGAAGTTTGCGCGCAACCAGTTCGTGTAGCCAAGTTTGTAGTCCGTAAAAGTTGGGTGCTCACTGGATCCGTACGCCTACAAGACAGAAGCCAAGCTTCATTGTTAAATCTAAAATGTTTAGGACGACATGCAGATTCGGGCTTTTAATTACAATACGCTGGATCGCGTGACTCAGTTTGAGGCACATTCCGATTACGTTAGATCAATTGCAGTTCATCCTACTTTGCCATACTTCTTATCCAGTAGCGGTAAGAGCCATTTTCTTCCGTTACATTTTTTTTTATTATTTCTAAATATCGGAATTTCCTAGATGATATGACGATAAAACTATGGGACTGGGACAACAATTTTCAGTGCAAACAAGTGTTTGAAGGTCATGCGCACTACGTAATGCAAGTTGTATTCAACCCGAAGGATAACAATACATTTGCTTCCGCCTCTTTGGACAGAACGCTGAAAGTACGTATTCGCTTTTGCTTTCGAAGCAGTTGTCTAACTTCTGTTTCAGGTTTGGCAATTGGGGTCTTCTCAACCGAACTTCACCTTAGAAGGGCACGAGAAAGGTGTCAACTGTGTTGACTACTATCACGGTGGAGATAAGCCATATCTGATATCCGGGGCTGACGATAAGCTCGTGAAGATCTGGGATTATCAGGCAATTTATAAGACTTACCTTAGTTTGTCCATTTGGCTTTGCTTGTTGCAGAACAAAACTTGCGTAGCCACTTTGGAAGGACATGTTCAAAATGTATCCGCTGTATGCTTTCATCCAGATTTTCCAATTATAATAACCGGATCTGAGGATAGTACGTACTCTTTTCCTTTGTGCCAATTGGCAGACTGATTTTGTGCATTCGTAGACACTGTACGTATTTGGCATGGCAATACTTACCGCCTTGAAACAACTTTGAATTACGGCCTCGATCGAGTGTGGGTCCTTTACGCTTTGAAAGGCCATAATACAGTAGCAATTGGATACGACGAGGGAAGCATAATTATAAAGGTAAGGTCGTTATTTCGAAGAATCCCCGATTATTTCTTGCTTAATTAGCTTGGTCGTGAAGATCCGGCAGTTACCATGGATTCCAGCGGTAAAATACTTTGGTGTAGAAACATGGAAATCCAGCAGGCCAACGTGAAGGCAATACCAGGAGAAACTGAAATCGCAAACGGAGAACGGCTGCCGCTCGCTGTGAAGGATATGTGCTCCTGCGACATATATCCTCAGTCGATTCAATACAATTCGAACGGAAGGTAGGATCCAGATTTTTTCGCTGGTCGCCAACTGGGCAGATATCCGAGAATACTGTCTGCTCAGTTGGTAATTTAAACGTTTTCTTACCTGCGCATCATTTTTAATTCAGTCGGGTTGTCTGTCGCGTTAAAAGCAACTCTATTTTTTTAACCTGAATCCTTGGGCTCTGCGAAGTCCCAAGGCACCGAGGTTAAGTAGGCTTTTAAAGTAGAAGCAAAAACAAAAAATCGGTTATCTACTACTGGTGTTGAATTATTTTTAGAATAGTTTCGTGCACTCTCGAGCCTACAAAAGAAGTTCAACTGCGCAGTAATGGTTAATGATTCGTGCGTAGCAGTTTTTAGCGAAAAAACCTGCCAATACGATTTTCAGGTACAATTGTTACTGTAAGGATGGCGCTAAGCTTCTTCCTCTTAATGCCTATGCATTCCTTCTTGGAAAAAGCCGGCACGGTCGGCAGAGCTCAACGCAATGTTTGGCGGCAATGACCATTCATGCGAATATTTTAAAGTTGGGCTAGTTGCAGATTTTACCTTACCTTACCTGACTACAGTACTTTTGTAGCGATTGGGTGCCTAGTTTTGCGTATTTGAGCACGTAAAAAATCCATTTGATGCAAAATAATGCGTAGTTATTTGGTCACCCAACGATCATTCCAGGGCGTAGTAGGAACAATTTTCGACTACGCTTTAAGTATTCAAAATAATGACTCGATGATTAATTAATGATGGCCACCATCTAACGGGATATACAAAATTTGTCCATAGATTGGTCTCTTTCAAAATTCTGCCCTAATTGATGGTCCTTCAAGAGTCGTTAACGTCTTTATGCAGGTTGGAAATTGCTTCGCGCTTGAACCCTTACAGCAGAGCGTATGCTGTATTTGGCGTGCATATTTAAGCCAACCGACGAAACCGGCAAAGCAAACATGTTGGAATAACATTGTGTTTAGATTTGTGGTCGTCTGCGGTGATGGAGAGTACATCATTTATACCGCGCTTGCCATTCGCAACAAGAGCTTTGGTTCCGCGCTGGAATTCGTTTGGGCTAAGGAGCCAAACATGTACGCTATCCGAGAAAGCGGCAGTAGCATTAAAATATTCCAGAATTTCAAAGATCCATTAGCGGTTCAAGTGGACAACCAAATAGAAGGTTGGTTTGCTCATTGTTGACCCGATGCGGTTGATTGCTTTTTTTTTCTTTCAGGAATATTCGGCGGTACATTGCTGGGTGTCCGAGCAGGTGGTCAGCTGTCCTTTTTCGACTGGACAACTAGAAGTCTCGTACGTCGGATTGACATCTCACCCAAAGCCGTAAGAATGTTGCCAAGATAGTTTCATCGAACTGAGTTCGTCATCATCATAATTTTTTTGAAGGTATTCTGGTCTGAAATGGATACTGTATGCATCACAACGGAGGATACGTGTTATATACTGAAATACAGCTCCGACGTTACTATTTCCGCGTTGGAAAGCGGACAGCCAATTCCAGAAGACGGCTTGGAGAATGCGTTTAACGTTTGTCCCGCGCGGGCGCCCACTTCGCTTATGCAAAATTCCGTTGCTTCAGGTCGAGTACGTTTTCACGGATACAGTCGCAACTGGGACGTGGGTTGGCGATTGTTTCGTCTACACAACGTCCTCCAACCGTTTGAACTATTTTGTTGGAGGCGATACGGTAACTGTAGCCCACCTTGACAGGTAGCCATTGTTCAGGTGAAAAGTAAGAGCAAGTGCAGCTTCTTAATCCATTGCGTAGGCCTTTGTACATCCTGGGATACTTGCCCAGCGAAAATCGTCTTTACCTAAGCGACAAAGAGCTGAACATCATTAGTTACCAATTGATGTTAGCCGTTTTGAATTATCAAACGGCCGTTATGCGCCACGACCTTGAAATGGCTAACAAAATTCTGCCCACCATTCCGAAAGATAATTTGAACCGAGTAGCGCGATTTTTGGAACGGCAAGTATGACGACACTAATTATAAGCGTACAGTAAAACTGTTTGCATTCCGGGGGAATTTTTTCAGGGTTACACGACGCAAGCTTTGGCCGTATCCCAAGATGCGGATCATCGTTTTGAGTTGGCTTTGAAGATAGGTCAGTTGGACGTTGCTCGCCAGATCGCCTTGGAAAGCGAGGTTTGCCGCCGTCATGCATAAATTGCCTTATAAAAGGCGTGTCACTTGCTTAATTAGGCCGAAGAGAAATGGCGCCACCTGAACGCGGCGGCAACTGCCAAAGGTGACTTTGCTCTCGCGTCCGAATGTCTCCTGAAAGCCAAAGATTACGGTGGTCTTTTGCTGCACGCTTCCGCTTTTGGTTCGTTGGACTTGTTGAATTCCGTTATTGACAAGGCAACAAAAGCGAGGCAGTTCAACATTTCTTTTTTGGCTCGCTTTTTAGCCGGCGAGTAAGGCCACTTTGCAATTACAAGTTTTCATTCCATCAAGAATGGATGTTTTACTTTAGCTTAAAGAAATGTTTGGAAATTTTGGTCGAATCCGATCGACTGCCCGAAGCTGCCTTCTTTGCGTGTACCTACGTGCCAAGCGAGATGTCCCGGTACTACGCTGCTTACAGCAGCAATTGTTTCTTGAAAATTTGCTTTTTTTTAAAAAAATAGTGTTGTCGCCTTATGGAAAGACAAAATTGCTTCGTCTCATCCTAAGGTAGCCGACAGCTTGGCGGATCCGAAGCAGTACGACAACCTATTTCCGGATCTTGGAAGGGCTTCTGAATTGGAGCTATTGCGCGACACCTATTTGCGAGAACCGCTTAAGGCAGAAGAATATCGTTTGCTTCAGGTGAAAGCTAGCAAATCGTGTTTGCGTTAGGCTGTCCCCTATAGTATATTTTATTTTTTGTTGTTGAAGTGCAAAAATCTTTTTTTCCAAATGTAATTAATTACATCATTTTCCCGTTTTGTAAAACAGAGCATTGTTGCAGCCGGATTATACGGTATCGGATCTAATTGACGTGAAAGAAAAACGGCGAACGGCGGAACAAGTTGATGAACCTTACTTTGAAGAGGATGAAAGAAGACTTTCTAGAAGCGACTCAGTGGATGACCCGCGCATGGCAGAGGATGCCGACTTGATTTTTAAACATCCGACAAGTAGTCAACAGGAACACGCGCATTCAGTTGAAGAGGTAGCTAATCGAAGTGGTTGGTTTTGAGGTGAACACTATCAAACAGTTTTGCTTCTATTAGGGACCGGATATTGCGCGAAGCTCTCAACGCCAACCGGATTTGGTACCGGCTGTTGGTGGTCCGGATGTTCTTATGCACGCGCCATCTCGCAGCCCAGACAGAACAAACGAACCATTGTTTCGACATCCCGCTTCATCGATGGAGCAAGAAAATGCCGAACGAAAGGTGGAGGACCGTTCAGCTACTCTGCTGGACGACGAATTCAATCTTGACTTGGACAACTTGGACGTCAGCAACGTCGAACTATTCGATGAGGTAAGCGCGAAATAATGACGCACCCAAGTCAAATCGCGTATTTATTTTAGGACGCCGAATTTGGCAATTTCTAGAAGCAACCGTACAATGACGAGTAAGTAAATGCTTCATTGCCTTTTTCGAGAAATCTGTCGTCGGTCAGCTTAAAGCTGATTGACTCCTCAAATTCTCGAAAAGTAGATATAGCCGAGCTTGTCGATTTGTTTATCGTCGTCACAAGCGCACACCTTTTGTACTTATTAGCATATTTTGGTCTAACGCTTTAATTTTTTGCGTTGCAGCTTTCAAGGGCCGCTCATTTTGGCGGTATTGATTTCGCTGGCAGCAGAAATTGCGCTTTGGTCACTTTGTCTACGAGCATTTTGCTTGCAGTTGTTTTGTTACTGTAATGGTGGAAGTTTTGATAATAACGTTAAAAGAGACTAAAGAATTTAAAGCTAAGAGCGTCAGTGCGACTTTGCTTTCTGCTGTTGCGGCTGTTCGACCAGCGGCAATCATACTTGACCTTCCATGGGCACATTAGCATATTGTCAAATGACTGCTGCATAGGTAAACATCTTCTGTCCACCTTGCATTGGATTTTTATTGCTTATAATAATAGACTCGCTATGAAGGTGGCTACGGAGGCCGGAAGCGGTTAGGGCATCAGCATTGACGTCAGCGAAAACGCGCTGCCTTAGTTGTGACGTGGAATTTTTTCCTTTGTTACGTACGGAACAGCCAGGATGAAGTATCTCATTTCAAAATTAACATCATAGTTGCACCTTCTGCCTTTGTTATAAGAGGTTTTGTATGCTGCGAAGTTGTCAGCTGAGCAGAGTAGCAGAAAAATATTCGCCACCCATCATTAATGGAAAACATAATCCGTTTAATGAAATTGAATTCAATAGTTTATTCCAACTGGCACTAGTTAATTTCGGCTTTGCCTATCTGGATCCAAAACTGTGGCGTCTAGGTGTAGCAGCTCTTTTTAGCGGTTTGCACCTGCGCATCATTAAAATATACAGTATAAACTCGATTATCGGAAGCAGTCGTTGCAACCGGTGGTTCGGATAACGAAAACTTCCGATAATCGAGGTTTTTTTGTTTATTGGGTTTTCTTAACTGCGAGCATTCTAAGTTGTACTTCTCGAAGAGGAGCTTATGCACACGTCAGCTCAGTTGAATTAAGACCGTATGAATACAACAAAAGGTCAAATTTTTTTGCCATCTATCGTCAATTTTAATGGCAGGGACCGTTGCGTCGCAGAAACCGTACTTTTCACCTAATGGACGGTCCGATTCCCTCCTTTTCAGCGCTTCTACTATCTTAGACTTTTCTTTTAAAGAAAGTACTACCCGCTTTTTTAAAGAATATGGTGCATCGAGTAAGATAACCCTATCCAATGGTCAAAAAGTCAAAAGAAACTGGCGCGAAACGCCGGTGACTCGGCAGAAAAAACCAATCGTTCGAAAGAAAAGTTGTATGCTTCTTTTGAAGAAACAATAACCCAAACACTATTAACTTGCGCAATAAATTGAAAAATGACGCAACGAACAAGCGATGTTCACGCAGCAGCTGTTTGAGACACTGTAGCACTGCTCGCGCGACCGACTGCCCTGTAATACTTAAGTAAAAGCTTCTACTAAAGTGGTTTACTCGGAGAGCAATTTGCAAGACTGTAAAAATAACAGGTGGCCTACAGAAGCCTATTCGGAAAACTAAACTTGTCCTTTTAAAAAGTAACAGGCTTACAACTTGAACATCGTTTATCATACTGTAAGCCTATTGTTCTCTTCGTGAAATTTTGACAACTGGGTTTCTGCTGTACTTTTATGAATTGCGAGAAAAAGTCAGAGAAATTAACTATAACGTTTTTGTTCTTGAAAAGTTTTAAAAACGATGAACGTCACTCAAAAGCGGCCCAATAGATGGCCCGCTTATTGCTGAAGGGTATCTACTAAAACACATTCTACAGAGTACAGTGAAGCCTCCCTAATCCGAATCCCTCTCTAATCCGAATTCGTGGAAGAGAACAATAGAACGACAGTACACTATAAAGATAATTAGGCTATTTGTGCGAAACGCACAGTCATTTGGCGGAAACGGCTATATGGGCAGCAAACAACTAGCCAATGGTCCTTTCGGTATATGCTAACATAGGCACAGTCCAGCGACGGCTTTGGCGAGCCAACCTGGACCAATAGGTTGGCTGCAACAATTCACCTCATGACATAGGCTTCCACAAATAAACGGAAATATGCAACATAACAGTCAATATTGACATCGGATAGAGCTTGTCATATGTATATCAATAGGCTGCGGAAGGACCGTCAATCTAATTGCAGGATATGGACAAAAATAGAATCGTGTTATGTGAAGGTAGGGTTACCACCGCATTATGCGAGAACAGACCTTGTATAAGGAGAGCAATACGGGAGTCATTATCACTGTGTTCTGGTGTGTTATACGGTTTTGCAGTTGTCCAAATGTATAAAAAGGAGCACATTACGCTCACGATAGAGAAGAAGGTAGAGATAATCAAAGCATTGAAGAGGGGAGTGACCGGCAGAAGAACAGAAAGAATGCGATGGACTGCGCCTTTTATGCTTAAAAAGCGTTCGTGACTTAGCCGCTAGCAAACGTCAAAGCGTGTTGAAGCAGACGCTAATAACTGACTACAAAGAATAAATTTAGACTTCTTGGACTTATATTACACAGGTAGAAAGAAGGATGGACATCGTCGCGCAACCCAGGAAACAAAGGTTACAATGGCCTAGAAATCGCACATTAATCGGGAGCTAACTTAATTTTTATTTCGATTCAACAGAACTGGCCAGCAATTACGAATATGGGAAAACAGGTTCACGGGAACTATTTCGCATGCCGCTTCGCGGTATAGCGTCCACACCATATAAGAAACACGTTTCCGCTGGTCAGCCCTTTTCCTGAATCAGACAGACTTCGCCGTCCTCGTTAAGTTATTCACCGCTTGCAGAGGCTGACATCGCGCTGTAGACACCAGGAAAATGCATCTAAAATTGCATTACCTGCTTTTCTGTGGCCTACTGTAAGCCGCCTCCATAATCCGAATTCTTCTATAATCCGAACTACCCCAGCCCCGACGTGTTCGGATTAGGGAGGTTTCACTGTAGTTAGTTTGCGTAAGCATAGTTAGTTAATTGCTTTTAGCAAATATCGTAATGATTTACGCATTCACGGACGTCGTTTAAACGGCTTCTTTTCCAACTTGCAGCGTACCTGCATTTCTCGCACTGTATAATTGCATCATTAACGTTACTTTGTTCCGCGGTTAAAGCGTTGATTTTATTCGTGTACACTAATTTTGTTGTTGATGGTTATTGGTTTTCAGTAAAATATGCACATACGCTCGGGCAATTTTGCATTTTAACTTTTTATTTTTATCAATGATCGAGAGCGCTTTAACTTTTGTATAATAATCAGGCTGAAGACGAAGCTGACCCACTGAAAGTTTGAGTTTTCAGCCACTAATGAGGAAACTACTTTTCCAATACATCGCTTGATCAGCCGATGCCTTATGACATTAATTCTGCTTTTGTCATTGCCTATTATTGTTTATTGCTTTTGTTATCTTTGTTAACAGTTAAAAGTGTCACTGTCTAGTCTCAATATTGCTAATTGATTGGATGGGATATTTAAAATTTTCAACTCGACATAATTATTGTCAACATTTCACTGCTCTGTCGGTATCTCATTACGCCATGAGTCGTAAACATTATAAGCACATTGTCTAGCGGCTACAAACACGACATACGTTGAAAAGCCCATCGTGAAACGCCAACGCTTTGTTCTTTCGGGACATTGATTAGATACGACGAGCTAGAATGATAAGTCTTTTCTAAACTGGCACTATCCGTAGAAGAAGAGAATTATTGCAGCCTCACTTTAGGTTGCTGGCTAGCAAATTTACATACGCAAAATTGGCAGTTTCAGGTTGCATATAAAGTAAACAACGTTTAGCGGATTCCACGAGAAATATACAGTAGAACCTTCGAAGTTGACCAGTCCTATATGGTGACCACCTTCGAAGTTGACCAGTTTATCCGGTCCTTTGGGTGGTCACCTTATTGGCCAGTTTAATTGCCGTGTGTTAGGAAAGCTTAGGCAGATGATGATACCATAGGAATTTCTATTGCCTCGTATTGTCTTGTACTTGAAATTAAACTTAGCCAGCGGCTAATATCATTCTCGACTAACCAGATTTATTTTGGACAATAGGCGAGATACTATGCGTATCCATATTTTCTAGTTTAAGTGGTTGACCCTAAGCATTACTTACCATAAATGTTCAACAGATCAAAGCGCGTACTAAGCGTTCGTTGGCAGAGACGGCTGATAAGAGTTTTCGAAGCTGAACGCTCTACTTTTCGCTTGAGATAGCATGAAAAGTCCAAGCTACTGTAACGCAGGCAATTTACAAAGGAGTGACATAAAATTTTTGTTTACTTTAACTCAGATCCAAAAGTAAATAAGGTCATTTCCATGTCGTTCTAGGGAAGTCAAAAAATTGCAACTGTCCATTGGGCTTCGCGCGCTTACGCGAATCTAGAATTGTTCACGTCGAAATTGTTTACGCGTGATCTTTTTTCCGTCATAATCAAAGTTCGACCGCCCCCAAGTTGTTACTGATAGTTGAGATAACTAAAAAAATAAGAACATACTAAAGGACGTTTGGTAAAAAGGTTTCTAATCTTACTCGACGAAAGTAACAGCGATACCGTTTACGACAACTTCTGTTACTTCAACGTTTGTGTCGTTTCTAAGGAATTCGTTCAAAGCAGCCATCCCGGTAAGTTCTTGCAATAATCGCAGTTCAGCGGCAGCTGTACGTGGTGACATAGGAGGAGACAATGACGATGAACTTTCTGCTGCTTCTATTGTTAACTGACCACCGTCACTTCTACTTCCGTCGGGCCCAGAATCTGTCTGCTCGCTTGTTGACGGTATCGACCGTTTTCGGGATTTATGGTCACCATTCTGGAGCATCATTTCCGGCAGAGAAGCAACTCCATTACTCACAGCGACTTCAGATTGACCGTTGCTGGAATCTCCTAACATCTGTCGATCATTTGCTGGATGTTCTGATTGCCCGCTTCGAGAACTTGTAGATGTAAGACTACTATACTTATCCATAGTTCTCCGCTAAGGAAGAGATGAATAAACAGGTCGGACGTAACTGATTGACAACGAATAAAATAGAGTCTACCGTGTAAAGTGTAAGAAGAAAGTTGCCTTTCACAATTCGACTATCAGTCAAAGCCAAAATGGCGACCACTGTTGAATCGTTAGCCAGTATGGCATGTCATCATTTCGGGCGCCCTACAAAACCTAATGTTAACCTTGCTCATTGTTGTTTTGGGTCAAAGGTGTAGAAGCTTTGCTTTCGAAATGTGAATAACAGCTGTTTGACCTATAGCGTTTCTGTAGGACGCAGCGGAAACTAATTAAAGAGCATAGGCATTAAATCTAGGCAACCATTCGTTGATGCTTCTCGACAGCATATTGTCAGTTTTTTTTGAAGCTCTTGCAAACGCATCCACCATTTTTTCTTGTTCCACCTTCCGCCAATTATTTTCTGCCCAGAAGAGAAAAGCAATGTACATTGCTTATACTGTACGTCAGCAATATCTGCCTAATAATCACAAGAAGGGATTTTCATGACCCTGACAGTTCATTTAAAAAAAAGACGTTCATTTATTAACGGTTTGCCGTCGTATTGTACTCATGGTCAGCCAGAGATGGCGCCCACATTTTGGCAACGTTTTTTATGTGAGCACAAATGAAACTTTCACATTGAAATAGCGGAAAAATCGTCAAACAAAGGAGTATGGAAACTACCTGCGCCAGTTAGAAGAAATGACGTTTTTGAAAGTACAGCTTCACGCTAGAAACGCGCTAAAATGAATAGCACCTCGTGAATAATATTTTTCTTTACAACTTATGCATTTACGGACTTGTGGAACCCGCAGCATAATTGTAGTTCGCCCAAGTTGATTCAAACTGCGGGCACAAAAAATCAAAATTTGGCTTTCCTTTTCCGGAGCCCTTAAACAACCTACCGCAGCCGAATAAATGCAGGCACATTTTCCGCAAAATGCTGGCTTTCCTACTTTTCCTTTACCAAAGGCTAAGCGTCAACATAGAGCTTCTATTTTCCTCGCCGGGAAGAAAAAAAATCGTCGCTATGCTTGCCAAAAATAAAAGCAGAATAGGACAGCCAGCATTTTCAGAAAGGAACCTGCATTTTGTCAGCTACAGTACGTCGTTTGCCTGTCACTGGAAAACAAAATTCAAGAACCGTACTTTAAACATTTACAGAATCTCGAAAGGCATAGCCTTCGTTTAACGACGATTAGTTACTGGATAAAGACATAGTCTGCACCACTCTGCCTTTGATCAACAATTGAATTTTAAATGTCTCCAACTGGCAAAGCGTTCGTCTTTGCAGTCAGCTAAATCTGAGCTGCTTGTTCAGGTTTTTCTTCTCTTTCTCAAACTACGAACGAAAGTGGCGTCCGTAAGCGCGGGAAAACTTCATAAGCAAAACAGTTTTTAAGAAAAGCAAACTGCTATCGTTTTCGGCGAGTTTATATCCTCCACATCGGCATGCAGCTACAAATTCTTACAGCAATAAAGTCGTTTATAGTGGTTCAGCAGGCAAAAATTACTCGCGCGCTATGTGTACTCACTTTCAATATTCCTTCGCCACTGCGGGCATAACAAACTCGACGATGGACTCTGAGTTAAATAAGTTCTTATTTTCGTCAGCGAGTTGAAGCATTAATCAAATATAACTTGGAATGACAGCATAAACGCAATGTTATTCAGTGAAGATAGGATTTTCCTTCGTTGAATGCAAGGAAAGAGTTTGTCTATTCTGAAAAATGTTCCCAAACGTGGACAGAGGAATAGACAAGTAAGGAAACAGCTTTCTTCAAGAAAAACAAAATAAACAACCGTAGCCTTCAGGTTCAGAACAGCTATACGCGGACTAACATCATCAACAGGATTATTAATTATTAATAATAATAAGATAAATACAACTGGCATTGAACAATGTGGGCGGTTTTCTCAATCTTCAAGCGAAACCCGACCGGCGGACGTAGACAATGCATACACTACGGTATCCAACAAGAATTAGCAGAAGAAACTGTTTTCAAAATCCGCTGATAACACAAGACTAGCGATGAAAACTACAATGCTATTGGTCTTAAGCTATTTTTAAACTTAAGCGGCATAACCTTTCCTACAGAAAGAATGGCGTTTAAACATAATGCCTAAAAGCTATGCCAGCCTTAATCAGTATAGAATCAAAACATTGGCGCTTCAGGATAGGCTCTTCAATGTATCTCGTCTTCGTGTAGCCGCTAGACAATGTGCATATAATGTTTATGACTCACGGCGTAATGAGATACCGACAGAGCAGTAAAATATTAAAAGTGACTATATAAGGTTAAAAATTTTAAAGCTGTAAGGTATGGTTAAGAATAAATCCAACTGCCAATGCAGTAGCAATACCAACGAGCAGACATAAGGTTATGACCAATGCCAGTCTGCCTTTGGGACGATTCCACCAACTAATCTGTTCGCTATCGATAGCCTTCTGCTTACGCTTTTTACTATCCATCTTTTCAATACGGCAAGCCAAATCGCTATCCATTCCAGCATGAAGAGCTGTGAATTTCGGATTACCAATAAGAACGCTTATATTGCCTTCTTCGACAGACTGTCGACGTAATCTAATGTCTTTCTTTTTTTTATCTTTACTTTTTTTACTTTTCTTTTTCTTCTTTTTACCACTAAGTGAATCGGAACCAGTGGGATCAGTTGCGTATGTAATTGAAGGCAAAGTAATGCTCTCCTGAAAATCAGCCACGCCGGCAAGTACGTCCAGATTACCTTGGATCACGGAACGTCTTCTCGAAGACCTCCTTTTCTTCTTCGACGACGACGTACGCTGATCCTCGAAGTCCTTCCATTCAACCGGCCACATGGTTCAATTCACTAAACCTTATTGCTCCACAGCATACGGACACTACGGCCGTAGGTCGTCTGGATGTGCCGGTTTAATAGAAGTCATCGGCTAACCATTCCCAACAACTTTAAACTAACTTTTTAAATAGGCACCTCCTTACCAACCATAAACTCGGTCAGTGAGAGCACTTTGTTCAAATCTACTTTTCATCCTTGCCAACGCTTTCGGGTTCTGGATTTTTGTTATGCAAATTTATGCCCTTTCAACAAACAGTAAAAGTGTGACGTCTTTTCGAGAAACAATGATTTCTTCGACCATCATCGAGAGGCTTATACCTTCTTGGGTAAATAACCAAGAAATCGGAACGAAAAAGAAGATGAAGACTTCTCACACAAAAACAGGTGAACAGTGGGTGAGGAATGCAAGGCTTAAATATCCATTCTAAGTAGCGAACTACCTACCGGCAGTGCTAAGATTAAAAGTTAGAGTTGTTCATCGTAAGTTTCTGCTTCAGGGATGTATCCAGCACCGCAACAGCATTTTCTTTAACACGCTGCGGGTAATTGCTTCGTAACGACAAAAAGTAGTAGTCAATTCGTTCCATTCAACCACGCTTATTTTAATGCCTTTTCTTCCGACGAATCCCGAAAATGGTCATTTTCCGAAAACCATACACTTTCTTTGTATTTTACGCGTCAAGAAAACAAACGTTTCGTATTTTGGGAACGCGTGCTCCCCAGCGCACGATTGGCCAAAATGCTTTCCAAACTTGCGCCTTCAAACTTCGCATACTTCTCTAATAGCAGTGCGTCGAATAGTTGGTTCAAAACATGCGGCAACTGCGCGTTAAGGCTTTTAGAACAGGTTACTACCATTTCCGCGACGTTGTTGCATTTCTTCAACAGAAAGCGCAGTATCGGAAGACGCTTTCCGCATTTGTCGTTTCCCGCGAAAAGACAAGTGCGCGATAGTACGAAAGATCTTACCCAACAAATATGCTATATAGAATGGACTGAAAAAAAAAGAAGCCAATACCTTTGCCATATGACTACAGCAGCGCTTCCAATGAGTAACCTGATTAGTAGTGGAAACTTTGTTATTCATCATTGATAGCTCAACAGAAGTCCGCCTGAACGAAGATATGCAAATGCATTATTCAAATCTTCATCGATTCCCTTCGGGAAGGAATAGACACGTATCTGCTCGATATCATTTGAATTCGCGCGGTTTGATGAGACAAACATACCATCGTTTCGACTGGCTCTCGATGTAGCTTTTCACATATGGCACACTGCCTGTCTTCCTAAATGAAAATAATTGAACTAAGCAAGCTTTCAATGGTCGGCTAAATAACCCTTCGACAAAGAAGGGACTACGAACTGGAAGAACCGTTAATCTTAGGCGTTTGAAGCAAATTCGCCGCAGTTGCGTACGAAAGGTGTTTCGTAGCTTTCTCCATTCGTACGCGCGCATTGTCGTTAACGAAAAGGCTCAACGTTTACGCAGCGAACTTGAACATAACTAAAAGAAAAATGCGAACCGTTGACTTCATTTGAAAATGTACACTGCCGCTACTAATCGATTACTGTACAAGGGAATTTACTGGAAATAAAAAAGAAACAATTGTCACGCACAGACGCGCGTTGAAAACAGTCCTCTAAACATAGTGGTATACCTACGGTAATCGTAGATACTATATATGGTGGCAAAAGATTGGTGAAATGACGCGCCGCCGAATTGGCGCCCTTCGCTTTTTTACGTTTCCACAACGAAGCTGTGATGCAAGCACTCGTTCAGGCTGGGCCGCTTCGTTGGGTCAATGGACGTTACTTTATCCAAAAAGTCGCGCAACTGAAGAATCTTGCGATAACCTTCCGTGTCGAAGCGTTGAACGCCAACCAATTCTTGCAGCAAATCGCGCGAAATTGGAATATTCGACATGACGGTCAATTTTTCCTGCAAAACAAAACCAGCATGCTTAGCTGGCAATTGAAAACGTGCTTGTCCTACCCGGTGGGTAACCTTGTCCAATTCGCGGTAGAGAAAATTGAAATTTCCGTCGAAATGCTGATCCTTGAATTGAGCTTTTCGTATCAGCTTGTTCGGCATTTTGCCCTTGAGGTCCATCATAAATTTGAGCATCTGGTTGTTGCTTCGACCCTGGAACATTATGCGACCCGTGTAGAGCTCGTACATTGTGACCGCAGCCGACCACAGGTCAATATTATAATCGTACGGGATACCAAGAACTAAAAAAAAATTAGAACTATTGGAAACCCGCCGGCTCAACGTCAAATTATCTTACTAATCTCGGGAGCTCGATAGAAGCGCGAGACCAAATAGGGAGCCGGCTCGGCCTCGCTTACGTGGCAAGCCGAGCCAAAATCACATAACTTGAGCACCAGCTTACTGTCGTTCACCTTAAAAAGCGTGCTGTCAAAAATGGCAATAAAAAAAATAACTTTTTGACCTACCAATATATTATCCGGCTTAATATCGCCATGCAAAATGTTGCACTTCCTCAGCAGCTTTAAAGCCATAAGCAACTGATGAGTGTAACTACGCACAGCCTTAACGTGAAGGCCAACTTCCTTTCCATACTTTCTGAGCACTTCGCGAAGGTTCAAGCTGAAAGTCAAATGTTGGATAGCATTAGTTAATATGGGAAAACCAACCCGAGCGATTCCAACACAAGGCATAAATGCTTCTTGTGGAAGAAGTGACGATAAAGACGTAAACAATGGAAGCGATCATCCGGGTCGGAGTCGTTTAGTAGTCGCAGGGTTTTCATCTCCTTCAAACCAGTCTTGTACCTGCAATAGGAAAGAAAATGTGGGATCGCCGGATGCGTCGGACATTGTGGATACATCAACTCGTTGTTACGTATGATCTTGACCGCTACGGCTTCGCTTTTGCGCTTCAAGTCGCGAGCGCGAACCACGTTGCCGAAAACCCCTTGGCCCGTATAGCCGTACACTGCGTAACGATGGTCCAATATTTCGCCTATGCGCGTTTCTGTTCAAGTAAACAACATAAGTGAGAAGAGTAAACAAAAAATCAATTGCCTACGATAATATCCCTCGACGTCGTCCCAGTTGTCGGCCAAATGGGAGTCGTCAACTTCGTATCTTGGAGGTGACATCATTTCAACCGAATCCAACATGGCAATTTGAACTTTTGGTAGTGTGACGTCCTCTTCGGAAAACATGTCGAACGTTTTGCCCTCATTTTTGCCCGTTGCAAGAGCTGTACGATCCATAAGTAATTTTTTATTTTCCTCCTCCTCTTGTCGCAACATTTCGTCAACTTCTTCCGGCTTATGGCCGGGAATGCTGGACAGCTTCTCGCGCATACTGGCCAAGAAGTTCACTGGGCTTCCGAATGAGACGTCCGATTTGCTGTCAACAACGGATAAAAGGCCTGCGGCTACATTGGATGCTTCCTCTTCCACACCGCAAGTCACCTGCTCCTCTTGAGGGTTAACATCACTGGACTTTGTGGATCCTTCGGCTGCCGACCCGCTGCTATATTTATATAAGAAAACATTTTCGAGATACAACCGTCATTGCGATCACTTACAAAGGCGAACTAGCTTCCGCAGCGAACTCGACTATGCTTACTCCTTCCATAGGCGGTTTGGAAGGCTCTGTGGATTCCATATTGTCCGGACTGCTGGCGGGAGCAGAGGCGCCCAAATGCTAAAAATTACCTATTTGAATAACAATGCCCCTAAACCGTAAATGCAGAGAGCGACTGGCTCAATCGACATATTGAGATCCTTCCCGTATACAAGCAACTACAACTGGACTAAACAATACGGAGTTAAGTCTGTATTTCAGAAAATAGAACGTAGAAAAAAGAAGTCAGGCTGGCAGTGAATCATTTAAGACTTTCGCATTTTTTGGCGCTGCCAAGAAAAAAATTATGAAGCAATGATTCTTGAATGCACAGATGACAAGAGCCGAGTGACCTTTTCGTACGAATAATCGAAGACGAAAAGTATGAACCAGCTGGCAGCTGAAATCTTAAAATTCAAATTGATACCTGCGAATCATTAATGGTACTTCAAAAGTAAGAGGACTTGTAAAGTTGGCCAAAAAGTGAAATCCAACTAACCTGCAATAATTCCTGACGGCGCTTTCGCATCTGCTCAATGATGGCGTCTTCATTTTCTTCTTCGTCCTCCAATACGGGGCTGTCGAACCTGAAAGTTAAAGAAAACTGAAATCGACTACAGTGGAAAACTCTCTTCGAGGCAATCAACTTTTCCGCGGAATCGGCATCAGCCTGAGGCTTCGAATCGTTTGCGCCTCCTTCGTTTTGACTTCTGAGGTGACGATGCCTCGATCGCTTGGTTTTGTGATGGTGAGAATGATGACGACGATTCTCCAAGCGTCGCTCGCTAAAATGCAAATTTTCAAATGATCTAAACAAACAGAAAGGTGGACACTACTTGTCTCTTCGGTTTTGCTCGCCATGCTTATGACTGTCGCGTCGGTGACTAAAAAGCACATATACGCAAAAAGAGAAAAAGAAAATGAAGCAAAAAAGTGAAACGCTTTTTTTGCTGAACCAAAGCAGAACTTAGAAAATGCAACACATTTCCTTGCGGGGCATAACCTATAACAATCTTCTCTGCCGTTTAAGAACTACAGTAAGAACCTGAGCATCACTAGCTAAGAAATTAGACTTTTTAAAAAACGGACTGCTTTGATCCATGGCAGATGCAATCTAAACCGAGCTAAATGGTCGCGAGGAAAACCATGGAACCATCTGCCTACACTGCGGATAAAGGTTCGCGCTTAATCTCCACCCAACATCCGTAATCAACAATTTGAGTTGATACGGGTACATCAGCTTGCAACATCTTTATCACGCGAAAATACGCGCCACAAAACAACTATAGCCGTCGGCTTAAATCTACTAGGCAATGTAGGCCTACGCTATTGAATGTTACCTGCACATCTACAGTAACTAGCAAAAATAAGGAAAGAAAATTTTAAAGCTCAGGAAACGAATGTGCCCCACTAATATTAATAAACAAATACATATTATGTGGTGGCTTTTTTAAGAAGCTTGAAAAACTATTAATAAGTCGTGTAGATGACATAATGCTGATTTTTAGAAACCGTACGAATTACCAACGTAACTGCGGCAAACGGAAAAACATTCTTTTTAGTTAAAAAAAACCTTAAGCACAATCGTAAACTCCATTGGCTTATGCTTAATTTCCACAGCGGGAAACCTACGTAACCGTTTTTTCAATGAGTTGAAGTGGAGCTAGAAAGTTCCGATGCGAGAGTGGAAAATTGCAGAAAAATACTTGCATTACGTTGCGCAAGTAATATAAGACTAAACCTTGTGGTACATACCGGGAGGTTTTGAGATCTCTGTCATCGCGCAAACGACTGCTACTGTGTCCGTAACTGATATCCGTATGCCTATTTTTGTCCAAAGAATCGCCTTTCGGCCTTCTAACACGAGAAGCAGATTTACCGGAGGATCGCGAGTGTTCTCCATTCGAGGATTTCGTTGTTGCCGTTGCGCTATCGGCTTCTTGACCTTTTTTGGACTTGTCAGCTTCCTTGTGATTCCTGGCATGCTTCCTTTCTTTCGGAAAAAGCTTTTCGGAATTCCGTTTCCCTGCATTATCCGAGCGAACCTTTTTACTTGAAGACTGGTCGTTGCCGTTACTATGAGAGACTTGCGTACCGGAGTTCTGCCCTCGGGCACGTTTGCCAGACGCAACGTCACGTTCCTCTCGCTTCAACCGTTTCATCAAACGTTTTCTCTGAAGCATTAAAACCTGCAATTCCCTGTCGTCCTCCAAGTTTGCAATGTCATTTGAGGGATGAGGTGCGGAAGAGCTTGTAGTCTTCGTCCTCTTCTTCTGCGATTCCGAATTAACGGACCGTTCTCGCTTGCGCTTTTTGTGATCCCGCTTGTGCTTGCGATGATGGCTCTTCTTTTTGCTTTTCAAATCTTTCTGTTCATCAGTTGGCGCCATATATAAGCAACAATCTTTCAAATCGTTCCACTCAACTGCTCTTGTACAGTAAACTCGTAGGATAGTCAGGCAAAAACTTACTGTAGGGCAAAGGACTAAACTTCAGCACAAAGAAAAACAAGCAGCAAAAGCCACGCAGTTATCCCAGTTGAATTGATTTTGGACAAACAAGCTGAAAGCAATAGGACAATCGCTGTGAACGATTAGCAGCAGCAGAAGCAATAGTTATACCCATATGCTCTGATTTCATGTTTTTGAAATAGTTAGAATTTTATTTTAAAGACTAATTGTCCGATAACGGGTCAGCTGGTTTTCACAAAAGAAAAAAGCGACTTGATTCCGTTGCATATTAAAAAACGTAAACGATCCGAACGATCGAAGCTTTCGGGTATTCAACTGGTTCTGTCGTCAGCGATAAGCCTTAACCCCTATACAACGGTTGATGTAACCGCGTTGCTTTGCAAGGCGCAGAGATTGCAAAGAGACGTATTTCTTCACGCAGAATGCATTGTAACAGCCAGCAGTACTTTGTTGCATGATCACCCCACCGCGACGTATTTCATTTTTCTTCATGTAATGGGTATGCGTAATTGAATAAAATAATCGCTATACCAACGAGGGATGATTACGAAAAAATTCTCGAGGCAACTGATGCTCAAGTTAGTTTAACTCTAAATTTTACCTAACAGTCGACCACAGGTCCATCGATGTAGCATTTGTTTCGTTTAATTACATATGCTGACTACACCATGATAAACCGGAAATACTTTGGAAGAATTCATAGGAAACGCAGCGTAACGTAAAGTTGTCCATCACATCGTCACCAATACTGATCGGCAGTGACACCCTCGACGAAACGTTGTATCCGTGTTCGTCAACTCACCTCAGTGGAAAGAGCGTTACGTAGCTTTGGTGCGTTGAACACTGGGTTGGAACGACCGTTGTGCTATGGCGTAACGCGTTAATAAAACTGAGTCTGTTAGCGCCAATGAAGTTAAGCTGTAAGAAATAAAGTTGAAGAAACATGTCCGCGCGACATTGTGTCTTAGCGTTGCTGTTCAGAGCGACAGAACTATTCCGGACCGGTGTATTTCGCGGAGTGAAGAAAGAAAAATTCGCTTGGTTGTTTTTAATAAGTTTTAATAAAACGCTGTTATCCCGCGGAAAGTTAATTTTTTTGCGTTATAGATGGACTCATGTTAAGTTTTACGCATCGTCGATTAGCAGTTTCATTCCTATAGAAGGAAGTTCGTTTGGGGTGAAAAATTTGCTAGACCAAAAGACGATTGAAGATTTTCGTAACGCCGGTTCATCGTTACGACACGGCGCTGCTAGGGAAACCTGCATTTTTCGCGATCTCAAAATATGACAAAGTGACAATGGATGGTGGAAAACAAGATGCAAACGAGCTTTTCAAAGAGGAACAGTTTTGTCAATTTCTTAAAGCAGGATGCTTCGTAACAGCAAGCAGTACTTTGTTGCATGAGCATCCGTCCACTACGTTTTTCAGTTTTGTTCGTGTAATGGGTATACGTAATTAAATAAAATAACCGCTATACCAACGATGGATGATTGATTATTAGGAAAAAAGTCGTTAGGCAACTGATTCTCAGGTTAGTTTCTTTCCAACTTTTACCTAACAGTCGACCACGAGTCCATCGAGTCTGCATTTGTTTCGTTTAATTACATACGCTGACTAGATCATGAAAAACGGAAATGCTTTGGAAGAATTCATAGAAAACGCAACGTAACGTAAAGTTGTCGGCGGTTCAACTACGTGGACTCGGACGTGAAAATAACAGTCTATTTCTGAAGTTTAACAAGCTTGTAAATCGACGAGATTGGCAGAGATTAGGAAATAATCGAATCAACCGAATTAATGACGAGGAAAAGGTGACGACAAAATGTCAACGAAAAATTGATAGGACTGAAGCTGTGCTACAAAAAAAATCGGCTTTAATTTTTAGTTACGCAAATAATATGTTACTGTCTTTAGTTGTGAATGTGTGAGCATTCTAACGCGGCAAATTGATGCAGCCGTAAGCTAGCTAACCTGCGGGTCAATTTACTGTATTAGTTGGTGGTGCCTCTCCGGGATTTATCATTGCGACGCTTTGGATCCATTCGTGTGTGTACAGCTTGTGTACGGGCTGTATAAAGAATGATCTAGGCGTCAACGAGACAAATAGCCTCCGTGCTGGTAAGTCGGCCGTTTTATCCTTTCGTAGTATCATTTGCCAACAGTTTTGATTAGCAAGCCGCGTTCTTCGTAAGCGTCATTTTTTCTCATTTCGTAGGGATTTAAGCTACGGAGAACAATGCTCATTAATTTACAAGTGAGCTCTACTTTTGTTCTCCTAAATCCCTAAGCTAACCCACGTCTACAAAACGCGTTCCACACGTGTCAACGTCACATGGCTCGGTTGCGCAGCTTATAAGGCAAATAGAGAACAGCCACAAGGAAAGTCCCGTTTTAAAAATCCTATATTTCCGTATGCCGAAAAGAAAATAATTTTGCGAGAGGTTCAGGAAGTCACATGAAAACTATTCATCGCCAGTTTAAGTAGTCAACTTGGCGTCGCCGCAAGGCTTACTGACTTTTTTTTACTTTGCTTTGGTCTAAAACACGACCATTTAACTTTCAAAAGTCGTGTAGCTTACGATAATCTTATCAATATCCCTTGTGATTTTCTAGGCACGCACGGAGAAATTACTTTTCAAGAGATATCCGACGGATTCCGCCGTCAGTTTCAACCCGAAACGCGGCAAATTGTCCAAGAGTCCCAGATTTTTCGCCGTCGACCGAAGAGCAGCATATCGTCACCAATACTGATCGACAGTGATGCCTTCTACGAAGGGCTATATCCGTCTTCGTCTGCTCATCTCAGTGGAAACAGCGTTACGTAAATTTGGTGCGTTGAACACTGGGTTGGAACGACCGTTGTGCTATGGCGTAACGCGCTGGATAAGGCGGCGCCAATGAAGTTAAGCTATACAAAATGAACATGAAGAAACATGATAGCGCAACACTGCCTCTTAGCATTGCGGTTCAGAGCGACGGAACCGTTCGGGACGCCTGTCTTACGCGGAAAGAAGAAAGAAAATATCGCTTTCGTTGTTTTTGAAAACTTTTAATAAAACGCTTTGTTGTGACATGCAAAGTAAAATTTTTCCTTATGGATGGGCTTATGTTACCTTTTACGTATCTTGGAAGAGCGGTTTCATTCCTATACAAGTAAATTCGTTTGGGGTGAAAGATTTGCTAGTCCAAAAGACAAGCGAAGATTTTCATAACGTGGGTTCATGGTGACGTCACGGCTCTGCTAAGGAAACCTGCATTTTTCGCTGCCTCGACAAGTTACAGCGTGGCATTGGATGGCGAGAAAGCAAGATGGAAACGCGCCTCTTATAAAGGAACGGCTTTGTCAATGTATTGTAAACTTAACTAAGTGCTGAGAGCAGAATGTACCTGAAATTCACTTAAAAAGCTTAGCGTTGGCCTTTTGTCGTCTTCGACGAAACCCCGGAAGTGTCGTTGAGGGCGCAGGCTTACTTGTTGGTTAACAGTGTCATCTGTTATTAAGTTGCAAGTTATTTCATGATTCGTATTGATTAATTCATTATTGGTACGCAAACAACTGAAGTTTTCTATTAATTATCGCTTCAATTTACAGCAAACATAGCTTCGGTTAGCTTGGAAAGAACAATTCGAGACAGTTTTGCTCAAAGCAGCGGTCTGTGACTCGAAGCATTTTCCTACTGTACTAAACAGCTTGCAGATCATATAAGTTGTTCCACGCAAACTTTCGTCATATCTCTTCAAGGCGTTGCCGAGTTCGATTACCAGTGTTTTGCGCATTTATAAGTGTTGCTAACTCGCTTTATTTTTTATACTTGTAAGTATTTTTTTATTAACTCAATTTGGCAATGCTTAAGTACGTTAGCCTAAGACAAAAATGGCCAAAGCTTTAATAAGCTAACTTGTCTAGCGGCTGTTTGTTTTTTAGAAGAATTAAGTGTAACTTTCTCCTTTAGTTTCAATTTCACGTTTAGCACTTGCCAGGCAAAGTTTTAAGGTTGGACGCCATCTGTTAACTCGCTTTAGGAGTGTTGATTAACTATTCATCTTTCTTCTTTCATCTTCAAGTCAAAAATGTCCAACGAAATGGCGGCTATTTGCGAGCAGATGTCGAAGCTAACGTCAAATTCAAACTTTGGAAGTTATCCTCTTCTTCAGTCTCAGGCCAAAGTGTCAATCCATTTTGTCGAATTGAATCAACTTGGATCGAACTACGCCGGCAAAAAGGTTTGGCTTCGAGGCAGATTACACACCAGTCGTGCCAAGGGAAAAACATGTTTTGTTATTGTACGTCAGCAGCATAGTACCGTGCAGACGGTTATGTTTGTTGGCGATTCTATCTCTAAAGATATGTTGAAGTTTGTTTCGTCAATACCTCGTGAGTCCATTATTGACATATACGGCGAAGTCAAAACTGTCAGTGATCCAATAGTGTCATGCTCCATACAAAATGTCGAAGTTCATGTGGAGAAGTTCTTTGTAGTCAACACAGCTGCACTTCGCCTTCCGCTTCAAATCGAAGATGCCGCTCGTCCTGTTGATGATGATGGCCAACTTAGTCACGTCAATCTGGACACTCGACTTGACAATCGAGTTCTCGATTTAAGAACACCTACAAGTCAAGCCATATATAGAATACAAGCAAAAATATGCGAATACTTTCGTAATGCACTGACAAGCAAATCATTTGTAGAAATACATACGCCCAAGATAATATCGGCAGCTAGCGAAGGTGGGGCAAATGTTTTCGAAGTATCTTACTTTAAAAGGTCAGCCTATCTTGCCCAGTCTCCTCAGCTGTACAAGCAAATGGCCATAGCCGGTGATATGGGTAGAGTGTTCACGATTGGCTCCGTTTTTCGCGCCGAAGATTCCAACACGCATCGTCATTTGACCGAGTTTATCGGCCTCGATTTGGAAATGGCCTTCAATTTCCATTACCACGAAGTGATCGATCTTATAACCGAGACAATGGTGGAAATTTTCGAAAATCTGCAAGCAAATTGTTCCGTCGAAATTGAAACCGTTCGCAAGCAGTATCCATCCGAGCCGTTCACCTTTTTGAAGCCATCATTGGTACTCAGCTATCCCGAAGGCATTAAACTGCTGCGGGAACACGGCGAAGTTATTGGCGACTTTGACGACCTGAGCACAGCGCAGGAGAAACAATTAGGACGCATTGTTAAGGAGAAGTACAAGACCGATTTTTACGTGCTGGACAAGTTCCCATTGTGTATACGTCCATTTTATACTATGCCGCACGCGAACGAACCTGATTACTCCAATTCATACGATATGTATATGCGCGGCGAAGAGATCCTCTCCGGAGCGCAACGAATTCACGATCCTGAATTGCTGAAGCAGCGAGCTGAGCATCACAACATCGACTTGAAAAAAATTGAAGCTTATATTGACTCCTTCAAGTACGGATGCCCTCCGCACGGTGGAGGCGGCATTGGTTTGGAGCGAGTTACTATGCTTTTTTTGGGATTGAGCAACGTCCGTTTAACATCCATGTTCCCACGCGATCCAAAAAGGTTGACTCCATAAGGTCTACCGCCCTACTAGTACTCATTTCCTCTTTTTCTTTTACTGCAGGCTCTTGGTGCCCTTGGTTACATTGTAGTTTCGCTTTCCTACTTGTTATTGGTTTTGTGGTGTCAGCTTAACATTGCTAACGCAAAAGTAGAAGTTAATGCTTTATGCTCAACCTGATCAGCTCAATGATGTCATCTAGCAGCGTTTTTTTTCCTAATATCCGCATTTGGAGCTTTTCAAGTAGTTACCCACCGGCGGCCACCACCGCTGGGAATGCGTAGCATTGAAGTAGTTTTTGTTACGCATTTGATCTTTGAACTTCCGCGTTATTTTAACATTGAAAAGTTGAAACCTGCCTTAAATGGAATGCAACAATGCCAAAAAGAGTTGCATGCTTATCAAGAGAATTGCCGATTGCCGGAGAGGAGAAAATCCACACCATTAACAAGGCTTCTGCAATATATGGAAATTTTTCGTCCACGTTATGGACTCAGCGGTGCGCAACCATTCTCAGAGCGAACGCAGCGGAGCTTCCGACGTTGCAAAGTCTATTTTGAACTGAAAGTATGATTTAGAACAAATTTTAAGCTCCATAACTTACAGGTTGGAGTTTCCATAGAGAGAGAGCGAAAGTGAGCTAAAGTCTCACGTAAGTACGGTAGCGACAAAGAAAGTGACTATGTTGTTAACAGATCGACTTGCAACAGTAAGGAAGGTTTCCAAATTTCGATGCAGCAACGCGTGCAGATATTATGGCGGAAAAAACAACTTGAACTGCATTCCCGCCGGTTTTAATTTATAAAAGAAAAGTAGGTGCACAAGCGCAGTAACCAAACTGGTAAGTCTCATTACTGCCAAGTGGTAAAGTTTGTATGCATCAGCAACGCATAAAACTTGAACTCCCTTCACACTTTGAAGGTCTGTGTTACGCTACTAACGTAAAGGTGTTGCCTGGCAAGCTACACCTTGGCGCTAGCGTTTTGACGCCAACACGTTTAGACGCAAACAATATCCGACTTGCCGTTTGATTCGAGAATTGCGGTAGCTCTAATCTTAAGTCCACCTGTATCAAGTCAACTTAAAAGCATTGTGCAATAAGTTTTCAAGCCCTATAATGTTAAAGCTGGGCTATCCATCGCATAACCTCTGTTGTACTATCTGTCTCCGGTCATGAATGCATAAAAGTCTATGCTAACGATATATTCAGACACAAGGAACATATTTCTGGCGCTTCAAGGACAAACGAGAGCGCAAAAAGCAAATAGCACTTCGTGGGTAAGTTTACTTTGCCTATAGCGCATTAGTGCACTGCTTTAAGCTTCGGCTGTGTTGACAAAGCGAGGAAGATAATTGAATCATCGCTGATAGCTTTTACGTTTCAAGAATGATTTTATTTAATATTTACGCCGATGATGGCATTAAGGTGCATCGTAGGCTTTTTCCTTTTCCAAAAACCTCAACGTACGTTGCACAGTTTTGTCTCCAAAAAATGAATGCGCTTTTACGCGCTAGGCAGCAGCTTCGTTTAAGGAAGATAAGATGCTCTCGTTGAGCGCCTTAGGGCGCGTCCTTTCGCAGCAGTAGGCCAGGGCAAGCGGTTGTTCCATATTTGCGCTTGCGAACCACGATTAGCCACTTAACGTGTGCAAGCCGCGGCGCGATAGTGATTTGAAGTGGCGGAAAAGAGCTGATCGGAGAAAAGCATTCAAAATGAGCAAATCCGAGTTGCTGGACGAAAATGGAAACTTGCAAGTGGGCAGTCTGGAACAGATGTATCGATTTCGGTTGCCCAGATCGTTCAAGTACGCCGGTTACGTATGGCCGGGAGTTACCGTGTCCGTCGAACGAATGGAATATCTGAATAATTTTGAATTTCGACCATCCGACATAATAATCCTCTCCTATCCAAAGTCAGGTGAAGGCAATTCAATTAAAGGCCTTTTTTTCTAAATAATATTTCACTTTTGTTGAGGAACCACTTGGGTAAGTGAAATTGTATCGCAGTTATGTCACTCTGAGGAGGCCAAGGCGAGACCCTTGCACGAGCGAGTGCCCTGGTTGGAGATGGAAAGTTCCTACATATGGGTGCGTTTCTACTGGTTTTGGCATGTAAGCCGTAGCTTTGACCAAATAACAACGATTGCTCAACGAAACATTTTATTAATAGATGCTTACCAAACTGCTGCACTTGCGTTCAAGCGAAGGTGACGAAAAGGCTGCAATTGAACCAAGAATGTGGTTTTCACATCTGCCTTTGGAGCTGATGCCTAAGCCAGTCATTGAAGGCAAATGCAAAGTAGGTTACTTTTCATTCCTTTTCCATCGGCAGCTTCGGAAAACACTTTATAGGTCGTATACGTTTGTCGAAATCCAAAAGATACCGCTGTGAGCTACTATCATTTTCATAGGATGGCCAGATTCCTTGGCCAACAGGACATTGCTTGGGACGATTTTTTTCCGCTTTACACAAGTGGAAATAGTACGCGAACAAGCAGTTTGTTTCTTAGCAAAAAATCATCCAATTTCAGTTTATTGTGGATCATGGTTTGAACACGTGACGAGCTATTGGAAATTGAGCAAGCTGAATCCCAACATGATTTTTGTCAAGTACGAAGATATGCAAGTGGTACGCGTTGTTGACGTTTTCTTAAGAATGAACGCTATGTGATCTTTGCAGGATCTTAGATCGCAGATCCAAAGGCTGATTAAGTTTCTCGACGTCCATCCTACGTCAGAAATGATCGACAATGTAATTCATACGGTTCAGTTTAATACGATGAAAAGTAGTCGAAAATCAAACCGCGACGGCGTTTGGCTCTTCAATCAGAACGTCTCTGAATTCATACGCAAAGGTGCGCTGCCTGATTGTTTGCATGAGCGCTTTCGCTTCCATCCTGTTGGCCATGCATGCGGTCTTTTTAGGCGCATAAATGGGGGTATATTTTTTAAAAAAATAACTGCATTAGATTTTCTTATTTTCACTTCACTTTGTGAGGTAGCATATGACAAATTTAATTTTAAGAAAAAATTCATCTATATGAACGAAACACTAGTAAGTTAGCTCAGCCAACGGGGGAAATTGTTAGGACGTGGGCGAGCATAAAGAGCAAGCGTTTACTCGCAAGCGAAAGACAAAAACACGCAGTAGTGATAAGCAGGCGCATAGTTACAGTACGTGATGTGCAGGCTGGAAGAGTACAATATGAAATGCCCAGAACTAGTGCCAGAAGTGTTAAAAATGAAGATTTTGCCGGCTTAACACATATTTAAATACAAAAAAAATGGTAACAGAAGCTGTTGCTGGCAACCTTTTGTCCGGCTATTGTAGCCATGTCAAAGAATGTCCAAAAAAACCTTTAGAAAAGTGACGCTAACTCGTTACGAGAACGTTAAACATATAGCAGATTGTTTTAAATTTTTTTCGGATGTATTACCACGTTCCCTATCGGTTATGGCTGCAACAATGTTGGTTTTATTTTGCCGAAAGTTTTCAACAGCGATTATTCTATCTCTTTTCAAAGCCGTCGAATCTAAAAAAGTCGATGTTTTCAGCATAGGAGCAACTTGAAATTACAACGCTGATGCAAGTGAAATTTTGTGCATCCAAAATAAGAGTTGAACTCATTTAGCCTGTATGTCTTCTTTAGTATTAGTATAACGTTTTTCCGATCCCAAAAAATGCAACATAATGTTTACCGCCCGTTAAACGGCAATCATCGTACTGTATTTTGTTTATCAGTTTCAGGTACTCGAGGTTTGCGTTAGCATATTTCGCACATTTTCGCCTGCAGGTCATTAGGCAATTTCACTGGCCTATAGAAAGCTATTTTTAAGTTGTGAGTTTATGATAAGATTTGTCATATTCAAGCACTTTTTATTTGACATAATTAGTTTTATCTAAATTTCCAACATTAGCTCAAACTAAGAATATTGCTTTTGCTAGCTACTTTCCTTCCAACATTTTCTCGCATTAATTTATGTAATGACATCAACCGAAGTGCTTCAATGGAAAAAGTGAATAATTAATATGGTCAAATTGCGCACCCGAAGAAAAACAGTGAATGAGATAGTGGATTGCATGTTAGTTTTTCTGTTTTGTGTATTTTGTGCACTTTTCTTGATGCTTAGTCTTCCTAAGCCGATTTGAGACTAAATAAGCGATGCGCAGTTTTTTAGGAGAAGTCGGCGACTGGAAAAATTACTTTACCGTAGCGCAGAGCGAAACGTTCGACAAAATCTACGAGTACAGAATGAAGAGTACGGGCATTGACTTTGACTTCGAAATGAATTAAATTGAGGCAATTCAAAATCTCTACTTTCGGTTTGCACTTCGCTTCTGTTGCTTGTTTTTAAAATTCTAAGCTTATACGCTGCCGCATTTGTGCTTGAATAAGAATGCTTGAATACGAAGTCGTAAATACTACGTGTTTCCCAATGCTTCGGCAACATCGTTGCAACGGCTTTGAACTTTAACGCAACTTCTCTTTTCACGATCACATCGAAAATGCCCAGCGTCAACTAGTTGAACATGAAAGCTTCAGACTGATTCTGGCGGTTAAGCCACTTCGTCTTCCAATATCTATGTTCCTTTAGATTACATGCACTGGATTTTGGCTCAACTTTCCCGCAACAGCAACGCCTATGGAGAAGTTTTTGTTTCCTTTCTCATAGATGTGCAAAAATATAGCCGTAGACAAATGTAAAAAGCAAAACCCCGGTTATCCTTCCAGAAAAATGCCTGTAACTCTGTTCTACCTTCAGGAGCAAGCATGCAGACCGCCCCGTTCTCCTTTAGCAAAATATGTGACGTATTTTCAAGATTACGTGTAGCTAAGATCAAAACTGAATAGCCGGCACGCTTGCCAGTAAAAGCCAAACAGGATGGGCGCCATTTTTTAAAATAGAACCTGCATTCTGTTGTTTCTTCTCTCGATTACAATACGCCTGCAGTTCTGGGAAGGAAAACTCTTTTTTGAACCTTAGCAAATACAAATTGCTCTTTCACTGCTCCGGCGCGATCTTTGCTTTTTTTGAAAAAAAATATGCGCAGTTGTTTTAACGCTGAATCATTGAAGTTCCGCTTGCGCACCCATTTTACAGGCAGTCAAAAAGTTTGGATGCTGTGAGACCAAATGGCATCTAGAAAGTTACGAAGATTCATACCGCAAATAGGGACTGCCATGTTTGTAGCTAACTCAATCTTCTAAACGAAAAAATGTTATACCGTACACCAAAGCGAGCGCGGGTTCCAATAAGAACAAGTTCAAATTGAACGATCTGTTTAGACCACTTTTAGCTAACTGCGCTTATTTCGTAATAAATACAATTAATCCATTATCAATTGCTGCCACTAGACGACGATATTGTTACCGATACACTTCCATTCAACTTATTACTCACAATTATGCACTGCTGCCACAGCTTTATTCTTCCCAATAAGACTAACTATACACCTGATTGAGTTTTTTATTTCTCCCAGGCGTGAAGCGATCTTTTTCAGTTTGTCACTATTACCAGTATCCAATCGCTCTGTCGGGCCTCCTAGATCCCCGTCTGACTGCTACTTCAGCTTGCTTGAACTTTCTATCCTCTCTTCACTTGCGCCAATTGAAGTAACCTTTTCCGCAGTCGACGGCCTCTGTACATGATTCGCTTTGTCATTTTGGAACACTTCCGACGACGACGACGGGGCCATACAGTGTCCAGCGCCCGCTTAAAAGGGAGCAGTTGGCCCTCCGTGAAGTAGGCAAAATGATTTGCCCTTCTTGTTTCCAGGACGGACGCTACGATAGCCAGTCTGCCCAGGACCGGACTTGTAAAGTCCTGAGCATTTAAACCTGCTATGACTGGCGCGAATGTGCGATCCAGACAATATTCAGCTTTCATGTCCGCTTAACAGTCACTGAGCAAACTGACAATAACAGCGTTATTAACTTGTTCATCGCTGTTTTAGAAAGTTTAAAACGAAAGTAGTCACTTTATATTTTTGTGAATTTCAGGTTCGTCAGTGCTTTCAAATTTATAGCAAGTTCCGAAACAAAGAGGACGCTTTTTTCCGCATTCGATTTTAAAAAATAAAAGTAAATGATTTCATAAACATATTCCAATTGAACAATCACTGTTGCGGCTATATTCGATGCTTTATTGACACTTTTCTTTTTGTTTCTTTACTTAGCGCAATCCATACGTTTGGTTCAAATTTTCTCAGTCTTTTGTTTCTTAGTTTTATTCTCCCGCTGATCTTTTTCTTTACTCTTTGAAGTTCTACTTAGAAATTGTCGTTTCCCGGTGTCTTAAAGACTGAAGTTCATATAGAAGGATTTGTAACCACTTGGACGAACTGGTGTTAAAAAGATGCAAAATGATTCTCCACTTTCCTTTTTTCGTCCGTTCGATCATGCAGATTTACTTCCCAGGCATACTGAGCTTAGGAGAACATGAACACAATCGTTAAACAAAACTATAACGATATAACAAAAAGATACTGCTCCGGGTGAGTGAAGTTTCGGCAGCTTTACACGTAACAACAACGAAATAACCATACAACAATTGTACACACTGTAAAAAGTGTTTGGCACAAATAGGCGAGCATGTCATTCACATTCATTCAAAAGACCGGTCAGCTTTCGCCATTGATTTAACAGCGCTGAGTTGTCTTCGGATGTCCTCGACTCCGGCAGTTTTTCGAAAAAGTCGCTGCCAACGCGTGCAACGAAATCATCGTACGCCAATGCAAGTTCATCTTCATCCGCTCTCGGTTGCAACTTATCCACAAGTACGGCAAGCTGATCCCTTGCCAAACATGGGGCTATGCATGCAGCCAATCGAATCCCGTGTATTCTCACGTGCGACAGCGGTGATACCAAAGAATATCTACTGAACAAAAGCTCAAATATTCCCGTGCTTCGCCACTTCGCTTCCGGAATTAGCGACAATGAGGAGACGAACATATGCAAATACGGTTCTTCGTCTGCCAAGCTTATCCGATGTTCAATCAGAAGTTCAAAATGTTTCAGAAACTCTGCCACCTTCCTTGTTTTCAACAAAACGAGAACAAAGTACACATAAACTATTCCGTCTAGTTTAATTCTGCAAAGTTCGGCGCTCAAACAACGAATCCTTATTGTTTCTATTTCAACAAGCTGCTCCTTCAGGGCGACACGTTTGCTTGCTTCGACGGGCTCCAGAAGGGCTGTACTTTGCGCGACGGAAATGCACGTGCAAAGGGAAGTCAAAAAGTCCGTAAACGTTTGAACCTTAATTGCGCTGGCCAGACGACGCTTTTCGTGGTCAAATTTCCAACCGGTTACGCCCAAGTTGCGCAGACCGATTAAGAAGCAGAAAATTTTCAGCTGACGCGGAAGAGAGCCTTTTGCCACGCATTGCTGCAGCCCGCGAATAATTTGCTGGCTCAAAGCTCTCACGCAACTGCCGTCATTGCTGATCATTGAAAAATCGCCCGTTATCGCATCACCGCGCTTAACATACGGTCGCAAAATCTGCAACAAACAATCTTACTGAATTCGATATTAGCAAGCTCGTTGTCACAAGAGGAATAAGCCGATAAATGCTCGCAGTGATTTCGTGGCAATACGTTGAAGTGACGTCGAACTTATTCGGTGGAGCAAAGGATCAGTATACCTAAGCCTACGGATCGAAGGCGATCCATTATCAGCATATAATCGCTCACCTAACCTGAATCACCTTCATACAACCTATCGCTTTCATACGTCTGGCGAATTTGCTTAACTGATTACAGTAACAGGCCAAGCAAAAAGCCTTCGGTTTTCAACTATATTGAAGCGTTTCACTTGGTTGCTTTTTGTCCCAAGCGGTGCTCGAAAGCTCCGTCATTTTTGGACGTAAATAAATTATTCTATTTGCCAACAAACACTACAGTATCCAGGCAATAATCAGGTTCGTACTACACCTGAACGTACTTCAGCTTGGTTCAACTTTCTATCTTCTCTTTACTTGCGCCAACTGAAGTAATCTTTTGCGCAGCCGTCGCACTCTATACATTATGCGCCTTGTCATTCTGGAACACTTCCGACGACGACGGGGCCGCACAGTGTCCAGCGCCCGCTTAAACGCGAACAGTTGGCTGTCCGTGAAGTAGGCAAAATGATTTGCCCTTTTTGTTTCCAATATAGACGCTACGACAGCCAGTCTGCTGAGCACGGGACTTGAAAAGTCCTGAGCATTTAGGGCTGCTATGAGTGGCGCTACAGTGCGATCAAGACAGTATTCAGCTTCCATGTTCGGTTAACAGTCACTGAGCCAACTGACAATAACAGCGCTCTGAACTTGGTCATCGCTGTTTTAGAAAGTTTAAAACGAAAGCAGTTACTTTAAATTTTTGTGATTTTCAGGTTCGTCGGTGCTTTCAAATTTATTGCGCGTTCCGAAACAACGAGGAGCGCTTTTTCCGATTCGCCTTTAAAAAATAAAATTAAATGATTTCGTAAACATTTTCCAGTTGAACAATTACTGTTGGGGCTATATTTGATGCCTTATTGTAGCTTTTCTTTTTGTTCCTTTACTTAGCGCAATGCATACGTTTGGTTCAAATTTTCTCAGTGTTTTGTTTCTTAGTTCCATTCTCCCGCTGATCTTTTTCTTTACTCTTTTGTAACGTATTTGATGCTGCTGTTTACTCACACGCACACAAGCAGTGACGGACACAGACGAGAGCTAACTACCACCGTACACCCAAAATTACAGAAACTCTTGCATGCACGTTCACACTGAGTACACATGCGACTTATGCTGCGAATATTACGCGAGAATATACACCACATCTTTGAAGTTCTATTAAGAAATTGTCGTTTCCCGGTGTCTGAAAGACTGAAGTCCATATAGAAGGCCTTGTAACCACTTGGACGAACTCGTCTTAAAAAGATGCAAAATGATTCTCCACTTTCCCTTTGTTCGTCCGTTCGATCATGTAAATTTACTTCGCAGGCATACTGAGCTTAGGAGAACATGAACACAATCGTTAAACAAAACTATAACGATATAACAAAAAGATACTGCTCGGGGTGAGTGAAGTTTCGGCAGCTTTACACGTAACAACAACGAAATAACCATACAACAATTGTACACAGTGTAAAATGTGTTTGGCACAAATAGGCGAGCATGTCATTCACATTCATTCAAAAGACCGGTCAGCTTTCCCCATTGATTTAACAGCGCTGACTTGTCTTCGGGTGTCTTCGACTCCGGCAGTTTTTCGAAAAAGTCGCTGCCAAGTTTTGCAACGAAATCATCGTACGCCAATGCAAGTTCATCTTCGTCCGCTCTCGGTTGCAACTTATCCACAAGTACGGCAAGCTGATCCCTTGTCAAACATGGGGCAATGCATGCAGCCAATCGAATCCCGTGTATTCTCACGTGCGACAGCGGCGATACCAAAAAATATCTACTGAACAAAAGCTCAAATATTCCCGTGCTTCGCCACTTCGCTTCCGGAATTAGCGACAATGAGGAGACGAACATATGCAAATATGGTTCTTCGTCCACCAAGCTTATCCGATGTTCAATCAGAAGTTCAAAATGTTTCAGAAAGTCTGCCAACTTCCTTGTTTTCAACAAATCGAGAACAAAGAACATATAAACTATTCCGTTTAGTTTACTTCTGCAAAGTTCGGCGCTCAAACGACGCATCGTTATTGCTTCTATTTCAACCAGCTGCTGCTTCAGGGCGACACGTTTGCTTGCTTCGACGCGTTCCAGAAGGGCTGTACTTTGCGCAACGGACTTGCACGTGCAAAGGGATGTCAAAAAGTCCGTAAACGTTTGAGGCTTAATTGCGCTGGCCAGACGACGCTTTTCGTGGTCAAATTTCCAACCGGTTACGCCCAAGTTGAGCAGACGGATTAAGAAGTGCAAAATTTTCAGCTGACGCGGAAGAGAGCCTTTTGCCACGCATTGCTGCAGCCCGCGAATAATTTGCTGGCTCAAAGCTCTCACGCAACTGATGTCATTAGTGATCATTGAAAAATCGCCCGTTATCGGATCACCGCGCTTAAAATACGGTCGCAAAATCTGCAACAAATAATCTTATTGCATTCGATATTACGAAGCTCATTGACATAAAAGGAATAAGCAAACGAAGGTTCGCAATGATTTCGTGGCAATACGTTGAAGGAACGTCGAACTTATTCGGTGGAGCAAAGGATCAGTATAACTAAGCCTATGGATCGAACGCGATCCATTATCAGCATATAATCATTCACCTAACTTGAATCACCTTCATACAACCTATCGCTTTCATACGTCTGGCGAATTTGCATAACTGATTACATTAACAGGCCAAGTAAAAAGCCTTCGTTTTTCAACTATACTGAAGCGTTTCACTTTTTTTATTTTTTGTCTTAAGCGGTGCTCGAAAGCTCCGTCATTTTTGGACGTAAATAAATTACACTATTTGCCAACAAACAATACAGTATTCTGACAATAATCAGGTTCTTACTATACCTTAACATACAGTAAAGTTTTTCGAAAGACAGGATGTCTTTTAACAGGCTTGAATAGTTTCATAGTAGATCTTCAGATTGACGGATTTGGCCTGTTGGATGTATCTGTAAGTAAACTTCAAAGTGCCTATTCTCCCCAACACTGCTGACGACGGAACACGAGCAGTTCCGAAACGTAATGTATATAAATTGTTCTGTATTTTCTCTTACAATTTGCTCATCCATTCGTTGGTAGGGCACTTTGAAGTTTACTTACAGATACATCCAACAGGCCAAACCCGTGAATCTGAAGAAGAGTAAAATTTTAAAAAAATATCGATTATACCGTCGTTGCGACTCTGCCGACCATCCTGTTCAGCCTTCACTTAAGCCTAAGCCTAAAAATAAAGCTTATAAATCGGCTTAGGTTAAGTAAGGGCTGAACAGGATTGCAGGCGAGACGACTAACCGCATAATCGGTATGGTTTACCTTACTGTGTATTTACGAGTAGTACAAACTTGATTATTGTCAGGATAGCGTATTTTTTGGGGCCAAACAGAGAAAGAGACATGAAAATTTTACTTCGGCCTTAGAACAGCTGCGTTTTTAAACTTTACACTGATTTATTAGAATTCGCGTTCTTTAATTTACATTTTCAGACGCTTATAGTTGCTAAGATCAAGCAGGGCTTTGGTAGCTTAAAAATCAAAAGCTACAGTACCTTTTTTATCACCATTGAAGTCCTACTGTCCAGCTGGCGATCTCGGATGAACGCATCCATTATGCAAACGAAGCTGTAACACGGGTCAGCTTTGATCAATTCTTTGATATCCATGTCGTGAATGGCCATGCACAAATCGGCACGAAGAGTACAAAAAATCGTACTTCTCGTGTGCACAAAGGCTGCTCGGATATACGAAAGCAGCAAGTCGTAGAGAGCAATGTGTTTGCCAATCAGGCGCATAATATTTCGCAGTGCCGGACGATTTCTTCGAACTTTCGCGGCAAGCTGATAGATATCATCTTTTGCGTTGTTCATTTGCCTGCAAAAACATTTTGCCTGACAAAGTGAAACAAATACCGAAAGAGAGCGACTTAACCGAAGAAGTCCTAAACGGTCTTCCGCGTATTCAATCATTGCCGCTTTTGCTTCGGCGTAGAATAGATCTTCATACTGGTTCCACAGTTGCTGTTTCACTTCCGTATTTACCGCCTCGTAAAGCGTTTTATCTTTATACATCCAATCGATGACAAATTGAGGAACATTGGGAATTGCCTCAATGGCAGCTACGACAACTGGACGAATTACGGGTAACTCATTCAAGGCCAAATAAAGATTCAACGGTTCAAGCAGCGTCTGATAGGCATCTTCACTACGCTTTTGCTTTACTTGTTCAAGGCGGTTCAAAAGACGATCGCGAATCGTATGCAACATACTCTCGTAATACAATCCGCGGCTGCATTCTATCAAATCAACCAACGACAACCGCGGAGACAAAGTCGGCAAGTGTATGCCATTCTCTTCTCGAAACTGTTCAATAGCAGCCAATGGTAGAGCAGCCGGTCTTTTTCTCAAAAGTCGAACTATTGTATTACGGCTGGCCAATCCGAAGTTTTCAAAAACGCTCGCATTCGACGTGCTATTCGACATGCTCAACAGCTTTCTGCCGGCGCTCCAGTAACAACACTATCGTCTTTAACGAAAATTCCAACAGCCGAAATGCTCCAACGCGATAAAAAACGTCAAACCGCCCATTAATAACAAAAAACTTGTTCATACAACGCTTATGGCAAAGTTGGCCTAAGTGCAACTCAGGTTTAACGGGGTACGGTAGAGTAACGCAGTTTTCGCTAGATGGATTTCAAAACAAACGACTATTCTATTACCGCTTGCGCAAAGATTATTTTCTTTTTCAGGAGATTTACAATCTTTTCCAAATATTTAATCACTCTTAAAAACTTGACCTGAGTTATTTGAGACGCTTCGGGATGTGTTAGGTCTTAGGGTAAAGTCTTAAGTCGAATAAGTCATGTCAAACCGGTCAGCTCAAGCTTGCTATACCCAAAAAGCTATTAATGGTCTAATCAGCAAGGACTGCTTCGTCAGTCCAGTCGGCAACGTGGTATCGACATCTTGCTCGTAAAAAAACTGAAAGCGCATTTACGTTACGTTACCGAAAAGCTTCCGAGCTGAGCAGACTTAAATGCGTACGTTTAGCATATTAAGCCATTAACGATTGTCAGGTAAGTTGCGTAGAGTCATTTTGTTTGCTTATTCTGCCAATAATAGCTTCCGAAACAGCGCGGTATAATCTTAAAAATTTGCATCTGTGCAAAAGTCGCATTTTTTATTAGCTGAAAAGTTGTTTTGGAAAAGTTATACACAGCTCACCCGTACATCATTTCTAGTTGTACAGGCTTCATGCAGCTGCTTCAAAATCAGGAAAACATGCGTACCGCTGTTGCGCATTTTCGGTGCGAGCAAGGGAGTGGCGATGGCAGCTCGAGCCCATTCTTGATCGGGGAACAATTTTTGCTGCAACCTGCGCATAAGTTTAGATAGTACAGTTTTAGTTATTTCACGAATTGTGCGCATAAGTGCGTCTCCCGTTGTTGCTTGCTTTTGCCTTTGCAGTAAGCCAATTAGTCGCTGAATCAAGTTTTTTTCGTTACTTTGTAAGAAAGAGCAAATAGACTTTGTGAAGCAGGTTTCGCGGAGCTGATGTCCTTTGGAGTTGCTTTCCTTCTGCCCGTGGAATACCAAGGACGTCATTAAGTGGTGTAATGCCGCGAAGACGCTTTCGACATTTCATCGCTTTATCAAAACTCGTTTTCGATTTGAGACTTAATCTGTCTGGATTTTAGTTACCAATTCGTAATGGAGCCAACCAAAGAGGGTCCCGGCAGCCTATTCGACGAGGAGGACGACTTGTTCAGGCCAGCATTGGAAGTAAGTGATCTTCTGAATTTTTGCTTTTTTAAAATATTCATTGCTAAGTCAACATACGTATTCTATTTCAATTTCCCCTTTCTTTGTTACCGTGAAAAAGACAAGCTTTAAATTGTTACTGGGCCCCATTGGCTTTAGCTGAACCGCGGTTTCGTGTCCCATCGTCAGGTTATTATGCTTAATACAGAAAAGTTAAAAATGAATCCGTATGGTTCCTTTTTTCCCCAACTTGATATATTCGTACCAACAGAACTTGTTATAAACTTTCTCGCGTACTACGGTAACAAAGAAGCATGTTTGCAATGTAGGCCGTAGCATTTCCTACATTGATCCCATTTTCGCTACCCAAATTTACGCTGTATTTTTAAAATACTGCGCCAGTAAACAAGTTGCAGGACGATTTTTATTTCCACCCTGTTTTGTTAATATTCGTTATATGGTTGGATGACTTTAGTCGAACTGAGTGACTAGCAAACGCCGTAGTACTTAAATGCAGCAATAGCAGAAAGGCTAAGGTCAAAATATTAATAATTGTTTTAATAGAGCTGAACTGGAATTTCTTGCACAGCTTTCAGAAACCTTCTTGTTATGGCGCACTTATTGCCAGTGGATAATGTTCGGTATCTATCCTTTAGAATAGACGAGTATATCTTCCTTTGAAGCTGAAGTCATATAGTCCCTACTTCGTCGCATGAGATGTATATAAACTTCATTGGTTCTTTTGTCCACATCGTATGATGATCATCTTTCCTCGGTTTTGAATCTGAAAGCCTTTATTCTGTTAGGCAAAAACTGCTTTACAGAGAGCGGTATTAGGCAAGTCAGAGTTGACGCAATATTTCTAAGTTGTACAAACACGCTAGCCGTGAAATGTTGCCTTCTTGAATGTTGTCGTCGCTTTGTAAAGCACAGTCATGTTATCGATTTGTCCCTTTTTACCATTTTCGGTGTTGCTAAGTAAGGGCGTCAGTATTTCGTCTCTTCGAACGGCTGCCGGTCGTCCTGCTCACGCTATTATACCTTTATCGAAGTCGGCTTTGCCTTTATTCGGGTTTCGTTCTATTCTTTCAATTGCATTTTGTCATTGCCCCTCAAAGGTTCACTTTTATATACTCTCTAAGCACTACCGAAACTGTTTACCTGTTTTTTTCCGAAATAGTAATGTTGCAACGTAATTTTGAAATAATGCTACCTAGCGAAGCTGAACTTTTGTAAGCAGCACAGCTCTCGCAAGATTTGCTTAAAACTAAGCGAACTTATTGTCAACATCCGAAGGCGATTCGCATATGTCGTTGTTTTCTCAATTTTCCGTGCTTTTCTCATTGCCATCGTCCAGGTTAACTTTATGCAAATGAAATTGGTTTCAAAAAGCTCGGCGCGTCTTTGTTGGGTTTCCCAATAGGTTTTCTTATTTTAAATTCATTTCGTAATGCCACTTTGCACGTTTGAGCGCCTAGTTGCCTTAAAATGGCCTAGTCGACAAAGTTTGCCATTTAAGGCGATCTTGATATGTGGCAGTCCCGTGACAGTGTTTGGTCGAATGAATCAGGTTTCTCGTTCAGTCTTCCGCCGGCGTTGGGCCGATTGCTACGTTGCATGGCGTAACAGCTAAGTTGTTTGTAATTTCGTTACAGTAGCCCTTCTGTCCCTTACTTTCATTCACGCAAGGAATCAACAAAGGGCGTCCAAACGTAGTTTGGCAATTGCTATATAAAAGTCAGCTTCTGTATGAAACTTAGGGGTCCTTATATTCTAAATTGCTAGTATTTCTTACGCAGTTATTGATTTTCAGGTAGATTGTACAGTTTCATAATGGATCTTCAGATTCACGGGTTTGGCCTGTTGGATGTATCTGTAAGTAAACTTCAAAATGCCCTACCAACGAATGGATGAGCAAACTGTAAGAGAAAAATACAGAACAATTGTATACCGTACGCTCCCAACACTGCTGACGGCGGAACAAGAGCAGTTCCGAAACATACGGTATAGAAATTGTTCTGTATTTTCTCTTACAATTTGCTCATCCATCCGTTGGTAGGGCATTTTGAAGTTTACTTACAGATACATCCAACAGGCCAAACCCGTGAATCTGAATATCTATTATGAAACTATTCAAGCCTGGTGTATGGTCTTCTACGGCTTTTCCCGTTTATCTGTTGTGCTTGTATCTGTAAATTAGACGAAACAGCTGCTCTACCAACGGATGGATGAACCGTTATTAAGAAAAATTGTACAGATGTCAATGCACTCAACTGTTTTAATATCAGAGCTTTCGGAACGCTCTAGTTCCGTCGTCAGTGAGGTGGTGGAGGTGTTATTCTCCGAACGGTGTTATATAGGCTTACGTAACAATAGGAATGGGGGTCGAGGTCAGCGCGGCAGAGAGCAACACTTGGTTTTACTAATCAGTGGGTCCCAAGCCGAGCTAACCTCTTGTCCTTTGTCACGGTTGATGGTATGATTATGGCGAATGTAAAGAGCCTCCTTAACCCGGCGGAGATGTAAGTGGCTCTCGCGACAAATAATCCGGGTTGTAGATCGAGCGAGCATTGAGAGGAATGCTCGTCTCTGCTATGATCTTCTCCGGTTTGAGCTTCTGTGGTCGGCCTCGTCGCGGATTATTTGTCCTTTTGTCCGTCGCGTTGCGTCATTCTTCGCATCGCCTCTTTGTATCGGCCGACGTTGGTCATGTGTTGGCCGTACATGTGAAATAGAGTGTTGCCCGTTTCTCCTATGTAGGAGGCGTTGCAACCGCATCGTAACTCGTAGACGACGCCCGGTCTCCTGTCAAAGGGAACTATGATCTTATCGCTCCTCACCATTGAATGCAAACTGTTAGATGTCTTAAATCGAACCTTGAAGTCCATGGAACGGCTCAGTCGTAGGATTCGTTCCCCGATGCCGTTGTAATAAGGGATAAACAAAATGGGGCGGCTATTCGTGATCCCAGTGTTATCATTAGTAGGGTTAATATTATCAATGGTATTAGTGTCGTTGGGTGAGGGTGTAGGGTTGGGGGGCCGTCTGCATTCGGCGATGATATGTTTAACCAAAGAATGAGGGTACCCGTTGTCTGTAAATGTATGAAGGATGTGTTTTAATTCTCCCGGAAGAAATGCGGGGTGACAGACAGCCAGGGCCCTGTCAACTATCCCTTTTACAATACCCCGTTTTACTGACAGAGGGTGATGTGAAGTGAAATGCAGATATCTGTCAGAATGGGTCGGTTTTCTATAAACGGAGGTCCTTATTTCGCTGCCCTGTTTTATTATCACCAATACGTCTAGGAAGGGGAGTTTATTATCTACTTCTGTTTCCATAGTTAAATGTATGTTTTTGGGGAAGATGCTGTTTAAGTGGTTTAGAAACGCCCCCTCCTTGCCCTTGGTGGTGATAGCGAAAATGTCATCTACGTAGCGTTTGAAGAAGATGGGCGCTACGTCCGGGCTTACGCTAGCGAAGACCTTTTCCTCGAAGTGTTCCATGAAGATCTCCGCTAGAACCGGCGATAAGTGGACTGCCCATGGGAGCACCATCTGTTTGCAAAAAGAACCTGTCCTGGAACCTGAAGTAGTTCCCTTGTTTCATGCAGAAGGAAATCAGTTTCGTTATGTGAAAAAGGTTCAGTTTCAATTTTAAAAGTCCCGTGGTGTCTCTTTTGAAAAGGTTTTCTAATAGGTTAAGGGTATAGTCTATGGGGATGCTAGTGAACAGGTCTTTGACGTCATAACTAACCATGACGTTGTTCGGTGTTAATTGGAGTGGTTTTAACGCCATGCAGAAGTCTTTACAGTTTAAGACATGAGAATCAAGTTTACCCGTTAGCGGTTTTAGGATGTCCTTTAGATAGGTGCACAGCCTGGATGTTACGCTGTTGACGCTTGAACGACTGGTCTTAGGGGGATTCCCGGCTTATGAATCTTGGGGAGTCCGTAAAGTTCAGGACATTTCGCGTTGTTTAAGAAGTAGATGTAGTTACTGATGTGCGAAAGCTGGTGGTCCTGTTTTTCACTTGTGAACGCATCCAGTAAAGCCCTCAGTTCCACCCGCGCCTGAGGAGTTGGGTCTTCCGGGATAGGGCGGTATATGGCATTATTTAGCAGACTGTTGATTTTCTGTTTGTAATCACTACGGTTAAGGAGAACCACTACGTTACCTTTGTCTGCCTTAGTAATTATTATGTCTTCGCGCGACTTTAGTTGCTTTATAACCCGCTGCTCCTCGTGGGATATGTTAGGTGTTGATGATGGGCGACTCTGCAATAGGATGTTTGATATTGATGCTCTGACCTGTGTAGCCTTTACAGATTCAGTGTGAGAGAGCCCGCTCTCCACCGAGGAGATGATGTCCATAACGGGAATATTCTTAGGGGTGGGAACGAAGTTTAAACCCTTGGCGAGAACCCCTTTCTCGATCTCATTCAAGTTGGCAGAACTGAGATTGACCACTACTTTGTCAATGCTTTGTATGCTAGGGTTCTTGGTGCGTTTGTTTGATCTTGTAAATTCCCAAGACCGCGAACCGTATAAAGCGTTGAGTTTTTTATTTAAGATCTGGATCTGTTGTAGTTTTGTTAATGCGCAGCTGTTTTTAATATGTGCATGCAACTGAGACAAGAAATTGAAATTAATTGAACGTGAAAGAAATTGTGTATAATGGTTGCATGCATTTTTAAGCAGGGCAGAAGATTTTCTGTGATCACGAATAGTGCCTTTTAGGAGGGAGACCCCGGTCGATTGTAACAGTTTTGACGTTCTTGGATTTTGGGCGTGGTTCCATTTTATTTTAAAACATTTTGGAAGGAGACCTGCGTCGCGGCATTTTAGTAGGAATGTTAACTTACCCATCGTTAGAGTAAGTTTAATGGATGATCTTTCTAGCTGTTTGGCTGCGTTGAGGCAAAGTGCGCCGTGGGCACTGAGGATGTTCTTGAACACAGGGTGTTTCGTAACGGGATGAGATTTCATGGTGTATGGTCTTCTACGGCCTTCCCGTTTATCTGTTGTGCTTGTATCTGTAAATTAGACGAAACAGCTGCTCTACCAACGGATGGATGAGCCGTTATTAAGAAAAATTGTACAGATGTCAATGCACTCAACTGTTTTAATATCAGAGCTTTCGGAACGCTCGACCCCCATTCCTGTTGTTACGTGAGCCTATATAACACCGTTCGGAGAATAACACCTCCTCCACCACCTCACTGACGACGGAAGTAGAGCGTTCCGAAAGCTCTGATATTAAAACAGTTGAGTGCATTGACATCTGTACAATTTTTCTTAATAACGGCTCATCCATCCGTTGGTAGAGCAGCTGTTTCGTCTAATTTACAGATACAAGCACAACAGATAAACGGGGAAGGCCGTAGAAGACCATACACCATGAAATCTCATCCCGTTACGAAACACCCTGTGTTCAAGAACATCCTCAGTGCCCACGGCGCACTTTGCCTCAACGCAGCCAAACAGCTAGAAAGATCATCCATTAAACTTACTCTAACGATGGGTAAGTTAACATTCCTACTAAAATGCCGCGACGCAGGTCTCCTTCCAAAATGTTTTAAAATAAAATGGAACCACGCCCAAAATCCAAGAACGTCAAAACTGTTACAATCGACCGGGGTCTCCCTCCTAAAAGGCACTATTCGTGATCACAGAAAATCTTCTGCCCTGCTTAAAAATGCATGCAACCATTATACACAATTTTTTTCACGTTCAATTAATTTCAATTTCTTGTCTCAGTTGCATGCACATATTAAAAACAGCTGCGCATTAACAAAACTACAACAGATCCAGATCTTAAATAAAAAACTCAACGCTTTATACGGTTCGCAGTCTTGGGAATTTACAAGATCAAACAAACGCACCAAGAACCCTAGCATACAAAGCATTGACAAAGTGGTGGTCAATCTCAGTTTTGCCAACTTGAATGAGATCGAGAAAAGGGTTCTCGCCAAGGGTTTAAACTTCGTTCCCACCCCTAAGAATATTCCCGTTATGGACATCATCTCCTCGGTGGAGAGCGGGCTCCCTCACACTGAATCTGTAAAGGCTACACAGGTCAGAGCATCAATATCAAACATCCTATTGCAGAGTCGCCCATCATCAACACCTAACATAACCCACGAGGAGCAGCGGGTTATAAAGCAACTAAAGTCGCGCGAAGACATAATAATTACTAAGGCAGACAAAGGTAACGTAGTGGTTCTCCTTAACCGCAGTGATTACAAACAGAAAATCAACAGTCTGCTAAATAATGCCATATACCGCCCTATCCCGGAAGACCCAACTCCTCAGGCGCGGGTGGAACTGAGGGCTTTACTGGATGCGTTCACAAGTGAAAAACAGGACCACCAGCTTTCGCACATCAGTAACTACATCTACTTCTTAAACTACGCGAAATGTCCTGAACTTTACGGACTCCCCAAGATCCATAAGCCGGGAATCCCCCTAAGACCAGTCGTCTCAAGCGTCAACAGCGTAACATCCAGGCTGTGCACCTATCTAAAGGACATCCTAAAACCGCTAACGGATAAACGTGACTCTCATGTCTTAAACTGTAAAGACTTCTACATAGCGTTAAAACCACTCCAATTAACACCGAACAACGTCATGGTTAGTTATGACGTCAAAGACCTGTTCACTAGCATCCCCATAGACTATACCCTTAACCTATTAGAAAACCTTTTCAAAAGAGACACCACGGGACTTTTAAAATTGAAACTGAACCTTTTTCACATAACGAAACTGATTTCCTTCTGCATGAAACAAGGGAACTACTTCAGGTTCCAGGACAGGTTCTTTTTGCAAACAGATGGTGCTCCCATGGGCAGTCCACTATCGCCGGTTCTAGCGGAGATCTTCATGGAACACTTCGAGGAAAAGGTCTTCGCTAGCGTAAACCCGGACGTAGCGCCCATCTTCTTCAAACGCTACGTAGATGACATTTTCGCTATCACCACCAAGGGCAAGGAGGGGGCGTTTCTAAACCACTTAAACAGCATCTTCCCCAAAAACATACGTTTAACTATGGAAACAGAAGTAGATAATAAACTCCCCTTCCTAGACGTATTGGTGATAAAACAGGGCAACGAAATAAGGACCTCCGTTTATAGAAAACCGACCCATTCTGACAGATATCTGCATTTCACTTCACACCACCCTCTGTCAGTCAAACGGGGTATTGTAAAAGGGATGGTTGACAGGGCCCTGGCTGTCTGTCACCCCGCATTTCTTCCGGGAGAATTAAAACACATCCTTCATACATTTACAGACAACGGGTACCCTCATTCTTTGGTTAAACATATCATCGCCGAATGCAGACGGCCCCCGAACCCTACATCCTCACCCAACGACACTAATACTATTGATAATATTAACCCTACTAATGATAACACTGCAATCACGAATAGTCGCCCCATTTTGTTTATCCCCTATTACAACGGCATCGGGGAACGAATCCTACGACTGAGCCGTTCCATGGACTTCAAGGTTCGATTTAAGACATCTAACAGTTTGCGTTCAATGGTGAGGAGCGATAAGATCATAGTTCCCTTTGACAGGAGACCGGGCGTCGTCTACGAGTTACGATGCGGTTGCAACGCCTCCTACATAGGAGAAACGGGCAACACTTTATTTCACAGGTACGGCCAACACATGACCAACGTCGGCCGATACAAAGAGGCGATGCGAAGAATGACGCAACCCGACGGACAAAGGACAAATAATCCGCGACGAGGCCGACCACAGAAGCTCAAACCGGAGAAGATCATAGCAGAGACGATCAAAGCGTCGGCGGTCGTCGAGCATTCCTCTCAATGCTCGCTCGACCTACAACCCGGATTATTTGTCGCGAGAGCCACTTACATCTCCGCCGGGTTAAGGAGGCTCTTTACATTCGCCATAACCATACCATCAACCGTGACAAAGGACAAGAGGTTAGCTCGGCTTGGGACCCACTGATTAGTAAAACCAAGTGTTGCTCTCTGCCGCGCTGACCTCGACCCCCATTCCTATTGTTACGTGAGCCTATATAACACCGTTCGGAGAATAACACTCCTCCACCACCTCACTGACGACGGAACTAGAGCGTTCCGAAAGCTCTGATATTAAACAGTTGAGTGCATTGACATCTGTACAATTTTTCTTAATAACGGCTCATCCATCCGTTGGTAGAGCAGCTGTTTCGTCTAATTTACAGATAACAGCACAATAGATAAACGGGAAAAGCCGTAGAAGACCATACACCATGAAATCTCATCCCGTTAGGAAGCACCCTGTATTCAAGCCTGTTAAAAGACATCCTGTCTTTCGAAACGTAGACTGTACGGTAATCTTTTTGCTTAAAAAAGCAATACGAATCAACCGTTTGCTTGTTCGAAGTCTGACCCACACGTGCCAGCATAGGCAGTCGTAACGCTCTTGAAATCTTGATATTTAAAGCTGTTTGTGTTTCCAAGTATTTATTTGTTCTTCGTCATTTAACGCTGGAAAAATAGAAGCAACTTAATTTCCTTAAGTACTGTAGAGGCATAATTTGTTGACGGGGTGAGTTTTAATGACGGCTACAAGAAACGGCTCGGCGAACAACGATTCAAAGGGTTAGGGTAGGCATGAACTTTAAAAAAAAAAAAGAAAAGAATTGTCAAACGTTCAAGGATCGTTCGTGCGTGAATTGTGCGAAACGAATTTGTTGCTTAGGATCCCCTTAATGCGAAAGTGGGAAAAATTAAGGACGATGTTGATCTATTTGAAGGTAGGTGATTTCATTGTACCCGATGAACTGTTGCATTGGTCGCGTCAAGGCATCAGCGACGAGATCAACTTGGACGGCGACGAAGAGGCTGCCGTAAAAGGCGCTCGATTGCAGCTTGACAACAGTAGCGTTGACAATCAGGGTACGGATGCCTGTACCTTTCTTTTAAAAAAAAATTCCTACGCCTAAAATGTTTTTTTTCTTGCTTAGCTACTATAAGCCTAGCGGGCGACAATACAAGCGATGCCGTTGACCAAATCAACGGTATCACCGAGCCGCAGTCGGATAGATGCATTTCGTCAGGTCTCAGCGAAGTGGATATGAGCTCTGAAACGACAACTCATCCATCGATGCCGTTTCCCAGTTCCACTTTGAACAGGCCTGCCGTTTTGAGCGTCAGTTCCGAACCTGACAACGCTGCGGTAAATTTGAATATTAATCCCCATCTTGATGTTTATGGTAATTTTTTTCCTCTAAGGATGAGCCGTTGGAGCTGCGGATAAACATCGACATTGACAAGTACGAAAAGCGAGGCGAAGGAGTGGCAGCTTATATGGTGTACAAGGTAGTTACGAAGGTTCGTTGCCTCTTCTTGTTGTTATTGTTTGTGTTTATGAACACTGGATGGACAATTGCAGATTCCCAGTTCCGTTCCGGGTTTCTCGAAAAAGGAATACGTAGCTTGGCGTCGTTTCAGCGACTTTCTCGGTCTTCACGACAAGTTGTACGACAAGTACCTCCCTCATGGTAGGATTGTCCCTCCGGCACCGGCCAAAAATGTTTTTGGTAAGTTGCTTCTACGGCTACGCTGTCACGTGATGATTGTTGGCTTTTCTTAAATTCTACATAGTGAGTACAAAGACAAAAATGGTAAAAGGTACCGTGGAAGAAGATCCGGTGGCAGCGGAATTTTTGGAGCGTCGTAGAGCTTCTCTGGAACGCTACATCCGGCGCACGGCTGACCATCCAGTTCTGCTACGAGTTTGCAACAATAATTGCTGCCGCGACCATCCGGCGCGTGATTATTCTTTTGCAGGATCCGGATTTTCAAAATTTCATCACTTTCGAAGGCGAATTGCCCAAGGCTAGCCAGACTGCCGTCATTAGCGGTACAACAATTAAGCGCATATGGGATCGGGTCAGCGAAGGCTTCAATCGAATCGCTATCTCAAAAATGGACGAAAACGACGCTGTAGCTCTATACGATAAAGTTTTCTACTCGCAGTTTTCCATTTTATTCGTCATTCCAGTGGTTCAACGAGCGACATTACGAAGTGGAGCAGTTGGAAATAGAGATGCGCAAATTGCTGGCCAAAGCGGAGTCGTTAGTGTCCGTACGCAAAGGTGAGGCTCTATTTTAAAGTGTTACCTTCAGCTGACTCCGCGGACTCCAAGCAAGGTGATACAAACTGCATGTATGCTTATTTTTTTGCTTTATAGAATATTCCGTTGCCACGGAGGGGTTTTGCAAATGCTTATCCATGCTCACGGCTTGCGAGGAGAACACGTCGCTGTCGCGCGCTCTCTCACTCTTGTGCGAAACGATGGAAAACGTATCTCAACTTCAGAATGACCAAGCCGACAAGGACTTTTTCATTTTGTACGAAATGTTGAAAGACTACGTGGCTCTGATAGAGGTGGTCAAGGTTGGCGATGAGACAACGCAGCTAGCTTTCAAGATTCGCAACGTTGAGCCTTTTCCGTTCCTTCTTTTCAGGAAGTGTTCTTCGAACGCGTTAAAGCGTGGAACGGTTGGCAAAACGCTTTGCAGACGTTGACCAAAAAGCGCGAAACAAAAAGTCGTTACGAGCTGGCCGGCAAAACAGATCGCATTCCACAAGCTCTGAAGGAAGTCGAGGAAGTGAGCCTAATAGGCTAATTTGCAATGCATTTGGGCTTACGCAACTTGTCTCTTGCCTTTTAAGTGGGAGCAAAAGTCGGACGACGCGGAGCAGCACTTCCACCACGTCAGCAGTTCGATTCAAAAAGAGTACAAACGGTTCGATCAGCATCGCGTCAAAGAGTTTAAGCAAATGCTTATTCATCTATTGGAAACGGTAGCTGGCACTCAACAACAAGTGAGCAAAGCCGGAGAGTGCAAGTTCAATTTTTTGTACGAGTCAATTTGCATATTGTTTCAGCTGGCCAAATGTTGGGAGACGTTCATACCCGATGCGCGAGCTATTCTGTAACGTCGGCTCAAATGCCTGCATCGTTTTCTTGTTTTTCAATGGATCGACGACCGGCTTTCAAAGCTCCGCAGACTAATTGTGATTCCCACGTTTTTAATTTCAAATTTTTATCTCTCTATACGTCCGGCCAAAAGAGGGCACAATGGTCCGGCGGTTGGTTGCTGCCGCTTCCATTGGGCAATGATCAGTGAATTGTGTCGCTCTCTTTCTCTTCTTCTGCGCCTGTTCACTTCATTGAAACATTTATTTCGCATTCGATGAATGAACTATCGATTTTGTCACCTTGCCGATTTGGCATGAAAAAAGGAAACGCTCAACGCAACGCTTCTTACGCGTGAGAGCGGCCAGTTCATTCATTCACGCACTTTTCACGAGACACAAAACAAGAACAACAGCTTGAAGCGCACGAGTAAAAGAAAAAAGAGCAGACCGTCAATGCGACAGCGGAAATGTCTCCGCCGCCGCCGGAGTGGTACAATTGTAACCGTAACTGCATTACAGGTCAGAACCTGCATTCATCTTGTTGCTATACAGTAAATCTTCTCGATCCTCGCTATCGTCCGATGTGTAGTCGACGCCGTCTATATCATCCGTCATCAATGGTTGGAAACCCTGAAATAATTGCGCATCTATTTAAAGCGCGTAAAGCACTTCAACCCTTCAAATTTCGAATATAATTAACGGCATTATTGTTACGCACGTTGGATACGCTAACTGCCTTCCCTTCACCGGGTTTACACAGGCTGGTATCCTTCTTATGTTAATTTTAAAACAGCCTTTTTTTCAGCCTGAAAATTTGCTATAAAAAACAAAGAGACGTCACGCAAGCAGGCGCTAACGAGATCTAACCATTTGAAATTTTGAATTTTTCCATAATTTGCATATTAATAAGAAATTAGCCTTCGCGGGAGTTGTTAGCTAGACATGTTAATGTATTAAATTAGTCGAAGCCTCTGCTTTGCTTACGTTGATGACTGGGCGCCAAATAAGCAAAAAAACGGATCTTGTCAGTTATATGCCCCACCGTGTATGAAATGCGGGTTCCCTTCCGGCAAACACGCTAATGATGTTATTCTCCCATTACTGACGAGCCCGTCGGCTATTCCATTCTGCACTGACCTAAGTCTAAGACAAAATTAAGGCCCTATGTTCAGAATTTGGTTTAGGTAAGGGCATAAGGGGATGGGCGGGAAAACTTACAGTATGACAGGGAAGCGCATAACAGAAAAGACCAGAAAAACTTTTCTAAATGCTTTTCTAAACGTAACGCTTAACATTCAAACGACGACAAATCGGAACTAATATTTAATTCTATTCTACAACAGACTGCTTGCGCTTGCAGCTGCTCACTTGGACTTGGAAACCTGCTCCTAAAGGGTACTATGTCAATTCTACGACTAGTTATGCTCTCGCGAGAGAGAAAATCGATTTCGACTATTTCGCGCAATTTTAATTACCACTTCGTACGGACCATCAATAAAACATTGAAGAATTCGAGCTGTAAATCGAAGTATAGCAAACTATTCAGCAAGAGATCAATAGGCGAACAGTGCTCGCATTGTGAAATCGCTATTTCGAACGTGGAAGTAAGAATTCGAATTCAGGATTTGCCCATACGCGTATAGCTGATCAGAGCTCAAAATCGACTCAGGTTTCACTTGTACAATCGGCATAGCTTGAGGTGTATTGCGCCGTATCTTTTTGTTGCTTCCTTACAAGGCAAAATGCTACTTCTGGACGACAAAGGACAACTAAACCGAGCAGGCAACTTGAAGTCAAACTTTCAAACAAGTTATGTGAGCAACTTCTAGCTTATTCTTTTTTAAAAAACCGACTAATTCTTCATGTCGAGTTTCTTTTACGGAAAGTTTTTCCCGTTGACAATATTTTTATTCCGGAGCTTTCGGGTCAAACGAGACCCGTCTTCAGCGGTATTAATATAAAGCAATGAAGTAGCGAAAATTTACGGTGTTGAAATCGGGTCTCGTTTGACCCGAAATTTCAACACCGTGAATTTTCGTTACTTCATTGCTTTATATTAATACCGCTGAAGACGGGTCTCGTTTGACCCGAAAGCTCCGGAATAAAAATATTGTCAACGGGAAAAACTTTCCGTAAAAGAAACTCGACATGAAACTACACGGTCCCGTACCAAGAAGTTACATTTACAAACCGACTAATTCTTGAAGAAAGTAAACAGTGCCACGGTTCAAAAGAGGAACAGATGCTTGAACTGATCAGCTGGCAACAGAAAAAGCATCTGCGGAGGCGCAATTTTCAGTATGCCTTATAAAGTTTAGCAGATTTTGATCGCAAGGCAATTTTGCTCATACATCAACGAAATAGCTTACCTTCTTCCACGTAGGGTTTTTTAACAGCGGATGCTTCGATCGATCGCTTTCTATAAGCAAAGCGACAGATTCAGAGATCATTTAAAACGTTGTAAAAGCGCTGAAACCTTCGTGACGTCGACGAATTATTCTGCAGCCCACCCAGGAGAACAACATGACAACGACAACGGCAAAAATGCCAACCGAGCCAACGAGCAGCGTAGTATAAAAGTTATTTTCGGCGAAGGCGCGAATATTCATGCTTGAACCGCTGCTTGAGACAATCTCTGGCGGATAAGTTGGATGAGGAGCGGGAGGACCTGAAAATCGTTAAACAACGGATTTGCACAGTACGCCTTACGCAAATTGTACCAGCAGCTTTGATCGTCGCCTTCAAAAGGACGTACGGGTTCAACAAACCTACAAAAAGTTACGCAATAAACGGTGGCGCACTGTTGCTGGATGTCCAGCAAGGGTGACTTACTGACGAAAACTTCATCGCATTTCCCACCGGACGCTATGGAATGAGTAAAATCAAATGGCTAAAATGACAAGCGTTAAAACGACGTGCAATAAAACATCTAAGCGGCACGTACGACGTTACTTTCCGGACGAAAAGAGTAAAGTAAACGGTAAGTGGAAGCTTCAAGGACGAAAACTCGAGATTCGCTCTTGGCACCTGACGCTGGAGGACCAGTGAGAACGAACACAACGTTTGCTGCAAATGTAGGGACATGTCGTCGAAGACATAAATATTTATGCAAATTCACGCAACCTGGTTCGCAGTACTTGGCGGCATATACGGCACCGCTGATATATTTATTACTGATCACGCGTATCAAAGTTCCATTGAAGTTAAAGACTACAAGACGCGCATTCTCTCGGTCGGCCACTATAACTTCTCGCTTGTCGGTGTTCAGCGTAACATCGTGTACAATATCCATTCGGCCAAGTTGTTGCCCCATCGGACCTTAAAGAGGACAGCTTTCAACGGAAAAAATTCTTTTCAGCAAAAACAAAGCGACCACTGAACTTGAAAGCTACAAATGCGCACCTGACTGCGAAGATAGGTCGAAGCTTTTGACAAAGTTGCCATCGTAAGTGAACTTCACCACCCGACTATTGCAGTATCCGTCGGCTACGAAGACGGAACCGTCCGGAGCGACCGCGACACCGGCTGGTTTGCAAAACGACTTGACATCATTGCCAGGCTTCATGGCGGTTCCAAGGACTACTAATGGCTTGTTGCTCTTCTTGGCCCAGTCAAACGAAAAAACCTGATGCATGGCAACGTCGGTTACCCATAAGCGATTATTCTTGTCCACAAAAATGCCATGCGGCAGGTAAAACCTTCAACATGGGAATATTGCCAAAAAAAGAATTACGCGGAGGAGGAGCGGATGCTTACAGCCCTTCTCCCCACTGGCTGACCATTGTTCCTTGACTACTAATCACTGCCACTACTGGGGTTTTAATGGGACCTTCATCTGTTAAACGGTATCGATTTTGGTCGTCAAAAGTCCTGAAAGCACCGTCAACAAGTTGATGACCAATCAGAGCATGCAAGTCTCCTTTACGTACAGTTCAGTCCAGGAGCGATCCGCTCGGTGAAAGACGACCAAATTTCCCTCATTGTCCATTGTTATGCCGGAAATTTGGCCCAACTTAATGTTACCTGTTAGCCAGTCCGTTGCAAAGGTTACGCCTGAAACCACGGAGAGAGAGAGACATAAGGTTGTATGATATCCTCTCAGAAGGCAAAATGATCCCAAAGTCAACCTATCGATGGGTATACGAAGGAAACTTACCAAAACGATCGTGAATCATGGCAGCTTCCTTTTCGAACACCTCGTTTCGAGGCAATGGAATACGAGCGTCAGCGGGATACTTGCCAAATAAGGAGTTGTCGCCCGCTTCTTGGCAATATTTAAGCTTGGCAATGACGCTCGAGTGCTTGGCTGAGACAAAATAGTAAAAGTAAAAGTTGCACATTTCGTCCAGTCCGTGAGCGCTAAATCCAAACATTCGGCCTAATGCTCGCCATCGACAAAGGCGTTACCCACCCTATTGCTGTAACGGTGTCGCGAGACGTCGAGTCAAATATGCACTGCGCCACTATGACGTCGCCTTTTCCTATTGATACGTTTTGCTTTGCAGGATAGAACCACTGAAAAAAAACAACAACGTAACAACATCCCAATCAGCGCGGCCTTTCCCAATTCCTCCTCTAATAACCTTACCAAAAAAACTTTAGATAGCTCTCCGTATTCACATCTTTTAGCTGCGAAGTAGAGAAAGCAAAGTCGTGCATATTCAGAAAAGGGAGGTCTGAAGTCAAGCATACGTCTACGCCAGTTCGAAAAGAAGAGGTGGGTTGAAATACGCAAATTTTCCGCCAACCATTTACATGCGCCTATTTTACTTAGAACGACATTACTATTAAAAAGCATTAAAGAAGAGAAGGCATAATAATCAGCTGAAACTGACGTGAACTAGGTTGGGACCACGATAAGAGGTTCTCATTCAGTTTTAGTTGCAGGCGCGTAGCGAGTTTAAAAATTTACAGAACTTCTTACTTGGGGCCACTGAGGATTGCCTTTTCCAATGAGGTTAAATGCGCCCTCTCTGTATTGATATCCGGTGATAATTCTGCCTGTAAAGACAACTTGTACAATGCGACGTACGTGAATCATTACCCAATGCATGGGCATGCGTTCTGTAGGCGAACGGATGAATGGTTGGATCTTCATCGTACAAGCAGGACATGTTCAGCGCGAATTCAGATTTTTTGGGTGGAATAGACTGAGACGCGTCGGCGGCAAGCAAGTATACGCCAGCAAAGAATAGCGGCACATTCGTGGTAACCTTCAAAGTGACTCCGGAATAGTCAACAACATTTCCTATAAGAACGACAAATAAAATCGACACGGGTTGCACGGCACAAAAGAGCAACCTATGAACTGAAGATTGTAATGCATTTGTAGGACCAAGTAGTCGATCGATGAGTTGCCGCCAATTGGCACGCCCACACTTTGGGGCAACTTCAAGGAAGGGGCGTTTCGCGCCCATGCGTACAATATACCTGGCTGCTCGTAGCCGCAAACTAGAGATTCGCAACCCCTAAATAAACAGTCATTCGGTAGGACAAGAAGACGCACTGCGAGCTGTTCTACTGACCATACTTCGCTGGGCGGTTCAAAATTTTTCGAGCAGCTGAATACAATGAGATGATGCACCCTGCTCACCTGAGCTATTGGAATGAACTCGGCTTAAACAACTGCCTTAGTCAGCGCGCAGGAGATTTTGTGAATTTTACGACTTACTTATGTAGGCAGGTTCTTGAACTTTCACTCCATGGCACATGTATTGCTCATCCTTAATTACAGATATTTGCAAATAAAATAAAATGAAGCTATTTTCTCTCTCTCTCTCTCTCTCTATGTATGTATATATGTATCTAACTATCCATCTATCTATCGAGCTTCATCATCAGCCTACAACAATTTTGCAGCCGATGGACGTAAAAGGTAATCTTGTTAAAAGGGCAATCAGTGGCACCATATATTAATAAAGAAGTTGAAGTAAACAGGTGATCATCTGACGCACCCGCGCAAGGCTTTACCGCTGAATGTGCAGCAAGCAATGAAACACCGAGACTGCGTCAGTGGCGGCAATTCTCATACTTGCAAATGACCCGCGGTTTATGCACCAGAGAAAAAGTAAACTAGACAGACGAAAACGTTGCATTCGATTTTGCGCCCGCTAAATATACGTTTCATCAGATTAGCAAGCTTGCAATTCTATTCTTCAACAGCTGACAAGTGCTCACAAATCTTCAATCAATTTTAAACAAACGGACAGATAGAGCTTAGAACGAACTGAGACATTTACAATTCCGAAACAGGTCTGTAATTAAAACTTCAATTCAACGTTAACTTCGACTTTCCGCCGAAAACGCTTAACACTACACCACCGGGTCGAACCGGCGGCCAAAAGCTGGAATTCACGTCAGCTTTTAAAGCCTAAAAGGCTATTCATCACGAAAGACATAGAAACGCAAAAAAATTAACTACAGGTGGCCCTCGTTATACGCGAACTTTTTATCCGCGAGATTCTATACAACGCGATTTGTCCGGCGTGAAATAGTGATGTCATCTTTTTTGCAAAAACACGCGCATCGCTGGCTAGCATTATAATTGCAGCAATGTCGTTGCCTGCTTGAGCAACAGCGTGATCGTCTTCCCGGGCGCGAAAGACTTTTTCTTCCTACAATGCTCTCTAACCGTGCACAATGCTAATGAAGGCTTGTCATTTTTCTGATTGTTCGTTATTGCTTCGTGCGCGTTGTTAATTTCATTCGCCGTGTGCAAACATCAGTTTCCCTTTAGCCTGGTGAGTCTGAACTTTCGCGTCGTTTAACTGGTGTCGCATAGGAGGATGGCTGACAGAAGGCAACGAAGTGAACAGAGCGGTTCCTCTAGGGCTAAGAAACAACGTAGCGTCCTTACTCTTCATGAGAAAGTAGAAGTCCTCGATCTTTTGAAAAGCGGATTGTCATTTACCGAAGTGGGCCGCAGGATTGAGAAGAATGAATCCAGCATTCGTACGATAAAGCAGCAGGAAGCTGAGATTCGAAGAAGCGTGCATCCCGACCTTTCACTGGCGAAAAGAGCTGTTGTAGTTCGCAACAAGGTCCTCGTGAAAGCCGAAAAAGCGCTGAGCATTTGGATAGGGGACATGTCGCAGAAGAATGTCCCTGTCGACGGGAAAGTTATTCGGGAAAAAGCCCTGAGCTTATACGAGCACTTCTCTGGCGTGGTTGCAGAGAACGAGAGAAAAAGGTTTACTGCTAGCAAAGGATGGCTGGCAAAATACGTGAAGCGCTTCAAACTAAAGAACTTAAAGATCACTGGGGAAACGGCATCGGCTGATTTCGTAGCTGCCTCGACGTTCCCGAAGGAATTTAAAGAGTTGGTGGACCAAAAAGGTTATCTCCCAGAACAAATTTTCAATTGTGACGAGACAGCATTATTCTGGAAGCAAATGCCAAAGCGCACGTACATCCACAAGAGCGCAAAGCTAGCTCCGGGATTCAAGCCACTGAAAGATCGACTCACTCTTGTGCTCTGTGGCAACGCTGCAGGGCACGTGATTGAGCCTGGCGTTATCTACCGGACTCGTAACCCTCGGCCGCTTAGAACGAAGAACCTGGACTGCCTACCGGTTTTCTGGCAGCACAACAAGAAAGCGTGGATGACGGTTACCCTCTTTACGGAGTGGTTTAACCAGTGCTTCATTCCTGAAGCGAAAAAGTACCTGGAAAGCAAGGGGATGGCTTTCAAGGTCCTCCTCGTAATTGATAATGCTCCTGGTCACCCGCAATCCCTTTGCTTTGCTAATGAGAACGTCGAGGTAAAATTCTTGCCCGCTAACTCGACATCACTACTACAGCCACTGGATCAGGGCGTCATAAGATGCGTTAAGGCTACTTATACTCATCTCGTATTTGGGAAGCTTCGTGATACCCTCCATGCTAATCCTGATTGCGATCTAACCAGCCTGTGGAAACGTTTCTCAATTGCAGACGCTATCTTCCACATTGTGGAGGCAGTACACGGGATAAAACCTAGAACAGTCAGCGGTTGCTGGAAGCGGTTGTGGAGAGACGCAGTCAGTAAATGCGACGACTTAGGTGCTATCGATGAGGAAGTCATGGACATAGTGAATATTGTCAAAGATTTGGGAGGGGAGGGTTTCTCTGACATGATAGAAGATGATATCAGGGAGCACATAGAAGATTGTGGAGAACCGTTCACCAACGAGGAACTCGAGGAACTGAGGCAATCACCTAAGGGCAGTGACGACGACGACGACGGCGTCATGGAAGATAAAGAAGCTCAAACACCCTCGGATTCGACGCTGCAAAAGCTTGCCAGTATTTTCCAGCAAGCGCAGGTCCTGAAGGATATGATTGTTGAATACGATCCGTCCATGGAACGTGGCATTATGCTTACACGAGGAATAACAGTTACGTTGAAGCCGCTGCAAGATTTATTCGATGAAGCGAAGAAAAGGCAGATACAGCTCCCTATAACAATGTTTTTAAATAAAGCTCCAGCAGCTGGGAAGTCTAACACTTTAAGGCGAGAGGCTCTGCAACCAACAAGTTCAAGAAACCGTAAAACCGGCCGTTCTTCTGGGAATTTGCGCGCACCTACAGAAAGTGCGTAAATTGATTCGTGATGCCCCAAACGTTTCTGTCGTAGACGTTTTGTTCTATGTAGATGGGTTCTGTGTGGTATTCACTATTCCTGCTTAAATACGTGTATGTATTTTTTATTTCCCCTGCTCTGTACCTGTTATGCGTACCAGTACATCGTTTAGCTCATTAAAGCAAGGTGTTTCCAAGGCGTTTAAGAAAAGAGCATTTTACTTTTACGCTTTCTTCTATCTAACATCCTGGATTTTGATGGCTAACCCCATTGGACAAGCGCAGTCTCACTGATGTCATTATCTCGTAGCTAGATTCCGTAGTACCAAGCTTCAAAGGATCACTAGGTATGATGATAATCGTTCCGGAAGGAATTCAAGGGGACAGGACGTAATACGCGGCTAGAATACAAGCTATTTAGCCCTTTTTCATAGGGTTCCCTATATAACGCGAAATTCGTTTTACGCGGTAAAATTCTCAAAATCTTGGACGAATTGTTCGCGTATAACGAGGGCCACCTGTATATAGCTGGCCAATGGCGGGCAGATAATCGGAAAGATCCTGCATTCTGTTAAAAGCCGCTACAGTCTAAGACTTTTTGAAATGAAGGTTCGAAAAGCGTACTTTTCAAAAAAGGGAATTATAGCTAACGCAAGGCAGTTGAAGATTTCGGTGGTACAAAAATGAGTAAACTGTCAAATGGTGGCTTCCAAGTTGAATACGACGACCAACAGAAACTGCTACAAGCGCATTTTGAGAATAAGCTGCCGGCTGAAATCAATCCCAAAGTAACTTCCACTACTCCGCTGTCGACTGAGGAAGCAACACGGAACAAAGTGAGAGAAACTTAGCCTAAAGCAAAGCTCTTCGTTGCCAATGGATTCTTGCGAAAAATATGCGCGCGCTCAAAACGCCTATTGGACTTAAGTTGTGGAAAAGTGAGAAATTGTTAACTGTCTTTTGTCCATCAACAACTCGCCCGCAAAGTCATCATCCCAAGTCAGTTTCCCTAGCGGGACATCTTCCAAACGATTACCATTTTTGGGAGATCTTTGAAAAAACGTTACAAACGATGCAGGTAAGATCTCGCTATTTTTTTAACTTGGAAAAATACCCCCAATTTTATTGCCCTTGCAACATAAGCTTTGAGAAGGTAGAAATTAATGATTTCTCTGTTTTTATCCTCAGCTTACAGATTTCCCAATGCGGATATGCAGGCATGACGAGAGCATTTTGCTTAGGTTAATAGCAATGGAGTAGGTCTCAATTTTTTTCATGCGAACACGTAGGGTTGACCTTGAACTTGTTAGTGCTCTACGCTGAAGAGAAACGAACGTCTAGCCTGAAAGGTGCTAAGCTAAGCAAATATTTCTGGCATACCACAAATCGATGGCTTATTTGCTCAGCTGCACATTCGTACTCGTCATGTTTCAGCTGTGGGACACCAGCACCCTGGCACATGTAAATCTCACCTAAAGCTACGCGCCAAAGGCTACAAACGTATGCGTATTTGGATAAAACCATTTTTGATGGAAAATCAAAATAGATAACCTAACAGGGAAAGCATCTTTACCTGACTGGGTCTTGTAGCCGGCATTTTCAAATCGATCTCGTACGTCCCGGCATAGCAGCCAACTATAAAAACGCAAAAGGCCACCAGCAGGCAACGGGTCCGATACCGGCTCCATGGTCGTTCAAGATTACCCATAGCCTGAAAGCGGGAAAAAAGTATAAGTAACAAGAATTACCAAGTCAATTAGTCACACGGCTAGCAGTCACTTGGTCAAGTTAAGCCGCGCAAATCGACTTGGTCAGCTCACGTTTACAACATGGCGACCAGTGGCGCGTTCAAAACGACTAATTACATTAATCTCCTTTACCTTTTAAGCCTAATCAATAATGCACGTAGGTTGTCTAAGACAAAAAACCCGCAAGGCATGACTGGCGAGTATAAATTGAAAATTTGCAACGCGCGCGCGCTTGCAAACAACTTCTGCAACGCGAAAAAACGTCGCAAGATGCCCATCAGGCAAAGACAAAATAATTAGGATGATAACCATCGTTTTCGCAATTAAAGAAGTTCCAAAGCGACGCTGCCGGAGGAATGCTCGTGCGAAACGCTCAGCCGGAACGTGCTATTAGTATCCGGCGGCTTTGATGCAAACGGCAATGTGAGAAATGGTCAAAGCCAGTCGGAAGCTGGTCAGTTGCAAAATCAATAGACAGTCAGTGCCGACAGAGCGTGCAGCCAGGCTGGTGGAAAGGCAAGAAGATGTGATCGAACAGGCTGGCAAACTCTGAGCCCAATCCATTCCTTTTCTGTTCAGCTTGCTCACGAAAGTCGGCTAGCTGGAAACTGTTCAATCAGATATACAGTACGCTCAATGCTAATTAGGTTAACAGTTGAAAAATGGTCGTATTGACCGTCGACAGTTGAACAACGCTGTCGTTCGAGCAACAAGAACTCCACGCAGGCGAATCACCATCCAAATGTAATTGACAAATCGATCGAGTTTAAAAATATGACGTATTTTTCCCTTGTTTGCTTATCGTCGCGGTGAACGTAAAGACAAGGAAGTAAGCATCAATGCCGCCACGTCTTGCGCAACTGCGGCATTCTAATTAAGAGGACTGAATAACAGAAACGTCCGCTGCGCAGAATACGTATTAAATCATTATATTAGTCCGACTGCCAACTAGAGCCGTAAAGGGAAAAGAATAAGAGACGTGTAATGCTGGTAGCTTCTTCCATTGCCCGCCACAACGGTCCCAATAACCTCATCCAATATAGTCCATTTACGCTCATTCTTTCAAGCGTACTTACGACGTATTCCGTTTAATTTTGGTAATGGAAAAGTATGTTGTGAGAATGTGGGCAAACCAGATTTTCGCTTAGCCATTTCGGGACAAGGTATTCTAGCGCTCAGGTGCCAAGGCAGAAAACAAAGAAAAAGTACGTCACGCAATCGCAATGATAAAGCGTTATAGTTAACAGTTCCGCTGAATAATAGCCTTTTCTCAAAAGTAGCAAACTACAAGAACAACTGACGCATTATTGATTGTTACCAAAAGACGACAATTGCTTAACTCCATCAAAATGTGCATGGTCAAACAGACAGGGCTATTTGGTCATTGGACAACGACAACTATTCAGGGCGGGAATTTTTCAACGATGACTCATACTATGGAAAGTACATTGCTTGGACGAGTTGCTTCACCTCTTCCGCTTTCATCAGTTCTCAAAAGCAGCTCTTCTCTTTACCTTGTTTTTCGACAATCTCTAATGTTAGCCAATAACAATTCTGATTGCCTTATCTGTAGGCTAGAGGAATTACATCCATTTGCGCAACGACGCAGAAGAACTCTGATCTAGGTGATTCATTCATTCGAAGCGTTTGGCACGCTAGGAATTTCAATTATTTAATACTGTAATTATGATCATTACAGTTCCGTCAAATAAAGCCGCCCTCCGCCTTTTAGCAATGCTTCTACTACCACAAGTCAGCGGGATTTAAATTTCCGAAGCGCGGCAGGCAGCTACGAGGTACTTTTGTTGATTGGTTTCTTCTTCGTACAGGCTGACAGGATCGTTATTGTAAATTTTGAATTTTTGTAGAACGACGCACTCAAGCAATGAGCGCTGACCTTCAATTTTGAAAAATATGTGTTAAAAAAATGTTAGGAACACTTCCGAAAAAACGAAGACCCCACAAGCTTTCGTACTATTGTTTTCGCGGTATAACGAAGTGGCTACACATGTTGTTTACTCGTTCACTCTACAGGGACATCGCTTGAGCTTCGATAAGGCAGTTTCCAGTTCCAGTTTGCCTGTTTTTCAAGAGGTTCCCGGAAAGAAGAGCAGCGTAGACATAATTAATCAAGCAAAGCACGCTTGCTGCCTTTGGACGACGAAACCGGTTTGCAGCAAGGCTACGGATACGCCCGCCAATACAAGGACATTCTTTCGACGCAAGCTTTCAGACAGTGCATAGTGCCTCTACGGATGTTATGCTTCAATTGAATCTCTCCAGTGAGCAAACGTTATTAATAAATCGACGAGTTATTAATGGTATTAATACATTACAAAGGTGTCAAACTTGTGTAGAGGCCATCGGCTGGTCGGTCGCGTATACTCAGGGGCGCAGCGGGGAAGTCCAACAAAGCTACCCGCCATGAGCAAGTCAATTCTGCTCATAGAAAGAAAACTTCAAATTCGCCCCTAAACTAGAAGCCTTCCACCTCTTCATGTTTGGTACTAATGACCTCTTGTTCAGCCGGCAAAGAATAACTTGCTTTTCATTGCGCCTGCCGCCTTTCCAGTTCTTCGGTTGATGAATAAGCAGCGCGCGAGCACGTTATGCCACCTTTTGTTCGAAAACAGCAATGGGATGTTTCTTTGGCGGCTGACAAATTGACTAAACGTAGCTGGCAGTTAGTGGCAATTGCAAGCGCATTAAAATGCCGAAAAATCGTTAGCCTTTCGTGACTGCACGTTTTGAAAATTTGTTCAACTGCGTAATTATTGAAATTGCTTTTCAAGCTTCATGTTTTGCTGCCATTCAAGCTGTTTTTCCAAGAATGAAGCTACCTACGCTTTGTCCGAGTAAACCAATTCAATCAGCGTAGCCCAGCTAAGAATTAATCCCAATAGGCAGCAACAAGTTGAAGTGAGAGTGTCTTCAGCTTTATTGAAAATTTTCCCTTTATGGTTACTCCTTCGCAATGAAAATTGTTGTCTCATGCCTTTCCAAGCGTTATGATGCACTATCGTTGCCTAGCCTATTTTCGAACTACGTGGATTACGCCATTAAACCACATTGACCTGTACGAACCAAAAACTGATGCGAAAACGTATGTATATACAGTAATCTAGGTAACTTGAATTTCAAGCTTTGACGCGCAGCTCAACGTGGCAAGAAAACAGGAAACGACAATACTTGAATGAAAACGATTGTTGAAAGCATCTTAATGTCAGCGTTATTTGAAAACGGAGCCGACTTTAGGAGGGCAATGTCTCCAAAGACTTTTAATCTAGTCGATCATCGATTTTAATTTTTTCCCCATTTTCTGCAAATTTCTTGCCTATCAATTCCCTCGTCTCATCTGCGTATCAATAGACGAAAACCACGCCGAGTAGGTACCTTTGATTAAAAACTGCAGTCCAAAGCGTGATATAACGCGTCGTTTCCTCAATAGCCTTTCGAAAACGGTCCGCTTCATGATTACACAAGTGGTTTGGCCGTACGCAATGTCATGCATGATTGTCTGCTATAAGGCTGAAACGCTACGATGTCAAATGAATCTATTCCAACGGGAATTCTTGTCGAAGAAAAGGTAAAACTGTTTGTCATTCATGGGCAGCTTCGACTGGCAGCTGTTAAAGAAAGCAACTCTTCGCATTGGTTTGTCATATCGCTTTCCTAATATATAGCCAGCCCAACTTTTTATTAATCTTCAAATATTTGGCTTCTTTTTGTACGGATTTTCTGTCCCGTTGAAAAAACTTTTATTAATAAACTTTCCGTAGCTTTCGGGTCCGAACTTGACCCGTCATCAGCGGTCTAAGGATTAAACAGCTATACACCTTGCACGTTACTAGTGCACTTTATTCATACGTCAATCCTTAGACCGCTGACGACGGGTCAAGTTCGGACCCGAAAGCTACGGACAGTTTATTAATAAAAGTTTTTTTCAACGGGACATAGAAAATCCGTACAAAAAGAAGCCAAAAAATGAAATTATTTGGTCCCGTACGAAGACACTATATAATCTTCAAATATAAATATTTAATCCTGAGCTTTCGTATTTTTTAACATTCTACCTTCAGCGAGCTGGTTGACTGAAAGACGATATCGGGTAGTAATTATATCGCCTTTTCGTTTAATACATAAGATCCATCTCAAAAACCAAAACGATACGTTTACTTTCACTTTACTCATTCATTCTGTTTTGAATGACAATAAGGAGTCGAAAAGCTCTCTTTATCAAAAAAGATCTTCTCAAGCGTTAGTAGGAAAAAAGTCGTTTGCAAATACCGTCTGCTTATAGCAAGTGTCGCTATCTCCCGGTTATTGTCTGGCAAATATGCATACTGTAATTATTGACCCACCGGAAGCACCACCCTTTTAGAAGCGTTCTAAACTCATAGCAAGTGTTCGCTAAAGTATATATATATGTATATCTCCATCGTTGAAATCGACGCAACCTAAATCGAACGTTATTCCATTGCTGGTGAAGAAATGACTTTTTTAATTCTGATGAGTAAAAGGGGTCCACTATTAAAATAATTAATTTCGAATTATGTTACTTGAAAAACAATCTTCAGAAGCTCCAGTACGCATATTAAATCAAAAGGAACTGCCATTTTCTAGGTTGCGCAATGTCTTGGCTGCTACGATTTCGCGCGCGCGCATCTATTAATAGAAAGCAGGTACGACTTGCAACTCTTATCTTAAACTCTAAGCGAGCTGGAATAAATCAACTCTATCCGCCAAGAAAGTGTGACCACGAGATCAGTTGTTCACTGGAGAATAGTTCCGTAAATGAGCCTACTTGCAGGATGAGATTTTTGCATTAACTCGAAAAGAGGGGCGAACGTCGTTTGCCGTGTTGGAACAATGCAGCGCGAGCAAAATTTGAAAAAAATTTATTCCACCAGCTTTTAAAAAACAGACGCGGTTCAGGTTGGCAATACTTTTTAAATTATTAATACTTTTAATTCCTGTCTGCAGCAAGGAGCGACAGCGTGTGGGATTTATGAAACTTGTAAGGTTAGCTACAATTTTCCAAGCGCTTAAAACCAACCGAAAAAACAGATTAGCATTTACTGTAACTGACAATAGTAATCGCATGTACTGGCATCGTATGTCTGTACTCATCAGTAACATAAAAAAGCATTTTTTTTATTGAAGAAGAGAGAGCTCGTCGCATAGTAATGGCCTTCCCGTCGAGAGTTATTTTACATTCCGCTATTGCGAGCTAAAAGCTAAAGGCATCCGTGATAAGGAACTCCCAAAGCTGGCACTGCTTGAAGTTCAAACGTATGCGTGTAGTTGAAACCTTCGCTCAAATTTTTCCACCCTTGATAGTTTAAAAGGATCTTGTCGATATGCGCCCTACCATTTGAGATATTCAGGTTCCTTTCTGTTAAACATGCGCCTGTCCTGTTCTGCCTTTACTAGCGAGCATCTAGGCTATTCTGTTGTATTCCCTACCTACGCCTAAGCCGAAATATGAATCTTGTATTTAGGTTGGCCTTAGCTAAGGGCAGAATAGGATACTTATCAAAGTTACAGTATGACGATGAGGCGGATATTGGACAAGAGCCGTTTAAAACAATCAATAAGCTGTCCAATAAAACTTCGCTCTGTTTAAACTGGTTTATGCTATGAAGTGGGCATTGTTTATGGGCTTACCTGTCGTCATGCGGCTATTGGTCTCAAATGTTCTCTCCGTTTTAGTCTTATGCGACCTCATACTTGTCACACTGAGTTCTGATATCAATGCTACTGAAACAAGTGAATGCCATCGAATTGCGTTTCCAGTAAATCTTACCATTAACTCCACCCTGCGCTGGCCCAGTGGCTGGCCTGTCAACGTATCATGTCCGCTGTCTACGAACGAAAAGCAGAAAGTTTGTTGGTGGTTTTGGCACTCTAAGATAATGGCTTCGCCTCAGCTGTTAGTCACTGGTGAAGATCTTATCGCAAACCCTGGAAGAACTCTTGAAATTTATGCCGTAAAATCTGCCCTAAATGATATCCACTTGATCTGTGCTGTCAATACGTCTTTCTGGACATTCAAAATCTACGTAATTAACTGTAGCCACGAAAAGGAAGTCTGTCGCGGACGTGGAAAATGCGTTTCCCTTTTCGACGACGGTCCTGCTCCTTTAGTCTCCTGTGAATGCAAGGAAGGCTATGGACAATTCTGCGAAAGAACAATCCCATTGACACCTTTTATTTGCATAGCAGCCGGCACTTCAATTCTATTCGGTCTCCTTGCTATATGCGCTACAACGACATTGCGCAAAACGCAAGGCAAAGGATTGATACATATGAGAAAGAACTATGACGATAATGTCTTGCCATTCAAGGAGCTTAAAACCGAATGACTTTCATTCTATTGAGTCTAAGCCGTCATCTGCGAATTGCGGCTTATTACACCCGCTGACATTTGCAAGTTCAGGAAGAGATCGAAGTCTGTTCAACAATAGATTTATTCCGACTGTTCAACTGTGGTTGCTAGAAACACGAATTCGGAAGCAACGTTTTCTTTTTGTTAAAGGAATTACTAATGGCACGTTTTCACTGCATTGTCGTCTCAGTCTGCCGCGCCATCATATTAAAAAAAAACAATTTCGTATAAACAATCTATGCTAATCGGAATTTGAGCGTTTCAGCTGGTTTGCTGCTCCATAGTCAAGTAAATTTGGTCCTGATTTCCTCTAGCAGCTTTTCCTTTCCGCGCTGCCTTATTGGACCGCTTTTTCATTTTTGATAACAATGCGCACTATGATACACCTTCTTCTTTGTGTAGGAAATATAACAAAACTAACTCCGTCACAGTGGTGGCCTAGTAGGTGCGCATTCGTACGTTTGCTGGCGTTCGAGCCAGTAGACAAAAGGAGCAACTTGAAAAAACTACTGTTTGCAAAACTTGTAGCCACGCGCCTTGCTTTCTGCAATGCGACTGATCCTTTTTTTTAAAGATTTAAATGCTAGCTTTAAAGTGCTTTTAGTATTTGCAACTGCAGCGAAGTTGAACTTTGGGTGTCGACTTCACTTTTCAAGGCGGCAGAATTGAAACAGTATCGCTGAGCACCAAAAATAATTTGTTTCAAAAGCGACACGTTATGTTGAAGCATCTTTCTGCCATGGAGTAGCGCGTAGAATCAGTTTCAGTGCACGGAATGTTAGGTGCTTAAGTGTACCTGAGTTTTTGAATTGTCAGCTACAGTATACCAGTTTGCCAGTGGTGGTCCACATTAAACACGTTTTTTCTCATACGTTGGCCAGCTAGCCTTGATTTATACTAATAACGCGGTTTAGTTGTGTTTTTAGCTACGCAGCTGTTTATTGGTATAAGCAGTTTGCTTTTGTCCGATTAATTTTACTTCTGTTTCAGACCTTAGCGATAATGGCTCGGCCTCCACAAAGTAGCGAATATTCGGCTATTGAGGAAGCCAAAAAGAAGCTAGACAAACTTATAGATCGTCGGGATGAAATATTAAATCAAATAAAGGAGAATAGTAATGTTCTAACTGAGGTACGTTCTGAGGACTTTAATTCAGTGCATTTTCAAGAATACGAATTATTCAGATGAATGTTCAAATGCGGGAATCAATGGTTGACGAAGAGGACTTTCCGAGAACGGATGTTGACATTGTTGCTGCCCGTACGGCGATGCACAATGTTGCTTGTAAGTAACGTTTGCCTTTATTTGGATATTGGGCTTACAGTAGCGGAGGAAAAATATTGCTATTAATTTGCTGCGAAGAGTGCTGTAAACCTGTTGCAATACACTATTGTATTTAGCAAGGAAAACATAGTATTGCGAAGCTTTCGAAATCATCTTTTCCCTATTAGTTGTACGAACCGATAGGGATCATCACTCCTTGTTAAGTAAAACAATGCTATCTCTCTCTAAACGTTTTTTTTAAAACCGTTATCTTTCCTTTCGAACCATTGCAAAGCAATTTCATGTTTCCATTTCATTTTCACATCCATATTTTTCCCCTTATTGCTGCATTTGTGCATGTAATAGTAACTTAGCAGCTTCGTAATTGTTCCGCATTTAAAACATCGAATTTTCATTGCCGAAAGCTAAGCACTTAACGACATCAAACTTGTCGCGTTTATTTGAGATTAGAAAAGGTTTTTTAAGGTTTTAAGAATTTCTACTCCTTTTTCTTGCGTAGCAATATTCTCAAAATTAGTTTCAGGTAACCCGCTACCAGTAAATGTGTTGTTGCACTTAAAGTTCTAAGTTTTCTGATCGGTCCGGAAAATTAAATATCTACTGAACTTAGATGCGCAGGTATGTTCCCGACTAAGTCCTGATTCTTATCTTGAAATGTAGTTTCGTTACGTACGACTTACTAGCAGCTTTTTTGGCTAGCTAATTGTCGATGTTCAACAATTAACCCTCGCGCGATTTCCATCTTTCTTAATTTTATGTCTTTATGTAAAAAAGTGTCGAATAGTGGCGTTTTGGTTGCTTAAAGGGTTTAGGATTTCAACTTTTTAAGGTCTCACAAATGACGCGAAAGCACTGGAAGAAGAGATAAAGCTGGGTTTGGAGGATTACTTCACGAGGCAGGCAAATCTTAGGGAAGCGGAAAAGTCGCAGGAAACATCGGACACGAACGAGTTTGAAGCAAGCGAATTGTCGGATAGTGAAAAAGTTAATAATCATCTCGATGCGTTTGCAATGGTGAACAGTGTAGCTGCGAATTCTCTTGGCGCCAAAGCGGTAAGCAACCTTTTCGGGAATAAATGTTCTTTCTGCGGTTTTCATAACTTCTTTATACGGTATGTTTTCTTGCCCGTTGATGGGTTCTAGAATTAAACCGAAGCAAATACCCTACAAACGGATGGATGAGCACTTATTAAGGAAAAATACAGAACAAACACTTAACAGTTTCATAGCTTTCGGGACTAACCTTGTCCCGTCGTCAGCGATGGTGGTAATGGCTTAGGTTAGTCCCGAAAGCTACGAAACTGTTAAGTGTTTGTTCTGTATTTTTCCTTAATAATTGCTCATCCATCCGTTGGTAGGGCATTTGTTTAGGTTTAATTCCAGACTCCATCAACGGGCAAGCGAACATACCATATAAAGAAGTTATGAAAATCCATCGCCCCGTTAAGAAGCACCTGTCTTCAATATCTTTCTGCGATTGTAGTAATAGTAAGAAATATTTGTCTTACGTCTGTCATAAAGAAAATAAATTTCCATGGCGCTACCTTGGATGGCGAGCGCCCTTTGTGAGTTTGAATAATTTTCTTCTTCCTTGTGGACGTTTGTTTTATCAAGCATACAGTGTCTCATATTGGGGTTGTTACTGAAAATTACATGAACACACGAAAATACAAGTATGACATTTTTCTGTGTTCGTGCCTTTTCTTCATAGCTTCGGAATTTAACGTATTTTCTTTATCGACAGGGTTTTATGACAAATGACAAACTGGTCCAGTTCGGCGATATAACCGCGCCTACGTTCACTAATCTGAATCAGATTACTCGTTTTATCGAGCAGAACAAAACTGTAAGAAGCTGTTTGGAAATTGTATTTTATATCTATTACGGTTATCTGCGCTTTTGTTGAAGAGCGAAATTTCAACCGTTGTTGAACGAGATGGTCGTCGAGTTTGCTTGAAGCTGCTTCCCGAAGTTTGGAATGATGGCGATCGGCTTGGTATTTGCATCGTTCCGCTGAAGCACTGAACGCAGTTGCTGTTGTTCCATAACGTCGGTGAAATCGTTGCTGCCATCGCCGTATTCAGTATTTTCAAAAGGGTCTAATTTAAATCAGTAACCTCTGCGTGAGGGTAGCCGTAATACTATGTCTCGTTTGGTTGATTGTATTTTACTGTAGGAATGCACACACGCGCTAGTTACCCATAATTTATGTGTTCAGTACTGATAACTAAACGCTGCTCCTTGTGTGGGTCTGTTAAGTTAAGGCGAAGTGAAATAAAGGAGTCCTTACAGTTTATCAACGGAATGACGTTGAATTAACAATCACGCTGTTTTTTAATTCGTAAAGAGTCAATATGCCCGCATTGAAATGCTAAGTATTTTTTCTTTTGTGGTAGTTGGTAATGCAAACTGTTAGAAAAAGCTTATTACAAATCTCTCTGCGTTCCAGAACTGCTCCTGTCCTCTCTTCATCAATGTTAGGGAGCTTTGTGCAGAAGTAATGCAATCGCATGTGAAACAAAGAAAGCGATATTATTTGGGTTCAAGGAAACGTTTTTTGCCAACAGGATTTTCGAACTCGATGCAACAAACTTCAAAGGGAAGCCATTTGCTTGATCGTTCGTTGGGCAAACTTTGGAACCTTATAAAGCGCGGAGACGATTTTCAAAGCCGCCAGATTTTAAAAGAAATGAAAAAATCGCTAACATGATACGCAGCAACCAACAGTCAAGCAGGTGGTAGTTACTTCATCTTTCCACCTTGCGCAATATTTGGTTTCAAGTAAAATTAACGCATTTTTTAATAGTATTTTTGCAGAGCTCGCCGAACTTTTCGTTATTGCGACCGTAGAGGTTCATAATTCTCTAAAATGTTTTCAGGTTTTCCATACTGTAATCGCAGTCTCATTTGCACTACTTGATAGATTTTCTTAACCTTTTTATCCAACTAACTACTCAGTTGCATAGTAATGTCAAATTATGAATTGTGGCCGAACACATCTGACAAAGTAATCCGAATGAGCACAGACGAAGCCTAAGATGAACTTTACTTTTTGAAGTATAAATTCCGTTTCATGTCACGCTAAGTTTTAGCCCATCTTAGCAGTCGTAGGCCAGCGCTTCTTTGTCAGCGTATGCTTTAGTACGCGTAGTCTAAATTTTTAACGTTCTTGTTTTTCATTGTCAGCCCCCCCCCCTTGTTTGAAGCGGCATAAAGCTTGTCGAGTCTTTTTCCCTACTTTAGGAAGAGAAACTTATTAACGAAGAGTTCGCGTAACTTTTGAAATCCACGTTACCCTACTGTTACCCTGTAGGAAACTGTCCTTAATAAGGCTACGTTGAAAAAATGTTGAAACTGAACTTAAAGTAATTGTCTTACGGATGTAGCATTTTCTGAAGTTTACCATAAGCCTCGAGATGCAGAACGACGAAGACGCGCATGATACATTGTTCAGCTGAAGTTCTTGTTGGTGTAGTCGAGTTTGCTACTTTTGGGAAAAGTCGAAGTTCGCGACTTAGTTACAGCCGAAATACTCGTAATTTTTTTTACTCTAAAAAGCGTTTTGTAAAACTGTTCGTATTCACTAGTATGAGCAGTTAAACGTGGGCCCTAATAAAAAATGTGCAGGTTAGCATTACTGTAATAGCTGTCGCTTTTCATTTTGTCACTTCGCAGATTACACTGTTCGTTGTATCGACTGACTAGCTTGTTAAGTGTGAAGTTATAATACGTAGTGCATTTTTTTCGAACTCGAGTAGTAGTTTTTCCCTGATGAGCAACGGAAAGCTAAAGGTGTGTTGGTTATCCCTTCTAAAGCTCTTCTCGTGGCTCGTGACGGATTTCCGCGTGCGTCTCTCAATGACTGGCTTCCTTAGGCTAAAACTTAGCTGCTACGCCGTAAGCAGTAATGTAGTTAATCTGAACGTTCTTTCTTAAGAGCTGATTTGTTTAAAGAAACATTTACGCTCTTTGTATCCGCATAGGCGTTGCTCCGTTGGGTGATCAAAGTCGCTAATTTAAAAATAAGACCAAAGTACTATTTCAAAAATATGCGTGTCTTTAAGGATAGGTTTGTCTCGATGTTGGCTTGTGAGAAATAGTTCTGAAAGTTGCGTTGTAAAAGTTTGAGGTTGAAGTTAAAATATATAAAACAAAAACCAGTAGAACTATTATTAAAAGAAACTGACATTTTTTCAAACCTAACGCATCCTTTGTTCACTGCACGCAAGAACATTTTTAAATTCGGTGGCAGGAGAAGAAATAACGCATATAAACCTTTGGTTAACGCCATATAGTAATGTCAGTAATCGAACTGTGCTGCTCATGTATACTTTGTACAATATGAAAATTTTGAAGGGGCTTACAGCAGCGTTGGTCAGCTTGAAAACGTAGCCCGGGTAAAGGTGCCGTTAGCCTAAATTGGGCAGTTTTGAGGAAAACGAAACAGTGGGCCCTATTTTCAACACCGTTTTTAATTTTGCCTTCATTTAGATACTTTGCCTTCATGGATACAGGTAGTTTTGGTTGTTTCTTACTCCATCTCTACTGCGGTTGTTCTACAGGCAGAATGGCCAAAGTTTTCGCGCCAAGACTGGTTCGCTTCGAAAAAGGTTAAATGATGTCGCCGAATTTCGTACGTCCCGTCCCGCCTTGCCACTTTCTTTGCTTATGCTTGTTTTAATAGATTACGTGGACTCGCCTTTGATTGCCTCTTGTACGCCAAGGGAAAATGAGGAGCCACGAAGTTGGTGGTTTTCTACGGATGATGGTCGTTTCAGCTCCAGAGACGTAACAGACATTTGTACAGGTTTTGACTCTTCTCTTGAATCTGTAGTTGGCTTTTTTGACAATGGGCCAAAATACGACGGTTTGCTAGGCTTCAGTCAAGGCGCCTGTATGGCTAGCCTAATCACCTCCCTCATGGAGGATGGAAGTGAGCAAAGTTGCAAGCTATCCGTTCGTCGCTATTTTCCATTTCTAGAATTCGGTCCCACCTTCCGTTTTGTTATACTCTTCTCCGGTTTTGTAAGTCGTTCCAGCAAGCACAAATTCATCGAAGATCGACTTATGGCGACGCCCAGTTTGCACGTTGTTGGCGAAACTGACGCCGTAATTCCAAAAGGTGCGACATGCAGTCCAAATGTTTGCTATATTTTTACTCATCAATTGCCTTTTTTAGAAATGAGCTTGCAGTTAGCCAATCTGTTCTCCAATCCAACCATTGTTCATCACGAAGGTGGGCACTATGTGCCTTCTAATCCCGCGCTGGCCAATGCCGTAAAGACGTTCCTGAAGAAATTTTCCGAATCCGTTACAGTTTGAAGTCACGTGACAAATTCTGAAGTGACCGTCGAAATTAGTAGGTTGCAAAAAAGCGCAGTTCCATTTAGGTTTCAAAAACCCAATGGTACATCTTCGTATACTCGCCAACTCATTGAGTTGTTGTAGATGCTTAACTCGCGAGGTTTTTAGGAAATGAAATCTCGTGTTGCCGGTCGATATTGTTATTTTTGATCTCCGAGAACTTCTCGCGAGATAGGTTTTACGATAAGCATTTTTCTTTTCGTTAATGTTGGTCATTTCTCCTTTAAAATTTTTGAAACGCTATTTTCAGCTTTTGATGTCAGCGAACACGACAGGCGGTTTCAATAATACGTAACGCAATGTTTTACGTTGAAAAGCGATAATCAGGTTCGCTTGTTTGCCGCACCGTGCAGTGCTTCACTTAATATTTATGAAAATCCGGGTCATTGCAAGCATAGCGTTCGAGTGCATGAGTTTTCATTGTTTATTTTGAAGCTGCCCGTTTCTTCTAACATTCTGATATTACAAGAAATGAGCAACTTTATCAAAATCAATAAATTTATTTTTTCGGTAGGAGTCTGCGTAGCTGAAATGGTAGTACATTTTAAAAAGTGGAAATTATTTGATACATGTAATATTGTTGAGTTGAGCTTGGAAGCCTTAGTTAATCGATCAAACTTCCCGCGGAAGAAAACATACAGTCGTCATTGTCATTTAAGTGTTATACCGTTTTTTACTTTGCGACTTTGAAAATCTTCAAATTTGTTTTGTCTATGCGTAAACCATTGGCATTAAAGGCCGAAGAAAGAACACAGCGTGGCCCAGGGGCTTTTTAAGTTAAAAACCGGTAACCGATGCGCAGGTGGATCTGCGAAACACCCCTTGTAAGTAGTCACATTTTCAGTCGACCAAATGGCAAATATTTCGTCTCCCTCAGGGGCGCTTGCTATTTAAGCTTTGGCATAGTTTCATTTTTGACTGTTCGCCTTGTTTAAATAAAATGACGTTCATGTTCATGCGTGTTTTACTGTAAACTGTTTTACTCGTACATACTTTAAACTGTTAATTAGCCAATGGCACAAAATGCCTCCTTGTCATTAAAAGCAGTTGGCTGCGGTGCAGTGAGGTCGTTGATCGGTGCTCTACTGGACTATCCGATTTTGCCTAACGTCAGTGCCAGCAGAATGAGTCAGCACATCATCACTTACAGTAGCAATGTAGCTATGAGGTCACTGATATTCATGGTCATTGTTGCAGATGAGGACATGCTCGAAGTGCCTGAACAACTGAATCAGACAGTTAATGAATGCATCAGCGAAGCAAAGAGCAATTGCGTGGCAATGAACTATGAAGATCGCGTACGTTGCCGTATGAAAGCTATTGTTGCTCTCGTATTATCGATAACTGTTTCAGCGAGCATTGCTTTACATGATCGTTGAAGTAACAGAATTGAAAAGATCGCCGGAGAGATATGCGCAAAATGAGGATAAAGAAGTTCAAGCTTTATTGGATTTAGCCATTTCTCCACTCCCCGATATTAGAACAGACGAAAAGGCAGCTCAAGAAGTTAGCTGTGCCGGAGTGTTCCTTCCATTGGGAGTGGCGAAGAAGGCTATAGAATATCGGAAAAAAAAATTTTTCGCGCTAAATCGCAAGTTAGGAATTGTTACTGGTAGATGACAGTTCCGAGCAAAGGATGCGACCTGACAATTGTCCCCACTTTCAGAGCTCGAAGAGCAAACGATCATTGCCGCAGGCGATGTGCCTTTCGGAACAGACGAAATTGCCGTCACCATAGAAGACGAATATTTTCAAGAAGCCAATTGGAGCGGTTCGTTATCTTCATTGAATTTGCAAGTAATACTTTGGCTATGTTTTTTCTTTAGGTATTCACAGGGAGCTATCAAAGTTTCGCCGTGTTATGAGCTCCTGCTACATGATGCGAATCGTTATGCAACCCGCCGTGTGCCAAACTATTTACGACTTGTACAGATCTGTTTTGATATCTCTTATGGCAGGTAAGCAGGAAGTCAAAATTAATCAAATTATTAAAATGTCTATTCTTAGGCTTTGATTCAATTCAGATAACAACGCATGACATGGATGGTGATGACCTAAGGGATGCAGCCGTTGTTTTCCTTGCTGTTCGTGACTTTCTCTTCATTTTCAATCGCACGGTTGGTTTGCAACCGTCGTTATTGTATACTAGGAAATTTCTTTGCAGGCTAAAATCATTATATACAACGCAAACTGGACCCTCCAGAAGGCGGTGTTGGGCTACAAGCTTTGCGAAGCCGCAATAGCTAGCGAAGCTGCGCCGAAAGATGTAGTTCGACTTACTGGTCCAAATTTACTATGTAGTGTGCTATCGGCTCTGGAAGAAGAGCCACTTTAATTCTGTTATTCGCAAACTTCTCAACTGAAGCTCCGTTTCATTATCGGGTAAAATCTGGCATTAAAACGAACAGTGACCAACTTGTGTCAAGTTGACTTTTTGATTCCACGCGTAAAGTAGCCACTCTTTACATCAGCTCTAGGTCGCTTTCGCCGAGGAAAAATCGTGCGAAATTCGAAAGCTAGGAAATTTGGTGCTTACGTCAATAAACGGCATAAAAGAAAAAAAGAGTTATACAGCAGGACGAAACTACAGTTTTGACAAGGTGAGGCATATAGCATGAATTCGAAATCGAAACAGCCTCACATCAAATTCTCGCGCGCGCCCGTCGTTACGAAATCCGCAGCGCTAATTCGTTGCTTCACGATTTGACAGCGCTATTCCTATCTCTAATTCATACGGTATGTGTTCTTGCCCGTTGATGGGTTCTGAAATTAAACCGAAGCAAATGCCCTACCAACGGATGGGTGAGCAATTATTAAGGAAAAATACAGAACAAGTACTTAAACAGTTCGGAGCTTTCGGGATTAACCTTGTCCCGTCGTCAGCGATGGTGGTAATGGTACTTTTACTCCGATGTTAAGGTATTTATAGGTACTGAGGGGGCGTCAGTCGGTATGGAACAACATCCCGTTTTACTGATAACAGATGTCCATATCGAGCTGACCTCCACCCCTCTGTCACGGTTAATGGACATGTTATTTGCGAATGAACAGGGACTCCTTTATTTGCCTAAGACGGAAAGGGCTCTCGCGGCAAATGATGGACGGGTGCAGGTCACGTGAACATTGAGAGGAATGCTCAGCAACCGTGGAGGTGTTCTTCGCTTTTTTCCATGGCTTGTAAAGGGGGAATGGTTCTAGGGCTTCCCCGACGTATCCTGTATATTCCATTCAGTTCATCTTCCGCGGATCGGTAACTCTTGAGCGCATTCATGTGTTCTTTAAATCTGTCAAATAACGTATTGCCCGTTTCTCCTATGTAGGAGGCGTTGCAATCACAATTAGTCACATAAACGACGCCTGGTCTCTGTTCGAATGGGAACTTTGATCTTATCGTTCCGGACTAAAGAACGAAGGTTGGGGGGAGATTTGAAGAAAGTGCGGAAGCCGTACTGGCGTCCCAAACGTTGCAAGTGTTCCCCCAGGCCGAAGTAGTAAGGAATCGTGAGGACTGGACGGGGATCCCCCTCACTATTTGAAGTAGTGCCGGTTGGGTTTAACCTTCGCGCTATGGTGGAGGAGACGAAGGTTTTGGGGTAGCCATTTTTCTCCAACGTCGTCGCAATGTGGTGTAACTGAGAATTTATGAGTTCTGGATCACAGATTGCGATGGCGCGGTCCAGCATCCTTGTCACTATATCCCTCTTTACTGACATGGGGTGGTGTGAGGAGAAATGCAGGTATCTGTCCGAATGCGTTGGTTTCCTATATACTGTTGTCTTTAAAGACGTGGCATTTCGGTGAACCAACACATCCAGGAAGGGAAGTTTCCTGCCTATTTCCCTATCAATTGTAAAGGAAATTTTTCCCGGGAAGATCGAGTTCAGATGTTTCAAAAGAGCTTCCTCCTCTCCTTTTTTAACAGTGGCAAAAATATCATGTACATAGCGCTTGAACAGACGGGGAGTGCAATGGTTGTCCGAACTTTCGAAGGTAATTTCCACTAGGTGCTCCATGAGCAACTCTGCGAGGACCGGAGAAAGTGGACTGCCCATTGGTGCTCCCTCGTTCTGTCGGAAGAAGCTTTCTTGAAACCTGAAGTAGTTCCCTTCACACATACAGAACGAGACTAACTTGACTATTTGACAAGGAAACAGCTTAGTTCTCTCACTTAAGCTGTTGTCATTGTTCAATAGGGTTTCTAGTCTGTTGAGGGTGTGTGAAATAGGAATGGAGGTGAAGAGATCTTTCACGTCGTAACTTACCAGGAAGTCTGATTCAGAAACGTGGTATGAGCGCAAGGAAGCGCAGAAGTCCTTGTGGTTGGTTACGTGAGAGTCCCTTCCTCCGGTCAACGGTTGGATGATACCTTTGAGGTAAACACATAGTTGCGATGTGACGCTGTTTACACTGCACACAACTGGTCTCAAAGGTACATCAGGTTTGTGGACCTTTGGAAGGCCGTATAGCTGAGGGCACACTGTGTTACTCTTGAAGTACAACCTTTTTCGGATGGAGGTGATGGTATTCTCCTTGGATAGTTCCGCGACGGACTGTAGGATGTTTCTCAGCTCTAGCCTAGCCTGTGGAGTTGGATCTGACTGAATGGGCGTTTAAGTGGTGATGTTTAATAACGAGAACATTTTGTCCACGTAATGCGTCTTGTCCAAAAGCACCACTACATTGCCTTTATCAGCCTTGGTGACAATTAGATCGTCCCTCTTTTTTAGCTTATTAACTACGTCTCTCTCAACGCGGTTGAGATTATGCTTTACAAATCTGTCCATATGCCACAATGAACCCGTAATGACGCCTTTAATCTCATCCGCCTTACTTGGTTCCGTCCTAGTTAGGCTCATTTCTGTTGACGCTATGACGTGAAGGAAAGGCACCGTCTTAGGGGTAGGAACGAAGTTGAGACCTTTGGAGAGGACGTTACTTTCTAAAGGTGTGAGGCTAGTAGAACTGAGGTTTACAACGACCTTGTTCAGGTCGGTGTCCACCGTCGTCCTGTCTGCTGGAACGTGTAAAGGTCCGGGATTTGCTGCAGTAAAGGTTCTCCAACTTTTTCGATAACACTTTTTCCTGTTCAAAGTACCATTACCACCATCGCTGACGACGGGACAAGGTTAGTCCCGAAAGCTCCAAACTGTTTAAGTACTTGTTCTGTATTTTTTCTTAATAATTGCTCATCCATCCGTTGGTAGGGCATTTGCTTCGGTTTAATTTCAGAACCCATCAACGGGCAAGAACACATACCGTATGAAGTAGAGATGAAAATCCATTGCCCCGTTAAGAAACACCCCGTGTTCAAGAGCGCTATTCCTATTTTAAATTAAAATAACATTGCAAATTTTGAGTCACTGTCTGGAAAATAGTTAAACATTAATGAACGGCGTGCGATAACGCGCGTTTCGAAGTTTCTTTGGAAAGGGCATTTTTTTTGTAACCTGCAAATCATTAATCCCAGTGACCGTATGTCACTAAAAGAATTCAAGACAATTCTTTATTAGCGCGTTCCCAGTGTTGCATTGTCGGACTTGAAGCTACCATTGTATTGACCACATTAATTTTGGCTTAGCAAACGTTCTTCGCGTCTAGCAATGGCGCTTGTACGCGCTGTCCGCATGAAGTAGGGATTCACCGGATGCAGTCGCGCTTTCTTGAGCTTTGGGTCCACCCTGCAACTCTTTTCATGGAAGAAAATTTCAGTGCAGCGTAAGCAAAACGCTAAATTGTTTGAAGCCCGAATTAGTCTTACTTAAGTTTCAAGATTAGTTAGCATTTATCCGCGACAGTTAACATAGTAGTATGTCTCGCTTCTAAGACTGCTTGAACAATAATATTTCAATTGTTGAACGTCCGTTGGTTAATTATGCCGCGGCTTTTTTTACCGTGTTCCTAAGCTCTGTATGCTTTTTGCGAGACTTACGTTGGGTATTCCATTGTTTGTTGCCGCAAAGAAACTCTATGCCTACTTTTGTTCGCAACTTGTCCATGTCCAACCCATTTCTGATGAACTTTTTTCTTTGCAGCTCTCGTTTGACCTTAGCTGGTAAACGATTAAAAGTATTTGAATCCAAAATGCTCAAATTGCGCTATTGTTGCGTCTGCAAATCGTGATTTGTCAACTTAGCGCTGTGTTGCCTATCCCGAACGTCGCATGGTGTCGAATTTCGTAGACGAATATGCTGTTCGTAAGCCCACCTGACTACTGCTGCCAAAGATACGGTGATTATGAACGAACAGTATCAAAAAATTCGCTTCATATACAGTTGCGATGTGAATCGACTGGTCAAAGTGAAGGTCGGAAGCCTCGAAGGTCATTTTCCAAAGCCGTCCGTTCACAGTGTGCTCGAGCAGGAATGTTTAACGTCCCATTGCGTGGCATTACAGGACAAAGTTGTTCATAATATCTATTTGCATTGTCAGATTTTTTGCAATGGACGACCGTTCGGCTTGCCGGTGCACACTAGTTTTAAGTCCTTTACATTGCGATACAATTGGAACGAATGGTTGGTGCTTCCAATCAAGTATTGCGACTTGTCCAGGTAACATAATTCTTTATACTTGCTACTATGGTGTTGCTATATATGCTGCAAGCTCTTATCGAGCCTTTCAGCTCAATGCTAACCGGAAAGGTTGGGCATAATTTTCTTTTATTAAGGCTTTGTGTTTTTGCGGGTTGAAAAGATGACTCATCGAACGGTAGTTTTCGATCGCGTTTGCCTGTTTATGCACTAAGCTAACAAAAGCGTCGCTTTGACTGCCGCTTTGTTGTAGAGATCAAGCGAGCAAGATTTTTAAATTATTTCTATGCTTCATCCTTTTTTAAAAGCAGCATAACGTGGTAAAGTTGCACTTAGCTGTTGCTTGTTCGCATTTGGAAACCAGCTTTATTATAATTATTATTATGTAAAACCTAGACGACTTTTGACTACCTTTTTATTTCAGTTTTTAAAGACGAGATTTCTCAGCGCGAAAATAAATAAAAAAGCTTCGTTTGCGCTGCGAAACTCCGTTTAATGCATGTCCTATTATTCCTGTTTTGTGGGGCGTACATTTTTTCGAATCTTCCCACTTTTCCTTATCCCATCGAAGTGGATGATAAAAAAAACTAATATCCTTGTTTACGCAAGTCTAAAAATGGCAAAATCATTTAGTTATGAGGCATCCGCAAACTAGCAGCTAAGGAACGTGGAAGCGCCTTCAAATCTAAAAGCCTTTCAAGCTGACAATGAAACAAGGATCTTTGTATTAAATTCAATCAATGGCTTTAGTTCCGAAGTAAATCGCAAAGCTTAAAGATGACGTTAGAAAAAATAGTTTCCAAAGGTAGTTTATTGGTAAAAATAAGTTTGAGTTCCTAAAATAAAAACTGTTAAGTGATAATTCGGCTGTTGCTTATTTGAAGCGGGGTTCAAGGAGCGAAGCTCAGAGTACTTGAAAATCAAAATGACAGTATGGAAACGGGACGATGCGTTTCGCTATTAACGGTTTTACGGCTTTAGGGCAATTGTTTAGTTCGCTTAATACAAGCGGAAAGCGACTGTATTGCCGTCAGTAGAAAAAATTGAGAAAGTTTGATAACTATGCGCGTCTTCCGTTATTTGAACTACGCCTGTGCAGGTATAGTTCAAATAGTCGACGTTTTACTGGTTGAATGTTCTATTCGATTTGAATGTCTACTTATTAATTTCAGGGATGCTTGTCTTGCGTTCACAATTTTGGACGTGCACGCCAATTTGGAAAGCCATATACTCGGCGGCACCAGTATATCTTTGTTCACAAAACGCGGTATATTGCGCCAGCGAATGTACGACCTGAAAGTTTGGCCTTACGTATCCGGTGACGGGCAGTTGCACAGCGCAACACCCGGCAAGGTTCGAACTGGTCAGCAGCCGGTGTGCACTTCGGAATCGACGGATTTTCGAAAAAGTCGCATCGATAGGGTGTCCAAATTGTCGAAGCTCTACTTTGGCGGAATGATGGAAAAGATTGACTGGCTGGACCGGATCACGTTTCGTCAAGTGGAGACGATTTTTGCTCACGATAGGGATTCGCAGTGCGATCAGTTTCTTTTGATTGAATTTCCCGTTGTTCGCTTTGGCGACGTTGACGGTTACATGGTTTACTTTGAGCCGAACGGCGGATCGGTGGGCTACTTCAATCCGTATCCCGCCATTGGGCGATATCCCGATCCGGAACTTGGTATGGAAAATTTGGTCGAAGCTAAGCATCACATTCTGGCTCGATGCAGCCGTAGTCTGATTGCCGACAGGGAGATAAAGCCGAATGCCTCCACGCGCGACTTGCTAGCCAAAATTGTTAACTATTCACCTAACAAACTTTTGAATGGCGAAGAGAAAGATTTAGTATGGAAATTCCGTTACTATTTGAAGGGCAATCAAAAGGCGCTTGCCAAGTTTCTCCAGTGCGTTCATTGGGGTGTTGCCAGCGAAGTTGAGCAAGCGGAGGATCTATTGAACCAATGGGTGCCTATGAGCGTCGATGATGCCCTTGAGCTTTTGTCCTCCAATTTTTCCCATCCTACCGTAAGGCATTACGCCGTTGGTCGTCTTAAGGAGGCATCCTACGAAGTTCTATTGCTCTACCTGCTTCAATTGGTACAAGCGCTAAAGTTTGAGCCTATAGAAGAAATATCCGGCGGCGTTGATTCCACTTTTGTTCAGGGCATTAGCCATATTTCGTTTGATAATGATGTGTGCGATCCAATTACTCCCGTTCAAAACGACGTACCCGAAGTCAGCATAGCTATGGATCACTCGGTAGTTTCGTCTCCGGACTTGGCTACGTTCTTGATCAGCGCTGCCTGTAAGGATACAGCATTGGCCAATTATTTGTATTGGTTCCTGAAGGTGGAACGAGACTGCTCGGTATCGTGTACGTTGCAGAAAACCGCAAGTAGAACGCACGGCCGCGGCAACACTACAACGAACAAAGAAATATACGCAATTATGCTGGAACGGTTGTCCAGAGCTTTGGCGCGCGGTGGGACTGAGGCAAGGCGTCGTCGGAAGCTTCTCCGTAAACAGCAACTTTTTGTTGACGCTATTGTACAAATCATGCGAGCGGTAGTGAAAGAGAGTGGTAATCGAAAGCATAAGGTCGAATTTCTGCGGTCGCTGTTGAATCAAAGTGACGAAAAAGTTTCGTTAACAAATCTTGCTGGTCTCCCATTGCCTCTTGACCCGAGCGTCAAAATTCAAATGGTCGTCGCCGATCAGGCTACCATTTTTAACAGCGCTTTGGCTCCTTGCAAGCTTACCTTTCGAACACTGGACGGACAAAACTATACGACCATTTTTAAATATGGCGACGATTTGAGGTTTGCGAATCCGCCACGTAATTGGCGTTGCAATGAGCGTATCAATCTTTTTTTTCAAGGCAGGACCAACTTATTATACAGATGGTAACTTTGATGGACAAGCTGTTGCGGCAGGAGAATTTGGACTTGCGTCTCACTCCGTATAAAGTATTGTCGACGAGCATAAATCACGGCTTTGTACAGTACATTGAATCGGACACGTTGCGCGATGTCCTACGCGACTACTCAACAATTCAAGTACTGGGTAGGCAAGTTTTCTTTGTTATATCTCGTATGTTTGTAGGACTTCTTCCGCACGCATAGACCATCGGCAGGCGGTCCCTTTGGTATAGAACCAGAAGTAATGGACAACTACGTGCGTAGTTGCGCAGGTTACTCGGTTATATCCTATCTGCTTGGCATAGGCGATCGACATTTGCATAACTTGTTGTTGTGCAAGAATGGTCGTCTATTTCACGTCGACTTTGGTTACATATTGGGTAGATGTTTTGAACCGCTGAGCTGTTTTGCATAAAGAAAAAGGTTTCAGGCCGCGATCCAAGGATTTTGCCGCCTCCCGTCAAGCTGACCAAAGAGATGATTGAAGGAATGGGCGGTTTCAGCGGTCCTTACTGGCAAGATTTTCGCAATCTTGCCTACACGGCCTTTCTGCATTTGAGGCGTCACGCAAATCTCTTTTTGAACCTCTTTGCCCTAATGGTGAATTCAACCATTCCTGATATTGCCTTGGAACCGGATAAGGCTGTTCGCAAGTTGCAGGCAACCAAAGCGCATTTTTTATTTTTGTTTTGTTGAAAAGGCTAACCGTCATTGCTTTGTAGGAACGTTTCTTACTTCACTTGACCGACGAAGAGGCGGTACAGTACATGCAGCAGCTCATCGACGTATCGATATCAGCGAAAATGGCCGCCATCGTCGATATGATGCATGACGTTGCTCAGTATTTACGTAAATAACCTTTCAAACAGTTGACGCTATTGTCCGTAGGATGGCATTCGAGCGGTGTTGCTTTATGTACAAGTAAAGTTTGTCATCTTTTTTTAAAATTGAGAGACCAAATACCACTCACTGTAAGGCTAACCGTTGTATGCTGCCGTTTTTAGCGATTTCGAAAGATAAAACGCTTTTCAACTTTTAATTCCGTTAGCACACTTCCGGGAGGTTATATCTCATCTTCAAGTAAGCTGTTTTTGTTAATGCGCTTGCCGGAATGACCTTAACTCCCTAATCGTTTAAATGCGTAGTACGCATTACGACATCGCTAGAAGACTACCGGCAAACTATGAGTGTTTCGCAGTACAGCAATGGGAATAACATTTATTATGTGCTCAAATGGCCATGTAAATGCAAAGTCGGTAAAACGCCATTGTTCAATTGCGCCCTCCATCTTCACTTGACCTTCCTTTGAGGTTGCCGCCTCCACTTCTGGAGAGGACGAGTTAAGAAAAGCCCTTTCTACGCCGGTCTTTCTGACAGATCTTTTGCGCTAGAGACAATTCTGCCAGAGTTCCTCTTATGTGATTTCCAACGCCCCCGCACGGGTTTCCCCGTCGCCCTCTGTGCTCTCTTATCGCTCCCCAGGAGGCGATATCGCCCACTTTGAGAACCGAAGGTTTAGAATAATCAAGCCATACTGTTGTTTTCTGTTTTGATTTTCAAGTACGATAAGTATATACAGCCGTCAGTTGCTATGTAAGCATTAAAGTCACAGAAGGAAATGTATTTTTAAACATAGGCTATAGACTGCTGTACGAGGGCGATACTGATTCACATAGCTGCAAGGTTTTGCTGCATGATTTCGAAATACAACTTTTTCAGTAATAAACAGGCTGAAAGCGCAAAAAAGTAAATTGAAATTTACATATCCGTCGCGAACTCGTGTACACTTCATGTGAACAACCAAGAAAAACCCAATTATTGTTCGATAGACGACGATTTGCACATTGTCAATTTTGCCAGCGATCATCGTTTATTCGCCGCTAAATTTCTTATATCCTGTCGCGTAATAAAATGATGGCTTTGTATTAATATGCAGTTTTGTAGATTCATTTATTCATTCAGAATTCAAGCATCTGATGACTCGGACGAAAGGCAACCAGAATCCTAAAATTAACTGAACCTAAAGATCTCTTCACTTGGATATATGAATATCCCGCTATATTCGTCAACCGTTTTGGTAGCCACTGCAAAGTCGAAACAAACTTCAAATTCTGTATGCTATTATTTCGCTGGCCGACGTTATGAAGAGTCTTTTTCTAGGCAAAAACCTTTCTATGAAATCTTAGCCTAATGCGCATAGACGCGCGCGTATTTTCTAATCCGTTAAAATATTTTTAAAAATGTTCAAGTTTTCGCGTCTTCTATCGCACCTTAATGCATCATGATTCATAGATAGCTTTAAGTCGTTGACTGCTGCCCTGTTCACCCTCCAGCAGCCTTACATGAATTCATAGCTAACGTTGCCCGATTTCAGCAGTTGATCACTCAATACTTCTTCGTAGCTTTAATCCATTTCCAATGCGTCTGCTCACATTTCAATGCACTTTGAACGTTCACTTAAATTACAGCTGCTGTAGTTAATAGTCTCTATCAAAGCCCTTCGTCTTATTGTCAAGCATTGATGCTTAGTAAACTCCATACAAAAGAAGTTCCCCTTAAGTTTCGAGTCAAAGTAACCGCAGCAAAAGCACCTATTGCTTACTGAAATCACTTCCCATCCAGCGCCCCCATTTAATAGCTGCAAAGATGTAAAACTACCTTTTCGCGCACTATTTTCCTATTTCGGCTAAATCGTCCGCCCAAAAACGCTGGCACCTTACCGCTCATCAATTGCTTTCCCACACCAGAAGAACAGATCTGCGCCCCTTAGCAATTGTGCGCCTAATCGAAAGCTAAAGAGCACTGGAGCTAAGCGTGGGGTAAGTTTCAAAATAATACTATCTCCTTTTTGTTCAGGTTATGTATGAAGGTTCTGTACAGAGAAGACAGTGTACTTGGTTGATGGAAAAACGTTTATTCGACTGACCCTACTGTCTTTACTCTTCGGCTGAGAGGGCACTTGTTCAACTTAATCACAGCGAAAAAAGCTTCCATTGAATGTGGGCAATTTCAATTTCACTGCAAGTTGAAGTCGGACAGCAAATTTATCTCCACAGTGATGGGTATGAATGAATGGTAACTACTACTCATCCGTTGTTTCCATTTCCGCATTGCCGATTGATTAGTCATAATCTAGGTGTAATAAACAAGTGCTCATGTGACCACGGCGGTCACGAGGAAGGTCACCGAAGTTAGCCGTGGCCAAACTGACCAATCATTTTACTTCGACAATTAGGGAAGTACGTGGCAAACAAGCTCATGTGACCACGGCAGTCACGAGAAAGGTCACCGGAAGTTAGCCGTGGCCAAACTGACCAATCATTTTACTTCGACAATTAGGGAAGCGCGTGGCAAACACACGATTATGCAATGCCCCGAAGTATTTACTCAGAGAAAAGGTATATAAGGCGGTCATTGCGGGCGATGGCGGTCAGTGTGAATGCTGCGCTTGTGTCGTCCGGTTGCGTCTCTCTGTCTTTCTCCTTCGTAATTCGTTTCGTCGTGTATTGATCAGGACATCCAATACATTCTTGTCTAATGAAGCATGGATGGTAGCTGACCAATTACACTATGTACACTACGTTCAACCACATTTCACTTGCCCATACCTTGGAAACAGAAGCTCATATACGACGCTATACCTGACATCCATTTCAAGAAACGAGTCGACCATGGTGCTCCGAATTCGCCTTTCCTGAGAAACAACTCAAAATTTACTTACCAGTATACTTGCTATTCGGAAAGCGTCTGGAAGAAGTTATGGAATGCTCCATTAAAGCGTTTAACGCTCAGGTGTTGTTTAAAGTGGCCAAAGTTACAGTTCTGCTCTGTGTGCGGAAAAATATATGCAACCTTACGAAGACCTCAGCTATTTACGTTGTTTGATTAAGCTGATTCGCTGGAGCGTACAACATTTCACGCCACGAAACGAAGATGAGCTTTCCTCGTAACCTCCATTTGACCTCATTGCAGTACTGAGCACAAATGATCACATGATGGTCACATTTGCCTCATCATCACACCTCACAGTGAAGTGTCTTCCCATGTTCACATGATGGTCTGTAATGATAAACACCGTCTGGTTAACCTCACTTCCGGCGTTAGTGCACTGCGTCATTTTTCCCGTTGATGCTTGATTGAACATTTGTAAGCGGTCACCCATTTGGATGTGTTAATGTTATTCTGTTGAACAAAAGAACCATGCTTATCATGAGCACAGCACACTGCACGTGTCTGGTTTACTGCCGTCTTTCAATTCCGTGCAGTCAACGCAGGTCTGTCTATGAAATTGCAGTGAACATCTATTGCAACGGTGACGTTAGTATGCATTCAAAGTGGTGTTACGTTGACGTCCACTCAACGGTCTCCATAATGGTTAAATACAAATTATTGGTGCTACTCGGAGGTATAATACTGTTATTTTTCGTCGTCACTATTGATTGACTTTGTTCTGCTGCTGACTTCCAAGTCGTGGTTTTTTCTCAATTCATGAATTGCGAAACGCGAACAGGATTGCTGATTACACAAGACATAACTTCCAACTGCATTAAAAAGACACGGTGGAGTTTGCCAATAGAAAAAGCTACACCCAAGTTTTCTGAATTCAAGCAGTAAAAACTGACGGGTTTGCCCAGCAGAAAGCCTCATGTCGAATATGTGCACTGAAAGAAGAACTGGTGGATAGAGGAGCTGGTACGGGTGTTGGAGTTTTGTGGTGGAATAAACAAAGCACAAGACCAATACGCTAAGTCAGCCGTGAAGAAGAATAGCAAATGAAAGCGATGCTCTTCTGTGTATGCTATAGAACTAGCGTTCGCATTTCACAAACTTGGAATGTAATCAGTCGGCATGGGCAGCAGCGAGCTAGTAACCATACACTCTCAGCAGTCTAGACATGTGAGGCGCTGATCGCACTCAAGTGAGGGTGCCTATGGTAGAAGATACAGACGGAAATATGGTATTCAAATTATGGCTATGGCTACTGCTAAGAACCCGTTTCCGCTATCAAAGTGGAAATTCGTAAGACGCTCCGGAATCCAAAATTCGCGTTATCTGTGAAAGGCAGTCAACAGATAGAGCAGTGGCTGTGTGATAAATAATTTCTCCTTCCGGTTAAGCACTACCATACGGGAGAGCTCAGCCCTGCCAATTAAAATGTTGTCCTGGCAACCACAGAAGCGCCAGCGTCGTCTTGCATAACTCCGTTCGTTCACAGAACGCATCCCAGTATCAGAGCTGAAGAAAACTCGCAATTCGACTTGGTTCTAGGAAGGGTGTACGTGTTGACAGGCAAGCCAAATGACATTCAAACCCACCCAGTTCATGAACGATCATGGCAGCATATCGCAATTTTGAAGTGCTACAGGCACTGTGCACTAACTCTCCTTCTCTGTTGCTTTCATCTCAGTGGAAATGCTGTATTCAGGTTTGTTTCTTGCATGTTGACAAACATGTGCAGTGTTCATGTGAATCTTTTTCAGTGCCTCGCCGAGGTATTTTCGCAGGTTTCCATTAGTGACCCGCGCACTGATCGGTGCAGCTCACACTTTCAACACGTCAGTGTTGAATATTGAATAGAGCGTTAAGGCTTCTGTAAAGATGGCAACGTCTGCAGCGAAAACCGGATGAGTTGAAAAAAAGTATGGGCTCTGTTATTTTCACCATTGATCTGCTGGCCCTATGATACCTCTCAAATACTGCACTTGTTAATAGAAGAAGACGACTGCTGACTTCATATTAAGTTCTTCTTCGCTTTTTACAATGGAGAAGTTGCGTTTGGATCGATGCACAGTGATATGCCCTTTCTAATGAAAAGTGTGAAGTGAGCATTGAAAACTGGTTCGACCAATGGTATTATCCACGGACTCAACTCTATCACATATGAAATCAAGGCAGAATTCTTGTTTGTTCCCTGGTTTCTAGAACAGCTTGGACAATCCTGTAGTTACAATAGTAATTTTGTCGTTTGCAACGACAGCCATTATTGAGTCAAGAAGAACAAAGAAAAAGTGAAGAGCTGCTTACCCATAACACGGTTTCTGTGAACACAAGCAGTGGCACGAATTCGCCGAGCATATTTTAAATGTTAAATGTTTGCCAAATACGTTTCGGATGAATATGGCTATGCTTAACCTTGTAAAATGTTTAGAGAGTATGCTTCCGTTGCAGGTACGTATGTAAAAGTGTATGATATCTCATATCTCATACAGTTTCTGAATGCTTTAGTCTTACAGGTTGCCGTGCTTTATGATACGACAACCGCGGCAAGATAACAGTTATCGTTAGAACATGTATTCGTGAAGTTACGAATAGCTCAAACGGGAGCACTATATCTATTGGGCCTTCAAGTAAGTCAGAAAACGTACAAAAGACAAAACTTTTCAAGTTCTGATATTCAGTAAGAAAGCACGTTATCGTGATGATCTGTCGCATTTTTTCCTTTATGACCTTTCACTCTTTTCATGATTCCTTGCAGTCGTAAATGAGCGCTGCGTCATGCAGCTGCTAGAATTTCTATAACTTTCCGGGGCTTTGCATTTTGTAATCGTCTGAAATTTTTAGAGTACAGGTAAGTGATGTAAAAGTGCCTTCGTTTTCTCCTTTAGGACCTTTCATTTTTTCGTGATTGGTTGGTTATTTGCTTCTCGGTTATTTGAACCTTAATCTGAACTGGTCGGTTATTTTCAAAAAGATTGTTAGTGTATGTAAGTAAAGAGTGATAATAATTAGCCCAGTGACAGCGGCGCTGATTGCTCAAGTCTAGGTCAATTCTGATTAGTCAGTTTCCTGTTAATGCCCATCATCCATTCAATCAAAACTGTCTTGCCTCTAGTTCAACGCGAAAACTGATCAGCTGCAGATTAACACTTGAGTACAGCATTGCGTGGGCTATGAAAAATGAATCCTATTGAATAGGTTTATTGAACGTTTATTACAACTAGTGCATGTAAAACATAGATGAATAGATTGCAGGATAGGATGAACATGGTGCATAATGCAGTGAACATTAATTGCACGGGACAAAACGACTAGGCTAAGAATGGTCTCGTCACTGTCTGGCAGTTCATCGTTTTCCGTCGTGCAACAGGGAAGAAAAAGAGCACTTTCGCAAAGATTTCATAACGGTTTCCGTCTTTACTTTGCTCCATGCTTTTATAGCGAACTGGCACAGCAAACTGAGCGATGGAGCTCGCATTTGTCCGCCGGCTGTGTACGTCTTCAGCCCGTTCGTTATACATTCTTTCCACTCTTCTCGCATGAAGTTTCTGAGAGGCTTATTTATGCAAACATCCAGCGGTTGCAGGACTGACGTAAGCCCACCAGGGTCTACGGCTGTTTTCATTTTATATTCGTTTAAATGTGATTTTATTGTTTGTGCTGCATCACTTCGGAATGAGTCCCACACTAATAAGCTTCTGTTGTTACCATGCCCAGGTCTTTTTTTCCAGATGCCGTCAATCCACAATCTCAAACCTGTTCATCCATCCAGCCATTCTCATAATAGTGGACAAAGGCGTCAGATGGAAAATCTTCCTTTGGCCTTTTTTCTCTTAAATATGACCATGAGCTCCAGCTTCACTCCATTAGCCACGCAGGACAGCATCACCGTGAAGTGAGTTCTTTCATGGCTAGTGCCTTTCACTATAATAAACTTTCTGCCTTTACTATCCATGGTTCTATTGCCAATCATACCGAAAAGTATTGGCGTGTCATCCATATTATTGATGTTGCCCAATGGAAACTCATTTCCGCTTGCCAATTTTCTGACATGCCTGCAAATAGAATTTCGTGAGATAGAGCACAGTTTCATTTCTTCTGTAAAACACCGCTTCGACTTTTGCTTATTTAGAGATCGCACGCTCCGCTTCTTCAGAAAAGATACGTGTAAATGTACCGCCGGAAGTTACACAGTTTATCCTCGAAATCCACAGGCGTTTTCTGCGCAGTTTTTGTCTTCTGTCTCAGGACGAGGTCCTTCCTTTTCGTGAAACGGCTGCACCATCCATCCGTTACTGTAAAGGCGTAGGATAAGTATGGGTTGCAGTCGGTCCGGTTTGTCGCTTGAGCTCTCATGTCTGTCCTTGTGATACTCCGTCGCTGTTGTCTTACTCACACAACAAAAACGATTGAAGGTTGACCTCGCTTTGCAAATTGCATTCATTTAATGACCGTTGAACACTAGTCATGATTGACTTGAAAGCTCCGGAGATTAAAGATTATTGTACATATAACGGGATATTCACTACGTTATACAAACAGTTCATTATATAAAGTTATAGTCTCGTAGAAAGACATCATATCTTCAGGTTTACTGGATGTCTATTACAACTACTATATGTAAAGAACAGATGAATAGATCGTAGAAGCCGATAAACATGGTGCATGAGGCGGAGAACATTTATTGCAGGAGAGACAAAACAGTTAAGCTACGTATGGTCCTTATGACTGTCTGGCAGTCTATCATTTTCTGTGTCGTCCAGATTATCCTCCAAACCCGCATGCACTTTCTGTGCAATTTTCGTCTTTTGTCTCATGAAACGGCTGCATCATCCATGCGTTACGGGAAAGCCGTAGGATAAGTGTGGGCTGCAGTGGGCTCAGTTCAACGATTCATCTCTCCATCTGTCCATGTGATGATACAGGCGCTCCTGTTACTGTTCTCGTACTCACTCTGCCAAACTCTGATCCATTTCCGACCAGAAGGGGATGCCTGAGCGCCTTGCGCATTGTTTCTTAAACACCTCCTTCAGGGCCTCTTCCTGTTTCCTCGAACCTATCACCATCTTCCGGGTAATGTGATACTTCCTGGCTGCCTGTGCATTGTTGCTTTCTTTTGCGATCTCGACGACTTCCAACTTGAATCCGGCTTTTTAGCTTCTCGTCATTCCTCGCATGCAGAATGCGCCGAGTAAAGCTGAAAAATTCCTTCGTTAAGGAAACGTACTCTTCGTTAGTCACATGGTTTCTTCAGTTGCTACTGAGAGCCCGATACACAGCGACACGCGATAAAGTTTACATGTATCTTTTTTGAAGACGCGTAGCATGCGATCTCCAAATAAGTAAAAGTCGAAGCGGTGTTTTACAGAAAAAATGAAATTGCTTTATCTCACGAAATTGTATTTCCAGGCATGTCAGAAATCTGACAAGAGGAAATGAGTTTCCATTGGGCAACATCAGTAATATGGATAACACGCCAACATTTTTCGGTATTATTGGCAATAGAACCATGGATAGTAAAGGCACAAAGATTTTGTAGTGAAAGGCACTAGCAATGAAAGTACCTGCTTCACGGTGGTGCTATCGTGCCTAGCTAATGGAATGAAGCTGAAGGCTGTGGTCATATTTAAGACGAAATAAAGGCCAAAGGAGGCGCCTTTGTCCGCTTTCATGACAACGGCTGGATAGATCAACAGGGTGTGAGATTGTGGATTGACAACATCTGGAGAAAACGGCATGGGCATAGCAGCAACAGAATCATACTGGTGTGGGACTCATTCTCACGTAGCAGAAACAATAAAATCACATTTAAAGAAATATAAAATAAAAACAGCCGTAATCCTCAGTGGGCTTACATCAGTTCTGCAACCGCTGAACGTTTGCATTAATAAGATCTTTAAAGACTAAATGCGAGAACAGTGGAAAAAATGTATAACGAAAGGACAGAAGAGGCAAACAGCCGGCGGCTAAATGTGAGCACCATCAGTCAATTTGCTGTGCCAGTTCGTAATAAAGGCATGCAGCAAGGTAAAGACGTCTACCGTTATGAAGTCTTTCTAAAAGTGCTCCATTTCTACCCCGTTTGACGACACAGAAGACGATGCACTGCCAGAGAATGATGAAGACCATTCTCAGCTTAATCGTTTTGGCCAGTGCAATTAATATTCATTGCATGCGCTATGTTTATCCGTTTATACGATCTATTCATCTGTGTTTTGCCTGCAACAGTTGTAATAGACGTCCAATAAGCCTACTCAATACGATCCGTTGTACATAGCTGATGCAGTGCTGCACAAAGCGTTTATCAGGCAGCTGATCAGTTTTCGCGTTGAACTTGAGACAAGACAGTTTCGATTGAATGGATTACTGGCATTAACCAGTAAACTGACCAGTAAGAATTGACGCAGAGTTGAGCAATCAGCGTTGCCGTCACTACGCCAATGATTACCACCTCATACTTTTGGGACACGGTTTTTTTCTTTCCTTTTAGAGTCCTTTTCTTTCACCTACTGTAATCATTTTCTTTCGAATTTTCAGCTTCCCGCAGACCTGCACACCTGCTTTTTCTTAACTTACCGGACCCCCACCTTACCCAGCTTGCCTTCTTTTGCTTAACCTACGGGACCCCCACCTTACCCGCTTTTCCTAAACCTACTGCACCCTCCAGCTTACCTGCTTTTCTTTAACTTAGCTGGCCTCCCCCTTAAGTTCAAAACGGTCTTACCACCAGCGCAGTTACTCTCTTTCCTCCTCACTTTGCTCCTAAAACCTAGCAACCGCATATTATTTCCATGTATTTGAGGTGCATACTCAAAACGCCTGCTGACAACACATCTTACATTCTGGACATCAACCCTTACCTAACCTCGCAAAGCAACCAACATAAATGGATATCGCACGAAAATATGCTGCTTAAGGCGGATATAACCACTGCTGGAACTAGTTAATTCTGAGTACTAAACCTTGCGAATCCAGCATAAGCAGTCCGAACAGTAAATAGTCCTTGTCATAACGTTTCCACTCGTACAAGTACTTGCCGAAAGTGCCAGATTGGCTTAACAGCCATAATGCGTAATCCAATGCACTTAGCAATCTCTCTTGGCAGGGGTTACAGTGAGAAACAGAGGAAAACTGACTCTACTCTTGTCTGATAACTCCGTTCCTGGAGAACTAATGATACCAAGCAAAGCAACCAACATAAATGGATATCGCACGAAGATTTGCCGCTTAAGAAGGGCATAACCACTGCTGGATCTAGTTCATTCCGTGTGTAATTCCAGCGTGTGTAACTGCAGTATGCACGGGATATCACAAAGGGAATTCCAGCGTGTTTAACGGCACTGTAACTGCAGTTTGCACGGGATATCACAACGGGAATTCCAGCGTGTGTAACTGCGCTGTAACTCCAGTATGCACAGGATATAATTCCAGCGTGTGTAACTGCACTATAACTCCATTATGCACGGGATATTACAAAGGGAATTCCAGCGTGTGTAACTGCACTGTAATTCCAGTATGCACAGGATATCATAACGGGAATTCCAACGTGTGTAATTGCGAGTATAACTTCACTGTAACTCCAGTATGCACGGAATATCACAACGGGAATTCCAGTGTGTGTCACTGCATTATAACTCCATTATGCACGGGATATCACAAAGGGAATTCCAGCGTGTGTAACTGCGCTTTAACTGCAGTATGCACGGGATATCACAAAGGGAATTCCAGCGTGTGTAACTGCACTATAACTCCATTATGCACGGGATATCACAAAGGGAATTCCAGCGTGTGTAACTGCAACTTCACATTGGCACTTACAGTGAGATAAGTCATCCACAGTAAAGCATTTTAGGCCCAACAAACTGTTGATGACAAGGCCAATCTCATAGTTTTTGCTATTTCCAGAGTGGTTTCCATGAAACGGAAATGCTGAAGGCAGACACGGGAAACAAGAAACGCTAGCAAGGGAAAGCAAAACTCCAACACAACCGTATATTTCGCCTTCGTCTGTCGTACAAAATGTAGTGACACTTGCAACACCGCGGAAGCAATCTGAGCACACGTACTCATGTGCCCATAGTAGGCAGTAACTGCACAGTGTCGAGGAAAGCTTCTGAGCTTAAGCATACACACATGTACTTCATCAATCAAATCTTTGCTGCGGTTATGATGCAGACTGGCTTTCTTGCCATCAAACATAGACCACGTGGAGACAAGAGTCACTTTCTTAACGAACATAAAGCATTATTGCGTTGAAAGTGCAGTGACCGACGATGTTCTGCGCATCAGCAGTGTTTCGGTGCTGCGATCACGATAGTGAAGAAGACAGTCGCAGTCGAAAGCCGTTGGGTGTCTGTCATGACGTACCATAACGGTGTTTAACTGTGCTCAAATGCGTTGAACAATACGTACGCCATGCGCAAGCTGCTATCACCAGCTTTTCTTTTTTCCTACACGCATTTCTTCATTGTCAACCGCTGAAAATGTGAATTTCTCTGTTGTAATTCCAATAATCAAAGTGCGCGGAATAATGTACTCACTTTCGCAAAGATTCTTTGACGCCAGGCAAAATCGTCGAAAACAGCCATCTAAGCAAAGAGCATCTCCTGTTGGTGAAGAGAATAAAACCGAGACAACAGTGCACCTTTTTTAGAGAACTCTTTTGTATCCAGTCATCTAGACATCCAATTCAGTTCACATGTGATCATCATGTGAACATGAGAAGACACTTCACTATGACGTGTGATCATGAGGAACATGTGACCATCATGTGATCATAACTGCTCAGTACTACAAAGAGGTCAAATAGAGTTCATGAGGAAAGATCACCGCTTCGTGGCGTGAAATGTTGTACGCTTTGGCAAATCATCTTCATCAAACAACGTAATTAGCTGAGGTCTCCGTAAGGTCCAATATATTTTTCCGCACACAGAGCAGCACTGCAACTTTGGCCACTTTAAACAACATCTGAGCGTTAAGCGCTTTAATGGAGCATTCCATAACTTTTCCCAGACGCTTTCTGAATTGCAAGTATACTGCTAAAAAAATCTTGAGTTGTTTCTCAGAAACGGTGAGTTCGGAGCACCAAGGTAAATTCATTTCTTGAAATGAATCGCAGGTACAGCGTCGACTATAAGCTTCTGTTTCCAAGGTATGGGCAAAGGAAAATGGTTGAGCGTCATGTACATAGTGTAATTGCTGAGCTGGCTTCCATGCTTCATTAGAAAAGAATTCATTGGATGTCCTGATGAATACACGGCAAACCGAACTATGAAGGAGAGGGAGAGAGAGGCGCAACAGGACGACACAGGCGCTGTATTCACACTGACCGCCACCACCAGCAATGACCGCTTTATATACCTTTTCTCTGAGTAAATACTGCGGGGCGTGGCATAATTGTGTGCTTGCCACGTGCTTCCCTAATTGTCGAAGTAAAATGATTGGTCAGTTTGGCCACGACTAACTTCGGTGACCTTCCTCGTGACTGCCGTGGTCACATGAGCCTGTTTGCCACGGCTTTCCTAATTGTTAAAGTAAAATGATTGGTCAGTTTGGCCACGGCTAACTTCGGTGACCTGCCTCGTGATTGGTTAGTTTGGCCATGGCTAACTTCGGTGACCTTCCTCGTGACCGCCGTGGTCACATGAGCACTTGTTTATTACACCTAGATTATGACTAATCAATCGGCAATGCGGAAATGGAAACAACGCATGAGTAGTAGTTACCATTCATTCATACCCATCACTGTGGAGGTAAATTTGCTGTCCGACTTCAACTTGCAGTGAAATTGAAATTGCCCACATTCAGTGGAGGTTTTTTTCGTTGCGATTAAGTTGAACAAGTGTCCTCTCAGCCGAAGAGTAAAGACAGTAGAGTCAGTGGAATAAACGCTTTTCCACCAACCAAGTATAGCGAAATTACTACGATGGAAGCGGGCATAGTCGCAAGGCAATGTGATTTAGGAGCGGAGGCAGAGAGTCATCAGAACCAAGCCGCTGTCGCAAAGCAGAACTGAGCGCGAAATACTTCACCTCCGCTTGCTCCATGCAAGTGCAAGTACCATTAACGCATTGCGAGGTTACATCTCTTGTTTATGCGGTAAACAGAATGCATTGCAAAATAATGCTTAAAGTGCTAGGATATAGCATAACTTCATAAGTAGATACTCGAAATTAATTAAAAATATTCATATAAATTAAGGAACTGGTTGGATCCTCTTTCTCACCGGAAATTCGGAAGCTCTTCAGTTGTCCCTTTTGGAACAATGCTATCTGTATCCTATGGGAGATGTTTCACTTTATTTTGAGTTAGTTTGGCTTCGGCAAACTCACTGATGGATCACCACCATCTGTCTGTTTAACGTGAGATGCCCTACCCTACGTCGCACTTTACCTTGCCATTTCTTGCTGATCATTGCCAGCAAGCCGAGTGGCTTGCCGCTTACACTTATTTAGTACGGTTTCGCTTAGCTGTTACTGCAAACTAATCTGAATAGCGCGCCTTACGATTGCGTTCCTATTAAAAACTATCTAAGCTTTTTACGGGTCCACATGTACATCTCAAAAGTGCCAAATTTATCCGCTGTTCAAGCAAGGAAGCATAAACGTCTATACTCAGCTGAAACATAGCCAATACGCAAATCAGCAAACATGATTAACAATTTGACACAGCTGGGAACTTCTCTATTTTTTGCCGCCTTGCCTTATTAGCTAACTGGATTTTATCTGTTTAAGATACGCTTTTATAGTTTCAATCAATGATCCGCTGAGACCTTGCTGAAAACTTTTTCGTCATTTTTGTTTGGGCTAAAATCGTAAGTAGACCGAAACGTCGGTATGCCAACATTTGGAAAGGTTGAAATCCTGACTTCGACAGTCTTTCCAGCTGTCTCTAAATTTCAAGTCATTCTGGCTTTCGTCAATTCAGACTTCCACGTTTTCAGTTTAAAAGTTTAACCCTGTGTAGTGAATTCAAAGGGACGGTGTTTATGTGATAGAAGCAGCACCAAAACGGCGGTGGTCATGCGCCCGCCTTCATTCAGCTCTTTGTCTGCTAATGGTTTGTCTCCCACTTGTTGTCGCGTTCAATCGTTAGGGGTAGTTAGTCAGTCTATTGTTTCAGCGTTCACGATTCGTCCTAATCGTACTTTGCAGCTTGTTTTTAGTTTTAATTAATTTCTTTTGGTTTGCTGAGTTTGCCATAGGCCATGAAAGCTGAAACTTATGGTCATAGTTATGTTCACAGGAAAAGCACCGCGTTAACAAATTTTGTTCACATTTTTTGGTAGTATCGATTTTCAAGTATCTAGTTTAAGTTTCTTCTTTCCGGTCGTTATATTGAGCAAAATTATACAGGCGTTCGCGCTAAATTGGGTATCCATCCATATGAGGCGGCTTTTATATTCACTGCAGTTGCTCACAATTTCTGGTATCTAAAAATGCCTTTATTAGGGATGACATTGAAATTGGCTTTTATTTACCTTTCCCAGCTAACAAACTTGATGATAGTTTGTCCATTCTCTTGCTATTCATTTTTTAATAGTTCAATGAACCTCTAAAGCTAAGAATCACGCAGAACCATCAGTTTTTGAATCTTGGTTTGCCATCCTTCAGTTGCACTGTTAGTTCTGTACTTTCCGTTGAGCAGTGAGGTATAATTCTTCCATGTTTCTGGTGGCAAGTTTGGACGTTCCAGACATCTACTGTTTCAGCCACGGAAGTACATCTTCTCAACATAGTCTTTCCCAAACACGTCGCTGACCACGGAACAAGAGCGTTTGCGAAATGTAGGATTACATTATTCTGAATTTTTCTCTGTTAATATTGCTAATTCATTCGTTGGTAGGGCATTTTGTAGTTTACTTACAAGTGAGCCAGACTGACCAAAGCCGGGAACTGAAGATGAATTATGCATAGCACGTTTATATTTAATCCGAAGTAGCTGCTCCTCTTACCCTATCGACCGGTTCTGTGAAAGTGGTTAGCTTATCGCATATCTGAGTCATCAGGAATGGTTGGCGAAATCAGGGTTGCAACCTTTTTGAATACTGAGTTCTCGATACTTCGATCTATTCACGGTTTTGTCCAAATTGGGATTTCGATTTATTAACGATTTGGCCGGGTGTGAAAATGCTATTACTGGTAGATGTATTATTGTTTTTAAATATAAACAAAGTTTGGAAGTAACACCTGTTATGCTGGAAACAACAGGTCTTAAAAGGATCTCTTGTTTGAGAGTGTCCTTAGTACAAATCATGCACCGAACGGTACGCGACAGGATATAAGGAATTTAACGGCGAATAAACGATGATCGCTGGGAAAATTGACAAAGTGCAAATCGTCGTCTATCCGACAATAATTGGGTTCTTCTTGGTTGTTCACGTGAAGTGTATACGCGTTTGCGACGTTTATGTAAACTTTAATTTACTGTTTTGCGCTTTCAGCCTGTTTATTACTGAAAAAGCAGTATTTCGAAATCATGAAGCAAAATGTTGCAGCTGTGTAATTCAATATCGCCTTCGTACAAGAGTCTATAGCCAATCTTTAAAAATACATTTCTTTTTGTGATTTTAATGCTTACATAGCAACTGACGGCTGTATAAATTTATCGTACTTGAAAATCAAAGCAGAAAACAACAGTATGACTTGATTATTCTAAACCCTGGGCTCTCAATGTAGGCGATATCGCTTCCTGGGGAGCGGTGAGAAAGCACAGGGGGCGACGGAAAGACCATGCGGAAAACTTCAACGGCCGTTCTACGATCTTTAGAGGATAAGTTTGGCGGGAAAAAAGCATTGAACGTCTAGCATGTTACATGAACTGCTATCCGCGTCTTGGTGCATATTTTTTTCACAGCTACCTCTTTCTAGATGCATTGAGCTAGTCGCCGTTGGCATCTTAACATGTTGCTTTACTACTTGAGGTATGAAGTTTGATTCTCAGGCTAGTGTCAGTACAAATAACGTCGCAGAAAGTTCACTGCTTTAAAATAACTGTTTTTGGGCATGCGCAAATGGACTGTAAAGTAGTCTTAATTTTTATAAAGTCAGGGTATGGTACTGCTGATATTTCGTTAAACGCGAAGGTACTGTAGATGATTTGCAGGCAGAGTTGTTTTTTGAATAGCGCGTCATTTGATTTTTCCAGTTTGCTTTTTTTGCCGCAAGTAACTGTTTGCAACCTAAAGCTTGCGCCCTTCGACTGAGTCTGGCCTTGCGTGAGGTCAGCAGATGCTTCGTTTACTGAGCAGCGAGACCATGCTCGCGCACGTTTAAATAAGGTAAGTTCGTTACACTGGTAGTCTGTCAGAGTGACGCGTGCCTGAATTCAATAAAAGATTAAGTCCCTTGATCATTAAATGTCGATGCACAATATTTTTCCGTCAAGTTGGCGGCATTACGCGTGTTTAAAATTGCAAGAGTTTATTTAACCGTTTGCATATTGTTACTAACGGCAAAGAATTGATTTCATGCATTTTACCAGAAATGGTGGAAGCCGGTATGAAAATAAGATCACTTTTAATTCTCACTCTTACGCTCCATACACTTTATGGTTATGTAAATGGAATGTTCATGACTTTTATACAACGGTACTTGGATGCACTAAATCAACAATCTGAAATAGATGTGAAGGACTGTGACGAAATTCACTCCCGATCATTGCCTGAGAGAACGGTTGTCTCCGCTTGTTATGTCAGTTGCAAGCAGTTGTCAAAAAAAGACGGTGAAGCAAAGAGCACTTTTTCCGCTACAAACGAGATGTTTTCTCGGTATCTCTTAGAGACGCTAAACAATACAATCCTGGATAACTTGGAATACTTTGACTGCTCTTCGACCATGTACGGCAGCTTGCCAAGGCTGTCAATTTGCTTGAGAACGACAGCAGGTTGCAAATACAGAATGTGTCTTATCAGCCTGCTAAAGCCGGAAATATATTACGGCCCTTTTTTCTATGAATTCTACTTGACCTTGAGGTATCCGCGAAGAAGAATGGTCAGGACTTTTTATGAAGTGCTGCCACTGCAATCACCCGCTCTGGATTACGCTAGACTGCTGCTTGCTTACGTTGGAAGCGATACAAAGATAGCCGTGCTCCACATGAGGGATACTTACGACACTGTCAAGAACGATTGGTGCAACGACTTCATCGACGGCTTGTACAGGAATACATTGAATAGGCAGCGAGTGGTTAAAGTGCTTTCTGCTAACAAGCTGGGTCGGGGACATCTCTTCAACATCTTAAATCAGTTTCGCGGTACCAATCGAGTTGTCGTTGTTTGCGGATATATGAACACTTTTGTCAAGTGGTTTCGTCGAACAGTCTCTTATTTCGAAGGAATTATGAACGCAATTAACTTTATATACATCGATTACGAATTCAGGCACAGCTTGAAAGATAAAGCCAACTTTTTCCCGGAAAAATATGAGCAAATGGGTCCTGAATATGTGCACAGTAGTACTCAAGTGTTTCAGCTGCGAGCTCTATATGACTGTTCAAAGGATGTCGCTGAAATTCCGTTTATCAGCGTATGCCAGCGCCTTGTAACTATAGCTGAGAAGATGGCTGAAACGAAGCATAAGGAGCATGAAACCCTTCAAACGGCTCGTTACCGATTGATATTATTAGCTGAGAGGTCCTTTCTACTGCGGAAAGCGATTTCCTTGTTTCCCAGAACGGAACCTGGCTTAAGTGCAACCTACTTGGAAAAGGCATTCGATCAGATTATTGAAAATGTTACGCACGAGATCACATCTGAAGATGCTCTATTTGCAAACGTATACAACATATTTACACCTGACGGCGAAGGGCCATTAAGAAAAAAGTTCTATTGCCATGTCAGCTTCAGGTCAGGTGCAAACTGTAGCATCCAAGAGGTTCCCTCAATCAACGATACTGTTTTCTTTCTTCCTAAAGTTGAGTCGAAACGATGGGTTGTCAAAATGGGCATAATTATGCTCGTTCTCCTTACGATAGCACTAATATTCCAGTATAGTCGAAGAAGACGTTTTAGACAATCCACCAGTCCAGACGCAATGCAACAGCGATGCGCTGGGACGTTCTTAAAAGTCTACAAGCCAAGCAACTTTATTCTAATGGAAGATTTCGTAAGATCCGTTTCAAGAATAGTGAAAAGAAATGCAGTCATTTGGAGCGACTATCCTGAGGGTGCCACTAAGCTGAGGCGCCAGTTGTTAGTGCAATGCTTCTTCCACAACCCCGCTTTGTTGCCGTGCTATTTGCACGGCTCTCCTGTAGGTTTGAGGGCATTCAAAATGCAGGATGGAACATCGAGAAGAGAATTGTTAGAAAGAATGGAAGCGATTCGGGCTGGACTGGATCATCCGAATGTTCAAAAGCTGATTGGATCCATGCTAGACAGGCGCCTGTACGTTGCCGTCTTTGAAGGAGCTGGACGAGCGTGTCTAAGGGAATTTTTAGACGTAATCAACGTTCGATGGGATTGGCCTTTCAAACTAGTAGTGCTTCACGATTTAGCTCACGGAATGGAATTTATTCATATGAAAGGAATTGGATATCACGGCTCTTTGTCGACTAGTAGCTGCTACTTCGATTTGCACATGCGAGTAAAGATTTCTCTTACTGATTTTCAATGCCTCGCCCAGTTCTGCGACTTGCCTACAATGGTAGATGAAAGTGATGCCATTGCCCAATTATGGATTGCGCCAGAAATTCTCCGTTGCGGTTCTGAAAACCAAGCTATGGACAAAGCTGACGTTTACAGCTTTTCAATCATCATGCAGGTAAAATGATTTCGGTTTTGCCTTTTTTCTTCAAAATTCCCGAATGGGTCAAAAATACATTACAGCGGATCGTCTTGTAACAGTTCTGCTAAGTAGGCATGGGTCTGAAACATAACAACGTCTTTGTAGCCAATAAGAGATCTGCACAAGCTAGGTTATGTCCCCGATTCTAACTCAGAGTCAAAAGCCATGTTGGCGTAGAACATTCAGTCACCATAGCTACACACCCCTATATGGTATACTTGCATACTGCATATGTATGTATGGATTTTGGCTCAGTTCTAGCTGAGCGGGCAGAATGACAACGGGTTGTTAGCAACATCTGATTGGTTAAGGCAAGTTGGGCTGTCCCACACGAAAACACTTTTAGGGTACGAATGTGTCTCATACTTAGCAGCTGTAGATGCAGAACTGCTACAACACGACTTTACAATGCGTTTTCGTCCTTTCCGGGATTCAGAATTTTGACTATACCGGGAGTCGTCCTAATAAGAACTTTTTAAAATATTATTAGTTCCCTTAGTCTTTAACAGACCTTTCTCCAGCGCGCATGCACTGACAGATTGGCAAACGAACAAGCGTTCTGCGCTCGACATTCTGAAATTTCCTTAGCGTCATTTCATTGAGTATTTATTTACAGCTGTATTTGTTTAAAGCTTTTTACTGAGCTAAAAATTTGAATTTTGGATTTAGGAAATCTTCTACCAACATGGTCCCTTTTACGTTCAACCGGATCAATTGCCTGAGCAAAGACTGGGTCATAGGTCTCGCGAAAGAGCTCGCGCCATTGTGAACTTAGTTAAACAAAGGCGCAGGCCGGCTCCGTTCCGTCCGTATGCCGATAAACTTGAGGCAAAGCATCGCACCTTAGTGGAACTTATGATTCGTTGCTGGCTCGAGATACCAAGCGAAAGACCAACATTTCAAAGAATTGCTGAAGCTTTTGCTGCTGAGGTCGGTGGTTGCAATCTTCGTTGGAACATTGGAAATATCTATCACAGATTGCTACTACTGACTCGTCATCTTCATCGCACCGTGCAGAAACGCCACTCGGCATTGTTCAATGAAATGGTGGAAACGCAAGGATTTCTGTATCATCTGTTTCCTCCAGATTTGGCTACACGGCTAATAACATCAGTCAGCGTGCCACCCAAAGTATACAACTCAACAACGATTTACTTTAGCGATATTGTTGGCTTTACTGACGTTAGTTCAGTTAATGAGCCTGAAGACATTTGCAAAATGCTTGACATCTTATTTACTGGATATGACAGTATCCTCTCCTATTATCAAGTATATCCGGTCACTCGAATAGGAGACGCTTATGTGGTAAGTCTTTGGTCTTGCCGTTTTCTTACCGTAGCAATATGACAAAGAAATTCATTTAAACACGTGACTGCATTGCAAAACGGGAAAACAAAGCTCTCCGTCCACTGCTTTGCTTTTAACGATAAGCTGCTATCAAACTTCGTATTTCCTAACATCACAGGGCTAAATTAGGCTATAAGTACTATTCAAATTTCATGCAAAATCGTACAGAAGACCAAGTGGACTGAGGATATACACTTAAGGCCAAATTACACTTGTTAGCATTGTCACATGATGTATACAGTGAAACCTCCCTAATCCGAACCTCCTTAATCGGAGTCCCTCTCTAATCTGAATTCGTGGAAGAGAACAATAGAGCGACCGTACACAATAAAGATAATTAGGTTACTTGTGAAAAATGGACAGTCATTTGGCGGAAACGGCTATAAGGGCAGCAAACAACCAGCCAACGGTCCTTCCGGCATATGTTAGCATAAGCACAGACCAGCTACGGCGTTGGCAAGCCAACCTGGACCAATAGGTTGGCTGCAACAATTCACCTCGTGACATAGGCTTCCACAAGTAAACGGAAATATGCAACATAGTGGTCAATATTAAGATCGGACAGAGCTTGTCATATGTACATCAATACGCCGCGGGAGAACCGTCAGTCTAATTGCAGGATATGCACAAAAATAGAATCGTGTTATGTGAAGGTAGAGCTTATCTGAAAGAAGGACTACCACCGCATTATACGAGAACAGACCGTATATAAGGAGAACAATACGGGAGTCATTATCACTGTGTTCTGGTGTGTTCTACGGTTTTGCAGTTGTCCAAATGTATAAGAGGAAGCACATTACGCTCACGAGAGAGAAGAAAGCGGAGATAATCAAAGCATTGAAGAGGGGAGTGACCGGCTGAAGAACAGGAAGAATGCGATGGATCGCGTTTTCTATGCTTAAAAAGCGTTCGTGACTTAGCCGCTAGCAAACGTCAAAGCCTGTTGAAGCAGACGCTAATAACTGACTACATAAAATAAATCTGGACTTCGTGGACCTATATTGCACAGGTAGAAGGAAGGACGGGCACCGGCGCGCAACCCAGGAAACAAAGGTTACATGGCCCAGAAATCGCTCAATAATCAGCCGTTAACTCAATTTCTTTTCGAGCCAACAGAACTAGCCAGCAACTACGAATATGGAAAAATAAGTTCACGGAAACTATTTCCCATACCGCTTCACGGTATAGCGTCCATGCCACATTAGAAACTCGTTTTCGCTGGTCAATCGTTTTCCCTAATCAGACGGACTTCGCTGCCCTCGTTAAGCTATTCACCGCTTGCAGAGGCTGACATCACGCTGTAGACGCCAGGAAAATGCATCTAAAATCGCATTACCTGCTTTTCTGTGACTTACTGTAAGCCTCCTCCATAATCTGAATTCTTCTATCATCCGAACTACCCCCGCCCCGACGCGTTCGGATTGGGGAGGTTTTACTGTATTAATAGTTTCAAAAAGAATCAAAAGTAGCGAAAGGAAAATATAACATGAAAATGAATCAGAGCTACTTTTATTAATATTGCGCAATAGCAACTTCTTTAGGTGGAGCCTTTCCGCAGTTTGATAAGCAAGTACAATTCCCCGCCTTGCATAAACGCCAACTGCCTCAGTCATGGCCACTTTCGCAACAACGATAATCCGTACCATCCTGCTTATCTGTTTTTGTAGGAGCAACCACATTTAAATGCTTCACAACCTTTCCGATCAATCGAACATCAAGTTATCAGATAAGCAATATGAACGTAGTTGGGTAGGCTAAAAGGTTCGACATACATTTGAGATTTTCATAACTACGCAATAGCTGTCCACTCTTTAAAGTTATTTGCCTTTCAGTAACCTCTGTTTATTACACTGATAAGAAGAGTTCCAATACATTGGTCATCCCTTCGCTAAGCACAACAATGATGGTCGTTCCATCTGCGAAAAAGATGATACTTATACCACTACGTAACTTCTTCAATAAAATTGTTTTTTTCTTTTCAGATAACCTTTTACTTATTTTCAAGCGTTTTCATATTACTCTAAGCACTTTATTACTTTCTTATTACCGTTGCCTGCAAGGGTAACTGCTTCAACAGTATCATCAGATCAAGAAGGTCGAAATGATGAATATAGTGAGGTTATTAGGACGGATAACCCAGTGATGATTTTTCAACTTCCGGAATTCCAGCTTACAGCTTCTGAGCATGTAATAAAAAACTTTTATCTCCTTGTAGAACGGAAGTTGTGTTCATGCTTTGGTTTTCTGACCTTAAGTTGCATTTTTTGTACTTTCTTCAGTTCCCTTACCGACTATTTCAGCTTGCATCCGGACTGGGCGGTAGCCTGCATCCAAGCGTATACGCCAGAGAGATGGCCATGGTAGCTCTCCAAGTGGTGCATATGGTCCGCTGCCTACGGTTTTCCTTCTTGAAAGGGCACGTGAAAAAGCTTCGAATTCGAACGGGAATTGCCTCAGGAACGTGCATGGGTGGTCTGATTGGGCAGCTAGACAAGACACCGCAATTTATGCTAGTTGGTCATCTTGTTGAAGTAGCCCAGTCCATGGAAGGAAAAGGCCGTCCAATGAGAATTCACATTGAACAAAGCACTTACGATCTGATCAAAACCCACACGGATTTGTTTCGTTTCTCCTATCATACCCACTACGTTACTGAAGATAACAAAATCCTTAGGGCATATTGGCTTGACAGCGTTAAATGGCCTATATCCCTTCAAGGTCGAATAGACGAAAAGCGACTGGTCGACGTATTTCCCGAGGAGGAAATTGAAAACCAAATTGGAGATCTTAGATGAAAAATATAGTCTCAATGCGTTGTACATTATTTGCGTCATGCGTTGACGAGCTTAATAAAATCACTTCATCGGCACAACTGCGATGTAAAGAGCAGAAAACGAACCGCCTAATTTCCACTGTTGCCTTAAGCCTAATCATGCAAAATATGGTCATCGTTATGCTAATAATCAAAGGTTACCTACCGCCTGCTGGTTTCACACTTCAAAAAGGGAAATAACTTTTCGAAAGAAACATAAAATCCGTCCAACCATCAGACTTCGGTACTTCAAGTATGGAGGATATCGTTGTAGCTGATCAGTGCATCTAAGCAAGTCGAATGAAAATTTAAAAACAGTACAAACAGCATCAACCAGTTAAGCAAGAAGTTGTAATTTTCAAGAAAGTTTATTCGTCAGATGTCTAGGGACGAACCGAACGTTTTAGCTGTGCTAATAGAATCAACTTATATTACAGCAGCGAATCAGAGCAAAGGTGAAGTCAAAAAACGCCTTTTTCTTCTTCTTCAGCCGTCAACAGTTGTAGTAGTAATGATGATGCTCATGATAGTGCCTGTAGCCAAGAAACAAGTCGCTCCCGTCGGCATCACCTCGTAGAGGCTCGCTAGGTTTCATCGGCTGGAAAGGGTGCTCCTGTCGCCCCGACTTACCCGCCTGTTTGGAAGCAGCGTTGACGGAATGGTTTTGAACCGCTTTAAACATCATTTTTGGCATATGACCACCACCACCTGTTGGTAATTTTTTTTCCGGCTGTTTCACGACGGATGGTCGAACAACAAGCGGAGGTTGATTCTTCTTTTCAACAGTAGGCGCCAAGAGTCGACTGTAAATGCATTCTTGCTCCTTGCAGCAAGACGTTTGAGGAACACGCAAAGCCGTATAATCTGCTTCATTTGTAGCACAAGTGCGCTTCAGGCGTTCGTAACATTGAGCATTCGACGCATTGCGGCTGAAGTGAACAATCGGAGGGCAGTGGCAATGGCGATCACAATGGCGTATGTGGTGAATAACATTGCCCGAACAAGAATGACGGTCGCGACAACAATTTTCAAGCTCAGATAAATTTACATAATCCCTGTGGTTGCACGAGGCGCAAAGTTTTGTCTCCGTATGCGAAGTGCCGCCAGCGCAGCCATTCCCGAAACTTCGTTTGTAAACTCGTAACGCCGTATGACCTACGACGTCATAATTCTTGGCATTCTTGGAACGATCGCGCGCAATAAAAATGTCACACTGCTGCTCAGCGTCAGTCTTTCTTTCGGGCGGCACCTTCTGCGGCTTTAAGTTTCTTTGCGCCCTTGGCAGTTTGATCTCCTTCTGATTGGCCGTTGGCGAAATAAGATCCGGCATCACGGATAACTTGATTTTGAAAGCGCCCACTGGTTGGCCTGACTTGTGAGAATTGTCATTTCCACCGTTGTGAATTGGCAACTTTGCATTGCCCAAAACGTCGTAAATCGATCTCACCAGGCTCAGTATGTCCTTAAATATTAAAGTCAAAATATCTCTCTAAAGCCCAACCCACCGATAGCAAACGCGCCACTTTGTTACGCGTAACCGCAACGAGCGCTTAGTGATAAAACTAATAATTTTTTCGAACGTAAAATAGCACTCGAAAAGATTACGATTGGTCATGTACTGCTCAACTTGAAAAAGACTTTACTACAATAGCTCAAATTCAAATGTAAGCTTTGTTAGACCTGTTGAAGTGGGCGTGTATCCACCCGCCTGTAATGCTGCAAAATACTCAGTGTTCAACAGCTTCACGGGGAGTTCGTCAACACTAGTGAAATCGGGAAACATATTCTCGTTGCGCATAGTATGACGTCACTGGTAAATGAACTGCGATAGGTAATTTCAACAAACAGTAAGCTGCGCGCGTTGGTACATAAGTTAGGACGCCGATGGGTCCGTTCAAGGAACCACTTATACATATTAATAAGAAAAATATTTACCTCCTTGGACACTTTTCCTTTGCCATCGAAGTCGTACAGGGTAAATACCCACTCCTGGCCTGCTGCGGGTGCCTTTGCTTGCTTTTCAGTCTGAACAAGAGGCTCGCGCATTTCAGCAAGAAAAGCAAAAAAAGACAACAAGAAAGATTCTAACCGTATCTGAATTTGGTTCGCAAGCTTCCTCGTGCTTTTCCGGTTCGTCGGCCAACTTGGAAACCACCGATTCGCACTTATTCTGCCGCTTGTACAGCGACTCCGTATTCGTGTTGCAATCGTGATCACAATGGTGGAAAGTTTTGTTTGGAAAAACGTCCTTGAAGATAGTTTCATAACAGTCCTCTTCGCTGCCGGTTGCCGACTCGTTTCCGTCCAAGCTGTGCATGGAGTCGCAGCTGGAATCGCTGCTGCTGCTGTCCGAATGGGACATGAGCGCCAGCAGCTGAACTTTGTCGTCGTCATCGCAGCTTCCGAACGCGCCTAATAAGGAAATCAGCATATGCGTTGACAAATATGGCAGCTTGAAACCAAACGGAAAAGACAGTTGCGCTTCAGGCCTTCCTCATGAATGTTCCTTCCCAATTGCGTGTTAAGAAGGCCTATTTCCTTACTGACATAACATGTAAGACGAAAACGTTTGGTTAACGTAAAAGGCTGTTCCTTCTCAAGGCGTTGTCCTGGTCAAGCGAATCGAGTCCGTAAGGCAGAACTCTCCCCTTTAAGACTGTGACTTCGACTTGACTTCACCGTGTTAGAAAGAGATGGCCTTCCGAAAACTAGGTGAATTTCTGCATAATAAAAAGTTTTGTCTTCACCTGAGCTAACAAGACGTCACCACGAAAGGAACGAACATTAAAGTATTCTGTCCAGTTATTAGAGAAATTACCATAAGCTAGACAAACGTTAGCTGCGAACGTAATGAATTAAGGATGATAAATGCAGTTCTTATATTTTTCTGCAATCACTTGGAACGCTTGTAATCGCATACCGCGTGAAATCGCAAAAATTTAAATTTTCTCATTAGAATAATTAAACATAACATTATGATAATAGTATACTTCGCATTCGCGACAAGAGACTCTTTTTTGGTACGCTCAATGGATACGTTGACATTTTGGCGCATGGTGGAGTAGGAGCTTGCCGTTACCTGCAAATTTCAGGGACTTCACGCTACCAATGCCAAATGGTCGTTTCATCGCGGTTGCATTGGTGTCATTGGTGATTTCTAGGTTGCCGCTGCTATTCCGACCCGTTCGGGCTACCTGCAACGCAACGACATGTTAACTGCGCTTTTCGGCAAACCGGTACGAATTTTAAGGTAGAACATCTTTTAGGCGCTTCCTTACGCGGCAACGACCTTGGCGCGCAAGCGAAACGACCAATGCACCTGTTGTTCTCTCTACCTTAGAACCATGTAAACTAGATAAAGAACGTTCGCCTATCAACAAAAGAATTTTTAACCGCTGTGGTGGAGGCATTGAAAAGTTGCAAGAATTTCTTCGAACGGTTAATGTCCTAGCAGTGTGTTTGATCTTGTCCAATGGCCGGCGTTCAGATGCACCCCGGTGGAAAGCGCACCGACTGCAGTCGCTTGAACAACGGCAACACTTGGCAAAGGAAAACGAAGAAGGCACAGCCGTCCACTGAGACCAGTTTTAAAGCAGCGCACAAAAGAAAAATGTAATCTCGTCAATTATATTACAAAGAGCAACACGACCTTAAGGATATGATCGGCAGTCTTTGCCAAACAAAAAACACGTTTCGAACGACTCATAAACGATGAATGCAACTTTTAGCCTAATAAAAGTCACCTACATGCAAAACTCTTTGCAAGATAAAAGTAAACGACTAGTAAGGTTTCTTGTTTAATAGCAACGCAAAAATTGTATGCCGCCACTTGGCGCGCGTCATTTCCGTCAAAATGTCGTAGCCTATAGAAAACGCTTGCACAAGGAACAGACGGTCACTTGAAAAGTGCTAATAATTCACGTCTGACTTCAACGACGAATGCGTATCTAAAATGGGCCCACCAAAGTAATAGGGGTACTACTGCCTTAGGGTGGCTTTCATGGACAACTTACACAGCAAGGTGAATGAAGAAAGAATCTAATTTGCAGAGCATTAAATGCCAAATATTTAGCATATATCATTAAGCATGTTGGACCATTGGAGGGTTTAAGCCCATGAATGTCCTGTGAACGTCGTGAAGCTTAACTCGCTAAGAGATTACGCATTTTCCTACCGCACATTATTGTGTAGCCTACATTATCAATTCAGCATAAGAAAAGAGGGGAAAATTAAGGCGCAGCGTTTACAAGCTGGCCGAACAATCGGTTGAAAGCAAAATGGAAGGAAGTTGGCGGAGTAAAACGAAATTGCACTGCCCAATGGAGGCGACGGTTTAGAATCTTTTCGAAAAATCTATGCGTACAGGTTTTATCGTGAGAAAGTGCACCGATATCATAAACGTCACACATCGCGAGTGAACGCATTGAATATGACACTTTCAAGTTGACGGCATTGTTAGCCTAAAAAAGACAAGACGACCGAATGGCCACTGCACAATGGCAATGCACGCCATGCAATGAAGCGTAACACAAAACTTCAGAGCAAACAGCACCGCCTCAGAAATGCCTAAAGACGCTTGCGCGCGCGCGCGCCTGCAGCTTCCCCATTCGCGGAAACGCCGCAGAGAGCGAGTGAGTAAGTGAGTGTACGCATAAGTAAACAAAAAGCCGAAAACGTCAAGAAATTGGAACCAATGTCGCGTCATTTCCGCCAGCGTGCTAGTAAGCGCTCGTCGGCATTCGAAATGAACTGGTTTGCTGCGAATCCGATGCCGCCACCGCCGCCGTTGCTTTTCTTGACCAGACGTAGAAAATGATGGAAAATTTTTAAAAAAATAAACACGGGGCAATCCAGTTTAAGCGTGAAAGGTACGATAAGTACGCAAGCTGAAATTGGAACGCCCAATCAACGCGCGGGCCATCCTTTGTCTAAGCGGTTCGATCAAACAGAAGCATTCAACCAAAGCGCGAAGCAACCCGGCGGCGCCAAAGTAAAGGTAAAAGAAAAAAGCACCAGCGCGCGCGCGGCACAGGGGACATATGCAGCAAATTAGCTATACGTCAATGAGGTAGTACATACTTCTTTGACCATACAAGTTTGCACTGTAGAGCGAAGGAAATGAGGCCGATGCGCTTACCGCGTGCACGGTGGAATGGACGGACGGATAATGTTTGAAGTTTGCCGCGTTCGCGGGCAAATGTCTTTCCTTAATGGAGATGCTGCACAGGGCTGCTTTTTTCAATGAATGCGCTGCGGCCGCCTGGCGGCTCCTTACCGACACATAAAGCGTGCCGAAATGAACCAGTTGAATGAATGACCAGTCGCTGGCCGCTCGGTCACAGACGGCTTGGCAAATAGAGCGACGTTGTGCCTACACGGCGACTACTAGGCTGACCGATGGTCATTGACAGAACGATGCTGCTTAAATGGCCGGCAAGATCAAATTGCTGCCGCCTGTTGTACGTCGGTCATGCACGGGCAGCTGACCCTTACACACCAGTGGCTCATTGAAGATCAAAGCCGGATATGCGGACAGGAGGGTGACGCGTTCATTCGAGAATAGCGGACGCTCAAAGTACCCTGTCAACGTGTCATTACTGTTGGCCTTGATCAGTGCCGCCCAATCATCACTTCACCATAAAACAGGTAAATTGACACTGACGGCAGAAAATTAAATATCGTCGGCTTCCTTTGACAACCCTCATAAACAACAATTCTATAGCACACGTTGGAACTTCTACTACATTCGAACGGCGCACCGTCCCAGTCGGCCGTTCAGAGGAGCAATGCCGGAAACGTCTTCATCGCGTGCTCGTCTAAACTAGATTCTGTCGCATTTCGCAGCCACCGCTTTCGAAAGGCTGCAACTAAACTTTCAAAAATGAATGCAATGGAACGCATTGTGACTACACATAGTCAGCTTAGCTATTTACGCCTTTGTTTTAGGTCAGTTTAGCATAAATTTATTGCAATCATGCGGAGTTGCTACCCAAACGTAAGTGTCCCCTTACGAAGAAGGTGAGACAACTTCCGCAACTTAAAGACTATGCATTACCTATAGCTGAGTTGCTATAACAAATATGAAAGTCAGCCTACTATGCGAAACAGAGCAGATTGCAATGTCCGAGATAAACTTAACAGAGAGCCTTTCTCAAACCCGTATGCAAATGTATTGAGGGAAAGAAGCCGATGTGAAAAGGAGCGCTCGAATTACATCACCCATCCTAGGTCGTTGTACTCAGAAAAACATAAGCACAGACGGGCATACCTGCACCGGATTAATAATTATGTGCTAGCAAATAGGGCGGTATGCCGAATTTATTGTTTCTCAGCATAGGTTGGACACAGGCGATTTTGTGCTGCCGTTAGCCAGCTTATTTCAAATTTTCAACCTGGTGGGAACAAGACGTTTATATTGCGCTCAAAGAAGACGGGAAGCAGCTTTGGAACGACGTTTAAATTTGTTGGTTACAAATCGACGCAGACAAAGTTAATGTTGAAGCAATTCTTCTCTTGCTGCGTCAATATGGAACAAACATTGTTGCTACAACTCGTGTTTGCTCTCGTCAATAAAGCTTAATGCTTTTTTTGTTGGCTTCCTCACCGCACCGGTGAATGGCAAATAACAAAGGTGCATGCAAACGCGAAAAGACATACGTACGTACGCCTTTGCCGAAAGCTGCCCGCACCGACACAACAAAGCATAAAACAGCTTCGCAATGGAGATTATCCCGACTGCCGCGCTTTTTTCACCATCGACATTGACAAGCGTTGCCTTCCCCTTACGCTTTACAAATTGCATCTACGTCCGATGCAGAACTTTTTTTGTATGCTGGAAGCGACAAAACAGAGAACAAGCAAAAAAAGGCTAATGAGGTTTGACCAGAAGCGGCTCTTTACATGACGCAATTGTTCGGCATACGCAAGCAGACCAATGTCTGCATAATTTCCATATTTTTGCCTAGACAAAACGCAACGAGACCGTGAGCACGTAGTTTACATCTTATCCGAATCACTTGGAGTCAACTTTTCATAGCGGATAGTATCTACACGAAGGGGACTTCCTCAAGAAAGCAACATTGGCAATAAAACTTGGTTCGACCTGCAATGCGCCAATTTTTTCGCCGCAAAAGGAAAGTTCGTTGACCACTTAAAAGTATTGTCCATTCATTTCGTCAATGTCCAAAAGCTGTGTACGCGATCTGGATCGAAATTTTGCAAACTGAGAGATTGAAAATCAGGACACGCACGGCAAGGCAATATACGAGCGCCGCCGAATTATCGCACCGCGCACCGTCAATGAAAGTCCCAACCAGCAGCCTACCGGATGCCTATTGTAAAGCGAAGCAACCTAAACACTGCGCAGTTGTTTCATATTTGGCAAATCAGTACAGTTTGAAGTATTACCAATAAAAAGTAACGGCGGTTTAAGTTTGAGCGTTTGTTTCCCCCCTAATCAATAAAGGTCTTCCAATTGTAAGATTGCAACAGGAATAAGCCGCTGGCCAAAGTCTATTCTGCATCGGAAGTCGCTACGCAGTGCAAGCAGGCTAACGTGCAGCGGCAGCTCGGCTTAGCGGAATAAAAAAGCAAAGAAAATGAAATATCTAGTTTTTGACCCTTTTGTATACGATCCGCTATTGGGAGTAAGCGCGAATTACGTCAGTCAACTAGAAACGATATAAAACAGCCTCAAGTTCAAAATTTCCTCAGGTATGCTTACACACCTTCCTTACCCCCGGCCGATAAACTAAGCGAAGCTACGGCTTCTGAACTCTACACAAATGCATTACTCCTTAGGGAATGTGATACTGACAAGCAACATGCCTACCATCAGTCAAGATGATCCATTTAACCGGAAAAGTTACGCGCATGTGCCACGTTTCGTATGACAGCATGTCTTAGAGCAATGAAGGATCAGAGAATGAAATATTAGGTTTTCGAGCTTTGAAGATTGAGAAGAGAAAATTTCAGTGACTCAATTGATAAGGTGATTACAGGCGAAGGTGACTGGACTTTACACTGCAAGTTGGTGATCCACTGGGCAAAGAGCGCGGCGCAACGAAAATGAACCAACTCATATTCTATTTAGTTTTGTCAGCAATTGACATCGACTGTTCTTGCGGACATGGCAACGTAAGCGACTGAGTGCCAAAATGAAAATGTCGACTCGAGCTTACCGTGCGTGTATTCACGACGGTAAGCTTAAGCGCGCCCAACAGGAGGCACATTACCTGAAGAACACGTACGCTTCATAACTGTGTGGGAAATTTTGAACGGGAAATTTATCCTCATCCATTCGTCGGCAAAATACCTTTTCACCTTTCATTGGCAATTGTCCTGTAAGTTCAGGTTGAACAATGTTGGGCGTTCATGTTATCTATGCATTCGCATCGGACGACATGCAGACAAAGAGCGCCCCTATGGCTTCGCTGATAAAATCGCAGCCAGGTCGCGTTCGAAATGAATGGAACGACGGATTTGCAATTCAGTTGTCCCGACGAGTTGCACAGATTTATCTGAACTTTTGCCGGAACAGCAAAAGCGTCAACGACGTCGACAACAACAAATGGATTGCAATGGACGGCAGCGCCCCATTTTTGATTGGGACAAATGAATCAGCAAAGCAACGCTTTCGACGTTGAAGGTGAAATGAGATGGCCACCTCTGAATTGAATGATCGCGCGCGCGCTTTGGGTGTGGAGCGCACTTGGATACATTTCACTTCAATAACTTTTTAAAACGACGTTCAATCGAACAACTTTGACCCGACCTAATCGAGGTCGGTGAACAACTAGGATTAAGTACGCAAAGTAGCCATTTCTCGGAAGCTTTCCAACGGCTATCTTACATTTGCCAACGCAATATATCAAAATACCGCGTTTCCTAATAGATCACTCATGGAAGTGCAAAGTTGCGCTGGGAATTCAAAGGGCCATTTGAATGATGAGTTGGCCAGCTATACCGAGTTGAATTCTACCTTTTTTCCCTCTTTGAAGAGACCTCGTAAGTTGGCAATAACGCAGGAAAAACACGTTGAACGAATTAGGCTGCCATTCGACGTACGTTTTGCTAATCAATTTCGCCGGTCGAGCTGGCAGCCTTAAGTGGTGGTGCCGAAATGCTTAGCTGCCGCTGCCGCCTCATCCGAACGGCACAACAGCATTACCTAAAGGGACTTGGCGCGCAGCATGGCATTTTCGGAACGACGGAATGGGGCAGGCTACAAACAAGGGGCATTAACGAATTTCTGTCCTTCTTAACACGGTCATATGCCCTAGTGTATTAGTATTACATTCCGCATGAAAATAATTTGAAATTCGCACGCATTCGTGGCTTACGAGAAAAGAAGAGTACTTATTAGCGAAATGTAAGTATACGACAAAAACAGAGGCCAGATTCTAGAAAAAACTGTAACTTTGCAGTGTTCTTCTCTACATGTTGGCTGAAGAGTATATTTTAGGCGCGTATAGCAAGTCGGATGCAGACGTCCGGCAAGGAAACCTTCTTGGAAGCGTAAAGCGCATTACAACTAGTTGCAAAGCATGAAGTGGTAACAATTTCATTCAGTCGACTTTTTTAATCAACAAAATCGCATCAATACTGGAAGCTGTCGTAAAGCTAATACTAATTGCAGCGCCAGCAAATGGCTGATGTACGGTAGGAATTCGTTGTTAAGCTTGCCGACCATTCAGACTAAAACGCCATGCAATGCTTTTAAGGGAATGATGGGGACGGTTAGGCCATTAAAGCTTTTAGCAGCCAAATAAAACAAGTTCGGACGGTGATATGGCACTCGTAATCATCCTTGCAAAGCAAACTCAAAAACTTACAGTTTGAGGAAAAAGTAGGCAGCGGTAGCGAGGAGAAATTCTCTTACGCACATCTGACTAAGATGACCTTTTATATGACCTTAAACAATCTCTTGTGCGCAGTTACTGCAGCTCAAAGAGTTAACGTTAACGTTTCCTTACTTTTTTCAATTCTATTCGTTTGATACAGCTTCTGTTCATTGCTTCGGCAAAGTTGTCAACTGCCAACATTGATAATTAACAAGCAGAAGTCTAATCGAAGGACGAAAAGGTCGTTTCCGGTAGTTGGGCATTACGTGAATGAACGCGTGTGCATACAGTGATCAGATTTTCACTAACAACCGCTCACGACAAATTATACAACTTTTTGTTCTTCAGCTTTATGCTGTAACAATAGCAAGCCGTTGGGGAAGAATGCAACAATATCGTCAAAGGATCCTATTTCTCGAAAGGTAGAACCTTTTTCTTGAATAATCAATTCTGCAAATTGCTTAAAGGTGGGCAGAGGGTGGCACCGCTTTCGCGGGCATAAAAAGAAAACTTAACCATCCAAAAAGGAACAGTTTCAATAAACGAGTTGAAGCTGAAGAAGAACATTTGGCCAGCAAGAAGACGCAGCAAGTTATCCAATTGGATTTTGTTACGAAACAAATCGGCAAACCACTGCCAATACAGCACTGCGTCATACTCAAACAGCAATGATACAAAACGGCTAACGTCACAACGCTTTTTTAGCTTTCAAAACTGGAAATATGCAGCACCTAGTCAAGCTTTACGCCGGACAAGCTCGAATACAGACAGTGTAAGCCAAAAATAGTAGACCATTTCGCCTAAAAGGAAGAGCAAAAAGTTTTGATGAGACATCATTCGCAATGGGAAAATCGACTTTCGCTCAAGCGCGCCAAAGGGTGAGAGGAAATAAAAGCATGCCAACAACGGCAACCTGCTCGACGTTGTTTGACGACAAATGGCCACGTCGATACAGAGACGAGACGCGAAAAGAATGCACGCTATTCAAAAAGTACAAATATGGATTTAATGAGAAATATGCCGCGGAAAGTAAGGCAAAGTTGTCAGCGACGTACGCATCTCGCGAGGGGCAATGGACGAAAAATAACATCCTTGTCATTCTTCGCCGCCTACTTAATAAGTTGCTCGTAGGAAACAGTTTCCCGCAATTGAAGAAAGTTCAATGCTCCAACAACACAGAGCTGACTGGACAAAAAGAAGCAAGCACTGCATGTTCTTCATCGCGCCGTGCAGCAGCAGCAGCATGCGTTCCAGTCTTTTTGGAGGGAGCAAGTTTTTCTCAGTTGGTCCTTGAAGCAGGAAATGATATTCCAATTAAAACGGGAGGAGGAGAAGTAGCAGGAAAAAGCTAAAAGCCCCGCTAAAGCTTGATTTAACGAACAGTTGCAAGGAGATGTCGTTTCACCAGTCTGCTGTGCAAAACGAGAGTCGCGAATATTTTGAAAACTTTTTTACGCCTTCCGTTGCAAAAATAGATAGCGGCACTCATCACTTTGATCAAAGGCTATTGTGGAAAATGCACTCGACTCGCACGTGACGGAGTTGCACTTTTTGAAATCGTGCTCAAGTTCACTAAAGCCGGTAATAATTGGCCGCCGTTTCAGAATTCAGCAAGTCTAAGCCATTGCAGGAAAATAGATCCTTATCGCTGGCCGGTGACGGCATAAGTTGCGCAAAGAGATGTGCCTTTGACATGTAGATTAATCTTGCCTTCGTTTGAAACGTGAATAACTGGAAATAGGCGCCTGCGGGAGAGAAACAGTTTGCCAAACCGCGGTGCCGAAAATTTTTCACTCAAGGCGGGACTCTTTCGCAGCACGCGTGATAAATATTTCGCCAGACGCTGAACGAGCTGACATGAAAAAGGCAGGCCGCCTACAAAAAACTTAAACTTGCTAGTTGCCGACGGCATCAACCCCAGCAATGCGCGACAGTATGTAAGCAACAATAATATATACACATATGACGTGCTAGCATTCAGATTAGCCCATACAAGAAAAGCTAATACAGCGAACTGCAAGGAATTGAAAAATAAATTCAAAAGGCGCTAAAGTACACGCGCGCGATTACCTTCACACCAGCTTTGAGGCAATAATGCAGCCGGCACCGACGTGTTGCGATGGCAAAAGACTCAAGTGTACATTCGTCGCATTCGCAACATCCTTTGCAGTTTTACCTTGCGCTTTGGATAGGTGAAACAATCTTTCGAAGATAAAGCCTTGATCGTATCTCTGCCTCGTCACTGATTAAATATTCTCACGGCTGAACATGGCAGCTATTTTGCATAGACTCGGCGATTATCATTGTAGGACCGGATTTCCCAATGCAATGCAAACTGAACGAGGTTTCGTTAAGCCCTATGCTTACTCTGTCTCTCCAGTTGCAATTTAGTAATAATAATAATAATAATAATAATAATAATAATAATAATAATAATAATAATAATAATAATAATAATAAAAGTCGTTCCTAATTCTTAGCCAACTGCCCGAAGCGTACTGAGCAGCCGTAGAAGACTTAGCGCGTGGGTGTTTTGAAAAATTCAGCCGCCATCATTCGTGCAGCTAACAATGGCCAAATAGGGCTAGCAAGCAACAACTGTCGCGGGTATATGCTCATGCGTATGCTGGCGGCTTAGCCGCTAAGCTTAAACGTTTTAACGGCGAATTAGCTTGATTACTAGTGCTGACATGTTCATGACGTCTGCCTAAACATATCCTTTATATCGATGCATCGCTGGCAGCTTGTCACAGAGTGCTTTCTGCAGTTCTGCAAGTTACTTACAGATCGCGTTGTCGCGGCTAACGAGGCGACAAATAATTTCCCGCCTATATTTCGCAGAACGATGCGGCAACCCTTGAAACCTATTTAGAAAAAAGTCAGCAAAGTTTTGACTACTGCGAAGGGTCTAACCCGCGGGAACAGAGTCGAAGCAAGCTCAACCTACCTTGGTAGTACTGTTGGAAAGGAGCAGAAAAGTCTTGCCTGACTTCTGGAAATAATTATCCTTAGGAAACGCCCCTGTAATCGCAAACCTAAACGTAAGGCATCAATCCAGAAAGAAGTTTGCTTCACGCGCCCTAGGGAGAGGCCGGAAAATCAAATGGATAAGGCTGATAATAGCCTCAGCTGTAATGAAACAATGGCTAAGAGATTTACAAGAAAAAGATGTCAAAGTCGCGCGCCCATTAGTGACGTGACCAATGCTTGGGAAAGCTTAAGGTACTTACAGTCGTTTTCCCTTAGCCACCGAGTATTCGTATGAAAGAGAGAGAAGTCGGACGTTGTGCAAGTGTTCTGAGGAGGTAGTAACAGGGATAATTGCTGGTTTTCAGCAAAATGTTGACAACGTAGGAGAGCTTTCCTAAATGACGTGAAAAGAGGAGCCGCATTTCCATCGGCGTTCCTCTTTACGACAGCCGAGAGTCGGTGATCGATTAACTGATAAAGTTGACGCCACACGCTTGGTAAAATGCTAGCAAAAATATTGTCTGAAAGGCATATTCAATGGAAATGATGTACACTTGGCGATGGCAGCTGCTTGGCGCGCGCCTCTTATATAGAATTGACCGAAAATACTTGAACTAATGGAAATGTTGTCGAGGAAGTGACTGGCGGCTTTGGCCATTGCTAGCGGAACACCAAAAGAGATTTTGAAGTGTGACACTTGGCAGGCAGGCGTCTCTCAAAGCGGAGCTAGTTTGACAGCTAGCGTCAAATGGGTCATTGTGCCAGCATTGATTGGAAAGCGATTTCCCTACGTACGTGTATTACGTGCTTTAACCTATGGCAACACGCTCGGTTCGCTCTTAGAGGTTCCATTAGACATCGTTGCAATCTCCCGGGCGCAATATAGCCGTGATATTTCTTGATCGCCCTTTCGAAGGGTTCGCAACGTTAGCACCGAAGGAAAAGGTCACTGCCCACTCTTATTGCCTTTTAAGCCGTAATGAAACGACGTGCATAGCCCTCGTGGGCGCGTTAGTCCGGAAAATGGAAATAGCACCTGAAAATGTGCAATTTTCAAATGACAAACTTGGAATGCAAAGATTGACAACTTAACGCGCTTAAAATGCCTACCGCATAGTGCGGGTGGCTGAAAGGTGCGGAAATTTTTAATAATATCTACAGGTGAAAGACCACGTAGCATCTGTTAAGCCGTTAAGTTCTACTTTTCGGAGAAAGATGAAGCGCTGAGAAATCCAAACTTCGACAGCCTCTTCTCAATTACACCGGTGTAACGAACGCTAGTAACAAACACTAGTCAACAACGGCAGCTAAGCAGCGGGTGTACAGTCTTCCTTGAAATCGAAAAGTAGGTTTTCAGCTCGGCAAATGCTATGCGCAACTTTTGGGACAGCCCTAAATTAGCATAATCACAAACCGTCCGTAAAACATTTTTTTAAGCAATTCCAAAAATGCCGTCATGGCGCTGCGCGAACACAAGATGCAAAGGCACATTATTACGCATACAATTCAAGAAGGACACAAACGTTGATCACCCTCTGAGGAATAAAGCTTTGGACAAGCTTTTTATTAATTTATTTATGCTAATTAGCAGCGGTTACCTTTTTGGACGGCTCTAACAGGCAGGCTGATTAAAATGCGGACGGAATTATGCTTTTGTTCTATTATCCTTCCTTGAAGAGGACACTCGTCAACAATTATTAAATTGGGTGGGACTTACGTTTGCAGACTCTTTTATTCCGATAAAACTGTATATAAAAGCTTTCGCGTACTCTCAAGCATTTTACAGAGCATCCTCTTCACCTTGGAAGTTGGTTCTCTCGCTTAGACGTACCTTCACTGCACCTGTTGCATTTAACAGACGAAAGTTTAATTTTCATGCTACCCGCCTAATAAGCTCTTATAGGCAGCCCATCTCCATCTTAAGTCTTGTGTTCCAAGTTAAAATTTTACATTCTTTTTCCTCCGTTGACATTTGTCCTCTAGTGCAAAACCACAACGAATCCTTGCGTAACGGTTTAGTATACTTACGAATTTGCACTTGCATGCTTGCTCTACAGTCAGATTTGTCATATGTTTATTTGTGCAACAATGCATGTTGCAGCATCCTGTGCAAACATGTTTCGCTTAGAATTCTAAGCTCCGAAGTTAACTGTCCGCATAATCTTTCCGAAGTGACTTTTTCTACACTGATCATCCTCTACGCAGAGAGAATACTAATACTGGACACCGAGTAGGACTGCCATACTATAGTTCAATCGTATCGGTTACTAAAGTCTCTTTTTCGTAGAACCAATTTTGGAATGTAAATTATTTAGGCTAATCCATACTTAATTATTGCATGCAAAGTAACGGAGCTGTAAAAAAGTCAGTGCTTCAAGAAATGATTACAATCGGGCCACACCTCCACAATCTGCTGTTCACACAGTCGGAAGATGTTCAAAGACGCATAAACAGCGTGCATCTTTGAACTCGTTTTGCAAATTAAGCATAACCTGTTCTGCCTACGGAGTTTGACCAAACTATTAATAAATGCTAAGAGAAGAGTACATTCATCCGAGCTGTGTTAGCCCTAGCAGCCTTGAATGCGCACTCCGTCTGTAGCTCGCTATTCTATTTAAAAAAATAAAATTCATTAAAAGATCACTCTATTGTGCTTTATGAAAATTACTCTATCGCATTTTAATAATTCCAACATTCTCGTGAATATTACACCTTTTCTGACCACATCTTACGTGGTATATATTCGTTATTTCCTGAAGGCGTTTCCCCCGCTTAAACTTTTGAGATGCCGCGTAAAATGGCTCAAATCCTAACAGCTTACTATTGCCATAATGAAAAGTTTGATGCAAACAGAATCGGCTGCTTTGCCCGAATAAGGATACAGTTGCTACGGACAGCGTATGCCAAGCAAGCGCGACTGTGGGCGAAAACAGTAGGCATTACCAATTTTGGAGAAAGCTCGTGTTTCGCTGCACCGAAGACTGAAAAGAGGCGGCTACCATTCCTCACTGCCCTTTTCAAAATATGAATAGGCTTAGCAACAACAACCCGCCCTTACGTCATATGATAGGCTAAAAGTTGGCTGTATGCTAATGGACAGCCAGGTGGAGAAATCGCGGTGAAAAGGATGAAACATGATCCTCAATAGAGCAGATAACAACTCGCTGCCTTCAAGTATTCTACACGGGCGTAAAGGTGAATGCTGCAATTGCTAATGGGCGTATGACAACGCGTTTCTACTTTTAAGCAGCAAAGTCCACTTTCATACTTTTCAGTACTTCGGTTGAACAATATCGATAGAGAAGGAAGGTTGATTAACGATCGAAGAAAAAGTTGTACAGCGGACGAGGTAACACCTCGACCAGCCTTAACTTTCTGCTGCACGTCAGAGGAGAAGTAGACCCATTAAGAATGCGGCATAAATAATCGCCTGGCAGGTGTAAGGCAAAAAAACTTGTTACTTACGATTTATTACTATCGTTTGCAACAACTCAAGGGCAACTTGACAGGACTGCTAATTTGCAAGTAGGGAACGCCTACCAGCGGCCAACCTACCAAAATGCCTCTTGCCAGCAGCTATTTTGATTAGCTATCGTAATCAAGCTCCGTTAAGGCATTCTGACAGTTCGCGAATACGTAAGCCAAAGGAAAGCAGATGCGCATATTATGAGATCAAAAAAAGCTTATCGCGTTATCCCAGCAAGCGTTTTACAAATAAGGCGACGCGTAGCGGCAGCATGCGTAAAGGTGTGCTTACCAGCTTTCGCAGGACGCTGGCCATCTTGTAGGCGAAGGAATGGACGCTGGTGACAGAGATGGAGCTCCGGAATCCCGGAGAAGCGTTCAGCCAGGTTACAACAGCGGTGTCCTGAATAGCAGACACGTGGCGAGCCGATGGAATCGTTCCTTTTCAACGCAACAATGAGCTCTGCGTGAGTCTGAGGTCCTTGCAAACAGTGTCTGCGTCCTTGCCTCTTCCACTTAGTTGGGGCGTTACGCTTGACCGAATGAATTGTCTCACGCTGACCTGCCAAAGCATGTTGACCGAAAATGGTCAAACAAGTGACCGAGCGAAATGTCTACTGTAGTTCTACTCGTCGGCACGAGGCCGCCACGTCAGCATTACCAAGTCGGCGCATCCTAGCCATGACCCGTTCGGATTACGGCTCATTAATGGCGAGTAGCAGAGCAGCCGTAGGACCTTTCCTGTTGGGAGCTTTGTCGATCGATTGTCATCAACGTTCTATCTTGTTATCAGAATGTCCGGCAAGGTTTTCAACTAGTATAAATGGAAAACGAATTCGTCATGCAAGATTTACCATCGTAGGAACAATGCATCTCAGCATCTGCAATAAAAACGTCAAAACGGCTTGTTCAACAAACAGTCTACTGTCTTCGAGCTAAGAGAAGGATGAAAAAAAAGATTTAACGCATCGCCTAGCGGTTAGGAATTCCAGCTTGAGCCGGCATTCAAAAGGAATGATGGGAAAGTGGACCGATGGATCAATGGACGCATTCCATGCTAGGTCAGTGCCACCTGAGAACCAAGGGAGGCATAGCTCCACTAGGATCGACCACATTGCCGCTCAACCTACGGCACGACAACACATGGCTGCACACTTCCGTTAATGCAGATTGCCTCGTGTTATCAATCTGGCTAGGACAGAATGATTTATGCATGTTAATTCTCCGCAGCTACAACCACATTGTTGTCCACTCCGCCGTGAAAGAACTGCAGACCAACATATGCCGTAGATTCTCTATTTCATGCTTTGCTCGACGATAAAAAGCGACCACCATCTGGCAAACCAGGAAAGTCGAATACGAGCTCTGCTTGCTGTTGAAAAAGTGTTAGAAGAGGAAGTTTATAGCTTTGAGTGAAAACTATTTGTCTCTTACGTCTTCACCTATCAGCTGAGTAGCACCCAGAACTTCAAGCGAAATAGGCGTTTGGCGCCCCATGGATAATGGGTGCGTAACGGGTATACGCTGTAAAAAAAAGTTCGAGACCACAGCCAGCGCATGCAATGTTACAATTTCGATTTGTCCACGGACGAACGTCCCGCGGCATGACGTTCGCGCTTCGCCCCTTTTAGGTGTCATCGAAATTCAAGCCAGACCGACTCGGTAGAAACAAGTCGGACTTTGCGGATATGAAAAAAAGGTGCTAAACGCGATGACGAGAGACCGCATGTACAAGATGCAAATGTTCAAGCAGAACTCAAGCCTTGACTAGACATCAGAGTGGCGGTTGGCAACTATGGACTACAAAACTAAAGCGGGAAAGCATATCAGTTCGACTATCGCAACTACATACGAACTCTACCCTGCCACCGACTGTCCAATGGGGTGTTGAGGATGAATAATCCATGTCCGCATAACTTCAAAAGGTTCACATCCTGCTGGTTAGTTTTATGGAGACGACGTTTTAGTTTTCTTAACAACAACGTGGTCGTGGTAGCCGCAAAAGCATAAAATGAAACTTTAAACCTCTAACTACTATATAACCTGTCAGCGGAAAGTGACACTGACAATGCGTACAAACGAGCAGCACGCAGTTTCGCCGGAATTCATCTAGTCCAAAGCTTTTTCTTAAGAGGTAGTAGAAAGCTACAACTAGCGATAACGGAGTAGCTTCATCGTATGATGCAGTATAGCTTTTCCGTCAACTGATCAAGCTTAAACTGGAAGTACCAACATCGTATAAGCGTTTGGTCGAAGCAGTGAAGCGGCGAGAAAGTAAAAAAAGCGTAAGCGAAATTCATCCCATATACTGTAGCAACTGCACGGGTAGCGTAAAAATATTGTAGCTTTCTACAAAGTCAAAAACCTACTATCAGTCTTTGTTGCTACAAAAAGTATAGCACATGCGAATGTAAGGCATGAAGCAGTTGGCTCAAAACAGTGATGCACGGCTTATATAGGCGTTGCGCTATCACAAGTTGCCTCCTTTATTCAGGCGTCGACGCTTAAGGATATGCCAAGTGGATATCTGGTTCAAACGTTGTGGTGGTGCTCATATATTGTGCGCCGTCGTAAAGCGACTAGCTTTACCGTTTATAGAAAAGCCGACATGCAGCATAGTTGAATATAGTTTTTATATTTTGTCCCGCCATCTAGGAATTAGTTGACTGGCACGTCAATGCAAAATATTACAGAAAGCATATGAACAATAATAAGGAATAAAGCGGAAAAATTGTTGCAGAGCTACAGCATTATAACTAAAGGAACTAGAAGGCTCTGCGCTAAAAGCAGCTCAGAAAAAGTGAGTCGGAGGGCACATTATTTGCTTGGAAATACATCGGGTGGAAGTATAAGTCTTGTTTATTTTCTGTTGGATGGTTAGCCCACAGAACTCAGGTATCGCCTGTGACAATAATGGAGCGAACACTGAGGATAAATACACACATAGGACACAGTTGAAAACTCCCACTGCAACTTCAATGAATCCCGAAAAAGAGGATGTGGACCACGGTGAGTGCCCTACTGTTGACTTGATGCCACGTGCGCCAAGTCTGTTCAGATTACAGCGCAACCAACCAATGTAAGATTAATGGCTTAATGATATTAAAACAATGTTGCGTCGTCAAGTAAGTGCCTTCATTTTGCAAACCCGTCTATATAAGCGATGAGGATAAAAACTGGATAGTATTTTGATGACATATTCCCAAGCAATGGAATTTTAAACTTACTACTCAATATTCAGTTTGCCTATACAAACAATAAAGCGAAACTGAAAACATCTTTCTAGTATAGATGGATTAGTCTAAAAGCGTAAAGTATATACGCACTTACGGGCACTAGACCTTAGGCATTCAAAGTTTCTTGCCTGCGGACATTATTGAAGGCGGAGTGAACATGGGAAAAAATTTTAAAATTCTAGAAAAATAGGACTTAAATTAGCTTCACGCTGAGTTCGAAGTTTGTGCTTTATTAGACTGGTGCAATAGTGCGTCCGGTTAAGTTGGCGCATCAAAAATTTTGCCTATTGTGCTTCAGCTTAACTACGCGCACCATAGGCGTTATTCTACCGAGCATCTGCAAAAAAACCATCAGTCACTTTCATTCATCGATTGGTTACCTTCTCGCTTTTTAATGATGCACTCCGACAAGATCGATCTTCGGCATGGCATACCTTTGTTCATAAACCAAGGAAAGACAACAGCGGGATATGTAAGAATCTTGTGCAAGTTGTATTTCTAAGCATGCATAAGAAGTGGTACAGGGACTTAAGCAGTGGCAAATTCAATTTTCACAATCGACCGACGTCGGGGAGACCCTAGACAAAGTGTAGACATTAGTCCTGAGTTTCTTGTACCAAATCGTCACAGGAAATAATTGGACCTTCAGGGCTTCAAGAAATTAGCAGAGGTTCAAAAATGGGCTATGAACTTGGATCTGAACCACCTATTTCCTATTAATGTGGCATCCACATGCTGCCAGAAAATTACTGAAAGGAACGGAAACTATTTTAAATGAACAACATATTTACCGCTTGACTTCATGATTATTTTTATGCTGTCGTTATACATACATATATATATATATATATATATATGTATTTAAAAATATTTTATACATTTCCTAAGCATTTCGTACACTGCCTGTAATAATATATGTTAAAAGCAACGTACGAAATTAGGCACTCTGTAGAACGCCAAAAACCATTAGGCTATTCATGGAACGTTTAATGATCCATACATGTCCTATGCATTCTCTACAACGTCAAAGGACAAACTGGCAAAGCATTCAATCGACTCTTTCCATTTATGCCGCCGCAATCCTAGGGTGGCGACGCGAATGGAAGTGCATTCTAGTCAATACTTTCTTTGTACCTAGATTTAAAATTCGGCTAGAGCAAAATAGGATAGCAGGCACGAATGCCGGAAAAATTAGCTATTTTAATATTAGAACCCTTGCGAGCTATCGTTTTCTGCCTTAGCCTAAGCTTAAGCCATAGTACAGGACAGCGCAGCCATATCAGAGCAAGAAAACAGTATACTATGCTTCGTAGGTGTCGCCACCGTTGGTTTGCGGAATCCTGGGTGAAAAGATTATAAAATTTTTCGCTGCCCATCGTGCGACTCACGCTTTGCTTAGATATTCTTTTGGCACTCTGTATAATGCCTAGACATTCTACAGACTGTCCAGGCAAAGTAAACAACACATAATGCAGAAATTTCATACGTTTCCTAAAAATGCCGCGCATTCTACGGAGAACCGGCATTCCATACATTGCCTGTAGCATATATGTATTTATATATAAACTTATTTTTTAATATTACTGCTCAAGCAAGGCAGGCGATGAACTATTATTTCGCAAGACATATAACACTGCGTTATAACGGATTATTACAATAGATATTGCACGTATTCAGATAATGCCTATACTGTCGTCAGATGAAACCAAAGTATTTGCATAAAAGATATCATTTTTATACTTACAGCGGCAAACCAAAGGTTGCACAGACGACGAAACGGAGGGCGGTTGAGTGCTCCGCATTGGTCCAAAATTTCACTACGTGGAAGAGCATTTAAATTATAGAGCCTTTGCGAAGTAGCAACTGCAGAGCAATTGCGCTTGGCGCAAAGACGGAAACGCCGAAATCATAGACAGTGAATTGGGGCAATTTTTGCGTAACCTAATGCTCGTTGGCTGCGCTTGCCGCGTGGTACAAATAGGTTTGAACAAGAGCGCAATGCAAGGTGTGATTTCAATTTCTTCTCTGATTCGAACAAGCTCGTCATTTCAGCACAGTTTATCCAAGAATTCAATTGTTGGTTGAAATTGCACCCTCGGTACGAGATGCCTCTTTGTGGTGCCAAAGAAGCTCTTCAAATTTCTGCGCGCTGAATGTAACGGAAGACTTTACAGCCAAATCCTCAATCACACTTCGAGGAAGACCAAAGGTATTGTATAACAGGAAGAGATCCAACATGGTCACCTCAGAAGGTCCCTTCGAGTTCAGTATGCGAGAGAATCGTTTTTTAGCATTGCTCAGCGACTTTGCAAAGCTTTCCTCCTCTTTTAAAAGCATATCAGTGATTGCGTCTCTTTTCGGTTCCAAATGAGGATAAGCGCTAGCCATTACGTCTATCACACGGGCGACGACTTGATGCAGAAAGCTACGATCAGGAAATAACATCGACGCGGAATAAATGGCGCGACGAATCGTCTTTCTCAGAACATATCCAGAACGATGTGCTCCCGGCAATACGCCGTCAGCCAAAGCAAATGTGCACATACGACAATGGTCAGCGATAATTCTGTAATTGCAAAACATATTGTCGGGATCAGCCGTACCATAGACGTCCGCATAAGGAGGCAACTTGGCCACCCGCGTAATCTCTTCCATTATTGGCTGCAAGCGGTTGACGTTTTTTCTTGAATGCAATTTTTTCAACGACATATCAAAATTACCCGAAAAAGGTCAGTACAAAATGGCGAATCGACCTTTTGCAAAACGGCGCACAAACGTTCCAAGCCAAGACCGGTGTCAATGTGCGACGATGACAATCGTACCAACTGTGAATCAGGCAGTGGTCGGTGGTAGTCCATGAAAACGATGTTCCACAATTCGACAGCACGCCCATCGTCTGCGCGAAAGTAAATCTCTGTACAAGGACCGCACGGTCCCGAATGGCCGAGTTGCCAAAAATTGTCCGCTACACCACGAGCCGCTATACTGTCGGGCTTTAGTCCAATTTCCAGCCAGACTTCTCGAGTTTCCAAATCGCTCGCTATACCGTACTTCTGGTCACCGCCAAAAAATGACACCATTAATCTTTCCTTCGGTATCTGAACAAACGAACAAAGTTTGGACATCGGGACAGCTACGCAGCGGCTATGACAGAAGAGTCTGTGCCAAAAAAATGCAACCCTATCAGTGCCGGAAAAAGAATGTGCAGTTGCGCTTCGGCAGCTTTGACAAATCAAAGCGAAGCCGTTGAGTTGCTAATGATTATCAAACTTTCAAGAAGCAGAAAAAACTGTTTACCCCTTTTTGGGATGATCTTTCTTAAAGTGGTCCGCCTTGAAGACATCGCAAATTATGTTCTGCGTCGAACGTGCACTAAGTCTTAATTAATGGTACGCCTTTTGAAGCGAGCGAGATTGAAATAAAACTTAAAACATTTATGCTAATATTTCGCATTATAAATTTTATTGACTCTTCCGAATGACGTTTAGAATAAACAATTCAACTTCAGGTTTTTGCCTTGAACGATGCCCTGTCACGTGCACCTACCACGATCCTAGTGACGACTGCACGAACAGAAAACTACCGTGACCTACGACGTTAAAAAAGCGAATAACAACGCGGCTAAAGGGCCGCTAAATATTTAGTGCTTACGCCTGGATCATTCCACGTTAGCAAAGACTTGTGACATTCTCTCACACGGGATAATGTGCGCCTGCTAAGGAAACGCCTTCCTGAATATATCAAATCTGTACATTAGCATAAATTGTTGAACCCCAGTCGCAAATAGTTCAATATGCCATCGACCAGACAAAGCGAGAACGAAAAATGCTATTTCAACAATTTGAAGCGACGTTTTCAGACAAATCGAACTGGATAATAATTTTTAAAGCGCTAACAAAAATGATCGACTTAATTTAGCCTAGAGTCTGCCTGCTCCTGCTGATAAGAAGAGATAAAACTAGTCTATGTGATAAGATAGCTTAATTATGGATGGAGGATATTCAAATGGAAAGGTAAAAACGCACCTGAAAAACCTCGGTCAGAAGCGACCATGCTTGCTGACATACTATTTTCTTGGACAGATGACCATTAAAGGACCAATTTCCGAGCATTTCAAAGAAAGACAAATGACTGCGGTCGCAACCAACAATGTCAAGGTCGGTAAGTCGAACGCATCGCTGGTAGTTTACAGCCTTCGTCAGCGAAGCCAGACGGCTGTCCGGACGAACGATACCCAACAGGATTGGCTTAAATTGTACAACACCGGCATTCGTAAACAACAAAGTGCCGTCCTCTTTAGGTGGTACCAAACTGGCGGACAGAACATGCGTATAGCCGAGCTGTTCAAAAAATCTAATGAACGTCCGCCGAACATTGTCAGCCGTCCATGTGACTTTCATCGACTTTGACCATAGGACAAAAAAGCCAACCTCAAACGTACAAACAAAAACATGTCGTTTACGAAAAATCGCAAAGCAAAGATACATGTACACACGCAATGGACGTCGTTGAAAAAAAAGCTTTGTTGTATACACCCACGCAAAAAGATGATCATTACAGGTTGTCAACGGCGGAAGATACGGCAATTCAAATGAGAAGGCAAAAACGTCGAAATATTATCGATACGGGCAACGTTAGCTACGGAAACTACGGTAAAATATACTCTTGCCGACACTGCGCCCTATTGCTGCTCGGGCTCTTCCGACGAGCAGTTTACAGCGGCCAGAAGAAACTGGTCTGGATCCGGAATCTCGCCCAAAACACCTTCAACGAAATAAATATTAAAGTCGATTTTTGAAAAAAGAAAAACAATCTCGTCACCTGCAATGTCGCAAAACTCGGAAAATGACGTAGACTGCAAGCAATCTTCGAAGTCGGACAACAGACTGTTCGATTGTTGAAGCAACCAGTCGTGATTGCTTGCTATGAAAGCCTTCAGCGCTGCGCTCCAATTGTCGCTACCTTCAAGCGATACATCCTGCGTAGAATGATAACCGATTATATGCAGAAAAGAGAAGAGCGCAAAAAGTACGTACCGAAAAGCAACGACGGTATAAACTGTCGACCAAATAAAAGAAGTTGCAGTAAGCCGCGTACGAGCTGTACGCGGTAAGCTCAGCCGTAGGTTCGCTACTAAAACAGGGCAAATGAGCTGACATTTTCTTCGCGCATACGTCGGCTAATTCTCAAACCTCGAAGCCGCTTCATCATCAGCTGTTTTCCGATAACTAGCCATGGCCAGGAGACGTTTAAGCAACAGAATTTTGTTAGTCTCCCATTTTGACCGATCACTGATCAGCAGGTGGAGCACCACATAATACAGACAACCAAACGGCTACAACGAAGATTCGTCATTATCAACAACACTAATAATAATAATAATAATAATAGTCAGTTAAGAAAAAATAAAAGGAAACTATATGTGTAGATGTCAAGCTCACATGAAAAGCGTCTTGGCGCCACTCGCACACTTGCTGTGCTAGAAATGCCTCCAGGAGACAGGCATGCTCGTGGTACGCATTGGTCGAGGTAATGTAATACAAGCAAACAACGGCGAGATGAGGCAGAAAAGACAGATTGGCACCTCTTCCTCCGCCACCGGTGTCCGTGGACAACGACTCGCCTTTGGCAATGCGAAACATCAAAAACTTCAAATCGTGAACGGACGTTCTCAATCCGAAGTCGTTAAAGCCCGTATGATGGTAAACGTAGCGTTGGTGCCTAAAAAGCAACAATTCAAGCAAGTTACAGTGGTGCTGCCCAAGATGGGCCCGGCAACGTCACTTACTTTGCCAACGCGGAGCCGTAGTCGGCGTCTGAAGTTTGTGGGCCCAAAAGTGGAAGCAAGCCATTGCACCGAGTGCTCGCGTTGTGCAGCATAGCGCTTTCCCATTCGGCGCGGTTTGTGGCGCTGCTGAAATAACCCCAAACGGGTCATTTAAAACAAGCAGCCCAGAAAAGAGGGCAGCGTCAACTACTTACCGGACCGCAACCACGTGACAATCGTAGTGAATCGCGTTTAAGTAAGACACCGTAAAAATTGACTTGGATTTAACTGCACTCTGTTCGTATGGCTCAATGTCGACCACCTTGCTGAACGTGTACAACCCGATTGGCTGAAAATTGCGAAATACATTATAATCTACTGGGAGATACTACATAAGGACGAGGTCGACAACAACGTGCACGAGTGAATTGCCGAAAATAAGTATATATATACTTAGAGACCAAATTTCAAATAGCGTTGGTTTGAATTTAAATATTTGTGGCAATTTTTGATTACACACTGCCTACCTTCTTTGGATTTCCGATTAGACTTTCGCGACAGATAACGCAGTTGAGTTCGCTCTCCTTGGCAACCTCGGTGAACTCCTTCAATCGGTCACTGCAGATAACTATTGCGCCCGAGTCGGTAAGCTGAATGGTAAGGTAACTATTGTAGGCGGATAAAGCGCGCGCAAATTTAAAACGCGTGTCAACCTGCATTCCCAAACGCCTCAACTGCTTCTTGCGAACTTCCATGGCAATTTGTTTTTTTCGCCTTTTAGTTTCCAGTCTTGCCTCTTCAACCTGAAGGCAGAGACGACAGGAACGGATGCACAGCGGATTTTGCAGCCAATCGACAATCGTCGTTGAGCGACAAACCTTTTTGGCAACTACTTCGTTCTCGCGCAGTATTTCCATCAGACCTTCGGCAAGACTACCAATGTGCTCCTTGCTGGAGACCGACTCGAGACGATGCACAATGGGAACGCAATCCGTTGCTACATGCAGCTGAAAGCAAAATGGTGCGTCAAAGTCGGCTTACTCCGATTGTTGAGCTGTACGCATACTTGGGACGCTTCGTGCCCTCGGCATAGCTCATTCAAGAACTTCAACGAAAAACGCAAACCCGGACGCGCAACGAACTCTTGCAGTTCGTCCGAATCAAGCCTAAGATGGGGGAAGAGACGTCGGATTAAAAAATCTTACAAAACATCGTTTGTCGAATGAATGCTTACGTAAGACCTTGTCTGCAGGCCGCGGGAGCATGAGCTAACAAGTAGTCCGTTGCTCTGCTCAGGTAGCCGGCTTTAACGAACTGATTTTTCACCATGCAACCGAACGACGAAGTCTACAATTGAAGAGTCAACATCGCTACTTGAGCATCAAGGCTTGCATACCGTAACACCGGACATAACTGTACACATCATCTCTCCTTCGGCGCGAATTTCGGCTGATACATTGTTGTCGTACCTGAAAATCATTTATGCTTTAACCGTAGATGCGCGCAACAAAAAAGGGCCTTTCAAACACGTGTTTTTTCGCGCGCATTTAACGCCCGCGGAAAAGCAAGCCTACCTCGTAAAGTCGGAGAAGCCGTCAAAGTATTTGACAACAAGCTCGATGCGCTCATGCGAACCGAGCGTCAGCAATCCGACGGTACGCAAAATTTCTTCCTTGCAACCGATCGGAATGTTACAATCGCCGTGCAAGAAATTCAAAAGCCAAACGAGGTCGACGGCCACCTGCGGAAAGTCGACAAAATCCTTAAAAGCAAAAGGCGTGACCGCGAAAGTAACGCAAAGCGGGCGCGGGCTTACCTTGAACTCGTCGTCCGAAAGGGAAACTGCTTCTTCGTAAAGACGTTTTACTATGTAAAGGATCTTTTCAGGCAGTTGAGCCGCATGAGGGCGAAAAGGAGCGCCGATTAACTGAAAAAAATATATAACTTACGGCTCGAGTTGGCAAATAGTTCTTAGGCGACAGAGACCAGCCTGAGCTTAGATATAAAACGCGGCAGAGCTTTAAGCGACGGATCGAGCAGCTTTGTTCGGTTGCTTTTGACTTTTACTGCGCAATGGAAAAGCTCCAACAGCGGATATATATAGTCAAGATCGCACGTCGGTGGTTTGTCAAACTTTTCAAGCCTGCAAACAAAAACAAATGGGCGCTTTCAAGTCAGCGCGATCGAACGAAAAATTCGACCGACCGTTCAAGCATGACGGTCAAACAATCCGGCGTAAACAAATAGGACAGATTGAATTCTTCGCTTTCGCTTCCTGCAACAAAACAAATGCTACCTCGCACAATAAGGTTAAGCGCCCGCTTACGCTCTACGGAACCATTGAAACCGTGAACAAATTCTTCCGTAGCATCGCCAAGCAAACCTCGCATGCGGTAAACTATGACCATTGGATCGACACCGTGAGCTGGGTACCAAACCCGTTTAAAAACTTCGGCTACCTCCAGATCAAGCGATATGATCTTTCCGTCAACCAGAAGCTGCAGCCGAAATGATCACGTGCTTAAAGAAGTGATGCAACAAAGTTAAGGATACGTACCTCCATTCCATTGTCATCTTCAAGAAGAGAAACGAGCTCGCAATCGTTGCATATCTTTCTTTTGATGTCGCGCATTGTTGGACCCATGTCTGGGTCGCTGCTACTGTAGGGGGAACCGCTCATGCGACCTTGTAGGAAGTCCTCTTGGGCTGGATCCTTCTCTATGTTAACTTTGAACTCGGTCAAACCTTTGTCTTCCTAAAAGAACAACGTACATCCTTCAGAAACTAGCGCCACCTGACGGCAATCTACCATATCGATGGCAGCACACATCCTGTCGAACGTAAGGAAGGCATTTCTGCTTTCCGGGCTCGGCAGGGACCGTAGTAGCTCAACACAAACTTCCAGGAAGTGAGGCAAGTAGCGCCTATCCTCGGCTGGAAAAATAGCACAAACGATGGATGCTTTAGCGAACGTAGGCGTTGCAAGCTCACCATTCAAAACGTCGTCCAGAACGGCAAGGAAATTGTCTCTCGCAACGTTCAGTAAACCGGTACGCCACACGTCGTGCCTATAGGATACAAAGTATCCCATCATGGCTCGCTTGATTATTACAAGTGAGTACTGCTTGCAAACGTTCGGAACGTTGGCGCAGATAAGTTTAAACACTTCTAAAAAAGGAAGGAAATAAACCGTAGCAGTTATTTCGACCATAACGCCAAATTTGATTTAAAAAAACAACTACTGACTGAGCATAGGGAAGGAAAAAATATTGATTCAAACATAGTAGGAGCTGTAAACAAAAGCGCGCCTACTCTCACTCTTTTGCTCTGTTTACTTACCGGACAAAAATGACAAGTTGAACCCGAGAGACGCGTCCGTGGTGACTTCGTGGTTCAACTGATGGCTGAGTAGTACGCAGGCCTTTAAAAGTGAAAAGACTTTCGTCGCCGGCAAAGCTAGGAAAACGAAAGCTTCAGCTCAACACTTACGGTGTTTATACTGCTAGTCAATTTGAGAAAGTAAGGTTGCTCGCAGAACAAAACGCTCCAACGTTCAACCTTCAAAATGCTAATCAAGCCGCCAAGGAATTGGGCACTTTTGTCTGGACCGAATTGTTCCAACTTCCAGAGAAAGCTAGAAAAAACAACAAGGCTTACTGGAACGGCGGCGGTAGTTTTCATTCCTTGCCTGATCATGTATCCAAAAACGTCGGCATCCTTCAACTCAAGACGGCACAATTTGCACAACAGATACATGGCTAGAAGGCGAACAAGCGGCGAATTGTGGAAAATACATTTTTCCAACCACGTTGAATCCGTGAACCGTTGCCCGTTGCGAACATCAAGTACGGATATTTTGATCAGGTTAAGCGCGGCATATGCAAACGCTTTTGCTTTTGCTACCCCGTTTTTACCCTGCGTCACTACTTTACATGGAGCGACTGAAAAAAAGGCAAAGGTACGCACTGCAGCAATACTCGAGTTGCTTTAGATTGTCGTACAGTTTAAGAGACCGCGGAGAGCAGCCCGCTGCGTATCATCCGATGCGCAAAGGCTGATTTCATCCTCGCTCCGGCCGGTTGGCGTAACAGAATTTTGCAAAGCATTACCAGCTGGCGAAAAGTCTGAAGAAAATGCGGTTTAGCGTATAGAAGCATAGTTCAAAAAGCGTACGTAAGGAAGCGCATTCCTTTACAAGGTTGCAAATGATTCTCAGGCAGCAAAGAATAATTGATTCACCGGAACCGACCCGTGTCAAGGCAATTACCTCCTTTACGATGTTGAGGACTGAAAAAAATGGCAAAATTTAAAATTAGACACGCGCTGCAGGCATTCATGGTGGTAGACATACCGCATTTTGCCCAAATTGACTCGCTACCGTCCAACACTCTTGAGCATCTGGACAAAACTGGCAGAAAACAGTTGACAATCTCCTCCTGCAACACAGTCACGCAAAAAAGTTGAACAACGCAAAAAGGACAAATGTCAAAGCACTACCGAGTGGCAAGGTGTTCCCAAACGTAGCGTGAAAAGCACCCTGGATTCAATCTGCCTGCAAAGGCAAGCGCTCGCGTAGAAATTGTTGTACGCCATTGAGGCAACCATTTCAATGGCGATCATTCGCGGTCGGAAACGATTGTCCGCCATGGCGGCATCGAGTACGAAACCTCTCCAAGTCTTAAAAATTTATCCGCTTGAAATAGAGCACAATAACCGCACGTCATAGTCCAACCCTGTTTATGAATAGGCGTTCCTTGCAATAATCGTTTTTGCGTAAGCAACAATTCAGAAAGGTACCGTACGCGGCTGCCAGTCCATTCAAGCAGGCGAGGCAATTCGGCCTGCAAAGAGGAATCGAAATTAGAACAAGCGGATCGGCAATGAGGGAGAGCTCATGAACGTCAGAAAACTTAGGTCTAAACCAGTGGCGGGAAACTACGAAAAAAGATAGTCTGCCTAAGGGTACCGCTAGGGATCAACAATCGCAGTTATCATTAACACTTCGCGCTGAAGGGATAAAAATACGAGCTAACAGCTCGTCAAGCGTTATGTTCAATTCATAAACTGCTCCTGGCTGCGGTCGGTGGAACCAACAGGGAAATTGAAAAATTAACCTTCGCTAGACAAGATACAGTAGCCCTTAAGCCCTCCATCAATGGTTGACTCTTTCTCTAGGACAAAAATGTTGAAACAACTCGACTTGACTAGCAGCCGAATTTATTCACCCGCGGTGGAACGGCAAGCGTCAAATAAATAAAAAGATGGGTCGTCAGGGAAGGGCTCCGCTACTAACGAAGCCGGCTTACTTTGATCTGGCATACTCGTCCAGCAAGTTGGATGAAACTTCTCCGCGTTCGTACTCCAACGCTACCATTCTCAGCATCATTAGTTCCTGCGTAAATGGCGTCGTTTAGCTGAATGAAAAAGGCGTAGAGCATTCATTATTCTTGCCTCGTGAATGGCCCGCAACTTTTCCATTGCCTTTCTGCAATCGCTGCCGTAGCATTGGCCGATCGCCTGCACAGGAGCGCTCAGCTCGGTCGAACTGCCCGGAGTTGACGCGGGGCACTCGACTATGACGGGCAGTTCGCGCTGAGTTAAGAAAACGAGCTCATTGAGAGACTTGATTCAAGAAAAAAGATGAATGAACAACTTTACCTGAAAACCGCTTGTTTCCTTGAGCACCATGTGATATTTGAGCAACGTAACGCTGTTGTTGACCGCTTGGATGCATTGTTCCGCCTTCTCCACCAAGTAGTACATACGTTGCACCGACTGAAAGTGGTCAAAAGTTTCGCGCCGGCTGACCTGAGCAGTTCGAAAAAAAATACTACTTTTCCCCATTCATCGTCGTTGGTTATTTGATCAACGCCAGGCACTCTTCGACAATAGAGGGCAAAATCGAACTTGCCATACTTGCAAAAGCCGCAAGAATTGCACAGGAAGGGATCCCTCTCGTTGTAGTTTATAGCCCTGAAAGGGGACGATGCCAACGCAGGTTCATATCAACAGTGGCGCCCACTTACCTGCACTTGTGACATTGCAGGGCATTCTCGCCGCAGCTTAGGCAAACTCCCGGTTGACTGCGAACCACGGCCGAGCACCGAGGGCACATCAACACTTCGACAATGCCTTTGTCGTGAAATAGCGTGAATTCAATGCGTAAACTGCGCGCTATGAAAGGCACCGCAAAGTCCATTTTCACTTCGGAATGACCTTCCGTCACTGGGAATTCCCTTGCCAGCATCCATATGTCGCTTTAAGCAAAAGGATTTTGAATGAAAAGAACTAGCCTAAACCCCACTTTGGAGGAATTTGAAAAAAAAAAGAATTAATTCTTTCTTTTTCTTTGCGATGGCACAATAATAAAGCGACAGAGAACTTGTGTCAGCCTACTTTCTCTTCAATTCAACGGCCGACGAGATGGTGTGGTTGCTGAAATAGACGGATATTCTGCGAACGGACTTCTTTCGACGCGTCTCGCTTATGCGAAGCAAAAGCTTCGCAATTTCGCAGTAAGACGTCAGTTTAACGCGGATGCTGGTTGTCGTGAACTGCGCTTCCTCCTTTAGCTGCTGCAGTTTAATCAACTGAAAATGGAGGCTCAACGTCAGCGAATGGAAAAGGGCAAAGTTGCAACAACAACAACAACGTTTACCGCCATGGGTGATTCAACTTCGTTGCAAGCATTGCACAGACTGCTGCAGAAGGGAAAGCCGATCAGTTTGACGTAAGGGACAAGCGCCCTGAATGAATTTGCATATACGTGTCGACGTGACGAAAACTGAAGCCGAAGCACCAACCTGCACGTGTTATAATCTTTGTGCGACGTTACGGCTTTGGTAAAATGTCGAAAGCGTTCGAAGACGAATTGAAAACGAGTATAAACCTAAAAAGGCAACACGGCACCGCTGTTTACGCTTGGAAGAGAAACGATCGATCACTACCTCCTCCGGAGTACAGAAATGAATAGTCAGGTAACAAATGGCGTCAATGAAGTGAAACGCTCTTAGGCCAAAGTTCTCAACCGATGGCCAAATGGAATTCCAGCAAAGGTGAAGCAACCATTGCTGCTGCTGCCGGCAAGCGCAGCTATACAATGAACACGTTAGGTGAGAGCGGCCTTGCGTCGCGCAATAGTGATTAGTACCTCGAAAGGGCGTACAAAAGGCGCTGAGCTTGCCAACGCCTTTGCGACTTTGGCCATTGAACAAGAAAGCGCAGGAAAAATTGTTTCAGGCTTTCGCGATTGCTTTTGACCAACAGATTTTTGCACAAGGCGCCCGCAAGCGCGATCGAATACTGCAGAACGTCGGATGCTGCAAGCCGGTTAACCCAAAGTGAGCAATTGAAATTTAAAAAACTAGCAAACATCTACGTACCGGGTCGGCTGCGCTTTCCTTCCCTATCGGCCGGCGGTATGAATGCCGCTTCGATCAGTAGAAAGGCCTGTTCGGCTATGTTCTCATGAGCGCAGCAAGCTATGCGAAGTAGTTGAATAAAGCTGCCTGAAAAGGGTCAAAAACAAAAACTGAAGAAACAGCCGACCGCATAGCTATTCGAACTTACCACCCTGGCGCAGCAAAAAGTATTGCCAACTTCCGGTACGCGAGTTAGCAATTTCCGCGCACCAATTCAGTATGTCAAACTTAAGGAAGAAAAAGAAAGAAAAAAGGACGTTTTTTTATGACGTTGCAGTAGTCAACGCCTACCATGATGGTGAGGTCGTCGTAATGCTGAATATGACGAAACCAGGAGAAATAGCCAATCTTGCCAAAATTGGATACAAAAAGGGTGACAAAACTTTGCACTTGCGCTCGCAAGAAGTTTTCATCCCGAAAACGTTTGTACATTGCCTGCGAACCCATTATGAGCACCAGTAGCTGCAAACAAACAACGCAATGCCTAATGGACGCAACAGGCAGCTGGAGCGAATACCTTTTTGACAAACGACTTGACGTCAGGCACCTTTGGATTCATTACATACTAAAATTTGCCAAGCAACGTAAAAAGCAACGTAGCAAAATGTTTTCCGGCTAACCTCGTACAAAAGATTGACCCAGTCCCTGGTGAACGCCTCGCGTTGATTTGGTATCACCTCAATGACTTTGCGAACCTGCAAAACGCCCGACCGCATTGTCAGCGAGCTAAAACGAGACGGCCGCCTAATACCTGGTAAGCCAAACGGACCGTTATATCAGTTAACAGTTGGTGATATAAGAAAAACACGTCCGTCATGAACTCGGAAACAAAGGCACGCAGAAAGAAAGGAGACAGGTTGATTTTTTCGGCCGTAAGCACTTTAGTTATTTTTCTTTGCGGCTGAAAGTCAACGATCAAAAAGTGCGGGGCACAGTAAGCTTCCGGTGGGCTACCGCTGGTTTATTTTCATCGTCCCAATAGCGCAGCAACAGGACCAAAGTTCGATAGCAGAAATCCAGCAAGCCGCTGTTCCGCAGGCATACTGCCAGACGTAGGCTAAGGGGCTTATTTTCGAACTAAAGAATAAAGTAGCTCACATTTTTGAAGGGCGCGCGCGCTTACCTTGGACAACAGAATATTGAGGAAACGTAATTTCAGCACGATAACTTCGTTTCTTTTCTTTCGAACAAAACAATCCTCCGCGCTCTATAAAAGGACAAATGGACTACTAAGTACGATATAAAGGATACGCGAAACAACCAACTAACCAAGATGTCAAATTGCATCGAGTTTATCAGCCTTCGAAGAACAGCACACAGAATTGTCCTGTTGTAGGTAATTGTGGTATCGATGGCGGAGACCACCGAGTGCAACACCTTAAACGTATAACCATGATGAGACAGCTGCTCGCTTGAATGGCATCAGAACGAGGTTGCAAGTTGCTCGAATACGGCTAAGCTGAATTCTTCTTCTTCTTCGCATTTGCCGTCGAGCTCAGTTTGCACTTTTAGCAAATTTTAACTTTCAACCCAAACCTACGACTGCCTTTTGTAGAAAGTTAACTTGAGTAGAAGAAGCTTTGCTTTTCTCACTTTTAAAAACTTTCGCCGCTTTATACGCATAGTCGCCTTGTTTAAAAAAAATTGTTTACAATTTCGGACCCGCCAAAAAGATTAAGCAACGCGTTCAGCTCAAGGGGGCGAGTTGCCCATTCCCTTTGCTACGCTACCAATTGAGGTTCAAATCTCAAAGCCAGCTTTGGTTTGGTTCAAAAATTCAAAAGGCGATACGGTATTCAGAATTTAAAAATCAGGTAGACGCGGTTTCAGCCAGTCAATTCAAACGAACAATAGAAGCTGCGCTTCTTCTACCGCAACAGCGACAACAAGTTGCCATATATAAACGTCGTCGTCTTACTTTTATGATTATGAAGCAGCTGCTACTAAAAAAAAGTTACAAGCGATATTCTTTAAAAATTTCGTTTTGAAAAGAAGTAGAAGCAACTTCATTTCGCCTACCTGGAAGTAGGGTATCGTTGCCAGGCCGCTCAGACCGTCCACGCAGGTGAAATGCATACTCAGCTTATTGAGGAACATTAGAGCAATAATCTGAGAACTGAATAGAAAAGATGATTAAGAATAAAGAAATAAAAAAAGCCATAATCTATAGGCTGCCTACCGAGCGCACAATGCTCTTTCTTTGGGCGTTAAAATACTGTCGTCAGCTGCAGTTGAAACGGACGAACAGGAATCTAAAGCATAATACAAACAAGGCGTGCTATTCAATGCTATTGCGGATGTGTCACCTTTTTCGCAAGGCCGACTTTTGAATTTAACATAGTAAGGATCGCCTATAATAAGGCAAAAAAATAATGAGACGATATTAAAAAAAGGTGGACGCACATAGACTTGTCGAAGGTGGTTGTTCGAACGAGCTGATTATTTGATTTACATCCTAAAAAAGGATACACTGTCTTATCAAACAAAAGCGCAAGCGCGCGGAAGCTAACGAATACCTTCAGCGCTCGGCTCAAAGAGGCCGACACGTTTTTATCGGACAAAAAGTCTTGCACATACGAGTTCAAAATATCGGCGCCGCAATCCGGGTCGCCAACGGACAACATGGCCTCAGCTTCAGGCACATCTTTACCGTTTGCCCACGCGGTCAGAAGTTCGTCGGAGATGTTTTCAAACATCTTCTCTACAATGCGGAACGTGAAAGGAAACTCAACTACAAACTACGGACGGAGTAAAATAAAGAAAAGGACGCTCACCCTGCTGCTTTTTGTCGTCGGTTGTTTTCGGTATGAAATAGTGGAGCAGATTGCTAAAAGCCATTTGACAAGCGCTGCCCACTTGGAAATTCTGCAAGTACAAAAGCGCGCGCGAACTAGACGAAAATAATGCAAGCTGTTCAAAACTTGGCCGTACGTCCGAAAAGACCATCGAAGTAAAGTGCGCGTAGTAGGTGTCCATTTGTTCGGGGGCGAATCTGATACAGCTGAATAGTATTTCCACCAAATTTTCCACCAAAGTATCCATATGCTCTATTGTACACGTGGCGACGTGAGCTAGAGAAGGGCTACGGGCGGTCAACGAAATTATCCTGTGAAAGATGGCCATCAAATCGTCCACTAAATCGTTCGGACAATTTGCCTCTTCTTGATCTACAAAGGCAACGCGTATGGTCAACGAGAGCGCGGGTTCAAGATAGGCGGTATACCTTTCATAAATTTTGCCAAGCTTACAGGTCGCTTAACTGCAATACAACGAACCAAACGGACTATCCAGTACAGGAGTTCGCTGTCCGGCCGATTGTGCAGAGTGCCAAATTGGCTGTCAACGTACTTCAGAATTGCATTGTCCTAATAAGGGCATTTGTTTTGTTCATGCAAAACCGTAAGCGTTGGGAACTGGACGGTCAACCCACCTTGTAAAGGTGGTAATCATTCTCCGCAGTGAACAATGACCTCAGGAACATTTCTACTTCGTCCTTGAACATTCGATCGGAAGGCATGCACAAAATTTCCATGGCTAGTTGGGCAGCTTTGCTTTGACATCCGGCAATCGGGTACAGCGCATCGCCGTCCTTTTCGTCGGCCTCCTCTTCGGGAGCAAAATTGGCAAACCACTTTAGCAATCTCATTAGCATAACAAGCACTAGCTCATTCTTTATGGAGCACATAACTTCCATTGTTTTCAAGTCGTCCGGCTCCAGCATCAGCGTACCGAGATGATTTAGGAACCTAACTTCGCTGTACTTAAAGGTCGGTTCGCCAACCTCTTCGACGCCTACACGCTCCGTCGGGTCGTTGCTTCCAAAATGATGCTTATTCTCGGCGTAAACAAGAATATTATGAACGATAATGTGCGAAGTATCTTCTTCAACGCCGACTAAACACAAAAGCAACGTTGCCGTTGGCCAACAAGACTTGCTACACGTTCGGAACACTTACAAATGATCGTCAGGGAGTTTAGCGTGCTCAGCGATTCCTTAGTCGAGAAAGCAATGTCGTACCATCGATTGACCGCCGGGTTATGAATCTTTTTTGTAAAAGAAAGAAAAGAGCAATAAGTTGTACGCGCTTTGCTTAGCGGAAAGGTACCGGTACGCGCCGACCAAGAACTTCAAAATAGGATGGACAGTTGTCAGGCTTGCCTCCAAGTTGAATACGCAACCCGCGAATTATATTGTCGCCTGGTCGAGTTGATACGGTTAGTTGAGCGGTGTCGCCAGCCTAACGTCAAATAGAGTCAAAGCCTCTACGGCGTCAAGTACCCGCGAAAAGCCTACCTTTTTGATGGTCAAGCTCGCATTCGGTGTAGTCAATCGATTGGATAACAATGTTCGACTATAGACGGCAAGTACGTCTTTCCCGCCAAACTGAAAAGGATTTGCAGGTAATAGGCGCGCGTGGGAGATCAGCAACGATTTGGAAGCCTACTTCCACTTCCACCGTAGGGCAATATTCGAACAAGACTAACGAAGGTGGCTGATCCGTTTTTTCTAAACAACAAAACAAGTGCGCGTTAAATAATTGTCAAAAGCCGGGGGCGGGAACGTGTTACGTTTATAATTTCCTACGCCCCGCCGTTCGATGAAGCGCCGAAAACGACGGTGCCCCAGGGAAGGTTCGTTCGACCACAAAGACGACTGCTTTGGATTGACTTTCAAGAAAACCAGCTGAGTGCTTTCGGTGACCATAACGACGAACGTTGTCTGAGGAAAAATGCGTATTTTCAAAAACAGCCGCTACGCAACGAATCGGAAGAACCTGTCTTACTGACGAACTTCTGCGAACCAAGAAAACGTCCATTATCTAAAGCGCTACGCGGTGATTTGCATAAAGGCAAAATCGGCAAAGGCGATTACGTTTTTCACTCCATCGCTGCTCAACTCTTGGTACATAAAACCACTTGAATGAGTAAACATAAGTACGGGACAACGGCTTGGTAATTTCTTCGCAAGGAGAAGGCCCGGACAGGCGTCCACTTCGCTCCATCTTCCAAGAGAGTGGGAAAAATCGCTAAAGCTTAGAAAAAGTTGACAATGAATTGAATCGAAAAAGAATCAGAATTTATACTCGGAAAAGTCCAGACGGGTAACGTCGACAATTTCGTCTTCGGCAAGACGGCTTACGAATGTGTCTCCTGAATTTGAATATTTTATCTTAGTCGCCCGGAACGCCGTACACGGCGACAGACGCCAACCTGAGCTGTAGGAGATGAAGAGAAGCCTCAGCTTGTGCGAGTAGTAAATGGCAACACCCGAACCGAGAGTGCTGCCAATTACGGTCTCCGCCGAACGCTTACATTCCACTTTGAGCACTTCGACCATAAAAACTGGTTCTTCCGGCTTTTGCGGCATTTCGTCGGGCAAACACTGACGAAACACTTCGGCATTGGATGTTAAAACCAACATTTGCTTTTTCATAATTTTTTTCAACCCGTTAATGGATTCTGCAAAAACCAAAACGCTACTTGCAGCCGAAGGAGCAACTCTATTTTGCAAACGCGCGCATACCGTAGCAGACGAACGTTGCGTCAACCGCTTTTCCCACGGGAAGAGTGTACGACAGCAAAGGATTGTGCTCGTCGAAGCCCAGGTCGTAGACAAGCACCGAATTGCAAAGGAGCAAAGCCAACTGCGAAGGGCTGTCCGGCAACCAGACGCTCTGAATTGGAAGAACAAAGAGGAATGGACGGCGGCGGGAACGCGTAAAGCAGCCTACTTTTATTATGTAGTTGGAAGACGATGCCCCGGTTACGTTTAAAATGTAGCATTCGTCGAAAGCTGCTGCCACCGTGCTGGCACGAAGCACTTGACAATCCTGAAACAATAGCAAACTTCGAACCTCCCTCCTTAGCTTACAACATTCATACTTTGTAGCCGCATGCAGCCACTAGTCGTTTGGCCGTACGAGACGAGGAAACTGACGTAATTACGAAGGGCATCGTTTCGGTAGAGTTTCGCTGCAACAACGAATAGTACTGTAAAGTAGTGGAATAGCAAAATGCTTCGAGCTATCGGTTACGCGACGGTCGGCGCAAGTTGGCGTACGAAGTTGAGTCGAAACCATGACCACTATGGACAGCTGAAAAAGACAAAGGTTTAAAGAAAAGTTCAAGACGATCAAAGGAGATCACTACTTTGAATTTTTCGTGCACTGCCGCTATGAACAACTCCTCCGGATCGTCCGAATAAAGCTGACAGGCCAATGTCAGGTTGGGCAAATTTCCCGGCATCAATTGATTAACCACTGTGACATAGTCGGCTGAATAGGGTGAGCCGAAAGCCGAAAGCGGCAATTCCTCCGCGGAGTCCGCCGGCATCTGGCGACATAAGGAAAAGTTGAAATTTATTATGAGAGACAGTCGTCTGGCAACTTCTCACAACGAGTTTGTCGGTGAGGGCAAGTCTGAAAGGCAACGGATAAGTTTGCATATTCTGAAAGGAGGCCGACAAAAGCCGCTGCCTCCCAATCGGGCTTTGCTCCGCTATTGACCGATGAACAATGGGAAAGAGCAGTTCGAACATTTGCTGAATTTGTGATCGAAAAGTCGGAACACGCCGGATCTGCAAACAACTAAGACGTTACGCAAGCAGTGGGCCGACCAACAACTCAAGTTCAAGCGGAATTATTGCGGCTGACAACGCAAGACTCATGCCGCTCTTACGGGCATAACGGGATAGTAAGCTATACTTCTTGCAATATAACATCTTTGTCCTTTTCTTCAAAAGTGATCGAAGCCAAATGAGGGAATACAAGATACAACATCGACATGGCACGCCGGCCAACGCACTGGTTCGTCTTGCTAGCCACTTCTTCCAAAGGAACCGGTAGAGCCGCACCGCCGACGTTTTTGTCGGATTGTGGGGTTCGCCTTACCAATGCCTTGAAATCGACCGGTGAAAAAATTAATACATAAACAACAGGCGGACAACATACGCTACAAGGCGTTGGACCTTCGTTAGCTCCGCAGTCGCAAAAGAAGGAACTGTACTTTGCGTACGATACGTCGTGGCCTAGATGGCAAACACGACGGCAAGTTGAACATACGCCTCTTCCGTCCGTTATGCCACAGGAATAGCAAAAGTACCAATGCTGCTCCTTGAAGTCTCGTAGCGTCTCGGTGAACGTGCATACGTTGCTGGCAGATTCCTCGTGGAACAAGTTCATCGCGGCACGTTTGGTCTCTTCCAAATCTTGGAAAAAGAAAACTTTCCGTGTTCAAGCATTCAAACCATTGTATTCTGCCTACCCAAAAGGTCGGTCAACGACGTCATAACACTTTCGCCATCATTGTCCAAGGAAACTGTTTCATCTCTAACCTCTTGATCGGACTGAGTCGACAGGGCGCTGGCTATTAGAGCACCCAAAAAGCACACCATTTCGGCTGCAACTAACTGAAAGCCGTCGCTTGACGACAACGAAACGTCAGTGTACAGACTAGCAAAAGCTGTCATTGCCTTTGAGCAACAGTCCAAAATGTATCGGATAAACGAGGGCATGCATTCGGCTATAAAATGACCAACGCTAGGGTACGAGCGCGTCAGCGGTCAGCGCTCACCGTTGCACAGACGGCCCAGCTTGTACAGCGCGATGAACCAAATGGACACGTCGTTTCTCTGCAAACTGTCCAACGATTTGTCGGGGGTCAATTTCCATTCCAAAAATTTTATCAGCGCCGGAACGGATATGGAACGCAGGAAGCAGTCCATAAGCGCTAGAACGATGCGCGACAAGTTCTCCTCCTCCTCTTGCCGTTTGGCCAAAAAGTGTCGCACTTCGGTAACGAACGAGCTCATATTGGCAAGCACATTGCCGTTGCAACCCTGAACAATAATGGGAATACGTTAAAAAAATACAAATACAACAAACTAAACAATAGTACGGCCACAGCTGTTGTACAACACGCGGTCAACGCGCGCGCAGCGACATCCGGCCGGCGGGAAACGACACGTAAAACAAGGAAATAGGGATTTTCGGGATTCGGGAATTGTTTTAAACGCCCTAAACCAACACGGCTACGACGAAGAGCTGGCAAAACTAGCAAAGGAATTAAGCTGACGTTGGTATTGCATCAACAGGGTTAAAAGGGGCTCGAAAAATAATGAAGACTTAGAAAACGCCAGTCTCTTTGAATGCACGCTTTCATGCCTACTCCACCAGCTTTAATAGAGTTACATATTTTTGTTGGACAACTCAATTTCTCGTTAGCGTAATTTAGAAACTTTTAGGATGCACCGATTGAAACTCTCTTTTCCGCACTTTGAGAGTTTGACAAGCCGTTTACGAATAAGGGAATACTATGCCGAATTTGTTTCGAAGCGTGAAGTCGACGGAAATAAGTTGAGGATGTTCCGAATGCTCGGACGGGTTAGCTATTCGCCGAACAGACTTGCAACGACTTGAATATAGTCAAAAAAGTAAACAATACAAAATGATGACCAATTAGAAACGTTTTCGGCAAACAAGCGGTAACGATTTAAGCCACAGAACATTTGTTCCACAACGATTGACCTTTTTTTTGGGAAAGTATGAAATGTCCGTACTATTTTAGAGTTACAGTCGTGAATAGGTCGAAAATCCATTGTAAGGTATGGACTTGTGCCAGTTGCGCGCTGGCATCTTCCAGATAAGGGAACGTACTTGAGTAGAATGAAATCGATCAACAGAGCTTCGAAGTTAGCAATCTACGAGGCCAATTTTTTGGCTTAAAAAAAACTTTTATTAATAAACTGTCCGTAGCTTTCGGGTCCGAACTTGACCCGTCATCAGCGGTCTAAGGATTGACGTATGAATAAAGTGCACTAGTAACGTGCAAGGTGTATAGCTGTTTAAAGGCCGACAGTTATACACCTTTGCCCAATGACCCTACAGAATGTCACGGAAGAATCTTCGTTCCCTTCTCATGACATACGGCACAGAAACCAAGGAACCAGAAATCATCAAGATAGCGAAGCATCTTAGGTTCACATCAAATTACAGACCCCCTCAGCTCTACGGCCTGCCTAAAGTGCACAAACCGGAGGTCCCACTAAGACCAATAGTTTCCACAATTAACAGCACCACAAGTGAGCTCAGCCGATATTTGAAAAAGGTGATCAAACCACTAACTGGCAAAGAACCGTCCTTCGTCAAAAATAGTAACACCTTCGTCAACGAAATACGAGAATACCATCTAGAACCGAACGAAATCTTAGTTAGCTACGATGTAAAAGATTTATTCCCTAGCATTCCGATTTCGAAAACTCTCGATACACTATACAATTCCTCAATACAGATACAAATTTGTTCTCCAGAACCAAGTTAAATCCTTTCCACATTGTCAAGTTGGTATCATTCTGTATGCAAGAAAGCAATTACTTCATGTTTGATAATAAGTTCTACAAACAATCTAACGGTGTCCCTATGGGCAACCCACTATCTCCTATCCTGGCCGAAATATTCATGGAGAGTTTTGAAAGGCAAATGTTGAAAACGGTAGATAGGCAAATAGCCCCACGACTATTCAAAAGATACGTAGATGACATCTTCGTAATTATCAAAAATGGAAAGGAAGAACAGTTTCTAGAATTTCTTAACAGCGTATGCCCCAATCAAATCGTTTTTACAATGGAGAAAGAATCAAACCGAACCCTCCCCTTCCTTGACACACTGATTATTCGCACTAATCAAGGACTAAAAACCAGAGTTTACAGAAAACCAACACACACTGACCAATATCTTAATTTCTCATCGCACCATCCACGCTCAGTAATGCGCGGAATCCTCTCGGGAATGATTAACAGAGCAATCAATTTATGTGATCCAGAATTTCTCCGATCGGAATTCAACTACATCAGAAAAACATTCTACAAAAATGACTACCCGAAATCTTTTATTGACCAAGTATTCAAGCAAAAGCTGCGCAACCAGGAATCACGGCAACTAAGTAATTTGCCAGATATACGCTTAGTTATCCCCTATGTGGCAGGACTAGGAGAAAAGATTGTCCAGTTAGGAAAACGGTTGGGGTTCCGAGTCTTTTTCAAAGACTTCCTCAACCTCAGGACAATTCTCCGGAAGGACAAAACGAAAATCCCAGAAAACAAAAGGACAGGATTAGTCTACGCAATCGAATGTCCCTGTTCAGGAGTGTACATTGGGGAAACGGGCAACACCCTCGAACACAGATTCAATGAACACATAAAGGGGTTAACCACTTATAACAACGCTAAAAACATTCTCAGCAACGGCAACAACCACACAAGACAACGTGGAAGACCAATATCAGACCCAAGGATCACCATGGAGAAAGCAATACTATCCTCGGCTGTTGTGGAACACGCATCACATTGCAATCTAAGCCTGGGCGCAAAAGTTTTATGTTATGAAAAGAATGCACGCTTACGAAAAATTAAGGAAGCTCTGTATATTAGAAACAACGCAACCTACAACCGAGATAAAGGAGCGGAAATAAATGAAATATGGACGAATATTGTAACCCGCTTGAATTGTTGCTCGCTCAACTAAAATTGGATACACCCGCTCGAACTGCTGACAGACAAAGAGAAAAGAACTACAAGGCCCACTTTAAAACACAGGCCTTTAAACAGCTATACACTTTGCACGTTACTAGTGCACTTTATTCATACGTCAATCCTTAGTCCGCTGATGACGGGTCAAGTTCGGACCCGAAAGCTACGGACAGTTTATTAATAAAAGTTTTTTTTCGACGGGACATAGAAAATCCGTACAAAAAGAAGCCAAAAAATGAAATTATTTGGTCCCGTACGAAGACACTATATCTTCTACGAGGCCAATATAATAATGCCTCTACTCAAATACATTCCTTATCTAGAACGCACCTCACGGCGCATTTTTGACCTATTCGGGATTTCAAGATTTTGACCATCCGCCATTGCTTCAATATGCACCATTGATCGCCTATGGATTCTGTACGATGCCAAAGGACAAACTAGCAAAGTATTAAATCAATGCTTTTCTTACCGATGCCCCCCTCAAGTCAACAGTGGCGCCAGCTATAGAAAAAAGCTGGTTGCCTTTTTCTCTACTTTGCCGGCTATACTACCCTTATATCTCAGCTAAGGCTTAAGCAGGGACTAAACCTAGTCGGTAAGGTTCTAGGACCAAAGCATCAATTGTTTCTCACACGCTCGTCGACTATCCCATTGCGCCCTAGCCTAAGCCTATGCCGAGATACAAGGAATGTACAGCCAGCAAAATAACGAAAGAACCCATTTTTTCTTGCAGGTGGCGCCACTGTAGGCTTACAAGGACACGGGTTAAAAAAGCTTCGATGTAATACTTTGCTGGTTTACCCTTTGGCATTGTATGGACCGCGCAGTGATTCTGCAAGACGTTTAATTTCAAGTATTTCATGCACCATATATTGTATTAAATAAGAGCATTTTTGCGTTTTATTATCGTTTCAGTTTAAATTCAGCTTTTGCCCGAAAGGTTGGGCTAAGCCTAAAAGCAGAAACGGCTGATGCATACGCGCCTATCGCTCTGACCGCCGCACGGATGCGCACGCGCAGTGGATGAATGCAAACGAAATATACCTGAGAGACGTTTCGTATCAGCGTTTTGAACCACTCTATCAGGACCTGTCGATTGTTGATAAAACTATTTAGGATATTGTCGCACAAACGCGGCAAATTTTTATCACCGTCGCCTATGGCACCTAAAGGAAAAAAACATGCATCGATCGACCGTCAAGCGATGCTTACCTTCTCGGAACAAGGACGTGAAGAAATTTAAAAGCTGATGCAGATAGGCCGTATGAGCGGAATTGAAACTTCGCAGCAAAGATTGAACAACGTGCTCTGCAAATCAATACAACTTTTGTTATTATGCAATAAAGAGTTGGCCAAACGCGTACCGTCGGCAGCCAGTATGCTAAAGAGGATGGATTTTTCGTGGGGCACATTCAAGCAGCCCTTCAAGTACTCAAGGCATTCCGATATCAAGGAGCAATTTGTAAATCTTGTTTTTTTTTGAAAAAGAAAAATTAATACGGGCAACAATGATGACGTCAGCAAACGTACTTCGTCTCCGACAACGAGAGGACAATCAATTCGTAACAATTGCTTATTGCGTACTTCGCTTCCAGAATGGCCATTCGCAGTTGCAACGGATGGCCGTTGTCGTAACGCTCGGAAATAAGTCCCTGCGCAACATTTTCAATAAAATGACGTCACCAATGGCTAGATAAAATGTTCGCATTACGTAGTCGAGCAGATAGGCAGCCGCCGAATCGTATCGCAACGGGACGTACCACTTTTTGAACACTTCTCTTTTCCAGGGCCCAAAATTCACCCTAAAAAAAAGGTCTTCCCATTAAAAGAAACGCTGCGCATCTTTATGCGCGCTCGCCTGGACAAGTCCTGTATGAATCTGGAAGCCGAACGAGCCGTGTGCTTCAGCGAAATCAAAACGCCTTTTTCGTCTTGCCCTGACAATTACAAGGTTGCGTCCATTAGGCAATTATCAACGAAGGGATGGAAAAAGATGCTTACGCGTAAGGTTAGCCAAATGAGCCTCGATCAGCTTGTAGTACGAAGACTCGGCGGTTCGAATACCCGAAGAATAGTCGATTGACTAAAAAATACAGCGTGCACGAGGCAACCTCTACGGAAAGCTTTACCGCTACAAAATCCGTGGGAAAGCAGTCGAGGGAAAGCTCGTTCCATTCGGCAATGGTGTCAAGCAACTTGGCCGGCAAAGGGCTTCGACATAATTCTCCCAATCGATGAGGGGGTACCGCCTTGTCGTTGCCGATCAAAGCTAACAGGTAAACAACGAACGATGGCGGAACGCCGGTAACCTCTGCAAGGTCACTTTCGCAGGACTGCACCAATATCATACTGCAAATGGGACCAACGATGCCCTACTGACCATAATGGTCGGCAAATGGGGCAACAACTTACCGGACGTGAGCTAGCAATCTTTTCAACACAGCTAAAACGGTGCTGACGGGGATAAAACCCAATTCTTCGTCCGTACATGTTTCCGCCTTTACAAAAAAAAATACATACGCATATAAACTCTCGTTGGTTGACGTAGCATTTTAAAGAGAACTTTTCAATGGGGACTACTACAAGCGACTTACGTGTAAAAACTTATGCAACCAAATGCGCATATGGACAAGAATCAAATCGGTGGTGACGATTGAACGGAATATTTCTTGACACTCCTGCTTCGTGTAGACATCCTGGGCGGTCTGCATACAACTGCGATTGTGCTAAAAGCGAAAATTTTCAAAAAAAAAGACAAGAAAAGCCTGACGCGTACAAGCAAGTGAAGAGCGGTGCTTAGCCAGTGCATCATAAGGTGAGGCGAAGTCATTTGGCTCTGAGTATGTTCCCAAGTGCGCGCCGACACTGCCGCCTTCCGCAAAAAGAAGTTTCGTTTAAAAGTTACCAAATCTTTCAAGTACAAACCTTGAACCATTCAGCGCGAGTGGGGTCCATGTAACGAATGTTTGTGCGTACAACAATTGTAAACAATTGACGAACAACGCATTCGTTCTCTGACGCGTCAACGCTGGCGGAAAAGCATCGAGACGGCGGAAGCAATGAAGTAAGACGCAATATAGTGGCGGCGCAATAGCGACGCAGCAAAGCTAGCACGTTGCTGCGTGCATCTCGCGTTGCGTCAAATTCGGTGAATTGAAATAGGAGATTGACCAAACTCTGATAGACAAAGTCGTAACCGTCGGTTTCGAATAAAACTGAAGCGGCCAAAGGATCCAAACTGTCGCACAGGTAGTCGTTGAATTCCACTTTGTGCAATTGGTAAAAGACCAACGGATCTGCAAAAACATAAATGGCAAAGCAACTCGTAATGAATAGGCTAAAAAGTCGCACGATTGGATGACGAAGCAACGCCGGACAATTCCGAGAGAGCCTTTGACGCAGACGCTATGGCCACATGGTCGTTTTCAAAAACCGGAGAGCGAAGCCAAGGATCGTTCATCTTCAGTTGGCTATTAAACCACGCTGGGCTTAGCATTTCTTCGATCTGATGAAGACAGCGCGCATTGTCAACTTTGCCAAGCGATATTACGCTTTTCACCTTGTCGATAAATTCTGGGCACGGCAACGAGCTGTATCGAACCAACACTTCAAACAGTAAAAGAAGACGAGCCAAGAAAACTGATCCGACCACAGTCTGATTGCTTCAAGTAAAAAAAAGGTATATCTTAATTTGGCTTAAACGAGCTGGCGAACATGCGCGCCCTTACGCTGCTGAGCAGTCCGAGAAGAAGCGGTTCAATGTTTTTAGCGTAAAAATGATGATGGCCGACTTCTCGTTCTTCGGAAGCGAATAGTAGAAGAGTAGTAGAAATTGGGCAAAATGATAGGACAAGTCTGCAATGGCACATTGTCATCATGCAAGTAGCGGGAAGCGAAATGAAATTTCCCAACCAGTGGACAAGTAAATCTCGTCCGGATTGGAGCATCGAGTCATTGCAGCTTCGGCCAGAGCGCTGATCGCATTCTTCCACATTGTTGCTACCAATGCATTACGGTAACTGTCTACGTCTCTATCGGCTGGTCTTAAGCGACAAGGACGTTTAAAAAATGCCGTGAGCTTAAGGAAAACTACGCTGCTTCGCACCTGCACAACGATAAGAATACGGCTTGACTAATCAGCTTCAGGCGCAGGGGATGTTGAAAATTAAAAGAACTTGGGCACATACTATATTCCAGCTTAACACCGGTGAGCGATAAAAGCTTACGCTAAAAGGATATGAAAATTTGTTATTTAAAGAAAAACACAAACATTTGCACCAAGCCTTACCGCAAACACGTCGGAGAACCCGTCGCTGACTAGCATGTTATGCAATAATGGATGAAAGGCTTGTGTCATACGACCAACGGGGTCATCTGCAAAATAATAGAATGACAATCTTTTCGAAATAAAGAATGATCGCTGCCTGCTCAAAAGAAATGCGCTAATCAGCAGACAAACCTGATATTAAGACATTGACTCAATGAAGTATGACTCGGTCTACAAAGAGGTGAGCTTACAATACTCGAAAACCATTAATCTCATAATGACCAGGTGATAAACAAAGCTGATAAGGGAAATACAAGCAGCTACATTGAATCGATGACTTTGTCTTTAAAAGGAAAAGCGTCTTACAAAACAACACGTCTCTATACGCGAGTCGACTTTGTACCGACTGGCGGCTTGAAACTACTAAGTCGTTAGTCTCTCCGTGTTATAAATGACTTTGTAATAGGCACTACAGACTTAGAACCGTCAAGGATACTTAAACGACTAACGTCTGGTTTCAAATTACAAAAGTTCATATCGATAGGGGCCTTTTGAAAATCTGCAAGCCTAACATTCCATTCGAGCCAACAGCATTTGCGTCGCAATAATTTCCCCTTCTCGAAACGACTACACAACCAGTGACGATAAGAAAAAAATGTCCTCTCGTAAAGAAGAGAGTGGAAGTGTTGTGACGTCATAACTTCGAATGACCAATCAGAGAGTTATGACGTCACAGAGAGGTTCATTTAGCCAACGTACCAATGGCGCGCGTCTTCCCTACTTTAGCCAACAAAAAAGGCTTTCTCGCGGAAAAAGAAAAAAACTGAATTCCGTTCGCATTGCAAAGTTCGCACCGCTCTTTTCATTACGGAAGGAAGTTCGAAGCGAAACTTTTTAACAAAAACTAAATGAAGCTGGCGCCCTTTTTGCGGAAAGTCATAACGAAAATGCTTTTGGCATTATTAATACGGAAGTGGGCGTAACCGTTTCTTTTTAAAGATACGCTGGAATTTGAAATGGTAAGCAACGCTTGCTGCTAACCAAATAATTTAGCCTAAAATTTACATATTACAAATTTCCGCGGGCGAACGGAAGTGGGCTTTTTCGCTTTTGCGCGAGTGATAAAGCTCGTAAGGTCACCGGTTCAACCGAGTAAAAGAAAAGGACGTAACGAGCTTTTCGGGAAAACAATATCTCAAACCCGCATATGCAAATTAGTTACTTTTAAATGGACAAAGAAAAGATGGCGCTGAAGGGTAGGAACAAATTGAACAAAGTGGGTTACTTGGACTGTCGCTGCTAACTTTGGCGTCGCAAAGCAGGGTTAGAATACGAGCAACGTATGGTATGTCCATTTCGATCAGATGCAGTCTGAACGCGTTCCTTTCTCGATCCTTGTCGACGCTTTTGTCAAATATTTTGGCGCCCAACATTGAAAACGATTCGCAGGCAACGGATACAGCCTGTAAAACAGCATGCGCGCTACTGGTTGAAATGATGGGCGGATTTTGGAAATGTACGGCTTCGGTCGACTTGAAATTGCCTTTTGCTTCGGGCGGAGATTTGCGGTCGGCAACTTGTCTGTCAACCGTCTCCATGATTTGAGGAAGACAGGACATCAAATCTTCAATCCATTTGCCCAATACAGGTTCGGTGTCTAAACGAAGGCGGCTGCTTGTTAAAATCTATTGCAACGCAAAGGAAAGAAAGGAAAACGGCCACCTGAATCGGAGCTACCGGCAGCCGTTCCGGCCAGCTTAGCCAACTCGGCTTTTTTTCTCGGCTTGCTTGGCGAAGCCACTTCGGCGCCTGGGCGTTTCACGATTTTCTCCTGCTCGCTAATCACCTGAAAAATTGACAATCTTTAAAAATCCTTTTTTCAACAAGTCAATTCACCACTTCGACAGCAGCTTCGGCAATACGCAATAATGGTGTTACCAGGTTGAACTTGCCGGCTCGTTCGTCAAAGCATTCGCTTCCGACTTTCTACAAGTCAAAAACAAGATGAAGAGAACGTGATGAAATGGAGACTTACCGCCACGTCGGCTTGCCTCAGCAGGAACATGAACGACCAGAAAAACTCGTGAGCTACGACCCTGTTGGACGGGCTTTAAAAAGACGAATAAAAATAGCCATTCGCATTGCGGCAAAACAAAACGGCGCTTACCTGAAAATCTGTCTGGCAATAGTATCGGTGGCCTCGCGAAAAATTTGCGTCATGCAGCCCAAGCTGATTAGATGAAACCTGTGCACTTGCTGAAAAAGAGTTAAATTAGCCAATAAACGTCTCGACAAGAAGAAAAAAGCAGGAAACCTCTTTGTCCACGCAAGCGTCGTCTAGGATGCGCAGCACTTTGATGCAAACGGTCTTCTGCAAATAAACGACTGCGGTTAAATTGCGATTCAAAAAATTCGTAACAAACAAATTCCCACAATAACCTCAACCTGAGCATCGCATAAGCGTACTGAGTTTTTCAAAAAGTCAACTGCTGCGCGCTTTTGGTCTACTAATTGCTACTATTTTGCTTTCATAGTAGATCTTCAGATTCACGGGTTTGGCCTGTTGGACGTATCTGTAAGTAAACTTCAAAGTGCCCTACCAACGGATGGATGAGCAAATTGTAAGAGAAAATACAGAACAATTTGTATACCGTACGTTTCGGAACTGCTCGTGTTCCGTCGTCAGCAGTGTTGGGGAGAAGGTGTTTATTCGGTAAGGGGTTTATATAGCGCATGGGTACAATGGGTGTTTGATTAGTTGGGTAGGGCGCAGCATTGGAATTTATTAATCGGCGCAGCCCATACTTCACTAACCTCCACGCCATTGTCGCGATTGATAGTGGAGTTGCTCTGGATGTACAGAGCCTCCTTAATACGCCTAAGATGTAATAAGTTTTCGTGGCATATGATCTTCGGGTGCGGGTCGAGTGTGCACCGAGATGCGTGCTCAACGATCACTGAGGCACTTATCGCGTTCTCCATGGCTTTTCGAGGGTCCGTTGTCGGTGGACGCCCTCGGCCGGTGGCCTGTATCCCATTGAGTCTTCGTTCGGCGTTCTTGTATGTCAACACATTCTTCATGTGTTGGCCGAATCTCTTAAGTAAAGTGTTGCCCGTTTCTCCTATGTAGGAGGCGTTGCAACCACACTTTATTTGGTAAATGACACCGGGTCTGCTGTCAAAAGGAACCTTGATCTTGTCATTTCTCACAATCGAACGAAAATTACATGAACTTTTAAATCTCACGTTGAAATTTAAGGAGCGCCCCAGTCTCCTGATTCGTTCACTTAAACCACTGTAGTAGGGAAGGAGCAGCACCGGGCGTTGTTGGTTATCAGGCGGGGACGGTGATGAAGGTTTATTTTGTTGGCACTGTTTAATAATGGAATTGATGAATTTACTGGGGTATCCGTTACTGCATAGTGTGTTATAAATGTGTCTTAATTCTGTATTTAAATATTCAGGGTCACAAACCGTTAGGGCCCTGTCAACCATCCCTTTAACTATACCTCTTTTAACTGAAATAGGGTGATGAGAAGAAAAGTTTAGGTGCCGGTCCGAGTGGGTGGGTTTCCTATAAACTGTTGTTTTTAACTTATTCCCTTGTTTAATGACTAAGACATCTAGAAAAGGGAGTTTACAATTATTTTCCTTCTCAATGGTTAGCGTTATCTGGTTGGGGAAGAGACTATTCAGGTGTTCCAAGAGAGTTTCTTCACTGCCTGATTTTATGATGGCAAAGATGTCGTCTACATATCTTTTGAAAAGGATAGGAGGGGCACAGTCTTGCAGAGTGCTGAAGGCTTTTTCTTCGAGATGTTCCATGAAGATCTCCGCAAGTATGGAGGAGAGTGGACTGCCCATAGGTGCACCGTCCTTTTGTGAGAAGAAACTATCCTGGAATCTGAAGTAGTTGCCCTCGCGCATGCAGAACGAAACTAATTTAACTATGTGGGTGGGGTTTAATTTCGTCCTCTGCAAGATGGTGTCGTCCGCATCTAACAGAGTTTGAAGCAAGTTGATGGTATATTTTATGGGAACGCTTGTGAAAAGGTCTTTTACATCGTAACTGACCATGATGTCACTGGGCTGCATTTTTATGTCTTTTAGTGTGGAACAAAATTTTTTACAATTTTTAACATTGGACTCGCTTTTACCGGTTAAGGGTTGGATTATAGTTTTTAGATATGAACAAAGTCTTGAGGTGACACTATTAATGCTGGAGACAACTGGTCTTAAAGGGACCCCTGGTTTGTAGATTTTGGGAAAGCCGTAAAGTTCAGGGCACCTAGTGCTACTGATGTATGAGAAACTATGGTTTACTTTAGAAATAATTGGGTCTTGGGGTTCATTGGCGAAGGAGTCTAACATATTTTGCAAAAGTTTTCGGGTCTTATCGGTCGGGTCTTGTTTTATGGGATGGTAAACGGGGTTGCTGAGGAGCTCAATTATCTTTTGTGTGTACATGTTCCTATCCAGTATAACAACCGTATTACCTTTATCAGCTTTCGTAATCACCATGTCCGTTCTAGACTTTAGATTTTTAATGATCCCCCGTTCTGAACTGCTTAGGTTTGGGGTCGGACGATTGTTGTTGTTTTTGCGCAATACTAGGCTGGAGATGTGACCTTTTATTTCTTTAGCCACCTTAGGATCGGTTTGCGCGAGACCGTACTCCGTGGAGGCAATTATATCCCCATTGTACCCATGCGCTATATAAACCCCTTACCGAATAAACACCTTCTCCCTCACACTGCTGACGACGGAACAAGAGCAGTTCCAAAACGTACGGTATACAAATTGTTCTGTATTTTCTCTTACAATTTGCTCATCCATCCGTTGGTAGGGCATTTTGAAGTTTACTTACAGATACATCCAACAGGCCAAACCCGTGAATCTGAAGATCTACTAGGAAACTATTCAAGCCTGTTAAAAGACAACCTGTCTATTTTGCTTTGTCAAAATAATGCGATTGAATCAACGTTGCTATTCCCCATACGAGCTGGGCTACTAACCGCTTTTCCAATTATGTTCACGACGGACGGAGCCGAACATGAGGAGAAGCATATGCACGATTCGTCGGGTCTCCTATTGAACGGGGAATAGATGGCTATCATGGCACATCCTGCAGCCATCAAACATGTACCGGTCATGTCCAACAGCTGAAGAAAAGAAAACAACAGAAAAACGTAGTAAAACATGGTAAAGAAAAAGTTGCGTACAGAGCTGACTACGGAGCCTCTTGCATCATTCCATAACGGCAGACCGAGTATGCTACAGGCATTGGTTGTTCGCTCCTGTATTTTGCCGCAACTGGAACAATGCGAAGTGAATTTCGCTGGCCCAAAAATGGACATTGGGCATAAGGTCACTTACTGTCTTTGGACACGTTCGTACTCCTCCACCGGTACGATAAAGTTGGGTGCCGAGTTGACGACGTGAGCCTTGTAAAGTTCCTTGAACGGTGCGATCAGTCTGCTCTTAAGCCAAACTTTGAGCAACAGCTCTCCAACACGCTGCTCTTTCAATAGGCGCTGACTCTCCTGCATAAATCGCAGCTAAAAAAACATGGCTAAGCGAATAAGGAGAACACAATATGTGCAGCAGAGTTCACCCTGAAGTCGACCGTTTCAACGGAATCGCCTTCCGCGGAATTCTTGGCAAACCGGCTGGGCACTACGTCGAATGAAACGTAGTTCGAAAAGCTGGAAATCACTTTTTCCACGAGATAGCCTTCGCTATGTTCGGAGTCGCATTTTTCCGAGTCTTCTTTGACGGATAAAGGGGCCACATCCGCGCTTGGAATTTCCCCTTTAAAGACAACATAGTTCAAAAATGGCAACAACGAATAGCTATGCTTCTTACGACGAACAGTTGCCTTGACATGCGGAGGCAGCAAGGTGGTTTTAAGGTGAGCGCTCAGTGTTATTATGGCTGCTCGAGGCAAACTCTCATTCCCTGAGCACATTCCGTTCAATACGGCAATAAAGTAGTTCTGTTGAAAACAAAGGAATAAATTAAAAGCATTGGCAATGCCGGTCAATTATTACCAGGTGAATTAAACGTGGTCTTTCAGTTCGACTTAGCCGGTCGACGGCAAAACGAACAACAAGTCGCATGGCTGCCAAAATGGCTTCCCGATCGGACTCTTCGACTAATGAAAAAAATAAAGAATTAATTATAAAAAAAAGGGGGAAATTTAGTTGGCAAAGTACGGGAATTGCTAGTTGCCAAATGAGCAGTAATGTAGTGGGTTCCAAGCGCGAGAAACGTTACGTAAAACGTTTCGAATTCCGGCGCGTGCGTAAATATCTCTTCCCTACTGAAAACAAGGCAACACAATTCGACCGGCCAAAGCGAACCGGCAACTTCAACAATTACCATGCGCAAATGGTTTGCGCAAGCCTCTTCAGGTAAGCCGGATTTCTGGTTGCAAAAAATGCGGATGACAACAACGGCTTCACGTCGGCACTCCAATCCATACGCGGTGCGGCACTAAAAGCCAAATACATGTTACAAAAAGTGGAACTTTGTCCCCTCGATGGAACAGCGATTTTCCACAAAGCAATTGCAAACGACGTACCACATCTTGACGAATTAATATATGATCGCTTGCAGTCGAGCGACAACCGGGACCGTCGAATTAACTGATCTGAAAAATAATTTGCCTGCAATTTGAGTAACGTTGTTTAGAACGCGAGTGGCATAAGGCAAAATGTTGCCGTTGCCCACGAGCGAAACCAACTACGAAGAGCAGGTAACCCTGAACTACAGTAAACTACTGAAAATGATTCGCAAGGTAAAAGCAAAAACACTTCTTTACCGCAGCGACATCTTGTAGCAGGTTTAAATAAAGCTTTTTACAGGCGTTACAAGTTTAAACACTGCGTGCTTCTCATTTGCGAAGGAAGGACGTCGGTTAAAGGACTTTAAAGCTCAAGCCAGTTAACTTCCAATTTGCGTCATGCTCATTGGTATCAAGAATATCCATGCTCACAACGCTCTTTTAGGCAAAGACTACGTTTTCAGAGGAAGCAAATCAATAACGACACAATATCTTCACTTCAAACAACAGCAATCGCAATTAAACAAAGCAGACAGTTTCTAGTTTGTATCAGCGTTAATTCCTACACGTTTTTTAATAAAGAAACTCTGCCATACACAAGATATTCACTCAAATAGTGCAAACCGTATTTTAAAAGTAAGACCAAAATCATACTCTGAACAAATGAATTACGAAGCTGTTTGGACTATAACGTAATGAAGAGCACACCGAAAGCTGCACAGGAGTATTACACTTGAGCCTACAATTCAAATACGTAATACAGCATGGCGTTCTGCAAAACTGCTGCGACCTTCTGTTCGTCAGCGGAAAGAGTGAAATCTGTGCGAAGGATAACCTTAAAAGGAAACAAGGCATTCGCAGCGAACTATCGCTAACAAGCTTAAAACAAACGTTATCAGCTAACGTAATTGACACATAGTTGAACAAGTGCCAAAGCGGAAAACTAGAAAATTTGAATGGAGAAAAAATAATCTCTCACCTAAAGAAATGATTTGAAGATTAAGCAAGCCTTCTGCTCTCCAGTTCTTATCTAGACAAACTCACACGTACGCAATAAGAGAAATTCGCGTTCAAAGATTTGCAGGTAAAACGTACTGTAGCTTAAAACTGATACCGAGGACAGCCAAAAAGTTTAAACCGAAAACTACGTTTAAAAAAGCGACGAATAAAGAAATAAACAAGCTTAACCAGAATATATACATACACTTAAACTGAAAGCTGCGTAGTTACCGACTTGCGTCTAAACGATTCCTAAAAGCCAAAAAAACTCAGCTTTGCAGTTGAGGATTACTCAGCTGGAGCAATTGCTATAGCTTAAAGTTATGAAGGAACATACTTGATACATTAACGAATAATTACGTTGTTTTAAGCGGGATATGAAACAGGAGATTGGCATAAGCTGCATGGAAATGTTAAGCTTACGCCGAGCTCGCTTGAAAATGCCTTCGCAAATTCACGTACCAACTTCTGACCAACAATCCATAAGTGGTTAACAAGAATAATGGTTAACTACTGGGGAATAGCAAATTTGCTTGGCGAAGTTATTTAAAAGGACAGCGAAAAGGAAACCTATTAAAATAGCCGGAAAAAGACTTATAAAGTTGATAAACAGCGAATGTTCGTAAGGAGAAAGACTTAACGCAAATAAGAGGCCGTAACATTTACCTGAAACGATTGCAACTGCGGATTCAGCTAACCAGACGGCTTCTACTTCGGACAAGCTCGAACAATGCCCGATGCTTTTAAAGTTCTGCAATACAATATATTCAGGTAAGATATACGGTACTTTAAAATTACAACTAATGTACCTGCTTTTCTTAGAAAAGCAAATGCGATTTAAGAGGTTACGAAAAAGCATGGACATTGACTTTTCTCTTAATATTACAACAGAAACAGATAATGAAACTGTGGTTAACAAACAAATAAGGAATAAGCTGTTTTTTAAATGAAACCGACATAAATCTTCATCTGAAAAAATTGCAACTACAAGTTAAACTGGCCAGACGGACCCCAGTTTGCAACTAGACTAGTCCATATAAAATAATCAGGTAAAATGTACTGTAATGTATACATAGGGACCTCTAAAACATCAGAGTACGTTTCAAGAGCTTTTAAATGAGCATACAAACTCCATTGCCATACTGCAGGTTTGACGGCCACAGCGTTCTACCTTCAGCTGAGCCTAACTCAAATAAACATAAAGCATATATCCTGGCTTACGCACAGGTAGGGGCAAAACAAGATAGCTGCTAAGCATTTCGTATAGGAATCTGCATTTTTCAGACGTTGAGGCGACTAAAAGACACGATGCCTACATACGCTATAAGAACTATTTCATCGTAGAAGATAAGAAGGTACAGTGTACTGTACTGTAGTAGAAGCTGTAGGCTTAAGGACGGACTGCAAGGTTTTGTATAGAAAAGGCTATTTAATCTGTACCGTAGCCTTAAAAACTGGATCTTCCATCTCGCTGACGACGGAACTAGAGCGCTTAGAAAGCTTTGAAAATAAAGTTGAGTATATTGGTCCTGTTCAATTTTTTCCTAATTATCGCTCATCCACCCGCTGGTAGAGCAATTGTTTCGTTTGAATTACAGATAACAAGCAGATAAGAACGGGAAAAGCCGTAAAAGATCTGAAATATTCTGTAGCGTAACCATTACAAATGCTAGAATATACTCCCGGATTAAAGAAGGCAACGCACCTTTGAAAGCAATTTACCCTACTAAGCTGACTTTACGGGTAACGGAAAAATATATCACTGAAAAGTTCGACCAGCCAGCACCTTAACCGCAACCCTAACGATTATTTGCATTTAACTAACCGAAATCACCAGAAAAACCTTTCATAATTTTCTCGCCAACTTAACATCAACAGAAAACTGAGCAAACCTCTCAAACTATGGAAGTAACTCAATGGTAGCGCCTTGCTTGCAATCAACCGTACGGCTAAGTCCGCTTTCAACTAAAACCAACGGATAGCAAGAGGTCGAGCAACCCACTCTTGGAAATAATTGAAATGCAACATTTAAGCGCGCTCACTTATACAAAATTGAATTGGACAAACAGATGCGACTACTTACCGGAGGGGCATTCGGCACAACTGAACTCGCAACTGCTAGGACAAACAATTGTTGCAACTACATGATGCGCAGGGATTTTTAATCAGCCTGCGCATCAATTTTAGTTTTAACAAAATGTGCCCATTTAGTTCGAAGTATCGATAGTACTGCAGGGAATAAATTTAAAGAATAATTTTTATTTTAATAAAGTTAATTTAGTCTTGGTTGCAAGGTCTTCTACGGCTTTTCCCGTTTGTCGTTGTGCTTTTATCTGTAGTTAAGCTAAAACAACTGCTCTACCAACGGATGGATGAGCCCTTATTAAGAAAATGTACAGATATCAACGCACTCAACTTTTTAATGTTCAAAGCTTTCGGAACGCTCTAGTTCCGTCGTCAGTGAGGTGGTCGAGGAGGTGTTATTCTCCGATCGGTGTTATATAGGCTCACGTAACAATAGGAATGGGGATCGAGGTCAGCGCGGCAGAGAGCAACACTTGGTTTTACTTGTAAGTGGTTCCCAAGCCGTGCTAACCTCTAGTCCTATGTCACGGTTGATCATACGGTTAAGGCGAATATTAAAGAGCCTCCTTAAACCGGCGGCGATGGAAGTGGCTCTTGCGACAAATAATAATTTGCAGGCCCGTCCATGGTGATGCAGGCTCGTCCACAAGGCCTGCAAATAATTTGCAGGCCTTGTTGTGACCTAATTGATGAAGTTAAAATGTTCGCGATTGCAAGAGACGAAGCAGCAGCCGTAACAACAGTACCCTCCAAGGTTTCTTCAATGTTTTTCCCAGTTTCCAAACGTTCGATGATTTTTGCCCATTTCCGCAAGACTTATGCTCAACAGAGCTTTTACAGCGCTGATAGCCCAGTTATGGCCATTATTGCAGCGTGAGCACCACTGCAAGCCGTTGCACTGTTTCTAAGGGCGATTAGCATTGCCCTTTTCCTTATCCGTCTTTTCTGCGTTGCTTGTTTTTTCTAGAAACTTCTTTTGCTTAATTCAACCTTCATTCAGCCCCTACGGGGATCAGCCCACAACGAGCGTCTGCGAAGACTACTGACTATTCTCTTTCTGACGTGTGTCTACCGTCCACCTCGTACCTGCATTCCGTCGTACCTGCTTATCTTTACCGCTACAATATGTCGTGCTTTTTAGCAAGGTGAACCTGATTCCAATTGTTGCCAGAAGCATATTTATGGTTGCGGGAGTGCCCTTGATTTTTTTATAATCTCAGTTCAGTCGCTTTAGCACTCGTTCTTGAAGGTTGTGGTTTTTTGGACTCTACCTGACCGCAGTCAGTTACACTCGTGCGACGATATTTGAAATGATACGGCTGTCGACCAAGTGAAGTGATCAAGAGGCTGAAGATTGAAGAATTTACCGTAAGTGCAATCCTGTTCAAGCTGATCACCAAAGTTGGAAAGATATGGGGGTGAATGGAGCAAAGAACTACTGGTTGCCATGGTTAGCCAATCGCTCGTCCATGGTGAGTTTAAAAACTAGCGACTATATAGAAAGCGGTGATCGCTTGCTTAGTTGGTATATGATAATGAGACTCCAACATTTGGGTGACTACTTTTGAATAGAAGATATTATGCAAGAGGCCAGCATGAAACCAAGAAGATATGGTCGACCACCAGCTGAAATCAAGCATGGGAGCAACATACAAAGAAGTTGACTTTTGGCCTACGCAGTTTTGCCCATGGCCAAAATGATAAAGATATTCAAGAGCGCCACTACGATATGGGCGAACCTCCGTGAGCGCATGCATAGATGATGATATTTCGCGTGCGCTCGTTGGCCAACATGGTGTTAACGAATGAAGCTGTAATGGAATCCCATGTTGACTCGTGGAAAGAGCTTCAACTGGAGAACTTCTCAAGCATATAAATTTCCATGGAAAGCTAATTGATCATATGAATTACCCGGCAGAGCTTCTTACGTCAGTGTGACGAATGCTTAAGATATTTCACTGCATTCACCGAAGAGTGGCGTGGCTTGAAGGCACTACCGTTCTTATCAAGAAGTCTCTCCCCGCCTACGCTGACGATATTATGCAGATGAAGCTCAGTGCCGCTGAGCAGATGCTGAAGTGCTTAAAAGCATGCGAAGTCAAAGGTACATGCTTGGCCAATGAACGATATTAACAACGGCTTAACAGTGCTTTCTGCTAATCCTTTGGCGTCATAAACTGCCAAATAAGGGGATTGGAAAGCCGTTGGGAGCAGTCTGCTTTCTTTGGTAAAACGCTGCGAAGTTCTTCTACCTGTCAATGCAATGAAGATATTTCGGTGAATCTTGCTGGCCAGCTGCATACAACCTACTGTACCTGAGCGGCATGGCAAAGTCGTTTCCAAGTCAAAACATGTCGTTCAAGCGTCACACGACCAACAGTTGCCACAATGAAACCGGATGTAGTTTTCTCGCTGTATTTTCATGCAACCGTATTTATAGTTCGTCTTTTGGTTCTCGGGTTTGGCCTATTTGATGTATCTGTAAATAAACTTCAAAGTGCCCAACCAATGATTGAATGAGCAAATTGTTAGAGAAAAAATACAAAATAAATTCTATACCGTACATTTCGGAACTGCTCTTGTTCCGTCGTCAGCAGTGTGAGGGAGAAAGTGTTTATTCGGTAAGGGGTATATATAGCGCATGGGTACAATGGGTGTTTGATTAGTTGGATAGGGTGCTGTATTAGAATTTATTAATTAGCCGAGCCCATACCTTAGTATTTGCCACCCAGTGTCGTGGTTGATGGTGGAGTTGCTACTGATGCAACCGCACTTCATTTCGGAAACGACACCAAGTCTGCTGTCAAAGGGAACCCTGATCTTATTATTCCTCACAATCGAGCGAAGATTAAAGCGAGCATTGAAATTTAAGGAGTGTCCCAACCTCCTGATCTTTTCACTTAAGCCACTGTAGTAGGAGAGCACCAGAACCACGTGCTGTTGGTTATTGGGTGCGGACGGCGATAGTGATTTATTCCACTTACATTGTTTGATAATAGAGGTGACCAATTTACTGGGATATCCATTACTGCGTAAAGTGTTTAAGATAAGATTTAATTCAGCAATTAAATACTTGGGGTCATATACTGTTAGGGCCATGTCAACCATTCCTTTTACTATCCCTCTTCTAACCAAAATGGGGTGACGCGAAGAAACATGTAAATACGCGTTTGAAGGGGGCGTTTTCTATAAACTGCTGTTTTTAATTTATTCCCGTGTTTTATGACTAATACATCTAGAAAGGGGAGTCCAAGCAACGGAACTACAGATGCATAGCAATGTGCCGTTAATGATATTCGGCGACGCGCCCACGGGAGATAAAGGACGGAGACCACCCGTGGTTTACTGAAGGCATTTCCCATCCAACAGCAGCTTTTTGGAGCTGAAAAGACGGAAAACTAGCTTCTCGCGCAGAATTTTCTATTTTGTTTTGGGTGATGCGTCAGCAAAATTAAACAGGCACATTTACACTTGGCAGGAGCAGACTCTCGCCAGGCTAGCAGCTGCGCACCTAACGGAAGGGCCGAGGGAGCAGGAGATGACCGCGGCGTAATTTTGAAAATGAAACTACTTGCTTTTCTTTCACCTACCGTAGGCACGTTCTAGAAAGAGCATTTTTCTGGAATTCCAGTTTCCAGCGGCTCCAAACGGTCCCCACTAATTGGAAACTCCCTCGGTATAGTCACAGACGTATACTTCGCGCACTACTTTCCATTTCGTTTTGGGTGAAGGGTGCGCGAAGTAATGCGCAAATATCTGGGCTCGGTAGTTGATTTGCTACTCCCGAGGAGCATGTTCGCACTGGGCTAGTCGTTGCGCAGCTGATAGACGTTTGGAGGGCGCAGGAGATGACCTCGCTGTAATGTTGAAAATACAGCTACCTGCATTTCTTTTAGCTACTGTACGGAGGTTGTAAAAAGTGCATTTTTTTAGAATTCCGATCTACCGCGGCTCAAAACGGTCCGGATTAGTCGTCGTTTCGGTCTGCATGACTATAGATGCCGAATAATGCGTAGGTAGCATGATTCGACTACATGACCCCAGGGCGTAAAGGACGGGCTTTAATAGAAGAGGGCGAGGGAGACTACCCATCGCTTATGATTGGTTGGCGCTCGATTAAATCTTTAACGTAAGTAAAGTCTGTACGCAAGATGGTAATGCCTACTTAATCAGGAAATTCCCGTTGAAATGGTAATTGCGAATTTCCCGGGTTGTCATAATATCCTATTCGTTTGTCATTGGGGCCTCTGCGTGAATTTTTCAACGCAGTTCAACTTAACCGTTTGAAAACACCGTTCTCGATGGTCTGGTTTTTATAAAGGATGCCTGCTTGTACTAAAAATTGTATTTGGCTGAGTGTTACCGCATTACGGTAACTGCTAATTGTGCAGTAAGAAATGTATATCCGTTTCTTTTCTGCTAATTTTGATGGAGAAATAAATCTAACCTTAGAAGGTGTTGCAAAGCTGAATTCCACACTGTATCGTCGTAAATCAGCGCTTATTCGCGTAAGTTTACCATTGCGTGAGGTAGCAGTGAAACTGCTTTTGTCTGTTCAAAAGCAGCATTGTTACGCAGCTAAACTGATGGTTTCGAACGATCTCGTGTGCTGATGAAAAGTTTATGCTAAAGCTTCGTCTGCATCACTAAATTTTCTATTCAACTTTCCACTGCTTTTTGCTAGGCACAGAGTACCTCTTAAAGCAATTCTTTTTTTGCACTTCCTTCGTTAAAGAAAATAGTCTTTTTGTACTGCTGCTTCTTTGATCGGCAGGTTCGAACAAGTTTGAGACCGTGAAAATACCAGCTCTGTCAGCTTTCCGAAGTATGTGTGCGCGCTTTGATTAATAGAAAATCTGTTTCCTTCATTTTCTAAATTTTAAAACCATTATTAGTTTGAATAGAAACTGATTTAGGAAATCGTTGCGCTTTTGTAAATTAAATGATAATCATGTTCAAATCTTGTCTCCTGAATAAATTCACCATAAAGTAAGCTAAGACGTCCGGAACTATTCCAGGTTAAAATTTTAGTATCTCGATAATCCTTACAGTGAGGCTTTTCGGCTGGTTTTTGTTTTTAAAGTGCGCCAATTCGTATAAAGCTTAGCTAGTTTTTCAGGGAAATTTGTGAATTCGTCCATGTTTCTTCGTAAGCAGATGTGACAGCCGGGATAATGAACAACTGATAACGCGAGAGAACAAACTTTCAGACTTCCATCGTTGAAGCCGCAGTTTTCAATTACGCATTGCATACTAATGCTTAAAAGCTACGAATCAAAGTTACAAAAACGATCACTCTGTACCGCAAGCTTTTTCATATTTATCCGCAAGTCTTTTAAACAAGATTGACGTATCCTACTGCTATGAAATCATAACAGCAAGATCTTCAATCCTGTTTGATAATGATAAGCGATAATAGTGAATTATTCTTCTTCTTATTATTATTCATATGAAATAATGATTTAAAACATTGTAAAGCGTTTCTATTGCAAACAGTTGGCTTATCACTTAATATTGCTAGCTTATGCAATATCGCCCTTACCTTTACAAGAAATGTAGCTCGTCAGACTGTTCCAACATAATCAACTGAAGTTTACTGGAAAACGAGCAATATAACAAATCGAAATTTCATCGAAATTTATTCTTCAGGGTTTGCTGCACTTGTTTTTTATCCTCAACGTCTGCAAATTAACAGAACAAATATCTTACCAACGGACGGATGAGCGCTACATAGAGAAAATGCACAACGAGCTAACGAGATCAGACCTCTAGAAATGCTATTGACACCTGGTGAACAAAGGAGGATTATAAAATTAAACGTTTCTGTACATGTAAAATACGGATCCGACTAGAGACAACTTTACAAAATGCGATGGGCCCCTGCTGAGCCAATGCAATTTAAAGACAAGCGCAATCGATATCTTGCTACGTCAACTGATAGGATTATTGTTCCATGAGCAAAGACTGATTTATTTTCCTAAAAGCATTTACTAACTTTGACTTAAGAAAGACTGAAGGTAGGACAAAGTTTGAGGGCAACTTAAGCTTGGCAGGCGGCTCAACAAGTTTCCCTTTGCTCAAGGCATTCTGACGTCCAATACCTCTTCCGAATGTTGCTTCCTTGCAGCTAGAACGGTGCTACCTTTCTAGCGCAAGGATGAACAACTTTGTAAACTACTATGGGGTACCAATGAATAGTATATGTAATTTTACAATACCCAACAATATGTTTAACCGTCTTTATTACGGATCTACTGTCCCGTTGATACGAACAATAAACGAAAACTTTCCTCCGGAGCTTTCGGGGCTGTCGCGACCCGTTGTCAGCGGTCAAGATGTGTCTGATTTGACACATCTTGACCGCTGACGACGGGTCGCGACAGACCCGAAAGCTCCAGAGGAAAGTTTTCGTTTACTGTTCGTATCAACGGGACAGTAGATCCGTAATAAAGACGGTTAAACATGAAAACACATAGTCCCGTACCAAAACATCATATCTTCATGACCCAACAATATTTCGGAATGCCCCTTCTATAATCGCTAATGACATGTTCTGCAAATGCCGCCCTCTCAAAACTCTGTTGGTTCTTCCTTACTTGTCTGCGGATGAGCAATATCGTAAAGTAGTCGAGATACCAACTAATCAACCTTGACACTATCAATTCTACCAATGCTTCGGTGAATGTTCTTGTCCCGCCTTCAGCAATGAAGAGTTGCTATGTTTCAAGCTATAAATAGCTTGAACGTACGCCAAGACGGTATCAGCTTGATGTGATTCGACAATCAGGCTTATTGATAAGTACAATCCATATCTTACTGTCTTTTTTGCGGACTGATACTATTAGAATTGCTAATGCTTATGTAGTCCCCTCGATGTCGCCATGAAGACGAGTTAAATAAAAACGTTTTAATCTCGTTTCAAGGCAGAACATCAACACGAAAATTTTGGCGAAGCTTTCGGCTCATACTAGAGCCGTCATCAGCGCTAGTTACAGTTGGCCTTCAACCAAGTTGGATTCTTAGAAAGAGCTCCTCCGCCTTTCCAAACTATGTGTGCGCCTGTTAGGTCAAACCTTGACCAGTCGAGACTGCATACATATGGCTGGATCACCTTCGGAGCAACTGCGTTAGAAGCCATCCTCGGCGGAGGCACAACAACGGAAAATATCTTGTAACAGGCGTCTCCTGAAAGCTTCGCCAGATAAACGTTTAACGGGTAGCTTCTCTGAATCACCATTATGCTAATGAGGAAGAAACAGGTAACTACCAGCTAAATCTGACGACTGCAAAGGAACGAATAAAAGTTGAAACGTGAAAACAAGACTGAACAGTGCATCACTGTAAAAACAGGTTCTTTCGTCCGCCTGAGGTAGAAGTATAGCTCACTACCTAGCTCTCGCTACTGTAAGCGGCTGGAACATTGCGTAGTCTGTTTTAGAAACATTTTCGTACTAAGATGGCACAATTTTATGCTGCAATAACTTTGAAGATTTACGTTCCCATAAGGAGTCGTTCCGGGTCCGTACCACTACATCGCTGAAGACGGAAACAGTTTCCGAAAGCTATGATATCCTTTTTTGGTTGCACACAAACGGGGAGTAAATCGTTTCAACTGTTGTGCACTGACTATTATTTACGGTATCTCCCCTTTCTATAGGGCCAAAACTTTCCCAGAAGCCTCGAGACCTTCATGCAAATAAGCAGGTGCAGCGTGACAATTTATCTATAATGAAAACCTACACAGTCGCTAAAAGAGAGTTGCTATTCTATCATTGTGCCCATCTTTAGCCGTACCTTAACAGCAGCTGCATCCATCGCTCATTTCTAAAAGTAATTCAGACTGTTGCTTAAGCCCTGCGCAAAGTAATAGAAAAGGTTAGCCGCAAAAACAGCTTCTGTTGTCCTATTGACGAAGCAAAAGCATTTCTAGATCTCCAACATCACTAAGTCGTTGCGTACCCTGCACTTCTGCTCAACCATTTGCTGGTAAAGTACTTGTTCTGTAAACTTACTAACATTGAAGATTAACGAGTAGCAGCGGTAGATTCCGACGCCAGCTACACTGCTCTGGTCGGAACAGCCGGTCCTATCTCTACACTGATAAGGATCTACGTGGATTAAATCATTTCTTCTGCAACCATTATTGAGGCGAGTTTGTACATCATTGTCTTCACTAAAAATAAAGTCGAAAGAATGGCCACTGAATGATGACCGTTAGTCCTTTGGTCCATTAATCGCCAGCGATGGATTCCTGTTTTTATGAGAATGACCAAGGCTCCACGTTTTGGCAGTCCATGTGAAACATCCGACCATTAAGCTAACGGCTTTCTGATTACGTAACACTTTACGCCACAACGTCACGCAGCTCCATCGTGTCCATTATTGACAAAGGATTCAATAGATAATAGCGGTGTTTTCTTTGTTGAATTCGGTCAGCAGTTTCTTCCACTTTGAAGCCCATCGTAAAAGAGGTGACCGCCACAAAAGCCTTTGCGCACTTCAGCGTGCAAGAGCCGCAGAATCCGAAAGAAGTGACCAAGTGCCTACGTTCCCGTAGCATGGTAAGCCGGAAAGACGATACAACATAACAAGCTTCGTTATATTGCGTGGATACTTTATCCAAAAGGCGAGATGGACGCGCGTTTGTCGGATATGGCCTTTGCATTGGTTTCACCTGGCCATTCAAATATGAGGACCTACCAAGATTATCACTAAACGTGTAAGCAAGTTCCAAATTCCATGCACTGCGGACGACAAACGCAAGAAAAACAGAATATGTCGCCTAACTGCTTCAGAAAGCATGTGTTAAAGCCCTGACATGATAAGAGCACCAAAATGCGATTTTACGAATCTTTCATGGGAAGCGTTCTTTGCCCAAATTTAGTGAATACGTTGCTCTTGTCCAAATAATATCTTCAGGCAAGCTTATACAAGCATACAGAAGCTCCTGGCACTCCCGCGTTGCCGCAGCGACCTCATAAGACGTAAAGTATTGAAATTCTTCTGGCAAAGCATTCCGCTTCCAAAATGGTGTTTCGTCGCGACAGTGATGTCTGAACGTTTCCTGCTTCCGCTTGGTGCAAGCGCGGAAACCTTTGTGAAAAGAAACCGGCTGCCAAGTTTCGTGTGCCTTTTAAGCAAGGGGTTCAAACGCTTCGATATTGCAGCTTGAAGCGAAGAAAATAACCAAAGTTGCACCCCAGAAACACTAGCCTCTTGTTCGGCGAGTTAAAAGATAAAAGCAGCAGAGATCATGCGGCATGATCATCTCGGACTCGATAAATATCTTGCAAGTAATACGGCTGCATGGCAAAACGAGTAGTGAAGGTAGAACGACTTTTTAGCCAGGAGGCATACGGGCGTCTTTTCACATTCATCCTTGAGCATCCGCCAAAATAGAAGCACCAAACAAGCGACCTTTCCCCGAACTGTCGTAAAGTTCTTCCAATAGGCACTTTTCTTTGCGCTGACGAAGAACTGTAGTTCGCGCGGACGTGTGATGAATACGCACGCACAAGAAGCCAAGGAAGTAAGAACCAAAGTCACAGTCTGCCGAGAAAGGCACTGACACAATACACTTTTACAGCTGCGCCGCAATAATAGCTCCAGTCAACTTGACTTCTTGACTAAAATTGCGAAACGTAAACTGTTTCCACATCAATTGATTCGCAGGTTCTAACGAAAATAATTTCTAAGCTAAATTCATTCGTTGAAGGAAAGCATGAGCCATTTTTTAAATTGAGTCTCTGCGCGAAAAATTAAATGGCAAGCATGCCGGAAATGAGATGGGGCCTACTGCTAATGCCAGTAAAAGTACACAGCCGACAAGCAATGCTAGTATCACGCGAACTAACAATACAGCTAATTTTTTAATAGTCGATGCTTCATTTCATCGACTCGGTAGTTCTGTAACTGCATTTGAACACGGGGAAATTCATTGCGTGTGAACGGAAGGGAACTGCTTTGACAGATTGAAGTTTTTATTTTGTTTAATCACAATAAAACAGAGGTTTAATGCAACTGTCATGCTATCAGCAAACTAGGCAAAACTATTCTAACGCAGCAACTCTTTTTGAGTAGCTTCCGAACATCGGATGAATTGGGATTGTTCCGCCCTACGAACTTTCTTATGTTGCAAGATGCCAGTACGGTATTCCAGCAGCGGCGAACTGTCATCCATTTAGTCATCATAAATATTGTCGCACATCAGGAGTTTTTTGATTTTGCCAATGCCCAGTAAATCAGCGTCATGAATATCCTTGCTCATCAGGCGTTGCACCAAAACAGATGCCAGCGCGGTATTCGAGCAGAGGTGAATATCATTCATTTTTTCATCATGAATGTCGTCGCACATCAGCTATTTTTCAGTTTTGCCAATGCCCAGTAAATCGAACACCGTTTCTGGAGCTGGTGAACGGCCTTCCATGTGTCAGCTAGTCCGAACTGGAAAATCTGCTACGCATCGTGAGTCACATCATATCATTCTAGAAAAAGCATTTCCGTCAGGAAGAGAAAGACGCAAATGAAAAAAATATCAAATAATTAGTTGAGCTAGACCGTTTTCGAAAAAAGCATCTGCAATAATTCAAAATTCAAATTAAATAATTAAATCAAACAGTTAAAATAATTCACAAAATTCCGCTACCAGGAGATTAGAACAAAAATTATCTGTAGCATAAAGGTGCGTATATGCAATGGAGACAGCAATTCTCACTTTGGCCTTCGCTGTCCTTGCTTCTCTAGTCGGTCATTTGGGTGTCAGGAACGGCAGCATCGATAGGTTGGCACAGCCGTCACCGAAAGCGACAGGACATTAATGACTGATAGCACACGTAGCACCGACTGAAAGCTTACGTTTTAACGTAGTTGATTTTCAGGTTAGGTCAACCACGGAATTTTACCTGAGCATCATTTTTGTCCCGTCATTTCGTGAAACAAGCGTACGATCACCAACAAACAATCCTGTGTGAATGATTCTGTAGTATTTTCTAACAGTTTGCTCGTCCATTCTCTCCTAAAGTATTTTCTGAAGTTTACTTACAAAACAGGCCAAAGCCGTGAATCGACGATCAACTATGAAACAAATGGATCATTTCATTTCTACTATAAAAAGTACGTTGATCAGCAAACAGACTGCGTATGGGAAAAATGCTTGAACATTTTTGTCACTGTTTGAAGTTTTGAATGGCGTTACCAATTTTTGCTTTTCATGCACTTTTTTTGAGCTAGGAAAAATTGTAGAAAAAGACACTTTTGACAACAGACAGATGCGACCTATGCATGACAGTAGGGTTGACGTACAGGCGCTGCTATTGTCCCTAACAGCGAGGAAATTGCATGGGGTGATGCAGTAGAGTTTGGATTCGTGCAGCATTTGTGTTCTTGCTTATTAATAACGGAGGAAAAAAATTTTAGAAACAGATTTTCAGCATACATTGAGAAAAAAGGAAAGGAACAAAAGGAGCTTCTCTTTTCCCAGGTGTTACTGTAGCTTCGGCCGGAGCGAAAGCAGGTTTGTTTTACAGAACTTCAACTTTCTGACTCAACCGTAATCCTGCTGGAAACCGCCGACTGCGGTTTATGTTTACGTGTTTACGTAGGTCGCCTAAGTTTAAATCAAGAAACGAGGTGCTTTTATGTCAACTAAATGTATGCATCCTAAGTCTTTACCTAAAATCAACCAGATAAAATGCAGTCCAGCGCTGTTACTTGAAAGAGCGAATCAGAAACAGCTTTAGGCAACTGGGATCAACAGTAGTCTATGTCAAGTTTAAGGTTAGGTGCACGTGCAAACTTGACTCGACATGGAATCATGGATGAATCAGAAAATGGAGATCGTGTCGAATGAGCATGCAAGCATCGGCAAGAGCAAGTTGGCGAAGCGACAGTAGCGCGGAAAAGAGAGAAAATCTAGAATAAAACAGTTTGGTTTTCTGCCCTCATGTTGGCTTACGATTATTGTTCTTTTTTTATTCTAAAGCGACCAACTACTATTTTTAGCAGCGGTTTTGACTTTCCTAAAAAAATTTAGTTAACAACAGGAGACTCTCATGATATCGATGCTAGCAGAGTGAACTCTTTAAATAGTGTTACCAATGCCAGTAACTGTTTAAGAGAATGCAGGTTCATTAGCAGAGATGATTTGAAAAGCGAAATTTTATAAACTCGTTTGTCCCCATCATGAAAACACATCTGTACGCTTTGATAAATAATCCTTGAAAAAGTACTGTCCCAATGAAAAGGTCACTTCTAATGCCCACACCAGGTTTCCCTAAACTAGAACAAAATCGCCTAACCATCCAGACATACTGTTTGCAACTTCGTTACAAAAAAAAGCAATAGAAAAGAAAGCAGACTAAAAAGACGAGTAATCTAGTGATCTTGATGTGTAATTCACATGATTAATTCATTTCCGCATGAAAGGCTTTGGGGTAAAATTTCAACGGGCTACAGTAATGTGCACTAAAATTGTTATAAAAGTAGATAGTTAATCAGAAACAAATTTGCTAAATGCTTGTAGTTTATTAGCAGCAAGTGATATTCTGTTTTTGAATGCATTAATGGAATTTTCATTAATAAAACGCTGAAACGCTAAGTGAAAAATGACAAGCCATTGTGGATTACGTTTCAACGAGGAATAGTAATATTGTTATACCTGAAGAAGTTAGTGATAAAACCGTTCGCAGTAAAAACGTCCACGTTAGCAAAATAAAGAAAACTGGAAACGAAGCAATCATAGCATGGAAAAAATTATGCCTTCCCAAATACGTATTCCATATAGTGGCTCCAGTCGTATTCTTCCACATAATGCTCCGGTAAAAATGGCCATGGTACAGAAGAGCAGATTGATATTACGCGGTAACCATTCAGTGCTAACTGATCGAAAGCCAATTCAAGTATATTATGCTTCAAGAACATTCGATATGTGTAGTGGTTTGCCACCTCGCAGTTCGGGTCACGGCTTTCATTCAAGTTGTTTCCAAAAATTTCTCTGCAGTTTGAAACCTTTCCACATACGGTTATACGGTTTACCTTCCTAAAGACTGCGTCAGGTTGACCAGGACGAGCGAGTGTAAAACCTGCCATGTAGCCTAACGTGATATAGTTTTCCGAGTGATCTAAACAGAAAACCTGAATATCAATTCCATCCATGGCTTCACTTCTTGCTTTCTTACAAATGATTAAAATTCGGAAACTAAATTTTAAGCATTAATCTGCAAAGTGCATCTAAGCATAAACGCAGACTTTTACCGTGAATACTGTCCCTTTCTGGAGAAGAGATCAACCAGTTGAATGATCTCCAATTTTTTTCTTCATCATGCTGGACTAAATCAGCAAGCTGCTTAAGTTTGTAAAACATTGCCTCTTTCTTCAGTGCTTTATAATCTCGGAAATTTTTCGGCAATACAAGACAGCTATTCCGCATGTATTCCAAGATGTATCGAAACAGTTCTCCATCTCGATCGAAAAACTCTAATATCGCTGTTGGATTTGGGAATGCTGATTGCTTCTTCAGCATCTATAATTCACGCCGATTAGCTCAAGTGTTGCTGCAACATTTAACAATGAATTAATAGGTTGGATAACATTGTTGGACGGATGCTAGCTCTGCACTGAACATATTATTAGCTTCCTAAGCGATCATGCAGCTAAGCACAAGGCTATAAAGTGTGAAGCCTAATCTTGTTGAGCTGTAATAGTCACTGTCAAAGGAACCTTTTTCTGCGTGCGCAGAAATAAAAGCGGTTGGCTTGTTAGCAATGGATAGGTAATTGTGACGGCCATGAATGTGTAATGCCGCTAGATGAACTTGCTATGGCTTATGTACGCTAATATTGATTGCGTATACTTAGTATTCATTTAGTACACGTGCAGATGGTCTATTATCTAATATCTGAAACTTTTAAGCATTCCATTTGAAGTCAAGGTAACAAAGTCGCAAATGACATTTTGCAATGAATCTTTTGCATAATACCCTTCAGCAACTGCAACTGAAATTAACGCATTTAGTGGCTAACGTAGCATCTATGCAACTATTGTTCGCTAGCAGGGTTGCACGAGGCTGATGAAGCGTGGAGTGCAATGCTGCTCTGTCTATCTTAACGAGTGATGGCTGCCTGTTTCTTTTTATACTACTGTTGCTACCACTTGTTCAGTTTTTTTATTTGGATTGAACAGTTCCCAAGAATATCCGTATGCATAACAGTGGAAAAAACAGGAAGCCTTCACGGCACGCCTCATATAAATTAAAATTTAAAACATTTCATAATTCAAAATAATTTTGGTCTTGAGCATTTAGGATAATGGAGCACCTGCTGTAAGTACGTTTTATTGTACATCGTATGTGACTGGAAAGGCAAGCAAAATGACTGCCATATTGTGCGAAGGAGTACTCACTCCCAACTGATTCAATAATTAATACTTTCTTTCTATATATAATTAACTAAAACATGCCATTTAGACCGCAAGCTTGGTTTTTGCCTTACCTAATTATGAAGTCAAACGTACACATAACCAAACCAACGGTAGCTGCCAAAATTTTATAAATAAATGGAGCGCTATGCTTTGATTTATGCTATTCGCTCTTCCAGGAATCAATCAACAAAACGCAAAGGTAATTGCTGTCAGGCACTTGCTTGCTCGTAACCAATGGCGGAATGTCCGCTACTCATGAGCAGCCAAGGCCCCTGCCGCATTAATAAGTATTTGATGTACAGATCCGCTACAACATTTTGAAGAGCAAGAATCCCGAAAAATAAAACACAAAAATTTGTCGGCCACCCTGTTCTGTCCTTAGCTAAGGTTAAACCTAAAGGCATAAGGACTGTATGCACTTCATTTTCCTCCGTTTTTTGTTTTATGCTTAGATGGCCTACATAAAATGTGAGGAACAGGATAAGCAGTTAAGCTTGGTGATTCAGGATTTTTGTCATTCGGGATTTATGGGATGAAAAGGCGCATGAGCTTGCGTAGTGCTGAAATAATTTTCCAGCGTTGCTTCTGCGCTTGAGGAGCGCTGCTCGTTGGAACAACTACATTTACAAATTTCTTAACGCGGTTAACTTGTTGCGAAAACATTTAATTAAACGTGCTTTCAAATAACGTGAAAAAAGAAAAGACCATTCTCTGATAGAAGATCACATGTTTGACGTAGTAAACATTTCATTATTACCAGTTAGCCCAATCAGAAAATAAAAGCGTAATATTTATTAGAGCGTATTAGCAGAGACCTAAATGGAATGTCGTATTCATAGCATTTACCATTTCTCAAGGTCAGTATCATAAGCCTAAGGACTACTTTAGAATATTGACTTAATTTTATTTAATCATCTGATATGAAGAAGACTCAAAAAAAGTTAGTGACTGCTTTTTAGGTAAAAGCGTCCTAATGCAGTTTCACTCTATCAAAGCATGAAAGTAATATTTCAAAATTCATTTATTAAAAGTTTGAATGTTCTAACTGACAGAAACGGCAGAAGATGCTGTTGGAATACGCAGAAACGATATTCACTTTCATTGATCATTGCTGTTGCGAAATAACTCACGCAATGTAGTCTAATATTCAAAAAGTTATGAACGCTTAATTAACTTGTTCGCTTTGCGGTCTGATCAGCGCTATGGGAAATAAATCGGCTGGCAAAGTTTTGTTCCGCTAATTTACCATGCATTGACTGGCAATGAACAGCGGGAGAAGTAAGGAATAATAGAAAGATGAGCTCAAGTTTTATGAAAATTTTGGAAACTCCAATAATCGGCAAAACTGACGAGTTATTCATGGTTTGTTTAATGGAAAACTCTATGAAAATGCAAAGTCTGAACTTTCAAACTTACCTTGTCATCTGACTTTGAAGCTGTAATTTTTTGGCGAAAAAGTTCAGCGGTATCCATTCCCTGCTTTTGCACGGTCGCCCAGGTGGTAACGTATGTGCAGTTGCCCACGTGGAGCTCAATGATGTCGGGAATATCGCTTCGATCCATGAGAGATGGCAACACTCTGCCTGTGTCACGAGTATCCGAAATCATACAATTCTCCATTTCAGCCTTATTTGTTTCGCAATCTCTGTTAGCCAATGAATATATCACTCTGCAAAAAGTTAAGCTCCGCCTGGGAACAAAGAATGCTTCTAGTTTTAGACCGCCATTCCCTACATGGCCAATTAGTAGCGCACGAATTCGAACTACTTTTGCTCGATAAATTCGAGCTCTTTTGTTCCATTTTCAGTTATTACTCCATCGCAGAGTTATTGATTTGAAGTGCAGACACATGTCAGTGGTTTACCTTCGAAGATAGAGGAAACAAAGAATAGTCCGTTACTGCCTCCAAGTTAAGTAATTACGCGCATACGAATTGCTCTAAATCAATGAGCATCCTTTTATAAGTGGACGGCGCTGTGCCGCGCAAGGAAATGCATTACTACAAATGCAGTTAAACCTTAGCTTAGCAGTTATCCTCGCTCAATCGAACGGCTTGAGAAAATCTTAACAATCAACCAATCATTGCTTCAATGAGGCGGCCTGATTAACCGTGACTGTTGTTCAGGAAGTATGCAATCACGAAAGCAACATTCAATCAGTTGAAGGTTGGATAGTTTATTAGCAAAACTAAAGGGAACTGAAACTGCGATTAAAATTTCTTTGAACTTCGTCAAGTTACTAGTTCTATCCTTAGCGCTATATTCCATTGCTGCTGAGTGATCAAGCCGCCAGAATAAGCTCATTGGTACTTTTTAGTCCGTTACAAAAAGTTCATTTGCAATGATTCAGTTACGTACTGAATAAAACTGTAATTCAATAAAATCAGGCGTAATAATCGATTCAAATGTACGCGCGGCTTTTGGAAGATTGGCAAGAACGAACAGCTGCTATATACACTGGAAAGTTTGTTTCGTTTCTATGAAAAACTTAAACTGATTAAATGACGTAGAGTATATTATAAGATCGACCACTTTAAGCGTATCTCGAAGCAGCGCTATTATGCGTATGCTTGTTCAATGAGTACATAGGCTGACTTCGGACATGCTATTTTGCATAATAATAATAATAATAATAATAATAATAAACCTGATTGAAGATAAGATAGAATAAACCACTATGGAAGCTCTGCTACAGAATGTGCGAATAAAAAATTTTTAAAACAATGAACGTTGTTCCATTTGCGGCAGCGTCAGATTTTAGCCTATTAATAGTAGTCTAAATATAAAATCAATAAACTGAAATTAATCTTAAGCGACCCATATTAAGATTGCGCGGCAATGACTGCAAAAAGTTGATTCTCAAATGAGTTGAACTTTGTCAAAGATTATGCAAAGATTTTTTAGCAATGCGCATATTTCTGTTGTGCATTTTTGATGTTCAAGTAAAGTTATCTCTTTTGGGTATGTATCATCAACAGCCAACTAGAAAAGACGCGCCTCATTTGCTACTCACTGAGCCGCATTATTTCTCCATAAATGTATGGATTTGTTGGAAAGGAAAGTTTGCAAAGCTGTGAGCAAATTAAAATAGTACTACGTGAGTGAAACCACACATGTTATTATTGTCTAAAATGTTCGCCATTTTATTTACTAAAAGCCATTACTGGCTATTGTGAATTCGTTTTCTCGCTTGACCAGGGCCACAAAGTCGAGATCATTACGTCGCAGCAACGGCTGCACCAAGTGCATTCAATTTCATGTTAACTGGACGTATATCTGCTTTTCTTTTTATGCAGTACAGTAGTAAAGCGAGGTCGTTTAAATTAAGAAGTTAAATAACCAAATGAACAAGTCGGCTTACCTCTTCATAGTTGCTAAATTAGTCGGTAAGAATATTGCTTATATACTGCACCGTAGCTCTCTTCCAAGAATAGAAACTAAGTTCAGCAGGCGTAGACTGTTCATACAAGGAAGCTCAACCCAGCTGGCTTTTTGAAACGATGCAATGCATTCCATAAAGTTTCGTTGTGCTAGGCGTTTTAAATGCTCTAATGAAAACAAATACAGTCTTGACTTTTGTAATTAACATCGACAATTCGTTGCTAAAAAGCAGATGGAATATTAAGTATGATACACTGCAGCTTGCGCAAGGAGGGTCACAATGCGGACATTTTCGACAGGCAAGCATTAAAAGCCTTCGTTCGTCGAAAGAGTGAAACAGCTCAATGCCATTGGTGAAGCTGATCACCTCCATTGTTCGATTGAGTTGCTAAGATACAATCAAGATTCAAATTCAGTGGTCAGCCGAAGTATGGTCAGCTAAGAATGCGTCTTACTCCAAGCTGGACGTTAACGTCGACTATGTTGCTAAACGTGCCTCGTAATCAAGTAAAGAAATACGCATTATTCATCAACTTCAAAGCAACAAGTTTTACTTTATGCCACTGCACAATATATCCTGACAGTGGCGCCATCTATGGGATAACCTAATCAGCGCATATGAAATCCATAAGCTATGAATGATTTTTCATATCTTATCATACGGAACGGAAGCTGCAAGAAGACACGGATCTGCATGAAGCGCGGGAAAATTTGTCGAATTCGTCAGCAATGTTCGAATCAACAAACGTCCTATCGCGACATCCACGAACCAGTCGTATTTTTTCTTTTTGTGAAGTTTCCATTTTGCATAAATGAGTAGGCTGAGTTAATTGTGTTGCACAAACCGTAACATTGCTTGGGATACATTCAGGCGTAGACATAACAAAGTACAGTAGAACCTCCGAAATTGACCACCTCTCTATGTCGACCACCTCCCTAAGTTGATCGAATTTTGACCAGTTGGTTGGTCAGCACGTTAATAAGCGCAAGGACAACCTCTATACGTCGACCACCACCGTAAGTGGGAAGTTGACCGCTTTAGCCGTAACCTGGTATATGCACGCAATGCTAACTTGCACTCTGTAAATTGGCCACTTCAGTTTCCTCTGTGTCAGTCGCTAGCAGCTGTGAACCATCATTGCCTCAGTGTGCTGTTACTCAACGTAGCGAAGATTTTCATTACCCTACATTGGAGATTCCTGATTACAGAACCGATTCCGTCGCTTTGACGATGCTCCTTTTATGCTTGCCCGCACAGCTTGCGCGTTTCCTCAAGTACATAAGCTCCCACCTACCCATTGGCAGCATTCGCCCATTGAGGGAAATATGACAAATCGAGCCTACTTGAACTCGTTCGCGTCGAGCTCAGTTCTATTCATTCGCTTTGCTATAGGTGTGCGGCAGGTTTCCTTAACGTGTCTTCGCGAGTGAAGATAGCCCGACTTACGCAGTAATAGACACAGCAGTAGCTACCAAGCTGGTTGAAGTTTGCATTATGGCCAAACGGAAAGAATCGAGAGAGTTGGCACTGAAGGAAAAAGTGGATCTTATCCGCTTTCTCGAAACTAGCAGTCAAAGGAAGACAGCAGAACGGTTTCATGTGAGCAAGACTACCGTTGGCAACATCCAGAGACGTAAACGTGAGTACTTGGAAAGATATGAGAAGGAAAGCGGAGACCCGCAGCGAAGAAAAAGGAGAACCTCCCTGGACCAAGTCAATGAAGAAGCGTTACATTGGTTTAAGCAAATGAGAGCAGCTAATGCACGCATCTGTGGCCCAATGATCCAGGAAATTGCTAGAAAATTCGCCGTGGAATTCGGTTTCACAGGTTTCCAATCATCAAACGGTTGGCTGGCAAAGTTCAAGCTCCGTTATCAGATTTCTCAGAAAATCTTATGCGGCGAATTTAGCGAAGTTCCCGTCGAGGTCTTGGAAGACTTCATCTTGAAATTTCGTCATTTCGCCAGTGGCTTTAAGGAAGAGGACATTCAGTGCTGATGAATGCGGCTTGTTCTTCAAAGCTATGCCTGATAGAAGTCTTGTACTAAAAGGCGATAAATGCAAAAGCGGGAAGCTCTCCAAAGAACGCTTCACTGTGCTTTTTTGCGCTAGCGCAACTGGGGAGAAGTTGAAGCCATTGGTCATTGGTAAGTCAACGAAACCCCTAGCTATTAAGAACTTGGAGCCTGATGACCTTCCTGCTACTTGGAGATCAAATAAATCCGCCTGGATGACAGCCGCCATATTCGAAGAGTGGGTAAGAAGTGTCGACGGACAGATGAAGCGAATGAAACGTTCCATCATATTCGTAGTAGACAACTGCCCGAGCCATCCCCACGTGAAAGACCTCACAAATGTCACGTTAAAATTCCTGCCCCAAACACTACCTCAAAGACCCAGCCTTTAGATCAAGGCGTAATTACGACGTTTAAGGCGAAATACCGGACCCAGCTTCTGCGGTGAATCGTTGGCATAGCAGAATACACCAGCTCATTTGCGGGAGCGACTACGATTGCTGCGTCCATTAATGCTTTGGACGCTGTACTTTGGATCAATTTTTCCTGGAATAAGGTTCAACCGGAGGCAATACGGAAATGCTTCAGGAGAGCTGGATTCGTCAGAGACGAAGAGGATCATGTCGAGCTCCGGCCTGATAGTCCCACTCCCGAAGTAGAGATTGAAGGAATAAACTTCGAAGATTTCGTTTCAATGGATGATGAATTGGCCACTTCTACTGAACCTGACCCACAAGCAATCTTTCAGTCTGTACTAGCCGAAGCGGGACTGAGCCCAGAAGACTACGTAGGAGAGAAAAGTGAAAATGAGACGGAAATGGTACAGAAGCTGAAGGAAGAGGACGTCAGGCGCGTGTTAGCGCAGCTGAAGAGTTTTGCTGCTGAAAAATGTCCAAAGATGCTGAGCGCGGTAGCTATCGCGGAGACTGCCCTTGGTGCTTATGTTTGCAGTAAGAAGAAGCACTAGACCAGAATTGATACCTTTTTTTCAGCAAGTAGTGTAGCCCTTAAAAAGCTTATGCATGATTTTACAGTGTTATTTTTATGCATCTCACCGTTTAATAGACCTCCAATTGATGCTTTGCAATAGAATAAAACGCATACAGATGCTAATCTGCTCAGCCGAGCCAGTTATACCCGCAGTTCCAATATATTGACCACCTCCTATGTTGACCAGTTTTCTCCGGTCCCTTGGGTGGTCAACTTACGGAGGTTCTACTGTAGTTTTAAGAAATACATTTTATATGCTGCTTTTCGAGGGACTTCTGTAAAGTTTGCAGCTAAGATCAGCGTGGAATATTTTTTAAAAATATTTTTAATAACTTTTTTTTAGTGTGTTTGATCTTCTACGGCTTTTCCCGTTCTAATCAGCTTTGGTATCTGTAATTCAGACGAAACAATTGGTCTACCAGCGGGTGGATGAGCGATTATTAGGAAAAAATTTGAACAGTACCAATGCACTCAACTTTATTATCAGAGCTTTCGGAGCGCTCTAATTCCGTCGTCAGTGAGGTGTTGCTAATAATAAAGTTGAGTGCATTGGTGCTGTTGAAATTTTTTCCTAATAATCGCTCATCCACCCGCTGGTAGGGCCATTGTTTCGTCTGAATTACAGATACCAAACCAGATTAGAACGGGAAAAGCCGTAGAAGATCAAACACACTATGAAACTCCAACCCGTTACAAATCATCCAGTTTTTAATAACTTTTTAGCGCAAAATACTTAAGGTTTGGAAAAACTGATGCGCAAAGCTTACTTTTCACCATTTTGATAGATTTCGCCGTTTAAATTACGCACAGTTCAACGCTTGTGACATCTCAATTTATGCTTATTGAACAGCTACGCCATACGACGCAGTAAGAAAGATGAATGACCCTTTTTTGTTCTTTTTCTCGGCACTAACTCACTGACTGAATGTCCAAACTTTTTTAAAGACAGAGCTACCGTCCAGGACAAGCCGCGTCTTTTCTCAAGCTTCTTTTGAAAGGATCAGAAAAGTTTTTAACGAAAACGCGGAAGCCAAGATGCCGTTTGTCATTCGAACGAGGAGTTCTTTTCAATAAACACAAATTCAAACCTGCGCATCCATCGCGAATTTTTGTAGATTAAATAAACGTGTATTATTTTAACAGGTACTATTAAAATGATCTTCGAATATTTTTCAGTGCGTTTTTAGTAGCTTTTCTGTAGAATTCGTCTCTGCCCTTGCGTTATACCATATGTTGTCTCAGCTGGCGAAGTGAGTGGACTTCTAAAACGGCGTTTGTAAAACGTTCAACGCTTAACTATATGCATATTTCGTACAAGTTGTCACCGGTATTCTGAGTACGAAAAGGAATTTTGATTCGTCGAAAGGAATAGCTTTATAGACCTCACAATCTCAACAGGGCAATATCGTTAAGAAAAGCAGAACACCCTTATTAAAGTTCTACACCCGAACGAAACTTATAAACAACTTATAATAAACAAATGAAGGAACTGCTGCCCACAGTGCATATTCAGTAATTACAGTGAAGTCAGAATACGGCAAGTTCTATATCTGTTAGTCACGCTTTTCTGTTTCAAAAACAAATTTACCTTTCAGCCACGCACAGTTGTATATATGCAAACTCTGTATTCCAGCTATCTCTGTAGTGAGGGCTTCTTAATGATAAGGTTTTTGAATTCAGCGATAAGCACGTTTGTTCGCCTCCACTTTTACGCAGGTTTAGATTTCGCTAAGACGGTCTCCAAATGTATGGCTAACAAGTGCTCTGAAATGTGTAGTTTTTTTATTACGCAATTATTTCATAAATCTCACCATACAGAGAAACCCTCTTTTTATAATATCTCAACAAAGCTCACGAAGACCACCGGAATTACTCTCGATCCTCCATTCAGCGTGAGCGACACGTTGAAGATGGGACCTGGTGCATTCGTGAAAGCACTTCATGAATTTTGATAAGATAAAAACTGGACATTTATCTCTAAAATGAAAATGATGATATTTGCATGGGCCGTCAGCAGCTCGGAATTACATCAGAATTAGACGAAATTTCGGAATAGGCAAACACCCATCAGGACAGTGGTTGATTAGTCCTTCGATGTTGGAGGAGACTTGGCGAACGACAATTTATTTTAGCAGCTTTGATATATGGTAAAGCAATTAAAACACTATATATAAAGCGAAATGGAGACTGTCGAAAAGAAGAGGTGATGTGTCCAATTAAAAGTGAAATGACCAGTGCAAAACGCGAATTTTAAATTTTTTGAGATAGCCTTGATATGACGATCTATTAAATCATTCAAAAGCTGCATATATCTTGTCACGCAGTGATTATCGCAGGCAGAAATGCGTAATGGTGGAAACAAAGGAATTGCCTACTTTCCTTCGCCGCACAAGCCAACATGCACAAGTATGCAATGGGGATTTCTCGCTTTTAACAAATAGCTACCAAGGGATGTTCCACGCGGGATTTTCAGCTCATTGAAATGTAGTCTCCTGTGTGCGCGAATCTTGAGTAAACGATCATTTTCGTTGACATGCTTTTTTTGTGAAAAATAATGCCAAACGTGGAGTCAACTCATGACTTTGGCTGTTGAAGACTAAATGCTTACGTCAAAAACACTGGAGTATCCAAAGAATTTCAGCGCTGCTAACTCATTGGTGCACCAAACTATTCAGTTCGACATAGCGGTTGTTCTATCGCCCATTTTATCATTCAAATAAAGCTGCTACGTTTTTTAAAATTTTTCCATGGTTTACAGGAAGCTAGTTTTTATAGAAACCTGAGTCACTGAAAAACAATCATCACTACTGCCCGCCTTTCACGTAGCAGAGTTAGAAGAACAACTTTCTCATAGAAGATGCCCGCAGGAGGGGCTTTGTTACCTTGTAAATTTTTAACCTGTCAAACATTTTAAAAATTAACGATTGATTTTATTTTTATCATCAACTGGTGCAATACTGATAGCTTCAATATGAGCCACATAATCAAGAGAAACAAAATGCTTCTTAATTTTCAATGCATGAAAGTGCAGTAACATCAAAGGGTTACGAAGCGACAAGTCCACTAAGAGCTGCTTACGGGTTATTAATATTAATGAAATGCATCAGCGTTGACCTTAAGACGCAAATAAATTATTAATAATAACGACTTTTAAATAATGGCAAAGCGTACTTAGGTTATATAATTGTCAAAACGGTAGAATATAGTCTGATGAACAAGTATGGTTAAACTTCTACTTTGAACGCTGAAGTCAGATAAGGAAACTATGTTCAAAAACGTGTAACGCTGCAGTAAGATATCGAAGACGTAAAGCATCAATTCGAATAAGCCAAAGTATGAACAACACTAGTGAACATATTTATTAAATCAGAATTTAAGCAGCAGATGCCACTAAAAAAATATAGGCTAACTTTTTAACACTGTAAACTGTTCGCACTGATAAGTGTGGATGAAAGTTCGTCAGTTGACCTACTCTCGGAAAAAGACAAACTCGTTGTAATGGTTCCATTTGGCTTCTTCGTTCTCTGTTCCTGATCTGGCCGTATCCGAGTAGCCATACGACGCGGCGGATGCGCAACTGGCAATAAGTCGAAATCCTTTTTCGGCAAGCATATCGAAAGCCTGCTCAAGACTGGCGTGCTTCAAAAACATTCTTGAAGTGTATCGATTGCCGCCGCCTCTGTCCGGATCACGGCTTTCGTTTAAGGTGTCGCGGAAAACTTCTCTGCACGTACTTGCTCGACCGCAAACCAATATTCGATTCAACTTTCGGAAGTTTACTTCCGCTTGACCGTTGCGACCGAAAGTAAAACTGCCCCGGTATCCAATCGTAATATGCCCGGGACCGTCGCTTCTGCCGTCCAATGTATCGCACAAAGTAAATTCGCCACTTCGATCGATGGTGCTTATATCCCGCGCCGATTTAGCGCGATAAGCAATGCGCTCCTGAAAAAAATGTATATACACTACTTAACACTACACATTGGCAATGAAATCTGCCGGAACAAATGTACTCATAGTAGATTAACTGAACTGCGGATTAGCAGAGATTATTAGCGCTTGCTGATGGGAACAATAACTTTCATTCATAGGTTCTAGTCGTTCGACGGATGCACAGTTGAACGACTACATGATTTTTCAACTCGAATTTTAGCAAAACGAAATTACTTCATTGATTTTGCGAGAAAATCGGAAACCACCCTTCTTCGGCTGGAAGAGCTTTTAAAAAGTGGTTCTGCTAAAGAGTAAAAAGTGAATTTTTCATTAGTGCTACCAGTGCGCACGGCGTACTGGTGTCTTGAAAAGAAGAGAGTGAACAAACAACTTTCGGTAATGGAATCAATTTTGAGCAAAATTGAGAAAATAAGGCAAAATTCTCCGAGTAGAGACGATCGGAAGTCGCGGGAAAGTAATGCTTCTATAATATCGCATAAAAACAAAAGTATATAACAACAGACGTTTTTGGCACCATCTTTTGTTGATGGTGTGTCAGGCGGCTGACGTTGCAACGTAGATAATAATTTTCCATTCCACAATAATACTAAATTTATGAATTATTGTTTTGTTAACCTCAGCGACAACGTTGCATGCTAATTTAACATAGCCATAAGACTACGTCAAGACTGGACGCGCAATTTTAAAACAGTTACAGCATTCGACGTCTGGCAGCAATTTTCAAAAGAGGTCAGAAACGTGACTTATGCAGTTTTTCAGCCGTCAAAAAGGGTCTTTGCAAATCTTTTGGAGCTTTCGAAAAGTAGCGGCTTCTAAAACGGCACACGTGTAATTGACAAAAGAAAAAAACTGGTCAATAAAAGTATGCGCCAGTAAATCATTTTTTTGCTCAATATTTACGAACAAAATTGGACAGCGTTTCGCGAAGTGGAAAAACTATCGCCTGCTGTCGCAACCAAAAACATTCCGACGAGATTCATTCCAAGAATTCACATTCTCCGCCAGCAAAGCTCATGTTCTAGAGAAAACGTTAACAGCCTTAGCTGAATTTTCATCAGTACATATATATATATATATATATATGTATGTATATATATGGCCATTACAAAATACATAGTGCCACGGTCAGCCCTGAATGGTCCGTCAAAATACATTTATTTGGACTGCTATCCTTATGTACGCCCTTACGCGCCCGTATCGCCAATATAAGCTTAGTTAAGAGCTCAAAGCGAAAACTCCTTTCAAAAGACGTTACTGTGCGTGTGCTGATGCAGCGGTTGGTTTATTTCGTTAGTTACGCTTAAATTTTCGAGTGAGCAGCAAAATGTTAAACTCAGCATGGCAAGTTTCGTGAGCGAAGTGCGGTAGTTGCTCTAACCTACATTTGAAACACTTTGATGTTATAACTAGATGAATAAACGCGCTTTGCCCTTTGAGCGTAGCCGTGAAATCTTACTTGAATTTCCTGTAGTAAGCCATCCACATTGAAAAAGCGAGCTTCTTCGTACAGCGCTTCGTATTCATTGAATGATTCCGGCAAAATGAGCTTACCATTGCGTAGGTATTCCAAAACATATCGGAAAAGTTTTCCGTCGCGATCTATAAAGTATGAGCCGCTGGAGAAGCAAGAAATCACGGAATCACGTTCCGTGTCATCCGCAGGAGGAGGAGAAGAGTCTCTTGGACTTTCCAAAGCCAACAGTTGACGGCTCAGCACCGAGTTGGAATCTTTTGTCAGCGTTGCCAATGTTGTCTGGTATTTTTCGCCTCCAACATTCAGCTCTATTATCCTTTGGCTAACATTCTGGTCGATCATGCCTATAGACGGAAGCGACCACTCCTGCAATAAGTACAAGTTCTTACTTCAGCATAAAACGCATATCGCGTCTGTTAGCGAGACACCAATTGGAAGTAAAGGGAGCGAGAGAGAGAGAGAGCCTGCAACTCTTACGCTTCAAGCCAAAGGGCAGTATGCCCTTAAATGGTCATGCTTTTTCAAGAGAGAACCAATGAAGCGTGCATGCTACACTGCTTAGCGCCCAATCAAATGATGCCGAAACAGCGAAACGATTAAACAGTTCGCCTTCAGCAGATTGCAACCATGTTAGAGTTGCTCAAGAAAAGCTTATCGAATTAGACTGCTGTCGTTTCCAGATATCTCATAGATTGTCATCGGAAACACTCTAATCGATTAGAGGAGGTCACAGGGGAAAGATGTCCGAACAAGGAAAACGCCTGAAGTACAGCCTTATCATATCCACGCAGTCATATTTAAATATTATACCCTGCAACTTTTGAAGTAGGCATACAGACTCAATTCAAATGCATACTCTTCAAAGGCTTTTCATTCAAGGCGAACTAAGCTGGTAAGTAGAAATCTAACCGGACCTTTTGAATGCATATTTGATTCCACAGGGTATTATGCAACCGTAACCACTTAAAGGAGAAAATGATGCCTTCATTAAGAAATCTAATAATGAAGCAGAATGGAACTTATGCTGCGACTGCCCAAGGCTGTTGAGTAGCACCTGCGTTCAGCAAACATATCACCAGTGCCTGTTGGTCGATGAATCGCACTTGTATTATTAGATAGCAGTGAAGTGCACGCGGGCACCAATTGTGTACTGCTACGTCAACGTCAAGAGAAAGTGGGAAAGAGGAGGGCCCACAATAGCTTTAAAAGTAGCCACCTTTTATGGTGTGCACTTTCAGTAAATCTCCTTGTTTAAGGAATCTGTCGAACATGCCAATGCTTATGTCTCGGAATAAGCTTAGAAATAAAACATATAGCGATCACTACTAATCCATTAATGGGGAGAGTACAGGGTTCATTGATTGAGTGAAATCGACAGAGTGGAACGCAGCTGGAACAAATTGAAGGGCAAATTATAGTTACAATCGTTCAACTCAAATTGACTGCGCAAAAATGTACCCTGCACAGAGAAAAGGAATGGACGAACTTCTCGCTTAAGCTAGAAGATACTATTTGGCAAGAAATGCTTAAAGAAGCTTTACAACAACTGGAAACATGCGCTGACAAGAAGAGGTGAGGAGAATGGAAACTGCTTTTCTTACCTCAAATAGTCTTAATCCGCAAAAGCAGTGCACGTTCAATCTTTAAGATAAATGAACGCTCGTAAATTTAAAATCGTCAAGAATAGCTGCTGATCAGTTACGCTAACGACCCTTCGAAGAAAACGTATAATTGAAGAGATTAAATAGGAGCGAAATCCATGTCTGCATCCACATGCTGTTTACGACATCTCTGCCTCTTTGCATTAAAATAAAAAAACATTCGCAACTTCCATAGATAAAACAGGTAACTTACAAGGTAAAGAATGCTCAACGCCGAAAGCGGTTGCCTTTGAAGCCGAAAGGTTGGCATGCACAAGTTTAAAAGTAGAAAACTAATTTTGCAAAGCTCAAAAGAAGCGCCACTCTTGTTCTCCAACGGTTAGGCGCAGCATGCACTTAAAAGGTCAAAGTTCATTCAAAGCTAAAGGCACAACCAATTCTAAGCATACTAACTGCTCTACAGGATAGCCTTAATGCTTACGATTACTAAATGAAAAACCAGCATGCGAGGATAGCTCATGAGCTGAAACGCTATCAGCAGGTAGTAATTCAAATTTTACGCATCATTTCGGCAGTTGGCTCGCGTTTGAATAGGCGTAAGGTTGAAAGTAGTTTCGAGGCAGTTCGCGAGCAGAGATGAAAGCAACGGCCGCCCACGCTGGCTTTTAATGAGAACGATTATACGAACGAGGCTAGAAAAGTTCTCAGTGATTTGCGATTTTCCGATCGTACAAACTTTGAAAGGAGGTCGTCATGCCAACTAAGCAAACATCAAAAACAATCGTCCGAACAAATGCCATCAGGGGCATGGAAGCTTACATGGATAAGTTCGAGCGTTTGGTTATTTCATGCAGAAAATGGAAAAAGCACTTGTGGCGTCTTGACGGACTGCCCTCTCAAGCCATTGAACGCGGGAAATACCTTATTCGAAAAAGCTACAATCGCGTCATCTGCATCAATTTCTGCCTTACGCAAGAGCGGGCAAAATAGACTTGCAGGAAAGCCTTAAGTGCTGCCATTAAACCACCCTTGAAGCTAGCAAAGCATGCGCGAAACATCAAGCAGTCACTACCTAAGGGGAACCCTACAGAGGCCCTTGAATTGCGTTTAATCACACTTTATACATGAAGGAGTTTAGTATCAGAATGCTGACACTGCTGCGAGAAGAACTTCACGTTAATATGCGTGCAACACAAATTCTCCTTTCTTTTGGAACGTAAACAAAGTTTATGTCGGACAAATACCGACGCAAAAATTTTCACAAGGTCCGTCCCTACGGACATTTGTAACAGCTACTCAGTCTTTTTTCAACTTTACCAACATAACCTCTTAAAGTAAAAGCCCTGCACGAAAGTACAGTGGCACATTTCGCGTGTTCAATATAAGCAAGCAAGTGGTTCGAACATTCAGTGGATAAATGATGAAAATAATTAACGCATTATTAGTCTCATATTTTGATTAATATGAGCCGCTTCAGCGCGAAATTAAAAAGGTAAAACTGAAAAACAGTGAACAAAAGAAAAAGAATAACTAGCGTTCTAATTAAGTCATTAATCATAGGTGGCAATTAAAAATTGTAAGCTGGTCATAAAGAGCGTTGCGAGCACGGCTTACGAAAGCACTGACCCGCTTAGCCGCAAAGTGCAAGCTACACGCTGCCTTCTAAGCGGGAAACTAATACTTGAAACTGTTACGCTGTTCAACGTGCAAAACTGTAACTAATTCTTAAGGTACAAAACCATACGGATAACAACTTAAACCGCGAAAGCTGAACACGTGGGCGAATCTTGAACTTTAACTATCGAGATACGTAAACAGATTTTTAAAAAAATGTTTCTTCACAACATCGCTGGCATTTGCGATCTAAGGAAAAGAATAAGCTATGAAAAGTCACGGGATTGCAAACTGCTTAATAGCAGACAAGATGAAAGAACATTCTTTGCTTAAACTAATAGTTTCTGTGACAGCTATCGCACCAATGGTTTGAACATTGCCGACTCACGAAGCGTTCATTGTCAACGTATCCGCAAAGGCTGTTAGGAAATTCAAGCTGGCCTGGAAAAAGGCTGGCAGTCGCACTGCTCTCTCGCTAGTTGCCATAAATATTTCATCAGTGCGATTGAAAAGTTCCTACTAAGCAAAGATGGCAGTGAACCGTTTCCATGACAAGGATGTAACAGTGGACACCTTTGCGCTGCTTCAACGGCACCAATTCAAAATTAACCAACGGCTATGACGGAAAACCTGAGAATTCAAAGGCGCGCATGCCGAGCTAATTTCGCATTAATGACCATAGCTCAACTGGGCAGCACCATTTGCAACCATATATAGTCATCGGACATTTTCAACGAAAAGTCAATGAACTTTCATCCACTTTCGGTCTATAAATGCTCCTTAGCTATGCCGGTTTATCTTCCGCAAAGTAAAAGACAGAAAAGCATAAGAAACAATTATCCATTGTAGAGTGAAGCTTCAGAATAAATGTTGGAAGTAACAGTGGTCGTTACAAAAGAGGCGGGGCAAGAACAAAAGAAAAATAATCAACTAATTCATGTCTACTGGGGAGGCTTTGCTTTAGCGCTCTAGAAAAGGAGAGAAAAGACATGCGTTTTGCCCATTTGGTTTTGACTTTGCACGCTAAGCGGTGATACAAGACTTGCCCATAACGGAGTACCTCAACGGGCTGCACTTCCGTGTGAGCAAGCAAAATGAATGCGTGGTTTTCAGCAGGACTCGACGAAGAGCCGTTCTATGGAGTTTTCGCAACCCCATCATGCGTACTTCCATTTGGCCGTAACGATTGATTCGTGTAGAACTCGACTCGAAAATCATTATACTTTAGCGCTTGCTCGATGTTGCCATCCTTTTTGGCATCAGTATTGGGCCCACTAAAAGCTCTGTCCGCTTGAACAAAGTAAAAGAAAAAAGAACAGATAGCGCGGAAGGAAAAACTGAACTCCATTGACTTGACCTTTCAGCGGCAAAGCAAGATTTGCGTACAGCGCCAACAAAACCGTCCAACTTTTTGCTTCATGCCATAAATGGAAGCTCTGACATTTTTGTCAACCGCTACACAATTCCATTTAGTTCTGATTAGACTACGGTTTTTTCCACTACATCGGTTAACGGGAGCACAACCATTCAAGCAGAAAGCAATTTGCCATAAAGCTTTAGGGCCTCACGTGGTTTTAAAGCAAATACCTTTCTAGAAAGCGAGAAAAAACGTAAGAATGACTGAAAGGTAACTATCACTTCGCATCTTAACTATGACTAGTAATATTATTAATACGCATTATCGAAATGAGGCAGCAAAAAATGTCTGATCAAAACGTGCACTAACGATAAAGCAAATATGGCATGTTTTAAACGTAGGAAGCAGCTATGTGGCTCATGTCTCAGAAATGTCAAGATATGAGCAACATTTGAGGATTTTGCTGCGTAAAACAACAACGTACTTATTGTGCCTGCGCTATGAAATGCGTAACTTAAGTACGGAAAATTCGACCCATGGAAAGTTGTGTCACGCGAAAATTTCGGTGAGCTTCTGTTCCAATCTTCACCGCCAATTGGAGAGTATTACATTTTTAATACAATGCTCAATGCAATATCTGAATAAAGCGTTGTTTTCAAACAATTCTGCCTATTTTACGGCCGGAAGATATAAGGATATGAAAAACACGTCACTTTATACAGCTGGCCATCAATTGACGGCAAACCATTAAGGAGACGGCGCGTCTGTCAGTATTTTTAGTGTTTCTAATAAAAATATGAAAGCGTCTATGCTTCAACTAGAAAACCTGAACATATCGATGAAAACTGCTCTGTGAGAGAGAGGATTATTTAACTTTAACTACTCTGCAAAGATTGTATTGAATGATCATTGAACTTGAATAATCTATAAAAAAGGAAAACTAAAGTACATGGTCTAGCGGTCACAAACGCATTTTACGCTTCAAGGCAGTGGACGTAGATGAACGCATAAGTACTTCTACAGAAAACACGAAGGAGATGGCTTACAAGTGACGTTCTCGTCAAGTGAATTAAGACGCCAACGAAGAGGCTCGCCTGCCTACAAAAGAAGCGCATGAATGTTTAACTTCTCAGGCCTTTAATAAGGAAGCGAAGAAAAAGAAATCAGAAGGGGAATTCGAATTTGCAGCCCTCACAATTTCTCATTGAGACTTAACGTGTTCTCAAGTCTCCGCCTGACTTATGGATCAGCTTTATGGGCGCAAAATGAAAAACGAAAACACCCTTACATTGATGCGCGAAACTTGTATTCAAACAAGTACATCTTAACACCTCTCACTGGAAATAAAGCTTAAAGAAGAAAAGGACCAAGTGAACTCCTACCAACCAGGTATCATGCAGCTAAGCACTATGTGCTCCATTCAAAGAGCGCACGTGTTCGCTCAAACATTAGAACATCTTACCTTTTATTAACTGCGAAGGCCGTACACGTCATGACTAAGAAAGGTAAGCGCGCCAAGTTAGGTAGGACAGAAAATGGTGTTACAGCAATGTGGAATTGTTCAATCTGATCTGAGCAACTTGACGAATCAAGGCCTATCTCGACTGACTGATTATCCGCGAAAGTCTTTTTTATTCCACAGTTTGGATTAACAATAATGTGATGCACTTCGTAGCGGAAAAGGTACAGACAAGTTGATCGCACTGATCTACGTCTCTAGCTTAAAATGATCTTCAATTTCAAGAGGGAAAAAAATGATATTATTGAAACAAGTAACTTTGAGTAATGCTTTTGCGCAAGTAAACCCAACTTTGCAACATTAGGCGGCTAACAGCAAAGATGAGAATAAGTACTGATTCGTTGCTTAATGCGCCCGAGCACACATTGACAAATGCAAAGCAAAGAGAAGAAAAACCCAACGGAACGCACCAGTAGAAGCGCCAATGTTACTTTGGGCAGCAATTGGCGGTTGCAACCAAATTTTTCAAGCCTTTCTGAAATGTCACTTTGTACTTGAACGTGGTATTGACGTAGCTTTATCGTAAGTTTTAATTGCCCGCTTGAAAATTTGTTTTTTACAATTTCACATTGCCGACAAAATGTTGCAACAGTATTTAAGGAAAATGATTCTGTGGGTAAAATTTAAACTGAGCAAACTGACTTGGATAAGTTATAGCTGACTGCGCATTTGTCGAGTACTCACTAGTGGAAGGCGAAAGAAGAAGAAATCAAAAGAACATCATTCCCCTACAAAAAGTGAAACGTACCGCCATAGGCAAAACATATTTGCAGCTTAGTTCCATAGGCGCTGCCTTTATTATAATTTATGCAAATTTTTACAGCAAACTTCAACAGAACGGAATGCATGACAGATACCGCGAAGTTCTTGCAATGAAGAAGGTGAGGATGGCTAGCCGTTCTTTGTAGCCACCGCCTTCCTTTGTGCAACTAAGTTAACCAAAAATGCTACTCAGTTATGCGTGGTCAACAACGATAAAAACAAACATACAAATTCAGTATATTAGTCGGTATTAGTTTATAGTTTAGTAATGCATATGACAACAGTATAGCCACAAAATAATAAAAGGAGAAAAAGATTACGATGATGAAAACCATCAATACTGACCCATTTAAGTGGTGAATAATACTCGTGCTAGAAAATTATTAATAACGGACTTATCTGCTGTGCATATTTGTCCGATAAATCATAAAAAGCATATTAAAAATAACTTATTAAAATTTTTCATTATTATTAACACCATTATCATCGCTGTCGTTTATGCATTCGTCAATGCAAAACTTGAATGAGGATGGATATCAGTCTGTACACAAAAATAATAAGGAACAAAATTTGAACCGGAATTTCCGCGGGGCAACTAACTGATGCGCACAAGCCCGGCATTGTGCTAGCGACAGACGTAAATCGCAAAGGCATACCTTCTTCACCATTCCATTTTCATGACTCGTGAAATAAGTTGAATTATTCAGCAAAACTGTAACTATTTGGATAGACGTTATTAATTATACTTTATCAGCAAAAAACAGTTTACACGGAATGTAAAAACAGGTATGGAATTGTCAAAATTTGCCATTTTCATTAGGAATTACCATATATGGGAAAACATGAATTGATCTTTCTTCTTTATTGAAAATACAGAAAAACTTCGATTATTTGAATCTGTCAGGAAGCCGTACATCTTAAACGGAACTCATCTTTATTGGTAGAAGGCTGCTTGGGGGCTACAGCGGTACTACAATGGAATAAAAAAGGGTGGAGATACACAAAACCCTTAAAATGTCTTCCAATAGCAAATGAATACAACGCAACAAGCTGACTAGACGGCAAGGCGGCTAACTTGCAACAACAAAACATGCAAAATTTGAGATACTGAACAAGGCCGAAATTGTTGAATCGATATTAAAATTACAAAATAAAGCGGATGAGGAGTTTGATGAAAAAGACGAAATAGAAAAAGAAATAAACGCCCTTTGCATGATAAAGGCTTTCAGTACTCGAATATAGCTACAATTTGAAATGCAACAGGAGCTCACAATTTAAGCAGAATTTTATGCTTGAAAAATATCCGCAATAAGAAACAAACGGTCATAAGTCTTCTATGCAAAATAGACTTCTTGACGTCATCTCGCTAATAAATTATTGTTCATATGGTTCATTAATAATGAGTCTAACGATAAGTCATTCCTGTTAGCCGTAAGGGTAATAATTATTCCCGCTGGCTACCTTATTAAGCTTATTAGCAGTAACTAAAAAAGTTGGGATGGTGCGGGTGCCACAACAGCAGCATCGAACAAGAACTTGCAAGTACGCAACAGGAAATAAACGAAGCGACCTATCTTGAATGCAGTGGGTACACACAGCCGCCAGTTTGTTGTGCCCTATGCGATGGCACTGTTGGTTAGCGATCTGGCGTTTATTCATATTTTTTTACTACACTGTTCTACGATACTTTTAGATTGAGGTTATGCAAATTGAAAATACCAAAGCAATTATTCTAATTTTTTCATCTAGACAGCGCGCCACTGAAATTGAAAATTCATTTAGAAACTATTAGCTACGAGCCCATCGCGTTTACATGATTCATGGTCGCGCATGAACTATTTACTTTGCCATGCAACCCGCTTACTTGAACCTTGAGAAAGAGCTTTGAAAAACTTTTCTTTTCTCAGCTTTCGGTTGCAAAGCTGAAAAGATACCGCGTACACAAATTGGCGGACTAATTAGAAATAAGCGAAACTGCGAATACTCTCTCTAAACGGGTTTAGGTCGTAAGACTAAAAGTTGAAACACCGATTGGTGGAAATTTTGAATAGGCAAAATGCTGAGTACTCATACTGTCGAAGAGAAGAGAATTCCCAATCTCATGGAGCCATTGCCAGGATGTACATCTTGAAAGGACTGGCTCCTGAATAAGAAGGAATCCGAACGAACGAAATCCCGAAAGCCAAATTTCAGGTACGATTCGGTAGTCCAGATGGGCAAATGACTCTATTGCGGCTGCATTGTTTTTATAGTTGCTAAACGAGGTCCTCTTTCTATCGTGAGCTTGCTCTGCTTCTACTTTTGTAGGCGAGCTTCAATTACTCAGCAACTATGGGTGTAAAACAGCCAAAATAGAACCACTTGACGTAAGCACTTGGTCACGTGTATACTTCGAACTATACCTGAACTTCGACTTTCAGGATTTCGGTTTCTTCAGGACCACTTCCGAGATTCAAACCCGCGTGAAGGCTCCAGCTGTTCAAGCATTTCTTGCTATTCGACAATATGAGTATCCGAGATCTTGACTTGTCCCTACAGTTGAATGCGTAAACGTTATTATGCTTATTATTAACAGCTGATCAAGGTGAAGCAGTCCTACAGGTTAATTAGAAAGTTTAAGAGCATTGACCAAACAACCAATAGTCAACAGTGCGATTTTACCAGAAGCATCATGCATTACGTTCGTAGTAGAGAATTCTTATTCGCTATTTTTTCCAACCAAGTTTTCCTCTACGATAATAATAAACTTCAAGCGTAATTGCGAGCGTTCCGATCGATTGACAATCGAATCTAAGAATCCAATCATACAATAAGCAAACCTTATCTATAAAAAAATATTCCCGCTGCTGCTGTTCGTCATTGCATATGTCCGTTGAAATGTTGGAATTTGTTACTCCGTAATGACTCGATACAAGCGTATTAAGCTAGCTTGAAGGATTCAAAAAAATGAAAAATAGATAACTTAAAATACATCACGTGAATATCAATACCTGACACCGTAAGAGCAAGCACCTTGACACAGACCAGCGGCAATAAAACGTCCGGTGCCGCAGCTGACAATGGGCATCACATTTTCGGAGCAAAATTTAAGAAAACTTCAATGTTTTTCCAATTCATCCTACAGTCAGTGCATGCGGGCACAATCATTTATGAAACTAAAATGCGCGAGAAAATTTAGGTGCCGTCCTACGGGCAACGCACTACCAGAGACTGATCGACTAGAAGAGTTCTCATGAGTGCCAACGCTTCATTCATTAAAGCGTTCTTCACTAAACACTCTCCCTCCCGTAAGTAGTAATAATGAACACTTTCTTAGGATGCAGTAATGTCTAAATTTACATAAACATAATTCATAAAAGTTTAGGGTAATTAAAAGTGCCACAGTTAGATCAAGCATAACAAAACGGATATACACGTATATAGTCGACTCAAAGAATGTAGTAAAACAAATATGGGCTGTTCGAGATACAACTTAAACCTTCATCCTGTTTAAAAGCTATGATTATTCGTTCTGTCTACTGAGAAGTATTTTTTACTATGGTTGCATTTATGACAAGTCCATCGTTCACATTCGATTAACTATTAATACGTAAAAGACAGTTTGCGTAATATCTAGCAATCTAATTTTGAAAAAAACGTAGCGTCTGTTTCCTCGTTGCTCAAGCAGATAGCGAAACGACAGACATAATTCAACGCGCAGCGGAAATGGCAATCGAAACTTAACTTCAACAGCAAAGCATTTGTCAATTCGAACAAACCTTATGGCGCCCAACTTGTCGCAAAAAGACGCGCGCGCACGTACGCAGCCGCAAAGATCTCCTCAACTGATAGCCGTCGCCGTTTTCATATGCTTCCATGAGCAATGAAAAGGCTGCAATGCAAGATTAAATAGTCAGCAAAAAAACTTATAACGAAATCAAAGTCGCCAACGGGTAAGAGCATGCGAGCATTTTCGGAAGACGCCTTTGGGAAATTGCTTAAATAGGGAGCTAAATTAAGCGCGTCAAAATTTGCCTTTCCAAATTCGGCAAACTGGACAAATGCGCAGTTGTGCTAACGGCTGTCGCCGAGTTGTGATTAAAATTGAATCGGTCGCCTACGCGAGTCAAATCACAACAGGCTGTAAGAGCGCTAGACTTCTTCCCAAAAATTTCAAACGTTTTCAAAGGAATTCCATTTGGCCCAATAAATGCTTTCGCAAAAAGGAGGAGACATTTCGCGTGGGCACATTAGGCTTCCAACCTTCGGGGTAACTAGCATGAACAAGAGGAAAAGTTTTTTCTTTAAACCATTCAGCTCTTCTTTAAATCTTCTATTAATTGACAGCAGCTATTTCTTGCCCAAAATAGGCATGTACGTCGATTTGGGGGTTGCCAGCAATGCTCGTTTCCGTTAGAGCTTTTAACAAGATTACGTAGCTAAATTTAGTGATAAAATCTTTTTAAAAATAAACACACGGAAAGTACTTAGCGCGAGATTTCAAGCATTCAAACAAATTCTGACAAACACTAACTCAAAACCATGGGGATTATACTAACGAACGTATACGGCCAATAAGTCGTTTTAAGAAGGTGAACTACTAGTAAATTCATTGCCTAGCAAAATCGAAGCAAACAGCTCAGGCGAAACCAACTTGGCTCACCTTAAGTGGCGGTTAGCCGCGCGGCAAATCGCCAATGCGCGCGTCATTACTTATGCTTGCCTAATATGGAACGTAATTAAGGTATGCGGAAAATTCGCTCAAGAAGAAATCACAAAATTGCTCGCAAGCGAATGATCAATTCCTAAGGTACAACTTTGCGCATTTAGTCCCGTCAAGCGGCAAGCAAAGTGCGAAGGTAGGAAGCTGGGCAGCAAAATTTAAATAACGTCAATAAATTTTCTTAGCGTCACAACAATACAGCACCCGCGGTTGTCACCTGCAAGGTGCCGCAATATGCGGCTCTAGCTTAAGAAGAATGAATGTAATATATATATATATATATACATTCTTCTAAAGCTAGGGCAGAATGAAAATGCGTACCAATAATTAAGCTATATTTATTTATATATAATATAGCTTAATTATTGGTACGCATTTTCATTCCGGAAGCATTCAGCAACTTAGACCAGAAAAAGCAAGCTACATTTTGAAAAAATACCATACCTGGAACATAGTCACTTTGGGCAAAGTGCAGGCACGATTTGGAATCGCCTCCGAGCTTCTAAAATTGACATACGATTACATCTTGCATCTTAAGGAGGGAGGAATGAAGAGCGTTTATTCGAAATAGCTTTTTGAAGGGACTACTAAAAAACGCGCCAGTATAAAATGCCGTTAGAGAATGATTGATGGATTCCAATGTAGAATTATCATGAAATAATAGTATTTCAGTTGAATAGGTTACGATCACCACTTGTTCAGCAACTATGCAGATTTAATCTTAGACTATAGTCTACAGGATTGGATTACCATAGCACAAAGAATTGAATTCGCGCTCCATCTCTGATAGGGCTCAATTATATTTCTGGTGCAATTTCATTCCATAAAGGCGGAAAATACAATTACTGAAATTTCACTTCTGCAAACTATTAGACTATGAAAAAGTCAAGCGATTCCTCGACAGTGAAAGGTTGGTAGTAATGAAGCAAAAGGCGATTACGCAGTGAAGGCATCGCTGAACTGGACAAAAGCGTTTCTTTTCATCTAAGCTGCAATAATAGGCCTAATTAGGCGAACGATCCGGCAAAGTCGCCAAATTGCATGTACCAATTAACCCAACGTGATTTACACAGGTAAAAAAACAGTTGAAATTTTATTTTATCGAAAAACCGTCGGAACAACGAACTTTTTACGCCGTAACGCTAAGTGTTTTTCCTGACAGATGTTCGCCTTAACGGACCCGACTATCTATCAATTACGAAGCTAACTTACGCCAATGGCAGCTAACGTCAGCGCGAAACATGTTGTTCTGACAGCCGGAGGCGCAAAAAGAAATTTTGAAAACGAACGAACAAGTTGAAGAGAAAGGAACAAAACTCTTTCGCGGTACCTATTGGATTTACGTTAGTGAACGACTAATGGTCGCGTAAGCGTTGGTAAATATTTTGATCGATTGCTCATAAAAAGTATCACAGACATATTAATACAACTTCTAAAACTCGCTCAACCGTATTTGGAGTCTTAACTATGGAAGCAATAAAACTGCATTGATCCACCACAACGCAACGGATATAAAAAACATTTATTATCTTACTGCAATAATATATAAGTAGTAAATCTACTATCCATCGTCAGCGTTACTGAATGGCGGAGCATTTAAAAAGACCGTACTTTCTTTACGATTCGTTAAATTACTTGCGCAGCACCTTTGTAAACCGGTCGGCGTATTCAAATTACCAAAAAATTAATAACATAATCAATCTTTCCCCTTAACTGTATACTGTTTACGTTAGTAATAAAACTTTCAAAGTGACGCTGGCGTTGGGTCAGCAACATGGCTAATTTTGGTTTAAAAAACGCACAGGAATGTTGCAGTTATTATACGGTGCTGCTTTTTAGGATATATCCGAAGTTTGAAAAAACTAATGCTGTTATATTTCCAACAGAAAAGATGGTTGATAAAGGTGAAAATCTTATAAATAGTGCCGGAAAAGGCGACAGCAAAAGAGTCGCAGGAAGAACAAAGCCCGCCTACTTCGAGTCGCTTTATTTAAGTTCTTATGGAATAGGCTACACTTCAATAATCCATCATTTATAACACATACAAGGTATTGAAAAGGTAAGCATCTTGATAGGCGCAAAGAACGAAACAACTGCGTCTTTCAGCTTAGAAAATTACGTATCGTACAGACTGTGCAGGATTTTATAACTCAACAAGGAACAGCCTACCAACGCTGCATGTCTGATTAATTGGTTTCAACTTCTCTTTTTAATAAACAAATTTCCTATATCGCCTAATGCATTGACCGTTTCATCGAACGGCTTCCAATAGAACCACCTTTTGCTGACGCAATAATATGACATTCTATGTTTAAGCTCGCAAAAGTTTCAACTAGCAGATCGCAAGTAGGAGTAGAAACTTTCATTCGGCAAACGTGGACAAGAGGCAAACATAAGAAGGCGGGAAGAAACTAGAGCGGCTGAAATAGTTTCGCGCGACAATAATTCAGTCGTTTCGCTTTAAAAGTGCGTTTTTGCCAAACCGTCGGTAAATGGGCGCTCAACTTGTCAGTTTGTGTTTAAATGCAAAGGATAATTTAAATGCAAAAGAAATTGCCCTGCAGTTCAAAGTCGGAGCAGCGAAATTCCGATGGAAAAACAGCTCGTTTCCTTAGAAGTTGCAATGCAGCGACGCAAAAAACTTAACGACCGGCTTTATAGTAGACAGGTTATAAATCAGAAAATCGTAAAGCTAGCTTGTAGAGAGGATCAGCTAAAACTTGCCGCCTTTCTGCAAACAACGTGCCTATAAATGTAGACAAGTCAACCAAATCAATATTGTAATGAAATTCAGTTTCAGGAATGCTACAAGTAGCACGTCAGTAGGTCCATTCTTAAGTCAAAATATCTCAATTGATCAACAGAATTACATTGTACACGAACAATTAGAACATGCCTTAGGATCGATGGTAATAGGAAAAGCAAATACATTAGGTTTCACGCCCATTTAGCCCCAAATTAGGAAAAGTACAAAAGCTATCGGACGGTATCATGTCGTTACTGTCTACGCGATTTGAATAACAGAACAATAAGTCTCAAGATGTATACTGTCTAAGGAGGTATGGAGTTGAAACGTACACGTGAAACAACTCCGTACGAGCGTCCCTCTTAAGTCCGCTATAGCTATGTCAACAGACTGAATCCCGAAAGCTATGGGCACAAACACTTTTAACGCAGTGGAATAGCTGTCATGTTTTTTTCATAAGAAATGTCACCACAACAATCATGTGACACTTAGGCGAAGTAATTGGGAGACATTTAAGCAATGTTAAAAGTTTTGGAAAGATCTATTACTTTGATCAGCGAATTTTGAATTTAATCTGTCAAGGCAAGCAGAAAATGGAACTTTAAGCTGGCGAGCTGCCATAATGTCATTGAACGTCTCTTGCTGGTTTGAGTCAGCCAGTGCGGCAAAGAGAGGCAACTCGATGCCTGCACTTTAGTGCGCTCGTGTAACTTTGCGAAAAGAGTACAACATTCGACCATGCGGACACATGCAGCGCACATAGTGAAAGTTTTGTGAGGTAAATGAAAAGTCCGATTGGAATAGCAGATGAAAGCTCACTGAAATTGCTGCACGCATTCAACTTTGCTAATCAATTGGTAGAAACGCAAGCGCACTCATTCATTTGGCATTCGACGTTTAAAGGAAAAAAGCTGACGACCCCTGAGTGGCTGCTCTGAAGAGAATGGAATTGTCATATTCAGCCTGCTACGCAAAGCATAGCCTTTCCAACCTAGCTACATGCTGTCTTTATTTGAATGTAGCAAAGCTGCAAAGGAAAAGGACATCAGTAAGTTGAGTACGTGATAAAGAAGTTGTTATTTCCTTATAAGGTTAACCAATCAGCGGAAGGGACAAGAAAATAGATAATCAAACTTGTGTGCATCTACGTTTACGCCAACTATTAAAATCAAAACTGTCACTTACTAAATTACGAGTAATACAAAACAGAGACTAAAACTGGACGAGCACATACGCATGAACCTATTATGTACATATGAAGGAGGGCGGGGATTAAAACTGGCCTGACATTCAATATATTAGAAATAATTCTACTTTTTATAAATAGCCGCTTCTAGTATGGTTCGAACAGAATCGAATTGCTTCAGTGTTGAGGAATTTCTTAAGAACTGTTTATGATAAAGCTCAAAAGTTACGTCAGGTCGATGTAAACATTTTGAAACGCAACGATAAGACTATAAATTAAGCTGATGATTTCCAATGAAGCATACAGACTAAAAATAGCGGAAAGGCGGATAGCACAGTAAGCTGATAGATTCAGCAAGTAATAAGCAAAACTCTCGCATACTACGTCATACCTAAAAGCTAGTAAAAGGAGTTACGGGAAAGGCACCAACAAACGAAGAAAAGTGATACCTCTAACTAGAGACAAAATGTCCTGGCCGCACGGCCCGACAGATAGTGAAGAGGAGCACTTCACGAGGCCTCTGCATCAGACTGACTTTGCGGTTGGGGAATTGAAAGTTAAGCTAAAGACAAATTGTTTCGTGCGCCCTTACTGCTTTGGGAATTTTCTGACTTTCAGCACTTTCATGCTATTCATTTGAATCCACTGCATATTGTGTAGCACTCCATCAGCGGATTATTTCACGCCTTGAATAGCTTATCGACTAACGCAAGTCCAGTGGAGAAACGTTTGCGGTGACCGATTGAAGTGACAGTTTGCGTCAATGGAGCACTGGACGAGTAAATAATTAATTATGCCGCTATGCAAACTCCAAAAGAGGTTGGAACAACTCTTAAGTGCACTTGCTTCTATTTAACCAATAAAGGCAGAAAAGAACTGTGGCGCCACTTCTTTAATGGGAAAAACAATTGCAATTACAATAAAAGCGGCGCCTTTATTAAAGGATAAATTGAACGGCAGCGACGCTTTTTACTGGAGAAAGTACTTCCCCGTCAGCTAAGCGAGATCGAGAGAAACTCAAACCAGAATTTTAGTTGCGAACTGGAACTTGTGCTCTAACGACAACAATAAAGGCATTATTTCGCATGTCATGACCGCGTCATTAATTTAAGATTAATGAAAACCCATTCAACATGTTTCAGTGCAACAAGCTCGCAGAATGTGCCTTAAAGTTTGGTTGTTTCAGGCAAAACATGCCGTCATCTCCATTGCACGTATGACTGAAACATCATAGAAACGAAAAAGAAAACTACGCTTGCCTGCAATTAGACTTAAATCGCGCTACAACGAGGGAAACCTGTACTCTTCAAGATTAAAATCAGCGGAAGCTGTTGGAAAATAAATCGATGATCAAGTTATTAATGCTACGTCAACTTTTACCAACTGATGAATATTTAATCTTCAATAAGCAACCGAATCGAAAAGGTAAGGATAAACAGTATAATCAGGCACAGGAGAGCGAAGCTTTCGACGGAAAGGCAAAACGCAAAAAATACAACTTTCAACAACAAAAGCAACTAATAGGGAATAATTACAACTTGTTGTAGTCCTTTCAACTCTACCAGCTGAATAATAGAGGAACAGAGCATTTAAGCAAAAAGAAAGCCCCAGTCATAAAAATACAAGTAATTTACGCTCTCAAATGCATACATCTATATATACATATATACACACAACGTACGAAATGCGGCATTCCCCAAAATGCCGTAAATCCCCAATTGAAATCGTTCCTTTATGACCTCGGCGCATATAGATAAACCTCAACAACTACGCATCGATACGGGCGTAAATTTTCACCGCAAGACCCCGCGCTTTGCGACATCGATAAAAACCGCAGTTTGCTGGATCCCTCATCGAAAACGGCATTTCCTAAATGTGGCTACAGCACACAAATGTCACGCAGGTAGCGTACGTTTCAAGACAATTCCGCAAGTCTCCAACGTCCCACACAGCACCATCAGCAGCGGACAGGCTAGGCAAGCGAGTACTTTTGGGGCATAACATAAATGTGGCTGCTGTCCGTCGCAGAGGCGTTAAAAAGCCTAACCGGAAAATTAACCGCTTCCACCCGGCAATGAATCTATGGAGACCAAAAACTAGCGTGCGTAATGCACATTGGTTGGGTAACCTATTAGAGATATCAACATTTATCCTTGCAAGAAAGCTGTCTTTCAGGATTATCTCTCTTTTTGCACATCGATCCCAAACGGCATAAGGATACTATGTAATGAAACTGTCTTCCCATAAGCATACCATTTATATGATTCTTCGCTTCAAGCGAAGTTAAAGGAATGTATTATATCTTCTTTCCTCACAGGCTATCCAATATGAAGCAGCAAAGAAGTATTTCAACTGTCCAGCATCGTTCAAGGTCGGGTCGCCTTGCCAGAGGAATTGGGCTCAACCGTATTTGCATACCTTTTAAATAACTGAAGACTAGCCAATGTAAACTGTAGGCCAGAAGAAATGCGATTATCCATATCATTTGGCAGTTCGCAGTGCTGACTAATACACCAATAGCGGAGGCCCATTACTCGTTCAAATACTTCTGCTGTAATGAAGCAGCAACTTCTTGCTTTAATGCTATTTTCACGTGGCCACTTTGGATGCCCGCTAAGGCAAGCAACGGCGTTAAGCAAGACAATACGCTAATATGATAACCAACAATGGCAGTCTTTATGTGATAACAAGGCGAACGCAACGTAGACTACCCCTACGACCGTAAATCGTTCGCACAATATTCCCATTCGACCAACTTCGGTCTCTCCTCCATGTATATCGTTGAAATCTACCCGTCTGCGTGCTTCGGAACCGACCGTCTTTGTTCGCGTAATGGTCTTCGCACTTGTTTTCCGAAAATGCGCACGCATATGTTTTGTTCTACAAATTCTGGAGCAGCGCTAATGTGAAGGAAACGGCGCAAACCACAAGTGCCCGTTTTTTCGAAATATCTTCAGCCCGTCGCCCATCGGAGCCCGAATGGAGACGCTATGGCTTACTGTGCTTACTTAAATGATCAATAGGTGCATCACAAAAACTCTCTTTTCGTTAAAGCGAAAATATTTCAACGTGTCGCTTGAAAACTATCTCTCCTGCAAGATGGAAATTTTGCGGCGGTCACACCAGCCGCGTAGTTGGCTGGAAGCTGATGCAGTAATCGAAGAAAACACATTCGCGCGACAGCATTCTTCGAGCATAATTTCTATTTTTGTTTGAGCTCCACGTACTCTGGCAGTGTAGTACTCGTTCTACGAGCTTCCAAAACGCTGACATGGCTAAGGCCAGTGTCCCCGGCTGAAAAAGCTGTACTTGCAAGAATGGCTTCCTGCCGACAGCGTAGATCTTCAAGCATAGAAGAAACTTAGCTTTTTGTAGGAATGAATGCCGGCTTCGACACTCACTTTACGAGAAGCATTCTAGGAAAACTATGCAACTTCTTCGGTGCCAGACGTTGTGTTCACAATATTTCCAGTTGAAGAATAGCAAATGGTCGCATTTATGGGCGTAAATAAGTTCGCTAAAGCTTACGCGCCTCCCTGAGAAGAAGAAAAAGCTATATCTTGACAAAGAGTGGTTAATCATGGGAGCTCAATGTCGCTTTCCAGCTTGCTTGTTGGCCAATTATTTTCATGCCTGATGGCAAAGCAATTGAAACCGGAAAGTACTAATGCATTCCGCAAGTTATTCTCATGTGCTTGAACTGGATCGGAGCCTATTTCTTTATTGTACCTGCGGGTATGTGGTACGGTATATTATGCTTCTACTGCCATGGTATGCGTGTTCACCGCTTCTAATGGACGGCAGCGATTTCTTTGCAACCCTCAATTGTTCTTGAACTTTGCCAGAACGATATTAAAGCTGTGGAGTTCGTTGAAGAACATTGATTTGGGCGCGACTAAGCTAACGTCGGCTATCAGTTTAAATCCCGACAATCGCGATGTAGCGGATGGTCAGCTTTGAAAGATATCTCCGAAAGTAAGAAAACAACGACGCTGTGTTGAACATATTACCAGTGAGACACGTAATGGCAGCAATGGGCCTTTGCTGGCCAACGGTCGGCTAGGCCCATGCCAGTGTCACGACGGAGTAAAAAGCTGTGCTGAACTTCGGCCGGTGTCAACAATCGAAGCAACTGGACTCAAGTCAGCTGTACGTAATAAAAGAAAACGATATTATGAAAGGAATTGTACGCAAGCGCTTGCTCGCCGCTGAATGTGCTTGCCAAGTGAAAATGACATTGGATGAGAATATTGAGAAGAAAAGTTGAGCATAGTTGGCTTTGACTATATCTACTGAAGCCAATACTTCGTTCAGGAGGACAATCAGTGGCCTCTGCAGCACTCTATAACCTAACGAGTAAAGTGCAGCAGTGGCGTTGCTGAGGTGCACGTGCTATCACCGTTGAATTGTCCGTGGGCAAAAAAGATACTGGCCAAAGCGGCCAACAAAGTTAAAGATATGGCGAAGGGTCAGTGGCGCAATGTCGCACTGCTTTTAACTGAAACAGTGGCATCAGTTATGAATCCATTCGTTGCGCTGGAATACTTCGGTATTGCGCTGCGTCATTGAAAATGTTGCACGCCTTGTTGCCATTGGATAGTCCATGGACAAGAAAGGTACTGGCTAAAGCAACCAAAGAAATTAAAGATATGGCGAAACGTCGTTGGCGCAATGCCACATTGTTTTTAGCGGAAACATTGGCATCAGTTATGAATCCATTCGTTGCGCTGGCTTCTGCCTCATTGAATGAAATTGGCAAAAGGCAATGATCAGGTTGATGATATATATGCAATGATATTTTTGAAAGGGCTCATTGCACAAGTGTGCATCTGGTTATCCTTGCCTACAGAAAAGATATTCAAAGTACATCCCAGAACGGACCAAGTGCAGTATCCACACAGTAGTGAATGAACCCCCTGGATGGATATACTGCCAGGCACGTGCGTCGTTATTGTGCAGAAAATCAGTAGTATACTTCGTGGGTATGTGGGTGGGGCGGTGTATACTACTACGATCACCAAGTTGTGGAAGCTGCGGGAACTATATGCGCCGCTTCGATAAGAATGGTACTGGAGCGCGGAAGGTGAAACGCTGACGATATGGCACATATGGTAATGCATGGAGTGCGACAGAGAAGCGCCGGTGCAGCTTTTCACTAAGACACGGCCTGAAAAGCTGTGGCTGCTACGATGATATGAAGAACAGAGCCAATGCCATGCTTGCATTGGCTCTGTTCTTGAATGAACACGCATACGTGTTCAAACGATATGCAAAGTGCAGTGGGAGCGTGTTCGAGATGCTCCCACTGATGATCCACTTGAAAAAAACTGTTTGTACGAGGCCAAAGGCACATAAACCATTATGCAAAGGTTATGCCTTTGTCACAATTGGTGACCGGTGAGTTGATTTAAAGTATATCCTACGATATGGGGCGTACGAAGCCGGACGCACCAAGTAGAAGGCGCCAAGTCCTGCCAGTCCGCCCACTTGAACAATGACAAAGGCCGAGCCCGGTGAAGGACTATGTTTTTAAATTTGTTCATTGATCCAAAGCCAGCGAAGCAACTACCTATAGCACTGCTGACAAGTTGGATGCTATTGTTTGCTCGCCGCTTGAATATCTAACTCTGCCAGCTGCACCGCAAAGCAGAGTTGGACAAGAAAGGTACTGGCGAACGAAAGACTAATCTAACGATATATGGAAAAGGATGCTATGGCGGAGCGCCGGTGCAGCTATTCAACAAGGCATATGCTTTGGAAAGCTGTGGCTACTATGATGATATAAAGAACAAAGCCGTTCCCAGTTTGCCACTGGCTCTATTTTTAAATGAACGCGCGTACGTGTTCAAACGATATTCGAAGTGCGGTTGGAGCGAGTTTGAAATACATCCATTGCTAGTTCGTTTGAACAGTGCTGTGTGGATGAGCCAAAACGGGAAAGCAAGTTTCCTCGTTCATCGGCTGACTTGACTGCGGAAGATAATGCTTCTTTGCTGCTCAAGCGTGGATACCGTGTTAACAAGCAACGTGAGGAAACGCGCCTTCCGTTTGTTCAACTTGGACGACATCTGACAATGTGAAGGCTACTACAAATGCCACCTTTGTGACAGTGTTGCTTGGTTACATGAAAAGTTTATGCCGCCGAAGGTGACAGACGATTGTTCAAAGGGCGGATGATAGCTTCCTTTGGACCAAATAAACTGCCGCTAAACGCACCATTGTGTTAGAACGCGAATAAATAGCAGCGATGTGCTTTTACTGAGCGCTTGTCTGTTTGTCGATTGAAGCTGGACTTGATTGCGTATTTTCTATTTTCTGCATTTGCAATGAACAATGATATTGCAAACGGCTCTTCCAATAGATTCTCTCAGCCAGTACGCACTTATTTAGAATACACGTTCTTTTCACGGGCGTCTGAGTTTATAATGACGTAAAAGACGTTAACTCGTAAAGTGACTTCTTCCAAGTGATTATAGCTAGATAGCAGCAAAAGTCTCGTCATTGGAGCTGTTTTCTTCAAAGGATCGCTCGCGTAGTAGAAAAGTAGTTGAGTTACGTGTATGGTGCCTGCTGTAAAATGTTTTGGAACTATTTGAAAACTGGGAACCTTCTAGCAGGTGTGTATATGTTTAACATTGGAATTCTTCCGTAATTTTCAACCAAAGTAGACTTCATGCTGTATGGTCTTCTACGGCTTTTCCCGTTTATCGGTTGTGCTTGTATCTGTAAATTAGACGAAACAGCTGCTCTACCAACGGATGGATGAGCCGTTATCAAGAAAACTTGTACAGTAAACTGTAAAAAATTGTAAAACTACAATTTTTCTTAATAACGGCTCATCCGTGCGCTGCTAGAGCATCTATTTCGTCTAATTTACACATACAAGCACAACCGATAAACGGGAAAAGCCGTAGAAGACCATAAACCATGAAATCTCATTCCGTTACGAAGCACCCAGTGTTCAACAGCAAAGTAGGGTTTTGAAAACTCAGGAGATCAAATATAGGAACGAAGGTTGACTATTTTTTCAAGCTCGGTTTGAAAAAATAGAAACAGGCATGATTAAACCTACATCGACATGATCGCGCAAAGAGCTGACTATGCTGAAGTGCGCGTGTTACTAACCACTCCGTCGCTGATAGTGCAGATTTGTAGACGTTATTAGAATGGCTTGACGGCACGATGCTCTATAAAATTATGAAGCAACAGCAGCTCAAACATAGCAATGCGGAAAAGACATAACAAACGTGTTGTCTCACGGCCTCTTCACCGTTTGAAAAATGCGGGTTTTATTCTGCAAAAAATGCTGCTGAAATGTGCCGCGCGTACTGACAAAAGTGGGAACCATATTTTTCGGCCCTTATTCAGGTCTACATCAGTGTTTAAGTTTAGACCAGTCATTTCCAACGGGGGCCCTAGGGGAGTCCAAGGGGGTCCTGAATGCTAAGGGGGCCCTTGGGGGTCCCCGGTTGCGAAAATGAGAATACCAGCCTGGATTTTGGGTCCATGTTCAAACGTTAACGAAGCAGTGACATTTTTGCAAGAGGAGCTGATTGAGTTGCAAGCCAATGAAGAACTGAAGCCTAAGTTTAAGATTGGCTACAGTCATTTCTGGTTGCAGCATCAAATTGCGACACTTTACCCTGAATTATGGAAGATCGTTAAAAAGTACCCCGTGCCGTTTCCTTCTTCTTATTTGGTTGAATGTGGGTTCAGTGCCGCAACAGATCTTTTAGTTAAAAAAAGAAACAGGCTACAAATAGCGCAGCGTGGAGACTTAAGATTGCTGCTAACGAATATTGAACCTGATGTGGAAAAATTGGTATTAGGGCACCAGCTTCAGCCACCACACTGATTTGCCAACATAGCCAACTTTTGCTACTTGTTAAAGTCAAATAGTAAACTTGAATGCAATAATACGGAGTTCGGAGAACCGACGTCCAGCATGATCAAGACATAATACTGTTGTTGTTAACAAGGCGACAAGTACAACAAAAAACAGACGTAGAATTTGACCGTGTGCGGTAAAAGCGCGTTGAAGTTTCTAACAAACCATTTTCATACACTGCGACTGAAGCGTTAAGTGCCAGTTAGTCACAAGAGAAAAAGAGCGGTTTACTCCCATTGTAAATAAGAGAACGCAGCAGTACCCAAACGATTAGAGCTTTCACAACCCAACTGGATCCGTCGTCAGCGATAGGACACAAGCCATGGGCGAAAAGGAGCACTTATCTAATTTCATCGTTAGCGACAGGCCTTGTACCCTGTTGCTGACGACGGAACCAGTTGACTTCCGAAAGCTCCTATCGTTTGTATGCTCTTACCTTCTTTGACTTACAATGGGAATAAACGACTCCTTTTTCTTATGATAAAACTGCTAGACCGTATAAAGACGTTCCATCTTCATGTGAGGTAGTCTTTGCAAATCTTGACTTCAAATCCAATAAATCTTGATAGGAAACTTTTGTCACACAAACCTATTTTCAAGACGAAAGTTTGGCAGCTGAGCGTGGAAGAAGTTTCGACCAATTCCATATGACTAAGGAACCTTTTTGACCTACGTTCATTCACTCGGCAAAGAAGAGCAGCTACAGGTCGTCTGAAATACTCAGGCCACGCGACTGAAAAACACTGCACACGTGTCAAGAATTAGATTTAGATTCGTTACTGCCTTTTCCATATGGCACAGACCAGTGCAAAAATCGAACTTTTAAATTGAAGAGTTTTAAAATGCAGATTAAAAGTTCGTTGTCCGGTTTTCACCAGATCGAAAAGACAACAGCAAATTCATTGTTGAAATCTTCGGTAAACTGCGTGTCACAGGTACTCTAATAAACGCGAAAGAACCTAGGGCGAGAAAAGAGAAGAGCACAACCACGCAAGAACGGGAGGGGGCCCTGAGGAGATGTGCGTCTCGAAAGGGGGCCCTGGCGCAGAAAAGGTTGGGAATCACTGATTTAGACTTAGCATCAGGCAAAGAAAAACCCACAGAGACAGCTAAGATAGTGCATGACACCAGGGTTCTGAGAGAGAAAATTGGAAAATAGGACCGTTCAGGGCTCGATGCAGCCACAGATCGAATACGACTCTTTGAGACTGTAACTATGTTGTTCTTCTGGGAATTAAGTGTTGCGTAGTAACGCGTTTTTAGGAGAGATAAACTTCAAACGGAGGAACTGCCACTTGAATTAATGATGAACTCGAGTTTGTTGCAATGGACTAACTTGTTTCCATGAAAACTGAAAATCTGCCAACAAGGCACGTTCAAGCAAGTCATATTACCACGTCAACTCGCTGAGATGCTTTCTACTCTACAAAACGGATTAACGACAGGCGCGACAGCGGGATTATGCCACTCTTTCGATGTCAGTCCTGAAGAAAGGAAAAATTGCGCGCGAGCTATCTTCAGCGCCATGAAAATGCTAGAAGTGCGAGTGGAAACAGTTTATTATAACTCGAGCCGCATTGACACAAAAACTGATTAGTTCATCCATATTTCCTGACAATAATGATCAGTGGAGAAATGAACGCAGTTTTAGACTTAGCTTCAAAGTCCGCTCACACTTTTCGCACCCATCAACCATGGCCACACGAGTTCAATCTGTGTTCCACGTCCGCGTGATTACTAACGCTATTTTCGGTCGTTAGTATTCTTTGTCGGTCCTGCTTTGCTTCAATACCGCTCTCTCTCTTCGCTCAGGACGAGGACGTTGACAAACATGGTCAAACACTATGGCCAATCACTCACAGGTCACCATTTGTAGCGGACGCACATTCTTGCCATTACCGTTTAGTGAGACCAAGACGAAGTTCAAATCACTCACGAGTCACCAACTGTAGCGGACGAAGAATCTTGCGAGTAAGTTGGGCGTTCGGCGCTAGTCACGCGCGTACGAAAATAACAATTTCCCGTGCGACGCGATTAATATCTTTGAAAGGAAGGTGTCATCCTGTAGCGTTTTAATGTTTTCATACGAAACGGCAGTGCTACCATACACGTGCCTTTCATAGAAGTTCACGCTTCAACTTCTACAGCCAAGTCAGCCGATGAACGAAGAAACTTGTTGTGCCTTTTGGCTCATCCACACAGTGTTGTTCGAGCTGACGAGCAATGGAGGATGTCGAACAGGCACGCACTGCTCTTCGCATATCTTTTGAACGCAAAGGCGTCGTACAGACTAAACAGAGCCAGTCCCGGGCCGGTAATGGCTCCGTTGCTCATATCATCAGAGTAACCACAGCTTTTCAGAGCATATGCCCTGTTGAAAAGCTGCACCGGCGGTCTCCCATAGCACCCTCTGCGATATCATTAGCTTCGTCTTGCGCTCACCAGTACCTTTCTTGTCCAACTCTGCTTTACGGTTGACGCGGCTGACAGAGTTCGATGGTCAAGCAGCGAGCAAACAATAGCACTCAATTCGCCAACATCACTGCAGTTAAATGTTTTGCCGGCTTTGGTTCAATGAACAAGTTCAAAAATATAGTCCCTCACCGGGCTCGGCAACTCGCCGTTGTTCATGCTCGCTCACTGGTAGAACTTCGCACCCTCCACTTGGTGAGTCGGATATATCTTCCATCAACTCACGGGTCACCAATGTCGCCGGCCAAAGTGAAAACGAGCGTACCGGTTTTGAGACTTTACTGCTCGTTTACCGTATCGAGTATCTGTGCGCAGGCTACTTTCTTCTTCATTCATTTCTGTTGCTGCGGCAACGATGTTCACTGTTCAAAGCAAACAGCGTTAGCCAACAAGAAGGGCCCATTTATAATTAGCGCAAAAGCCTTGTTCAAACGTTGGTAGTATTTGAGTTCTAACTTTACCATTTGAGCAATGCCATGGTGTTAAATATCTTGCGTGGCGATTCCATCTTGACTGCACCTTGGATGGTGTTAAACTGATCCGAATGGTTGACGTTGCATGCACTTCTTCTTCGTCCAGCGTCCCGCGAGCGGCGAAGGGGCACGACTCAAGGTTTAGTTGTGCTGTTCGGCAACAAGTCGGCAACGGCGAAAACATTTCTCCAACTATTGAGCACTGTTTTCGTAGCAATAATATCTTTGTAGCTTCTTGCTAATAGCTGAATTTCGTCCAGTTCTTCTGGACAGCCGCAGTTAAGGCAACGAAGCCAGCCGCTTGACGACAGTCTTAGGAACCCGTCGCTACTGGCTTGAAGTCTGGTCCGTGTACATCCAACAGTGCCATTGAAAGGTATCTTTCATATCGTATGCAAAGCGGCAGATGGTTGTGTTGTTTCTACTTCCAACTAACCGCTGCTTTCGCCGTTGAGACCTATAGTCGGCATTCGCCTTTTTATAAAGCAATCTCGGTGCTTCCTGATAAACTGTACGAGCTGAATATCGTCTCAGTCACGTCAGCAATTCGCTGAATCGGTTATCGCATCCGACCACCGTCCAACAACGGCTAAAACTGGCTAATGCAGTACGTGGCAGCTTTATCACAGTATCCCAATTGGATGTTCGCAGGTACAGTTGATCACTGCGTGTAAATACATGAGAAATACTTCTCTCAGGTGCAAGGGGTCTTATTGAAAGTGTTCTATTTTTACTAATTGATTAGAGTAAATTTCAAAACGCATGAATAGCTTCTTTTCTAAGCTCTGCCTAAACAATGATATTGTGAATTTGTAAGCTGTGCTCTCTGGTATTGCGCTGCTGAGCGATGTAGCCGCATAGTATTTTCGAGACAACTACGAATTCAGGATTCGCTGTAAAAGCTGATCTTACTTATGAAACAGCTTGTTGTGAAACAAAAGTCGTTATTACCTATCTGAATGCCATCCGGTACTCATCTGACAACGTGATATATTGCCATAGCGCTTTTATAGACTTAAGATTTCAGAAAACGTGCACTTTTACTCTTAGGTTTTATTAGAAGTTGTTTTTAAAATTTGACTTTTCTTTATAGCGGTTGAAAGTTTTAGTGGCTAATTATTCTCTAAGTCTGCGCTCATAGAATGTTGGAACTGGCGCATACGGGACACCAGCGTTCAACAATACGCTTGGAAAACTGTGGAACGAACGCGTTCACTACGATATCCGTGCGGATTTCACAAAAATTTCCGTAACGAGTGGAATAGTTAAGATATGCTTGAAAACATTTCTGGAAGTTGTACGCCTTCGCACGTACAGCAAATTTGGACTACAGCAGTTGCAAATCGACTGCCACTACTTGCAACTGTTCCTTTGGCGCTTCGTCGTTGATGAATCGCTCATTCTTAATCTGTTAGACGGAGTTGTTTCGAGCGCCGTACAAAGATGCGTTGCGCCTCAGCTAATGGAGCCAACTTTGGTGAGTCTTGTATGGGAAAGAGAATAAACCAATTCTACATCCCATCTTAGCTCCAAACGTACCCTTAACCCTGCATAAGCTTAAGTACACGTTCTTTTAAGTGAGTCTTATGAAGCTAAATTTACATAAGGCTTATCACCAATATGCCTACCTTGGTATACAAGTGTAAATTCACGTACTCATATGTTGACCTTAAAAGCCTAATTTTCAGCTCACGCTGACTTAGTCTCATACGCCTATGCAGGCTTAGGTTCACCACACCTATGCCTTATTTGTGATTGCGAGCCTGGTTTTCTAATTATAAGCACGCATATGCTTAGCCTATTTCAACTACACTAAAACTTGTAAGTATAAGCACACCTCAGAGGCTACGCTAAGCTTATAACACTAAACGATCTTTACGCTCGATCGGCTTAGTCTCAATGGTGTTCAAGCATAGAACTAATTGTACACATGGAAGTAGCAAGAACTGCGCCATTAAATTTGCAACAAGCAAATATCATCTAATCGGCTTTATTTTCTTAACAGTGCGCTATTACGCGGAGAGAACATAATACGAACAAAACTCTGTCAACGAAATAAATTTAATTGGCTGAAGTACATGGAATAACCCATCGCACTGTCAAAACAATCGTCTCTGCTCTTCGCCTCATAAATAGGCAGATTTCTCATTTCATTCTTGAAAAACCAATATGACCAAACGTGTCCATAAGCTGTAATCGCCAATGGAAAAGTCACGTTCTATCCAAACTGCACCGTGTGGAGATATTGCTTCGCGGAGCACCTAACCGAGTCATATCTTCACATATGTGCGCAGCTTCCTGGTTAAATGACTTATCATTATTCCACACCATCTCATTAATGGTCAACCAGTCTTCATAGTTCACCAACTTTGTATATTCTCAGACTGAAAAGTTGACCAACTCTTCAATAGATAAATGCAGTGTCATTAGCTTGGAGTTCCAGCGCGGGGTTCCAGTGGAGAAAATAAATAAGTGGTTTCCTCCAATTGAATTTAAGCCGACCCCGCCTGCTGTCAGTGATAGCAACATTACGTGAGGGTCCGATGAAAAGCTGTTGAACTTCTGAACCCTCTTCGTCTGATTCTCGCAGGCAGTCCTGCTGTACATATCTTCAAAACGCAGCAACATGTATATCTTGCATATCATTTTCATAAAAGATTCCATTATAATTCAAAGCGAACTGTAACTGAGTACGAAAGTCTGTAGCGCTGTCAGCAACTGAGCCGCCCAACACGCTCTTCACCAACAACATATCGTTCATTTGTGCTGCCACTATCATGTACATATCTTTATATGCCTCAGGCAATGGCATTCAGCTTGTGGACAATCAAAACCAGTTGTAAATCAGGCCGGTCTTGGTCAAGCTGTGCTACTCCATATATCATTCATATATCGTACAAAGACCGGCCATCATCGTCATCATCATTTTGCATCAGGAGCGACGCTTCAGCTGCAGTGCAACCAGCCAATGGTCTGCAGCTTCGAGAAACATATCGTATAAGCGGCAGCCTCACCGCAGAACAATCGCCCACATTTAAACAGGCATCAGATCTTAAATATCATCTCGACTTGAGAGAGGACTTGCTAACCACCGTTCAAGGCGACAGCAAAAGCGAACAATGCGACAGTGACACGTAAAGAAGCAAACGTGTACAAAATGTACCTGCGCACAGTTTAAACTGTAAAGTCGCGCTATTAATAGTTTACAGCGAATAATGCTTCCTTTTCCTTCATTCCGACTTTCATTTCTAACTGCGCTGTTTCCCAACTGAATTTATGTATTGTTCACGCGATTCCGACGACAGAAAGCCACAGTCCAGTACGATGCAATTTGCCGCCGCTAAGCGTGTGCATTGGCGTTTTGACGCGGTCATGGCGGTGAATAAGTGTCCTAAAGAATTAGACTTATTGAGCTGTAAGGAGCTGCAGCATATTAACCTTTTACGGGAAGTCTTTTTGAGCAAAACCTATTGCTTGAAGGATGTTTGTCTCGCAACAAAATTGAAAACGAAACTACAAGGTCGGCCCATGCATTAACAAATTTCCACAAGAATACTGGCAGCTGACAGACACAGATGAAGAACTTTAAAACTCTCGTTTTAAACATTGCTAAGTGACGGAAGACAAATGTCTCAGTAACCACCACAAACTTCATTGGACCGCTGAAGACGGGTTGCGGCAGACCCGAAAGCTTCGGATCGAAGAAAAAATCTTTTTGTTTTACTTCTCAACGGGAGAGAATCCGTAATAAAGATATTTTCAATATGAAAACACACGCTCCCGTACAAAAGCATCATGTTTTCATGAAGTTTACTAACTACAAACTTAATCGGCAGGTCGGCTATGTTAAAGACAGTGTGTAAAAACATAGACATTTTATAGAATGCTTGAAAACAGAAAAAGTATGAAATGTCTGTATTATTTTAAAATGCTCAGTATTCTGTTGGGTTTGTATAGAATGCAGACCAACCGCATGCTGTTAGTGAAGAGTTTTATTGTCTTTTCACCTACGAACCTGCGTACCTACAGTAGAGACTAGCGGGACGAAGTGTGCTTTTTTCTCGTTACATTGTGGCTGTGCTGTGCTGCTTAGTTTGGTCACGTAATTTAAATCATTTAACTGACGAAGCATTTCAATCTTAGGGTGTGAATGGGCCCTTGGCCGCGCGCCACGCATAATTTAAATTTGACATGATTAATTGCCAACGAAAGTGCACATATAATTATGAAGCTGGCTTAGCGACGCTGACTGTCAACTGACAAAGAAGTTGACAACTTAGAAAAGAAAGAGCTAGTTTGGTATTCGTTCAGCGTTGAAATTTTTTCTAAAGTTCAGATCCATTTTGACGTAGAATTATGTAAACTTGCAGTCTTAACATTAGCAAGTGTGTCGGGATAGGCCGGAAAATTTTATGGCTAATGAACAGTAGTCGCCACTTGTCTTGGGGCAGATAACAACGTTTTAACGACATTTCCTCATAAGACTATTGTCATTCCACTTGTAAATACATTTCAACTTTTCTGCACTGTTATATTGATTATGTAAAGTTAATAGATAACCGCTGAACATGAAATCAAATTATTTTCCTTTTTCTCCGTACATAAATTAGAATTCCAAGTTCAGTTGTCGCTGCTGCTTTCAATCCTAATATTTTTCTACAGCATGCAGCTTATCTCTTCAAGTGAAAACTAATCTTTAATTGATATTAGTCCTTTCATTTTACTCTAACTTCCTAATGGAGTTGTACTTATTGTTTATGTCGGAAATGAGATATTCCAGGCTGGCACGCAGACTGAGCGCGAAGCAAGAATAGTTTAATGATAAAAGCAGCGCAGCAGAGCAAGCAGCTGATCTGAACGGGCACACGCGAAGAGAGAGAGAACAGTACAGAAAAGAGAAACGTCGTTCTTATCTGCGTGTGTACTAAGTAAATTCCTCCTATGCTGTGACTTATAGCCCGTGCATAGGCCGTTAACTTCCCGCGCGGTGACTCACCCTTATTGACGTGTGTTCGGCGGCTATTTTCCAACAATTTGAAACCGCGGAGCTGGGCATAGACGGCTGCGGATACCACTGATCGGATACCTAATTAACCCGCATTACGAACACCAATTTTGGAACTCAAAGATTCATTGCCGGACGAAAGCTATCAAGTTTCTCTTTCGGCTTCTTCACACCACCGCGGCGGAAAACGGCTACATTCGCGTTCCGGTCAAAAAGCAGACGCTCGCCATGCCTGTGCGCAGCTAATGGTAGGCTAGGGGAGGTTGGAGATTTGGGGAATAATCTTGAAACGTCCACTACCTGAATCCCACTAGTTTACCGTAACCGTATTTAAAAAACGATTCTTCCTTGAGAAAACCAGGAACACCGGTTTCAATAGATGCGTAATCTCATCGCCTTCCTTCCGCATAAGTTCGGTCGCCTAACGATGCGTAGTTGTTGAAGGTTACCTGTATGCGCTGAATGATGCAATGAACCGTTAAAAGGCCATGAACGAGCTGCTTCAAATGTGCGAGAAAACCGGGGTACCACTCCACCATCGACGGTGCTACATCGGTTACCACAGCAGCTATGTTCGCCATAGGCATGTTTTTATCCTTGAAACATTTTTCTACAGCAAGGAAATAGGGCTTCTTCTTTGGCATCTGTCTGCAACTGTGTGGCAAACAGCAGTTCCTGTACCAGGGTTTAATCCATTACGAATCTGACATAACCTAATAATAATGGTTCATTGTTAGGTAAGATCAATTCATCAAGCTGCAATGAAAAATGCGTTGCTCTCAAGAAGTCGCATGAACTGCGTTCTACGTTGTTCTTCATTTCGTCGGTCCTTCTTTGCACCGTGTCATTACTCGGAGGTATCCTTCTGATTATTTCATTTGGTTACATGTGCAGTACAGTCTGGATAACTTCGCTAATCACGGGAAGCAACAGTTTTTCCCCAATGTTATGTGGCTTTCCACATTTTGGAATCAGTAATGAAATGGTATAAGACGCACGCAGGCCATCTTTATCCTTTTCTGGTGCCGGTGGCAACATAGGTGGCAATGTTTTCCTTGTATGAAATTTCTGGTGAAGCGACTGAAAGTAGCTGATGTTCTTGTCACGCATGCCTGGAAGTACTCTATTAACGTGGTTTTGTAGCCTCGGTGGCTTCATAGATTCCTTTGAAAACCCTCTGGCACAAATCAAACACAGAGGTAGCCATTTTTTCGCAGGTGATTGGATAAAGCCATACTTCAGATAGTCTGAGCTGTACTGTCTGCGTTTCTTTCTGACTTCCGTCATTAAAAGAAGGCCACGAAATGTTGGTTCTTGTCGTTGCTGTATTAGAGGGCTGAGAAGTTGCGGCAACGATACCGTTTATATGCAGTCAACGGCAAGAACAAGAAAAACATATATATACACGAGTATGTGTTGTACAAAGGTAAGATACCGTAAAATGTTGGCGGAACACGGCACACGGAACAGAAACGAAAATCCTCCGATGACGAAACAAAACCCAAGTGGGAAGACTCACAGAAAGACTCTGCGCCCAGAAAGTATTAGCTTAAACACAAGGATGAACGAGTAAGGTGACCACCAGGGTGCGAATGGAATTTAGCTGACAGGTTGCCGCATCGAATCTTTTTTAACTCGTCTCCCCCAGAATTGGAGGAGGCACTTTCAGAGGAAGTCAGGTGAGGTTTAAGAGCGCAATGGAACAAAGGAACACTGGACGTGAAGGAATGAAACAGCTGTGCATGGACTGCCGGCACGCGGAACACAATGGGCATACAGATTATGTGTAAGCTTAGGCTAGGGCAGAATAAGGTGAAATGTAAGCAATCCCCACCTGACCTTCTCTGAAGTTGCCGCCTCCACTTTTGGCGAGAACGAGTTAACAAAGGCCCTTCTTATGCCGGTTTTTCTGACAGCCTTTTTGCGCTACAGACAATTCTGGCAGAATTCCTCTTATCTGATTTTCAACGCCCCCGCATGGGTTTCCTAGGGGTTAGGGGTTCGATTATGGTTTCTATATATATGAACAAAGTCTTGAAGTGACACTGTAAATGCTAGAGACAACAGGTCTTAAAGGGATCCCTGGTTGATGGACTTTCGGAAGGCCGTAAAGTTCAGGGCACCTAGTGTTAATGGGGTAGGAAAGACTATAGTTTATTTTAGAAATAATTGGGTCTTGAGGTTCACTGGAGAAAGAGACTAACATAATTTGCAGAAATTTTCGAGTCTAATCAGTCAGTTCGTGTTTTATGGGACGGTCAAGGGGATTGCTCAGGAGTTCATTTATTTTTCGTGTGTACACGGTTCGGTACACTACCTTCTGACCTTCATGTTTCTCTGTTCACCGCGTCCCCTGATGACACAACGTCACGTGTTCCACCAGCTACTGAATGCAACAACTGTACGGTTCTTCCGAACGACTTCGAGTCGTGGCCAAAGGGAGGAGTTGCGTAGCCTTATTCAGTATTCAGCCAGCCTCTGCGAATTGTCAGTGACTTAGCCACAAGGCAACAGAATGTCTTTGTATCAGATGCGCCACGCTGCGATGGTGACAAGTTCATCTGTCTATGCTCTGTGATATCGACGAATTGCTTGCTCTCCGTTCTCAGGAGAAAAGTAAAATTAGGAAAGAGGATGTATAGGCACAACCGGTGGCCCCCAAAGGCCTCTTTAGCATTCAGAATCCCCTTCAAGTCTCCCTGGGGCCACCGTTGCGAATTCCTGCGGTAATCTCCATGAGGAAGCGGAAACGGTCATCCTTTGACAGCATGAACCTCTCGAGTAACTTCGAGTTAAGATGCTCATATGGAGCCTCACCGTATAGTTCCAACAGATGATCGTCGATTTCTGCTGCGACGGTATCGGTCAGGGCGACGATGGTGGGATAAACTTTTGTCGTGGACACCGTAATTTTAAAAAGCGAGAACTCAGCGAACCAAAGACTCGCGGAATGCGACTAAAAGGAGGTAGTTTAAAAGCGACAGCAGCTGTCAGGTCGGTTCTCCTGGCGGGTCACCTTTAGTGGACAAACAGCAATCTTGAGTTAACCGTTTAATAAGACCAGAACAAAAGTGAAACTGTACAGAGAGAGGAAACTTGCTGTTATATAGCCGTAACAACGACAGCTGACTTCACTACAATACGTGACCAATAAAAATTTTTGCGGACAACGCTAATAATGTACAGGTGCAAATGCGCTACAAGATACTTTCTACCTTACAAAATATATTAACAGCGCAAGCGGCAGCGGGATTACGTCACTATTTCAGTCACTGTCGTAAAGATAGGAAAAATTGCGAGTGCGCCATTTTCAGTGCTGCGAAACGCTAGAAATGCCAGTGGAAACAGTTTATTATGAATCAAGAAGCATTGATAGAAAAATTACTAAGTTCATTCCTATTTCGCGACAACAATGATCACTCGAGAAGTGAACGCAGCTTTAACGACTTAGTTTCAAATTCCGCTTACAACTTTAGCACTCATCAACCATGGCCACCCGAGATAAAGCAGTGTTCCACGTCCGCGTGATCATTAACGCTATTTTCGTTGATTTCGAGGACGTTGACAAACATGGTCAAATACTATGGCCATTCACTCACAGGTCACCATTTGTAGCGGACGCACATTCTTGCCACTACCGTTTAGTGAGACCAAGACGAAGTTCAAATCACTCACGAGTCACCAACTGTAGCGCACAAACAATCTTGCGAGCAGAAGGTTTGGGGATCAGCGTTAGTCACGCGCGTACGAAAATAACAATTTCCCGTGCGACGCGATTAATATTTTTGAAGGTGTCATCCTGTAGCGTTTTAATGTTTTCATACGAAACGGCAGTGCTACCATACACGTGCCTTTCATAGAAGTTCACGCTTCAGCTTCTACAGCGAAGTCAGCCGATGAACGAAGAAACTTGCTGTGCCTTTTGGCTCATCCACACAGTGTTGTTCAAGCTGACGGGCAATGGAGGATGTCGAACAGGCATGCACTGCACTTCGCATATCTTTTGAAGGCGTAAGCATCTTCATTTCGAAACGGAGCCAGTCTCAGGCTGGCAGTGGCTCCGTTGCTCATATCATGATAGTACCCACAGCTTTTCAAAGCATATGTGCTGTTGAAAAGCTAAACCTGCGCTTTCTCCCAGCATTCCTTTCCATACCATTAGGTTCGTCTGCTGCTCGCCAGTATTTTTCTTGTCCAACTCGGTTTTCCGATTGACGGGGTTGGCAGAGTTCGATAGTCAAGCAGCGAGCAAACTATAGCACCCAAATTACCAGTAGCGCCATAGTTAAGTGCTCTGCTGGCTTTGGGTCAATGAACAAGCATAAAATTGTAGTCTCCTACTTGGCTCGGCACTTCGTCATTGTTCATGTTGGCTCACTTGCAGGACTTGGCAACTTCCACTTGGAGCATCAGATATACTTTTAATCAGCTGATGGGCCACCAATATCACTAGCCAAAGGGGTAACGACTGTACAGGAAAATCTTTTAAACTTTACTCGTTTTCCGTACCGACTATCTGTGCGGATGCTATTTTCTTCTTCATTCACTTATTCCGCTGCTGCGCCAACGATGTTCCTTGATCAAGGCAAACCTAGAGTTACCCAACAAAAAGGCTCCTTTTACAACTAGCGCACAAGATTTGTTGAAACGTTGGTAACATTTAACCTCTAGCTTTACGAACGGTGCCATGCCTTGATGGCTAAATATCCTGCGTGATGATTCCATCTCCACTGCACTTTGGATGGTGTTAAACATGTGCGAATGGTTAACGTTGGGAGCATTTCTTCTTCGTCCAGCATTCCGAGAGCGGCGAAGGAAGCACGACTCAAAGATTCACTTGTGCTGTTCGGCGACAAGTCGGCAGCGGTCAAAACTCTTCTCCAACTTTGGGCTCCTATTTCCATAGCAGTAATATCCTTTTACCTTCTTGCCAATAGCTGTATTCCGTCCAGTTCTTCTTGACAGCCACAGTTAAGGCAACGAAGCCAGCCGCTTGATGGCAGCCTTAGGAACCCATCGCTGCTGGCTTGAAGTCTGGTCCGTGTACATCCAACAGCGCCACTGAAAGGTCGCTTTCCTATCGTATGCAAACCAGGTGGTGGTTGTGTTGTTTGTACTTCCAACCGACCGCTACTTTTCGCCGTTGAGACCTATACTCGGCACTAGCGTCGTTATGAAGCAACCTCGGTACTTCTTGATAAACCGTACGAGCTCAATATCGTCGCAGTCACGTCAGCAATTCGCTGAATCGGTTATCGCATCGGACCACCGTCCAACAACGGCTAAAACTGGCTGATAAAGTACGTGGCAGCTTTATCACAGTAATCCAACGAGATATTCGCAGGTGCAGTAGATGACTACGTGTTAATACATGACAAACACTTGTCCCAGGTGCAGCGGCTCTCATCGAAAGTGTTTAATTTTTTACTAGTTGGTTAGAGTAAACTTTATAACGCATGAATAGCTTCTCTTTTAAGCTCTGTCTAAACCAAGGTACAGGCAGTTCTCGTATAACGCGAGCGTTTGGTCACTTAAAAATCCTGAAAACTTTCGCGTTATAGGGACATGTAAAGTATAGGAAAATCACGATTGGTTCAAAGCGTCAGAATATTGTTTACTTGTAAACAAGGACGGAGAGATATCTTAAATAAGCTGGGTTGAAACAGGAATTATGATGTACCTGAGCTACTTATTCTACCATTAGGCACGCTGACGTATGGATCCTCTTACACGGGGTCTGAATAACATTATCCTTTCCGGCGATCATACGTTAACGGCAGAGCTTTTATGATAGAACTCTTTACAGCGGACAGAGTTCAAACTGGCTTTCAGGAGCGGCGTGCTTGCGTGTTTAGCTTGTGGAAAAAGTCCCTCTCAGTACTGAAATAAATGACCTCATACACAGGAAAGAATGGAGTTCCGTTGCACTGACTTTTCTAATCTCACTATCCTTTGATACAGGCGAACTGAGGTCTTATTAGAGGTAGAAGGTATCGCTCCTCATCATCACAATGTTTCTTCATTGCAGTAAAGTAGAATTCGAGCTTCTTTTGTTTCGCACGTGTACTTCTTTCCTACAGCAGCTGCTTATATGGTTCCAAGCAAGCTCAGATATCTCTTGTGGTTTATCCGCCGCGTTCTGCATTACAATCATTGTCTTCGAGCCATTGTAAACGCTGTTCAATAGTTTCCAGGGTATCTGACAGCTCAGCAGTGGTCATTTTTTGCGGAGGAGGCGGAGGAACTTCCTGATTTTCATCATCTTCTTCTCTTCCTTCTGCTTCCCCTGCTACAGAAAGTTCCTGCAGCTCCTCGGTGGTCAGCTCATCCGGTTGACAATTCAAAATGTCCTCAATATCCTGATATTCCACTCCTTCAAAGCCTAGCCTGTTTGCTAACAGAACGCAGCTTTCAGTAATTTCGCATACTTGAGCAGAAGGCTCAAAGTCTTTAAAATCGCAGATCAGATTTGGGATGAGTTTCCGCCAAACAGTGCAAGCACTGTTTCGATACGTCATTGCAGGCTTCTGCGATGCTGTTAATGGCCATTCTCACGTTATAGTTCTTCCAAAATTCCATCACAGTTTCACAATTTTCTCTGTCGATCGCGTCGATCAACATCTTGAACGTCCGTCTTAAGTAGTAAGCTTTGAATGCTCCGATAACGCCTTGGTCAAGCGGTTGTAACAAAGAAGTGGTCCGTGCAGGCAAGAAAACAAAGTGGACATTTGGGTCTAGCGCAGCTATCATCGGTGGGTGGCTTATCGCGCTGTCCATGATTATGAGAACTTTAAGAGCCAAGTTCTTCTTGTTCAAGTATTTCTTAATGCCATTCACATAAGCAATAAAAACAATATCAAGGCAACCTTGGGCGGTCATCCATCCTCATTTGCTGTACCTGTAGTAATCGCCGAAATAGCTTTTAACAATTCCCTTTAGGGCTCGTGGATTGGCATGACGGTGAATCATCAATGGCTCCAAGTTAAGATCCCCACTAGCGCTGCCGCTGAGCATTACAGTCACACGATCTTTCGCAGCGTAGATTCCTGCAGCATGCCTACGCTCTCTGGAAAAGTAGATCCCTTTTGGCATACGGTATAGATAAAGATTTGTCTCGTCGAAGTTGAAAATTTGATCGAGACAGTAGCCCTTTTCTTTGGCCAAGTTTTGTACTCCTATTGGAAATGTTTGCGCGGCATCGACGTCCGCGCTTCCTGCTTCGCCACAAAGACAAACATTGTGAAAACTGTATCGATTCATGAAACGGCAGAACCAACTACTACTACCTGTAAATGGAGGAATTTCAGGAGGATTTGTCGACTGTCTGTTAAGGTCTTCATATATGGTAACTGCTTTTTGTGTGATGGTGAAAAACGTTGTTCCTATTCTTTTCATCATTTGAGTTAGGATCCAAATGCTGAGTAGTTTTTCCATTTTTTCCAGTATCTTAGGCCTTGTTCTTATTAGCATCGCAATACTTGAACTGGTACCGCTTATGCAAGTGTGTGTAATTTTTCTGCATTGCTCCTAATGGTCTGCCAGGTTGATTCCTTCATGCCGGTAGCTTTGACGATATCACGTGTCGTCTCATACCGTTTCAGTATTTCAAGCTTCTCTCCAACAGTCAGAGCCTTTCTTTTTTGACCACTAACAGCTGACCTGGAATCAGGAAGCTTAGACTTTTTAAGTTACTTAAAGGCTATCCTCAGATCGCGGAATCAAACAGAATACTTACGAACTGAGCTCTTAATCAGACGGTGTAAACACTTTCCGAATTGTGTGCTAGCGTACTACGGCTCATTCAAAAACCTGCACGATTCCTCCGCTTCAGGAGAATTGAAAACGGAAACGTCGTCTGTGCACATGCTCCTGCCGGCTCAAATTATTCCGGCGAACATGAATGCCGATCAATAGCCTGTTTGAGTATGGATATCGCAAGGTCCACAGGTGGGTCAGACACTACTTCTGATAAGAATCGTAAATGTTTTTGTCACATTTCGCTTGTTCGTGACTGAAGACGCGCATAAGCTAACAGCGCAGTCTTTGTTTGCTCTCAGTGGATGAAAACACGCAAAGACTTTGTCGTACGGCTACGCTTTCCAGCTGGCAAAATCGCGTAAGACCGGGAACAGAATCACCTTATGTGAGAAAGTGCTACGATTTCAAAATCACTTATGAGCGCAAACGCGTTATATGAACACGCGTTATCTGAGAACTGCCTGTATGTGCTTTAGCAGTGTTATTAATTTTATGCAAAGTAACCGATCGTGCAGCAATCATAATCACGTGCCAGACATACCGTCGTGCAGGGATTTCAAATCCAGCATACTGTGAAGGTTGACGCAAATGTATTTGCAGTCAGAAAAGGCCTAGTTTTTTCCATGATTACCCACGCAGCACCTGAAGCCCATCGTTATAAAACATTGCATTTTGAGTAGATTTTTCAACTACAGTTGTAATGATTTTCCCATACAGTATCGTTCAGATGAGTCACCTATGCCTTTTAGATACGCCTGTGAGGCTGGCCATGAGAATAAAGCAGTTTCAGCACGGAAGAAACGAAATCCTCTAATTAAGCATTATCATGAAAGGTTGCGTAATAAGCTAAACATTTTTGAGCCCACCATTATCCACTAGACGCTCTCCCGCTGCAAAACGCTTCTATGTGTTCAACAGGAAAGACAAAGCAACATCATAGCTACTGAGCAACGCTCGAGTAGGACTTTGTGCCCGTGTACCAAGTTTTTCCGCATTGCTAATAGCAATGCCACGAAATCGAGTTTGCAGATGAAGGGACGAACGGACGGTTTGACGTTTTGACACTGACTAAGTAACAGGTACAAGATCCACCATTAACCAAAAACCCTAAATCCTTCCTGTTGGGGTTTGAGAGCGAGTAGGACAGCTTTTACTTGTAAGAACAGGCAACACTACAGCAAACCACACTAGAATAACCGGCTAAATAAAAGCAGGTTCGGTACTGTATGAGAATGAGTAGGTGTCGTCAGAATGCCCCAACACCTCAGAGGCAACATGAAATATTTAAACCAAACCTATGAATAGCAATTGACCTTATTTTCTATCGTAGGCCACTCATTGAAAGCTAAAAGTCTTCTCCTTAATGGCAACCACCAACAAGGTAGAACGTTGCCAGCATATGAAGCAAGATCCTTAATGGAAATCTTAGCTTTTTTTATTTTTAAAATATAACCCACAAAGTTTCAAACGGCATTGCGTCAGCGTCATATCTGTCATTATCAGAGCACAGCTAGACAGCAACAGTATGCCTTTACTTTGATCTTTTAAATTTAACGGTTGAGATCAGCAGGTATGACGGTATGCAAGTACGAAAATGACGGCAGACCGACGTCGATGAGTTAGAGGTGCTTATGTGTGTTCCAGCCGCGTACTCAATAAAAGAGAACTTCCTTTGAATTGTTCATCTTGTGGCCCGTTACCGTACTTATGAAGCGGGTGGGCAAAAATGCCTCAACAATTTGGAGAGGTCTTCTTGAAGATGGCGTCTGCATTCCAATGTATAATGCCCATTCGATTCTACCAAAGATTTATTTCGCTCCCAAGCTAAAATGCGCGCAAAAATATTTGTTGGAAAAATGCACAGTGGCTTTAGAGAATAACAGGTACAACTGGTGACGATAGTAGACGCACTAATGTTTTAAGAGACTAATGAACACCTGCTTCGCTTAACCATGAAGGTAACGTACGCTGCGGTGAAATATTTTATTTCATTTCATATTTTCGACGACAGAACGAATGCAGACACTTTGGGAGAAATCAGAACATACGAGCACACATATGAGGGATTTTTGCAGATCGAAGTAGGACACGTTGAAACGTAGCGCGCCGGTCAGGGCAGGAATAGTACGCACGCATGCTATCTTTCTAGTCGTAACCACAACCGTTATCAAACACGGCTACTAATGGAAACTTCATATACGAATGGTAGCTTCGTAGAATCTTCTAATATCATATCATCATATCGAAGATCAAGCACACCATCATTTCATCATAATAGCATGGCGGCTCAATGCCAAGAAAGTCGGAAGTTCCATTCCGTTCTCTCCTACACTGTCTCCTAGCGACTGTGAGGTCCCTCTGCTTCATCAGCTGGTTATTCGTACGCACACGGCCGAAATGGACACCGCTTAAAGTGTCCAAGTCCATATCGTACACGGGCACTACGTACCAATAGCTTCTCTGACCAGCCAACCACCAGCCGGCCGTCGCGCATCAACTGGAACGAAGCCGCCCAATGATTCCATAGAAGGAAGGCCGTTTAAAGTAACTTCTGCAGAGACCAAACAAAGATTGAACGCATTGCAAATACGCGCATCAACGCGGGTTTATCAGTTTTCAAGTTTAAATATCGTCCCGTCAAATTTGACCTCCAGTGGAGAAAAATATCTTCGACGATTAATAAACATGTCTGCGTTGGTTGTATCGTGTCTTGTTACGTTTGTCGACATACGTACGACAAAACTGCCTTGACTGGCGCTGATGTAACAGAATGGGAACAGCTTTATTGGTAGCCAGTTTCGCATTCTTCACGGCCGCTATCCCACAACGACGAGTGGAGCATACAAACATATCTTTAGCACCAATGGCACCGCAAGTACTAATCCACTTTTAAGACCGAATATCCTTTGCCAGCATTGCTAATCGATTAAGCAAATCAATAGCTGTACGCAACGCTACTGATCAGCGCACCACCACTCGCAACCAGAGCATATCGTCAAAATGGAAAAAAAGCTGCGTGTGCGAACGACGCTACTAATGATTCGCAGGTACAAATAGTAGTTTACTAAAACCTTGCACATATTCTTTAGTAAACCTTTATCCCACACGAGAGATTGCCATTTTGAAAAGCGACCTATGCTCGCAGAAAACATCGCGCAACGTTCTTGGAGTCGGGATGTTGTTAAACTCACAATTTATCGGTTGAGAACGTAAGCTGCGCATGGTTAGAGCTTTCGCAACTGTATACACGAACCAGTTGGACGGAAGAAGGCTTTACTTTGCGTAGGTTTACAGCACTTCAGTGGTGGCATAAGAGCTTTAAAGTTTCATCTGACGAAATAAAACAGAAAGAGTACACAAAAATAACGATAGCTAGCAGCGTCAGCACTTGCACAGGGAAGGGAGCACCGCGAATACTTTGCAAAAAAGTATACATACTGCAAGGGCAACAAAGCACCTTTGTAGTGAATGCGCAAAATAGAAGTGGAAATGAAAGCGAGACGTGACAGGTGGTGCTCGCTTATGCTCCCTTTGGAAGGGCGATGTTATACATTCCAACACGAATGCTATGCTGTACCAATGCAGCAGCTCTGCACGAAAATTCAATATAGTAACTTTCTGCACACTTTTAATATCATATCGTCGTAATATAGCAAACATAATGAAGAGCATATCGATTTCTTCATTGTCAGAGGGCTCAGGAAGTTCCAATTCGTTCTCTTTTACATTGGCCCGTCGCGGTTGCCAGGTCCCTCTGCTTTGTCAGCTGGTTATTCCCAAGCAGAGAGCCTGAAAGGATACCGTTTAAGGTGTTCATGTCCATATCGAGCATGGCTCCACCAACCAATGATTCCTCTAAGCCATAGGTTCTCAAACTTTTTGCTGCATCGCCCCCCTGTGAACGTTCCTGACCGCTACTGCCCCCCAATTCTGGTTGGTCAATTTCGAGCGCGCTGATTGGCTGGAAGGTTGGACGTGGCATAGTCGGGAGGTTAGTAGGTTCTCAAACATTTCCCTCCGTCGCTCCCGATGGGAAAATTTTTGCAAAACCGCTACTCGTGAGAACATTTTGCACAAAAGACTTCAACTCCTCGTCACCTGAAAAGCGTACTATACCACTCCTGCATTTCCACCAACCACTTTACAATGTGAAAATTTCTGCTTGCCTTTCACATCTCTTGTCACATTTTTCAGGACATGGAGTCACATATGCAAGAAGCATTCATTAGCCTTTCCTGGAAAAAACAATCAGTGTGCGTCTGTTTGTTTTCTTATGTACACCAAAAAGAATTGTAGTGAGAAGGAACCAGATTGAAGTGAAAGCGCTTAAGCGAGAAAATACAAAAGAAACTTTAACGCAAGTTTGCGACTGCGCATGAACAGACACTACTCAATGTGATGGGTGTGCTTACTGCAGTACGAGCAAGTTGACTACGTTTGGCTGCCTCTTTGTCATCATCAGTCCAAGGTCACCTCGATTCACCATGTCCAGCCGATATCTCTCTTGCTACTTAGAAGCTCCGTAACTGCGCTAAAACCGCAACCTGCAAAATAAGACAATGGAAACGCAATAAGGATGTTTTCTACAGCAGCCCATCACAGCGGAAACAGCTTCCTTATTTCGCTCTGGAGCCTAAACTGTTGATATTCACTTTTCAATTTCACTTTCAGCTCTTCACTGCTTTGCAGTTCAAGCAGTTTTCCCCTGCAATTCCATCTCCGCTTCGCCGACGTTGGACATAGGGTCTATTGCCCCCTGTGGAATTTTTAAGTTAAGGATATCACTGAACCGTTCCGTGGAGTCAACGTGCAAGTGTTGACAGTACACTTCAACTTCTTGTTTAGCGATGTCTTCTTCTTCCTTCAGTGCAGCTAGAAGGGGAAACGGATAGAACTCACCGGCCCGTAAGTTTCCTATGAAAGTTGGCAATTTCGCGACGAAAGCAGATATTACTCCTTTCGTTTTAATCAAGTCTAAGTCACTGCCTTATAGCTGCGAGTTCATTGCATTGAATTTGTAGTATACGTCTGCCAGATACGCGACGTCCTTCTTGTTTTTCTTTAAAATTTCTCGTAGAGAAGGGTTCACACACCACAAAAGTTCTAGAACTGTGTCAAAGAGGCTGTAAAAGCGAGTTAAACAAGCACCCTTTGACAACCAGCGAACTTCAGTGTGAAATAACAGGCGATTGAAGTCTTCATCATTCTGTTCACCAAGCTGTCTGAATAATCCCTCATTCAGCGATTTACTTTTGATGGTATCAACCGCTGTAAGAACCAATTGGAGTGATCAGTTTAGTCGTTCGCTCAGGCGTCTTGTGGCTAAATGCTGTCGGTGAATGATGCAATGAACCGCCAAAAGGCCAGGAACGAGCTGCTTCAAATGTGCGAGAAAGCCGCGGTAGCAGCCCACCATCGACGGTGCTCCACCGGTTGCCACAGCAACTATGATCGCTATAGGCATGTTTTTATCCTTGAAACATTTTTCTGCAGTAAGGAAATAGGGCTTCTTCTTTGGTATCTGTCTGCAACTGTGTGGCAAACTGCAGTTCCTGTACCAAGGCTTCATCCATTACGAATCGGACATAACCTATTAATAATGCTTCATTGTTGGGTAAGATCGATTAATCAAGCTGCAAAGAAAAATGCGTTGCTCTCAAGAAGTCGCATAGAATGCGTTCTACGTCTTGCTCATTTCGTCGATCCTTCCTTGCACCGTGTCATTACTCAGAGGTATCCTTCCGATTATTTTAGTTGGTGACATGTGCAGTACAGTCTGGATAACTTCGCTAATCACGGGAAGCAACAGTGTTTCCCCAATGTTATGTGGCTTTCCAAATTTTGCAATCAGTAATGAAATGGTATAAGACGCACGCAGGCCATCTTTATCTTTTCCTGGTGCCGGTGGCAACATACGTGGCAATATGTTCCTTGCACAAAATTTCTGGCGAAGCGACTGAAAGTAGCTGATGTTCTTGTCACGCATGTCTGGATGTACTCTATTAATGTGGTCTTGTAGCCTCGATGGCTTCATAGATTGGTTCGAAAACACTACCACAAATCAAACACAGAGGCAGCCGTTTAGTCGCAGGTGAAGGAATGAAACAGCTGTGCATGGATTGCTGGCACGCGGAACACTATGGGCATACACATTATCTGTAAGCTTAGGCTAGGGCAGAATAGGATAAACTCTAAGCAATCCCCACTTGACCATCTTTGAACTTACCGTCTCAACTTTTGGCGGAGTTGAGCCATGAAAAACACCATTGTTCAATTGCGCCCTCCATCCCCACTTGACCACCTCTAAAGTTTCCGCCTCCACTTCTGAGGAGAACGAGTTAAGAAAGGCCCTTCTTACGCCGGTTTTTCTGACAGCCTTTTTGCGCTAGAGACATTTCTTCCAGAATTTCTCTTATGTGATTCTCAACGCCCCCGCATGAGTTTCCCATCGCCCCCCAGGGGGCGATATCGCCCACTTTGAGAACCTAGGGTCTAGTGGGACAACCGGTTTGTGTACTTTGGGAAGCCCGTATAGCTCAGGGGGTCTATAATTCGACGCGAATTTAAGATGTGTTGCTAATTTGGATATTTCTGATTCTTTGGTCTCTGCGGCAAACGTAACGAGAAGAGAACGGAGATTTTTCCGAGAGGCTTCTGTAGGGTCGGCGGGTAGAGGTGTGTAATTCCCTGTGTTTAATATAGTTGTCATCTTTTCAGTGTAGGTGTTCCTGTCCAGTAGAACTGTTCTATTTCCTTTATCTGCTTTTGTGATAATTCTGCTAGATTGTTTTCTTAGTTGACGTAAGCAATTCATCTCGTATCGGTTTAAGTTTGGAGTGTTGTTAAAGTTGTGACCTAGGATAATTGAAGATAAACTATTCCTAATCCGTGTGGCTATTTCTGGGTCAACTGAAGATAGGCTGTCCTCAATGGAGACAATGATGTCGAGAAAGGGTGGCTTTTTGGGAGTTGGGACGAAGTTTAGTCCTTTTTCTAATATAGTTCTCTCACTCTCATTTAGAGGTGCAGAGCTGAGGTTAATAACTCCCGTGCTTAGCTTTGTTGCAGTGTTTCTTTGTGGAGAGCTCCTGTAAGAGTGTGAAGATATCGTCTGGGGTCTGATTTGAAGGTTGTCAAATTTCCTTTTTAGTACATGCTTTTGCGAAGTCCATACCGTTCTTGTGGCGTGTTCCACGTGATTGATCAGGGTTTCGTAAATATTTTTGTGTAACCATGTTCTGAGGAAATCCAGAGTGCAAATGTAATCTGCTCGTAGTCTTGCTAGAGTGGACCTGTGTTTTCTTATAACATTTCGTAGTAGCGATAATCCAGCCGTGAATAAGATTCTTCTGGTTTGATTATCCACATACTGGCCCCATTTTTTTTATTTTACTTCTCAACGGGAGAGAATCCGTAATAAAGATATTTTCAATAGTAAACTTCATTCGCAAATTATTGACAAACGAATTTGTATTCAAGCTTTCGTACGGTTTGGCTGATTAAGAAGGTACCCAACTTACCGTAAAGGGCTCGCTGGTAGCTATAGGGATTTTAAGGAACATATCTTCAAGGGATTTTTTCTTCAGAACGTTGACACCACTTGGAACAGATCGCAAAAGGATATACCGGAAATAAAAAGCGAAATTTACTGTCCAGCTATAGTTTAAGAAAAATAAGCAGGTTGTACGAGTATGTTAACTTTTGCTGGTAGTTATAACAAAGAGCATGAAAATCTAATAATACAAGCTTTCCCCTGCTCAAAAACCTTTTGTGAAAACGGCTACACATAACTGCACTTCAAGCTGTTAATACGTACCAAAGCAGCAATCTCTTTGCAGTCATTTAACATGGCACGTTCAAGGAATCGCCCGGGCATTTCTTCTTGACAAGCTTATACGCAATCTTGAGTAGTCTGGTCAAAAGGAGCTAAAAAGCGAAGGCATGAGGAAGCAAAAATACTCTGCACGTCTTAAGCAGGGTTAAACGACTTTGTGTTTTCGAAATCATTACAGCTTTTAAGCAAGCGCCCATACATTAAACCAGTGAAAATATTTCAGAATGGGAGAAACGAAATTTTCAAACGCGTCATTCACTCTAAAGCAAGTAACTCGCTCGTCTTGTTCAAAAATGCTAAATTAAACAAACGGAAAAAACGAACAGCTGACATACAGTAATTTGACGCGCAAGTTTTGCCGTAAAATAATGTCTATTATTTTCTTGAACATTAAAGCAGCGATATTTTTTCCTTTTCGACGTCGGTTGACCAGTCGAAGTCTTTAGCAGTACAATTTCTTTTAAAAGTATCCCATGAAAGTAAAATTATCACTCGTACCTGCGTCCCGTTATTGTTCATTTCACTTCTGTTGTCGAACAATTGAAGCACTTTGAAAAGAATCTTCTGATGACCAGTCTTCTTACTTTCTAATTTAAGGGGTAAAACTGTTGTTCAATTTCTTTTTTATTCAAACCTTATCCCTCTATTTTATTTTTACAGCGTTCGCGTTCAGGGCTTGCGTGATCAGGTGTTAGCGATTTTGCTAGCTCATGGCGTTTTATAAGGAACTAGTGGAAGAGAGGATGGTGAACGAAGAATACAAAATATGGAAGCGCCACTTAACTTTTATGTACGATATGGTAAGATAGCTTTTAATTCTTGATATTATTAGCTGCGAGAACGTTCCTTCTCTACTGTTGACTGCTTTGGCTTTCTGTTTCTTATCAAAATGTATTCAGGTTGTTTGTTCTTCGATCAATTTTTGGCGGAAATTTTTCGACACCTCTAATTCTGTAATTTTAAAATTTATTTCCGACCCAAGTCGGCTGATCTAAACTTCTACTTAAATAGTGTATGATTTGGTTCGGCAATTCGTTTTCGAGTTGCTGTTTTCAGTTTATAACCCATTGTCTGGAATGGCCAAGTCTTACGGTCCAGTGGCTTCCGGATCGGTATGCTTTTTTCTGTTGATTCTCCGTCTTCGTCGTAGCGAAGTTTTTACTTGTAGAATAAATAATACTGATCGGATGATTATTGGCACTCACACCTCGAACGAGCAAAACTACCTCATGATTCTCAATGTAGATCTTCCTATTATGGAAAAACCGTTTGACAACACTGTATATGACATGGATGGTAGTGACTTTGGATGCTTTCTTGGCTTTAACTCTAAAGTAGAAATCTCTTGGCGAATACCTCATGAAGGTGAAGTGAACAGAGCGCGCTACATGCCACAGGATCCTAAAATGGTAGCAACAATATCTCCTAGTACGGATGTTTTCATTTTTGATACGACTAAGAAAGCCAGTTCATCTGGTATGTAGTAGTTTACGAAACTTTTTCCATTTCATTCTATGTTTATTTTAAACCAAAAGGTGGCTGCAATCCGGAGAGAAGATTACGCGGGCACACGAAAGAAGGCTATGGACTTTCTTGGAATCGTGTAGTTCCAGGATTTCTTCTTTCCGCTTCTGACGATCACAACATTTGCTTATGGGATATCAGCAGCGATTGCTCAAAAGACTCGTACATTGATGCCCTGAGCATGTTTAAGGGTCACACAAGCGTTGCAGAGGATGTTTGTTGGCATAACACCAATGCTTACCTGTTTGCTTCCGTTGGTGACGACGGGCGACTGCTTTTGTAAAAACTGTAAAGCGAACTGCCATTGCGCCTCACTTTGTCTCATTTTTCAGATGGGATTCTCGAGCTAACAGTTACAGTCCAAGCCAGAGCGTAAGAGCACATAACGCTGAAGTATACTGCGTTGACTTCAATCCATTTAACGAAAATTTGCTTGCCACAGGTTCTGCAGATAAGGTTCATTCACGTTTAGCAGAACATGGCAATTTTCCCGTAATGTTATTCGCTTAGACCGCCGCTTTGTGGGATGTGCGCCATTTACGGACAAAACTGCACAGTTTCGAATCGCACACGGACGATGTTTTCCAGGTATTTTCTTTATCATTGAATAATAATAATATGAATAATTTTGGACGTATAAAGTGCTTATTTATACAATACTGCTATTCTTTGTGCGTTTCAGGTAATATGGTCGCCTCATGACGAAACTGTATTAGGTTCCTGCGGAACCGACCGACGGCTTCACTTCTGGGACTTGGCGTAATGCGTGGAAAAAGATTTCTTCGTTTGTTATTTTACTTACGCTGTTCGCGCTTATAGAAAAATTGGCGACGAGCAATCTATTGACGATGCCGTTGACGGTCCTCCTGAACTACTGGTATGCTTTAAGCCAAATTGTGTAGGCACAGAAACTTTTTCGTTTCAGTTCATACACGCTGGACATACGGCAAAAATATCCGATTTCGCGTGGCATCTGAGAGAACGTTTCATGATCTGCTCAGTCGCGGAAGATAACATTTTGCAAGTTTGGCAAATGGTACGTTCTAGATTTTACTTAACTTTCCCACTTGCGTATCGTTTGCCTAATAGCTTAAGTTCGTAAGCTTTCATTTCAAAACAGCGCAGTTGTGTATTTTCATACAAATAATGATTTTCAAGTTGTTGCAATGTTTGAAAAGATCACTTTGATTGATTCACGTTTCGCGAGTTTATTTTAGACGGAACACATATACATTGACGATGAGGAATTCGACTGTCCATAAATCAGTCTGTCAATTTGCGAACTGTCGAAGAGCTACCATTTTGAAAGCTATGCATTTTTATTTTTCCTTAGTACGATGTGTGCAGCTGTACTTTCACATCTGCGATGCTTCTGTTTGCCCAATCGCAGATGCGTTGATCTGTTCATCCCCTCCTAACAGGTACATTTTTCCTCAATCTCTACTGCCCACTTTACTCAGCTGTGAATTAGCATTTCATGGTTGAACTGCTGTGTTATAGTAACGCTTTTAATCCAAATTAAAATTTTTTTTCGTTCTATTATTGACTTGTCCCAGTTAAGCGTTCTCTAATAAAATTGAAGGCACCTGTATTGTTAATAATAAGCCAATCATGGCGATGCAGCTGAAAACCTTAATGCTTTATTGCAAACGTTTGGAAGGGTAGCGAGTTCAGGCGCATTTGCTTCTCGTGCTTTTTCGGCGGTAAAGATGTTATAAACAAATTTCAGTTTATTGTTTTTCTCACTTATCACGTTCGCATATCGTTTTTTGACTTTGCGAAAAAGAGACGAACTGACAACTTGGCGCTGCCGAAGCCAGCATTGGATAAAAAGCCAGAACTCGCAGTAAAGAAGTTTTATGGACTGTATGCATAACTTCTCGTAGCAAGTAAGATAGTAAAGGAATGGATATCCTACTTTAATGGGCACCCCGTCAATGGGGTCTCAGTTGAAATAAGGGCACGATGAGCTCGGCATGATGGCAGATAAAAACGAAGAAAAATTAGAATAACAGCTTATTGGAGAGACGGCATTGAAAATCGCACTGTAGTGAAATTGGCTGAGTTGAAAATATCTACGCGAAAGTAAAATAAATGCAGATAAAAATGACTTTCAGACTGACCAGCGGCTGTCGCACCAATGACCAATTGAGTACGCGCTTTTATGCATTTGAACGAATGCTTAATGAGAGAAGATTGTTCTTATGAAATGTTTACCATTTCAAAGTCGTTTACAATTTCGCGTAAGCAGACGAAAGCAATTTTGCCGGAAAGTCTTTTATTTCGCATAAAGCACAATAAAGCAAGTTTAGTGCAGCATAAAGCAGACGTTGAAAGTTAAGTTTCTGCAGTGAATTCTTCTCAGGTGGACTTTGGAGTTTGGGCCGCATTCCGCTTCTTAGTTCCAGTTATCTTCGCTAGCCGTCGAATGGACGCATAAATAGCGTGGGTGGAACGCCGCGTCAGTGTATCCTTTTTGGTCTTCAATAATTATCGTGCCGGCTCGGTAAATATCATTCATGCCGGAGACTGTTCGACGATCAGTCCTTTCCCTCGACGCGATGAACAGAAAGGATAAGTCGATTCGCTCCTCAGCCTCAAGTGAACACCGGCTGCCAGCTGCAAATATCGTAAAATAATGAACTGCAATCGCAACACGCGAAGTAAGCATACGATAATAACCTGAGCATCATTTTAATTTAGGCAAGGAATATTAATAGCAAGGTTGAACTTGAGAATCAATTTTTTCTGGTAGCACGCGCGAAGTTGCCCGTTTGACAGCGGCTTATTTTCCCGTACGGCTGTTCACCGCGCATCATTTTTTCGTTAATTCATTTTTGCTGCTTTTCGCAGTAGCGGTTATTTGACGCAGGAAAGAACGAACTACTTCGCGCTTTCGGAAAGTGAACATATCACTCTTGCTACTCTTAGGCTGGAAATTGTCTTTGTAAGCTATTTTTCTTCAGTTTTCGAATTCCCAATTTTTTCTTGTAAACAAGTCCCGCCTGATGATCGTTTTTAAAATTTGTCACTGCAACAAGCGAAACATGCTTACTTTAACAACCTGAGCATCATTTTTAACTTTAGCCTCAGCCTAAGCTTAGCTAAGCAAAGTAACAAAAGCGAACCTTTAGGACTGTTGCCGCAAATGTGGCGTTATATCAAGCAATACATTATGCAGTTAATGTCTCCTGCAAATGTTTTTTGTCTTCGACACACTAACGGTGTAACGAGGTCGTTTCTAAGAGCTGCGTGATTTTTTGAAATAAAGGCTTTTCAACGCGTCTGTTCAATCGCTTCAATGGCCAGTGGCGTAAGCTACAACCGGTTGGCTTCATTGTTCTATATATTAGTAGATGACGCAGACAACCTTTTCCGTGGTCATATCTGAAACATTTAGTGAATGATAAACGTTAACGGAGTCTGAAAAATTTAAATAAGGTGATGAACTTTGAGATAGCCGTCAAAATGCAAATTAGGTACTAGCTGAACTGTTGCTTGCAAAAGAAGCCGTGCGAAATCTGGCGGTGAACATACAGCAAACTATTAATGCATAGTAAGCTTATGAGAGTGTCAGGGTCGCTTAAGATGAAATGCCTTGCTGTTCGTTGCTCCGTTGAGATTTAAACTTAATGAAAATAAGCACGCCATATGATGTCATACTGCACTTTTCTGGATGGCCACTTTTGATTAGCCATTAAATTATTCATTAATAAAGAAGGTGACGAAGCGTTTTTGTTCGTCTTCAGTATAGTCAATGCATTAGTTTGGAAATAGTGAAGCTATCAGGTTCTCGATGAGCACTTTTGATAGACAAGACGCAAAGGCCGTTTGAGTTCTACAGCGTTTACAACGCTAACAGAAACGCACAATTATTTCCAAAAAGGCGCAATATCTAAGAAATCGTGAAAATATGAGTATATTTGATAAACCTGTATTCAGATAACAAGCAAAGAGCCTTTGGAAGTCAGTTGCTTCGTTCTTAGCTTGAGACAGTCATTCCTGAGTAACTTTCGTGGTATAACAGTTTTGTCAACGCCTACCGAAGCAATTGATATCTAAACACGACAGTTCGTTACATGCACTCGACAAGGCTGTAAGGCCTTAAGAATACAAACATAGATGAAGCATGTATACTGTAACGGTTGCCAACTTGTAAAGACTTTGCACGTTCACTAAGCAAACTTATCCAGATTCAAGGCGTCAAATGCCAGAAAGTTCCCGCTGCAGCTCAGATGGACACTCCTTCCATAGAGTTGTTAAATTAAATCGATGCATAATATTCATTCCGTTTCCTTCCTGACTCGAAGGATTTTCGTAGCATTGCAAGCAACACACTTGGTTGGACGCTGTGCAGCTCATTTGGTTGTCATTCAAAGCAACTTTTAGCAAAGATGATACTGTTTGCGGTTGTTTCCAAATTTCCGTCCAATGTTGCAATGCGAGTAACGCAAAAAACTTGTTCCAATACATATCTAAACGCGATTAATCTAACAAACACACCGTTATCGCATGATAAGCAACGATTATCTAGGTATTGCAGGCTCGGAAAGCAACAATAGAATTGACGCATTATATCTAATCCTTTTTAAAAAGCTCTGCTTGCTTAAGAGGGCAACCGATGAAGTTTATTGTTACAACTTATGAGCATACACTAATCGTACGCAATGGACAACGTAGAAAGAGTCTGCATTAGCCATCCATTAACGTTGTTCGAATATGTCAGGGATGCAACAATCAAACTGGCAGCAGTTTGACGAGCATTTCAAGTAAGTTTCAAAAGTTACCGGTAAAAACGTATTGCACGAATATTAATGTTTAATAAGCATAAAAAGGAGGTGAAGCAACGTCGCATGCCTTCGCATGCGTACAATCCGAAAGATAAAGACAACTAGGAGCATATAAGGTACACTTCACGGATGGAATGTTTAGCCAATGGGTTCATATGATCGATGATTTCACATTATTCTAAAAATATATGGTCCGATGGCTTGGATGGACATTTTTGTTTTTGGGTGTAGCGGCAAGAGACCGCAGCCGGCAGGAAGAAAAACCGGATAATTTTAAGACAGCGCAATAGGCAAACGACAAGTTGCAACCTCGTAGGAAGCAGCCAAAAAGTCGACATTTGAAAGCCGTGTCGTAACCATGGAGGAGGCAGCAAGTTTCGGTACTAACTTTAAACTGGAGCATACGTGTGCGGCCGTTGGGGACGACCGCATTCAACCCAATCATCGAAGGCGTCCCTTAAAAGGCTAATTCAAAGGCCGTAGAAACATTTACCCATCGTCGTCACTGCGCATGCAAGCTCAAACCGACGTTTTAATGGAATCAGTAGACTATCTTTACTAGGAAACGTAGGAAAAATAGAAGAGAATGCTCAGTTGATTCAAAGTGACATGCACACACACACACAGCTTTCTCTATGAGCAACATGTAGCAAAAACTTCTTTAATTGAACCCACTATTTATTCGCTACTGCCTTACCTGCAGTACCTGATCACGCAGTCGTCAACTGCAGTACTGTTTTCTTGTTCCCATTCTGGAGAACCTACAGTCCTTTTTCTGCAGTCTGCTTCAATACCGAAACGCCCATCGCCGGAGGCGAACGTATTCAATCGGAATTTCGTTGGTTCAACCTCAAAATTGGCACGTGTTCGGTTCTAGGCGCCTCTAATGAGCGAACAACGACCAGAAAATGTTCAAAGCTCTTACGGACGAATAGGACGACTGTGGCACGGTCAATGTTGTAGTGGCAGTGAGCATCTGCTGAGGGGCCGGCTCGGCAATCAAACTTGCCAACGTTTTGCCACCAAATTCGTGGCTCGCTTGCGTTGCTTCAGTGATCACGCCTGTGCTGTCCGGAAATGTTTGAGGGAACAAAAACTTTCGCTGATTAAAGTACTCTCCGCACGGTTGCAGAATGCACGATCCATCGTTCCCTTGCTAGCAACCACGGAAGGTTATATTTGAATTTGACAATGATTAACTTGAAAACTAACTTTCGACAAGAGATTGGCCCTGTAAGCAGCCAACTGTTTCAAGTAGTCTTTCTTTGCCGATTCGGTCTTTTGTTTGTAAACCTAAAAGTTCAAATTTTAAACTGCATCTATCAACATTCCGACGCCGCAAGAAGAATGAAAGCCTTTGCCGCGCAGGCAAAATTATTAGCTGAAGCTACGGCAAAGAATGAAAATAACAAATTATCTCAACGCAATTGGCCATTAATGCTCTACAAAAGCAAACTGACAATCGTTCCGCCTTAACGGAGAATCATTTTTTTATTCAAACGTACGCGAAATGTAGGACTTTCACTCTGTTAACACTATCTCTGCAATCGAGTTTGCTGACTGGCCGCTGTTCATTGAAAGTTTGAAAAAATTAGAAAGAACAGAAGACGCATCTGTTCACTGAGCCACTTTGCCTAGAAAGGGTCGACGCAAAGGCAGTTAAAAAGTCACGAAGATATAAGCCACTAATACTTCGTGGATACAAGCTATCAAGTGAAGGTAACTTATTGCTTAAGGGGCGCACTCCGTTTGCAGTAACATTTAAAATTAATTTCAATGTACAAATTAATAACAGAGCTATTCATATGCTGCGAAAACAACAAGTGCCAAAAAAGGGAGAATTCCAACGGATTTCGATTCGAGACAAATATATGCAAATTAAAATAGGGTGAAGTTATAAGAAAAAGTTTTTATTACGCTTTAGCTTCATAACTGGAAACCAAAACATATTGATGAGAGAAGCTGCTCAACTGCTGTTCAAATAAGCGCAGTGCGCGCGCGTACACCTAACTGCCGTCTTTCGACAAAACTTTCCTGCGTCAACAGGAAACGACAAATGACAAATAAGGAAAGCAGTAAACCATTTGAATAAAAAGAGGACAGTTGTCCAATAAAAAAAAGAATCAATACACGCCCACTCGCGCACCAAACCGGCGCCATGCAAGCGACATAACGACTGCGCAAGACTAAAAAAGACGCGACTGGAAGAATCGAAAAGCACCGTGTAGTTCGCTTGAAGTTAAGAAAACGCAACAAATGCTAGCTGGTGGGTAGCTTGTTAAAATTATGCAAATTTTATACATTAAATTTTTAAACAAAGGCTACAATATAATCTGCGCAGCAAACGGCCCGCAAGTAACCAAACGTCCGCTGTCGACTACGGGTAGGCCATAAATGGAAGTTGAACGCTGACTGACTAGTGTAGCAATAACTCTTCTTAACGAGCTATTTTAAAGCTACACGTAGTTTCAAAATAAACCTAAGTAAATGTTTACTTTCCGCTTGATTGAGTTACAAGGTGACAAAACAGACGTTAACGACTGGAGACTTGCACAATAATAAACGCGGGCGCTGCTGCTAGAGAGACTTTCAATGGTGAAAAATTGTTTTTAGCAGCGCAGCTTAAGCAGTGCGCATCAGTCTCTCCACGGAGCCTTCTCTTTCACGTAGGCAATACTGCAAGTGCACTTCGACACGAATGGCCGTTGAAATCACGCTTTACTTGGTCATTCAATCAGCGCATTTTAATGTTCAGCATGGTTTGCCGCCAAAATTGTGACGGCAATACTTGGTGAGATGAATGTGCCCTTTGAGGGTTCAAAACACCGGACAAACCATTTTGGGAGAACGCTAGCCGGCCGGCGAAAACTTTTTAGGCCTATGCTTTAGATGGAAGTGCGTAAACATATAATTTTTAAAAAATTGCTCTCAAGAGCAGTGTCGCTGCCGGCTGCCAATCGAGCACACTTGCTGGTTGCGTAGTCATTGCTGCTTTGCGGAGCAATGTTTTTAAAAATATGGCGCAACGTTTGAGAAAACAAGTCCCGCGTCACCGTTTCCATTTCCTCTGCTCGCAGAGCTCATTTTGAATAAGCGTTGGCCAGCCCTAATTGTCAGCAATTGTCAAAAGTTACACCTTGATTCCTATTCAAATTTGAGCTGATCGAAAAACAGGAAACGTCTTAGACCACCACCGCCGCGATGGCCCAATGGTGCAAGAAAGAAGATATGCGCGGTTGGAAAACTCGACAAAGACCTAATAGAGGCATATAACAACACCTGTTGAATTGAAACGGTTTAAGAACTTTTCCAAACGCCAATAGGAGGACGGCAACCATTTTTTCAAGGCTATAAGACCACGGCGACTTTTCATGCTTTCTTGTCTTACGAGTGGGACAACGTAGGATACGTAGGAACAGATTTGAAGTTTGAAACATTATCTGTCCGAGCAATCGCAGCTTCTGCAAAGTTTTTACGCGGAAAAGCAGAAGGCGCAAAAAATAGAACTCCACTTCCCAGCTGACACTAAATGAATAATAAACAACTACGTTTAACTTTATGCCGCTTCAACCGCAACGTCAAAGGACAATTTGAAAAGAGGCCTCTTGAACCCTGTGGACCAACTCTTGAGAAGGTGCAATGTTGCGGCCAAGCAACAGGTCAGCGAAAGTCGCACTTCCGCGTCCAGCCGAAGTCGGCGATTACGCAAAGTAAACATATTTTAAAATCGAAGTGACCTTCTCTTTGCGCATACCACCGCTGATACAACGCGAGGCGCAGATAACGTTCGCCCGATTTGGACTACAAACAATGTAGTACGGCTTGGTTTGCAGTACGCTGCGACAACACAGTCGCGGTGAAACAACACGCAAGGTTGAGAAGAACGCGGCAGTATTCGCATCCTCTTTTTGGCGCCTAGACAAAAATGGACTCCTTGGCGAGGCAGCTTCGAAATTTGAATAAGAATACAAAAGAGCAAATTAAAAACTTGTCATTCGACGATATGCCAAAAGCGAATAGCTGCTTATGTAAAGACAACTGAGAAGACGTTTAAGCCAAGCAATGGCTGCCGTACAAGGAGCGCGTAGGACACCCCCCCCCTCCACTGTGGGTGGTCAAAGATAGATCCCCTTTTTTATCTTTCGCGCCAGGCGGTAGCGACAGTCGCAAAGGGCAATGGCCTACCGACCCGCAAGCTTGGAGGAGCCCCGTGCCAGGATGAAAATTCTCAGCGCCGTAAGACTTACGTTCTTCGCATCCGAGTTGAGCCCGTCCCACATGGTAGCCACAATTTTCGACACTTCGCCAAAGCTGGCATTCGGATTTTGGCCTTTGATGGTTGCTTGTGTATCCCGAAAAAAGAGCGCGTACGCTGACACGGGTCTGCAAAGCATAAAGCTGGAGTTGCACAGGGGCGCCAAGTGGCAGCTCACTTTTGCGGCTCGTTCGGATCCTTCTTAGGCTTTCGCTTGCGACCCTGACGCTTGCCTCGAACCTGCCTGGCAACGCCGGACGCTGTTGGACGCTTTGAAGAGCCGTCGAAACTATTCTGAAAACAAGCAGAACTTACCGGCGCTCTCCGCATGGAAAACCATTAACAATAAAGATGCGCTTGCTGGCGTGACAAGCTTCTCATCAGGGCGGGGACAAAGCATGTCAACGACAAGCGGGAGTTCCAATTAACCCATGCTGGTAATGGTCCCTTGGGTTAAATCCCTGCTACGAGAATATCCGTCCGTGGTAGTCTCTTTTTTCTTTAAAACCATGCTAAGCATTGGCACTTACGCTCTCCTCCCGATCGCACACGTCAACAGCTTGAAAGGAGCCAACTGGGCAGTGAGACATTTGTCCTCTATAGGCTATGGCGCTTTGGTGGTCATTGGCAAAGGAGACGCCCTCATTGGTTAACTGGCCTCCGCCGCAGTCAATCGTCTGGACGAGACCTCGTTGGGACAAGTCGACCTGACCGGGTAGGAAACTTGGTTCAAGGCTATTTATATCCTGATAGTCTAAGCTAGCCATATGCACAAGACCAAAAGGCACTGTCGAAGGGGAAAGCTGCTTGACGGCGTTCTGGTGGTGCATCGACTGATCATAGTCGACCGTAGGGCCCATGTAAACAGCTTCGGGGGATGGATGCTGCTGCTGCTGACCACCAAGGCCAAAAGTCTGCGCTGCCAGCAGATGATGTTGCTCCGGGTGAGGTGACATGCCGTGATGAGTTTGCTGAGGGGTCGTCGCATACTGTTCGTAGCAGTAACCTTTTAGCAGCGTCTCCGCGGGCGCAAAATCTAGTCCAAAATCGGCGTCCACGTAAAGTGATCCACCAGCAGTGGCGGCAGCGGCAGCGATCGCCTGAGCTTGCATTCCGCCATGCTTGGTATACAATAATGCTTGTCCACCATCGGGCCCGTAGGCGCCGGATGATGGGCCGTAGTTCATTGTACTCTACGCAGTCGACCTAAAGAACAGAAGCAAACATTATACTTCAAAAAATCTTGCGGCGCCACGATGTTGCCAGATGGCTGGCGGCAAAATGTGCTCATCTCGAGCTAAGGAGAGAAGCTGCAATAAAAGCCGTTAGCAGAACCAAACGTTATTGCTCTCCTCTCTCTCTCGACAGCCAGCAACGTCCGTGGCAGAAATAGCTGTGGCTTGTGCGAGCGCGTGTCGGCTCGTAACCGCTGCTTGCGACATCGCTTAAACAAATTGAAGACGCTGGAAGCTGCCGGAGGACGAGTAGCTAATGGAATTTTCATGTGCAGCTTAGTTAAACAGGGTAAATTACGTGCATGACGATCCTAGCTTTCGCTGGTGGTGGCTTGGTCAATAAGAGACTATTACATGGGAAACGGAGAGAAACTGAAATTGTCTGCTCGCTAATGGTTGGGTGGTCAACGAGGGTGATAAACAACGGAAAGCTATGTATAGCATAGGAGCAAGAACCTCAACCTGCGCACGTCCCGGTAGCCACGGCTAATAGGTTGGAATTTTTAATGCACAAGGTCATGACAATTCAATCATCAGATGTGACCAAGTTACGCAAGGCTCTTCCTGGTACTGCCCACAGCATCGGGTCAACGGCCTGCCCTAATGCGTATCACTATTGTTACCCTTCTCTGTAGAACAGGCTGCCATCAGCTTTTGTGCATTGGCTAGTGAGGGAAGCGGCTGAATGCTGGCACGGTGCCAAGAGACGTTTAGCTTACTGACAGCCGACTGGAGATCGACAAGATGGTGCCTGCTTCAAACCGGACGCATAGCGGCAATCTCACTTATTCACTCTCTCTCTCTCTCTCTTTCGCTCTCTGTGTTGACAATGGCCACTTATTTTCCTCGCGCGGTCGCGAACTCCGTGCCGCCAGGAGACACGTCGATGACCTTTGGCGTCAAATTGGCAAGAGAGGATAAGCTACAAAAGGGCGATCGTCTTACTCAACCGGATCCGCCTCTTTGCGTTGGCAGACATGCTGACCGTTGAACAGCAGCGGTTCGGTGATGGGACAGCCGCTGAAATTGTAGTCAACAAAGAGCTTCTGTAACAGGGGACTTTGTCAAGCGAACAAGAGGCTAGTTACGCAAAATTCAATTCGAGGCCAATGTGTGAAGATCATCCTGGTACAAACGTATTCTTTACAACGTAAACAGGTAGTGTCAAGGTGTTGGAATGTTGCCGAAAGACGCTGGCTGGCAACCGGTTGACGATAAGTGAGCCAAAGGGGCCGCAGAAACCGAAAGCGTTTCGTAGGATGCCGAGAGCTGTTAGGCGAACAGCGCTCTCTCTCTCTCTCTCTTTCGCGATCCCTCTCATTGTCGTCAGCCTGACTGCGACCCGGTTTAATAACTTAGCATCAGCTGATACGGAAAAGCGGACTCTTTACCTTATTGGTCCAACGTTGGGCACCCATTTGCTCGCTAGTGAATTCGACTAGACGCCATTGTTGGCAGTTCTGTTCCTGTCAACTCCATTTGGTGCGTTTGAATTTGGTACCTTTGGTCGAGCCAACAAGTTTGTATGCACGCCCGGTAACGATGCACTCTTCCTTAGGGATTGTAAGGTGCTGCCATTAATTTGAGTTCACCTGCAACTTCGCAAGTTTTCGAAGTGTTCGGCAAAATGATTGAGCGCGGCGGAATAAGATGCCCAAATCTCCAATGAAAAGGACGCCTGACCATACATGGTATACTTTTTCGAAAGCTTTCGAGTCGCTGATACGCCCATGCAAGCAGCGCCAATGAACGCGCAAAAGGCAACGCCTAAAAGCGGGCAAAATGGCCACTTTTCAAACGAGAAAGAGGCAGCTTTTTCTTAAGCCATTTTTGGCGGCAACTCCTTCACGTTTCGCTCGTGGAACAATGGAAAGGAATAGGCAAAACTCGACACCTACACACAGCGCAGTCCTTTTCCAGTTGGCTCAACAAGAGCCTTATTGCTTCAAATATCATAAAGCTATTTGAAGCAATAAGGCTTTTGCTCAAGCAGCGGCGCCAAAGCCATGAAACGCCTTTGAAGAAAACACCGCAAGTGCTTTTCCTCAAGCGTTTGAACGAACAATTTAAAAATTTTTACGTGGTGCACTCTTGACTTTTATAATCGCCAAATTACAAAGCCACATGAGGCACATGTATTACATGCTTTCTAAAGTTAGCAGTGAGACAAAGAAATAAAGCAAACGTAAAAGTAATAACTGCAACTTCGCGCAGCATTTTACCGATTAACTTTGATTTAGCATTGAGAAAATATGCACGCAGTCTTTCGTGTCCTGCTTTCCGGGCGAAATTTCTGCGCTCTTCGAAACAAGTACGGCTGCAAAAGCACTTCGTGAACGTCTGAACAAATTTGACAAATAAACATTTGAAACGATCAAAATGGAAAACATACATTACCATTATTTCGTTTGCATATATTATTTATTGCAAGCTGCAAATTAAACTGCTTTTTGAAAGCGATCGATTCTCGTTGCTTCTATTTCATTAAGTCTGTTAAAGAGCTACGGAAAGCTGAGTAGCAGGTAAGTGGACAAAATATATACTTTTTTTTGAAAATATAACCTTTGGTGCGGGACCAGTCCTCAGCGGTACTAAAAATGTGCTGGTATTTTTAGCCCCGCTGAGGACGGGTCACGCGCGGCCGGAAAGCTAAAGCCAACTATTAAAATTTTTTGTATTTTTTTACAGGATAAGCTCAGTACAAACAATCCAAATATATGTATATACATATATGCACAATAACGAGAGTTGGAAATGCGCTTGTGGGATACTTACACCGAATGTTCAGTATTAGTATTATGGTTTCCTTTCTAAAAACCAATACAATAACCTGCTAGTCAAAACGTTTGATAGGAGAAATAAGCCTCTGTCGTCTAGTACCAAGAACCTTATTTCAAACAAAGCTGCAAATGTGAAAATATCAATTTTGAACCAGTTGAAATGTGCAGCTAAAAAGGCGTTACAAGTGCCCACCGGTACCGTATTGTACTGTTCGATCGAAACAGGTTCCGTCACGCAGGAAAACGGCGTACATCACGCAAACGGTATAATACCTGCTTGGTTAGCGATTCAGTATTAGCAACAACATACGCTCAGATTACATTTTGCAAAGCAAACACCTCGGCATAGTCGTCTTGGCGTCGCTCTCCCTCTTAGAAGAAAGACTGAGAAAGCAAAACGAATGGACTCTCATTTGACCAGTTCTGACGACAAGACTTTTTTGCTTTCCGGCAGCAACCTCCGATGAGGCAAACAGGTCATCCATTTAAACGTGTTAGACCTCCCAGAAGAATGTCAAAAATTATTCATAATTTTTAACTTCTATTGAATTGAACCATTTAACTTATTTCGCATGGAAGCTGCCGTTCACAAAACGTCAAAACAATTTGTTCCTTCGCTGCAGCGCGTTAAGATTTTTATCGGCAATACAAAAATCGCACAAACGTGTTTACCGAAGAACTTCGCACTTTCGGAGATACAAGTTGAAAACTAGTTTCACACTCTGCTGCGGATATGCCAAGCGTGCTGCCCTCTCTCGTAATAAATAACATACAAGGCACCATAAACGGTTATTGTTAGCTCACGAATCTAAACACAAAAATATATTGTTGGTGAAAATGTTACCACGGGACATCACCTGACGTCAATATTCATCAGCTGAAAAAAGCAGATCTAAAAGAATTGAACAGATCGCGGACAGATTAGCCCACATTTTTTTCTGTAGCAATCTCAACTCATTTTTTCCATCGTGACGTCATCAGCCCCCTACCGGCGTACACGAGAGTAATCATCTAAACATTCGTACTTAAAAACTGCTCCTAGCTTAGATGATATTGTTAACAGTTGGATGCATCTGGTTTAAACGTGTGATAGCTATTTTTAACCAAATTAATGATTGAAAATAAGTGATTACGTCAACAACCTGACGTATTTGCTAATTCCAGTTTTTCTTCCTATTCGCTACCGCCATTATTCAGCGGTGAAAAATTGTCCGAACAGGGAGCGCTTCGTTTTCAATAACTTAATTAACCGAAGCTGGCAGAACGTTAAGGCTATGAAAACTGATGTAATCACGGGTTGAACCGCGCTAGAAAGCTGGCCTGAACAGTCTCTGGAAAGAAGGAGCAATCGATCTCCGCAATCGAAATGCAAAACAGTCTAACTTTATTAATATTAGACCTTTTCGACATCCACGCAAATGTACAAGCGTACATGCACACGAGTGGTTGGTTGAAGCGTCATATTTTCTGATCGAGCATACCAAATTTCTTTGACCTCAAATTATGCGTAGCTTGAAACGGTTAACTTTATAATTTCAATCGAAAAGATTATCGGACAGGAAAAGGAGGCCCTTCAGCATTACAATGCAAGCAGGCTTGGAAAACTGTGCACATACTAAGTATGCGCACGATTGGACGAACAACCTCGCGCTAACAGCTCAGCAAACATTTTCATGTATTCATCAAAGGCTCTCGATTCCGGCCCATCAGAGAAGTCAATTAGCTGCAAACGCATGTTTGCCGCGCATCTCTTCCAAACCAAATGGAAATAGGTTCAAAGAACGTTGATAGGTTCAATTAAAACTCACCCATAATCGATAACATGCAATGCACTACACGAATCTACATTCACCTTAATTTAAGTGAAACGAATACTATCAAGGCATTTTCAACCGGCATCTCATCTGGCCAAATCACTGTTGCATTAATCATAAACCTACTACAACGATGTACACGTTATACATAAGCTAAAAAGCCATGGCTATTTCAGCCTATTAGTCAAAACCGTATGATCAAACGTAAACAGCCCGCGCGTCCACCTTTTCAAGGATAAGCAATTTGTATTTCAAAATCTGGTGACGATTAAAGGTGGTTCACCAGCAATTCGTGCTACAAAAGCAAGTTTGACGACTAATGAGCTATTGGTCAAAATGACCAATGGGAGGAAGTTAATAAATAATGCCTTCTATTCACTTGACGCTTTCCCAATTCCTCTTTGCTCAAACGGCAGAAAATTTTTTTTCACTATTCTCGAATTGTTATTGATTAGTTAAGCTGACTACAAACTATGCTTTACACATATCAAAGTGAAACATTAATCTTTTTTTACGGTGAGGATGCTGCCGCTACGAACAGTTGGTGACGAGCGTATACAACATAAGTATGTAAAAAGTTATAGCTTCCGGATGAAGAATGCAATCGATCCCAGGAAACTATTCGTTATTATTAACATGACATACGAATGGTCAGGCCTAGCTGCTCACTTTTTCTTGAACAAAGGGTGTTCCTCAACTGTGCCACATGACAATTTCTTTTTGACAACGCTATCATCTTTCTTTGCCTTCCTGTTTTTAGAAACTTAGACTCCTAGGCACGGGATCCCTTTACGACTCGCATTCAGCGAGGACAACAATCTAAGACAGAATAAAAACGGTGAAAACACAGAGGTAAACAACATAGAGCATCTATGCTAAAAAAACATTTGCATAACAGCGCAAAGTGTAATAAAGGCGCTACCTACCCTACGCAATCCAGCTATGAGCTGAACCCTGCTGACGTCATATGCACACTAAACAAAACCAGTCTACAGGATGAATAGGCAAAAACTTGCACGGTCAAGCGGCTAACAAAGCATTAACGCCATGCTAAAATGTTGGACAGAGCAATTCGTCATGAAATGCCAACCGTCAAACTAAGAACAATCCGTGAAAAAGTGAACCGAATATAGAAGGGCAAAGTTTTGTTCGATTCGCTTAGTCGCGCCTGCGGAAGTTTACCCCTACAGGTTTGTTAGCAAATTTTCTTCATAAAAGCATTCCCGTGATTCAGTGGGTCATAGAAGAAAGCTACAGCCATGGCTCGCTGTCTTTTTCCTCATATATTCCTGAAAGGCTCATCGACGAATCGTCTAATGAAGAAAGACAACGCCGGAAGCAAAAAAACAAAGCCTTGTATGGCAACACTGACGATGAAGGCTTTGCAGCATATAGTCACGTTTAAGCGGCGACAGAAAAAACCTTTCTAGCCTCAAAGCAAAGCGAGTTGGGTAGTTTTATTTCCCAGCTAGTACTGACCACGTACTGTCCCCTGTGTTTATCCCCATTTTCAGTCAATGCAACATTGCTTCTCTGTAAGGTACATCCCCAAAATTAAAGATGTGAAAGAAAAAGGTAACCAATTCGTTTCTCTTACCATGACATCCTTACGCCCAGTGCAGGACGGGCGGATGCTTGTTGAAGGCAATGCAATCTACGCTGAATGTAATCTTATGAGTTTTACACACCCCACTACAGTTACTGCGGCGTGACAGATTTCGTTGGACATACATGAACGTCGTTCGCGTTTTCGTGAGTTCAGTATGAGTTCTGCTCATTTTCCTTAACAGACTGCTGAAAAGCTACAACAAAATAAAAAGCAATTTCGCTAGTATTTAGCACCATACAATTAATACGAAGGTTACAGAGTGGAAACTTGCTGATCTCAAAAAGCTCAATTTGCATAAATGCCTAAACATCTGAAAGCGTCAAAGACGTGTGTTCATTTCACTTATCCTAACTCATAAAGGATATAATAAATTCAGAATAAGCTTATTAACATATGTATTAATAGCTCTACAAAAGCACGGAAGACCAGATAAACAGAAGCAGTGAACAGCAAGGCTCTGACAAAGCAAAAGCAGGCGACAACAGCTTAAGTGGATTTAAAAGGAATGGAAATAGAAGTTGCGCGCAGCCTTAGGGAAAACCGTGGTTGGCCAGCATAGAACAGTATCCGGAAATACTGAGAAGCCGTGAAGTCACTAAAAAACAAAAAGTAACAGTTGCAAAGCCCAACGTGTACGTACGAGACTCCAAGGACGACCAGCAGTTGTTGGAATATTTCAACCGCCACCGTAGACGATTCGGGATTGGCAAAGCTTCGATCATCAACGCAACATTTGCATATAATGTGGTGGCAGAAACACGGCAGTCAAAATGTGCGGCAGCACCGGAGAATTCGAGAAAGCTTCAACAAATGCCCCATTGGTTAACTCTTTAAGAAATCTAAGTCAAAAAGGTTTATGCTTGTAGAGCGGTTACGGTTTGACGCTTGTTCAACCAAGGCTATAAGGTTATCCCAACTCGACAGCTGAATATATTAGCATACTCCAATTGTTGATCCTTTTGACGTAGAGTTAAAATGTTCAATAGAAGGAGAAGGCTAAAACATCTTGGGGACCTGCGCGGGCAATAAAAAAATCATTTAAGCTAAGAAACACCTTTTATACATACCTTAGCTGGTGGTGAGCTTTCGAAACGGAATTTCTGCAAGTACAAAACAATTGCGTAAATAGAACTGTTTAATTTAAATGGACGAGACGCCACAAGCAAAGCTTTGATTTAAAAGACAGCAAGGAATTTTCAAGTAGCACCACTTAAGTATCAAGGACAAAACGAATGCACAATATGATAAAAAAGGCTAAGTCTACACTACTGGCGGAATGCTGTTCTATTGACCTTAAAGCAAATAACTACTAACAACAGCTGCAGTATGAAATTTAGGCTTTAGTTTACCGATGTAGATTTTCTCCTTGTGATAGACAGCAATGCCAGTCTTCGTAATGAAATAAGTAACTGGATGATTGCTCGCAAGGCTAACAATGAATATGGAGAGAAATATGTGTAACACAAAGGTACCTACCTAAAGATATATACCGATTTAATGAAACGTCTGTGGGAAAATCGACACATCTAACAAGAGTGATAAAAACCACCAAAACACGGGCATAGTGGACATTTAAACGAAGCCTTAATGGCCGCCACATATTAACTGCTACACATCTTAACAGATTAATTGCAAAGGAACTATATTGAAGATCGCAGATCCTTCGCATAAATGCCTACACATAGGGTTTGCCAATTACTTTTTCCGAGATTCAAGGAGGATTGGAAATAGGAGACGAATTGGCAGCAGCAGTACCATCTTGACCAGGCAATATTTGATAGCCACTGTAAGCCTGATACAGGTTCCGCTGCACCTCAAATAAATCATGCTGCGAGAAAACAAAACAAACAATAACGGAACAGCTAGGGTAAGCAAACTTAAACTTTTACAACAGCAACATGACGCACGCACAAACACACCCACGCCACACGAACACAAACACCACCAGCCGGAAGGGTTCGAAGCGTTCGCGAAAGCGAGCTATCGACTAAGACTTTGCTAACTACAAGGCACCTGCATTGATGAAGACGTTTGGAAAAAAACTTGGCCCGCTGTTTGCACATTGAAAAGCTTACCTGAGGATAGCCTGGCAGCTCCCGTGATTGAACTGCTCCTACAAAAAAAAAGGAAAGCTATTTTCGCAAGCGTAAGCGACTTTTGTAACCATTTCCCGGGCTTTGATGATTTTCAACCAATGCGTTGCCTCGAACTTCCAAAGGACTGTCGCTTGGCGAGGTTAAGGCGCTTGTCTCCATCCTAGTGCCGTTTGAAAATTCCGGCAATGCTTCTAAAGATGGCTCAGTTGTTACCCCGGCAACAAGTTTTCGTTTCAAAAAAAATACCTATTGTTGATATGGCACTCCAGTGGGCATCCGTGGGCGACGTATTATAAAAACCGGGCGGTGGCTGCACCGGCTGACCATTGTAGCGGAAGAAAGGATTCTTAAGATCGAGCGTATTGCACGACGTACTTCCGTTGCACGTAACAACAATGTCAACGTCGTAGCTGAGGCGTTTATTTGCTGTGAACAGAACAACTCCGGTGCAATGGGTGCCTTTGTTGCCAAATATGGGCGAACGCAGCTGACACCGCACCTGATACCAATGGGTCAATGGTTCCGACGGGGCAGTAGACAACCATACAGTTTCGCTTTATAGGCAACAACAATCAAGACGACGCGAAGCGAGCAGATCACTTACCAAGAACCAAAGAACGCTACCTCGAACCAAAATGCCAAACCGTGAATATAACCTGTTCTATGCAATATGAAGTCAAATGGAATTTCTATTTCGTGCAACGAATTTTCGGAGCATGTGGTAAAGTCGATTGTCCACTTGTGACTAGTAGACATCAAAATTCCGGTATGGAACGTATCCTATGAAGGGTGAAGAAACGAACAACCGCTGATCATCGTATCCTACAGTTGGAGAATGCGTACCACCACTGGTTGACCAAAGTATTCCTTGGAAGCTTGTTCCCGAAGAGTACATAACTTTATTCCGTGAAAGCTATCTTGATTCCTGATACGAATGTGTACTCGATTAAAAACGACAACAATCTCGAAGCATTACTTGAAAGGCTTACCAAAAGTTTACTTTTGAGCAGGTCTCCAGATACAAGCACTCGTCCGAATAAGGAGAAAAATGCAAATCACCAATGGACGGATACATCTTCCCTGAAAACGTTCATTTGAGACCAACCGCAACTGCTGGCAATCACATTTTTTAAGGCTTACCTCCCGGCTTTAAAAATTTTCTAGCGTGAACAAAGCTCTCGAGCATACGCTCATTAAGAAGCATATAACCCATAGGTTCCGAAATAATCGTATCCACTAATTCTGGCAAATATATGTCTTCGATCATGCCGGGAACGACTATTATTCTCTCCTTGAAGCCGTTGGATTCAACCAATTTCTGTAATCAAACAATGCAGACCATGGACTCATTATTCTACTGCCGAACAACAAAAATAAGCTTTTTGTTAAGTCATGACAAAAGCAAAGTATTTCGATCCATAAAAAGGTCAATCCATTATTTTAAATGGAAACGTTTCCAATTGCACTAATATATAAGTGATGGTCAAGATGGTGTGACATTGTTTGCACTTTGGCCTTTGGAAGCACGGAAAAAACGAAAAATATTCAGCAAGACTTAGCTTGCAAGAAAAACAAAATTTTCTGAACTTCCGCCATTATTCAAACTACGAAAAGATGCAACGTAGTCACTCATAGCGCCATTCTTTTACTACGCGTAATTCTACGACTCGACGGCTTTTTTGTAATTGCAACCGCGCCCTAATAAATTCTCGTTGCATTTGAGCATAAACTATTTCTACAGCCTAACTTTCAAAGGCAATTTTCCTAGCTGCCTATACTGTCGTCCTTTGTAAGCGCGATGTGTTGGAAGAAACCTGTGAATCAACAACAAAGCTGGAAAAGTTTTTGACTATACTAAGCGGTAGTTAAACGAGCTAAATGGAAAAGATAAGTTTGGCTTACTTCGCAGTGTTCGTACATTGAACTAGCTTCGACAGCGTAAACTCGACGGGCGTCCATTTGCATGGCGAAAAAGGATAAAATTCCGGAACCTGCCCCGACGTCAAGCACAACCTAAAAATTCCGACATGAAGTTCAAAGTTAGAAAAAGGTAAGAAACCTACTTTGCCGGTGAAATCTTCGGAGTTTAAGTGCACCGCACGTTGATACGTGGAGGTACGAACGAAATCTTGCATCATATTTTGCTGTTGCGATAGAAAGCCGTAGAACTAACAAGCAGAAGGATAGTTCAAAGTTAAGCTTAGTGCGAACGTACTAACCTGAAAATATTGAGTGGCCGAAACGTCGTCGGTTCTTAAGGAGAACGCTGACATATTTTCTTTATTTCTATCCTTCGTGCGACAGTTATTGAAAAATGCGACAAAACGGTTAGCATCTGAACAAGAAAGCGTAAATGGCTAGTATACGAAATAGGCAGTGTGGTAATTCCAATTTCCACTTCCTCAACTTGGCAGCGTTCGCGAACTATTATGTTTTTGCTGTTGTAAAAACTTTATAAAATTTAGTTAATCAAAATAAATATTTAGAAAACGCTGAAGCAAGCTGAGCACTTTTTACAATGCAGGACAAGCTTACCTGAATTATTCTTGAAGGAAAATAAGATTGCTCGACTATTGGAAGAGGGCCGAACGACAACTACTTGTTCACCCATTCTGTAGTAGTCACTGTTATCGAGCGAAACAAAGCCAACGTCGATCGGAACTGAAGCAGAGGAGTTTGGATGAATAGAAATGACGCCACTGGAGCTGAGCTCATTACTGATCATGCCTTCTTCGGTAGGCGCTCCGATAAGCACGCTTTTTGCTACGCGTATAATGGCATTTTTGCTTTTTAATTCCATGTTCAGATCCGGCGAAATTTGTCCAACCATAACGCTTTGGAAAACCGCCCGGTCTCCGGCCATTCTTCCTACAAAATGACGACAATTTGAAAATAAAGTACCCTATTTACTGTACGATGACCCAGACCGGATGGCGAGTTGTGCAACCAACTTTTGAGCTTGAAAATTTTTCCGAACGTCCTATTGAATCACATACTACTAGTTAAACGCCCATTCTGTTCGCTTGTAACAATTAAATCAAAATTTATAGTAGTTACCAACATGTTCAGGTCACATTTGCTTCGTTCGCGTAGTCAGAGGTTTTGCTATCCTTATCAACTATAGATATGCTCACTTTATTACTTCAGCAAGTTCATTTTCACTGTTGAAAATATATGATGATGCTCAAGCACACTGTTCTCTATGTTATGCGTAGATGACGCAACTTCCCTTAGAACATTTTGAAATTTCCATAACGTCCAATTAATCATCTTTCTTAAGGGATAGGACACCCCGCCACGAATTTTGCTTACTGCCAAGCATAAATTCAGTTTTAGGAAAAATCTTTGCATTGTCTAATAATTCTAGATTTTCCAGTATCTTCAATCTACGCTGTCAATCATTCAACGTTTAATGAAAAGCAGGTTCGAGAGAAATAGATGTTGGCGACCTCGTCGATTGTAGAGAAAAATGAAAGGGTATACTTAAAACTTTTTTTTAAAAAAAATTAAAACGACTTTTCAAGGGTTAATGCGATCGCCAATTTTAAGTGACAGTCTCCAACGTCGTACATCAGGCTGTTTAAAGATTAAATTATTGCTCTAACGGTTCCGTCAAATGCTTCCTATTCCTGCAGCTCTGACAATATTGCTTTTGGCGTGAAAATTGTTATCACAACAGATAAACGATGGGTTAATCAGGTTTTAATGCCTTTGTGATACCGTACAATCCTATTAACATTATTGTACGGAAAAGCTACCCGTTCAAAAAATCGTTTAATTGCGAAGCTTTCAGGGATCACCTGTCCCCGTCTTCAGCGCAGGTAACTGACAGAGTGAATGCTGGCCCGCCCCTTATGTGGGACTGATGTTTTAAACCGCGGGAGACTTGGGTCGTTTTAAAGGGGATCCGACATTATTTAAAAAAGGGGGGGGCGGAAAACGGGGACGGCGGAAGGGGAGCAACAAGGGGAGAAAAGAAAGAAAGAATGGGAAAAAAGAATAAAAAAAGAAAGAAAAAAGAATGAAGGGGGGCAAGGGAATTAACCGGGCTAGGGATACTTCCAAGTCACCGAGGTGCACCGTTATCGTCCCTGTACAGGCGATTCTTGTAGGCGGCAGCAGTTGGTGGCCCTGATGATGTTGGTGCAGGTGTCACTGATTGCGATGCCACCGTCCCTGTTAATGTTGGAATTGAACTTTATATAAAGTGGTTCCTTCATCTTCCTAATCATAAGTTGTCTCTCCTTACATAGCACTTTTGCACGCAGTTGACCCGTGCATTGTGCTGCGTGCTGTGCCACCGCTGAACTCTGGCTGGCTTTCTCCATGGCAACTCGCGGATCCAGTGTGGGCGGACGGCCACGTGACGTGATGGACGGTTCTCCGTTCAAACGGTTGACTGCGTTCCTGTACCTGGTTAAGGACCTCATGTGCTCCTGCCACCTGTGTGCCAGCGTATAACATGTTTCACCAATGTACGTGGATGAACATCCACACTTGATTTCATAAACTACCCCAGGGCACTGGTCCGGAGGTACCCTTTCTTTATCATTCCGTAATATTGAACGGAGGCTTGGGTTCCCTTTGAACCAGACTTGGAAGCCCCGTCTGTTCCCAAGCCTTTTGATTTTTCCCCTAGGCCTGCGTAATATGGGCGGATCAGGCGCAGTCCTGGAGCAGGTCTTTTTGTCCTTGTCCTTCCTCCCAGTTTCCGCTGGACTGTTGAGTTTATTATGTGGGTGGGATATCCGTTCTTTTCAAAGGTTCGTCGCAGGTGGTTCAGTTCCTCTTCCAAATATTCCGGATCGCAGATCGCCAAAGCTCGGTCCACCATTCCCCCCAATATCCCAATCATAATGTGTCGCGGATGGTGCGACGTGTACTCAACATATTTGTCTGAGTGCGTCGGTTTTCGGTAGACAGTAGTTTCTATACCCTCTTGCGAGCGAATGATGAGGATATCCAAGAATGGGATTTTTCTTTCGACCTCTTTTTCAATGGTGAATTTTATCGTGTTAGGGAATTCATGGTTTAATACTTCTAGAAGGACTTCTTCGTTTCCCCTTTTGATTATTGCAAAGATGTCATCCACGTATCGTTTGAAAAACGTGGGCACAATTTCACCATCGGTCTTGGAAAACACTCACCGTTCCAAATGTTCCATGAACACCTCCGCTAGTACCGGTGATAGTGGACTTCCCATCGGTGCACCGTTTTTTTGTTTGTAAAAGGAGCCCTGGAAGTGGAAGGTGTTCGCCTCAAGCATGCAGAAGGAACATAGCTTGACTATGTGGAACGGGTTGAGTTTAGTACGTCGAAGTAGAGTGTCGTCAGAATTTAGTAAGTCTAGTAAGACCTTTAAGGTTTCCGGTATCAGCAAGCTGGTGAATAAATCTTTGACATCATAGCTGACCATGATATCTGTCGGTGCGAGGTGTATGCTTTTGAGTTCCGTGCAAAAACACCTGCTGTTTTTAACTGAGAACTGTTGCCGTCCCATTAAGGGTTGAATTAGTCGCTTCAGGTACGAACTTAGTTCAGAAGTGATGCTGTAGATGGACGACACTACCGGTCGGAAAGGAATGTCGGCCTTGTGAATCTTGGGCAAACCATACATTTCGGGGCATTTGTAACGGGAGACGTGCCCTAGCTTCTTGCCTATTCTGGTTAGAGTTTCATCTCCAGTTTCTTGCGCAAAAACCTCTATCAGGCATTTCAAAGTCTTGTGTAAATCCTTGGTGGGGTCTTCTTGAATGGGCAAGTATACCGTGTTGTTTAGGAGGGCGGACATCCTGTTTTGGTAAAACGACTTATCTAACCGTACAATCCTTAATTATCATTTACTGCATAAATGAAATATTTCGCCAAGGGAATAAGCAAAATTTCATTGGCAAAAAACGTTCGTACTCTTTTGTTATGGTTCTAGTAAAAGAAGGTTTTGCCTTAAGTTTTTGAACGACTCTTTCTTTGCCAAAGAAACTTGTACATTATTAGTAAAACTTTTTTACGCGACATCTTCCTCTTCGGAATCTCTCTCACTTTCGGACGGTCATTTGACAATCCGTAATCGCATAGCTTTTGAACGGAAAACCAAAAAGCATCGCACTCTTCCCTCGTTCAGTCGTCACAAAGAGCGCTCGGTCTTAAGACGGATGGCCAATCAGTCATTTCAGTTTTAAAACGACGGGTCTAAACGCTGCAGAATTTTTTTGCGCAAAATCTGACAGGCAAATATCGATCCTTTCCATCTCATTGTTTCTGCTGGTTGATTTGTCGCTCCAAATTAGTTGGCCTCCCCTTTTCTTCCAAATTTAATTAGACTCTTGGCGTAGTTCATGAACTATAGAATTCGTTATGCGCGGATGGCATCCAGTTGAAGTTTCGAATTTGACCAGTTCTTTTTACAGTTGGTCCTTAGCGACTCCAATTTTTTGAAGTGTTATTTAACTGGATATCTAATCGAGTTATTTAACTGGATATCTATCCCATTTCTTGTTTCTAGTAGTTAGTCGAGTATGTGAATCATTCATCATGGGCATAGCGTAAAAAGCTTCTTTGTTCCAACTTTTCAGACGGAATTATAACAGTCGAGTACGTAAAAGACGACTTAAACTCTGCAGTGACAGATGCAATTGCTCTACTTCTTTTTTTTGCTTAAATTCGACAAATTTTGCATATATTAGAATAATAACCTGTAAAGCATGGAATTTAGGTTAGGTTATTTTGTTTTACACAAGTATTGCAACGTCGTCAAAGCGAATAGTAGAAAATAAAAGTTCATCGCAGTTATGCTTCATTTCGGCGAAACTAAGCGCAATCAATCTTCTATAATTAGAACTCAGAGCCGACGTAACATTTGCAAAAACTAAGACACTTTCAATAACATATTGATTTCGCGAGAAAAGGAACTTAGGCTGAACCTATTTTCATTCATTTCACCGAACGCTATTAGGACATCCAGATCTGACGCTAATGCACTTTAAAAGCCGTCAAATGCTCCCGACCAAAACAGACATTGTCAAAACCAAAAAGTAAACCAAAGGCAGACCGTTCTAATGGCGGCACTGCTTTGAGAAAAAAAATAAGATGCGAAAGCTGCTTGGAAAATATTCCGTTATTTTATCGCATTATTTCCCTTTCGTAACAATTGCAAACTGATTCTATAGAAGTGCTTTGGCCTTTTCACCGTCCTCGTAATGGTCGATCGGTTGTTAATGTGTAAAGCGGCGGGAAAGCCCTATTATTCGACAAGTTTACAATTAGGACTCCAAAGAAAGTAAGCGTACACAAATGGCGCAGTTGCGCAGAAACGAATGATAGTAAGCTGTTTGCTTAGCACTGCAGCATTTCGCCAACCAGACAGCTTGAATAGTCATGTTTGAACCGCCTTGTAATTCTCTATACCACATTGCTGTGCTTCAAGGCTGAAAGCCAAAAGAAATTGTTCGTTACGACTGAGCATCTTTTTTCCCGCTTTTGAGCGCAAAATTCAAACGCTTTCCCAAAAGTGAAGTTGGCTGTTGAAAGACATTGAAAATATTGTTTTTTTCAAAAACTGATCTGCGTATTTGTTCAAACTTCAAAGCGAGCAACCATGATCAGACCACCCAAGTGAACGAATGGAATCGTTAATACTTGCGGACGTACGAAAGTGTAACAGGTTGACTTGTATTATTTTTCATTCTCCTATTCCAACATTGCTATTTGAAGTCTCATTATGATTTGCTTCCATGAGAACACATGACATGTGGTATAGGCGTTTGAAGAGGCACTGGTACTTTTAGACTTACATGCTTCAGCGCAGTAGCTAATTAATATCCACCGTGAATGGGTGCTGCCTTACCGTCAGGTAATCTGAACAAGGAATAGAGGCGACCTTTTGACCTCAGCACTTGGATTCCGGTAGCAGATGTTTTGCCGCCCTTTTGACCATTAATTCCTTCCCTTTCAGAGTATGCTGCATGTGTTCCTGCTTTGTCCAACCGGTGCTTTCATTGCACCTGGGCGTGTTTTTCCCACTTCCGTAAGGTACGCTTAGAGTGCCAGCTGCTATGCACACTACAAAGGTTTCGCATAAATAAAGCAATAATCACCTCCTACTTGTCCGGGTCAATCAGGTCGGCGGTTGCTTCACTGCTATGTCGACAGTTGGATGCTTACTCGATTTGCTCTGAAGATCATCCATCAGTATAAATGCCGCTATATGCGAACACTTCTTAAGAACCAGGTGAGCAAAAGTTTGCTGTGTAGTGATGCAAACTAATTTTAAAATCTAAATTAAAGTTTACTTTTCAAAAGTCATCGTTCAACTTCCTTATAAGGCCTTTCTGCACCACATGACTTCTCCTTTACAGGGCTGTAGGATACGAATAAAGGATTAAGCATACCATGTTTTTCTGTTGAACTTATGGTAAGGAAGCTAGCAAGATTTTGCATATTTAGTTATGCATACTTAAAGCGTGACGTTCTCGTGTATGCAACTATACGACTTTAAGAAAACTGTGCGATCTCTAGAAAAGTAAGCGGTTGATTTGATACTTCCGCCTGAGCAGAATTTCCATATGACATTTTTTGCATGCTTACCATTGCCTGCCAAATTGAAATACGTCATTTTGCAACATCGCCGTTGCTGCATACCATTTGGTTTTTGCGTTGCTGTCAAAGACGCGGTGGTAACTTCGTTTGCAATGTTCCTTCCGTTTAGGCAATCCTGCAAAACCGCTTTGCCCCTAAGCTTGAGCAAATAGCGCGTAAGCGACGGATGTTTAATTTTTCCAGAGGTGCTGCTTTTCTCTTTAGGAAAGCGGGAAAAATTACGCGGAATGAGTCGAACGTTTCCGCAAGCTGAACTTGCTAAAGCGCGCATATTAGCTTTTTGAACTTGCAACGTTCTTGGCAACCTGCTGCCGGCACAGTATTCCAGCAATGTTTTCTTATTTTAACATTTTTCAGTCTACCCTTTTTTCCTTGTTCCCTTATTCCATATTGTACTTAAATAAAAGCTTTCAGTGCTTTTTTAGTAACATTACTTCAGAAAAAGTATTAATAAATGAATTATTCAAATAGCCGTAGTTTGCTTTGCACTTATCCAAGGGTTGACAAAATTAACACTCAGAATATGCCAAGTACTATTAAATGTCCTCGCAAAGGTAAGATATATAATAATATACTCTGAGAAATATTGTACGCGGACATTTGAAAGTATGACAAAGGATTTATAATGAATGCAGCTGAAACCCGATTCAGTTGTAGCTAAGCTGTAGCAGGAATTACATTACCCCAAAGCTATGATCCGAAATGCCGAGGACCAGTTGCCTCTCAGATTTTGGAATATATACGCATGTATTCCAAAACATAAAGTGATATGTTCGAGATGGGCGTTCAAGTATAAGCGCAAAATTCATTTGCATCCTACACGCATACCATTAAGATAATTGTGTACAATGATTAAGTTAACTTAGGAATGAGGTTGCATTTTACTCGGTAGGCTTTTAGAATACGAGGCTCAAACTTCTTTCTCGCATTAGCAATGGCGTTCGTCGAAGAAGGTTTTTTTGATTGTATTAACTTTATTCCAAAGTTATATTAAACCAATTTTTTAAAATTAAAGTCAGAAACAACATGGAGCTTTCGGGATTCACCAGATATCCCTAAAGCCCATGCATGGGTGTCGGGTTCATTAGCGAAGGAGCTACTTTCAGCTGCAGCTAGCTGTTCAATGCTATTCTTCAACAGAAGCGTCACATGAATCACGCAGGGAACACCGGCGTAGTCGTGTCGAGGCGCGGAATTGTTCCGGACAAAGGATTTTATGCTGTGTAGATATTACGTTAATAATAAGCTAATAAATGGGCATTGTAGAACAGCGCTTCACAGTTCACCTTCAATTTCTTACGGTTATAAGGCATGAAAACTTTTTCTGCAACGTTACCCTTAAGCGATCGTGGTCAGAGGTAGAAATTCATAATCTTAGTAGTCCAATTCTTCTAGAATGTTGCCAGCAAAGAAGATGCAGCTTAGAAAGGTTGCAGAATTTGTGTTCTCATGTTTCAGTTTCAAGCTCAGAATGTGAACTGCTCAGCAGGGAGTTAATTTCGAAATTCTGAATTTTAAAAGTCAAAAAAGAGATTCTAGCAAAAATAGCGAATTACGTTGCTTAAGGAATGGATTTATGTAGTTTTAAAGTCAGTTAGCTTAGCAGTCTTGAATCGCAACTCGCAACAAAAGGCTAAAGTCATAAACCTTACGAAGTCTCAAAAGTTAGTAGTAGCAAACGCCCTGAAAGAATGGCACATTGAGTGATTTAAAATCTAACATGTCTAATTACCGAAAGGGTCAAAGGCTGGGTCGAAGCCAAAGGACCCTTAAGGCTGAAATTCTGAATCAGCTACATTTGCAAAAGGCATATAAGGCAGCTACCTACTCAGGCTTCAGACTTCCAGTGATAGTTTAGAATTTTGAGCACCATTACGCAGATGTGAAAATTTTGCTCTCGCAAACAATCATATATTTTTGAATTCATTTGATCTAAAATTTTTATTTTGAACGCGAGAGAGCGCAACCTTCAATCAGTCATGTATCTGTGCACAACTCCAACATCCTGCTTCGAAATTTACCTTAGAATATCGAGTAACCAAAAAGACTAACGTGTTCATATGACGACTTGTTTGAATCACGTACTAGATGACCTTTCTAGTGAACAAAGTTCCCTCAAATGCTTGCCAGCTGTTTATACAAGCATGCATAAAAGGCTCGTTGTTTCTGAAGGCTTTCTTCAATAAAGTGCTTTTCTGCGGAATCAAAGAACTCGTTTTTCATCCTAAAAATAGACACGCCGCGGCTGCACTTTCTTTTGCCAATACTCGTTGTTTTCTTTACAAGTATAGTTTGATTAGGTATCATTTTATAATGACCTACTTTCAAATGAGAAGCCGGTAAGCGTTGCGTATATCCGAGGAATAAAAAGCGCGCAATTGTATAATTTGTTCAGCCAAACATGGCGGAAATGGAATTGCATTAGAAGCAGCGTTTTTTACATATTTCGAGTAGGTCACTTCTCCTGCGTTCATCGTTAGCTTTGGTTTGCCTTGAAGTGAATGGTAAACATTCATTGACGCCGTACAAAATTGCGTAAGACTTTCGCCAGTAAATAACAGTAATATTTTTGTATCGTTTCATCTGCCTTTGTCATTGCCACAGACTGGGTAAAGCATCACTGGCGTAATGCGGTGCCTGTCTGCGTCTGCTGCTTTTGTTTGACTTCGCAGCAGTTGGCTTACTCAGGTTGCATGCAAGAGCGCCAAACTTTTTTCCGCTTCAGCGATTCAGTTTATTTGAAATCTTTATATAATTTCGCAGCTCGGCTACGAGCCCTTTCAATACGTTTTTGTAGCTTCTCTTGGATCGTGTTCAAAGCATGGCTACATTGTTCGGGCTGTTAGACTGGCAGTGTCAATAGTTGGTTGCTGCATTAGGCACATACAAGGGTTACATTTTTCAAAGAAAATTCTTTCTTTTGGACTGCCAGCAGCGGTAAACTATGACTTGTACCAAACAATGCGGATTTGCTTATCGTCTCTACAACGTATGGCAATTGATGGTCACGCATTTTTGCTATTATTTCTGATTGCTCATGCCAGCATTAGCTATACTAAATTTCAGCAGAGAAAGTATTTTATGTTTGGGAGTTTATGTAGTTGAAAATATAGGTGCTTTAAAAGTATGCTTCCATCGTCAGGCGTATAATCCGCTTGGATTGGCGAGTCAGCTAAAGTGATACACGCAGTTTTGCCCCAAACTATCTATCTTTCGAAGGTATGTTATTTCTTTCCAGCATGATTCTTACAGAGTCAGAAATCAACAGGCTGTGATGACCATAGTTTATGGACCATCTCAAACGTTGTTGCTCTTATATTAGTAAGAAAAACAGCTTTAGCGAGTCCCATTTTGACCATTCAAGATGGACTTATCGTTTAGCGCAAAGTGGGTAACCAAAAAAAATTCAGGCTTGCTGAGTATGAAGATTAGAGAGCTCGAAGATCAAAGCGACAGCAAATAAGACTTGAATGCAACGTTGCGGGTAGAGCAAACTAGTTGCGCAATCCGAACTGACAAATGCTATTTCAGAGTGCATATGAGAAAATACTGAGTACTGCGACAATTCTGACCCATTAAGTCATCATAAATGTTTTTCTTTTTCTTATCTACTTCTCATACGGCTCTGATCGCCAGTCATGGAAGCTAAAATCGTAATATTAACATTTCTTTGTTTACTTATAAGCTTTAGTGTCAGTCACTGTTTTTAGTAAGGAAGAGTTAAGTTTACAATACCTCCGCAGCCTAATTAGTACAATAGATTATTAAAAAACTAATAGAACACTTACTTATCTGTATGTGCTTATGGCCACAGCAAAATTCATTATAACCCATGTGAGCTTCTCATCGTCGGTTCTGTAAGGAAGGTAAGCGAAGCCTATAGGGCTCCAATACTGCCTTTCTTTCGTCAACTGATCAAGTTTACTTTTCTTTATTGAGTTGTCTTAAAGTAGAATTTTGTTTAAGTTATCTCAAGGCCTACCGTACGGAAAATTGCAGCGCTGCTTCCCTGTGCTAAGAGATGGGCTCTCCTTAGTAATAGCGCTGCCTGGCCTGGTATTTTTACGATTGACATTTCTAAGGTTCCTTTACTTTTCTTGCGCCATAAATTCCCCATTTTAAGAATCTTTGCTGTATGAAATGAAAATAAATACTCTTCTCGCCCAGACAACATTTTCTGCTTTTATAAGGAAGCTGAATGTACGTAACGCGACCAGCCATTAATGCCTCACCTAAGACAGCCCACTCCTCAGCTGGACACATGTAGTAACATTCAAAGTTTCATCATCTGGTTGGGAGGGCTCTGCAGAACTTAGCATGAACAGTGCAATGCAACACTGCTGTCATAAATCATCTAACTAGCTAATAGGGTTGGAGTGGCGACCTTGTAACAGGGATTAGTCAAAAAGATTTCGGTAAATATGATAACCTAATACATTTCAGAATGGCGGTAGGCGAGTGTTAAAGGCACCACTGTAGCCTGCTGCTTATCAGCACACTGTGGTAATTCTTAAAGGATTTTAGAAATTCTGAGAAGTCATAAAGCATCGCAAGACTTTTTCGAATAGGATCAATTGGCTAGCAGGTTTCAACCAGGCACGCTATCCTAGTTACCCTCCCGTAAGCATTTCTTGCTTATCTCTCTAACCGTAAGGTCTATATTGAAGGTTAGCGGTTGCTTTGAGTTTTGACGTTACGTTTACCAGCTGCTAGTAAGATGACCGATCCGCCGCCCAATTTGGCAGTCGGTCGTCATAAAGCTGTCTTAGTCCTTAACTGTCTAAACAGACTTCATCAGCGGATCCATGTGTTAGCCGCTAATGGGCAAATGGCTAGTTGCATTCCTGGGTACGACCGGTCCTTGAACCAGACAAGGAGCAGCTGGTGAAAAGTTGCACTTAGCTTTATCCGTTGTCCGCCTGAACGGCGAGGCCAGATGGCACTCAGAGGTCACCTGGTCAAAGGCGAGGAACCATTCTCTAGTTCAGCATAGCGGTACGACGCCTTAGCCGGTCCGTCGGGGTCACCGTCTTGGTCAACGCAGACCTATTTCTCTCTGCGGTGGCACAACGTGACGCGACACTTACGTAACGTAAGGTCAGACTAAGTCGGCTAGAAATTACGGACGGGATGATCCAGACAGTTATTGTCTGATTTGACGATGACCAGCGCAACATGTCAAAGAACCTTATTTGTTGCAGGAAATGCTAAGCAAGTGACCGCATCCCGGCAAGTTGGGAATTGACCGACGCTGAAGTACAGTTAGCACCATGGTGATTCTACTGTGCAGCAATCCAAGAAGAGGAGTTCTCGCCGTGGTCAACTGTAAGTATTTCATTTCAATACACCGAATCCCTTCCGCATATTAAAAAAATTCCCATAACGGTCGAAGTGACAACCCAAAGCGCGTAGAAAACATTTAGTCCGTTCCCAAACAAGGAGCACTGGTTGATAGATTTTGCTTTAAAACAAGTTGTCAGATGGACAGCAACTCGCTCTTTCAAAGGGACATTTGGCGAGAGTTAAAAAATCTCCCAAATTTGGAACGTTCGGCAAAAAGCAAATCAAATGAACCGCCCGCTGTGCGAGTAGTTTAAGAGGCCACTAACAATTTTAAATAGCAACTGAGCAAATGGCGTTCCGTCGTTTCGGCTTTGATAAAATAGAAGAGCTAACGGAATTCTACGGATTTTTCGACCTGTGCCAACACTTTACGCGCTGGCCTGTGATGGAACTTTGCGTTCAGCTTTTTTCTGCCACCTTAGCCGTTCCAGTGCTACCGACCGCTTGGAACAGCAAATATTGCGTCAAACGATGGCGAACTTTCAAGAGGCCAGTCATCGCAGCAAGTTAAGAATTGTTTGAAACAATGGCTTGTCGTCAAGTACATAGCAGAGCAGAAGAAGGGCGGTGAAAGCCGCAGCACTGCCCAAGTTCCACCCCGCCTATCTTCGGAGGACTGTAGCTGCGCCGCGCTTCTTACGCAACACTGCTAAGAGAGCATACTGAATTACAGTCCTCCTCTATCGAACAATTTTCCCAGTGCGCAATTGGAGAAATCTGCTTCATGTAGTGGAGCGAACCATTTGTTTCCAGACATTTCATGGCGCCCTAACACCACCAGTTCCGTCTAGTATTGTGCATAGCGACAGCCGGTTGATAAGGCAACCCCATTGTCGCTGCTGTGCCAGTTATGCGCAAGGAGCCATTTTTGGCAATTATTGCACCTTCCCGTCGCCTAAAAGGTGAAATGCAAATGAGCTAGAAGAAGAGAATGCCAAACAGTGTTGCATTTTCCATAGGTTATCAATGTGACTCGGATGGACTGGTCCTGATTTAGTCATCGCATTTAATGCTCTTTTTAGATGACCATCGTTCCAGCTCGAACGCCGATTACAACATGAATTGGCTGAAAGCTAAAGGAATAAGACCAAAGAGAAAAGGAGCCGGAAGCCCGTTGACGCCTACTTGCGGTAGAAGCAGCTTTCCCTTTGCCGTCAACTGTAGGCAAGTTACCAAGCTCAGATAATGAAAGCTTCCTTTACACTTCGTTCTGATTTTTTCAGATTCAGCAAAACCTTCTTCAGCGTGCCTAAACGTTGCGGCTATTGCAAAAAAGTTGTAATGGGCATTGGCTTTGCTTGCAAGAACTGTCGCTTCCGCTGCCATAAGAGGTGCGTTATGAGCGATGAGGACGACGGTTGCCTGAAGCCAAAATTATGTTCTTTATCTAGAGTCCCCTCCGGAGGTAGTAAGCTCATTCGTAAAAGCTATACTTAACTCGATGGTTTTTATTCGATGTAGACGAGGAAATGTTCGGTCGATTGATGAAGGAAAGCGAAATCAACTCAAACGACATGGACGTGTTCTTGGAGAACGGCTTGAATTTGCTCCAAAGCAACCAATGCAAATCGCCTGAGGAATTAGCCCAGCAGGCAGCGTCTGCATGGTCTTTACCTATCAAGGGACCTGTGCTAAGAAAAGGCGACATATCACCCCAAAGGCTGCTTATCTCCCAGGAAATGACGGCTCCTCAATTCAAGCTTTTGTGTACAAACAAAGCAGACTCCCTTGCGCAGAGACAATTGCATTCCCAAGTCTTTGGACAGCAGTTGCTTAAGGTGAAGTCGCTTTGGGAGGAAGGTGCTCTCCAAGCGAAGGCTAAAGTGCGCAGCCGAAGCGCGCAGGACAGGTTCGACAGTCCAGCTAGCACTCAATTAAACTTCACCGAATCCACTGAGGCAGCGGATTCGATCTCAGGTGTGAACACGTTTACAATTCCATGCATGAGGCGTTTCTTAGCTGCCACTTTTTGCTTGGCAAATTTGTTGGGCTCATTCGACTTTTCTAAGCAAGCAAAAAGAGCCTACGGTTTCGCTGCTCCCGGTAACTTCTGGCAGCCCCTTAGAATGGTAGCACTCCAATAATCAAGAGCACTCTGCCAATTCCTGAGTAACCATACCGGCAGATGGTTCCTCAGGGATAAGATGGCCAAGCAACCACGTGCTCCGTGATGTTTACTTTGACCTTTCAGACTACATGCAACGAGTTCATTGCTTGCGCAACGCGACTTGTTGCTTTTCTTTTCAGGTAGCAGTTGCATTCTTGCAAGAGGAAAGGAAGCACTAAGTAGATCGACGATATTTGATGACGGGTCGTTCAAGAGGTAGGCCAGTTGGCCAGCTGGCCAAAATAGGAGGACCAATGCTCATAGAATTTATTCTCAGCTCCAACCGATTGTCGGACCTCCGTGAGTGGACCATCTCCAGCGACGATCTGTCCTTCGACGAATGCATCCTTGATGGTAAAGCCAATCAAATATACAAGTAAGCATCAAAGGCTCAACTCAGGCCGCTATAAATTATAATATACTCTAGGGGAAGGTGGCATGGCGCCGTAATGATCAACATTTACAAGGATAGGCAGACGAAGGAAAATATGGATCGATTCCTTGAGGAAGTTAGCGTACTGAACAATATACGCCACGAGAACATTGTTCTATTCATGGGCGTAGTAATGGAACCAGCTCTGCTTGCAGTTGTCACTTCTGTGCAAAACGGCGACTCTTTGTACAATTCATTGCACGTCAAAGGCCAAGTTTTGTCCCAAGCTTCAAAGCTTAGTATTGCTAGACAGGTTGCTCAGGTGACAGTCGGCTGCCTTCCGTGGCGTTCGCTAATCGTCTTGTTTGTTTAGGGAATGAGCTACATGCATTCGCGGGGAATTGTATTGCGTCATCTAACCTCAAAAAACATCATGCTCGAGAGTAAGGTCAAAATCAGCACCATCGACTTTGGGGTGCCTTTGGTCAAGTGCAGCCGGTGGAACAAGGGTTCCGTTAGACGCGGCAACCTTACGTACGTCAGTCCGGAATTGATGAGATGCCTTCACGTAGATCCACCGGAAGTTCTACTGACAGGGCCCTTTTCAAAGGAGTCAGACGTTTACGCCTTTGGGTAAGACCTATGGTTGGCAATTCTTGTCTCCTGCTAAGCATTACCTTTCCAGTACTATTGTATTCGAGCTGTTTATATGCCGCTTTCCTCACGCTGACTTGAGCGCAGACGAATTAATATGGTTTGTATGCTCAGGCCGTAATACGCTCACGTCTCTTATGGGCATAAAGCCGCAGTTGGAATCGCTGATCACAAAATGTTGGTCAGTTGCACCGCAGCACAGGCCACTATTTCCAGATGTGGTTCGAATACTGCATGAAATGGTGAAGCCGCTCAGAGTTATACGAGCTAAACCTTACCGCTCTTTTTTCAGACCGTCCTTCAAAGTACAGAAAGCGTCTCCGTTCCAAGCAACATTAATCTTGCAGGAGCTGGCTAGTCTATTTAAGGGTCGAACGATCCTTAAAGAAACTGTTCGACGCCAAGTCCACTCTCTCGAACTTGTCCTCTTCGTTAGCTGACCTTCCTCATTTCTAAGTGTGTTACTTAACTCCTGGCTGAATTTTTCCCAATTTTTGCATTACTTCTCAAGCTTATGTGCAACTATGGAACCCGGACTGAAGTAGCTTCATGTGTGCAAACCGACTCCGCATTCCCAAAACTGTTACGCAATTTTTGTGCCACTTGAGCTGGCTTTCTTTTACTTCGTTATTAAAGCCTTTATAAAGAAACTTTAACATTTTGTAAAAAACGTTTTGCGAATATTTTGAATTTTTTGCTCTAAGCAGCTTTTATTTACTGCAGTCGCAATGGAACCTCTCTTGACCACCGAAAGAGCAGACAAGGTGAGAGCAGGAGAAGATTGCCCAACACATGCAGCAAATGCTAGGCGAGAGACGCCAAGTTTATTATCAATAGCAAAAACCGCGACAGACAATACGTACTGTCCGTCGCGATCCATTTTTCTTGTATTTGTTTTTGCTATTAATAGTAAACACCCCGGCTTTCATTTAGCAGACGTTTTGTCGTGGAGTTAGGAGAATCCTAATCGTCAATAATGGGATAAAACCTCTTCAAAAACAAAAGTAGCACCAAAAATTACATTTTCAGTATTCCAGTATAACAAGATTTTCGTAAAACGAATGCATCGAATTACGATAAAAGTGGATATTTGAATAAAAATAGAAATCAGGTACACTGCTTATCTTTCCGCTTGCTCTTCAATTTGATTCAAGGCCTACAGTCGATACATTGGCACTTTATATGAATTTGTGCGAAAAATCGATTTTCAAGTAATAGCGCTATAAAATATTTAATTTTTTCGACCCTTCCATTCATATAACCACTCCGCAAAAAAATGATGATTTAAAGTTTCCACAATTCGCACCTTCTTAAATCTCAGCTCAAGCGTAAAGCTTCAATTTATTGAGTAAATCGAATGCTCGTATTGCAACTCATCGTATGACGCATTCGCTAATATCTGTTTGATCAGGTCGTTTTAGATATAAGCAGTAGCTTGTTGTTTCAATGCTCCACAAAGGGTGAATTGTGCGCAAAAAGTCGATTTCTATTACAGGCAGCCCGTAAAATTACATATACATTATAAACGCTTGGTTATTGCGCGTACTTTACAATCCTGCTGACCTTCTGCTCTTCATAAAGCATTAATGACTGCTACTAGTTAAACTAAGTTTATTTTGTGCAAAAACAGGTAGGCTCACGTATTTACTGGCGTACGTTTTTCCACTAATATTTATTGCAACGTCGAACATGTCTTATCTTTTTTCTTCGCTTACTAAAATTTCCCTATTGTCTTCAACATGCGTACAACAACTTACACGGTCTTGTTTGCCTTCGAATATTGCCTCAGCTAATGCGTACAAACGATTTATTGAATTTGACTCCTCTTAAAGCAACATTGCGACTTCAACGCTTAAAGATGGCATTTAAGACCATCTTTTCGACACTCAGCACTTAAGTCATGCAGAAGCTCAATACCTTTCGCATTTCAGCTGTGGCAAAATGTGCTTCCAGTATAACGAGATTTCCGGAAAAATGAAAGAGGTTTATGGAAGATAGGGAACCTAGGAAGTACCTGATGGAAGATCTTGGAGCTCTAGGAGAAAAGTGGGAATAAGGTATAAGCAGGTTGAGCAGGAGAAGGACGGCGGGTAAAAAATGCGGGGTTCTTAGAAGTATGCGTCCTGCAAAAGGTAAAAACGCTGGCAAAGACTCTGGACGTTCTCTGCGCCCCGTTTTCTAGCAATCTTTGCCGGTACAGTGTTCCAATGGTGTCGTTATGAATTTCAAAATAGTTTTTTTAACGCACTATTGGGTCACTGCCTGCTGAACAGATTTTCAGCTTTAAGCAAAGCATTGGCAAAAGTTGCTGCTGCTCATACGTACGGCATTCAATCATAATCATGAGCACGTTTCGGAAGGCAAAAATCGATTCACTTTTGATATTATCATTTCCTTGAATGCCAAAAGTCATGTCGCTCTTTCGCAACGGATATAATGCAAAATTCGCAGCGACTTCGCGCGCTAACGCATGGCTTTCATGGAAGTATGCACCTCTTCTGAGTAGTTTGCGTTTTTCCATTAAATGTTTCTTTAGACAGATTAATTATATTAATATTTTGCACATCATTAAGTCTGTCACTTATAAATGATGCTACGACTTTCCCTGCTGGCTGGCCAAGGCGCTAGAAGAAAACGCGAATGCCTTAAGATGCCTCTCCTTACAGCGCTTTAATGAGAGTGAATTTCTGAAGAATGAGGTGCCTCTTATGACAACCTTTCAAGCAATTATTAATGAAGAAAATTTGACAATCAGTGCACCAATCGATACTACCTAGTTCGCTCACCAAAAATACAATTCGTAGCAACAATTTCCTCGGTATGGATTAGGGACTTGTTAGAAAGATTCTATCAGAGAAGAAATAGCTTAACAATCAAATCTATTGTAGGCATAATAGACTAAGTTTCAATAGCGTATTATCGTCCCACTTGATCGATTTCAGTTTCAAAACTTCCACTCTGTATAGAAGGCATCTCTAAACGCGTAATGCAGTAAACAATCAAGCTTTCCGGATAAGTTTCGGCCTTTCGATAGTTTTCTCTATAGACAGTAAACGAGTCACTTTGTTATGTTGTGTTATAAGAAAATTGACTGCGTCAATCAATTCATCTAGCATAGTAACCCTTTCTAACTGTGCGTCACTAATCGTGATTCCAGTAGAAATGCATTTGTAGCAGGCTAGCCGCTCTGATCGATATCACTTATGAGATGAATAACTGCGGTCTGTGGTTCACGGAAACCTATTCATCTTACCAAGAAACGCTGTGTTGAAGCTAGTTCTTCCTGTACTACTTTTCCGGCCAGGAAATGAATATTTCGTCCTCTGGCCCAGAGAACACCTTGGAGGAGACACCTTGAGGAAATGCTTATTGCTTGACTGTCGCTAAATTTTGCTGCAGAAATTGCCTATAGCAAAGCTCAAAAGTCGAAGTAAGAAATCCCTAAAACTTGGCATGCTCTACTTTGCCTTTATTAATAACGTTTGTTACGTGTTCATATGAGCATTTTCACCTTTGCATACTTAGTCTACCATCTAACTCACTCTTCATCATTTTCCACATATGTATAAATGCATACACTCGCTCAGTTCGCTCACTTCAAGAGAGTCGCTCATTAGGCTCGTCTTAAGCGATCAAGGCTATGTTGAGCAAGTGCAGAAGTAAATAACTTCAGGATTACGCAATGTTCTGCCATAAGTTCATCTTGACGTCATTCATCGTCGCTGCTTCTCAACTTTGTCAACAGAAAGATGAAATTACCGGCGGAATAATAGTTTCTTAGTTTCACACAACAAGCTCAAATTACTCAGCCAGCGCAAGGCGAGTTTTGCACCGATGCTGGGTACAAAGCACAGAATGTTAAATTTGATCTGTTAATAATTTTCACTACCGTAACGGGCTACAATGGCTGTGGTAATTTTTAACTTGCTGATTTTATTTTTGAAAAGGTTTCTTCAGAGCTTCTTCCTATTTTAACGGGCGCTCATACTTGCTTGTCTTAGTGTCACTATCTGCTTAAGAGATGTCCAACTAAGGCAAGAATGTCAAAGTATAATTCTAAAGCTTTTGCCACTATTACTGGCTAATCTGTCAGGTAACTCTTGAAACAGATTTTTAACATTAAACCCAGTCGGCAATGGGGTAAACGTTAGAAATGAGTTCGCAAGCTTTAAGGCAGTGCTTAACAGGCTGCTATGGAGTTCATTAAAAAATAAATTCATACCTCAGGCTACGAGTGGCATAGCGATGCCACGATTGGCATGGCGTCAGACTTATAGCTCAAAGATGGTAAGATTAGATCATTCATGCTGCATATTTTCTTCTGGAGACTTACTGTTTGAAGAAGCTCTTCAGTTCTTAAGTTGATAACTTCGGATGCTTCTGGAAATTTCACCGCAAAAGAGCTTGAAGAAGGAGTGATGATTTTGCCTCAATAAGGAGAAGCGGCTTGACCAGCTTGATCTCATTAGGTGAACATTCCCGCTGGAATGCTTGATCTCTTGCAGGGTGACACTATCTCTTACCATTAATTCCCTTCCGAACTGCCGACTAATCCAAAATGATTCTGTCAGGCAGCTGAGTCAAATGCCGAGAGAACTACTAGCCATACGTCATCAGATGAGTTGACAGCTTTAGTCAGGGGTATTAAGCAACAGCTTTAGTGGAACTGAGCGCTGTTCAAACCCTAAGCATTTACTAGATGACAAATTTGGCTAACAGTTAAGTTATCAAGTGAACTGCTTTCTACTATTAATATTTTGTTCCTAAAAGCGAACAGTCAGGAGACGATATCGTCTTATCCACCCAAAGTGAGCACGTCAATTTTTCAGTATCCGAATACCACCAACCCCAATGCATTGCTTAGACAGCAAACGGTTTCTATTCATTATGCTACCAGGTGCCCATATTAAACATTTTTACGCGCAGATATGGTTTATGAAGCAAATTTTATCACATGAGCCGCTATTGGAAATTACTAGCAGCAAAGTGTCACTGCGGTCAGCGCCAAAAGCTTTATTATCTCTGTTGAATTTCTGCGGACTGCCTTATTTGTGCTTAGCAAAGTTCCCCTTTCAGAGTGCTTAAAAAAGGTAAGAGGAAAAAGAATCATACAACGCTGCGGTTATTAAAATCAGCTCGCTAAAATAAGTTCTTTCAAATATAGAACACCCATCAACGACTGACCCGTCTGTGTGACTAAGGTAGGAAACCGCGCATCTATCTTATTATATCATCAGCTGTATCAGTAAAGATATGGGCTTTTGGTTATGAATTCTTGCAAGTCTTTGCATGAAGATAATAGACCCATTATTCCGTTGGATTCTTCTGATCGACCGATTCCGCCGTCTGCTTAATAAATGGGCTAAAGCGTGACGTTCAACTTATCGACCCGTCCATTCTGAAATGAAAACTTAAATTTCTTCTCATACTCATAGTGCGACTAATCAGTGCTCCTAGTGTGCTATCATGTCTCTTCAAGCGTTGGTACATGTCTGAGGCTCAAGATTATTCACTAGTTTTTCGCTCCAAATTCGAGTCGTGAAAAAGACTGCAACACTCTTAGGTTCGGCGTAGGGTGATTCACGCTCTAATTGAAAATAAGCATAATTTCAAACAGTAAACAAATAACGCGTGCGGTAGCAAATTAATTATTTTATGCAAATTAAAGCTAGTTCAAACCATAGGGTTCCACGTATTTTATGCTACCATCAGTAGGCGGTGTTAAGTTTTTATTTCTGAGAAAACATGATTATTTAAAAAAATTTTGTCCCCCAATTTCCCACTGCCTTTAGGCAAGAACATTCCTTGCTTAAATGTTGCAAAAAATTAATGGGAATTGTGCCTTGCACGGCAAAGAATTAATTTTTTAAAATTTCTTTGGCGCAAAAGTGAAGGTTACACAGCCTTTTCTCAATCCCTGTAGCGCCGCAGGCCGCCTAGCTTTACGCGAAACTTGAAAACGTCATAACCGTTGCGGCTACCCGCAGCTGTAAGCATGAAAAGTTTGAATTCCTTGCTCAACTATGCTATACTCTTACCAGCGTTGGGTTTCACAGACGAAGGAGCTTCATATTTCTTTTGCCCACTTTGTATTGGCTGTTAAAAAATTGCAACCCTTCCTAAGGCTGCTGTGAGCAGAAACGCACGCTCAAGTGAAACTGAATTTAACGAACAACAGTGTGCATTGTGCTTAGCGTTGATATAAACCTAACAATTCTCTTTTCCATATTTGTACTGTCAGGTTACGAAATGAATGCATGCCGCCACGTTTCTCCACTGTTGCCATTGCAAAGCATTTAGCGCAGCGTTTATGCATAAGAGCATCAATTATTAAGACGACCATTTCAACCGATCGAAGGTGCTCTTTTCTGATGTAATTTTGTCACGGCGGTACCTTACAACGCGGAACAGTTTTCTCAAACTTTTAAATTTTAATGATCCAAACGGATAAGCTTTCGCAAAGAAAAGTCTTCATCAAACAGGTACCAGTTAAAGTTAGAGGAAAATGTTAGCTGCGAGTCATCTAAAGTCTATGCTCGATTTACAATACGCATTTTTGTTTAAATGACGAAGAGCTTTTTGTACGAACCACCGGAACATTTCCTGTAACTAATGCTGAGGTAGAAGCCACCTACGAAGCGTCGGAAGAGAATGTTTCACGGCAAGACAGTTACCTCGATTTCAGAATAAATAGCTTAAAGTGTCTGCGGCTGACGTTTTTCTCATAAATCTTTAGGGAAATCAATGAGTATTCCTATAACTTGAGTGACCAAAATCAACGACGAGCCTTCAAGCAGCCCTGTCTTTTGAAGGTGCCTTCTGGGCACTTTCCGAGGTCTAACGAATTGTTGGCCACAGAGGCTAGCAATAATGAGGCTTTAAAAGCTTAGCCTGCAGACGCTTTCCCTCCTGAGTCTTGGCAGCGTCTCAAGCTATGAACGAAATGGCCAATGCCAGTGTTGATGCTTATTCAATTAATAATGACACTCGGTGGATGCGGTATTGAAATGATAATTAGCGCACTTAGCCTTCGATAAAAGTAAGGTGCACATGATGAGGAGTGTAGTCTAAATCCTGGAAGCGTTGGAAAAGTGTCAGTGGACAATCCCAAGTGTGCATGAAACAGTTTTTGGACAACATGTCAATGGACCATGACCGTGCCCACTTCTTTGACTGCTTTTAGCAATAATGATTAAGCGTAAATGATATGATCGAAATTTCTGTTCTTAAGTACTTGATTTGCATCACCCTGCGATAGGCTTGACGCTCATTCATTACTTTTTGTTGCCAAGGCTGAAGCGTTATGCCTTACACAGGTGCATGTTCCATTGCATAAGCCATACCTAGGCCAGAAGGCTCATCATCAAGAAGCCTACATCGGTCTGGTGCAGCTTTATGGCAATGTATTATTATCTGCCCATATGCGCATTTGGATGTGAAATGCCGGTTTAAGCTAAGGAATATGATCAGTACGACACCTATATTAAGCGAACGGTATCGCAGTCATCACGTAAACAAGAATGGAAAAATATTTGGCAATAAAAGTCACGCCTATTTTTCTAGCTTTGCTGTCAGTGGGTCCTGGCGTACCAGTAATTTTATTAGCTACTCTTGATGATAGTTTCAAGCAATGTTTTCTGAAAATCGACACGTGCTGCATTAAAACCAGTTGGCATCCCAACTTGGACAGATGCTGATGAAGAAGCTTCAGCCTCGATTGTAATTTTTTCCTCCCTTAATAGGCTATAGGCGCATTAGGCGTTTTCCAACGGAAGAGGCCGTACGTGCTGCTTTTCATTGGAAACGTTAATGCCGCCGAAGGCGCAACCACTAAACGAACCACTGTTGTAATTTACAAGTTTAATTGACTAGCAAACAGTGACAGCAGCACTTTGCAACTTTTTGCAGATGCCAAGACCACTCGGCTGTTCTTTCAGTCAGACTCGATAAGTTCATTTTTGTCTTTTCCTCTTTGCTGGCCATCCGACGAGACTTCGAATCGACCGTCCCTAATTCAAAACTATTCGCCTTGTTTATACAGTTTCAAAATTGAACTGAAATGCTGTGCCTCTGACAACTAAGTTTCGGTGACCAAATGCAGATTTTGTTGTCGATCAACTGGCTACTACTACTGCTCTAGCTTTTGCAGAACGCTTCTGGAAGTTCTCCATTGCGGCTTTCAAATATCTCCTCAAAGCTGCTAATCGTTATAAGACGACTTCTTGTCAATTAAGCCAGTGAACCCTTATGACACAACTTTTCTACAATGCTAGGCACCATTGCCGCGGTTACTTTTTTGATGGGCTTAATGCACGGAGTTGATTATTTTCATTTGCAACGCTTGTTTCTAACCATAACAGGTAGCAAGTTTTGCTCGCCCCCTGTCTATTGTTATTCACAGAAATCACTTTTGCTTACAAGCTGTAGCACACAGGATGCCATAACATTCAACTTTCTGCTTCCTGCGGATATGCAGTTTCATCCATATTCTAATGATTTGCCAATAAATCTTAATCACAACTCGGACAAGCTAATTGTATTTTTTTCTTAGTGATAATTATACAACTGCAGCACTGCTTAATGGTAAAAGAAACCGTACGGCTTGTTTGAGGATGTACTAAACAAAGGGTAAACGTCTTCAACTTTACGCAATGCTATAGGAATCATTTCTTTTACCGCATGTGTTTTTCTACACAACATTCTTTAGCAGGGAATGATAGATAACACGTAGTTCTGCTCATCCAGTGGCGGCACAAGAGAGAGAGAAGGAAAAGAGGTAGCAATCGATTGGATTTATGGTCAGTTGCAGAACCAGCCGCCACTGACTCGTCTCAAAGTTCTACGCTTTATATATCACGCTTTGTTGTCAAAAAAATTTTTCCTTTTCCGTCTGACATGTTTTACATTGAAGAAATAGGAATTGAAACGAAAGTGCTTTCCGTTCTATTGCTTCAAGGGGCACGTCGAATGGCCTATTCTCAATGCCAAAGTATCCCGAGCTCGACTGCAGGTTAAGCAGTCTTCTCCTTTAGCATAGCGCCTCTGCTTCTTGCCTATTAACAATTGGTCTTTGTGATTAATAGGCAGAATTCAGAAGTTCATCGATTTGAAAATTTTCGTTTATTGATCTTCACTTTACGTTCAGCTGAAGGCAACGGATCCTGCTACAGCATATCCACTACTAAGCTCTACCTATTACTTATCTCAACTATTTGCCACGTAGGTCACGCGTAATGTGGCAGACCTAATAAAAACATACGCATTCATGCTTCCCCGCGTGCATCGGATTCGTTATTCCCATTAAACGTTCGAAAAATGCTTTGCTAACAACTTTCATTGCTAGAGAGCTTCACGAAATATTATTATATACTTAGCAGAGTTCCAATTCCGTTGAGATAAGAAAAGTATCTGCAAACAGTTTGAAGGCCTGCGCGACTTTCCAGCTTACTTTTAGGCTCAGTTTTTTGCGTTTGGATAATGTAGCAGATAATCTTATCAGCAGTGCCGCCTGTGACAAAATATTCGTTCATCTCCAAGCAGTCGTTGAAGAGCTGTTCATGCAGACGGTCCAAAATAGGTAAGAGCAATCACCCTGAATGAACTGCCTTTGCCTAACGCCAAGCGAATATCTAAGCATTAGAACGCTCCTTGAAGGCTCCAGTTTCCCTGAGTCATTAAAGTAATTGGTCGAAATCGCCTGAGCTTAGACTTCTATGCTCCATAGAACAATAAGTGATTTTGAGCCGTAAAGATGGCATCTAACTGATGGTTAGGATGGCATCTATATTGCCGAGTCGATAGTCTCATCGAGAGAAGAAATTTTCATACGCAATGATAGCAACATGGCAGCTGTTGCTTCTGAGCATTGAGGATAAGAGTAATCCATAATTTTGTTTCCAAGTGAATTGTGAGACAAAGTTAGCGGAAATTAGGTTTAGTGGAACTTGAAGCATAATGACATGTGCTCAAAGAGGCAGCCATCTGCTGTCGCAGTTGAATATCGTGCCCGTACGAGAAAGACTAAGCGCCTACTTCCTCCCTTTGTTGGCTCTACTTTCGGCAAGTATTAGCCATTATATTTTTTTGAAAAAATAGTATGAGATGGATCAGCTGTTAATTTTTAAGAAAAAGTGTTTGTCCAATCGGTTGAGCGGCCATTGTGAAGGTGCAAATGACATTACGCAATACACGCGTAGCCGAAAGGCATGCTAAATTCTTGTTTACTAAAATTCATCGTCTAACGGGAAGTCGAGCGTTTCCGACATCCATACTCTACGTTGCGTTATTATTGATTCAGAGTGATGCGTTAGCGTAGCCACGCCTCTTGGGTGACCTTCAAAATCGCGTTTCACTTCTGCTCAGCAAATTCCAAACGGTTTTCTGTGACTTTGTTCCTAAAACCTTCGCTTCCAGCGTTTCCAGTGCTATACTAAACTTCCGTCAATTCACGGACTTGTGAGCCGTGACCCAAATCCGAAGCTCTTTCAACTACTCCTGCAGCAGCAGCAACAGCAACAAGAACTTGGGGCGGCCAGAAATCAGCATGATTCCTTGCATATCAGAAGTATTGCTGCAGGGGTCTGCTGTGTGCTGGTGATAAGAAGCTATTCCCCAATTATTTGAAAGTCACATTAAGGCCGCGTGACAAGTTCTTAATGATAACTATTAGCAAGAGATGACAGTCCGCATCTTGTATGCACGAGAAAGAAGGGTGATCAGCCCTGAGGAAGTGCTGCCAATTTAAATACAGCTAATGAATCTTATATTCTAAATTGAATTGATTCATTGGAAGTAACGCTGCTACCATGCGGTGCTTTGGTTAAACGAATTTTGGTTCAACAATAAAGCTTCTCGAGGTTTTCGCATTCCCATAGGTGCGCACTGACGATAACTTATGCAACCTTGGAGCAATAATTCCTGGGCTTACGTGACTCCGTGTACATAACAGCCGGGAAGTTTTCCTACTTACGCGTGAAACTTCGAAAGCCCCTTATCGACCAGGTGCATAAAGAGATGTAATAGAAATCTAAAAATTCTGAATATGCAAAGCGAGGAGCATCTTTCACATGCACGCGCTAGAAGCCTTCAAGCTTCTGTCCCTGGCAACCAATTCGTCTGTTCAAGTTTGGTATAGTGTCCTCTGCGAACGTGAGAAGCAGGAAGGTAGCAGACTTTATTGCAACCTATCACCCCAGCCACCATAGTATTGCGTACGCCAGAAGGGAGTAGAGTAAACAAACAGAATACACCACTGTATATACACGCTGATTCACCCATTTGCCATTTTGTGAGTTCAGAAACAAGACTTATATTTAACTGTAAACGACTGCGCAAATTTAGGAGTATCCCTCCGTTCTTCTAGCAAAACTTGGCAACTTGAGCATCATATTTACGTATGGCTAAGTGACAAACGATTTTTCAATTCTTAGTCGAGCTAGTCGCTATGGTAGAAGCGTCCGGAATCTGACGATGCACAGAGTTGAAGCTTTTGTCACATATGCAAGTAGTTAAGCACTTAAACAATTGTTCCGCTTAAACGTTCGATGCTTACACAATGAACACTTCTGTTGCCTTATCATTGGGAATAGAATTGAATACGTCACGTCTTCGGTACTGCCCATGTAGCGTTGTTAGTTGAAATCACGGAAGCTAATATGATTGCACAATTTTACTGCGTAACCATTGATGCTCTGACCTCTTCTCAAGGATGCTGGGGCAAGCCGGAGAAGTTGGTAAAGCATCCATCGACTTGGCTAACGGGTCGGCGCATGAAAAACGTTGGTTCCCTAGCGACCGCTCAGCACACAATCCCTGCTGATTAACACCACGTTGGCAACGGCAGTGCGTCTTTCGCTGCGAATGTCAGCATAGGTTTCACCGGAAAACAACCTTTTGGACAAAAGGTTACAAAGGTGAGCATTATGGACATTCGGCTATGGGTAGACGTTTTCTGATTAGTCCCGTTGCCAAAGGCGATGACGTTAGCAATGTTAATACCTCAAAAAGCTAATATGGTCACTACCATTCGTTTGTGTTGCTATACCAGAAGCGGATATTTTTCCTGCCTACTATAAAATGCATTAACATATCCTGGGTCCTCTTACATCTCATGTGCCATTACATCACTCCAGTTGCTAATTGGGTTTAGCAGCACGAGCGAGGTTGAGCCCCATTTTGGTTTGTCACTTTGACATAAGGGCTTTTTCTTGTAACAAAAAAAAATTATTTCCCCATGTCATCAACACCGAGTCACAACGGCTGAATGGGAAAAGTTGCCACGCCTTCATTGTAACAAGCGGGTAAATTTTCCAGTGTCATCCAGTTTCAACTTGCCAGGCGATACTAGTTGCAGAAGCAACTTTACCAATGATAGAGTCATTCATAGAATCAATATTTCAGCTGCTTCACTCAATCAATCCTCGCCCGTGCCTGCCACTCAACTAAGCTGGGAGCCAGGAGTGCGGTTGGAACTGTAAAGTTCGATTTTCCCTGGTCATTCAGGACACTCAACGAGCGGTCAAACAATGGTCACTCTCACTTTTTGCTGGACAACTAATCTGCCGAACGCGGTCTGGTACGTCAGCTTGGTTTACCATTTCCCTCTGGTCGTCCTTTGAGAATTCAGCGCAGTAGCAGTAGCGAACGGAAGTAACCCTGCTCTTAGTGCCAGAGCTGACAGGAAGCATAACCCATTGAATTTTTCTGCGGATAAATGACACGTCTTGTGTATGGCTTCTTGCTGCATTATAATCCCTATTCGCGATGCTTCCAGCGTAGGCTAAATCAACCGTGCCAAGTAGATCAAAAATTGAAACTTTACTTCTGCGTTCAGGAGTTGCGCGGGCTTCTTTCTACTTAGCGATTGAAAAACGTCCAAGCTAGCTGGCTAGTCAGCTTTAGCCCCGATGCCACTGCTTTTAGCACATAGCATTCGCTGAAATGGCTAGGCGATGTGCTATCAACAATGGTATTGTCATAGCCGGCTCGAAGTTAATTGAAGAGGAAAAGAGAACAAGCAAAATGTACAAGTATTTTTCAATGCGGCATTCAACACTTTAGAATGCATGGAGCTCTCGGGGAAACAATAAAAACGCTGCGCTAATTACTGGGCATTAAAGCAACTGAGCAACAGCATAAGCGACTACATGCATGGATTTGCTTTATCCTTTTCCTACTGGCAGTAGGAGCAATATAAACATGAAGTAAGCTCGAAATTCTGTCATTCGATAACGCTTCACTATCTTGAAGAGAACTCCATTTGAAACTACTGCTCAGGCACAACACAACTCCGAAGAATGGCGGACATGTGGACGTTATTAATATTTATGATCATGCTATGGCATTAGTAAATTTATAAATTTGAAACCTTGCCCACGTGAAGCGCTTACTTGTTTCTCCAAAATTACAGAGCTTGAAACTACTCTAACTGAGCAACGTACGACAATGAATGATGTCCACGAAAAGCACAGCCATAAATACATCGCTTCGTAGGTCGACTGTCCGTGGAGTTAAAGTCGCACGGATATGAATGCTATTACACGTTTCAGCTAACAGCGGCTGTCCACTATGCAAGTCCATTAGCGTTGGCCGAGCAAAGCATTCCACTTAAACATCTTTGTTAGGCCTAAAGGTGCAAAATTCTTCTGCGCTACTTTGAATAAACGGGATATTTTTGGACATTTTCCAAAAAATGTCCCGTCAGAGATCAACATATTCTTTGAGCCTGACGTGGTAACTTATAATGGGCCATCATGAAGGTTTTAGCCCAAAATGTCAAGATCTCCGAGCAACCTGGGAAGTGTGTGGTGACGAGCGCCCGGATACGTTCGAGGCTTGCAACTTTTTCTGATGCCAAGCTTACGTCGCGCTACGGCTGCTTCAAATCTCTCTTTTTTCTTTGATTAGCGGAAGTTGATTAGGAAATTATTCACTTAAGTGAAGCGGAATGTTCCAATTGTCAGTAACCAGTAGAAAAAGAGAAGTGATCAAACGAAATCACACTGACCGTTGTGCGAGAGAAACGGTTAAACCTCAAAGGGTTATAGCTAATCCGGAGCTTGTTTCCTGCCAACAATGAAAGAATGGGCACTGCGAGCAATTTGTTGCTTTCATCGCACATTCTTCAACTTTATCCGGATTGATGTGCAAGCGAATTTAATTTGTCGTATGCGGCTGAGTTCTATTGCGCGGCAACACCCACTAAAGGGATAGATGCACATTCCGCAGCAACAGCGACAAATGACGTCAACACAGACTTGGCGTAGGCCGCTTTGCCCTATGTCGATAGCTTTCGCTGAAAAGCCTATCTGAAGCCTAAGGCGAAACAATTCAACTCACCAATAGGCATTGCTACGACTGACCACCTGATATACAAGTGAGCACGGCTGGCATTAGTGTTTCTCACGGGCATTGAGAATTTTTCCCGGCAATCAGCTCTGTCGCCAAGGAAACGCACTGCATTTTTGGTAAAGTGGGCACTAGCGCTTCAAGCATATCAAGAGTACTTCAAATGTGAGCAGTCTTAGACTCTACACGTGTTCGAATTCATTTGCGTTAATAGCCTGAACGTTGTTCAATTGAAAATGGTCGCGTTGGTTTGGAGCATCGTGACGCGGTACTTATTGATCTACACCTTTTTAGGTGAGACCACTCGGCATTCATTCTCTGATGGCCAACAACTTTAATTCTTTGGTCGCGTCTTCATGTTGGCCCATGGCTTCTCGATAGCCCGCGCGTACAATTCCGTAAACAGTAAACCAATCGGAACGAGCCAACCGGGTGGTCCGGTCCAAATTGGAACCGTTTCGAGTGGCAGCAACCCAGCCTGAAAAACGTCATTTTTAGCTAACAGTGTTAGAGAAGCCCCCGGCGGACCAATGCTTTTGAGCAACTTCCACCTGTGTCATATCGCGTTGATTTTCCTAGCGAACATGATATGTGGCCTTGGCATCATAATAAGCAAAGACACTGCTTCTGAGCAGATTTTGCCGGATAGTCGCCAAATTAGTTCTCCCCTTTTGTCTACAGCTCTTGCTAAGTATGTCCAGCCGTTCAAGCGTTGCGACCAGGTGATGAACGCTTCGATGATCAGTCAAAAGTTGATGCACAATTTGGTGACGAACCGTTTGGGCAGCGAACTCTCTGCACTTACTTCCCTCATGACTATGTGGTGCGCAGGACAAATATCTTCCACGAAGACTGGTAGGCAGCCGACTGCAAGGGACATATTTTTGTCCAGCTTGCAGCATCTGAGCGCGGATATTATCCAGATCGGATTAACTACTGAAGACGGTTCTTGGACCTCGGTAGCATCGGATTACTACGGTTCAAACGCCGCTAGAAACGAACGTCTTCACTCAGAGTCCATTTCACCAAGTTTATCCGAACTGTTGGCCAAATATCCATCCGTGACAACTGGCAATGCCAACACGATTGGCAATTTTCGCGTCACCTACCTATGGTACACTGCATGCGACCCTGATGATAAATCTGCATGGCAGATCGTCATTCTCTTCAACGCGACAAGTGATCATGCCTTGCCCAGGTAAGATTTTACTTTCCTGTCTGTAAGTTCTATGCGGTCATTTTTGATTCTTGATCACAAATGCAAATATTTTCATTTTCTACGGTTACCTTTGTTGTTGTACAGCTTTAAGTAGATTGCGACTGGAACAAGGCATAGCTCTTATGGATATTCATAAATAACAGTGCTCTAGCAGACGGGACCGTGGAACAACCAATATGCTCTGTAGGAGCACTGCGTAACCCTTAGCTACCACTGAGCTTACCCTGAAAGTAGACGTGCTTTCGCAAAAAACATTACGTCATCAGTGGGCTGTCGGAAATCTGCATTTTCAAGTGTGAGCATTTGGAGGAAGGCCGAGACTACGGGCATGCTCATTTCGGCAGCAATTGAAAAACTCGTACACGCATTAAGATGCGTTTTCAATAAGTACACATTTTACGTAACGTCCCTGGAAAATTTCATGCATAGCGAATAACTTAGTTACTTCGCTGCCTGCTGTACATTGTTAGAGCTTTTAAAAGTTTCTACGCTACTTTCGGAAGCATGCTAACGTGCTAACATTAGCGCAACTTTGAGCGACCAAGTGTCGTCGTAAAAATTAGATTGTAAATGAATAGAGAAATTGCAGACGGGCGGCTGATCAAGGCTGATTGGAAATTTTGAATGAAGCATCGGAATGCCCAGCGGATGGCCTTCAACAAGCGTCAGGCAAATGTCACGCGATCTAATGAACTAGAAATTAACATAGTATGACATTTGCCGGAAATTTGTTGAGAAATCGTTGTGCTTCCCTGAGCTGTTCTTCAAATGATGATCGCTGATCATCACTCTACATAAGTTCATTTCCTCCTCGGACGAAAAATGAGCATCTTATGCAGAAGAGGCATTGGTATCAACTTTCAACTTCTAAAAAGCTTAGCGTTACTCGTACTATGAAAATTCCAACCGTTTGCACGCTTAAAATACTTCCTCCTCGCGTCTATATAGTCCACAGCGACATGACCAGCGTCCACCAAGCTTGTGGAATTTGTTACCTGACAGATAGTTCAACGCCACTTAGCTGTGTTCGCTGTTTACTAGCATTTCACAAATGGCCACATTAGCCTTGACATTTATTCTAAATAAAATAAGGTTGTTTAACTTAAAAATTATCTGTACATAGCAAAGTCGCATAATTAGCTCTCAGTGCATCACGCGTTCAGCCTATATAGATTGAATTGTCTACTCTACTAGAGAAAAGTTATTGGCATTTCCATCTAAGTGACGTAATGGTACACATGGAGAAACGTGGGATGCCGTGCTTTGATAAAGTTTTTCAATGCGATCTTATGGTTTGTTGCGCCGCATTTAAATCGAAGTAAACGCTAGAATAGACCATGAAACGAAAGCAAGGCCAGTGGTCAATTGTAAGGCGATCACGGAAAATGACAACCATTTGAAATTCGCACGCCCGCCGTCGTTAGTGCATAGAGCTTATTCGTAGATCTCCTTATACCTCGTTTAAGCGTCCTCAAGCTGAAAAGCCTTTAATGCCTCTCGATAAGACATTGTTCAGTATAGTATCAATATTGATTGGCCATCTCGGGAGACAATGCGTCAGGCGATCTTGTAAAATGAAGAAGAGTTGGCCCTGCGATAGCCTACAGAGAGGAGCGCGAAAGAAAATCGCTAAACTACCGTTCAAAATGCAAACGCATCTTAGCGAGTAGAGATTTGTCGTATTATCTTTCGCGCCCATAACTGGATTTCCCTTACATGCCATTCGCGAATTTATGCCCATATCGATATAGCAGCGCGAGTATGGACTAACCATATCGTTGAGCCTTCCTATATAGTCAACCTTTTGAAGGCTGCACAAATGTTAACAGATGGGTGCATTAATTAAGCACACTTCTTGCAAGATAGTTTTACTTCAAAATCAGCAATAAAGTGCAGTAGCATTAGTGTCAGTTTTATCGTCACTGTGACGCAAGATAAAGCTGATCCGATTAGTCAAACTGCGTTTCTCCCATTTTGTTTGCAGCAGTTGGTGCGTAGTACGGTACTACGTTTCCTTGACATTTCAATGAATTTCGCAAGCTCATTTTTGCAATGGAACCAAAGGTGGAGGCTACTAACGACTTTTCACGTCTTTGCTGCGTAAAAGAAGCGGAATAGCGGTAAATGACGAAATGCGTAAGAAACAGAGGTCGGTTCGCCTCTACGACGCGACTGTCCTTGCAAGCAACATCATAAAGCTTGGTCGAAAAACGCTAGAAAATCTTAATGCATCGGCAGTTATTCAAATTATTTTTAAGCTTCAGGAAGATCGTAAACTTCTTAATTATCAGCACTTAGGTCTGAAGCAACTTTATTAAGCAAGTTAAAACCGTATTCAAGAAAAAGAATCTTTTAAACCTTTGAACGTTATCCCGGACTAGTAGAATTGCCTTACGTCTTCTAAAACGCGTCTCTGGTTGTAAGCTCAGCGTTAACAACGGAATGAAAGGTTGTGACAACAGCCCTGCTCAGAAAAATGCTCGAGGGAACGACCGACTGCTCGTAAACATTAGAGAAGATAATTGCGCATAAAGTGGGCATCGCTTAGGGTTTAAAGGGGCTGTAAAAAAAATTTGTTCGGGTGCCCAGAATGGCTTTCAGTTCGCGCAGCGCTGTGTACGCAGTTTTGAAGTAGGCAGCCGCCTAAGTTATCAGTCGGTGTTTATTAATTATTTGCGCGCTAATAAGATTGCTTTTGATGGGAATTGACGGAGAGAAGGTCCGCGGGAAAGACGGAATGGAAAGCTTGGACAGTGGCCGCGTAGGCTGCACTACAGGCAAATGTTTTTCATCTTCGGCCTTAGCCTGGACATTCGCGCTGAAATAAACTTTTACGACTGCTAATGCTTTGAAACTTAACGATATTTTAATACGCTCATCGGCAGACCTTTGTTCTTAGCATTCATGGCAGACCAATACTGAAAGATGGATTCATAGCCGTATTTGTTACTTTCGTTGACGTCAAGCATCAGAGTTATGCATGATTGTAAGAGAAGTTTACCCATTGTGCACTTGCAGAAATATCAGAAAATTATCAGCGTATAGGAGGCATTCGATTGTACCTAACTAAGCTTCAACTGGAGATAATAGAGATCTTCGTAATATGATTACCTTTAGCACTAGCTTCCTCGAGAAATCATGATTCAGTAGTCCAATATTGACTTTTCCTTAGCCCTCCGCTTGATCAATAATGCTCCCGTCATTGTCGATTCGCCTGCCATCTTGCAACAGTAAGCAATAGGAACGAAACTGTCTCTTAACATGCGTTAGCAGACCAATGGATTGGCATACTAATTATCTGCAGTATTCAGCCGTGTGGCAGACAAAAGGGTTTGACTATTCTTTAAGGTGCAATTGCACCTTGAAGGAAGATAGACCGCTAAAAGAACATTGCATTTTTAGAGGACAGCCGACTTGAATTAGGCGTAAAAATTATTTCGCTTGGTCGATGACATGATGGAGGTACGGAGGTGAATTGCTTTTTTAATTAAAACAAAGCTTCAAGAGGCGCCCGACTGCAAGAACAAGGCAAAATGCAATAGACTAATAATGACCAATAAGATGACGTTAAAGTTGGCAGTTGACTTGCTTCATTTGATGAATTGATTGGCACACCATTTGTAAAGCAGCGACCACAGTCTAATCAGGCCCTAAACAATCTGCCCTGTGGCAAATAAAATAATTCAGCACTTGCAAGTCTCTATAATCAATTCACTTGGCCCAACGCTGATCTGCATTTACTTTCCGAAATAAGGTTAAGCTTGCGTGGAGACGCGCTAGCCAGACGACAAAAGAAACCCGCGGAAAAAAGTACGCGCAAGCTTTGCCATCAACAGTGACAATCCAATAAACCCCCGCAGTACAATAGTCCTTCGTATTTCAAAAGCAGAGAAGATGCCAAAACAGACACTGCATATTGAAAAACAGGCGCAACAACGGGAAGTCTAAAAATTCTTTCTTCCTCAGTAAAAGTGAAAGCATCAGCTAGATTGCGCATATTGTCTAAGTCCTGTCTATATACACACCCAAGAAAAGGGAGTTATGCCTTACGCGGAGAGCATGTCCTCTTTGAGCCATTTTGAAATATTTGAATAAGCAAACGTGAAAGGATGAGCCTAACTATGACGATTTTTGCTAACCAATAACTGAGTCGCTGGTTTTTGTTTCGCTTTGCTGGGAAGTATACTTCTAAGATAACGTCAAGAATTCTGCTGATGGAAAGCTGCGAGGGAACACTTCAGCTCCAATCTTTTTAGAGCATTTTCAATGTGACCTTGTAAGCTTGCATTTTAGTCTGAATCAAACTGAGTGTCTTCGAAAATACGCATCTCCTGGGTTGAATCTGCCACACAAAGCTAAATGCAAAACCATGTAACTGTATGCGTACATTAAACTTTTCGGACAGACACGAGGGTAATTGTACTCTGCTTAGCTTAGCTTGCAGGTAGATTCTTTATGACCCAAAAAAATTAGGTCTTTTTGAGTGAGCCAATGTGTTTGCCGTTCTAAGCACTGAGAAAGCAGAAGCATAAGTGTTTTGTTACTAACCGTCGAGCACAGCAAAGAGAGCAAATAAGTGACTGAGATTATTTAACCCAGAATTGCTTCCCAATTAAATAACTGCCTTGAATGATATCAGGAATAACCGCAGTAACTCTTTCGAAAATAAAGAATGGCACTTAGAATATGTAAAGTGCGCAACTGTAGAGTAGTTAAGCTAATACGCTCCAATCTTTTTGTAATAAGGTTTTCAGCCGAAAAGTCTTGAATCGTAGAAATAAGATGAGGCAGCATGGCTAAGCTTAGCGTTGAAGACCGTTGCATGATGTTAAAAGAACTCTCATTATTGATCAGACGTTTTCATTGGCTTTAGGAACCATCTTTGTTCCGCCTTCCGATTTTTGGGCCGAAGATGGAACATGGATTGCTTCAAAAGCTACGCAAAATTAGTGATCAATAAGACGAGTTCTTTCTGCACTAAATGGTTCTTTTCTTTACAGAACACTGCCTTGCTATTAACTATTAGCGTTTTCAAATGTGAATAATGCGTGCAGGTGCCCAATGCGCTTGACTAATATGTTGGCATTAAATGAGCTGCAAATATAAGGCAAAGGTAGACCAGTACGGACTGTGCATTCCGCATTTATCACTGAGAAGAAAACAAGCTACAATAGGGGAAAAACTTCATAGGTAATGCAACAAGAAAAACTATCCGTTTCAGTGCCTTTTTTCAATAAAGAAACAACAATTTCAATAGTTTTTTCAATATAACATCTTTATCCTGAATAGCAAACGCGACCTTGAAAAAGTGAAATGCCAAAGTCTCATGTTTTACTTCTAGTTCACACGGCTATATATGAACAGAGGTTAGCCAAAGGCTTTCCCGTTTTGTAATCTAAACTAATCTGTCATTCTTAAAATCATGCTAGCCTCCCTTGAAGTTATGAAAGAAATACAAAACTTTTCAATCAATCGTAAATGTATAAATTGAAAAGCATTTCTTCCTATAAAGAAGTAAGATTATCGGTCAGCATAGAGCTGCAAAAGCGAGCAACGTTCAGAATGATCATCCGTATGAAGGGCTGCTCGCTGTGGACTAATAACAAAGATAAATGCCAAGTTTTTAAAGTTTTAACATTCTGTTATTACCACAACCTGAATTGAAGTTGTTTTTTTATTCGTACGGTGATGACCGATCGCTAATCACCTGAAAGCTTTGCAACTCTTATTTGGACGCTGCTGTTCATAGTTTTCAACGTAAACTGAAAATTCACCAACAGTTCCTGCAGCGCAAACCAGACGTTACAGTAAACCCGCCGCGGTTCAATGGCCCATTATGGCGGACCAACAGCGACCAGAATATCGATCATCATAATGCTGTGACGTAACAGGGCGAAAGCCATCACGGGTGGTCAGATAGGGGACAAAAAGGTATAATGATCCGCTTATTCTTTTGTTATTACATCGGTTCACTATGATTCATGCGCGATTGTTACGGAAGGTTCTGTGTTCAATCAAACTAACCTATCCTTGGCTAATACGTGCCCTTAGGGTCTTTTCAAACAGCAGTCAAAAGAAGTAAAGCTAAAAGCACTAGAAGCAGGATGGCAGATCGAATTCTGAAATAAACTACTCACTAAGTCTATTATTTCTTCTTAACGTAGAGCATTTATTATTATTATTATTATTATTATTATTATTATTATTATTATTATTATTATTATTATTATTATTATTTCAAATTTGCACTGCAATCGCTCAGCAGGTATGAAATCTTCTGCTTCGTTTCATTTTACTAATGCCACGTGAAAACGTTTTTCAATTCTTAAACCCGCAAGAAGTTGTACGTTAAACCGAAATTGCATGGTTAATATTCCAAGCGTGAAAATCAGCATGCACTAATTAATTAAATTCTGATGTCAGTTTCAGAGATACACCTGAATTATTGCGAGAACATTACGACTACTACTACAATTAGTAGTTGTATGATGTAGCAAAAAACGTTCACATCACTGGCTATTTCCCATCGTTCTCATCTGAGTATAGTGCATCCTCAATGTATAAATATTAATAATTGTGGACTAAAGGGTTTCCTTGAATGAGTCACTCATTAAGTTAACCATACAGTGGGCAGCAATCACTGAAACCAACGAAATTAGTAAGGCCAAGCAACAGAAATGTCGTTATGGGTATAGAAAAGTAGTAATCAATCAATTCAGCCATTCTACTAATGGAGCAGTTGGACGATCAGGGTTTTTACGAAATCAAAAATGTGAAAAAAATCTGCCAAAGGAGTTCGCAATAAGGAAACGCAAATTATTGGCGAACCTACTCTCATCATTCATAAGAGCATCACGCTACCGCTTTTCTGAAGCGGATACAAAGCTACTAAACTTACTAAAGGGCGTAGAACGCCAGGCGCGCTTAGCTGAAACCTGAACTCTCTTATCTTGATGGTCTATACCAGCAAGTTGTTAACTATGACATTCATAAGATTTTCACAACATACATACAAGGCGCACTTCTGAATTTAAAAAATGGCCACCCAAGATTTTGTATTAAAAGTGCCTTTCTCAATGTCGCTGTCTTCAGAAAGTGCCATGACAAATCAGGCATGTATGCCTTCTACGTTGCCATTCCACTGAGCACTGTCAATATGAGCCCATGCAGCGGCGGCTTACATGCTGACATCTCTCAAGCTGGATGTGACTTTGTTGCGTCACGAGTAAGAACTTTGTTTTTTCAGTCTGACACTATTTTTTAACTCTTAGTTTTTCTTACTATGTATAAAGTTTAATTCAAAGATCCCTTAAGGATGCAAAAGTTTTTCTAGCTTACCGTTTCTTTTTAGCAAGCCCTTGTAGAGCACTTTACGAAGGTGAGCGTTAATACTTTTTCCAATCTTTGAAAACGAGCCAGGATTTGTCCAACTTGTGATAGCAAAGCACCGTTTCTAGAAGGGAAGAAGGCGAATTATGTTTACAAGCTTTTATTGAACGCTGTAAGCTGACTTTTCATTTTAATTCTCTTCATAGTGCCATCTGCTTCCACAAAATGGATACAGTGCCGGTACGTTAAAATGCTGCTGCGGAGTTCCACCAAACGAATTGTGCATTAACAACACGGCCGATGGCAAAAGCTTACGATCACTGCTCGAACTTCTCTCCCAGCTATGCAGAACGTCAACTGAAACAATGCTAGTTGATCATAATCCCTCCACAATGGCCAAAGTATTTTTGGCCATAAATGTGTTTAGCATATTAGCCGCAAGCGCTCTAATCTTTTTCTTGGCAAGTCAAAACAAGTTTCAGGTAAACAAAGCCGCCATGCTTGTTGCCTGCCCAAATAGGTTCCGATTACTTTAAGGAGGCGAATACGTCGAAGGGTACCCTTTTTGAACTCGGTTTGTTTGGGGCAATATTAATGTATTCAAAGGTGAGTGAACATACCATGACAGCAGGCCGAGAATTGCACATTCCACGGTTTCAGACGATTCTTGAATTTTTTCCCCCACAACCGATAACTTGTTGTTTAATCACTTGGTGCCGACAGCTTGGCTTTACGGTCTTCTACGGAGCACTGATACTTATGATTTACAGGTACGTAAATTCCATATTCTTGCAAATACGGCAGTTATATTTATATTCTATGCTCTCCCCTATCTGCTAACGTATTTATATTCCAGCAACCTGGTAGATCGTCGGCCGAGACGTACCAATCAAAACGGAAGCCTTAACAAGGTGCTCCTGAGAGATATATCCTACATGATAGCTTTCACTACAACGGGTCTGATCGCGTGGACAATGGCAATATATGAGTTCAGCGACTTTTCAAAACATTTGTATATATCAAGCGATAATGGATTCCTGCCTGGTGTCCAGTTTGTCAGTCAGATAACGCCCAATACATGTACGCTGTTCAAATGGCATTTTTTCTGGCATGCAAGTACGAAAAATGACAAAGCAGAAGTTCAGCAAATCAATCACGCTGTTTTAGTTGAACTATGCTTGCTTTTCTATGGAATGTATCTTTGCTTCAAAAGTAGAGGTTCATTTTCAACTAAACGCAACCGGTTTCTAGTCGCCATCCTTATTGAACTCGTAGTATCCACTGTAGTCAACAGCGTTCGGTAAGCGCAACTACATTGGCGTATTTACGTTGTAAAGCAACTTTAGGTACAAATTCTGGCCCGCGTTCAACCCCAACATGACAATTATTGTTAGTTTTGTTCAAGTGCATCTAACGGTAACGCTGATTACGGTGATTCTTCTATCAAAGGTATGCCGAAAATGAATGCAAACGAACTTTGCTCAGAAGTTCTCTTTAGTATTATTACGGGAAATTGAGCAGCTCCAAAAATGTGAGCAACAAATTATCCAGCTCAAAGCGCAACCAATCATCGCTGGCAAAACTTCGCGACCGAATTCTGAATGGAACTCTTGACTTTGCCGAGCTGCCCATATCTGACATGAATCCTGAAGATATTCGCGTACGTTTCACATACTTGACAACTACGCTATTGACAATTTAAGGCTGAGCTAAAGAGAGTATACACGCAGCTGCGCATGTTTAAGTTGACAAATATGTACGCTGAAAACCCGCACATACAAAAGAAAAAAATAAGAAAGCAAAGCCATACTACTAAACGTACGTCAGTGAGTCACGGTGGTTCCAGATCTCTTTACGATGTGACCAGGTAGGTTATTTTTTTAAAATATTCCTCCAACTGGCTACCTCAATCTACATTGATCATCATTCAGTTCAAAAGCGGAAACTGAAGAAGTCAGCGCAGCGCTCACATCGAACGAAGTTGAGTCGCCAACTAAACTGACCACTACGGGCGACTACACTGTGCACTCTGCAGCTCACAATGTGTATCTGACCGAAGGAAATCTTACTGTTACCCAGCGGATGCTGATGGACAATGATGGCTCAACACAGATTTAATAAACGTATAAAAACGTTTGCTATTACGCCTGCCCTCCTTTAAGCGAAGGCGCTTTTTCATATTTAATCAGGGAAACGTGCAGCGCACAAAAAATTGAAAAATGAAAATTAAATCACGGAAATGAATTAGAAGGTTAAACGCAAGAAGTACTGTAATAACAACTCACCTGAATATAGCAACGCAGCAACAGTTGAATATTATTGTTAGTCAGCGCAGCGATACTTTAATGCATTCGGCTTCTCAATAAATGTCGAGCTTTTTTTCCTACTATTTAATACCCACATGAATAATCGTTCACCTGGTCGGTGATAAGTTCTAAAAACACTTTGTCGGGAAAGTTATCCGTACATTCCCCCAGGAAGACAAAAAAAAAGGTTTCTGTGTTTGAAATACTTCAACTTTCAATCGAAATAACGATACTCAGGTTAGCAGGGTTCCGGCCCCTATCTCGTTACTAGTATGCACTGCCCTTCTCTGCACTAGTGTTCTGCTGCACATATCTGCAATTTCACCTTCGGCATAGGATACAGGCAAAAGATTGAAACAAAAAGGAAAGGAGAAACCGTGACAAACAAAAGAGAAAAAGACAAAGGACGAGAGAGAGAGAGCAAAGTTTAAAAATGGCAATAAGACTAGGGAATAAAGCCTGAACGACCATGTTTTGTGAATAGGCATCAAAAACTTGAAATCCAGTTGAGAAAACTTAGACAAATATCTTGCCTTAGCGTCTATCACTTTTATTATCTCATTTTGTTTTCCCGCCCGCGCTTTCGTAACGTCACTAAATACTTTGACAAAGGGCCAAGAAAAGCCCAACAAGATCAGAGTGCAAAACTTTCTAGGATTGTTTCTTTAAGTAAAATCTTGTTATGAAGGCTTAGGCAACCGTCAGAAAGAGTTAAATGTTTAAGACAAAATCACGCAGAAGGTAGCAAGCAGTCTTTACGTTTAAAAATATGAGAAAGCTGTTACCTTAGAACGTACCGCTCGAAATATAGTTCATAAAGGCATTTTAAATGCCGGGAAGCTGATCAGCAGTTGTTTCAAACCATGCAGCGTTCATAATACCAACACACGACGTCTTAAAGAAAAGTAGGTTAGCTTACTGCATTTCCGTAGAATTGAAGATTAGAGAGCGAAAAAGGCAAACTATCTGAACATATACGACTTCAAAAATTTGCTAACACTTAAAGTCGAATGGAAGTTCACTACTTTTAATGAGCGTAATGATTAAAATATTTAGAAAAAAATAGTTTAAAGTTAATTCTGACCGCTCAAGTACTAATCATCAATATTACTCCGAAATGTTTGAGTTAAAAATTAGACAACTCAACGCTGCGCTGCAAACGGTGCAACAATAAAGTCAACCATTATGCGTAGCGGAGACAATGCTCATGGATTACTGGTCGTTCTCTTGGTAAGAAAAAAGTCGACTCATTTCAGCCCCATTTGTACTTTCCAGGTTGCGGCTGCAGTCTACAAAGTTACGGCTATGGATCTTGAAAGTTCGTGATTTCAAATCAATTTTTCCTTATCTCACAGTTCTCAGGCGTATTCTAGTAACAAGATTTGATAAGCAAAATTATCGCTAGGAGTAAAACATCCAAACACAACGTACCCTTCGTTCAATGACTGTTTAAATGAGTTTGTAAAAAAGCGCCAAAATTATGGTCTTTTACGGACGAGATATCTCCAAATATGGATAGTAATGCGAGTTACCAAGGTAAAGTGCGACGGAAACTTTATCGTTGAAAAATTTCATGTAAACAAAATGGTAAAAAAGGCAGCGCTTCTTAAGGGCAACGAAACTTTTGACTTAAGCAACTTTGAGAATGATTAAATATAGCGCCATCTGCACAGCTTAAGGAATGCACGTGCGAGTAGCCAAACTGGACAAAGTCATGCCCAGTAACCTACTATAAAATCACCAGAAATGAATGATAGCACTGCAATTAAATACACGAAATTACTGCGATTGTTTCAGCATGAAAACGCTGGTCGTTTTCAGAGAGGGACATTACGAAAAATGCATTGAAAATTGGCTGTTTCTGCTTGGCGATTGCATCACTTATGATCATACCTTTTTGTGCTTTCAAACGTCATAAAGGGAAGGTAAACTTAACGCACGATAGCCTGCTTGGATTAAATGACAATTTACTACAGAAACGTCGTCACCGATCGAAATCCGCTTCGTCCAGCGACTTCTTGGAAACGATAGTCATTGGACCACCACCTCCAATACCTGAAGATGTGAGTAGCTATATGTTCTAACTAAACGAAAATATTGCATTTCAGTTTCCATCGCCGCCACCGGTGCGAATTTACCACAAGCCTATTCCTTTCATTTCGAGCGAAATAGAAGAAAAGCACGAGCCGGTCTCCTTGTCTTTGCGGGATGATGAGTAATTGATTGGTTACAATTTAAGAAAGGGTATATTTAAAATACATTAACAATGAATAGCAAGCAGGTGAACATCAGTAAAGCTTCTTCATCAAGATGGCCTTTTATTTAAAAAGTCCTCCGCTTTGCTTATGGCTCCAAACCAATGCTTTTTTGCTCTTCGCTTTCACGGAAAGATGGAAGCAGCTTTTGAAAGATTAAACAGCGGCGTACACGGCATTATAATCGCAGCACGAAAGGTTGATCTTTTAAAAAAATGCACCAACGCGACTTCTATTACCCTTCTAAGGGCATAAATCCAACGCATGTGAAAAAACGTTTCTTTTTACGGTAAAATGCAACTGGTTTGAAAGAGTGGCGCCTGTCTCTGAATGGCTGACTACGCGAGTGGTAAATAACTTTGATTATGAGTCTACATCGACTTGAAAGTTCTTTCCTTAATGCCAGTAAAAGCGTTCAAGGACCAACAACCTAATACAGTAACTTGAATGAGTAAAATGCCTAACAATAAGCATTTAACGAAGAGCAACTGGATAAACAGGAATGAAGACGAAAGGATGTTTGAAATATATAAAGCGGGTGCTACATGTTGTAGATTTTATTTACTGACCAACCCATTCAGGAAGGATGAATTATACAGGAGCTTTCAGCCTTCTTCCAGGCTGTCCTCAGCGGATGAACAGAATAGTATGAAAGGATAATACATGCCAATTAATGCGGCTTAATTTAAAGTATGTCGAATTCACCATTGTTAATGTCTTCTTTTAGCATATGAGGTCACGTTTATATCATTTTTTAACTTTGTCCTCCTTTGGATATGTTTCTTCTCCATGTGATAACTTTTTATTTTTCTTCCTAAATCTTCTTCTAAGTTTAAAATGCATGTTTATATTTTTCTTTTATTTAAAAAAAGAATAAGAACGCGCATTTTAAACTTCGAAGAAGACTTAGGAAGAAAAAAAAGAGTTATCATATGGAAAAGAAAAATTCCCAAAGAAAGATAAAACTAAAGATGAAAAAACCTCAAATATTAAAAGAAGACAACAAACACTGAAAATGATGAATTGGACAATAAACTAATCCGCGTTAACAGTTAATGTTCTTTCATACTAATCGATTCTTCCGGTGAGGATGACCCGAGAAGAAACTTGAAAACTCTGCCACTTATTTGTCCTTTCCAAAAGGATGTCTCCGCAAAGAAATATTGCGTTATGAAAACCTGTGAATTCGCTACGAAATGTTGTATACTCAAAGCCAAAAAGCGAATGATACAAATTGTTGATACAACATAGCTAGCAAAATCAAACATAATTTTGGGGGTGAACTAATTTACTGAAGCGCTCAACTCAACTTCGTGAGCGATAAACCTTTGCGCCATTGTATTTGACAAGTGCTCATATAAATAAAGCGGATTCACTTAAGCGGATGGGTTTAAAACCATAATTATCTTCAATTAAAAAGATTCCGCCTCTCCGCCTTCAATAATTCTGCCAAACAAAATGACAAACTATCGGACAACAGAAAAGCGGACACAGCTACGCCAAATGCTATCTTGTGCAATTGCATAATCCTACGTTTAAAATCAATAATTTTATTCGCGTTCAATCCTGTTACGGAAACAGAAAAAATTACTGACATCACAGCTTTCAAGGTTTGGCTTCTATCCGTCATTAGCGGTCGAATTAAGTGAAAATAACCCTGCACCCATCTTTAAAAAATTGTGCCATCTTTTTCAGTAAAGTTTCCAGCAGACTTCATAATGGACATCTCACTTGAAGTAGGGAAGCACAGTTTGTAGAATTATATTAATATTTTCAGTTACCGCGTATAACGGCGTATAAGAACACCCCTATAGGTGGTGTAATTCTCTAGAAGCACGTTCTGCCCAACAGGTTTACTTGAGCTGACTAACCTGCGCGAACTAAAGAGGATGTGCTATAAGCAGACATTGTAATGCTCAGAAATACTGCTGCTCATGCTGGTTTCATGTTTGATTTTCAGCTTTTCTATTGAAAGGATAAATCCTTACTTAATCGTCACCTTGGCTCACACGTCCAGATAAGCATAACATATGCGGAAATATCTCTTGTGTCCCCATTATAACATGAGAACACAAGAGACGTTCCTGCATATTATTTGGCTTATCTGGACATGTGAGCCAAGGTGACGATTAAGTAAGGATTTATTCTTTCAATCAAAAACCTGAAAATCAACATGAAACCAGCATGGGCAACAACATTTCTGAGCATTACAATGTCCGCCTCATAGCACATCCTTTTCAGTTCGCGCTTATTAGCCGATTCAGGTAAACCTGTTGGATAGAACGTGCTTCCGGAGAATTGCGCCACCTACGGAGGGAGATGCTTTTATGCGCCGTAATAAACGGGAGATAAAAATCTAAGTCCCATAAACATTGCGAAAGATACACAAATTTTCCTAAACCCATTGTGCTTTGTTCCTAAAGGAATTGTAAAAAAGGAACTCACCACTCAATTATTCAACCATATCGTTACTACGTAAAAAATATTGCAGACTTAAACAAGCAACGGTTAAGAATCTATGAGCTAATAAAAGCACTGCTGCCTAGAAAGAAATTTTTCACGTCCTGGCTGAAAGTGGATGCTTAATAAAGCCTAGTTGCTAAACAATGGATTGCAAACCCTGCGTATACGTCAACGCGTTCCCCAGTGTCACTGCTAATAATCTTGAATGACGAAAAACGTTGTTAAAAAGCAGTTAAACTAAAAAACATTTAGGCTTACAATTGCTCTGACCAAATTCTATTGGATAAAAGAGTTCCCTTTAGCCAGTTGCGGCAGTGCTTAGTCCGTCTTTATTTTATATCCCAAACTGTTTTCTAAGGCAGCGCGATGAAAACTGCAAATCAATCAACCGTGCCCTATGACAACATCTGTTCGACATGAGAAAACATACCAACCAATGTCAACTTTACATGTGCGTCACATTTTTATTACCGAAAACGACTTGCACACCTTATGACGCTACATCGTATCAACGAGTCCTAACCTATTAAATAAACATTGTAAAGGCAACAGAACATGTCTACCCAACAACAGTTGTTTTTAATAACTTTGACGTTCTAATAAAGACGAAAATTAAATTTAATTTAACATGTTTTAAAATTCTTGCGCCAAGCGACAACTGGCTTTTCTGTAGGCAAAACAACATGCATGCACGTAACAGAAAATTCTGATTTTCTCATTCATGAAAACGCTCATGCAAGCATACAACGCGCGGTACACGTTCCTACATGGGAACCAGCTGTAACAAGAGTTTCTTAACATTGTTTCATAACGTATTAATAGTTCCATTCGACATTCAACGCTGCGAACGGAACTGGAAGAGTTCTGAAAGCTGCGACTTAGAAGTTTAGTTTAAGAAAACGGCTCTTCCATAGAGAAACATTCTATGAAATTCCAAAAAGCAAAAGCTGTACTTTCAACCTTATAAGAATTGTTGTACCATTAGTTCAGGCCGCAGATGAACACATTACACTCTTGCTTTTGAAAACAACAACATAAATAAAAGAGTAACATCTGTCGACTTAGCGCTTTAAAGGATGACTTACGCAGAAAGGTGTATGTCCCATGGTGAGTTGTCAGCAAAACTAAGTTCGCGTATCCAATCGGCTGCACTATGAATAGGCTTCAAAACGACCCGTTTTAAAACTAGCGTGAAGGGTTTATCTTTCATACGCTATTTTGCCGCTTGCTTTCCGTGTTGGCTGACAAATTTGCATATAGATGCATTTCAGTGTTAAAGCGATAAGATTTGAATGGTAGCCACGTTTCAAAAAATTAGCATACGCCAACTGGACGTAAACGCACTTTTACGGCGGGAAAAACGCTTCAAGAATATTTAGTTGTCTACTTAAGATCACGGCAGACTCCATTTTGCGTGTATATACGAGCTTTATAAATATCCAATTTGGCTGAGCATGCTCGTTTCTTCACCGACGGAGGGAACCGGGCAAATTATTTTCTTTTGCTCACTGCTTGAGGTTGCGCCGTTTAGTGCATGCAAAGTTGGCTTCTCCGGTTTGGCCCGTTTATGTTTTGTGCGTCGATTCTGGAACCATACTTTCACCTTAAAATTTCCAATTAGCCATACAGCGCTGACGGAATCTATAGAGAAAGCAAAACGTCTTGGTTAAGTACCTCGCTAGGTAGGCTGCTCAAATTCGGAGGCTTAAACGGTTCCTAAAAAGCGCTGTCTACACTTAAGCATAAGTTATCTGATAGGATAAGAAGCTGCAACATAGGTTGTTTGGTAAAAGGTACACATGTCTCTATATACGATGTATTCGCGGATCGACTTTAGTATAGAATCGATGAAGTAAAATAGCTTGCTGTTTCATCTATGTACGAGGCGAAACAGTGACGTCTAATTCCGTAAACAGCATTGAGTTTCTCTTACGACGAACTTTATGTGAGGCTCTTACAAGTAGCGAGTCGCTTCAAATAGCCACGAAAATTTAAAGCTCTATCAAAACATCGAAGATTTTTCCTACACTTTGGAAATGAGGAAAAATTATCGTTTGGGAACGTCGATTTTGCCTACGCCACGTATAAGCATTATTTACTAGGGCACTGTTTCCATAAAGTAACTTACAGGGGAACCATTCGGGATTTAGTTATTATTTCTATTTCTTAAGTTGACCGTCAGTCGGGTCTTTTTCCCGTCGTTCTAAAAGTCTATAGTTAAACAACAGAAGTGCTCTACTAGCAAACGGATAAGCAAATTGTTAAAGAAAGTACTGGGCGATTTTTTCTTACGTTTTAAAACCGTCCTTATTCCATCAACAGCAACGTTGGGGAGCTCTCTTAAATCGCTGACATTTTATTTTAACTTTTTGCTATACTAAATCTAGATCACCTTTGCGGATATGAAAAGACATAGACATGGATTATTTGAACATAATCAATTCCATATGACTAACATTGCATAGATGTTTTGCAAATATGTTAACATAGTAGGCAAGCAACTAAAACTGTCAATGGCATCATTTTCACGTTATCTAAGCGGTCTATGTACTACACAAACATCCGCAAAGTATAGTAATTAAACTACAGGGAAATAATACTTCACCTGACCTTACCGTAAACACTAAATCTTTCCCTCAAAAGTATTGAAATTGTAATCCGATCGATGGCTCTTAATTACTTGTACGCTGAAAACAGTACGGATATTTTCAGGACGATTACGTCCAGGTTGATTCCATCATCGCAAATGTGATATAAGGTAATATAAGTAAGCGAACTGCATTTCGTACGAGCGGACCATTGCCACTACACTGATCTGTTCGTCCAATATTTACGTCAACTTGATCAGTCGATAGTTAAACAAGACTTAACTGAAGTTCTGACCAAGGCTGACTAGCAATGGTAAGTACCACCGACAGATGATATGTCACTATGCGAAAGCGGCAAACAAACAAGCTAATTGCATTCAATTCGACAGAAATGAAAAGATAGAATATCGCGCTAATTTGCATAAGCAATTCAACTCCTACCGAAAAGGAGCTCACCTGCGTTTCCGATAGCTGAAGGCGGCTGGCCAGATCGCGCCTTTCGTTGCCAACCACATAATGGTTTGAATCGAAGGCACGTTCCAGCTCGACCAGCTGAAATGGCGAAAATGCCGTTCTGTTCCGTTTCGGTTTGGGGAATGGTTGCAGCAGAATCGTGTTGTTAATATCAACGTCCGCTTCTAAACATTAAAAAGATGCGCCTTTATAAAACCGATAGCGAAGGACGCTGACAAGGAGACATAATGGGTCCTCAAAATTTTGCCTATTAAAGAAAATGCAAAGCGTTCGTTATCAGCGTTTTCCCACCGAAAATGGAGCGTCCCTATCTATTAAATTTTTATTTAAGGAATGTACCTTATACGGTGCTCAACACTTTTCAGAGAAAAACATTTATAAACGGTTCTGTTGCCGGGAAAACCTCAGTATTAAAACAAGAATGGATCCGCCGCTTTTAAATGTAGAAACAAGGCATGCATCTTAGAAAAAAGCTTTGGCATAGAAACTAATATTTTCCTCCTACGCATCATGAGTTAAAGCGCAGTTGAAGTGCGGAAATTCACTTGTTAAATAACGAAAAGTAGATTATGCATTGTCATGCGTGTGTAACGCTTTAGCATTTAGCAGCTAAAGAGATAAAATCGACAAGTAACATAAAAGTAGGATTGAACTTCACAATTTCAGCATGTTAAGCCATATGTTGCGTAGACAAAGATTTGAAGCGAAAAAAATATCAAAAAGTTCTGTTTATGCGTTTACAGTCGCTTGTCTGCTCTTCCAGCTTCTGCTGCCGAAAAAACACTATACTTCACACGCACTTTGGGCCTTAATGAATCGTTATTGCCCTAAACGTTAATCCTTAAATACACATAATTAATACCCGCGCTGATTTGAGCTCATTTTCAGCCCGAATGAACGAAATAGATTTTGCAAGTTAAATTGCTGAAAGATTAAAAAATGTTTACTTAAGCATAGGTAATGATTAGACAAAAACGTTTTCTGCTCGGCAAAAATTTCCATGAAGTTATTTAACTGCTAAAGATTTTTCGATTCTACGATTCGTACTCCTTCGGTTGCCAAAATATTCTACGCGGCAAAATGAATTCCCGAAGTGCATTCGTAACGTTCCGTCGCGGCCAACCGCGGCAAAAGAGTTTATCGAACTGACTTCCGCCATTAAAAGCGCCCATTTTGTATTTCGTAACTTTTCATTTTCTAATGTTATAGCTCAGTATTTAGTTCGACCGCTGCGCGCCGTATCCTATTTGCCGCTTTGTTAGCGAATAATTTTACCCCAAAAAACCATCGTAACTTTCAGCCAACAGACGCGACAAAATTTACGCATCATAACCGTTACTTCGATAATTGACCTTCATTAATCACTTTCATAGCTGTAGATTAGATTACAAATGTGTCCATTCTTTCCACTCCATTTAATTTCGGGATTCGCACTCTCTTTGACAGTTTATGGAAAATCACACGCAACCTACTATCAACTTGGCTTTCTACGAAGATGTAATAGTGCTTTTACCGCATTGTAATTTTTTAGCGTATTAATATTTAAGTATTCAAAATGTTCTGGTCTATATATAGTCACAGAATTCGGTAGCAAATGTGAAGGAACAGCTTCAAGAGCTTCGAAAGCATTTTTTTAAAAAAATAAATTTTGCTAAAAACGGATCTTCATTCCATAGACAAGTCTTTTTGCATTAAGGTCTACGCGCGTAATGCTTTGCGTGGTGGTAATAAAAAGATAAAGCTTCTGTCTGTTTAAAGAAGCGAAATGCGAAGTTTGTTTAGCAGCTAGAAAGAGCAATGCAAAACGTAGAACCACTCGCTTCCTATGTTTTGCGCAAAAGAAAACAGATCGTAAACTTTAAAATGCTCATTACCGACCGCCATCTCAGCGGAGAATTTTTGCTTTCAAATTGACCAACCGCTACTTAGCTGTTAAAACTATCCGCGCCCCTTTTAGTCAGTGGCAAAATAATAAGCTCATTTAAATATACAACTTTTTTCTTTTACTGGCGAAATTTTAGAAAATGCAAAGTCAAAACCTGAAATCATTTAAGTAATAATAAAACTTGCACAAGCAGCTTCTGGCCGTCATGGTATGTAAATTTCTTTTTCAGCTACACGCCTCGTGTTGATTAGAACTTATTAGAAAGGCGTATGCTTCATAGGATATATTAATTCTTAAAAGGTAACGGAAATATAACTGTAGTAGATAACGTAATCGTCTCGCGGCAGTAAAACGGATGTCTTAGTGTTCAACGTAGCATTGCCTTGCTATTGCCATTTTAAAAAGTTTTCAGTTCAATGGAAAAGTCCAAGCTTCAGGTTACGCTGCTGTTGGAAAAGGCTTATTAGACACGCTCTAAAATAAGCAATTAAAAAATGCTAAGGCAAACTAGCTTCGAGCAATTTCCTAAGCGCAAACTATTAATGCTTCTTCTGGCAAGCTAAAGTAAAAATCCGTTCTTCAGCTTTCACTGCTCGGTTGATTGCTTACGTGGCAAATTAAATTGCCCATTTAAACGCCATGAACACGCCGCTAAGTGGTCAGTATCGTAGGAACTATTCCGGCAATCAAGTTTTTTTTGGGCGCAAAGCAGTTGGGACGTCCGAAGCGACGGCAACGCCGCCGCGAGCTGCACCTAATCGGACGAGAGCAAACGTTGTTCAAGAAGTCCAGATTTATACTTGCCCAAGCAGACAGTGCAACTGGTATGTACATCAATGTTTACCCAATTGCTTTGCCTCACGCTAAATAATGTTAAACCAAATTAAATCGCATGTAGCTTGGCAGTTTTAAAAGAGGAAATGTGTTTACTTATCACTCAGGCAGATATTCACTTTCGCAGCCGCTATGCAGACAGGTTTTCTCCAAAACGCAACTACATTTGACAACACTAGCTAAACATTTTGCAAGCATTCTGAAGCCGGCACGGAAAAAGATTTGAAAAAAATAAACTTTTTTATTAAACATATTTGTGTACGCACGTTCATCCGTCCGTCCATTGGTTAAGCAGGAGGAAAAATCTGGCGCTTGAACAGCAGCTCGTTAAAATAGAAGCTAAACTAAACAAAACGGATTGCGTTTCATTGCACCGAAATGGGCAGCAGCTTATACTAAACGTAATATATTGTTTTCTTGTTTACTACGCAACAACCTTCAATCTCGGCGGGAGAGTGGGAGCTCAAGCAGCGCGGCAAAAGGCATTTTTCCCTTCTTGACTTCAATTCTGTAAAACGTAGTGGCGCGATTCAATTGGTGCAATGGGATCGTTGCAATCAGGTGACCAGTTAGTCGTAAAATAGCAACCTATTGATGGGCAACCAGTTTTGCTAACCCCTTTACCTTGAAGACAAGCTACTCTGAAGGACAGTGGCCGCGGTTCAATCAACGATTTCTGACGATAGACAACCAGGCCGTTAGGCTCAATTAAAATGCTAAACGGTGCTCCATCGGTCGACGGAAAGCCATAAAGTTTGAGAGTAAAACTTTCACGAGAGCATCGCTTCACCGGCCTTGGCCATCAAATCAACCGTCGTAACATATCAGCCGAGCCTATTATTACTGCTTAAAGAGCAGTCGATTAAATGAAAGCGGCAAAAACGCTCCACTGTTTCGCCTGGCGGCCATTAGGTCGGTCGGTTTTACGAAAATTGAGGTGATACTTTGAAAGGAATCCCTAAATGCAACTGTATCCTTTTTTATACGCTTTATTGAACTGCCGTAACGAACGCCGACGTCGAGCAATGCAAGTCGATAAGATCAATGCATGACCTGACGCACGTGTCCAACACGAAACCGACCTCAACACTGTTTTATATATACAAATTATCCCGCTTTGTGCTTGGCAACCAGCCAAGCTTTATCGCTTTCACAGGCTAAGCAATTGGGAAGAACAAAAAGCTTCAACGAATAGGCATTTAAACAATGCTGCTTCGGAAGTGCCTTTTTTCAATGAGCACCTTATTTCAATGGCACAAATACAAATGTTATTCCTAGCAGAGCTGTTGATGTAATAATCTACACCTATAATCTGTCTCGAAGCTAGGCTGCTTACATGTAAACGATTGAGCATTACGACGCCCTTACTAAGGCTATATAGCTGCGACTACTGCTTCTCTAGCCAACATTTCTGGTCAATGCGCGCAGAAAGGCTAACGATGGGAAAAACATTAAATAGCTATTGTTTAAAATACTTGCTAACGTGATAATAAAAGAAGACAATGACTAAGATTGTCATTGCGATTGATGGAACGGTTATTGAAAGGTAAAAACATTTCTTGAAGATACCTTTAACAAAAGTCGCCACTGCCTAGAAACAAAGTGAGCATCTTTGCTGCTCGTTTTTAAATGATCAGCAAATATAGCAGCGGAACTTTTAAATGCGTTCAAAAGACTGTAGGTTACAACGCGAAAGCTATGGCAGCTTTCCAACGTTTGCTGGGAAAGGTTAACGCGACTTTTAACTTGAAAGGCGCGAGTTCATTTTCGAAAAATAGGTATAGTATGCAAACGGCTTACCATGCTGGCGTAGAAGAAGTGGACTGACTTGCTTCAAAACTTGGAAGCATTGCCTTGCCCAAATACTTGCTGGAATAGCATGTGCTTCGGCATCGGTTGCGAAAAGCACTTGGGCGTTGGTACCTTCTATCTGATTGACAAAGTTCGGATAATCTGCCGAGACAAAAAAACACGTTTGAGAGTCGGCTGGCAATAACATTGGCTGCAAGCGGGATGACGCGTCTGTAAGTTGACTCCAATAGTTTAATGCCTCAGGTGCCCAAGCTGGATGCAGATGAGACAAGCTGCTACTATCCACATCATTGCATAGGAGGTTAACGTTTGCAGAGCAGTTGTTCACAGCTGAGTTTTCATTATCCGGCGCACCAGCGGTTTGCTTTTGGCTCTCAGCTTTGTTGGAATGTTGCTCCTTTGCCGGTCCAACTAAGGACTCAATGGAAAAGTCTGAGCTTTTACTCTTAACGGAAGAACTTTGAATACGTTGTAGCGAGTCGGCAATTTCAAAACGGCCAGATGACATGGTTCATACAGTAGGCTAACGGATTGCGCCCTTACTTTTGAAGCATTGAAGTCAGCATCACCGCAAGAAGCACCGGTCCAATGGGTCGTTCATTTTGGAAACAGCAACAAACCAGTATTGTTTCTGGTCTTAACAGCCGAGAGACAAGGATTAACAAAGTTGTTTAGCTAGTATTTCGCGACGTTTTGTCTTCACATCTCAGTTGCTCTTCATGGAACAACAAATGACAAGCTTATTGGTCGTCGGCAACTTCCGTTAATAGATTCTGATTGGACAATTAAATGCTCTCTAAAACAGTTTCACGATTCGACGGATCCAACCTGCGGACGAAAGCACTGAAAATACTTACGCGCCGAGCTTGCTTCTTCGTACGCTTCTTTAATAAAGTACGAACTTACAACATTGGTTCCGTTGCAGCTGCGCACTTCATTGCAACAACCCAATTTATTGGCGGAATTCAGTGCTCATTAATTTCTTATTAGTTCTACCAAAAGCGAACTACGAGTAGAGAAACATTTATTTCATTATTATTATTATTACAAGTCATGAAATCCTTATGCGCAAAAGAAAGCGACCCACTTAACGGGCCCAATTATAAGAGATTAATGTTGAGAAAACAAATGGTAGCAGACCTGCTGCATTGACGAGTTCAAAGGCGGGAACATGCTGCCACCCCCTCGCGGACCATCTGTCGGGTAAATTAAAGAAACGCTTAAGAACGACAATCTCTCTTACCACTATCAGAAAAATTAGTAAAAAGAAGTATACGACCTTGCTACTGCAATAGCTTAAGAGAGTGAAGCGCCAAAATCAACGGCCTAGCTCTGAGCAATGGAAAAAGATACTATCATTCATCAAACTACATCAATGAATAGGTCACTAACATCTCTTTTCCGATTTTAAATATTAAGTATGAATGGTAACCCAATGTTTTCTGCTTACTGAAACATCCGCTTGTTGGATACTGCCTTTTAATGTTTATAAAAACGACAAAAGCTAAGCCACTGCGCACAGATAGACGATTAAGCATTAGCATACGAGCACAAATCATATGCGCAAAATGAAGATATCTGCCGCAAGCACAATTCCCGCAAAAACTATAGCCTGACGCAATTAACTTCTTCAGGACAGGTCGGTAGTTGAATTTGTTTTCTTCTGCATTCCTAAAAAAGTGATTACGTAAAGATGCTTAGAAAAGCAATAGCGCATTCGACTAAAGCGCGGAACCGCTTAATTGGCAATTGGCCCGGGATCAATGTGCACATGCTAATAAATGGCATGGAGCAAAATCATTTGCGCGGCAAAAAATTTAAAACCCCCTAATTGGCCGAAATCGTTTCATTTATAAAACGTACGTCCAGCGAGGAAAATGTTAGCGCCATTTACGCTTAATCATTATCGCATTGGCAAATTTTGGGCCACCCCATACGACTTGTATACATAACTGCATGGTTCGCTGTTCAAGTGCAAGCATACGTACGAACACAGTTTCAAAAGGCTTAAACGTTAGGCTTAACAAAACCGCGTTGTTTACGTCACTTTTTGGAAGTTTTTCTAACGAAATCTTTTCTAATAACTCAGTGACACTGTGATAACTGCCTATATTCTTGTCATTCAATTGTCGTTAGGGATATCAGCGATGGAAGGCGTCTCAAAATACGGTTCGCGAAATTCGAAATATCGAAGCTCATAGTAGAACAAACGCGGAGCAGACTATTCGCTTCGCTGAATAAACTGCCCGTCCTTGTGCGGAGAAAAAAGGCGAAAAATAATTAGACTTATTCAACTTTTCATATTTGAAATCCCCATAGTACCAATTATTGTAATGTTGGTACAAAAAGCATTCCAGTGATAGGCTGACGATGAATCGCAAGAGATACGAAAGTTAGGAGTTCTTTTTTACACATTTACTATTTGAATGCGAAACAGTTGGTCATTTTTGGTAGTTCGTCTTTATCCCAACAATGGCCTTCCAAAGTCAGTATCTGCTTCGTTCTATGCATCGAGGTATTTTTGTGATCAAAGACGCAGCAAAAATCTTAAACTGAAAGAGAGCATCGCTGATGCCTAATTCAGGGACCACCTGGAGGTCTATTGACCTCGATGTCTCTTACCGCGCATTCCCAGGGAAACTTGAGGTCAAGGCAGACTGCTGAGACCATTTCGTCGCCCAGCAGTGCTGAACTCTGTTCCCGCAATACACCTAACAGCAAGGCGGAAAGCAGTCACCAAGCAGAGCCTTACCGGATGAATGAACATGATTTTTTCTTTTCCCGTCACTTCGACTACTACCTTTGTTGGACAAAAGCGTCTTTGAACAAAACGTAATCAAAGTTGCAAGTCACACCTATGTTCGGAAGAATGGAAAAATCACCGTTCAAATAACCCAAACCAATCGAAACCTACTGCACCGCTTTTTTCCTCAATTTTCCACTGCGAAAACTATCAATGCAAGTTCGGAAAAATGGAAGTGCTCAATTTGTCTAAGAAAAAGATTGGCGAGAAGCTTAACAAATCCCTTCGTAATTTGGCATGGCTAATAGGCCAAGAAATAATAAATACCGCTAACATTTGTTTAAAAATTTAAGTTCTAATATTTTCGAGAAGCCATCAAGACATCCTGAATCCTTTCTTCGGAGTGGCAAATAACCTTAACATGTGACGTAGCCGTTAAGCACAAATGGGCAGTTGTAATGACCTAGCGATTCAGCGTTTAATCATGATCATCATTATTTCGAAGTGTCAAACGCTGCTGCATGAATAGAACGTCATTAAACTTATATTTTCGTCTTATTCCTTTTCGTTATAATCCCGCTAAGTAGTTATTAATAATTCGGATTGCCGTCGCGCGAAAATAGAATAATTAAATAGCAACTATTTGTCCATTTTTAAATTAATTCTATTGTAATAATTACTCGGTAAGATTTTTACCCAATTTCTGTGTACTGCTATTAGCGGAGCAGTTGCTGATTTGCAGGTAATTGCAATCTCACCAAAACATTTCATCCGTACAGTCAGCCAGACTCCAAAAAGTAACAAAACTTAATTGAACTATGACAACCAAACTATGCATTCAGCGGACGCACGAATAACCTTCAAATAAAGTCGATTCAACAGTTGGTGAGATACCCTAGGCAACGCAATGGAAAAACATCTTCCCTACTTATCACAGAAAAAGCGGCAATTCCTTTGTGCTAAAGTGCAAGCGAGATTAAATTCGGGGTTGATGCTTGAATAGCACCTTTGAGCTTTCGTCGGCCATTGAATTAATAACATGGCAGTCTACGTTTGCTCAGGAAGAAAAGTGATTCTTTTCTAAGCGTGCTTCGTGCAGCTCTCATACGACATCTTTCTGTTTTACTAAGCTTTGCAAATTCTAACGGTCCAACACTTTCTCGACAACGCGTAAGTACACACTTTGCTATTGCGAAAAAGGAAAAATTAGAGACAATCTAATGATGCACCATAAATTTAAACGTGGTCCCGTGATAAAACATTTAAGTCGCGTACGGAAAAGGGGCCACCACCATAACGTCAACACAGCAATGATTAATTGTCCACAGAACTGTTCTACACCTCAGTATTGTTGGTACAGAGATGTGCATTGTCGCTGAACTACAAAGCTTACGCGACACTTTTGCATTTGACAATGAAACCCGCTTTTCATCATCGAGAAATCAGCGTCACCGTCAACTATTGTGCCTCCAAAAAAATATAGGAATTGAATTTAAAAATAGCCACGCATAACGGAGCGGCATGGTTCCATTGATGTCATACGGTATTTATTTTTAACAGAAGCTGTCGGAAATGTCTTTTTTCTATCGCCACCGTTGCACGATGCAACGGAACACTAATAATAGGAAAAAAATTTCTTCATTACTTATTTATTAAAAGTGCGTTCCGCGTTTACTAAAAAAGCCGTGTGAGATCAATGAAAATATTAATATTTATCGGAAAAAATATTTCTCCCTACACACCGCGAGTTCTTCGTGACGATTTCCGAACAATCAACTACAGGCTTCAAGTAAACGTTCTTCTTCGAAGCTCTTCAAAAGATCGTGTGAAATTTGCATAAATCAACATGTAAGCTGATAACCGTACAACGAATGCTGTCGAATCTGACTGACAGCAACTCAGCTAAAAAATAGTACGCTAAGAATTATTCGTATTAGGCTTAACCTTTAATGCCAATGCAACAGAAAATAATGAACGCTAATACTTTCATTGGAAAAAACGACGAATTCCTCCTAATTATCACTAATAGGTGTTTACATCCATTAATACAAATGCGAAGGAAACGAAATCTGCCCTTTCGAATTTTGGTCAAACGGTGCTGGTCAAGAAAAGACACTGCAATGGTTAAAGCTTCGATGTTTACGAAACCTAATGCATCACGCAATGCCGCATAAATGGGACATTGATCTGCAGTCGTCCTATACGGCTTTTTTAAAAGCCAATTTCTGACACAACGGTTGACAACATTGAAAGACTAAAAAATTGCTTAGCTACGCGAAGAGAAAAATACCGACGCGCCCATATTTCTTCTGCCTAAATCTGAGGTCAGTGATAAGGCAGGTAATTCACGCATGATCGTCGCCTCGTTTCCCGCTGATGCTCGACTTATCGTTAATGGTTGTCAATTATTCGATTATTGAAGTGCGGTTGATTGATTAACTTCAATACTTTACACTCTAAGCTTTGCGAAAGCTACTGTTTTTGATACTGATTCGATAATAAGGTTTAAACGCATTCGCACAGTTTGTGTCCAAAGGTTTCATACTTACATCGACCCACCATCCTAGCAAACGAAATTCCGAAATGCTTACTACGATCCTTGAGTATTACTAACCATAAAAAACTTCTGAAGTTCATCACTCAAAGCGACTTACTATCTCAATATGTGTGGAATGTTCTTATTGCTGAAAATGTAAATCGTTCAGCAGTTATTTTAGATATAGCAGGCATTTTTCTTGGTCGGATTAATATAAACTACAAAGAAACTGTGAGGCTAAAAATATGCAAACTTCTTAAAGCTCAAAGGCATCAGTCACTGGAGTACTATATGCTACGCGTGCAAGAAACAGTGCTTGAATAACCTTTCGGTAACGCTGGCTGCGCGAGTGAATATTCGCGCTAAATTGTTACGTCAGTTCATTTAATAAATATATTTATTTCTTAACCACTCACAGAAACAAATACCAAATATAGCAACACCGCTATCTATTAATAACAGCTGTTTCGAGTTATGTTAAAACTTAAAAATTCCTTTCATTCATTCAATTCGCGCTTGGCAAAATAAAAGCAGCGATTAGGCGTTAATCAAGCGAAAAACCCATGTTTTAGCTACGCATATATCGTTACGTTACTTTTCTATTCGGAAAAAAACTATTCTATCTGCACTGATAGACGCGAAAACTTGAACAAATTCAAATGATGGTTTCAGGAGAACAAAAGTGAATTTAGACAAGGAAATATCGGCACTTTTTTCTTTTAAAGATTTTGCCACTACGCCCAACAGTATGACTTTGAAAAATAACAAACAATTCGCAATTGAAGTCAATTATTTAACTGCCGCTAAGCGCAAATGAGGTTGAAAACGCAATACAGAATCAACAGTCAACTACATCAGGTCGATAAGGGACCAGGAAATATGTCAGATTTGAGGTTGCTTTTGAAATGAAATCTTTGTCTGTTTAACAGGAAAGAACATGTTGCAGGATGCAACTTCATCATTCCATTCCTTGTAAACCAACTTTTTCGATTCCGCTGCGTTGAAGAGATCTATCTCGGCTTCAGCTTTCACAATAAATAAAATCGAAATGCAAAGAAAAACATAACAAAACGGATAAACTACTCTGATGCCTATTAATGATTACCTAAATTGCAGTTCAGATAACCACGTTTCTACCATACTTGGTACATTTACGCAGCTCATACCGTCCCTCGTAAAATACTAATAGGTTCCTTTCATTGGCTGAAAAGTGGAAGGATATAAATTGAGGGCGGATGGAAGTTCACGCGCTTAAACTAATTCTCTAATGATGTCAAATTTCAACCCTTTTCTAGGAAGAAAACTAACCATAGAGTGAAACGGGAAAATACAACTTAGAATTAGTAAAGATAAAATTATCATCAACAAAAAATACAATATTAAACTAACATCATACTCGTGATATTATCAATAAAGTATACGTTGCAAGTCACCCAACAATCTAAGCGATGGCAAAAGATTAAGCGTTTATAATGAGCTTAGGCTACATCGTATCGTACGAGTTTTCCATATTACAGCGACGTTAGTGAAGCACATATTGCATTGTTTAAATTAAATAAAAATCAACACAGTCATGCAAAACAATGTGCACATAAACTAGTTGCCTCTTCTCCCAGTGGAACCAACGTAGCTTTGTTTTAAACTTTTCACAAGCGCGCACCTGCAAATCGTTTATCAATACTGTAAAGTAGAGAACTATTCTGAAAGTTGGTAAAAAAAAGCTATCTAGGAAGAAAAGTCGTTTCAATTAACAGTAATTGTCTTTATTAACAAAATAAATGCGGAGGGTTGTGCTCAATTAAAGGAAAATTAGATTGCTGCAAGACGGAATGCAATCTGACAGCTAAAGAGGTTCAAAGCTTTGTAAGCTGCCGACGTTGGCAGCGATAAACAGGCTAATACTAATAAAAAGAAATTATTATTAAATTGTTAAAGAATGTTTACGCATGGAATTACGATAAAACACAGGATAACCAGTCTGTCTGTTTTTACATATTAATATTAATTAAAATTAACATATGAGTTCATTTTTAATTTGAAAATAATGAAGACCCGTAGATTACTTTACTGGAAACTCAGCAGAACACAACGTAACGCGCGGACTGTTCCACACGGCAGTACAGTAGTCAGTTTTCAGGTACCAATAGTACGGAGAAGCATAAAAATCCTAACAGAAGACGTTCATTATGCTTTATGTCTAATGAAACCTGTTGAAGTTTTCTAAGAAAAAATTAAAGCTTTCGAAATTAAGTCTACAGAAAGATTATACCGTTCCGTTAAGAAAAGTATTCTTACCGCAATTCCGAACGTGAAAGCTTCCTTCCGTGGGTTAAAATGACTCCACAATGCAAAACTTGTGAAATGGTTTTAAAGTTCAACCTTCAACGTCTCGCAACAGTTTTCCAGCACTATGGAGCAAAAATTTGCCGAGATTCAATGAGACCGAAGTTCACGCATAGCAGTAGCCATTTCTAAACAGCTTTATGATGCACAACGTACAAGATACTATGAATAGGACTTACCTCAATGTATCCTCTGTTCAACGGTTCTCCACTGCCCTTTCTGCACTGACTTCGAAGCTGGAATACTTACTTGAATGGCAGTGTATTTCTGTTAAAAAAATGTATAAGCCCAATAATTTTACATATTCACTTCGCGGCCAGGAAGGAATACTCTCTCATACAACAAACAACTGAACGTTAAACCACCAATACTGTTGAACTATAACACCGTAAAAGGCGAAAACAGCCTCCCGCAGCCTAGCTTTACAAGTTTTCAACAACATAAAAACCTAAATTAAACGAAAGACTCGTAGGATACAAAAAGTTGGTTAAAATAAAATCAGATGAGGAATTTTTCAAAAAATTTACAAATTCTTAAAAACCAGCTGACTTATTACAGTAGCTTTCGTGCAATAAATAATCATTCCAAAGTTTGGAAGTATTTTTTCTTACCTTCGAGAATAAGATTGCATTCATCCAATTCAACAACTCTCAAACGGCGACTACCATAACCATACTTTTATGCAAGTTGCGTATTACGAATTCCTATTTCGCCGATGTCCTGCGGGTAAAGGTGAACAAATTTATCATTCCGTCAGTACGAAACGGATAAATGCTGTTCGTAAGCTGAGTTAGGAATATCTTTTACTTTTTCTTCTACGAGTCCTCAGGTTCTTTCCTACAGTAAGTCTGTATCTGTCTGGATTGAACCTCCAAGTTGCGCGAGTAACGTTCGCCCATTAGTATTTTGGATTTTACGCCGCCAGTTTAGTCTTCCCAGTACGAAAAATAATCGTTGCAGTTAAATTTATTTCTTGATGTCGGCTTGTAAATCTTTTTGCAGGGCTATGCAGACTTCCGTCGGCGGTGCAATGGCGCTCACTCCGCTGGCTGTGTTCAACGAAAAGTGCGCATCTTTGAATGTAACTGCGGAGTTCAAACTTGTGTCAGAAAGTGGATCAGTTAGGCTGTTGATTTGCACATTTCCGTTAGCATTCGCGAAATTGCTTTCCAGCCCCACGAGAAGTTATTCACTTTCACTTTAACCGCGGATAACATCTCGGTAACTTCTTCCGGGTCGTCCAAGCAGATGGCAAAGCAACTAGCTGCGTTAAACTTTTTTGAAACAGTCGCAGGCAGTGACTTGGGTGCAAAATGGGGTTTGACCAAAGGCGGTACGGAGCAGCTGAAATTAATGTGAGTAGTCTCATATTCCAAAAACGCGCTTTTCTGCTAGCGGCTCTACTCTGAAATTCCTGTTACTCCCGCGCTGTGCAAATTCTCTTTTTCTGTTCCAGGAAATTTTCACTGGTTAATTCGCGCAGCGAATCTTCTCTCTTGAAAACAAATCCATCCACTGGTAAGTAAGGCATTCGAGTGCATTTGTCCAACTAATGTCGTTTAGACGAGGGAGACGTTGCTGTACCTCCTTTTTTGACATCGCCCGCCATATTGCACGATATGTGCCGTATGAATTCTTGGCCTGATCCTGTATATACAACGGTTGAAAGCTTTGAAGACTCTTCCACATCTTTATTCACCGTTGAGGCAAAAGTTGGACCGATATGCCTGTTAGGTAAAAGTAAACTATATCAGATTTTGATTAGTAAAAAAGAAAATCCCTTCAAGGAACCGGTGAGAGCGTAAAGGAGGCGGAGGAGAATGCAGCCGAGGGCATTCTGCATCAAATCAAATGTGACAGTCAGCACAAGTTGCGTCTCTTTGACAAACCTAAAGACAATACTGTATCCGGCAGCACGCATTTCTAGATTGTAACCAGATTTCTTCACTTTAGCAGTCGGAAGATCCTGAACATTTCTTTGACACTGTTTCAAAGTTGCAAGATTTATGTGTCAAAAACAAGTTGCCATTACCTCACTACGAGGAGATCACCGAAGAAGGAACGCTTTACCCAAAAGGCTTTATTATATCTGTTAAAGTGTTGGATATGGAATCCATCGGTAACACAGTACGTTAAGATTATGCTCCGTATTATTGATTATGTTTTGAAGGGCATGGCTTAAGTAAAAAGGCGGCCAAACGCAATAGTGCAGCTGGGATGTTGATCAAGTTGAAAAATGCCGCTCGAAAAAAGTACGTTTCTTGATAGTATTAGCAAATAGTTGCTTTGTAGTTCGATAGAAACTTGATTATCCGAATCGGCAGCTGCATAAGTTAATTCGGATAATGTGCACCTACGATATTTGAGTAATATGTTATGTATCATTTTCTATCTATTATCAATCCCATTTTTCGTACATGAAACTGCGGTAAAGTACTTTAACGTGATAAAATAAAAATCTAGCATGACTAGGAAAAGGATGATAAAGTTTCGTTTTTCTCCACGGCATTTTCCCACTTACAAAATGTGATTAATTACGCAGCTTTTCATGATACTTGAACTTATTGCGCTAAACCTTATTAATAACCTTACCAGTTACAGTAGCGCTGTAAAATAAAGCAGGTTCGCATTTGCAAGTACAGTAGAACCTCCGAAGTTGACCACCTCCCTAAGTTGACCGAATTTTGACCAGTTGGTTGGTCAGCACGTTAATAAGCGCAAGGACAACTCCTATACGTCGACCACTACCGTAAGTGGGAAGTTGACCGCTTTAGCCGTGACGTGGTATATGGATCCAATGCTAACTTGCACTCTGTAAGTTGACCACTTCAGTTTGCTCTGTGTCAGTCGCTAGCAGCTGTTAACCATCATTGCCTCAATGTGCTGTTACTCAACGTAGCGAAGTTTGTCATTACCCTACATTAAAGATTCCTGATTACAGAACCGATTCCGTCGCTTTGACGATGCTTCTTTTATGCTTGCCGGCACAGCTTGCGCGTTTCCTCAAGTACATAAGCTCCCACCTACGCGTTGGCAGCATTCACCCATTGAGGGAAATATGACAAATCGAGCCTACTTGAACTCGTTCGCGTCGAGCTCAGTTCTATTCATTCGCTTTGCTATAGGTGTGCGGCAGGTTTCCTTAACGTATCTTCGCGAATAAAGATAGCCCGACTTACGCAGTAATAGACGCAGTAGTAGCTACCAAGCTGGTTGCAGTTTGCATTATGGCCAAACGGAAAGAATCCAGAGAGTTGGCACTGAAGGAAAAAGTGGATCTTACCCGCTTTCTCGAAACTAACAGTCAAAGGAAGACAGCAGAACGGTTTCATGTGAGCAAGACTACCGTTGGCAACATCCAGAGACGTAAACGTGAGTACTTGGAAAGATATGAGAAGGAAAGCCGAGACGCGCAGCGAAGAAAAAGGAGAACCTCCCTGGACCAAGTCAATGAAGCAGCGTTACATTGGTTTAAGCAAATGAGAGCAGCTAATGCACGCATCTCTGGCCCAATGATCCAGGAAATTGCTAGAAAATTCGCCGTGGAATTCGGTTTCACAGGTTTCCAAGCATCAAACGGTTGGCTGGCAAAGTTCAAGCTCCGTTATCAGATTTCTCAGAAAATCTTATGCGGCGAATCTAGCGAAGTTCCCGTCGAGGTCTTGGAAGACTTCATCTTGAAATTTCGTCATTTCGCCAGTGGCTTTAAGGAAGAAGACATATTCAATGCTGATGAATGCGGCTTGTTCTTCAAAGCTATGCCTGATAGAAGTCTTGTACTAAAAGGCGATAAATGCAAAAGCGGGAAGCTCTCCAAAGAACGCTTCACTGTGCTTCTTTGCGCTAGCGCAACTGGGGAGAAGTTGAAGCCATTGGTCATTGGTAAGTCAACGAAACCCCGAGCTTTTAAGAACTTGAAGCCTGATGACCTCCCTGCCACTTGGAGATCAAATAAATCCGCCTGGATGACAGCCGCCATATTCGAACAGTGGGTAAGAAGTGTCGACGGACAGATGAAGCGAATGAAACGTTCCATCTTATTGGTAGTAGACAACTGCCCGAGCCATCCCCACGTGAAAGACCTCACAAATGTCACGTTAAAATTCCTGCCCCCAAACACTACCTCAAAGACCCAGCCTTTAGATCAAGGAGTAATTAAGACGTTTAAGGCGAAATACCGGACCCAGCTTCTGCGGTGGATCGTTGGCATAGCAGAGCACACCAGCTCATTTGCGGGAGCGATTACGATTGCTGCGTCCATTAATGCTTTGGACGCTGTACTTTGGATCAATTCTTCCTGGAATAAGGTTCAACCGGAGGCAATACGGAAATGCTTCAGGAGAGCTGGATTCGTCAGAGACGAAGAGGATCATGTCGAGCTCCGGCCTGATAGTCCCACTCCCGAAGTAGAGATTGAAGGAGTAAACTTCGAAGATTTCGTTTCAATGGATGATGAATTGGCCACTTCTACCGAACCTGACCCACAAGCAATCTTTCAGTCTATACTAGCCGAAGCGGGACTGAGCCCAGAAGACGACGTAGAGGAGGAAAGTGAAAATGAGACGGAAATGGTACAGAAGCTGAAGGAAGAGGACGTCGGGCGCGTGTTAGCGCAGCTGAAGTGTTTCGCTGCTGAAAAATGCCCAAAGATGCTGAGCGCGGTAGCTATCGCGGAGGCCGCCCTTGGTGCTTATGTTTGCAGTAAGAAGAAGCACCAGACTAGAATTGATACCTTTTTCAGGAAGCACTGTAGCCCCTAAAAAGCTTATGCATGATTTTACAATGTTATTTTTATGCATCTCATCGTTTAATAGACTTCCAATTGATGCTCTGCAATAGAATAAAACGCGTAACCCACAGTTCCAATGTATTGAGCACCTCCTATATTGACCAGTTTTCTCCGGTCCCTTGGGTGGTCAACTTACGGAGGTTCTACTGTAGTTCGAATTTTCAAATTACTGTACAAATGAACTTACTTTCTTTTAAAGCGTTAATGTAATTGGTAAAACTGCTTACGGGGTTATCTTTGCAGCCATCCGCGTATTTGCCGCTGCGATTGAACAATTGGTATTTCGTTTAATGTGATCGTCTTCATTTTTGCAGGTATTGACAGGCGTTCTTGTCTGCAGTGCGTCCAAGCTTTACGCAAAACGTGCCAGTTGATTTGCGGTTAAAGTAAGTATTACAGAAAAGACCATTCGGAAGTCTGCCTCCGACGCAAAGAGTCTTGCGTTGCGTTTTTCCTTTTTTGGCGAGTCTATTTTGACTGTTAGACGTTTCACGCATATGACTAACGAGTTAGTTTTATCCAAGCTACACATCCAATGTTCCCCTAAGAACATTGTTTCTTGGTTATCTAATCGGCAAAGTGCAATTTACCACGAAAGTTTCAAGGCGCGATCCGGTGTTATCGTTGCAGTAATGTTCACTATGGCCAATATGCAACGTAGCGAAATAAAATTATCCACATTACGTTTCAATACGCGTCTCCTTTTTTTATCTCGATAACTCTTCCTCAGGGTGACAAAGGTTCCATAGACAGACTGTCTGAACATTTGAAGACGATGGCGATCGGTGATGTCCATCAGTACAGCGTGTGATCACCATTGAAAGCTCAAGCATTATTAGGTTTACCAAATATACGTAGGGAAAACTGGCGGTTAATTAGCATGGCAATTTTCTTCCCAAACTGATTATTATAGATTTAGAGAATTGCTTTCCAAGTTGGTAGCAAATCAAAGTTAGGCGACTTGCAAGGAGGTTGTAATTTTAAAAATCACTCGTGTATGTTCAGCATACTTGTTTCTCATTCCACGCTTTACGTGGAAACGTCAAGTTCTTGGTGTGTGACCCATAGAAATTATGCAGTCGATCAAGTTTTCATTGTTCGGTTGCAAATTTAATCATATTTCAAATCAAGCCAGCATCTTTCGCCATACTGTAGAAAATACCGTTCGTATTGCTAAGCAGATTTGCGGGAGAGTCGAACTCGGCTATGCGACCAGCGTCAAGTACCATAATTCTGAAAAGAGAAAGTTGAAAATTGCTAACGTTTCAAATGCCATGCAATTAATCACCTGTCGCTATCCATAATCGTGTTCAACCGATGGGCTATGGTTAAAACGGTACAGTCGGCAAAGTAACTGCGAATTGTTTTTTGAATTAGATCATCGGTTTCAAGGTCGACCGCTGCTGTTGCTTCATCCAGCACAAGCACTCTCGTTTTACGCAGTATAGCTCTTGTTAGGCACATGAGCTGTCGTTGACCAACGCTTACGAAAGAAGGAAGATAGTGTCAAAATGAAGTTTCACCCTTCTTACCTGAAATTTTCGCCTCCTTCAAAGACTTCATACTGTAATTTATTCGGTAGACTTGATATGTATTCTTTGAGATGAGCGTTTTCTAATGCATTCCATACTTGTTCGTCCGAATAGGCTTCGAAAGGATCTAAATTCATGCGAACACTTCCGCAAAAAAGCACCGGTTCCTAACAGGCGCATGGAAAAGTGTTAATTCATTATGCAAATGATACAGGGTTTCACCAACCTGCGGAATAATAGTCAAGCGTGAACGCAAAGAGTGCAATCCAAGAATGGTGATGTCAATGGAATCGATGACAATGGAACCGCCGGCGGGTTCGACAATTCGAAATAGCGCTTGAGTAAGGGAACTCTTGCCGGCGCCCGTTCGTCCAACAATGCCAATTTTTTCACCGCCGGCAATAGAGCAAGTCACATCTTTTAGGCAAAGATCCAAACCTTCGCGATAGCGCAATTTGTAGTTGTTAAATTGCACACCGCCCTTTTCTGGCCAATCCTTCGGAGGTTTGTTGTCGTTTTCCCATTCGGCCTATTTTCAATAAGAAAGAAAAGAATGAACGCACGCTTTGCATGCGGAACAATGCCAACTAACTTCTTTTTGCGTGCAGCTGTATTCGTTGACTCTTTCAACGGAGACAATGTTGGTTTCTAGTTCGCTCATCATTCGAACTGAGTGATTTAAAGCTTGCGTCAGCTAAAGAACATTAGCTGCAACGCCAATTTAAAAATGTCGCTAACAGTAAGAATGGAACCTGTAAAGCGTATGAAATCGACAAGCCGACAATTCCCGGAGAAAGGCCGCTGTCCCGACCGAGAATGGCAAAAAGCGAAGCGGCAAGTACTAAAACATTCCCCAACGTTTCTAATCTCACTGCCAGCCACCTGAAACGGCAAATTTCTGTTGGAAAAGAAAATCTGGTGCGAAGTATACCTGTGGGAAATTACATTTTCATAGTAAGGCATTTGATTTTCGTCGAGACGTCGTTCCGACTCTCGAATGAATCTCTCTTCAGCCTGATAGGCACGAATCACTGCCACGCCAACCAACGTCTCTTGAAAGTGACTGTACACTGGAGATCTCGTTACAGATTCAATGCGCTTCAACTGGCGCGCGGACAATATGTAAGTCCTCTGCAAAAAAAGAATTATTGATTATTTACCGCGCTTTTGAGAATGTGCTTAAACTTATGTCGAAATCCAATACGATTTCGTTCAGTTCAACAAGGGCCGCCTTCGCACTCCGGCATGAGATTACAAGGTCGCTTTATTTTTTTTTTGAAATGAACGAACGTTACGTCAAGAAAACATAGCAGACGAATTGTACCCTCTCTAAAGGGCGCAGCAAAGTCGCGATATTACCCAACAGTAAGCTAAAAATTGTTTACGAGATCAAATATGAAAAGCTGCAATTGCATTAAAGTGGAACCCTCCAAATATGGACCACTTCTTTGGTGCAGCACTACCGTATGTAAAATGCAGGTTCCTACGCGGAGAGAACGCGCTTATCATGTTTAAGCTCAGTGGTTATTAGCAGTCTTTGCTTAGCATAAAAGAACCGTATATTTTCAACGTTAGTAAAAAATAGTCAATCTTTGAGAGTGAATTCAGATTTCAAAAATCTTTTAGACTTGGTTCGAAATAGCATAGTTAAGTCTTGCCAACGGGTTAAAATTGTACTGCGCAAACAGCTAAACAGAACTGTCCGACCGAAGCGGCGTAAATGGATGACTAAAAGCGTACTACGCTATGGTGCAATTATTTGGTAAATTTTAACTTTGCAAACATAACTGTATTTCAAACGTAGCAGGTTGAGCAGCTTTCTCGAAAGAAAAATGACAAAATAACGTTCCCGCAATTTGCGGTGCTGCAGTAGCCTGAACATCTTTACTACGTACGGTAAGTCTATCGTTGAGGCGGACAAAGCTGAATTTTTTGGAGTTTTGACGGTTAAAGTGAAAAATATCCTATGCATACTTTCAACCGAAATGGTGGACAGCCAGATGCTGCTGGAAAAATTAAATACCGGCAATTTTAACTCCGCACTCGCAATTTACAAATGCATACTGTGACTGACCTTAAGACTTAGGCAAGATTTAACAAAACCGTTCAAACAGCCGGTTAGATAGACTGGTTTATAAAGTTGGTATAATAATGCGCCTTTAATAACGATTGTGTATAATATTAAAAGGACAACTTTTAATTCGACATATTAATATTAATATTTCCTAGGTTGGTTGTAAAATCCGCTTACTGCTACTCGTTTTGAATTGTAACCCGCCCTCCGTTTCCGAATTTATCAATACTCAATCGGTGCAGCCAATGCAATGGTAATCGCTTAGTATAAATGTGTTCAACAAGTTTTTTTGTCAGAAGATGAGGAGCAACTCACCTGTACAGCATAGTAAAGCACTAGTACGGGAAGAAACACGGCGGCAAACAGAGGAGTGCTTATCAGAATGACAAGTAGTACAGAAATCACATTGAGCATCGACATCATCCACATTCGTACTGTAATCGGTATCGCGTTGTCCACAACGTCCACATCTTTTCCAATTCGATTCAGAATTCGACCAAGCGGAGTGACATCGTAAAAGGCCATTGGAGAACGCATTATATTGTGAATTAACGTTTCGTGCATGCGTTGACCGGCAATTACCATAGCGTACGATAAAAACAGTGTTCCGAACAAAATGAACAACCCTGAAATAAAATTCTGCGTAAGCGGCCGCGTCGTATTAATATATTACGGTAGTTTACGGATATTCGCGCCAAAATTTTTCGCGTTTCAATTGCCCACCGTAACGGGATGCTCAGGTTTCATGACGTGCAAACAAAATGAGCGCGCTATTTAAAAATAAACTTGCCTTTGTATAATACCCACCTTGCGCTATTCCAAGTCCACCGTAGACCCCTATTCGGGTTTCAACCGAATGGCTACTTTCAGGTGACAACGCTTCATTGGACCAATGGGCTAACCAAAAGCTTGAACCAATGTTGAAACTACTGCTTCCAATATACAGAAATAGGATGAAAATCGTTGTCAGCAAACCAATAGCTTTGCAGTAGCTCAGGTAGACTTTCAGTTTAACCTAAAAGCAGTACGAAGTCAACGCGTTGGAAAAGCTGAGTACAACTTGTGTTTCGGCTGAATAATGGAAAGAAAGAACATTTGCAAAGCGTACCCCGCCGGTGGCGGCAACTTCTTCCTCAACTAGCTTGCCTTCTGTTTTCGCCTCTTCCACGTGCTCTTCACCTTCCACTATTGACATTGATCTTTCAACGTTCGGTAAGTGATTTAGCTGGACACCGTCGGGCAAGTTTTCGTGACTCTGCGTCTTAGATGTCTGAGAGTGTTGCCGAGTGCGTAACGACCTTTCGGACGATGTTGTCGAGCGAATTGAACTTAGCCTTAAAAGTGAAAATACGAAAATAACTGCCCACTTTACCGCTGTAAGACGCACCTTCTAAACAGATTGACATTAACTACTTCAACGTCGTTGAGAACTTCTTCTAAAACGGAATCATCTGAAAAAAAGAACGTTGAAACGTTGGCGGAAAGAAAAAGCGGCACCGCAACCTGATATGTCCTCGCCTTCTTCCACTGCATCTTTAATGTAGGTTTCAATAAGTTCAGCGAAAGCCCCTCTGCTCGCTAGAAGGTGCGCGTAAGAACCAGTCTCGGAAATCCTTCCATTACGAATAACTATTATTCTATCAACTTTTTTCAAATATCCAAGACCATGTGTTACAAAAATTCGAGTCTGAAAAAAAATAAACTTAACCCCAAGTAGAATGAGTAAAACTTGTTGTCACCTTATCCTTCAACAGTCCATTGTTGCCAATGACATTTTCAAATATGTGCAATCCAACATGGCTGTCAACAGCAGACAATGGATCGTCCAGCAAGTATATATCTGTATTGTGGTAGACAGCTCGAGCAAGGCTTATTCGTTGCCGTTGACCTCCGCTCAGATTAGCGCCCTAACAAACTTATCTTAAGTATGCCTGCAACAGTACATCCCGTACCTTTTCCCCAATTTCCGTATTATCGCCGGCGGCAAATAGCTTCAAATCATCCATTAGAGCGCATGCCTTCAAAACTTTGTTGTATAAATATTGCCGGTACGGTTTGCTAAAGAGTATATTGTCTTTCACGGTCATATTTTGAATCCATGCTTGCTGTGGTACGTATGCCACTGATCCCTAAAACGATGCCTGCATATTCACACTTTACGCCTACGGCTGTTACTTTAATGGACACTTCGCCACTAAGCTTTTCCATCTCGCCGAGTATTGCGGATAGAAGTGAAGTCTTTCCGCTGCCAACTTGACCAACAATAGCAACCAATTCGCCCGGATTAACGGATAAGTTTATGTCTTCCAAAATTGGTTGCTCGGCACTGGAAGACCAAGCAAAGTTTCCCTTGTGAACTTTGACAGCCGCAGCTTAAACCCCAAAATATACGATTAAAGCGATTCCGCCTCATCAAAAAACATTTGCTTAAAAAGCAATCGCTAACTTCTTTGTCGCATATTTCGAATATCCAGCGGTAGCAGCTATTAAAACTTAAGAGAATAAAAGATCACCTCTTCTCTTTACGCGCAAAAAAGATCAAGCCAACTAAGCTTCTAGCTTTAAATTATTAATACAGAACACAAAGATTACGCATACAAATAATTTATTTTTACGAAGAAAAGCAACGAGTGGATCTTCTTCGTATTGCGCTCACTGGTCAGATTATAAGTTCGCTCGCTGAGTCGAAAATAAATGCCGATTGTTTAGACTTAGAGTTCGTTAAGAGCGGCGTAGAGTGACCGGCATGCTTGCGAAAAATGGAACCTGCATTTTCAGACTACAGTAGGACCACTGAGCGCGTAACGAACGCGATTTCAAAATGCTTTTACTAATAAAACCCTTTGCCAACGGACGCGATTCACGCATTAGGAAATATTTAAGCTTTTAAGTAAATTTTTAAAGGAAATTTTTTTTCAAAAAAGGATGCTAATCGCTTGAACAAAGCTGGTAAAAAAAAGTTTATCTTCACTAATAATTCAAACATTTCAGTACGTTTTCGTTTCAGAAACGCTTTTACCATAACAATGGCGCCGACTTGTGTGTTACCACTGCGCGAAAACGGACATGTTCGAACGCACTTTCAAATATGAAATTATTTTGTCTTAAGCGCTTTGCTTAAGGAACGACAATGATAAATAATTACAATGTTTATCAATATTCAGCGCTCTTAAGCATTGTCATTGTAGTAGATAATGCGCTTGCGCTTAATAAATCATAATACAAAAAAATGCACAAGCGACAACAGCTTCTACCGTACAATCCTAACCTGCGAATAGAATTGCTCTGCAACGTTTAAACTAGGCGAGCTTCTTGTTCGTACACCGATAGAGGGTAGTAGAAGTACAGCTTACCTTGATTCAAGGTGCGGTTTACCAAATTAGGCTTGAATTCTTCGGAAAGCAAAAACTTTTCAATTCGATTGCATGATACGTTCGCCTAAGAAAAAAGATTTAAAAAATCAATAATTGGCACTATTTGACTCTGCCTACTACGTTGTTCAAGACATAACTTTTATGCAATTTAAAAGAACATCAATCGTATGAAAACAATTTACGCTGCACATGGTAAATATGACATCCTTCACACTCCGAAATTTACGCTTCAACGCTCATCTCAAAATTGTGGAGATAGAAAATAGTCATCTTACCTGAACCAGGAATGACATGAGCATTGGAATAACCGACATGGGAAAACGCAGCAAATTCATTAGTGAAAGGGAAACAAATGCGGTTTGAGGATCCAAGATGTTGTTCGGATCGGACAGAACGTACGTAGCGAATACTACCACGACAATCTTAAAGTAAGCACGTATCAAATATTAATAATAATCAATTAGCCTATTAGCGCGCGCTAGATGAAATACAGTCAAGCGATCGTACCAAAAAAGGAGCGCAAGTCCAAAGAAAAGAGACGAAGCCTCTCAAGTAAGCCAAATGCTTCAGCAGCCTTATCTCCTTATTGCGTATTAATTCTATCTTCTTTTCAAACGATGGTTCCCAAGCGTACAACTTTAAAACTTTCATGCCATTCAGAATTTCGTTCACCAACTTCATACGAGCATCTTTGAGCTTCATCTGTTTCATCTGATTGCAGTGCTGCCGATGAGCTAAGCAAATGCTTCGAAGATAGGCAGTGTACCTGAATTTTCCTCTGAAGACTGGTGATCCAAAAGTTCAAAGGAACCAACAGCACCAAGAAAACAACTCCCCCAAATACGGATGGTCCTACGACCTGATACAAGAAGTAGATGGCTAGACAAACCTAAACATAGGAAGCACAAAATCCATGTTCGCTTTGACGACTAATTAGCATATGTGTCCGCAAGAAAGCGCAAACAGTCGTACCTGAAGCGGAGAAGAAACGATCATACCAATATAGCCGTAAACTTCCGCCACTCGCTGAATGTCCACCGCCATCAAGTTTACCATTTCGCCAAGGGTGGACCCACGTCGCGCATCGTTGGACAGCCGAAGGCACTGAAAAATGCCCCAATAAAAATAAAGAGTTTTTTCCTGCTTCCCCCAATTTAATTTTAAAAAAATAAAATCAGGTAACTTCTAAAAATCTTATACTCGATCTTACCTTAGTAAAGACGGCTGATGTTAAGACAGTTCGAACTTTCATACCCACTTTGACCATGTGGTTAAAATTTAGGTTGGTAAAGATGGTGAAAAGTACGGACGCTACGAACATTAGCCCGGCGTAGAAAAGACCATTCCATAATGGCTGTTCGCGACTTTCAACGTACGCTATCAGTAAGCTAAACATGGAAGGATTAAAGTACAAAAAGTCACTTGCTTACTACGCATGAAGGTCTAAATTGCTTGCAACAGTGCCGGTGGCAAACTGACGATTCCTGTCATCTTGCCCACCGTGCCATCACGTACTCCGTCGCACCGCGAATAAGTAACGCAACGTTGAGCACCTGTGCCTCAAGCCTGCGTGGGGGAAAAATTCAATTACCTAAGGATTTGAGGATTCGCAAACTGCAGGATATCGGCCAGTACCTTGAGAAGAATTCCATAAATTACGGACAACCTCCAATGGCCGAAAAGTTTAAATACGAGACGCGGCTTTTTTGGCATTTTAACTCTTTCCGACTTGGACACAACGTGAACTCGCTGGTCTTTGAAACGTAAGCCGTAAGTTCGTTCCGTGGCTGCCAATTTCTTTCGCGTGTATTCACTGACAGCCACGTTCCACATGGCCTCCCACGATGGTACAACGTTAACGGACAAATAATGGTCCCTGAGAGCCCACAAGTCATTGTAAACCAACGGACGCCGCCAACCGAGTATAGTCTTCCTGAAAACCGAAATGATAGGAAGAAGAAGAAAAAAAGCTGTATTCCGAATTAACAAGCTCACGTTGGGTAATGAAGTTTCTTCGAAAAAGTAGAGCTTAAATCTGAAGCTAACAAAGGCGCACAGAGAAAAGTAATACTTTCTAACATAACGCAATGAAAATACTTTTCGGTTAAAAAATTGTTTCGCATATCAATTCATTACCGGCAGGTTCGCTGACCTCTTTTTTTTAAAAATGCGTATTTAACTAAAAAGAATTAAAGAAGAAAAAAGCCATTGGTCTCAACGTACCTAGTAAACCAGCTGAACAATACCTTGCTGAGAAAGGATGAAAAATTTTCGGGTGACGGCGGCTAAAGCACTCATATGATTTGAATAGGACTAAAAGCATGTTGACATACGTGATCCTTGTCGATCCATACAAAGTAACCGTAAGAATCAGCCCAACAACTCAGGAACGTTTGCAACAGGACAAGGGCGAAGTATATGAAAAAACAGAAGCACGGGCCGGCATTAACGAGCACTTCCTGAATAGAAACACGTTAGATTCAAAAAGGGACATGCTCAAAGCTTACGTTGCTGAAGTAATAGATTTTATGGGTGAATTCAACCGAGCCGCACAGCGAGAAAAGTAAAAGCGACAAAAAAATTGTGCCTGACGTAATTAAACCGCGCTGACGGCACAGCAATTGCAACACAAAAAGATCAACCTGAAATACGCAATATTGCCGTCATTAATATATTATACAAAAACAATTTTAAAAAAGTGACGCACCATGCTAAGGAAGAGTAGAAGAGCAGCAACAAAATTTGAATCGCTGGTAACCGAGTGACCACTCAGTTTGTTACTCAATAAAAATATCCACATAACTGCAGTGTCGATTACTAATAATATGCCAACAATCTAGAAACGCCGACGCGTGGATAACTATAAACTTGAAAGAAAACGCCACTTACTAGCTTAGTAATAAGCAGCGGTTTTAGGGGAAGAGAATGTCGATGAGACTTTGAAGTTACGTAAAGTTGGTAAGGTGAACAGAGGAAAAGAAAAAACGTCGGAAGCCATGTCAACACCGTATGTTGGAAACACCGACTCACTTGAGGAAAGCTTGAATTGCTCGCTTGATCGATAACCTAAAAAGTGGAACAGTGAATTGTAAGCATGTCCGCATATCCGTCAATAATTACGACGCCTAAAAAGGCAACTGGTTGAAAAATGCGCATGACATTTTTTTATTAAGAAATGACTGCTTGAAACTATGCAAAACCGTAGGGGGAATAAAAGTTTAACCTTAAAGACGGCTATTCATATTTGGTGAGCTTTATTATTATCACTACATAATAGTTACTTCAAAGACCATTGACCCCTATTATTCTTAGCGCGTTAAATGACCTTGCAGTGAAATGCAAAAAACAGGCATTTTATTTATTTTTATTTTCAGGTTGTTTTATTCATCACTACTTCATACGGTATATGTTCTTGCCCGTTGATGGATTCTGAAATTAAACCGAAGCAAATGCCCTACCAACGGATGGATGAGCAATTATTAAGGAAAAATACAGAACAATTCTTAACAGTTTCGGAGCTTTCGGGACTAACCTTGTCCCGTCGTCAGCGATGGTGGTAACTCCGATGTTAACCACCATCGCTGACGACGGGACAAGGTTAGTCCCGAAAGCTCCGAAACTGTTAAGAATTGTTCTGTATTTTTCCTTAATAATTGCTCATCCATCCGTTGGTAGGGCATTTGCTTCGGTTTAATTTCAGAACCCATCAACGGGCAAGAACATATACCGTATGAAGTAGTGATGAAGATCCACTGCCCCGTTAAGAAACATCCTGTGTTCAAAAAGGTTGTTTTATTACTTTTATCCGGTTTGCTCGCCGCCGCCAGTTGACCACAACCTACGCTGACAACTCTTTCCACTAAACTATAAGGTTCCACCCGTTTACAACAAGGTTTTTGTCTCCATTTTCGCTCGCATATTTAAAGCTAAAAAAAGATCGGCACTGTCCCATCAGCTATGGTTGTTCGTGTGAAGGCCAATAAATGGTTTGTTCCTATATAGTGCTTTCACAGAAAAATATGCATTCCGAAAATACCGTGCGCGATGTTTAAGTTGCGGCGTCAAACGGAACTACTATCTTCTATACTCCGAATTCGAGCTGCTGTTGTTTTTTTAATTCTGAAAGGCACTAAACGGACAAGTTATTCGAATAGCAAAGAAGCGTCTCGCAAAGGACGATCAGCTGCAAACCATTTTTCTTTTGTTAAAGAAAATTTTGACAACAAAAACATACAGATCCGTTACAAAATCTTCAAAATTCAAGTAATTCGAATTTATATAGATTACTGCAATTCACCTAGCATTATTTGAATGTTTAAATATCGGAGCGACGCTTTGGCAAGTATAACTCAGGTAACAAAATTTCACAATGTTGGAAAAACGTACGACTGTGGCACAGAACTTTCTCATTAGAAAAAATCTGCGCGTCTACTGAGTTCTTCTGTCCACATTGTAAATGTTGAGACATTTTGCATGCCACACCGTCGCACGCAAAAATGCTTTTGAAGCATCAAGACGTTTTTGCAGATGCAAATAACTAGTGATTAAAAGCACCTATCCTTCTGTAGAGAGTAACAGCCTGAATAGAAACAGAACTTCACGAATTTGTTATCCGCCTGAGAGAATATTGCATTATACACATTTTACACACGCTGAAACTGGTAATATACCTCCGAGCACCCAAAGGGATTGTTTCGATGGGCGTGAGGTCATTTTTAGTCTTTAGGTGGGAGAACCCGCCAATCATGAGTAGGCTGTATTTTGAGGCAATGCGCAGAAAATGAAAGTAGCAGAAACATTATGAAATATATATTAGCTAGCAAACACTTTGACAGCTATTTTCTTTAAACTTTCCATGTTAGCAAAATATATGCAGTAATAGGTTAGCATACAACCAAATGTAAAGGCAGGACAACGACTCTCGAGCAGTGTATGTCCGCCTTTGCTTTAACCGAGCGTTTTTCGCAACTGGAGCTTAGCTCCATACATTTTTTTAAAGAACAAATGCGTCAGCCCTTAAAACATCATCAAAATAATTCAATAACTCTACCTGACAGACAAGGAAAATTATCATTAAAAAATTTGTCGAACCACTTACCCTGAATGGTCCATTGCAGAACGTTTCGATTGAATACTCCATTCATCAACGTTTCAAAGCGTACGATAAGAGAATGACAAATTCCTGACAAGCGGCTTCAGTCTTTTCTGAAACAGCAATATTTTCCATTGTAAATTCGTTGCAAGCTTGAACAACTTGACAGAATTTGACAATACGAACTTGAAGAAATTCTTGCTAAAGTTTCCCCCCGAAACAATGCCCGCCGCTTGAAGTATCTATTTGTCTCCACTTCTCCAAGGTGCCTTAAGCTAGCTTGTAGCGGGCAAATGTTTGCTACGTGACTTGTCATTCGCAGTCACGCGACATTACCCTGTCAACGTTGACGCTTACTAGCGCATTGAAATGGGCTTAAAACTTCAGTTCCGGCATTGCAAATGACAAGAAATTCTTAAGACATTCCTGCATGGAATAATATTGTGGTAAACATCCAAAATAAAAAAACAAATAAAAATAAATCTCTTGAAACTACTATTAACGGTGTACTGAGAGTATAAGTTAGCTAGAAACCTTAAGTTGAACTTAGGTTTTGAAAAACAAGTTACTAAATATCCCGTTAATATATACACAACCTTACAAAGTTCTATAAAAAGCTATGAAGCTACTTCAAGGTGCAGCAGAGGCATTTTTAGCTTTCGCGCCTTAGTTAACGCGATTTATTGAAATATACATGCAGCGATTGCAATTACTGACCTTCGATTAACGTGTTATGCGATTCCCTTAAAGCGTACTTGAAGCAGACATGAAACGTTCGTGCAAATTACGAAAGCGCCCACTTTGGACCCGTCTAATAGGTAAAACGCACTTTAAGTTGAACAGTCGCTTTCGATAAACGAAAAACAATAATTGCGCAAAAACTCTAATGCTAAAACCGTTCACGTGCCAAATTGGAAATGCTGGCGCGCCTGTAAAACCAGAAGTTAATGCACAAAATTAAATTCATCGTGAAAAGTCGATTAAAGATATTTCTCGATGGTCGGTGGATTATTAGTTAGACGATGATTCGAATACAATGGAAAAATGACTACTCCGGTTTGGAGAAGCAAATGAAAGCTCGGTGGAATGAAACATTGCTTACCGCTCGCACTCAGCCTTCGACTAACGATGATTGAAAAATGAAAGACGCGCTTGACAAGGCAAACGTTAGTACCGGATCGTGATGGAAAGAAAAGTATCGCCGAAACGTAGTGACTTACGTTCTTCAATTAACCATAAAAAGTGGTAGAGAAATTTATCGAAATGGCTATTTCGTAAACTGGATCCACCGCGACAGTTGTCCAGTCTTATACCAACACTTTTCATCTTCAAACACAATGGAAGTTCAACTTTTTCCGACCGTCAAATGCGCGCAGCGGCGGAAGCCACGAACAGTTCGGGAATTGGTTAGCGACAGTTTTTCCAGCAAATCCAGTTTAGAAATAACTACAAATTAGGAAAAATAGAGCAGCTTTTATAGCCTGTAATTTGCCGGAATGAGCAAGTGGAAATTCAAAGTTGTAACTGCGCTCGACCGACCGTTATCCCACAAAGCGGCCGTTAACACGGATGATGAAAGTGCGACAAAACATAAAGAACGAACCAGTCCGGCTCAATGGCAAAGCCTAAACCAACTACCTATGGAAGTGGCATGTTTTATTTAACTATTTCGATGCTAAAACGTTTTATATGGCCATTCGGAAAAATGTGACCATATTCAAAACATGAAATTGTTCCATTTTAGTGCGAAGTATTCCCGCGACAAAATGTTACAGAATATGCAAATATGAAAGCAACATAAGTATCGTAGTCACTGCGCTGCCCAAGAGCGGTCTTTGTTTTAGAAAACCACTTTCGGATTACGTCAATAAGAAAACGTGAACTATGCATTAAAAGTATTCTAGTTTTAGGTAGTCTATTAATCGAAAGCATTTCGAACTTATGGAAATACGGTTCCCCGCTTTGCAGAAGAAATCGAATCGACGCTGAAGTCAACAAAAGTCCGGCAATTGTTACTGCCTCAAATTCAGTAATATTTTAATAGTGCATAAATCTTAATATGGCCTTATATAAGCGTTGAGAAATCCCTGGTCGATAATAGCTCCTTAAAGTTGACTTGGAAACCTGAATGAGATAATAAACGAAAAAAATCAACTTTAACTTTATTCAGATAGAATAAATGGAACTACTCAATCCGCGTTGTGGAAAAAGGGCAGTCATAGTACAACCTTGTTGCCCGGACATGTTGAAAGCAAGTTTTGCAATGAAATGAAATAAAAAGTGACAAAGTGAGCCAAATTAGTCATAGGCAGAACCAGACTGGACACGTCAGCAAGTTTCAAGGCCCACTTTCAGCCCAATTTGATAACCCTACATAAAGTCAACGAGATGTTGTAAGGGTGACACTCAAACGCTTAAGGAAACTTCGTATAATCGCTATAGCTCATCTGATTTTGGGTTAATGAACAATCAAGCACATTATTTACACGTCATCTCAAAGGGCACTGAATGCATTGCGAACTTTGTTGACAACTTGCAAAGATACTACGGACAGATAAATTGAAGATTATCGGTGTAATCCCGCGCCAGAGCGCGTACGTGACAAAGACGCGGTAAAAAGAAAAGTCTACAAAAGTAAACCTACCGAACGTCTTAGCGAGTCAGTTCAAATCATAGCGACACCATATTGACGAAAAATACTGAAAAGTATTACTCACTAAATCCTCTAAGCGTTTTCAATGTACACAGGAAGAAAAAGCAAACCTTAAGCGGAAGTTGCTATTAGTTTTGTAGAAAGCACGACACCAAAACTCCCCTATATTCATAATGACAATAGACGGCAACAAATGAGGAAACGCAATGAAAAGTATTAATAAAATTTGACATGCACTAATGAAGAGCTAAAAAGGCGACTGATCGCTTAACCGAAGCGAAAAAAATTTTCGGCTGTAAATCATCATTATTAAGCCGAAGCGCAATCCTATAGCAAATACCGCCAATAGTATTGGAAGGTCAATTTCAACGAGTAAAAAATATAACTATTATTAAATCGAAAAATGGAGTTAAGGAGGGTTTTTAATATTCGAAAAAAAACAACCGCGCATGAAATGATTTAAAGACGAGCCAGAAGCTACAAAGCAAAAAATTTCCCGCTGCGAAAGTAAAAAGCTGTCATAAAACTTTCGGGGAGAAAAAAAGTTTTGCGCGTGCAAATGCGAGTCATAAATATGAATTGTTTTTTTCAGCGGCTGTAATTTTCAAATGAATTTATGAATTAGTTACTAGCGCAATAACGGCGCCATCTGAGCTTAATGCATTGCACCGAATGGGCAGTTTCCTTCTTCTAGCGAGCAAAAGCGAAGTAGTAAAATAACTCTAAGCCATTGATAGTCACTCTACGCAAAGAATGGTGCCTCACTTCGACAAAAATCGTAATAACAGCAAAGAGAGCGTCTGGGAAACGCAAACCTGCTTCCAACCGGTAGGCGTGATGACGATGTCTGCAAGAGCAGCTAAAAATGAAAGCGAATGCCACAACAACCGGCTGGCCGCAGTGGACATTGCCTTCCTTCCGCTGGAAAGCAAATAATTTTTCTCCACTTTCAATGGTGCTTCACTTGGCCAAACACATCGACTGAAAGCCGGCCAGTCGGAATGGCAATCGAATTTTAAATTAGAAAAATAATGGACACTTTCTGACGGGAAAACAAAACGGCCGCGTTTACCGTCTCGATGCCTATTCATTAACTGCTCAATAATACGTTGAACAATTAATATACGAAGTGATGATTGGGAAAGCGTTGCAGTCGAATTAAAGGAAATTTTATTTTTCTAAAGACGCTTACGAGCAACAATATTGAATGAAGAATTCTTTGTCATTCGCGTAAAACCGTAAAAACGTATAAGGAAGCCATTGAACACTTCGCGCTGCTAATCGGAGTTGCAAGAAGTTTTGCTGTACTCATAGGCAATCTCACATTCCATGCAGCCGTTTTTGGAAAAAAAATATTTACCGAATTTCAAATTGGACAAAGCGTTTCGACCTCAATGCATGCAAGCTTTATTCGTTGAGAATAGCAACTTCTGCTTGGGAGAAACTTACGATATAAGTCAATTTCGATTTTCAAGTGAGTAAAAGCTATCAAGTTAACAATGACGTCAGCGTCCAGTACGTTCACATGTCAAACACGTTGGCGCAATGTTTGGTAGATCATTCTTTCCGTTGCTTTCAATGAAAAGCGGTGTCCTCTTTACATGGGTTCATTGGTAATCTAAGGTCAACACGGCGCACTGACAAGCAGACTGGCTGATTAAGCGCTGCAGCTTGAAATCAAGGGAGGCAAAAGTAACAGGCATCATGAAAGAGCAAAACCATTTCAAGGTAAATTTAAACGACAATAAACAAGAGAAAACATTATTTAAAAATTCTTCTCCACGAAGGAGGGAACAAAGTTGAAATTTTGAGCAAGAACAAAGCCTGCGACTATTCTAAGAGAGAATTTTAATTTAAAAATGCTTCGTGTCCTATATGTTTAGAAAATCTTCTTAAATGGCAGCCGGGAACAGCTCATGTTGATTTCAAGGCTGAAAAGCGCAAGGAATTAAGTCTACAATCGAACAATTTCTAAAAGTCTGAACCTACATATTCATAGGTGTTAATATTTGATGGAAAAGACTATGAAACATTTACCTGCGCAAAGTTTGTTTCCTGAACAAAATAGTCTAAAGCTTCAGTTGCTAAATGCTTTCCGCAATCACTAGGAACAACCGCGACTGAAACGTTACGCGGATGCGCACGCAAAAGGAGGACAAAATTCAACCATGAGGCAAAGCAGCACTATATCACAGCAAACATCAGCAACACGACTATGCAATCCACTTGACGCAGAAAGACTTGTGCAAAAAGTATCTGTTTGCAGCTACTGTTCTCTTGTAACAGTTGGCATCAGCAGCTACAGTTACATTGGAAAACAGCGCCATTGAAAAAGGGAATTTCAAAACTCCTAAGTTGACAAGTTCATTTTTTGGGAACTGCAAAACGCCGAATCTCTTCTAAAGGCATTCACTGCTGATCAGTTCAAATCAAGTGGCCGGAACTAAATGACTCACCGCGTAAAAGTATCAGCAAAGGTCATTCATAAAAAAGTATCAATGACCGACACAAGAGGGAAAAACTTAAAAGTGCTAATGCCCTTCGAAGACAAAATTCATTCGGAAAATAACGTATTCAGTGAACGCAAAGCACTCAAGGACGAATGGACATTGTTGCCAGCAACTCGCGTGCCATTCTGCCGAAAAGGCAAACACAGCAGGCCCTCGTTATCCGCGGTTTTTGGTTCCGGGACTTTCAGCGTAAAGTCAAGTCCCGTCCTCAAAATATGGAATCATTTGTAAACAACCTGCGCGCTTACTCGTGTGTACTACAAATAGGCATGAAATTTCTTACAGTTACTAACATCAATTAGGTCTGAATAAATAGTTTAATGAAGAAAGTATTAAAGAAAATAATGACATACGATATTCCCAGAATATATTGGAATGCGAATTCCTTTCAGAATACACGTTTTCAGCTGTAAGCAAAGTATACCGGCCTTTATGTTTACGGTATTGCACCGTTATTTCAGTAAAAACAAAGTTTGCACGAAGCTAAGGACAACATCGTAACAATAAAAGCTGCATACTCTACAAGAACTACTACAATCCCGTACAAAGAAACTTATTTCAACTCCATAAGCGAAGGGTAGAAGCGATGAACCTCAGCTGACACCATTGACTTTAGTTCGTCTTTAACAACAATCATTGCCTGTGCAATGCCTTCACGTTATCTAATGTTGGTTAGGTAGAAGATCTTTTCGACTCTACGGTCCACTTCGGCACATGACATGTCGCTATTCAAAAGATCCAAGATTTTTATTTTCTCTTAGAGAAACAACACTTTAGGGTCACCTCTTTGGATGTGAAGAATTGCTTCTATCACTCACGTTTTTTTTTGTCAGTCATCTCTTACAGATAAGTAACGAAAATGAGCAAATGGGTTAATGTTGCTATTAGTGATAAACTGAATTACTCACGCGCTTTTAGAACACGTTTTCATTGCCTGTGATAGCCTGCCAATGGCGGGCTACAACTGCCTGTCTAACACAGTGTTTCTGAAGGCCAGGGTCGCCAGGGTTCCCCTGTTAAGATTTCTGAGCGTTTGGGCCCCCAATTCTGATTAGTTGATTTCGAGCGCGCTGATTGGCTGGATGGGACGTCGGAAGATAGCCGGGACGTCATAACGTAGGTGCTGCACAAAGTTCTATGGGGAAAGCGTTTCCTGGACAGTGTGTCGAACACTTACTTTTTTACCTTCGAGCCGGTTGCCCTCTCCCCCCGGTCCTCCTTTCCAGTCAATAAGAACTGCGGAGAGCAACAGCATGCGGCTTTCTCTTAGGCAGGAGAGAGTACCTGACGCGCAGACCATACCTTCCTATGCACTTCAACACAATCGCCCAGGTGGGGCATGCGCCCTCACAGCTCCAAAGGGCTCCCTTGGCGATTTGGGCCCCCTGGACGCCAAAAGAGCCCCCCGGTGGGGTACATGCCCCACCGTGAGAACCACTGGTCTAACATAAGTGCTGTTCAATCAATCAAAGACATCCTGTCTTCAAAGAAAGGCTGCTCAGTGAATTGACGAGCTAATGAGTTGCAGCTGTTCTATTAGTAACTAATCGGAGCCCTTCAAAATACACTGAGGTCAACACATTCCTTACGACTGCATGCGAAACTACGGTGGCGCTGAGAGATCTTTCATCGTAGGTCAAGCGAGCGCTGAGAGAAATGCTCTTCTTACGTTAACCCTTCAATGAAATTGTCGTCCGTTCTCTTCTCAGATCTATTAGTATGTCTTCGTCAGGTTCATTACTAACCTTGTTGAATCTTTGTTTAGCATTCTTGCAACGGGCCATTCGCTGACATGTCCTCTTGGACGTGGTAACATCTTATTGCCTATGTCTGTTACGTAGCAGGCATTGCAAGCACATGTTATTCATCAAATGATGCTGGTTTACTATATAGTGGTATCGTGGTTTTAGTATTCCTCACAATAGACTAATAGACACAGATCTGAGTAGATCCGCGAATTGGGTATTCACTGTTCATTAATGACTGAGACTTGAGGAAGAACGCAAGTAACGGGAACTTTCCTGGTACTGTTAGGCGTAAAGGCTCTGCAGATTTTGCCAATGCTCACTCGACCTTTGGCTAAAGGCAACTTGTCGTACAAAGCTGTTCGACGTACAGAACCTTAATAATGCGCCTTATGTTCACTATGAACTAAGTCGGTAAAGCGAGAATTGTTCTAATGAATCAGGACAAGCGGCACAGGTTAGTTCTTTGACCAGTTGTCAAACTTTTATAACACCCTTATAACATTTTGCCTTTGATCTGTTACGGCTCACGAAGGTAGCAGATATGCTCTGAAGACTATCAAGGTCCACCTGTTTGCTTTCGAGGGCGAAAGGTAAGGCACTTGTTCACAAACGGCTAGCCCAGGGGTGGGGAACGTCCGGCCCGCAAGACCATTTTCTGCCCACGCGCTGGGCCAACCACGCATGGATGCAAGATTCAGTGAAATGTGATTGTAGGAGGTTATTTTTCATAAAGCCATGAACGTATTTTATGTGAATCCTAGTAGGAACATAAATCTTGCGTAACAAGAAGGGAGCAGAGCACCAGGATGGCTCAGAAGACTGCGTTGCTGACAGCTCTCCGTCGAGAAATCGACGTTGCTAGCCGTCGGTGAATAGCAGTAGGCGCCACTATAGTGTGTGTGCGCGCGTCAGTAGCGTGGGCGATTGCATCGTTCGAGATAACGATTGTCCAACTTGCTAGAGCACTTCTGCTTTCTTTTGCTCTCAGTAGTCAATGGCATCGTTCTCGCCGTCTCTTGCTATCGTTATCATCGGTTTCTGACGGCTGCCTGTCCTTTACGTCTTCGAAGTACAAAAGGTTATTTCGTTTTCTGTAGTTGTGTTTATGTTCTTGACAATTGGGTTGCAGGATAGTCCCAAAGGTCTGTCTTTTTGCTCAGCTGACTTACAATAGTATGAGGTACCTAAGCCTAATTTCGGGAAATGACAAACTAAAAGCAACGGGTGAGTGATAGCTCATCATAGTAACACGAGGTATTAGCACAATGCGCAGGGTTGAGAAGACATAAGAATAGAAAACGCATTTTCTCAGGTCACTTGATGGAATCTTACCATTACATACACAAAAGTGGACACTGCGCTGCTATTATGTTCAGCAGCGATTCGTCAATCTCTGCTAAAAATTAAGTCATTGTTTTCTAAAGACAAACCGCGTTGAGTCAAATCCGCGGATAACGAGGGCCTACTGTATACTCAATGGGCAACAAGACGCAGCAACGCCTAAAGTCGAAGGAAACGTTGAGCAGTCACTTACCACATCAGTCGTAAACTGTTGCACGAAGAGATAGCGATAATGCGAAATCGAAATATCAGACGTTTTTCGAAATTTTTATCGCTCCTTCAATTCGTTGCACTTATCCGGTTCAAGTGAATAATACAACTTTCCATAAAAAAATATAATCATCAATCAAATGAACAAAGTAATCAATTTAGCTAAGCCACTATTCGTTGCTGCACTTTATTCATTATTGACAAATAAATTTTCCAGTTTATTTGCGCGCTAAACTGTTTTCACTCGATGAATCAGAAAACAATATACGAGAGCAAAGGAAATAGCAGTTGCAATGTCATTGGTGCTTCTGCCTTTGCGAACTTCGCCTTTCTGACGGGTTGAATGGCGGCAACTAATTTTGTCTGCAGCTTTGATTATTCCCGTCAAACTTACGTGCATTTGTTTTAAAATTTACCAGTAAGCTTAGGCAACAACTGCTCTTAAGACAGCCATGCACGCTTGATCGAAGCAGCAAGTCAAATAAGCGCTGCTCCATTTGCTAACTTGGTTATGTTGGCGGTCTTGCACTCCGATAACGGCGAAGCCTTAACTTTCAAGTGCAAAGCAAACATCTCAAAGAAACGAGACGTAGACGTACTCGGTTTAAAGAGCTACTTCAACTCAATTAACTTATATTGCAAAAACATGTGAACAACTTAATTCCTCACCACCAAAACTAAACGTCAACGGTAGAACAGTCAAGCCTAACCGTTCAACATTTGCTATCGCTGCAAAAGCGCAGGTAATGATACTGAACAAACCCAAAAAGGATAACGATTCCAAACGAATCAAGGCAAGTACATACAGCAGCATATTGTAACGAACCGGTCGTTACGAGAGAGGTTGCACCCAACGAGGACGCAGGATACACGCTACGAGGGGTTGCTCAAACGTTTACTTTCTTTTAGGCGAAACGAACACAACACAGCGATTAACCGACTCGCTCACTCGTCTCTCACTCTAGTCATCGCTGGAGACTATCGTAGCCGTAACTTGAAAATCGTTTCGGCTGGCCAGAGCTGGCAGGAATTGCTAAAATATTCTTCGCCAACACCTTCGATCTCATAGATTCTACCAACGCTGTGTCATCCTATCTCGCAGACGAGCTTAAATATGCACACGCCAACTTTTCGCGTATGACGTCATCTAACGCATGTATTTTAGTAAATAAAAGTAATTTGTAATAACACCACTTCACACGGCAGACTCCAAAGGCAAAAAGTGTAACAATCATCTTGAATTCTTCAAGTCAGACTAAGTGTTAACAAAATAGGAAACAAAAATGGGACGAATGATAAAAAAAAAACAGGAGCCGCAAAAGTCGGCAAGACTGTCTGAGCAGGAAGAGTTTTAAACGGGTAATACAATTGCCGCTTGTCTAACTTTACCAACTGTAAAGCGCCTTTAAAAATATAAAATAAAAAATTAGCGTAGCCCATCAGTCAAAGAGTAACAACCATTATGCCGCTAATGGCACTACGAACCACTCATTTATCTCATTTATTCAAACGCAAACTTACAAAAGAAAAAAAAATCAAATTCAGACATTTATACGCGCGTGCTTAACGACAACAATGCCATAATATACAAAATACTTTGTGCGTCCAGCTCGCGCGAAACTTAATTAACAAAAGCTGCATTAGTTAATGTATGCGGCTGAAAAAGGCCGCAGCGAAACGCATGATTTCTTGAAGATACCTGAATAACCAAAGTTGTTCGAATGAAGCGGCTGCCAAAAATCAAAATGATCAGCTGATCAAAACAACAAATTGGAATGTGCCCTGCTGACCAAATTGATTAAATTAGTAAAATTACTCAATAGCGCTCCTCTGGCTCTATCAATAAGCTCGTAATTTCATGGACTTTCCCATAGCAGCTAAAAGATAATTTATGGAGGAAAGTTACGCGTCAATTAGCAATATCCGCCTGGCTATTGTTTCCAAAATCGGTCCATTTCAAAACCAATCCCCATCAAGAATTAAATTATTCAGTTCACTGCCCTTTCACCTACGCTGCTTGTTCTCGCTTACTGGGCATCGTAAAAGTGGTACAAAAGCCATATTAGGCAAATAGAAACGAACACTAACTCAAGTAGAAGAAACTTTAATGCAACAGCACGTTAGAGGACGAGTAGGAGTACGAGCATCATTCATTATTAATCAGATTTAAATTTCATCGGCGTGACTGTTCGCTGACGTTGTTTTGACGCCTACAGTTGAATTTTAGACTTCCAGTGTAAAGCGACAGAAAATGGCTATGGTGAAAACTTTTTGCAAATGTAACTTCTTGGTACGGGACCGTATAGTTTCATGTCGAGTTTCTTTTACGGAAAGTTTGTCCCGTTGATTATATTTTTATTATTCCGGAGCTTTCGGGTCCGGAATAATAAAAATATTATCAAATAGCTTTGATAACCTTCAAGTCAGGTTCTCGAGGACAACTCGCAACCCATGCAGGAATAATCCACAAAGAGTCACTAAGCCAGAACCAAACACAGTAATAAATCTCAGCTCCGCCCCTCTAAGTGAAAGTGAAATGACTATACTGAAAAAAGGACTGAACTTTGTACCGATTCCTAAAGAACCACCCTTTCTTGACATCATTGCCTCAGTAGAAGACAGCCTATCTTCGGTCGATCGATCCACAGAAAGCAGTACAGATTAAGCGAAATTTGTTCACGTTGATCCTAGATCATCACTTCAACACCACCCCAAATTTGAGCCGATATGAGATCAACTGCCTAAATAAACTTAAAACGCAACCTAATAGAATTATAACTAAGGCAGACAAAGGCAACAAAATTGTTCTACTTGACAGAACCACCTACAATCACAAAATGACAACCATCTTGAACACCAACAGTTATACGCCCCTGCCCAACGACCCTACAGAAACGTCTAGGAAAAATCTCCGCTCCCTTCTCATTACATACAGCACAAAACCAGAGAACCAGAAATGATCAGAATAGCAACGCACCTCAAATACGCATCGAATTATAGACCCCCTGAGCTCTACGGTCTTCCAAAGGTGCACAAACCAGAGGTTCCGTTAAGACCAATAGTTTCCACAATTAACAGCACCACAAGTGAACTTAGTAGGTACTTAAAAAAAATCATCAAACCACTAACCGGCAATGAATCGTCCTTCGTGAGAAACAGTAAAAGCTTCGTCAATGAAATCCGAAACTACCATCTAGAACCGGACGAGATTTTGGTCAGTTACGACGTGAAAGATCTATTCCCGAGCATTCCAATCTCAGACACTGCCGAAACCTTATACAATCTCTTCAATACAGATACAACTCTGTCCAGCAGAACTAATTTAAACCCCTTCCACATTGTCAAGCTAGTGTCGTTCTGCATGCAAGATGGCAATTACTTCATGTTTGACAATAAGTTCTACAAGCAATCTAACGGGGTTCCTATGGGCAGTTCACTATCTCCTGTCCTGGCGGAAATATTCATGGAAAGTTTTGAAAAGGAAATGTCCGAAACTGTAGACAGAGAAATTGCTCCACGACTATACAAAAGATATGTCGATGATATCTTCGTCATTATAAAAGATGGGAAAGAGGAGCAATTTCTGCAGTTTCTTAACAGCATCCGGCCGAATCAAATAGTCTTTACAATGGAAAAAGAGGCGAATAAAACCCTTTCCTTCCTGTATACCCTGATTATTCGCACAGATCAGGGACTCAAAACCAGAGTATACAGAAAACCGACACACACCGAACAGTACCTTGATTTCTCATCACATCACCCACGATCGGTAATGCGTGGTATCATCTCTGGCATGATCAATAGAGCGGTCAATTTATGCGAACCTGAATTTATCCAATCAGAATTTAACTATATTACAAAGATTTTTTACAAGAACAACTATCCGAAATTTTTCATCAACCAAGTGTTCAAAGACAAGCTCCACAACCGGGAATCACATCAACCAAACATCCTGCCCGACACACGGTTGGTTATCCCCTAAGTGGCAGGATTAGGAGAAAAGATTATCCGGCTAGGAAAACGGTTAGAATTCCAAGTCTTTTTCAAAAGCTTCCCCAACCTCAGGGCCATTCTCCGAAAGGACAAAACCAAAATCCCAAAAGACAAAAAAACAGGACTGGTATACGCAATCAAATGCCCTTGTTCCGGAGTGTACATCGGGGAAACCGGAAACATTTTAGAACATAGATTCAACGAACATATGAAACGACTTACCACCTATAAAAACGCAAAAAACATTCTCAACAACGACACTAACCCTACAAGACGACGTGGAAGAAAAATCGTGAACCCAAAAACTACCATGGACAAAGCGATACAAGCCTCCGCGGTCGTGGAACACGCCGCACGTTGCAACCAGACTCTCCATCCAAAAGTCTTATGCTACGAAAGCAATTTACGCCTACGGAAAATCAAAGAAGCTCTATACATCAGATACAATGAGACGTACAATAGAGATCAAGGAGCAGAAATAAACGAACTATGGGCAAACATTGTCACCCGCTCTAAATGCTGCTCACTTGACTAAACACAAAAAGGAAACAAAGAACTACGGATAAAAACCAACAAAAATGGGGAAGAACCTTAAAATGAAATTTCTGAAGAAGAACAACATATATCCACAACAAGAAAAATGGCTAGCTGACAGACAGAAAAGGAGGACACTAGGAAATCTACTTTAAAACATTCGACTTTAAACAGTTAAAACATCTCCGCGCAACGCCCATTACATCATTTTAACACCGTGAAGATTCATTACGTCATTGCTTTATTTTAACACCGCTGAAGATGGGTCTCGTTCGACCCGAAAGATCCGGAATAATAAAAATATTATCAACGGGACAAAATTTCCGTGAAAGAAACTCGACATAGTGAACCCATCGCATTTGCAAGTACTTAGAAGAAGGTCTCCACTGAGACCAGCTACAGAAGCAGTAGTGAGTAAACTTTTTAAAAAATTGCATATTAAATTCATTGAACGTGAGGATCTATAATAAACTGGCGCCTTACGGTAGCTTGCCGTCAAGAACTGAAATTTATGCTTATCGTGAAAGCACAATTCTCAAGCCCATACAGAACAAGCAATAAGCGCCAGTTTCGTTGAACTGCTACTACCGCCCAACCGGAAGCGTCCCATTTTAAAGATAGAAATTACGTGAAAATTAAGCGTATATGCCCAACTATGAGAAAAAAGACATAGAAACGCAATTAAAAGATCAATACTTTTGAAGCTGCAAGGAAAATGAAACTTACGGACGACAACTATGAGGAAAAGAAAACGCGCGTTTCAAAACAGCGCTTTGAAATTGTTAAGGACATTGGCGAAACGGACAGCTCGCGTTTTGAACACCTACTGGATATTGCGTTTAAGTAAATCAATAGAGCAAGCTTTTTCAAGAACATCAACTTTCGAGAAAAAATCAATGGGCACTTAAGGTGGTTGCTAAGCAAATTCTTTGCTTGGATGCTTACTTTGTTCATTCATTCCCTTCCTTCCACGTTTACTGTGAAAATATGAATAATTTGACAAGTACTAACAACTATATAAATTCTAGAAGCACTCTCTATACAAGTCGCAATTACGAGCTGGAAAAAAATCATTCGGACCTCCGCTTAAGGTCTGCAAAAGGCGTCATTTCAAGGAAGACCTGATTTGGAAATGAAAATAATAAACTGTACTTCTTTGAAGCTTTCATAGACAATAGGGCAAGTCAACCGAAGCGTTTTGCTTTGCCGGCAATCGATTACATTGCCGTAACGTTCTCGCCGAAGATGCGTTTACCTTGTCCTCAAGCCGTCAGGCAAACAGTGAGCCAATGGAGACGGTATAAAATGAACAGTAGAAAATTAACCGAAACCATTTCACTGTCGGTAGCACAGGAGCAATGGGGAACCAAAGTCAGGGTAGAAAAAAGGGAACCCTAAGCCATTATATGGGCTAAAATAAGCACATAGTAGCCTGTCACAGGGCGGCGGACAAGCATTCACTATCTATCGAACGCCATGCGGCAACGTGAAACGCTGCCCGCAGACGTTACCTATCGATCAGTAGTTTAAAATTCAAATTTTTTGCAGTAAAACCACTTTTTGTTGAAAACTATAATTCACTAAAAGGAATGCAAATAAATCTTACTTGCTTTCAGAGAAAGTTGGCCAACCTCAAAGCTGTCTTGCTTAATCGACCAAAATAGGTTTTATACTGTTGCTAATCGAAACGGAATAGGTTTTTATCATTTATAAAAGCCTACTGCCATAATTATTATTCCAAAAAAGTTTGAGTTTAGAAAATCTGGCGAATATCACACTAATATCTGAGCTAAATCAGCGGAACCTTTATGGGCAGCTCATTATCTCTTGTCTTAGCAGACGTCTTTGTGGAAAGGTTTGAAACTGCAGGTAGGCAAACTGCTCCACGCCTCTTTAAAAGGTATGTAGATGACATCTTCGTGACTATGAGAAATGGAAAAGATGAACAACTTTTATACTTTTTAAATAGCATCCGCCAAAACCAAATTGTTTCAAAATTGAAAAAAAAGAAAATAAAACCCATCCATTTCTTGACGCTTTCATTATTCGTACTAACCAAGGACTTAGAACCAGAGTTTACAAGAAGCCTACTGACACGGACCAGTGCCTCAATTTTTTTTTCTCATCACCAAGGTTCGATAATGCGTGGAATTCTCTCTGCAAAGATTGATAGAGCAAACAGGAAAACGAAATGTATTAGAAGAATAAAAGTAAAATCGGCGGGAACTGGAAAGTCCAAATGCTCGCATTTGCTTCTATAGCTTGCGTTGTTTTCTTTCACTCTCTAACTGAGATACGAAATCGATTTTTAAGAGCATTTACCAACTTTGAAATTCGCTATAATTCTCATCACCTTATTTGGAGGTCGTCGAGCTGCAGCTGCTTGCAAAAGCGACTGTGATTAGTCACGCAACGCTGCCTACGTTCGAAAAAGAGAAACGATTGATTTCAAGCTTATTTTGAGCAGCCAACTCGTGTTGCCTTCGCGCATCGTCAGACTCTCGGAAAGTCATTTTCAATGGATGTTGATTTTATAGTTTTTTTTTTGTAACTGCCAGCAATCTCGACATGCCGATTATCAGCAAAAAGAAAAGCGGCGGGTAGACTTCACAAGTAATCTTGAGCTCGATGACTCTAAAAACTTCGGGCAAAAAAATGTTCACTCTGCAAAACTTTGGTAACACACTGGAGCAATATGGCAATTCAAATTTCCAGCTTCAGGTTTCGCTTTTGCTATTCAACCTCTGAACTTTTACGCCTAGCCGCTACCAACGCGTATAAGAAAGCGACCATCAAAGGCTGAAAAAAGTTCATTGCTTTTCAAGATCTCACTTAGCTCGTAGAAGCGGATGCTGATCTAAGAGACGACAATTACAACACCGTAAATTCAGCTGCACTGGAAACAGAGGTGCCAAAAGGAAGTTAAGTAATTTATTGCACGCCAAGTACGGACGCTTATTTCTGGAAAAGACCGTTTCCATTGAAACGCATTTATCAATTGATTCATTAAGAAAACTGGTTGTCCCTTCGCAGCTATCCTTTAAGGTGATGGACGGATTTGGAAGCGACGGAACGCGAGGAGTTGATGCGAATTTCATTTGAAATGTCCTAGAAGTTGGTCGTAGTAGTAAAGGACACCCGTTTTTGTCAAGCTGACGTGTACACCACCGCGACTTGGGAGTTACACTACGAAGACACGATGGGTCATCGACCGAATTGGTCGCTGCACAACGACGCTGGTAAGACGAATAATAACGGAAATTGGGCCAGGCCTAAAGAGCTCGTTGAACGAACGTTCCAGTTTGCTTTTAACAGTGCTATCTCGACGCAGCAACGGTCGTCCGGAAAATGCTTCGCGCTGCATGGATTCTCCTTCTGCTTCATTCGGCGTGCGCGCAAGGCAAAGAAAACGAAGAACCATCCGGGAAGGCGGCAAACAGTCAAGATAATTCGCTGGCTAGAGGTTGGAACTCCTAAGGAGACAATGCTACACAAACAAACCCAATTGGTGCACTGTTGCAGGATGGGGAGACGACATTGCCTGGGTATCCTTCGAGGATGGTCTACAAATGGTCAAAGAACAGTAAGGATACAAACTTTGCCCGCGCGATAACTTGAGTGGCCAAGTTTTTTAGAAAACGCCCAATGTTCTTGTTGATTCACAAGTCGTGGTGCCCGGCGTGCCAAGCCCTTAAGCCCAAGTTTACCAAAGCAAAACAAATCGTCGAATTGAGCAAATACTTCGTCATGGTCAACGCTCAAGTAAGTCGGCTAACAAATCATACCGCTACGAACATAATGAGTAATAAAACTGCCTCATTTTTTCACCACTCATTCATAAAGAAGAAAAACTAACAAATTATCATTCTGACATACTGCATGAGAGATAGGCTGAATAAATTTAAATATTCACTTCGCTTTATTGTAAAAAGTTAAATCGTAGTTATTATAGATACGAAAATATTAATTGTATTCTATTAATAATGGCTCCAATAGCGGTTGAAGTCAAAATCCCGAATAGGTCGGAAACACTGTGTAAAGTATGGCCTTTTGGGAGTTGAGATAAGGAATATATCTGCGTAGAAGCGTTATCATATCGGTCTTATCTTAGACCACTAATTTCGAACAAGACCAGTATGATAAAGTCTCTACTTAAATACAGTTCTTATCTAGAAGATGCCAACGCGGAACTCTCACAAGGCCACACTTTAAAGCGTTTTTGACCTATTCGGGATCTCGACCTCGAATAGGCATTGTTTTTTAAAACGGAATGCTTTACGCAACCTTTACTCTGAAAACGATTTATTTTAGGATGACGAAGAGCCATGGGAAGAAGTTTACAAGCCGGACGGAGCTTACATACCGCGGATTCTCTTTCTGGGTATTTTAAAATTTTCAACAGCTGCTCTGTTTGATTGAATATTGGAGCATTACGAAGCAGCATCGTTTCTTCAGGCAAGGAGGGCACCGTTATGACGGAAATGAAGAACCCGTCAAGCAATTCGGATCAGTACATGTACTACTACCCCACTCCAACTCCAAGTATGTCCTTTGTTATGAATTCAAACTCCTTACGAACACCTACATTGCTCGGCAAGGGAAAATCATAAACGAAAATAGAATAGTTAACATAATATGGCATTCTTTGAGGCTATTCGACCTTTTATGGAGATAGGGAGGTTAACTTAACCGAGCTTATTTGTACTTGCGAAAGACTTTAATCCGTTATGAAAAAAACAATTATCAGTCGATAACAATGCTACTCTACAGTAGCGCTTCCAGGATTTTCAGGTACATTGTTCAAGATACGTCAGCATTTTTCTGATCGAAAAGCTCCATCTGAATTAAGCTACAGTTGATTAAGATGGAATGCATTAACTAGCAGACTCAAGTTTTAAGTTCAAGAACATTCGCTACTTGTATGAATCTAGTCTCTATCCCATTGTATAAGTGCAGACGCGCACGTAAGGTCGTTCTGCAGTGCATAGATGCTGATATACTCCAAATGGCAGTAAGACACCAGTTAGTCGTTGCCAACAGCTTACTACCTTTTGTTGTTATCAGAAAAAACATAAAAGCATTCAGTTCAAAGCTCAAGCTAATATGGGCATAAAACTTTTGCGCTCGTTATAAATTCTTAGTTGAGAAGAAGAGGCACTCCCACTGTAAGTTGAGGAAACAAGCTTTGAAATGTGAACTTACTACGACATCTTGAATGGAATTGTGACCGTAGAAGGCGAGACGCAGTGCTATTGCTAAAATGAGATGCAAGTCTGCGGATACCAAAAAACGTGAAAACTTACATGGAAAACGTAGGCCGGCTTTCCTTTATTGTGGATAAGCTAATTGAGTACAATAAGAGCAAAACTAAGAGGTCGGCTTCGAACTGAAAATTTTCTGCTGTACCGTATGGCAAACAAGGTAGGCGATCAGCGCGTCGAACATGTCGTATTGCCAAAAGTTGTCGCACCACCTCAAATGGAAGAATAAATATGGCGTCAATCAACCAGCCACTAACTTTGACTCTTTTTAGTCATCAAATCAATGAAAGACGTATTGCTGAAGTTGGACATTGTTGGAAAGGACGTATTAGACAAAATTGACGACGGTAGTGCCAAAGCGGCGGATATAACGAAGCAGGAATTGTGAAAAGCGTATATAATTGGTCGGATGAATAACATGCTTTCTGTTCAATATTAGAAAAGCATGTCGACTCGCCATTAGGAGCTCAAACTAATCAAGACAAAGAATTGCTGCCGTTTTCTTTTTTATCAATATTTTTTCAGTTCGGACAAGCATAAAATTCTTACTCGTTGATGTACAGCGAGAAGAGTTTACATTAAAAGGTGAACAAAATCTTAGAACAGCAACGGCTTACAGCTACGCGTTTGCATTCCGAATTTAAGCTAACTTCATGCTGAGTTCCTAGAAACGAAGGATCAAACCGGTACGCAACCATCCGGGCCACGGCGATTACGAATTTTGGCGCATTCACTAACCAGAGATAATAGCAAACCACGGTATGTCAACTGGCTCAATTCATTGAAGCCTGAAAAAAATAATGGTCGTATATCAAGAAGTAAGAGTATGCGAAGTAAACAATTGATAACAAAGACAAGAACACAAAGCATAAAATAAAAAACAGCTAAGTTAGCTACAGGTCTAAGAAGCGCACGCGCATGAAAACTTCTCCAATTAAATACACCGAAAAAACATAAATATAAACTGTTTTTCCACCCGAAGTTGCAGTGATGGGATCTTGTCACTTGGACGCCCCATGGTCTGATAATTGCAGGTTTCTTTCTAGGAAGCATCCCCTTAACTTGTTATGCCTTTACTGGAGAGCCTAAGCCTAAGCCTTAGGCTTAGGTAAGGGCAGCACAAGATGGGCGGCAAACTTACAGTCTGACGGTGGGATGCCTGGAAGACAAGACCTCAGTGATTCTAAAATTTTTCAAAAAAAATTAAAAACCCGTTATGAAGAAGAGGGAAAAAAATATCTCAGTGACGAAACAAATAAAAGTGTTTTGATGATTTGCAAATTAACCGGCGCGTTTACGAACAAGAAAAGCCGCTACAATTATTATGAACTTACTGTAAAGGAACTTGATAATCAAGTTAATGAATAGACTAAGGTCGCAAAAAGAATCGGATTTGCCGCTTTGTTGAAAAAAATGTTCAAGACTGATAGATTTTCTCAAAAAAAAATTAAACTGAAAGCGATTGGCAACCAACCTCCTATAAAACGACCGCAGATGAAAATCTGGGGCACCGTGGAACTGCCGGTCTTTTCCTTGAGCGCTTTGAAAAGCTCAATTCCTTCATTTATCTGGTTCAGTTCGTAGCACGCGTAGGGAATCTTCATTTCCTTTAAAAGGCGTTTAGCATTGGTACACTGTATGCACGTAGACTTGGAGTACATAACGACCGGGTCGTGGATAATCTGTAAAGCCCAATAAGCCAACGACATATGTAGCAACGCAGAATATCAACCTGCTCCTGAATTAGGGTATCCACGTTTTTGCGACTAAGCGATGCGCCCATGGCGGCAAGTCTGCAAAAACAAAGCAATATTAAGGCGCGAAATGAAACGTCAAAGTTTGCGAAGACGAATTTGATTTCTTGTGTCCTACAGTATGCACATATATTCAAGGTAGAAATTGTTCTACGCAACCAAAGGTACGCGCATGTACGCGCGCATTTTTCCTCCCTACTTGAGCGTCTCTCATTTTCCAACAGATTTAGACCGAAAGTCACATACTACCTTCTCAAAAGGGTTAAACACTTATACGTCTTATGATAATGTAACGCAAAATGCTAATGCACAACATGCGGACGCGAAAGTAGCACTCCAACAAGCCAAACTGTACTACCCAGCAATGCAATGGAGTTTACTGTACTCTTCTAAGAGTGTTTGCAGGTACAATATTCAATGTATTCAGCTTTCAAGCACCTGTGCGTGCTCGCAAGCAAGCCTTAGTGTTCATAAATCCGCCAGGCAGCCCACAGTAGTCTGTTATAAATTACTTTTAGCTTTTTTTGAGTTTAGTTTTTTGACCCCTGCAGTGCTCACAAGTTCGATTTCCGACACGTCTGTCTTTTGTTTAGATTGAAAATTTCGTCGGCGCCATAATGCAAAAAATTTAGGAGTTACTAAACTTGCTAATTTGCAATAATATACGGGCGCTCAAAAAGGACGGAACTTGCACTTTGACGGGATAACGGCTGCCCTGAAAGAAAAGCAACTTCAATAACAAAAACCACTACCCTAAATCCTTCATTGACCAAGTTTTCAAGTACAAACTCCAAAAACGTGAACCCCCTGTTCCAAACATTTCATACACTCCACATTTAGTTGTTCCCTATGTAGTAGGACTAGGCGAGAAAATTATCCAATTAGGAAAAAGATTAGGCTTCAGAGTCTATTTCAAGAATTTCGCCAATCTCAGATCGATTCTTCGTACTGACAAAAGAAAAAATTCCTACAACCGAGAAAACAGGCCTAGTATACGCAGTTGAATGTACGTGCTCAGGAGTTTACATCGGAGAAACAGGCAATACTTTAGAACGTAGATTCAGCGAACACATTAAAAAGCTAAACTGTTACAAAAAAGCAAAAAACATCCTCGACAATAGTGGCACCCCAATTGCTCAACGCGGAAGACCAATCTCAAACCCAAGAATCACCATGGACAAAGCTATTCAAGCTTCCGCTGTGGTGGAACACGCTATACACTGCGAACAACCCCTCCGGCCCAAGGTTCTTTGTTACGAAAGCAACCTGCGTTTAAGAAAACTCAAAGAGGCCCTTTACATCAAACACAACACAACCTTCAACCGAGATCAAGGGGCGGATATAAGTGATGTATGGACAAATATTATCACCCGCCACAATTGCTGCACTCTTGATGGGAACCACAAATCATCTGGATAGAACAAAGGGACAAAAATGGACGGAAATTTTAAAAAGAATAGATTAAAAAAGAATAGACTAAAAAAAGAATAGACAAGCAGCTGACAGTCGCAGAAGAAATCTCTAACAGAGAACTTTAAAATCCTCGGTTTAAATGATGGAAAACGATGCAAGAGAGATCTCCCCGCATACATTACACAGATATTGACCGCTGACGACGGGTCGCGACAGACCCGAAAGCTCTGGAAGTTCTTTTTTCTTTTCCTTTTTTTGTGCTTACCAACGGGACACAGCTACCGTATTAAAGTCGCTGAACTATGAAAACTTCAATATTATTTTTAAAGTTTCTTTGGTGTACATCCTCATGGTTGTAAGGTCTTCTACGGCTTTTCCCGTTTTTTATTGTGCTGTTATCTGTAATTAAACTAAAACAACTGCTCTACCAACGGAAAGATGAGCCGTTATTAAGAAAATGCACAGATATCAATCCAATACCTGTAAATCCAGATATCAATATCTGTATCTGTAAATTTAATCCAATATCTGTAAATCCAGATATCAGATATCAATCCAATATCCAATATAAATGTACAGCTATCAATCCGTTATTAAAAAAATGTACAGATACCAATCAGATATCTATCCAAAATGTTTCCAAATAAAATGGAACCATGCCCAAAATGCAAGAACGTCAAAACTGTTACAATCGACCGGGGTCTCCCTCTTAAAAGGTGCTATTCGTGATCACAGAAAATCTTCTGCCCTACTTAAAAATGCATGCAACCGTTATACACAATTTCTTTCACGTTCAATTAATTTCAATTTCTTGTCTCAGTTGCATGCACATATTGAAAACAGCTGCGCATTAACAAAACTACAACAGATCCAGATCTTAAATAAAAAACTCAACGCTTTATACGGTTCGCGGTCTTGGGAATTTACAAGATCAAACAAACGCACCAAGAACCCTAGCATACAAAGCATTGACAAAGTGGTGGTCAATCTCAGTTCTGCCAACTTGAATGAGATCGAGAAAGGGGTTCTCGCCAAGCGTTTAAACTTCGTTCCCACCCCTAAGAATATTCCTGTTATGGACATCATCTCCTCGGTGGAGAGCGGGCTCTCTCACACTGAATCTGTAAAGGCTACACAGGTCAGAGCATCAATATCAAACATCCTGTTGCAGAGTCGCCCATCATCAACACCTAACATATCCCACGAGGAGCAGCGGGTTATAAAGCAACTAAAGTCGCGCGAAGACAATAATTACTAAAGCGGACAAATGTAACGTAGTGGTTCTCCTTAACCACAGTGATTACAAACAGAAAATCAACAGTCTGTTAAATAATGCCATATACCGCCCTATCCCGGAAGACCCAACTCCTCAGGCGCGGGTGGAACTGAGGGCTTTACTGAATGCGTTCGCAAGTGAAAAACAGGACCACCAGCTTTCGCACATCAGTAACTACATCTACTTCTTAAACAACGCGAAATGTCCTGAACTTTACGGACTCCCCAAGATTCATAAGCCGGGAATCCCCCTAAGACCAGTCGTATCGAGCGTCAACAGCGTAACATCCAGGCTGTGCACCTATCTGAAAGACATCCTAAAACCGCTAACGGGTAAACTTGATTCTCATGTCTTAAACTGTAAAGACTTCTGCATGGCGCTAAAACCACTCCAATTAACACCGAGCAACGTCATGGTTAGTTATGACGTCAAAGACCTGTTCACTAGCATCCCCATAGACTATACGCTTAACCTACTAGAAAACCTTTTCAAAAGAGACACCACGGGACTTAATGAAACTGAACCTTTTTCGCATAACGAAACTGATTTCCTTCTGCATGAAACAAGGCAACTACTTCAGGTTCCAGGACAGGTTCTTTTTGCAAACAGATGGTGCTCCCATGGGCAGTCCACTATCGCCGGTTCTAGCGGAGATCTTCATGGAACACTTCGGGCAAAAGGTTTTCGCTAGCGTAAACCCGGACATAGGCGCCCATCTTCTTCAAACGCTACGTAGATGACATTTTCGCTATTACCACCAAGGGCAAGGAGGGGGCGTTTCTAAACCACTTAAACAGCATCTTCCCTAAAAGCATACGTTTAACTATGGAAACAGAGGTAGATAATAAACTCCCCTTCCTAGACGTATTGGTGATAAAACAGGGCAACGAAATAAGGATCTCCGTTTATAGAAAACCGACCCCATTCTGACAGATATCTGCATTTCACTTCACACCACCCTCTGTCAGTCAAACGGGGTATTGTAAAAGGGATGGTGACAGGGCCCTGGCTGTCTGTCACCCCGCATTTCTTCCGGGAGAATTAAAACACATCCTTCATGCATTTACAGACAACGGGTACCCTCATTCTTTGGTTAAACATATCATCGCCGAATGCAGACAACCCCCGAACCCTACATCCTCACCCAACGACACTAATACTATTGATAATATTAACCCTACTAATCATAACACTGCAATCACGAATAGTCGCTCCACTTTGTTTATCCCCTATTACAACGGCATCGGGGAACGAATCCTACGACTCAGCCGCTCCATGGACTTCAAGGTTCGATTTAAGACATCTAATAGTTTGCGTTCAATGGTGAGGTGCGATAAGATCATAGTTCCCTTTGACAGGAGACCGGGCGTCGTCTACGAGTTACGATGCGGTTGCAACGCCTCCTACATAGGAGAAACAGGCAAAACCACCTCATTGACGACGGAACTAGAGCGTTCCGAAAGCTTTGAACATTAAAAAGTTGAGTGCGTTGATATCTGTACATTTTCTTAATAACGGCTCATCCATCTGTTGGTAGAGCAGTTGTTTTAGTTTAATTACAGATAACAGCACAACGAAAAAACGGGAAAAGCCGTAGAAGACCTTACAACCATGAAAATACAGCCCGTTACAAAACATCCCGTTTTCGGTGTACATCCTATAACAACCGACTGAAGTGTGCGCAGGTGTAAATCAGAAAACAGACGGAACTAAAGATTCTGTTAGTTTAATAGACGCCATTTAAGCATAAGAAGCAGTTTATCTTCGTACGGTAACTCTGAATAAGGTTGGCGTAACGAAAATTTGGTATTAAAAACTACGTTTGGTGTTTTTGCTCCAGTAATTAGTCAAAATATTAACGGAAGCCAATTTCAACCGGCGAAGCAAGGAAGGAAAGATTAAAATTTCACTTCGACGAAATAAAAACTCAAATATGGAAGTTAATTCAGCTCCATAATGAGTTCTTCTTTTTCTTCTTCTTTAACGGACGTGGTTTCCATAACTTCCTCTTTCGTAGCGACCAAACCGGCAGCTGGAGACTTCAGTAGAGCAATATTCTTACGGGCATTCTCCATAGCGGAGCTCTTTCTTAGTTGAACTCCCTTCTTCAGCCTACAAAAAGAAGGATGAGCGATGTTACGGATGAAAAAAACCAAACAAAGAAGACCTATTCTTGATGAACAAATTTCCCCGCTTCACTTTGATCTCGTGCAACCGCTTTAATGCGTCAACTGAAAAACGTGCTCGAAATGGACACATCTAAGGCAAAGGCGATGCCTACCTCCTTGTGACCACAAGTTGCGATCGTACCGTACTAGCTCATTGGGCTTCTTCTCGAATTCAAGCGACAGATCATCAGTCAACTCTTTGTTACGATATTTTCTGCTCGCCTTTGTCCATTTAATATTTCTCGGATTACGCTTTAGCTTGAAATTCTTATGACACTTGCTCCGACAAAAACGGAATATCTGCCAAACTGAGCGATAACAGGCAGCACAGCGGGCAAAACGCAAAGCTTACCCGACAATCGTTGCGAACAAAGCAGATCCCGTGCCCGGGATAGATGGTCGATGAGCAAAAATAACACTTTTCAAGACGCATGGCGCCTGGAGACGCAAAACAACGTTGCCGCCGCTACTTTATTCCACTTTTTTTCCAAAACTGACGGCCAGTCACCAGTAGACTGTAAGAGATTTAAAGATTTTCAAGATCAATGAAACCAAAAATCATCAACTCTTGCCTACACGCAAATACGCATTGGCTTAACGCCACTGTGATTTAAAATAATTAAAACAAGCTTGTATGTTTGTTTAATTTAAAAATTTTTTTTATCCCAATTTCACGATTCACATGATTTGGCTGCATCTAAACTTCCAAATCAGCGAAAGCAATACTCGTAATCTGAAATGTAGTCCTAGCAATTTTAAGTCGACGTAATTTTTGCTTTTTTAAAACTATTCGCAGTAAGGGCAGCAGCTTACGAGGAAGCTTTTAATCGATTAGTGCAAAGCCGATAGAACCTACAGCTTTTAGCTATGTGGAACTAATTTGCTCCATCAACGTAACGTCGTTGTTTCGAAAGCCGCGCGTTGAAGCTAAAGGGTGCGCTCCTTTTTGTTGGCGTCAAAACGTTGCGCATTCGGTCAACCTACAATTACTTAGGTCACTTAACCTGAGAGCGCTGACAGGCATACATACGGCTAGCTCGCAGTATTTAAAATAATTAGCTTGAAAACCTTTTGCCTACAACAAAGTCCCTATCGGAAAATAAAGACTAATGCTTATGTAACCTGCGCATTTCTTACTGTACGTTTTAAGTCTGCTCGTGAAGCTTATTATTATGCAAATACAATGTAAATAATTATGACGCAGCCGCAAGCGAGCACAAATGACAATACATGCGCGTCCCGTTACGTCTCATTTAATTTTTGATAAGGAATAAGCAGTTAAGGGTCGAAATGAGACGCGATCGAAGAGGCAGAGCAATAATTGAATACGATTCACGCTGAAAACGCTTCAAAGGCGAAACAGAACTTTTTTTTTTACAACAGCCAATCAAGAGCAAAAAATTTGCATTGTATACGCAACTTCTCAGCCTCGGTTCGCATAATTACGTATGCACTCGCAGGCAAAAACGTTAGCGCGCGTACTGTACGCGTCATCTGTGACGTCACTGTTTTCCACGCAAAAAAAACTGTTCTGGGCGAATAGCGCGAATAAAGCAGCGCTGGCATTAATTTTTTTTTGCCGAGATGAACGTGAGGAAAGAAGGCGCACTTTTATCTTTAGCATGCTTTTTTACAGTACTCGATTTGCCTGCGTATTGCTTCTGTTTACCGTGTGATGTCGAAAGTTGAGACAAACATTTTTCGTGGAACCGATCAGGTAAGCGGAGGTGTAATGGTATCCTAACGATGAACAAATCGACTGGACGTTATCTGGTTCCCGGAAACTCCCTAATGACCATCCCGTTGGGCGAGCAGAGTAGGCAATTGTTGTAGCTCTCCGTTGGGCTTAACATATAGGCGCGACGTTGCAGTGATGGCAAACATACTTCCGCGAGTTGGCTTGGACGATTCGGCGCCAATCAGTTGGGATACATTGCTTTTTCATCCAGCCGTTTACGACGAGGCTTGTCAAATGCAAGCTACCGCTTCGCCCGAATTGGCTGCCGTGCTTATTCAAGCACTGAACAAAGTTGGCCTCGATCGATTGTGCGTGTGTACAACTTTTGCGCGGTAGATATTTGCCTTAAAGGTGGTTTACCTTTTAGAACGCATTTCAAAGCTCAGTTCCCGAAAAACAATTGGGCATTAATTCCGCAGGATCCGGAGGCCGACCTACTCTACAACATTATGAAGGATCTGAGTCCATCAATTTTCGATTCTTCGTCCAACACAGTCGGCTTGCTCTCGCAGGTTTGTCTTGTTAATGCCATTGTCAGTCGTAGCCGTGATGGAAATGCTCGCCCTGCCTATGTTTGCCCTTATTGCACGTTCACTGTTGTTCGGTTGAATTTTTTTGGAGTTGGATTAAAGCCATTGCATCCATCCATCCATCGGGATTTTATGGCGGAGTAAACTTTGTGATTATGCCTTGTCCAATTGACGCTTATTCGCGAAGCATGCACAGCGGCAGCGCTAGAATGTGAGAAATAAAAAACAATCATTGGTTGTCGGGGGTTCATTCGCGCGCGCTCACGCTCGTCTCTTTCATTCCATCGTACGAATGAAAAAAGCTTGTTGTAGCATGACAAATCCGGTAGCAAACCTTGGCGAAGTACCATGGGCAAAAAGCATTGTAATTCTGTTTCGCTCCCATTAATCTCGTACAATACCATTCTCGTTCCTAACCTGCTTTGCCGCTTGTTAATGTCGTCTAGACGGTATGCAATGGATACAGCCATTTGCTCGACAGTTTTAAATTTGCATAAAATGCGATAACCAGTAAGCGTAAACCTGTTTGCCGCGGGTGCAGGCATTTTTTTAGAAGATTATTTGTCATCTCTGTAAACGTACGTATGCCAAGCAGGTTGGGTTGCTATACGCCAGCCAGCGATCGTGCATGTAAGGTGTTCCATGGCGCTAGAAGCCCTTAGCAATACGATACGAGTTGCTAAGCAGCGCGCAGCTGACCGTGTTGTTCATTTTTTCCAAGGTGAAGATGCAATATTCCATCATTTGATTTAGGACGACCGTGGGACAAATGACAAACGATTTTGTAGCGACGAAACTGAAGTGGCGGCAGTTTGCAAACCGACGTTACACTCGTCGCGGAGAACACCTCCCGTTTCGTCGGTAAGCTTTTTTGTTCGCTTTTTCCAAAGTGCAATGCTCATTCCAAGCTTTATAAGCCCGAACAGCCGGAATCATTACGAGCTGCTTCCCCTAGCAGAGCGGCTTTGTTGAGAAAGAGGGAAAATGCTTGTTTGGATTATAACTCTTCCGTCATGGAAGAAGCTGTTCGGCAAAGAATCGTGTCCATAGGAAAGCAACCGAAAGCATGCGCGCGAAAGAAAAAGGATTTAGTTTCTGAATTGTTCGATTCGCTTACTCCTGCGTCCCAGTACTTCGCTGAGGGTTCCCGAAGGAGTCGAGCTGCTCCAAAATCGTACAGCGAAGAAGAGTTGGCTCAACTAGTGCGTATCCGACGACGTTGCTTGTCCAAGTTTTCTAGCTTACTTTATTTTGTCAGGTTATCTACGACCAATACGAGTCGGACATTGATGACGGACTTGTGCCTTCCGCGGAAGCTTTTCCTCCCGTCACCATAAGTAAACCTAAAGAAGAAGAAGAAACAGATATTCCTGTTGTTGAAGAACGGCCGCTGACACCTCGAGAAGGTTCGAGCAGCCTTACTTCTTTTGAAATCTCACCTATGCATGCACAACGGGTTGAACCATCTTTAAATGCTACTCCTACTGGTGAGTCGACGCGGTTAGTCAGGTAAGCTTACTTTTAGTAATCGAAGAGCGAGAAAGGGAATGGAGCGAAATATTGAAACGCAAAAAGGAGAAGCTTCGTCTTCGTGGCATTTCAAAAGCTACAGTAGACGTCGCAGGTAAGCTTAGTTCTTTTGTAACTTTTAAGCGCTTGTATTGCCGAATAAATAAAAGTAGTATTGTAGCAGCACTTTAATCTTTTAGTGCTACTCATTTCCTTCGACAGCGGCGTGAGTTTCTAAATTTCTAACTCCTACAATAACTAATAATAATAATAATGATATGCGTTGTCTGTAGTTTGGGTGCGTTTTATCGGTGAATTCCGGCGTGATTATGATTAAAAACGTTTAAAACTAAGTTTGCCGCCGACGGAACGAAAAGATTTTCCTTTGACAACTGTTATCCCAAAGGTTTAAGACTCGCTGGTCGCTTGCAAGCAGCTCCTCGGAGTCGTGGCACATTTTCAAATTACCGTTTATTAGCACAAGGCGTTTACGCAGCCAGCGAAAGATTTTTGATTTATTCAAATTGACAGTATGGCCTTTGTTACTTGATTCTCTTTTGCGACAGTATGCTTAATTTAAATATTCGTAACGCGTCGTTAGAAAATCCAGCCTAAATAAATTGTGCGTCGCTGGTGGAAGTTGCCACAACGATAAGCTTTCTCAGCATGACCAGTAAGTGCGCATTTGTCGATGATGGCTTGCCATTGTCTCCAAATTCAAGCTTATCCTGTATTATGGTTGCCGCTGGGTCTCTTAGTGCGCAAATTCCCAGAAAAATTATTTTTCCAAGACAACAATCGCTTTTCTGTTAAGTGCCAGTGCTTTTTATGTTCCACCATTCCGCAATCAGCGTATTTCAACACTTTGTGGTCGCGCTCCTCTGCCTTTTACACGTCATCACTCCGCCTACGCGTTGGCATTGCTTCCACTGCGTTACAATATAAGGCTTCCCGCTTGGGTATCGAGTCTTCGTTGCCTTTTATGCAGTTTTCGTTACGAAATTATTCTTCTACTTTTCATCGCCAACGTATTGTCTTGGGATGAATAGTTTGGGCAAGTGACGCCCTTCCAAGTTTTCTTAACGCACTCATTTGCTTTACTATTTTCGCTTTTATCCTGTTTGCCAGAGCAGCACGCCTTGTACGAAAGCTTTCTGTTTGGAAGAACTATTAATACGCAGCTGTTTGTTGTCGTTGCGTTGTTTTACGCTCTCCCCCGAAGGCAATTGACTTTGTTGCGCCGGTGGTTGAACAACCAATCGACCAATGGCAGTTTGATTCCGCAATGTTCATAAGGAAACCAGCATTTTTGCTTGTCGTCTTTGGTTGCTGAAATCTCTCTTACTTTTTTAGTTTGCGTATTTTTCTGCCCTAAGCTCCTTCCTATTTTTGGCGGCTTACTGTGCCAAAGTTAATTTGCATATTTTGGCTTTTTCAATTGATTCAATCAATTCCCTTCGTCCTGTACGTGTTCAAGCCTCTGTTTATTTATGATTTTTTTTGTTTAAGAGCGTCGTTAACTTGAAGCGACCAAATGATTAAAGGTTCACTCCAGTTCCGACTTTGTTTTCATTGAGCTTGCAGCGTTTCAACTGTTCGATTCTAGTAATAAACTACGCAATAACGTAACAATACGCGAACATGAATGGCCGCAATGAACCTCAAAAAGGTTTTTTAATTATTAACCGCCATTTGTTTCGTCTTTGAAGTCTTCGACGTATCGTCTGCCCTTCTATTATTGTTTTCCGCCGAGTTGCAAGTCGGTTCCTTAGGTGACAAAACTGAATAAATTTTTTTTTACTAGAAAGCGTAGTACGCCTTAAGCATTTCCTTAATAATTTTTTCTGAATGAATTCGAACCCAATTTCTCTCAATCCCGTTCGCTGCTTTTGTTCGCCAACTAAGTTTTTCATTTCTCGACCATCGCCTGAAATATGGACGAGAAGCCTCTCGAGTACGCGTTTAGACTTCCATTCTGTTTTTTAGCGTTCGATTGCTTACGCAAACTTTTATGAATTACGACTTTGCGTACTAATGTCATTGACAAGTTTCATTGATGAATGCTTTTTAGAATTGGCGGAGAACGAGTCGTACCAGCGATTTCTTTCCTTAATGGACAACGTTTTTGAATTGCCCGAGGAAATTGAACTGGCCACTCCGGGAGCAGGTTAAGCTCGCGCAGTCGGCCTATATTAAGATTTTTTAATTTTTCAAATTCCTCTCAGCCGCTAACGAAGTGGACGTACCGCCTGAATGCCTTATTTCTCGTCTTCTGCTCAGCGATCTTTGTACGGAAATGGCAAAGCTGAAGGCTATTGATGCTTTGCACCGAATTCCGGTCGAACGCTTGTGCAAGTTGATAGCTGTACTCGACAGGAACGTTAAGGACGGCATCAAGTTCGCGCCCGCCCTTTGGACAGTAGGACAAAGCGCTAATATACTATGCGCAGGTTCAAATTTTTTTTCTTCCCTTCAGGCGATTGAGCAAGGCGACTGCGTTAGCCGAGAAATCATCGACGATCACGTGCAAAGATCTTGCGATGCCGCCCACGCGATCACCATCCTTATGAGCAGCGCATTTATGCCCAAACAAATCTACATTGAGGATACAATCGAGACTGTGACAACATTTACAAGGACAATCCTTCAATCGGTCGTATATCCCGTATTTGACCCTCAGTATCGGCCGGCTAAGGAAACTAGCAACGCCAATGATGGTTATTTACCTATTTTTTTAAATCTACTTTTAATAGTTGCCTAACGTAGATGGAGGAAAAGGTACTAATGTTCAAACGAAGAACGTAAAACGGTCAAAAGCTCCCGCGGTGAAGGATCGAGTCGTTTTGCATATTTATTCGAGAGTTGCGGAGACAATATCCGACTTGGGCGAATTGGTAAACATTCAAACTTTAACGGATACTTGCATTCTTCAGGTGACAGAAATTTTTGATTGACCATAAAAGTTGACGCTTTACTTTTAGCTATCAGTTCTTGGTGTTAGCGCTTTTTTTGTGGAGAATCTGGGCGATCTACAGCTAAGCTCTTTGAGGCTATTGTCCAACATTTTTGCCAATTACGAACGTCACAGACAACTAATATTGGAGGACATTTTAACGTCCGTATATAGGCTACCTTCGATTAAGCGCGGCTTAAGAACTTACAGGTTCAGTACTTGTTATCGCCTCGTTGTCGTCGTCGTCGTCGTCGTCGCGCTAAGCGGTTTTTTGATTTTTCAGATTAACCGGCGAAACTTCAATCCAAATGGTCACCGCTCTAATTATGCAACTTATTCAGTCGGTTATTTGCGTTGCTTTAAATACGCAGGAAAGAAACTACTTTGACGAGCTGGAGAATAGGCTGATCAACATTGACACGGAGCGACCAAAAAGTGCGGAAGACGTGAGCACCGCTGTACTGTCCTCCTACGAGACGGCAGTTTCGACGGCTCACGGATTTTTGACAGTCTACTTGAAAAAGTAACAATTTTTTTCTCCATTAATTTTTACTAGCTGGATATGGGCAGGTGTACGACCAAGTCGGACGAAGACTATCGGCCGTTGTTCGAAGATTTTATTAAAGACTTGTTGGAAGCGTTGAATCGACCCGAATGGCCGTCGGCCGAATTGTTGCTCAAGCTGTTGGCTACAGTGCTCGTTAAGCACTTTGCCAACAAGCAGAATGAAATTACAATGCGTGTTGCCAGCTTGGACTATTTGGGCATGATTGCAGCCAGCATACGTCGCGACAGTATGCTGGCTTTGCAGGATGCAAAAATAGTCAGCGAAATGGTGGCTCGACTGAGCCGAGACAAGCTGACCGATCCTTTCGAAGTGTTCACCCGACCAGACGGCGTAGACGACGAGGTTGATTTTTTTAAATTGCATTCATTGTAAGCATTTTGATAATAAAAGTCCATTTCAGGCTACCGTCACTGTGTTGATTCTACAAAAGGCGCTCAACTTTTATTTGGCCAATTTATCCAATCGAAACAACTCAATTGAGGTTGTTCTTTCGTCTTATACTTAGTTATAGTAACATTTTTTCAATGGTAATTTTCTTTGCCAGATTGCTCGTAGGTCTCATATTGCTCAATGGTTTCGCGACGTAACCAATGATCTCGAAAAAACTATGGCCGCCGGTAAAGGTGATCAAAACGCGACAGGTAAATCTTTCCCTCAGCGCGCGCTTGTTGTCCCATTTCCATCTTTGTTCAGCAGTCGATGATTTGAGTAGCAAAGCGGTCGATGACCATAAAAAGTTTCAACAAGCCTTTCAAAAAGCATCCGCCGCCAAGGAATACCTCTATTCACTTGTGAACATCGACGAAGACGTATTTGCCTACGTCAGGTTGCGGTACGTTTTTTCGCGGCAAACTGTATTGGAAAGCGCGGCTTTGTTCTTCAATGTTATATTTTTTAGGCGGGAAGATTTCCTTCTTACCGAGCAGCAAGCCTACATTGTTGTTCGCTATTTGGCGCTTCGTCGACCATTGATGCAAAGTTTCGACTACTACTTGGGACAGGTCCATTCTGTGTTTTTTTTAAAGCTGACGCATCGCGCTTCGATAACCGCTTTCGTTTTTTCTTTTCCTTCGAAATATGTTCAGACGACGAATTGTCGGTTGATTCTGAGCAGTTTCATTAACGGTAGTGAGGTTACTCGTAACTCAATTTTTCTCAATGGGCTGTGCGTGAATGGAACGATTCATGAATGGGTTTTCCAATTTGTACAACTCCTTGTTGGTCTTCTTTTTTCTTTATCTTCGTAACGGGTTTTTCTAAATTTTTCTTCTTTTTCTTTCTCTTTCTTTTCGCGGAATTGCAGTAAACGTTTAACAAACAACGGGTTAAAATTCCGCGAAGAAAGAGAAAAAAAGAAGCAATATTGCAATTTAATAAACAACAAGGAGTTGTACAAATTGCAAAACTTATTCATGAATTGTTCCATTCACGCACAGCCCATTGAGAAAACTTGATTTACGAGTAATCTTTACTTTGACTCGTTGTTTATTAAACGTTTATTGCAATATTGCAATAAACGTTTAATAGACAACATGAATGGGCGATTTATCTTTCGGTTTCATTAACGGTAGTGAGATTAGTCGTAACTCAATTTACTCAATGGGCTGTGCGTGAATGGAACAATTCATGAATGGGTTTTGCAATTTGTACAACTCCTTGTTGGTCTTCTTTTTTCTTTTTCTTCGTAACGGGTTTTTCTAAATTTTTCTTCTTTTTCTTTCTCTTTCTTTTTACGGAATTTTAACCCGCTGTTTATTAAACGTTTATTGCAATAAACGTTTAATAAACAACGAGTTAAAATTCCGTGAAAAAAGGAGAAAAACTTGTTAGATTCACAAAGCGATGATTTATCAATGGTATTCGCTCATTCAGATTCATTTTTTTATGTTTGTCCTTTGCGGAAACGACCCGTAAAAACAGTGATTACAAAGGCGCTTTCATGAATGGGCGATTTATCTTTCGGTTTCATTAACGGTAGTGAGATTAGTCGTAACTCAATTTACTCAATGGGCTGTGCTTGAATGGAACGATTCATGAATGGGTTTTGCAATTTGTACAACTCCTTGTTAGTCTTCTTTTTTCTTTATTTTCGTAACGGGTTTGTCTAAATTTTTCTTCTTCTTTCTCTTTCCTTTCGCGGAATTTTAACCCGTTATTTATTAAACGTTTCTTGCAATAAACGTTTAAGGTTAAAATTCCGTGAAAAAAAGAAGAAAAACTTGTTAGATTCACAAGGCGATGATTTATCAATGGTATTCGCTCATTCAGATTCATTTTTTATGTTTGTCCTTTGCGGAAACGACCCGTAAAAACAGTGGTTACAAAGGCGTTTTCATGAATGGGCGGTTTATCTTCTACAAAGTTGCTCGTATGCGAATGGTATACATACTGTTTCTTGTTGTTCCATGCAGATGCCGAGGGAAGGAATATGTCGACCGAAAAAGTCCATAATTGTTTGTATAGAAAGCTTATTCCATTTAAGGAAGGCAAAAGACGGCCTGTACATCCGTCACCGCAGTATGCTAAGCAGGAGCGGCGTCACTGATGTGAACGACGTACGGGCGCCCTTTATTCACTACGTAGACTGTTGCTCCTTAAGGACGCAAACCGATATCCGTCAAAACCAACCCTCACCCGTTTATTTGTTTATTTTTACTTATAATTATTATTCAACCGGGTTAGCCAATCATTAGCGTGCAAATGGAAAAGTGACTAATTCAAAAAAGTTCGTAATAACAGTGAGTTTAAGGTATAGCTGAAAAAATTTGAAATATTGCAACTTTCGGGTCATTTATCATGCGTCTCCATTCTACCGTTGATATTTTGTGATGCTCATGTTCGATAATCTCTCAGCATTTACACCTGTGCTAATCGGCATCCCGCCATACGCCGCGTATGTACTTACGCAACTGGAAAACAAGTGGTCCGGAAGGAATAGCCTTTATCGATCTTGAAAATTTGCCACCATTTCAAAAATGTAAAAACCTATACATTATACGGTCGAAAAGTAGTAATGCGTATGCTTTACAACGTGAAGGCTTAAGCGTAGTGCCTTGTCGTGTATATTTTCTTTTATCAGTTTTGATTTTCAGATAACCGCTTATGCTCTTCATGTGCTCGGTAACGTGCGTGAATGGGATAACGGTCAAGCTATAATAATATTAGTAGATGAATAAGCATGTTCGTCATTATGACGAAGGCTGAGTTATCAATGCTACGCGTAAGTATTAATATATAGCAGTCGGAAGTGATTGAAAATTGGTTCATTGACTTCGCTAGCAAGCAAACATTAGTTACTACGACGATTTTGTAAATCAACCTTAAGAAGCCAAAAGAAGCCAAAATGAAATTATTCTAGTTGAAATTAAATTCGTGTTCATTCTCTTAAGCTTTTTTGAGCGAGCGTGCTCTCCTTAAGGTATTTTACGCCAATGGTTTCTTTCTTGCTTACTCCTTAAGAAAAAAATAACTCACGATTTGCATATGGGTTAGAAGTAGCCCGGAAAGAAGCTAGAAATTAGTTCCGCGTTTGGGCTAGAGGGAGACAATGCCAAAACCGTCTAAACTTCTTGGCGCTATTTTGAATAGCGTTTAAAGGAGACCTCTTTGAAAATGTTAACTATTTTATCTTGTTATGCAAATTTCTATACATTATTTCGAACTTGTTAACTTAACACACCAATCATTTGCGCGTACATTTGTAGTAGTCATATTATTGCTGGGTTCCGACTTGTATAAACCTCTGAATTTTGACAAAATTTTACTCACTTGTCTAAAGCGTGTCGTTGCATTGATAGACAAGGAATTTTCAAGATTAAGTTTGCCATTTTTTAGATACTGAGAACGCTTGGCGATACGGCTGTGGCTATTCGAACGAAAGGAATGAAATGCTTAAGCTCGTCGGTCGAAGTGGATCCGGACCTTTTATTTTCGGTTTATAGCAATATAGGCTTCTTGTAACCAACAGTCGCTAACATAAGCACCGTATACTGCAGGGGAATATACAAGTGACGATAATGTCCAAATTGCGCGATCAAAGTTCGAACGTTCGGGAAGCGGCCGTTGAACTTATAGGGAAGTTGTTATCCGTTCGACCGGAAAGCGTCGAACTATTTTACCAAGTGCTAACGGACAGACTACTAGTAAGTTTAATAGACTGTAATAACTTGCTTGCTTCTATACGCTAATGTACGAAAGTTCAAAAAGTCTCGCACTAGTCAGAGCAGATTTTTAATAAGTTTCGCTCCAACTAGGATACGGGCATTAGCGTTCGGAAAAGGACAATACGCATTTTAAAAGAAGTATGCGAGCGCCGTCCGGACTTTGAAAAGATATCAGAAATCTATTCTCGCATTCTGCGACGCGCCAGCGACGAAGAGAGCATTGTAAAGCTTGTTGCCGATACCTTTCACGCGCTTTGGTTCAGTCCGTCGCGCGATCGAAACTGCGACTCGCTGATGAGCAAAGTGATCTCCATAATTGACGTTGTGGCCATCCTGTGCAAGGAAGGTTTCGCCTTCGACGCGATGGAGATGATCTTTCGCACCATACTGAAAAAGGACGCGGACGGATCAGCTTTGCAGGCGGCCAAGCAGATTGTCAGTTGTCTCGTTGAAAATGTACTGGTGATTGAGGAGAGGTTGGTCGACTCGAGCAACAGCAAAAGCTATCAGCGCCTTCTCTTTTGCTTGTCCACAATATACGTGTTCAGCAAGGTGGAGCCGCGATTGATGGTCCCTTATATAGAAACAATGCAACCTTACCTGTCCATGCATTGTACAAACGTAGGCGAAAATTCCGTCTTAAATCAAGTGATGAAAATTGTTGAAATGGTCGTGCCGCTCATCGAGCATCCAAACATTGCTTTCCTTAAGCAAATCGAGGTATATTCTATGCGAAGCTTATTGCTCGTGTACAAATGACCAAATTTGCATAGGAGGCGCTTAGTAGTTTGATAACGAAGTCGATAGCGAGCGTCGTGCAAGCCGCCACTTCTTGTCTCTCCGTTATAGTACCCTTGACAAAGGACTACGGCGTGGTTATTGAAATTTTCAACAAGTGTCGAAGTATACTTGCTTGCACTGTTCCATTTTTCCGCCGTTAATTTATTTTTCTTATTATCTTTTTTAGATATTTTAGAAAAAGTGCAGAGTCAGTGCGACGAGGTGTCTTCAACGCTTCCTTGTCCTCCGACCTTTCGACCAGCTATTCTACGCGCTCTGTTCACACTGGGTTTGGTTTGTCGTTATTTTGACGTAGACTCTCTACTTCCGGTCGACAACAACACGAAGGTGACTTCCTACATTATTGAACATATCTCCCAGCCTTACAGCTCACCTTAATGCAAGCGCTATATTGTAGAGCACTTGGAAGGATCAAGTATTTCGTCAGCTTCTCTTTTTTGCTTGTCGAGACGCCGATGACGTAAGGGCACGGGCTATAGCCGGTCTTGGTACGTTCGACTTGAAGTGGATTGGAAACGAAGATGTCAAAGACATGAATTTAAGGCTCTTTTTGCATCGGCCATCCCGACTGCTTGCTGCAAAAGGGGTTGACAGACTTCTATCTTCAAGTACTGACGTCGGCGGGCAGTATGGGCAAGTTTCGAGTCCAAGTTTTGAGAAATTTGGAAATGTTCCTAATTGAGGAGGAACAAAAGATGCTGCAAAGCTACGCGCAGTGTACGGCGGGCATTGCTTAGCTGACCTTTGTAAATTATCTGCCATCATTTCAGGGGAGAAGAATAGAGCAAGTGAGAATTTAAAGGAAATGGGCGAGTCTACGTCAGGGTAATGGATTACGTCACTATACGGTCGCCTTGAGATATGTATTTTTATTTTTAGCCTCAGCAGCACAGTGATCCAATCTTACTTGCGTGCAGTACTCGACTGCTTTTATAGTGTTAGCTGCGAAGTTCGAAAAACAGCATGCGAAGTGATTGTTCGTACTCTCCAGCAAGGGTTGATTCATCCAGGACAGGTAGGCTTTCCTTTCGTCTCTATATCTATTTTCTTTATTTGTAAAGAAAGTATTTTATACATAAGTAGCGTGATGCAACTGTTCAACAATTATACATAATGTACAGGAACTATTAGTCTACCATATAGACGCGTCTGACGTATCCTTATTCGTTTTGATAGTCTTCCTTTCCTACGAACAGCTCATAGACGCCATTATGAAACGTAAAAGACGGCGCGTTAATCAATCCTTTCATTTTTATACACTGCGGAATGTCATAACGCATTTGGCATCGCTGTCATGCGGTTGAATTCTCAAAATATTCATTCTTGTTTGTTTAATGGAATGGCTGTTATTTTCGCTTGTTCAACTGCTTATTGACCGCCTAGGAAAACCGGTTCCCTCAAATAGACGAACGCGCGCGCGCGCGTTTCTTCAGCCAGCCAAAGTTCCTTCTGACAAGTCGACAGTTGCGCGTAGGCATTCAACTAACAAGAAATGAGCAGCGAGAGGCAATATTCGCTGCCTTATTAAAATGTCCATACTGTAGCCGTCTACGGAAGTGGTTTTCTATTTTAAAAATGCAAATTACTAATATAATATACTATAGTTACTACGAGAAGGGATGCAAAGTGTTTTGCGCGCTGGTATGCTGAAGAGAAAAAAGTTTTTTGAGTTCACGCGCACAATGCCAACAGGGCTATGCGACGTGTCGGTAAAGTTATCGGAATTCTCCAAGCTACGAAACATAAGTTTTCTTTGATCGCAAGCAGACTCAGCAACGCTGTTGCGCATAAGGACTAAGCGGAGAGGCAGTGGCTGTTCGGAAAAAGTTTATATTCAAAAAGGTGTTCCGCCAGTGCCGACTTGACGCGCCTTACAAGATTCTCGTTCAAGCAAAACGCTTTTATTCGTACGACAGAGGGCGGAGGCATCGACCTCCTCAATCCGCATACCCGCGTATATCCAATGTAGCGTTGGGATAAGTCCTCCGAGCAACGCACGTCAATAGGCGCGGTAAATCCTGTAGCGTGGAAGAAAAGGTCGGCGCGTTTACACAACGGTGGGCGAAAAATAGGTATCGAATGCACGTCTTCAATTGTTGCCGGTTTTTTTGGGTTAAAACATAAACAACATTCCGGCGTAGGCTAAGTGTATGACTCACCGCTGTGTCACGTAGAACAACGAAGCAAGTTTCGTTTTCCTTTCGTTTTTTTTACTCGTCATCCACGTGGGCAAAGGCGAAATCTTAAGGCGCACATTGGACATGCGGAAGAAGGGAAGACGGTGGTCGGATTTTGCTTCAAAGCGCACCCTGGAGCTGCCGTTGCTCTTTAGGTGTTGACCGCCGAATTTTCTTCGACATCCGCCTTTTCCTGTAGGCTGTAAAGGAGCTCAACGGGCTGTTGCTTGCAATTTTGCTGTTCAGCCACCGTTGGGGCGGCTATGTAATCCATCAACTCCAATTGAGGATAACTGTTGATGCTAAAGTCGAATAGCACAGCGCAGGCGCACATTATGGTGAACTGAAGAAACAAGGTTAAAATTTCAGCGGCCGTCATTGCCGCCCAACCGACACCCAAATAAGCCAAATTTCTGTAGTCGATTTGAATTAAAATATCGATGACTCGAGAGCAGGCAATGCCTATGATAGCTAAAGCTTTCATGGGAGACAGATGTACAACGTTGGACAAAATTAGCTGAGCAGCCGGAAAGATTGTTAGCATAAAGCTAAGGGTCGTCCGATGAATCGTATTGTGTATGACGAACAAAGGATGTTCGTGCAACGGCCCATTGTCGCGAAAACCAACCGACACGCAATAGACCAATATTCCAATCATAATTTGGGCCCAAGCGGCTCCCCTGACTACCCGATGGCAGTTGCCAATTCTGCGCACCTCTTGAGCGCTCATGCTAACTCGACTACCGCTTGCGTCGATTCTGTAAAAGGAGCAAAGTCTGCCGAACAGAAATGAACCATATATGGACATAAGAAGGACCGCAATGGCCAGCGTTGCTTCGAAAAAGTGCAAAATGCTGCCGGCGTGCTCCACTCTGTAGTTGCATTTGTGTCTTCCGTAAAAGAAGAGATCGCACAACTGCGAGCCGAAATATTCATTCTTGGTCAGGTACAAGTAGGTGATCACGTGAAACATGGTGGCGTGAAAGCTGAAAATCAGCAGGATGGTCACAACTGGTATACAATAGAAGCTGCGCCTTTCAAGGCGAATCGACGCTATGGCAAAAGCACCCGCGGGGATCAGGTAGAAGGGAAGTTTATGCTCGCTTGGGTAGAAGACGTGATGAAACGTTCCGGCATGCACGTTGACAATGTCTATTGTCGAGAAGAGGGCGCCGGACAGGATGAGGCTCAAACCAAAGCAAACAATGGAGGAGCGCAACTTCTTGTCGCAGTCGAGTCGCAAGTTGGACCAAGGAAAGGCTAGCTTGGAAATTGCTTTGGTCAACTTTGCGACCACGAAGAAAACGACAAACAAGTGGAACACCGTAACGGCAATGTTCGAATAGAGCAGCGTGTGCGGTTGAAGCACAATGGCGCTCATCTCGGCTACCTGAACGGTCAGCAGCCATCGATAATCCACCCAAAGGTATTGAACCATTGGATATATTGTAATTATGAGCAATGGTAATCCGCAAAAGGCGACAACGCGACTTGCCGTTCTTGCCGCGTGCATGGTGAGCAGTCCGGTTAAGAGGTAGATCATGTTCCACACCGGTTCGTCCGTTGTATAGTTGAGGAACATGTATCGAGCCGAGTCGCCTAGGCCTTTTAGCCATTTCACCTCCATTACCCAAAAGACCTCCTTAATTAGTCCTGCTAAGGCTAGCAAAAGTCCGGCCATGAAAAGGCTGCAAGACTTCAAGTAATCCAAGTTGGAAAAATATCTATGCGAAATTTTGTACAACTCACGCAACGTGGCTAGACCAATGGCCAGGGCGAAAAGCCCGGTAAAAATATCCATAATGTTGTAGGCCAGAATTGCCTTCTGGGGCAGTTTGCTCATCCAGCGGTAGACGTTGATGCTGGAGCTCAGTTCGCTTATGACGTCCAAGTTGAAGCTGTCGAAGACGAGAGCACCAGCGGCCACAAACATTGTAATCAAGTTCATACAAATGGCCAAATAATGGAAGAAGTTAAGGCGTAATTTTTCCACCAGCATTGTACTTGCCCCAGTGAGCAAGTATACGCACGTGATCCAATGGGTGTTCACGTACTGGATGAGCAAATGGGTTTTCACCGCTTCAAGAGCGGTAGCCACGCAGGCGTTGGTTAAAGCGACCGCTCCATTGCCAATCATCAGCCAACCGTACAAGATAAGTTTATTCTTCGAGATGTGCCTTACGCTGTTGGGCAATTCAAAAAAGTATCCCGTATCCATGATTGCTGCGGGTGTTGTGGTGCTGCTGCGGCGGCGGCTGCTGCCGCTCTTCACCTTAAGCGCGTCAATTAACACACACACACACAGCAAAAGCGACTGTCGCCACTTTCTATTTCGGCAGCATAGTGTATTTGCGGCGCGCTGTAGCGTTTGCCGGTGCTCAACTTGTCGAATAGTAGGTCACTGGATTTGTTTGTGACATCGTTTCTCTCAGCTGCCTATTGTGACGATAGGGTTCGACTAATGGCGTCCCCTCTCTTCAACCGGTTTGCTCAACAATTCGGCAAACCCGTCGACACAACGTAAACGCGTGGTCTTCCATGGCTGAGAGTGTACAGTTGACTTGAGGCGTTTTTTTTCTCTTCCTTAGCTTTTTCATCTTTTCGAGTTTTGCCCACAAGATTCCCCCCAATGCAAATTCGCGGCTTTTTCTTCATTTCTACCAAATATGCGCGTCATATCCGTGTGACGCAAAGCGCCGAATCTGCATAGGCGTAATATTGTATGCGTAGAGCGCATTACGTTGCGACCAGATTTTCTTATGTATTCGCCAGCGATGATGAAAAACGCCCATATGCTTTGTTTTCCTTTATCTTTGTCCCTCAATCATATCGGCTCCGTTCGGCGCGCTGTCTTTGTCAATATCGTCACTTTTGCGTCGGTTATTGGGTTTTAAATTTAATGTTTGCTTTGACGTTTCGCGACAGCACTGTTTCAAATTTGGCGTCAGCCCTCCGTCCTTCCGTTTTTTCAGTCGCTCCCGCCGGCGATGAATTCCAGTATTAATCATACTGCCAACGGAAGCGTCCGAGCGAACTTATACCACCGTCCGATCGGTGTCAACTTTCAAAATTTGACTCGTTTGTTAGCAAAGCGAAAATCTTTTTCTTTTGGTCCCTTTTCTACGCCCAGCGCCCTACGTGACGTCTCGAAGCGTTTGTTTCTATCACTCGCAATATACGGCCGCAGTGGCAACCAACGAACGTTGTTTATGTTAACCCCGAGAGAGCGTCGACCCTTTGCCGCGTTGACCAATTAGACTTTGGTATTTCCATCTTTGGCAAAAGGCGTAGAGTTCACGATGCGAAATCCGTGTAAAGCTTGACTTTTTGTACTACTTTTCGATCGTTGTCACTTTGGTTTCATCTTGAAACCTTAGACGACGTCGTCGCTTTTGTCGCTTGCGCGCGCGTCTTCGTAACCGCAACAAATAAGGCGTTGCAATAATTGTCACGTTGCATTTGCGTTGCCCGGTAATGAAAAGTCTTTAGTTGACGCGTATATCTTTTTAAAGTTTAACTTAACAGGCAAAAATGCTTTTTTCTCCATATTCGGTCTTCCCTGCGAACGAAGGCGCGTACCGCGTTTGCTTAATGAGCTTGAAGTCGTTGAAAATTGTCCACTTTTATAAGTTCCGTACCGGCAACCCGGAATGTGTATGCCATCAAAAGGCAATTGCCATGTTGCTTAGTCAGGCCAAGGTCGGTCGCGTCGACAAGTCTTCGTGACTCAAACGCTCTTCAGAACCCTTTTACGGGCGCTACATTGATTGCATGTTTTCAATTAAATTAGACTATCTCCTCTCACTTCGATTGGTCGTACATTTAATTCTTTATTGTGCCTATAATTTTTAGCGTACGAATTTGGGCTAATTGAAAGTTTCCTTCCCGCGCTTCTTGAATGGTCAATTTATTTTTTTCTCCCGGCTAATCGTTGGAATGAATATGTGCCAGTCGACTAGCTTAGTTAGCGTCTTTTTATGAACGCTCAGTCTCTGACGCTTTGTCGTATTGATTATGCGTGTGATTTTTCTTTTTTTCCTTTATCTCCTCCCTGCATTGTCATCATTGGAAGGCGGAGAGTCGACAAGTTGCCCGCAGCGCGGAAGTACAAGGCTCATGCAAATTTTTTCTACCAAGTCACGTTTTAGTTCACTTTTGCTCCTAATGTTACTGTAGTTTGCGACGGCGTTGCGTTGGTTGCTACGAGCGTATTTTTGCCGTAAGAACGTTTTTTCCCGCATTTTTGTTTTGTTGCCCCCACATCCTTGCATTGACTAATGGGACATGGGATGTACGTTTATTTTTTTAAAGCGCGTTTTGAAGTGCAATTCTTTTTTGGCCAAATATCTCGCGGGGGAAGGAGCTAATCAACTGGATAAATTTTACGGCCGTAAAATTGTCACTTCTTTCCCGACGAACGCTGCGTGTCAGATTTGCGCCTCGATAGAAAATATATGAAATATGCCGTTGCTTACGGCATTCTGTTGATGAGCGAACAGTGACAGAAACGAACCTTTCTTATTTTGCCTCCTTCAATTGCCTATTTAATGGTTTGTATTCATTGTTGTTTGCTATGTGTAATCTGTTTTTTATTTAACCTCTAACCAAAGATCAAAAAAGCCAATGAGTGCCCGCCTTGCTCTTAAGGCGTTGTTGCTGCCTTCACTTCATTTGCCGCGGCAATAGGAGGAACTAAGTTTTTTGTACGTAATGGGCAATGACAACATTTTGCATGGAAAAGTTCACTTGCGTTTGCTCGCGGTCGTTGCGCAACTGCTTAATTCAATTAGTGTTCCGTCTGCTTTGCTGCACCGTTGCAAGAAATTCCATTAACGTTGGCGTGATGATTCGATTGAGCGCTGCTTTGCTTCCGGTTATCTCTGAGATTTCCGCGAGGTCGTCAATAAGTAATTATTGCTACTTCGTTAACGGAATGAGACTTTGTTCCATGTTGACGGCGAAATGAGGTTGCTCCAAGTTATTAACACGAAGCGATAAATCGTCGTTGGCCATACCTGCGAAAAGGCGATACAATAGATGGATATGAAAGGCCTTTCCAAAGCCGTCTCTGTCACCTGCTGCGGTAGGGACGTCAGTCATTGACTGAGCCAACATAATTGCAGCTTTCGTTGATTAAGGCTATCATTCAAATTTTAAAAACGTCCATTCTGAAGTTCAAATTAAAATTACTATTATCATGCCGTTGGCGTCTTAATTCTGTACGCCACTCTGCGCAATGGCGTCTCCTTGGCAACGCTCTAAGCAGTAATGAAAAGTGAAGGCGTTTTCAACAAGCCGACTTGCAGTGAAACCAATTTTCCCATATATGGCTAATTGGACGCTTATTATCACATTATCATATTGTCACATTTCTTCAGTGTTACTTTACGGACTGACAAGAATGATTGTAGAAGTGGATGTGCACTTTTTTAATGGCAATCCAATCGAGCCGGCAACTTCGCCATTCTCTATCGTAATCCTTTCTGTTAAGTTGCATATTTCAAAAAGCGACAATCTGCGGCTTTACCGCGCAACACGAAAGGAAATCATAGATGGCTCGTATTGCGAGAAGCTTTTTTGTTACTTATTCCATAAGCAGTCACAAAGTTTGTACGTGCTAATTTAAGCCTTTTTTAACCATGGCAGTATGACACGTGGCACTAACGTGAAAACAGTAATAGAATTGTTGTTATTTTAATAATTTCAAGGATAAGCTTTCGCTCGCGTATCATTTCAAAAGAGAACGCGGAACTTGAAAAGAAAAAAATTGGCTAATTTGATAACGCTCTGCGAGGTCGTTTATACTCCAAATTGCAAATGCAAGTGGCCGAGCTGTCATATACGGTGTTAACTGAAAGTTATTTTTTCTTGTTTACTGTTTTTGCGGGGCGAACTTCGCTGTCCGCTTCGAAGCATTTTTGGCTTTGAACTCGTGCGCTAATTTTGATTAGGATCGTTTTGATAGCTCAACTTTTTTATAAAGCGGTACGTATTAGCCTGCTTGCCGACTGCTCTTATTGGCAGTCGAAAGTTTGTTCGGTTTAATTATGCAAATATTAGCTTTGCATCCTTGGCGGAACCTTGACGGTGCGCCCTTTGCATTGGACGTTTTGCGTTTACGACTTTTCGCTTTTAAAAAAGGCCGTCGTCTCGGAGCTACGAGCAAATCAATAGTCGCGTTAGGCAATGGTGCTCTGGCGCGTAGAGCAACGCGGGAAGCAATTCAATATATTAATTGCCCTTTTGATCGTTTCGGTTTGTTGCCTTTGGTGAACTGAAAAATTTAAAGCACGCTCTACATTTGTTGAACCAACTGGCAGTGGAGCGAAACGTTGCTGAAAAAAAGGTTTCGTTTAAAAAGTGTTTATTTTTTTCAGTGTATGCCTTGCGTAATTGCAATGACCACTGATCCAGTGGAAGAGATACGCAGCAGTTCGTCGAGCATTCTCAAAGAGATTGACAGCAAATACGCCGGTTTTGTTCAAGTAAAAGTTCCCATTGCTCATTGCGCGCCGTCGCTTCGCGGTGCCATCAAGCTTCAATTATTGCTTCAGATGAAATCCATGGAAGGAATGCGGCAGTCCTACAGGCTTCACTACGTTCTTCAAGGACAAAAGAAGCAGCCAGTTCGCGGTTTCACCGAAACGAATGGCGTTTGTCATGCATCCAATTCCCTGTTGTATACAGTGATGCGGAACAACAAGCAGCACCGTCGCTGCTTCCTACGTTCGCTTCTTCAACTGTTTGACGAAGTGGGGGTAACGCTTTTTTTTTTACCTGTTAACATTTTGGCAATACGTGTTGTTTGCGCAGAAAACAAGTCTGCTTGAACTAATTTACATTGCCGATAATCTGGCAACTTTTCCTTATCAAACACTTGACGAACCCTTGTTCATCATCCACAACATCGATTTGATCATATCAGTCACTGGGTCAACGTTGCTGCAAAATTTTCAATCGGTATTTTTTGGACTTGCAATAATATGATTGCCAAAAGGGAATTTTTCCCTTTAAGCTGCTGCTTCCCGCCTCAAGCAACGACGAAGAGGAGGAGGAGACTGTAGAATCTGTGATGGGTATTGGTTGGCATTTGACTTTGACATTTTTAAAATTGTTGTCGCAGAACGTTTGCCAGCGCACACGCACGCAATGAAGGAATGCATTGACACGTCGCAAGGCATTGTCGTTCTACTGATGTTGAACCAATACTTGAAGGAGTCGTTTGCAATCACGGACGCGTAAGCAAGAGCGAAAAGCGGCTTTCGCTTTTTTGAAATTGTTCTTTCCGCAGTAAGCTGCAAGAATATTCGCCCAACGAATCGTCGAAGCAATACGACAAGAGTACGTCCAGGCGCAATGTGGGCCCATTTCAACCTCGTTACGCGCTCGAATACGTCGAGAAGCAAAGTGCCGGTGAACTGCCGTCCGGTTACGATTCTCACTGGCTATGCAAACTTTACATTGACGTAAAATGATCGGCCGCAGCGGCGTTAGCGAAAAGACAAATTTTTTGAAAAACCTTTTTTGAACATTTAGTTCAAGCAGCTGATGATGTCTTTTGACATTGCCACAACGTTCGAAGAATCGGCCGGCGCCGTTTCGAAGCAGCCTTTTTGCGGCAGCAGCGACGAAGCAACACCAATACTGGACGATGAATCCAGTTCAAAGTGCGTACCTCCTTTTGACGAACACTTGGCCGGGTCGACGTCGTCTCAACAGCGGATAGTGTTGACCATTCATCGAGTGGACAGCAAGGTTAGCTAGCGTTCTAGCAAAGCGACTACAGTGTTCAAAGTGTTTTGCCTCAAACTTCAGAAAGCCGAGAATACATTCGCCGACGTGATGAGATCGTCGAGAACTCCCGTTTCGGGTTTCTCCGTCAGCCTTGGCTCAAAGATGAGCAGCTCGGGCAAAAAGAAGCGTAAAAATAATGCCGACGGGAAAAAGACTAGAAAACGAAAGGTTTCCGTTCTGTCGGATTCAGAATCGGACAGCAGCTATTCCGTCGGTTTGGACGATAGCAATTGTACTTGATCATATTTTTACAGCACTGCCAGTTTTGTATTGTTTTTACACTCTATGGCGCGCGGGCAGTTGCGTGTGCCCATTTCGTACGCACATTGTTTTTATTGTATTTTTTTCTCAAATGTTGTTATAATGCTTTTTTATATTAATGCGTGAACATTGTTCCGTGCCGCCGGCGCAGCACTGCGTAGCAATGCGGCGTAACGCGAACCTAACATTGTCCTCCTGTCGTAAAGCACAGTTTGCTATGCGCTTTTGCAGAGCTGCTAGTCAGGTTTGTGTACGCTTCAGCCATGTAATCCCAATGCCATTCAACTTTTCATCGTGTCTATTTTTGCAATTAGTTCTTTTGTAAAGCGATCAATCATAGTCGTTTGTTCTGCAGACTACGATGCTACCTTGCAGCCCAGCTACTACAAGATAGCGTCGTTTGAAATAACCTATGCTTTCCCGGTTTGCTCGTCGAGAAGCTCAAAAAGAAGATGCATAGTTTATTTCGTACAACGTCGTTGGTTCAGCCGCTCCGTGTGTACTCAGAAGGAAGGCTTTGTACGGACTCTCTTTCTCTATTTCAGGTTAAAGCAAAGAGGCGCTGCCCTGCGATTGCTTTTCTTCAATTGCCTATTCCATTGTTGGATAAATGCTTTCACCCTTTCGCTTCTGACCCGTTTTGGAGGGACTGCATACCTTGTATTGTAGAGCAAAACGTTGTTTGCCTATCCGTCTTCCGCTGTACTACTTCCCGCCTCAATGCGATGGCAGCCGCTAGTTGGCCAGCTACGTGCGTAAAATGTATACTTAACATACCATAGCACGTTGTTGAAGGAAAAGGATCAGCGACTTGTTGTTTCAACGCAGTGTGTCATTGATCATTGATCCCGAACTAAGTCATCGCGCTAAGCAGTCTAAAGGAAAGGCTGAAAGTCTTTATGGTCATCAATACGAATGTTCGACCAAAACCAGCTCCATCAACAATAGAAGCGGAAAATTGAACAGTGTGTACCGGAATTCGTCTACCGATTTATCCATAGAGAGATAGGCTGCAGAGTAAGAAAGAAAGATTAAGAGATCAGGTTTCGCTGCCAAAAAACGTACTATTTTGAGACCGTTACGAGCTGGCCTTCATTGCTCGCTGGCCAGCTGCCAGCCCAACTGGCGACCGTAACGTTTTGAGAAGTCAAAGTTGACACTTCCGCGGCCTCTCTGCCTGCCATTTCTAGCGCGTCATTTATTTTGTCAACCGTAACAGGGATCACGTGACAGCTGGCGGTATAGCGCTACCTTTTTGACGCGGGTTCACCCGAGCTTTTTCAGGCATTGGCGAGCTCTGCTAGACGGACGACAGTTCAACCGGAACAGATGCCCTAAAGATACTATAATACACCGTGTTTTCAGTTGTGCAGCCTATGAGCGTTCTCAATTCGGCTCGAATTGTCCCTGCTGCCAACTCATGGAGTTGACGGAACTTTTTCCTTTCCTTAAAAAAAGTAGTTATATTGTCCTCGAAGGTCGTCGCTGCTGCTGCGGGTGACCTCACTGACAACGGTAAACGGAGGTAGCAAATAGCGACTCCTCCTTTGGGATCGCGTCGGCTCTTTTGTGTTAATATTTGGCTATCTTGTTGCCGCAAGTAGGCATATTTACTCAGCTACGACGACTCCCTGCTTAGTGGAAGATTATCAAAGCGACATTGATTGTATCATGCCTTTCTGCTTCTTCTTCTTAAGCAATCGGGCATTCTGATTCATTGTTCGGACGGAATAGGAAAAGTCTTGCGAGCCTCTTCCCGACGAACGAATATGTCGGCAAAAGTTTTTTTCCCCTTGCGTTGTTTTAATCGAGTTGGCTAATAACCTGCTGTTCGGGCATCCCCATTGCGCGCCATTTTGGCGTTCACTATTGGCATAATTGTCTCTTAACGGGTCAAGGTTGAAAGTATTATCGGCTGGCCAAAAGCGGTGTGAATGAATTCATACCACGCATTGTCGTGCCATCGTACTCGCAACGAAGTTAAGCAGTGTCAAACAATTAAGCGCTCAAGTTTGTCGTCTCCTTAATTTAAGGCAAAATCAATGGCCAGAAGCTTGCGCGCTTTGCCATTATTGCCCAATGGCAGAAGGATTTGCAAAGCCGACCGTGCGCACGTGGCTCTTATTATTCGCCCGTTGACGAAGCGATGAACTGATAATCCCAAAATGGAGAGTGCCTTTAGCGCTTAGGCAACGTTGTCCTTGGTCGCCTTATTCTCGCGCGACCTTTCGCCACTCTGTTGTCCGCTGACATCGTCAAGCAAAGCAGAACATAACACTTCATCGTTAGTCAAGAAGAGAGTGCGAACGAAACGTATCTCTGTTTTTCGTATTGTCTCTATCTTCTGTCCGAACAAACAGCCTCGCTGCACTACAGCCGTCGAGCACCTTAGTGGATTCGTCTTAAAAAAGGTCTTTTGCGTAAAGTTGACTAAGCGTTTTCTCCGTACAATGGCGCGCGTATAAAAATGACAAGTTTTACGGTCGATTTTAGTTGTCGCAAATGCTGAATGAAAGATCATGAACAAGACTTGAATTCTCAAATTGCCCAAACTCGCAAAGCGGGTTGCTCATTCATGAGCAATCGGAATGGATGGAAGCTCTGGTTACGCTTTGCGTTGAAGTTATGTTATCCTGCCGCGTAAATGTTTGGTCAATGCAGGCACTTGGCATCGGTGATATTGCGGGAAAATAATTCATTAATACAATTTGCTTTGCATGGCGTAGAAAGCAGAAATGCCGTGTTGGCAATACGATGAAGTATTAAAGAGCGTAACGGCCATTGGAGTTAGCATGACTGTTTCGATTGTTGTCTCACCTGGTTAATTTGAATATTTACAAGGCGATGATACTTGACTAGGTCGCAAGGGCTTGTGCCGGCCTGTTGCATTCGGCAGATGAGGAGCATTGAACGCGTGACATCTACGGAACAGGCGGCCATAGTTGTATTACATTTCAAAAGACGTTGGGGACTTTGGAATTCCCCTTTGCATGCCATTTCCCTTCAACTCTCCGTGCGTCGTCGATGTCACCGTCACTCGCACGCAATCAACGTTGTGAAGCTTGACAATTACCCCTTTTCCAACAGCTACCCTGCCGCACATAATCGATGCCTGTAAATGAGCCATAAATGGATATAATTGACGGTTGTGCGCGCCTGCTTGGCACAACTGTTGTCGTTTTTATTCCTAACGCGAATGCGAACTAAGTGGACGCCTTCAACTCGCCGCATGCCAACATCAGGGTCGGATTGCTTTCTCCAACCGACTGACCTGAATTTGTGTTTGGACAAAAGGGTAGAGACGAAGGACCAGCCACGGTTCCAGCTTGGCAAACCAGGAGGCAACCGGTTTTTTTGGCTCAGCCGGCCAAGGGAAGAACAGCCGTTCGTTTGGTGCACGGCCATTCGTCATCGTAGGCAGTGAAAAGGAAAAAGTTGGTCGCCTATCTGACCGATCACCCATTAATCAGCGAAACAACGAGCTGGGCTTTCCAGCCCGGCCAGCCGGCGCAACTAACCTTACAGATTATATCAACGACCCTAATGAATGGCTCTCCCTTTGGAGGCAAGTGCCAAACTTCTGTCATGACGTATGTTTGATCAGGCCATGAACGTCAGGTGCACTGCATAGGACAACGAGTGACTATGGCGACGACAACGACGACGAACAGGTTGAATATCCAAGGTCATCGTCGTTGTCGTCATTACGTATCCTATCAGTTGACCTTCCCTGAATACATGCAAAGCCAAGCTAAGCAACCCGCGTATAGGCCTCCCCTAGTTTGCACGAATAAGTGTTAAGCTTAGCCAGTACTCTGAATTACTGCGAAAAGGGTGAACAAAGACAACGACAGGATGCAGGCTTTCCAATGGGACAATAAGTGCTCTTCCGGAGGAGTCCGAGAAGCTTGGCAGACTTTTCGCTACGACTGGACAACTCCTGAAGCGCTTTTCTATCGATGGACACCTAATTGAAAAGTTCAAGCTGGCTTGGAGCTCAGTCGACTCCGCGGCCCCTTCCTGCTTTGCCGGCTACAAGGACAAAAGGTGTTTAAGTCCGGCTCGCCATGGGTGACAGTGGTCAGCTTTTGTTCGAGCCGCCTTGCTTGACCAAAGCGCATTATATCTTCCACTTGGTGCCGCTGCCAGCCAGCGTCCATTGGTTATTGACAAAGCGGCTCAGCTGTTCGACCCTTAGGCGGGCTAATAGGCCAACAAGCACTGATAGAGGCATAATGCCTTAACTAAGTCGAGGGTCGCCAAAGCAAGGGTCAGTAAATGGTTACGCATCGAGGGGCGGAAGGGAATAATCGTTAGGCAAACAAGCACCGTCAACTGGCAACAGCTGCTTGACAGACCTTTGCATACAACTCCGCTAACTTACGCATGTGGCTTTTTGAAGTTTCAGATATGCAAATTTACTTTGAGTGCATTGCCCTAAGTGGGCGAAAGTCGTTCGACCTAAACGGCGCAGTTCAAGTGGGTCCAATTGGTAATGACAACTTGCGCGCTTGGTGGTGGTCACGCAATGTTCAGTCGAACAATGGTCCCTTAGAGACTAATATTCAAGATGGTCGTCGTCGGGTCGTCGAACTGGAGGCTGACGACAGTTTTACCGGCTTTTTGGCTTCGCTTTGTCTTGCGGCAGCGCCCCAAGCGGAAAACAGAAGTGGCCCGTGAGCAAGTCTCTCTTTGAGCGCCGAGTGGTTTCCCCAATAGGCACGATGGCGCTCCTGCTCGGTCGCACAGTTATACTGGGGCGCTTGAAGAGCCCAATTGAGAGGAAATCACTTTTTTCCGGGTCGGCCAATGGCAAAAGAAAAGCTTTAACCGGCTGTCTAAAGTCGCGCTTGCAAAGGGCGCAAAAAGCGAGATGCATTCGATTAGCCGTCGAGGTAATGTTAAGTGGAGCGTTGGAATGACGTTTTTTCGCTCCCTCCGTCCCGATTCCCACTGTGGCCGCAAATCGAATCATCTCCAATAGGGCAGCACGTGATAAGCTTTCGTGAATTCCTTTCTTTTTCAAGAGCAGCCTTCTTCTTGCCAGCCGAAACGCGCTTCATATAACGTCTCTCTCTCTCTCTTTCTCTCTGAGCATTAAACTGGCCTTGAATTACTATGTTAGATAAAAGCGGACGAGATAAAGAGATAAATCGCTTTTCAAATTCTCTTCTCGACTCAGTGGCATCCGGAAAGATAAATAAAGCGAACAGGCGAAGATGTACGCAAGCTTAATTTAATATCGGCGCAAACAGCATCGTTAGTATTAGGCATATTGCAAGGCAGCTCTACGTTGTATTTGAATTTTTCAGTAAACCCTCGTTTCAATTAGTCGACAAGTAGCCAAGGCACACTGGGTGCCACTAAATCCGAAGCTTGCTTGAAGAGTACCGCCAACGATGACGACATCCTTTTTGCCGTAACAACTTTTTTCCAACTTGAAAAATATTCAACTATGCATGGCAGCTGCATGAGCCTGCTGGCAGCAATGCGAGAGTTGACAGAGAAAGGGGGGGGGGTAGATTTACGAAGTTTGCTAGACAAACAATCGGAATTGGGAGCACGCTGGGTGACCGATATGACAACACAACTCGCTGAGCTATTTAAGGCGCCCTGTAAACGAGACAAAGAGACAACTGGCTGAACAGTGCGACCACCGTTGTCAGTGTCGCAATCTGATCGATCTTTGGCGAAAGTACACTTTGACTAATTGCCGACTGAAAGTTAACGCTTGGTGGCATTTGGAGGGCTTCGGCTGCAAACCTTCGGACAACGTCTCTGCTCGATGCCAACCAGGACGCGCATTATTTATTCTTTTCCTTGCATAACGTTTCTTGCCAAAGATGCGCAGCCGAGCTCGACAAAGGCAGGCATCAACCCAAATATACGTTGCGTAAAAAACGGAAAAGATACAAACGCTACTTTGCCAATGCGTTCAACGGACGGCATCACTTTACATTTCCGTATATATTCGCTTAGCAAAAAGCCTTTCGTCGCTTGCAGCGAAGCGACATTGTCTGAATTGCTAATAGAGGCGGCAATTGCCAGTTGGTCTCACCCTATTCTTCTTGCTTTTTACGAGGGTCTCTTCTTACGCAATGGAATTTTTGCCCACCTTTGTTCGCCCGTATAATATCCGAAGGGAAATGGCCAACCGCAGCAACCGGTCAGCGGGAGCCGGCAGCGAAAAGGTTTCGTAACTATTCATTCTACCTGCGCCCCAAATGGCGGTCATCCCGCCCGCCGCATCGAGAGAGTGAGAAAGAAAGACAGACAGTCCCTGTGGGCTGTATATATCAAGTTACCTACGTTCTGGCCAATTTAGCTGTGCCGCCGCCCGTTGGGCGTCAATGAGCTTGCGCAAAACCGGCTTTGCAAAACTGTCTCCCGTTTTGAAGTTACTCAACGCGTAACGATGCCGGCCTCCACCGGAAAAGCCATTGAAAAAAAAGGAAAGTCTTTTCTTTCTTGCCTTTTAAAATTAGCTTTCGGGTTGGTCTGCAACGCCCCTCCGGGCCGTCGTCAGTTCGATCGTCTCTCCGTCGCTGCGAGCACGAAGCTAGAAACTGCTCTTACTCTTTCTCTCTCTCTCTCTCTCTCTCTCAAGCAGTTCCGTCAGCATTAACCTAAAAGCGAGCCCAATGGGGGTCGTTGCACCTTTAGGACTCTTTTCGCATGGCGACTGCGCGAAACCGATTTTCTTTTCTTGCTTTTTTTGTCTTCTTTTTTTGTTGCTTCAACGCGGCAGCGAAAACAATCAATGGGCAAAATGAATTGACGCGCTTCAAGCAATTGCGCGAGAAAAAAACTTTTAGCCGAGCTTAGCTCCTTCAGCAGCTATATCGCTGCTCCACAACCGTTTGCTTAGTGTGTACGGAGGGCTAAAGCGGTTCGCGGCCCAACCGCGTTGGCCAAAAGTAGAGCGAAGTTATTTTCGCAGCCTGCATTTCCCTAAGAAATCGACCAACTTTTAAGCTTTAAACTTGCCAACGTTGTTGAGGCAGCGCCGCGTTGCCCGAGCAGGCGCTAATCGAATCCTGACGGGTAGACAATAAGAAATTGGCGATCGTCGTTAACTGCGCGCCTAAATGCCTTCAGTTTGCTTATTATTTCGACTGCCATTTTTGTTAGCCGGCGAAAGCGTAAACTGATTAGTCGGCTTTGGCGCTTCTCGAAGCTGCTGGACGGCCCTGCTGTGTTATGCTTGTGTATATGTGTGACGCAACGATACGCCTCAATTAATCGTCTATCTCCCCGCGGCGACAGGAAAAAAAGGAGACCGATCGTATCGTGTGATCCATTGACCATCTGCCGATCGCCGCCCCCGAGGTCACATTGTTAAACTGTCGCCCAGGGCGCTGGTTCGCCTTGAGACACCTGCGCGCATGTTCGCCTTCATTGAGATGGCCACTGATTGCTCGCACTGCCACCAAAGGTCGCCCCCTTCCATTGGAAGCAAAGTTGGAAGCGGCCGATCAACAATCGGATGACCGTCCCAAGTGGACCTCCGGCAAAGAGAAAGGCTTAGTGTTTACCCCCGATAGGCCACCCGCTAACAACCGTATTACCAATAACCTGTCGGCTAGCCAACAAAACAGAGATGAATCAGCAATTAGAACGGGGAAAAAACTTTTATGTGCCAAACAATCGGCTCTTCCAAATAAGGTTGTATATTATCGCCCATAGTCAATGCGCTCAACTGAAGAGCATTGCAAGAAAGCTGTCCATTCCGCGCTCGCCTTGTTCGAAGACATCCTTTTGCACCTGAGTACAAGACGAATGGAAAGCAAATGTTTACAATGGCCGGAGTAAATATTTCGCCATGCGCTTATCATAGAATAATGACACTTTGCTCGTTCGCGCAGCGCTTTGGCTGAAGAGAAATAGGAATAAATATAAGACGTTACGATCACCGGCGAGGTTGGGTATCCCTACAAAATGGTCACTCTCTTTTTCCCGCCTCTTTTTCGGATGCTCAGCGCTTCGGTTAATCAATAGCCCTTGGCGCTGACTTCGATAGGCTATTTATTCGCGACGTAAAAGTTTCATGTAGTCGACATGGACGAACTTGTCCGCCGGGAGGAAAAGTCATCCCTACAGTGCTTCCTCGTTCATGCGGTGGCGCGCCAACAAATCAGCCAAGCCAAAAACCCCTTTGGCCGAGCCAACCATTGGTCCATTCTTGTTTTTCCATTTTGGTCATTTGTTTGCACGCCCCTTTAAGCCTCGGCTTAGCGCCTTGTTGAAATCGGTTAAGTGGAGCGCGAGCGAATGGCTAAAGGTCACGTGACGCAATGGATGAAATTTAAGCAGATGGCGGCGACCCCCGAAGCCAACATATGACCGCAGGGCGTAAATGTTGGTGCTTCTTCTTGTCGTAAAAAGGTATAGAACACAGCGATAGGAACAGAGAGGGAAAGCAAGGCGTCGTCGTCACGGGTAGGGACAACACGCTTGAATGACGCGTTGGCCGTTGACAGGTTTCCGAGGAGAGCATTAGCGGAAAAGTAATTGCCACGGTGTTGCTTTTAACCTGACGCGCCAACCATCCGGCGTTCTCTTGCGGAAACGGAAGATCAATCACCCAAACGTGAGGGATCACTTCACCAACAGCCTACCAATCAGCTGTCCGTAAATCAGCGCGCGCCGTTTGCGCCACGGAAGCTTAGGTCAACTTCCCAGCCTATGGTCAACTGGTCAACTTTACCTGCAACCAGTTTTGGTCAAAGGCAGTTATTGACAAAATTCTTCTACCGCCTTATCGACTGATGTGTTAAGTTGTACTTGCAAAGGTACTTACTTACACGCATGCATACACATTACATATCTATATATTATATATATGCATACACTGTTAGCCTTAAGGGGTAGAGTAGAATTTGTGTCGCCATCCTATGCTCACACCGAGGTCGAGCAAAAGAGTGTCATCATCAATCGGCTTGGAATTTGGCTGGCCTCCTCTGAGGCTTGCTGCCATTGGAACGACCGGTTTGGGCTATGGCTTTCACGCCCGGCAGACGCGCGCGCAGGGCTCTTGAACGGTCGCTGGGCCAAGAGTTGCCAATTAACGACCCTCTCGGATAGCGGTTACGAGCGGAAAGGTCAGCGGGTTGGACGACCCAATAGAGGCCAACAAACGGACAGGCGAAGGAGGCCATAGACAAGGAGATTGCCATTGTGATCTCACCAGCTGCTATCAGGAGCGCCCTTCAGCTATTTACTCTACGTCAACGACGGCAGTAGTATAGTAGCTGACCGAAGTGTGATCAGATAAAGAGCAGATCAGTGGCAAACCTTTCCAGAGAGGCCGCAACAGTAGCAAAGGTTCAAATTGACAAAGAGCCGACACGTCCCTTTTTCTCTCTCACTCTCTATCTTTCTCTCACTGATTCAGTCAGTCATTACCAAGTCGAGAGAGAGAGAGAACGTTGACGTCGTTGTCGTATGATTTGATCGATCTCCATGCTTCACGTTATTGCATTCTACAACCTGTCGCGACAACTCCGCGCCAAAGGCATTTTGGCATAGCTGTCACTAGTTGTCCGAGCTCGGCCAACGTCCGTTCATCCTCTGGTAAGAGAACACCTGTCGCTCATCGGCTACGAAGCGCATCGTTTTAAAGCTTGCATTAGATGACCTATACTGCCGCGCTTGTAGGCACAACCGCGTTAAGCATTGCAACAATTGCTCGGGCACCGTCAACTTGCTGCCAGCTAGTAGAAGGGCCCTTTACAATTGGCGTTTTAACGGAAGTTGGCCGCAAATCCCGCCTAGCTGTAGGCTGTCTGCCGCGCGCTGACGATGGCCATGTTTTAGTTGGTAAAATATTTACTTTGCCCAGTTCAAACAGCCTATTTACCCATCACACCAATGCTGACCAGGATTGGAGTTCCTTGGTAAATAATAGTGCGCTGAGCGCGCAGGGAAAAAGAGGTAGAAAGAGAGAGAGAGAGAGAGATAGGCTACCTTAACGAACGGTCGTTGTAGCCTCGGGCGGGGGGAGGGGGTCGTCGCTGCCTTGGCAACTGGACAAGGTCGCCCGCCTTTGAATTTCGAGTCGACAACGGAACGTTAGCATGATTAAGCTTTGCCTTCTTTGTCACCTGTCGCACTTTGCCATGACGGGCATCACTGCGACCTGTTCGTCGATATTGCGCGTGTCATCTGTCATGTTGTATCTTCAAGCGTTCCATACCGCCGCCACTGGCGACCGGACGTGTCCTTCGTTACGCCGTTGGACAATTGTACCACCAGCAACGATGGTTGAGAAGAGACGGTCTGCTGCTCATCAGAACGGGCGAGCATGATGATTGGTTTCAAGAATTCGCGCGTCATTTCGTCAATGCTGATTTTTCCAAGTCGTTGTTGCCGTTGGTAAAGTGACACGCAATCGCAATCGGACGATGACGTGCAACGCAGCTCGGGCAAAACAAGCGACCCTTTTTCGGTTGGCAAAAGCAATTTTCCTTCTTCCTTGCCCAAGCAAAAGGCCAAAGCACCCAGCTGAAAGCTAGAGCGGCCGTCGTCGTCGTCGGCTGCTCCTACGGGCGGTTGACCAATTGATGGAACAACGCTGCCGGTGCGGAACCAATCGATTCGCCTAGCCTACCACACCATTTAATTCAACAAAATTCAACAATTCCAAAAAAGCGCTTAGATGTGCTCCGATAAAAAGCGTATTTCTAATCAAGTGAAGTAAACCGTCGACGAGCCGATCGGCTGCGGTCGCGTGGTAGCGATGATGGTTAGCTAACGCTCTTGCAGCGATCAATGTGTGCTTTCTTTTTCGGAACATTCTCAACGTTGTGTTCTTCACGTGTTCCCTTTTGCCGCGTTTGCATGGTCGCCTATTCCTTCGCTTGGGTACCCAGCGGGTATGCCGACCGTACAATAGTGCCATCGGCGACCTGACCCGATTCTCTACTCATATAGGCAGTAGTCGCTCGAGCGTCCATCTCCTCGCTCTCTCTTTCTCTCTCTCATTCTTCCGTTATTGCGTCGTCGTCGAGGTGCGCAGAGCAGTCGGAAGGTTGCATAGCGCTTTCTGCTTGTCCCCTCACTGAAGCGCCAGTAGCAGCAGCACGGGTAAGAGCTGTGCCCGTTGTCAAGCTCCGGGTGCGCGCACCAATTGTTAAATCACTTATATTATAATGCTCGGCTGAGCGTGTTCACGCGTTGTCGTGTTGGCTGCCACCTGCGGTGGCCGGAATATCGAAGGACGTCTTGTTCTCTTTACGTCCTCCTGTCCGCTTCAGATAAGCCAGTCGTTCTCCTCCTGTACGCCGCTTTTTCGTTCCTTCCAAAAAAGGCGCCTTTTTGTTTGTCTCCAAAAAAGGTACGTTTCCAGAGAAGCGTTTTGCCAGTTGACAGAAGCGTCGCGCTTGATCGTAGCGATTGATCACACAAAGCTTCTCGTTTTTCCGCCTGCAACCCTATGCAGCAACATTGCATCCGGTGTTGGAGCGATGAGTCGAAATCGAATCGCCATTACGCTGGTCATTACACGTCCATTCGGTTCATTGATTGTGGTCTCGGCTAAATTGTGATTGTCAAATCAGTCGTGTCCCGCCGGGGTTGTTATTAATTAAGGTCAGCTTGATTACATTATCGGTGGCCCGTGGCGACCGGTGAAAGCTGGCTGCTTTCGGCCGGCGCGCCCGCCCGCGGCGAGCTTGACCCCGCTGCTTATGGCGCCCGCGAGCGCGCGCATCCACAGGAATGCGTTGCCTCCTTTTGGTGGCCGGTATACGAGCGCCGCTCGCGCGCTCGCGAGCGTCAAGTGCTAATTCAATTGTCCCCGACTGGTAGCCGTCTTGACGCGCGCGCGCGGTTCCTTCCAGCGCGCAACACCGTTGCCGTTTTCTTTGCCAATCGGCTGCAAGACCAAAAATGGAGAAGAAGTGCGCAACCGTAGCGCCCCCACTGTAATCCTTCTACAGGCATTTTGACGTTCCCACGCTTACGGCAGTCCGTTGCTATCGCTGAGACAGCAGCAGCAGCGATGAGGCAATGACGTCGAAAGGTGACCTTTAAGCTTGGATGAGATTGAAGTGCGCTTGAAGAGTTTTCTCCTTCCTTCTCCGTTACTTCGCGTCTCTATGTCTCTTTGCCTTTGGTCGATCCGGTAGGCGTAAAGTAGGCTTTTTACGAGCGCGGAAGAGTGTTGGACAAAAAAAGTGACATGCAAAGACAGAGATTGGACGCCGTCGCCAGTGGAAACTGGTTCTTGGTCTGGATCGGTCGTTTGTTAATCGGTCGCTGTTGCTGTTGCTGCTGCTGCTGCTGCTGTTGCTGCTTCTACTCTGCTGCTGCTACTGCTGCTGATGCTGCCCATGATGATGATGATGATTATGATTATAGTGATGATGATTATGCCACTGCTGCCCCCGTGAGATCTCGTTCTGTATCTTTTTCGCACTCTCTTTGCGTCGTTATCTCTCAGCATAGTCCATCCATCGGTAGTCCGATATAGTTATCTCACATGTGAGCGCCGTCGCCAACGCACAGGCAGCCTACGGTCGTCGTTGTTGTTCCGCGTTCAACAGACGGCGCTGCGTACAGCACTTGCGCTTTCATCCGTCCCATTTGGCCATTTCACTTGATTTCTGTGGCCGTAGCGTATTGCCCGCAAGAAGCTGCGTCGTTACTAACATTTTCGCCTTTTTTGTTCAAGTCATTTTATCCCGGTGACCTGTGGCAAATCGCTTCGCCTTTTTCTTCCTTGTTTCTTGCTTTGTGTTGACGTGTCTGTATGTTTATGTATCGGCACGCTAGTGCACGTCTGGGCGAGAATTTGTTTTACGTTTCTTTCCTTTCCCCTTTCTCTCTTTCTGTCTCTCTCTCTCTCTCTATCTGTCTGCCTGCCAGCCTGTGTGCATATGTCTGTGTCGCTAGGAGCGCTCATTCGTCCTTGTTGACTCATTCGCCTCTTTGTCATGTTACTGTTGCGGAGCGCGCTTGCGTTTGTGCTTGAATGGAACGTGCTTTTGCCATCATCATTCCTTGGCTCCTTCGGGCCAGGCGCTCGATGCGCTAAGAACGCTACTCTCTCTCTCTCGTTGGCGACCTTCCTCGTCGTTTCTTGAATTTTTCTATCTGTTGCTGCTTTCAGCCTTCCGCTGTCGTCGGCCACAGCGCGCGCTTATGCTATCGCATTTCGGCTAGAAAATGTCCAAAGTGGTTGCTCGTACTCCGTCCGAGGCGGAACAGTTGACCGCCGCCGGCGTACTGCAAGTTGAAACGGTCCACTATCCGAACACCCATCACAGCGGGCCGGGACAGCCGAGGCTCAATCATGGTCAGCTGTACAGGAATGCCAGCACTTCCGACTACGTCTGCTTTGTCAGTCACGACGGCATTGCCTACGGGCCAGGCGGTAAGGCGTTTCATTCTTGCATGTTCCGCGTTGCTTGCCGGGCCGGTCCGGCGGCGATCGATTCGTCCATTGCGCTCTCGCCCTCGTAGCAGCAGGAAATGAACCCGAGCGAACAAGCATCAACGAGCGCTTTTCGTTTCCAACGGCTTCGGCCGGTAGGCGGCGCGCGGCGCGTAAACGATTTTTAAGGCTGCAAAAAAGGGGAACTACTTTTTCCCCTAAAAATACTGTTCAAAAAAAGGCGAGTTAACAAAAAATCGTCGGCGCCCATTGCGCATGGCCAGTGGCGCGTTTCAGCGCTGGGCGAGGTCAGTTAGCTGTCAAGCGTTTTCTTCGTTCACATGCTGCGCGCATGGCTGATCATGTGATTTTGCCGCTGCTTAGCATTCGCCACTTCGCTTTTGGATTAACGTGCTCCCTAATACGCCTTCGCTTTGCAGAATGCGTCTACGTGGATAGCCAACGACCGGATCAGCCATATTACGTTGCCTCAATACAAGCGTTCAAAATGGTGAGCTTTTTCGGCGCTCTGTCGTTCGCATATTTTCTTGTACAACAGCTACACACCGTACGCGTACGCGCGCGCGTATATGCGTGTATATTTATTTACCCTTTAAGTCGTCTGTAAAAGATTCATCAGCGCCCATTGGCTCCTCACGTTTCATTAAACCCATTGATTTTGCCTTCTTGTTGGCGTGCTGGCAGGGGTGGCTCTCCTGAGGGAACGCGCACCACTTATTGCACTGTCATCGCCGCTGGAGAGCAGCCTAGAGAGTACTTGTCGCGACGCCGTCCAGGGGCCAGCGGAGACTTGTTGCCCTTTTGCGGCGCTCCTAATGGCCCGCCTTCCTTTTCTAACAGGCGGCCACGGTCATCCGATCGATCCGTCCTCATTCGGGCTGCCGCCGTTGTCCTCTTACGGCCTCACCAGCTTGAACAAGGTACGCGCCTTCCTCCTCTTTTCCAACGTCGCTGCCGAAGTTGGCGTCGTTGTCATAGATGGCACTACAATCACGCAAAGCACGATAATGACCCTTGTCGACTGGGACGACACGGTGTTGGAGCGGTCGCTCCGCTTGCTTGCGTTATTTGTGCGTGTGTGTATGTGTATGTGTGTGTGTGAGTGTGTACGCTACCGCAGGCCGATTATTCCCGTTCGTTCGCTGTTGATTGATGTGGTCGTGTCGCGCCCAGTCGACTCGGCGGCGCAAAGTTAACATGCTCATCGTTGCGTGTTCTTGTGCGCGCCGTGGCAGGTTGGTTGGCGGCGCGCTGCTTCGGTCGGCTTCTCCTTTTGTCTGTTTTCCTAAGTGCGCGCGCGCGCGTACGTCCATCGTCCTCTTCTTCTTCTTTTTCTTCGTCTTTCCTTTCGCCGCGACGCTTTTCGTTTGGCTCTGCTCTTAACGCTTTATTCTCTTGTATTTTTTCCGTTTTTTCATGCCTCAAACTTAATGAGCGCTTCAGGCTTTACGTTGTTACTTGCCATTGATTCGATTGACGTGTTGTAGACTAAGCGCGATCAACTGAACGTTCTGGTCAAGTGGTACTACAGACCCTGCGAGCTGCCGGAACTCGTCTACGACTCGTTGCTTCAGGAGCGCATCACCGAGGAACATTGTGAGTTCACCCTTTCAGTTCATCTATCGTTCCTTAGCGTAGCGAGCTTGCTTTGTCGCGATGCGCCCATAATTGCTCCCGCATTGGGGTTAATTGAAGTGCGACCGCTACGCACTGCCACTCCGCTTGGACATTGATTGCCTTGTCGCGCCAGTCGTTGTTCCCTCCTCGAAGAAGTGAGTCTCTCTCTTTCTCTCTCCCTCATTCTCTCTGTCTCTCTCTCGCGCGCGCGTTCATTTCTTCAGTGTCTCTCCTTTTGCTGAAACTTATCAAAAAGCTTAAAGCGTTTGCCGGCACTCGTCATCGGCCGCTTTAGACTCTTTTAACTGCCTGCCTATCGTTAACGCCTAACTAGTTTTGGCGGCCAGCTGTAAACACGCGGTGGTGTTTTGGCCAGTGGCGTCTCGTCACAGACAATTCGCTGTCACTTTCGTCTTTGGCTGTCTTTAGCGCGCAGTGGCCGGTCGTCTTGCAGCGTCGTCGCTAGCGCTTCTTCGCTCTGTGTACACTTCCCATTATAATATGCTCATATTGTCGTAATTGTAATAGAGTACTCTTTTTCTTTTCTTGTTTTTCTAACCTCATCGGTTTAACGTTTTTCCCGCTTGTTGTTATTGTTGTTGTTGCCGGTTGGCGGGCAACAAGTTGGTTGCGGCAACGGCAGCGTATGCGCGTTTCCCTTTTCTTTTTTGGTCTTTCAACTTTTTACCTATTGCTTCCGCTCCACCCGCAAGCCGGAACAGAATTGGCCAACCGGTTTCACGAAGGGAGTTTCTTTGCCGGTCTCGGTTGTCTAGCCAATGATAGCTTCAGCTGCTGGTGGGCGCACCGCTGTCGTCGTCGTTGCCGCCGCCGACGGCTAAGTGGCCGAAGGAAATCAGAGTCGCTCTCTTTCGGCGTGCCATCGAGCCGGCGTCAGCACAACGGATTTTCCGTCGGATTAGCTTTGCCAAATTGAATTCGCCTCGGCGCCGGCACTCGTCCGCACCGAGTACGTTTAGTTGGATTAGCGCTCCGCCGAAGACGATCAGAACCCGTTCCCAGTAATCGATCCGTTTTCGGTTGTCGCCACTTATCGCCGCCACGCTCTCTCTCTCGCGCGAGCGCCGATCGGTATGATTGACCGATTATAGTAATTGTCATCGCGCGCTGACGACGCCGACAACGACAATTCGCGCTCGCCTTTCCTCTTTGCCTTTTTTTTACATGTGAGCAGCGTACCGGCAAGACCACCCCGCGACACTGCGACCGCAGCGTTTTATTATTATAGCCGTTTAATGGTCGAGTTTTTATTTTTCATTTACTCGGTTTTTCTTGCATTGCAGACTTGCCGCCGGACGACGCTCAAAGCGCTCTGCGAGAGAAACGTGAGCTCTTCATTTCCGACGCGGTCGACACCTACTCTGTTTCGGCGCTCAGGTAATAGCCGTCTTGTTGCCTAATAAACAAGTGGGCCCTTTTCCGGCGCTTTGTTTGCTTTGCGGCCGTTTCCTTTTAAAGAGTTTTTTTTCGCTTTACGCCTTCCGGGCAGGACAATTGTTTCGTATTTTGACATGTTATCTTTGTTTTAACGCGCTCCGCTTTGACGTCAAGTCGAGCGCTCCTGTTGGAGCGGCTGGCGTCTTTGACGGAAGCGCCGTCTATTCTTCCCCGCCTCGCCCTTGCAAGCGCAGATGGTGGAGTCTTGACGCGGGCACCTGTCGCCGTTGCTGTGTAAAGTGACCTTTCGACCCTCCGCGGTTGCTACCGGAAATGCGTTTGATACGTTTAACAGAGAACGACCGCAGTTGCTGCTGCACCTCCGCGCGGTGACGACGACTTTCTTTGGCGGCTTTTTCTCGCTCGACAAGGCAGCAGTCATGGCGCCAGGCCTTTTCCCTATGCGCTAGGCGCACTTGTCTGCTCTCTTGCGTGCTTGAAGCTATCGCCAGTGTCGTTGGAGCGCGGCTGTTCGCCTTGATTCCATCATTGCGCCCGTTGGACATCAGCTACGCGTCTGCGTATCTCACTCTCTTCCTCTGTGTGTGTGTGTACGTACACGTTTCCCTGTGAGCTTATGTCGACGAGTCTCCATAGGCGGAAGTGCTCAAAGCGTCCATTCATTCTGGCTGTCGAAGCAAGACGGTTAATTGTCCTCCGAACGGCGTTAAATTGACTTTTCGTTTTTTTTCACGACCGTCTATGTGTTTGTGTGCTCGCTTTATTTGAAAAATGTGATTCCTCAATTGTTGGCAGTCGGCCAGAAGTTGTAGCCTTCGTTAAAACGCTGCGCTGCGTGTGAGAGCTTGCGCGCGCGCTAAAGCTTCTTCTAGTAAGCAGCTCTCTCTTTCTCCATTGCAGGGGAAAGTCGTACGTGCACCACTACAAGGAGACGTCGTCGGTGCGCGAGTTTGACCCGCTTCCGGACCACTTTTACTACATTCTCGGCTACAACCCGGAAACGAACAGACTGGCGAGCATCCAAGGAGAAATACGCGTCGGACAGTCGTACCAAGCTCGCGTGCCGGAACTGAGCGCCGACCGGAGTCCGGTGGAACCACGATCCGACTCGCTGCTTTGGATGCCTGAACGAATCAGCGATGCCGACTTGGTCATGTTTCTCCAGGCGGCGCGGTATGCTATCCCGTTCGTTCATCTTATCATGTTTGGTCGTGTTAATTCCAACTTTTTCCATTCGATAATTCAGCAGCATGGCAGCGTTCGCGGGCATGTGCGACAGCGGTTCCACGGACGAGATGTGCGTGGCGGCAGCACGCGACCAGACCACCATCAATGCCTTTGACGCTGTAAGTGACATACTTCGTTAGCTTTAATTGATAGTGTAGGCTTAATGGTTTTTTATTTCCTTTTTGCAGCTTCATGGCAACGACTACGACACGGGTAAGGCGTTGCAAGAGTTGGTGAAGAGCCCACTGCCTTTGTCGATTGAAAAGCGTTGGTCGGATGACGACACGGTCTGCTGTTACCTTAAGTTTATCTAGGCTCGCCGATCTGACGCTTCTCTTTTTTTTCATTTGAAGAAAAAGTTCGTCAAGGGTCTCAAACAGTTTGGAAAGAACTTCTTTCGCATTCAGAAGGAGCTGCTGTCTCACAAACAAATGGTTAGCAATGCCGTTCTTGTTGTGTTCCCGTTTTTCCCGTCTCGGCTGAGCTATTTCTTCGGCCGCCCCAAATGAATAGCAGTGCCAATGGTGTTGCGCAAACTTGTAACGTTTCTTGACATTATCTTGACAGCTGAACGCGAGCGCTCGCCAGCCGACGGCGACCTGTTTTTTTCCCGCCGTTGCCATCCGTTCTTCCCATGAACAGCGGAGCGGATGGCAATGGAACGCGTTCAGTCGACTTGATGAATGGGACCTGCCTGAGTTGGGTGACTGACCGGCCGCCTATGCTTTTTTTCTTCAGGAAAATTGTTTTCTCTATTTTTATTTACCCTTGCCGCTTTTGCAGAGCGAACTGGTCGAGTTTTACTACCTGTGGAAAAAGTATCCGACCGCTCATCACCAAAGGCCCCGTCCGAGACATCGTCGAGTCCAGACGAACGTGCTCAGGCGAACCAAGGCGAATGGCAACAATCGAGCTGCTTCAAGACCCACTTCGTCGGAATTCCGTAAGGCTCGTTTCCTTACGTTTTCTCAAGCGCTTTTTTGACGCTCTGCCTTTCTTTTTTCTTCAAAGTCGACCTTAGCTCGGCAAGCGAGAATGAGTGCGAGTCGGACGAGTCCGCACCGGGCGCCTCCAAAGAGACGAGTACGTCGTCGTCGGTGTACGTATGCCATCATTGCTACACAACGAGTAAGGAGCGTTGCGCATTGTTGTCCTTGTCTCAATATAGGACGTTTTTTGTAGCTTCGAAAAATTGGCATCACGCGGGCAAAGATCGGACGCTCCTATGCGCCGAATGTCGGGTCCACTTTAAGAAATACGGTGAACTAAGACCTGTAGAAAGGCCGAGCACACCTCCACCGGCACTGTTCAAGCCGGTCAAAGAGGAGGCGGACGACGCAAGCCTTCCCGGAATTCGAACTCGTCGAAGCGGCAAAGACGGCTCGAAACGTCGTACCGCTGTTCCCTGGACGGACGGCAGCGACAAGAGCGTAGCCAATGCTGCATCGGCGGTTGGAGGCCGCGTTTCCGTAGTATCAAGAAATGGCGGCAACTTTGCCGCAACCGATAAGGCTGATCCTAAAAGTCCCAGCAGCGCGTCGAGTAGCAGTGCCGGCAGCTTAGCGGAAGTTGAAAAGGTGACAAAGCGACATGTTTATTCTTTGAATTTTTTTCCAACAACTTTGTCTCCATTAAGAAGACGCCTCGCGGAAAGGGAAAACGACGACGTGGAGAAAAGGAATCGTCGGCTAGTCAGGGTGGTGGTGGCAGCAGCAGCTCTTCGGGAAGCCACAGTGAAGCGCCGGCCTGCAAGCGATCAGCAAAGAAGGCAGCCGTTTCCGGCGGATCTTCCGAGCCGCCTGCAAAGGCTCACGAAGCCGTCGTTGAGCCTACCTCCGTTGTCTACCAACCGGATGCTGTTCCTCCAACATCGCCGCCGACTGTCAAGAAAATGGACACTTCCATTGAAGAGTCAATAGCGTCAGTTGTTCGCGAAAGTTTGATCGCTAAACCTGCGGCGGCTAACGGAGATGGACCCGATAAGCAGGCAGCCGCAGCAGCAACGGTCATTGCGTTAGCGGACGGTGAAAAAGCAAACCGCCCACCGTCGGTACCCCAAGTGGCAGCGGAATTTGAAGGAATTGACAGAAGCGAGCTTGCTGCCGCAGCCGTGAACGTAAACTGCTGCGGTGCTGCCGGCGGTAGCGGTGCCGACTTGACCAATAACGGCCTCAACTTGCTTAAGGACACGGCTGTATTGTCCGGTTTGTTGACCAGTCCCAGTGTGGCAGCGCCAGCGGCGTCCGTATATCAAAGTGTGAACGGGTCCAAGGTCACTAGTTGTAGCGGCGCCATTGCTGGTGTCTCCTCGACCCCAACGCCTACAGCTACTGTGTGCAGCGTAATCAAGGAAAACGTGCAGGTTAAAGAGGAAGCTCTGCCTGCTACCTGCGATGGAGTGGGTCCGAAAAAGGTGGAAAGCGACAGCGAAAGCAACGATGACGAGGTAACTGGGGACGGCGGCATCCTGCCTGCTGTCAAAGAACCGGAACCCAAAATTGACGATGGCACCGAGTGTCACAGGAGCAAGAATGCCATGTGAGAGAGGCATTCGCCTGTGTTCATTCTGCTTAGCTTAGTCGCTACTTTTGCAGATTTCGACGCCACTGGTACAGGGGACCTTCGAACAGTTGTTCACGAACCGACCTTGTGTTCCTGGCTGTACCGGATTCTCCTCTGGCCAAGAAGCGCCAGCGCGACTCCGTTAAACGTCAGACGGATATCAAAGAAGAAAAGGTAAGAAAAACTGGCAATACTGGGTGTTCTCATTTGGCATTGTACATAATTTCAGCGTGAACGACCATCGTCCATTCCGGCCAGGGTACCATTTTTGACACCTTTCTCCGTTGGCATGACGACAATACCGTCGGTGCTCATCAACTCCACATCGACTGTGTCGACCAACGCGGCGGCAGCGGCGGCTTTAGCCGCTTCGATGGGTCTTCATTCGCCGACTACCTTTGCTTCGGCCAATGTCCATCCCCAGTTTAACATGCTGGCCAATATGCAAAGTTTCAACTCGGTGCGCGATCTGCCGGCGTTGCAACGTTTAAAGGAGTACGCATCGGCCGCTGCTGCAGCAAATGCCTACAATCCTGGCACGCCCTCCTTCTATCAGGCTGCCCTTCAAGACCCCGTGCTGCAGCATCGTATTTTGAATGGACTCTACGGGCCTGCTGAAATGGAACGGTGAGCACGAAAGGTTCTTTTTTGTCATAGTTTTCACAGTTCCATTCGGCTTTCAGATTGGAGCAAGAATTGAGGGATAGACAAACGTCTGACCTGCTGAAGCGTGATTTTGAATTGGCTTCAAAGTCAATGTACTCTCTGTCGGGTAGCGGCGGTTTGCAACACAATTCTGGAGGTAGTCTAAATTTAGTGGGTGTTAATGCGGCCGGGATGCCCAAAGCGGCATCGCTAACCGATTCGCGACAGATATTGGGATTTCCCGGTCATTATTCGCCAGTGAACACAACACCGGTGGCCAACTTTGCCGCTGGTGCAGCGGCGGCTGCTGCTGGTCAGGGTGGTCCATCCCCTGGGCAACCCTTCGGCGTTGATCAGGCCACCTTGGAGCGTATGCATGCCGACCGCTTAGTTGCCGAACGTATGCAGTTGGAACGTCTAGCCGCTCTTTATCCAAGTAACCCGTTGCTTCGTTTGGAAATTGACCGACTGACCGCCGCTCTGTCGGCTATTGCCACTCAGCACCATACGCACAGCCATACTCATTCGCATACTCATTTGCATATTCATCCCTCCTCCGCTAGCACGTCGAGTCAAGAGTCGACGACAACAACGAGCATAGCTCCATCCCATCATCAGCAGCAACAGCAACAACAACAACAGCAGCAGCAGCAGCAACCAATATGGCCTCCTAGTTTTCCGGTCGCAGCGGCTGAACAATTGATGCAGCAATATCCGGCGCTCTTTCGTCCACCAGTCATTCCCGGCGCTCCCGCTACTGGACTGTCCTGTTTGGAAAACGGCATGAACATCAATCCCGCGGCTCTGATGGCGGCAGCGGCAGCAGCAGCGGCCGCTTCAATGCCCGCTATTCCTCCAGGCAGTTTGAACCTGCCCGGCGGAGGTGTTTTCGATCCTCTTGCAGTGGAACGCCTTCAGCAGGTGGGTAGCCTTAGCGACTTGCTGAGCTTTGCTTTCTCCGTCTCACGTTTTGATTTTTTGCTCAGTACCAAAAGGATCAAATCCAACTGCGTATGCTGTTGGAGCAGGACCGTTTTATGTGCGCGCAGCAACAAGTCGCCATGCAGCACAACGAAATGATGAGACGACTGCAGCACGAAGGCAGCGTGCTGAGTCCGGCGACCGCTGGTCCCGGAGGAGTTGGCGGTCTGCTGCGATCCGTTCGATCTCCCTTGGAGAAGCAGTGAGGAGCAAAACCCCATTGGCCGTCGCCCTTAACCTCTCCTTAGCGCATGCTATCGCGTACCATATTTTTTCATTGTCCTCTTCTGTTTTTTCCCTTGAGGCGTCGCACATTTTATACATACATACATATACACATATTATATGCATATGTGTATATATATACGTACGGTTTTCCTTTTGTTTTTTTTGGTAAGTAGCAGCCGTCTGCTGGTTTCACTTTCGACCGCCTCCGTTGTTGCTAGTAACCAATTGAGGGAATGGCGTACCCGCGTTTTTCATTTAATTTTTTTAAAATGTGCAATTGTCCGATCGTTCCGAAGTTGGGTGTCCTCGATGCTCTCGTTCGTATTCCCACCTTTACGCGACCGCCACCGCCCAATCTAGCCCGCTGTGTCTTGCTTGCCTTTTTCTTCTTTTTGGTCGTTGTCAAGTCTTTCTTCTTCTTTCCATACATACGTATGTATGCGCGTAGATATTATCTCTGTCTCTCTCTCTCTCCCCCCTCTTTCTATATATATAAATATGTATACATGTATATCTTTTGGCAAGAAATGGAGAAAGAGGAAGAAGAAGAAGGATGGGAAATCTGGTTGCCTCCGTCGTAGCACCCAAAGAAGCGACACGGTGTATACTTTGTTTGACATTCACGTTAACATGTTTTGATTGGTTAAGAGTTTGCTCCGCGTTTCCTTTCGCTTTTATTCGCCCTCGTTTATGAACTCTCACAGGCGACTATGAGTTTTTCCTTTGATTTAAAACCTACTTATTTCGCACAGCGTTGCTTGGCCATCGTTTCAATGGATGAATGCCAGTGCGGCTGCTTCGCGCCTCGCTGGGGGCGTCTGTTAACATACGATCCCGATGGCGTAATGAATAGTTTGAGGCATTTGTCAGCGCATGCCCGTCGCTTCTAGCCGCCGCCTATGGTTGTGGTAGAAAAGACGTTTGACGATGAAACATGATTAAGTTAGCCCATTTCCTTTGTCAGTTCGGCTTTGAACCGCTCCAAAGGGACGAGATGATGGGAGAAGACGGCTCTGTCCAAATCGGCATTCATTGTTACGCTTTGGTGGTGCAGCCGACAGGCTTTCATTTCAAAAGCCGAAAGTCATAAAGCTGCCTGCCGCCATCCGTTTGTATTAACAATTTTAAAATGGACGAATTCCGCTGGCCGTTGGAATCAGCGCTGCTCTTCTTCTTCTTCTTCACAACGAGACAAGACGTGCGTGACTTTATCTGATTGAGCGAGTCTGCAAATTCCGCTGCGCTTGCGCAAATTGACTATTTACTGGCTATGTCAGTGTCGATCGAACGTCACCTTTTTCCGATAGGGTTCCCATGCCGATTATGGAAATTTATCACGCGTACGCGATCTTTTTCATCTGACCTACTCGCGAAGTTTACGTAGCCGAAAGGAGGCTAAAATGGAATAATGCCTCAACCGTACGGCGTCAAACTGGGCCTGGTTGAAAGAACGGCAAAGTGTTTTTCTTTTAAGGAAGTGTAATGTCACAAATGCTATTACGGTCGTCACGCTCGAAGCGGCGAAGTTCAACTTGTTTTTGTTGCGCTTATTTACAAACGGGTCGTCGCCGTTCTTTGGCTCACTGAAGAATACGTTGCGTTGATCAAGTGCAAAACCAGTCGTCTATTCTTGACGTTGTTCCAGTTGAAAATAGTTTAGCTGGCAACTACGCGTAACGGACTACGGACGCTCGTTGCGTCAAGCCGGCGCGCGTCTGTGTAACAAGCACACCTTTGGCCGTCGTCTTACGAGGGACCCAACTTGCCGCAATGGTTGATTGCGAGTCCATTTCTATTTTCGTCTGACCGACGAAAAGTCGTTGCTTCCACTGCAAACAAACGTATTAGTTCATGTTCGACCAGTCTGGCTTATTTGCCTTTTACTCAGCTCGTTGGAAACATCGTGGCATGTTTAAAGGTGGCTCGTCGTAAGACGATTGCTATACGACTTGCGAGCTCCAATTAGGGGCAAAGCTCCCAAAAAGGATAAAAGTTCTGTTTGTCTCAATTCAGACGTTCGATTTGAGCATTTATAGGCAAATGGAAAGCTTGCTTAGCTTTTCGGCGGTATTAGTCGATAGTTACAAGGATGCGTTTTGATTCGTCGACTTTGCGACAGTGGTGTTTCGCTACCCAGTGATGTACAGCCCACTTTTGTTCAATGCCGGCACTTTATGTCAAGTAAGGGTTTTGCCTACGATGGAAAAATCCTTTGTGACCAAACGACGACCAGATGATATGTGACCAATGCTTGCTGTCATCTGCCTGTGGGAATTGATCGTTTTCTCAATGTCCCTTTGTGCGAAGTAATCAACGGGCGATTGGGCTTTCTCTTTCTCTCCAAGGATTACCCTTGGTCGTATAGTCCACAAATAGAGAGAGAGAGAGAGAGAGAGGCGAATTGTGTTCTCTGAGCGATAAGCCGCAGCCAAGATGTTGTCGACGCTAAGCGATCAGAAACGGCGCGCTGAACAACTCTCTCCTCTATTTTGACAGTACGCATGCCAAAGATGAGGCTTCGAATGGCCGATTAAGGCTATCTCAATTACGCTGACCATCTTCAACCGCTTGACGTCCTACGAGCAAATGACCTCCCAACGATGACAAAGATGGGGACAGCTGTTCAAAACCTATTTTGCCATGTTGATTTAAGGCAAGGCGACCAAGGTTGACCGCTTGCCTTTCAAGGAACCAAGTGACCCCATTGAATCAGAGCGCGCTTATTGAACCATGTCAGATCAGACTTCCCTCTCTCTGTCTCAGTCTAACCTTAACTTCGACGGGGCGCCACATTCTGTTGTTCTTTCGGTGCTGACAAGACCTACTAGATTTATGGGGTAACTAGTTAGTCGAAGTGTCAGTTTCCCCTTTCGAAAAGCGGTGCCCATCAATCTAACGGCCTCTTTGGATGGTCGTCGAACAAAAGTAGCTTCCACTGGCGACCTGACGGCAGTGGGAGACCACTATGGGACAAAGTAGACGCGTCAGATTCTTCGCCTACTAGTCGTGTTCACCCGCTCCTGCTGGGGGCTTACGTACAGCAGTTCCACTTCTAATCCTTTCGATCGCCTACTCAAAAGATGAGCTAATAGGACAATGCATCGTCCATTGACGCGAAAGCTCATTGAGTGGGGGCAGCGGAGAAAAGAATGAATTATGAGTTCTTAATCAATTGGAACAAGCGTCTCCGTAGTACTCGCCTTTCGTAGTCAATTTCGAACATTATACATCCGGGTTATTTTGCTTCCATTACATTGTCGAAACTGGTTGGTCGTGTAAACTGCCCTTAAAGTATTTATCACCCAAAAGAGGCAGCCATTTTGTCGTAATGAACTTTCCCAAGTCGCTGCCACGGAAAGCACGGAGAAATTACGTGCCTTGCGCGTGAAATCAATCGAAATAGTATGGTTGCTATTTCAGCTGAGCCGCGTTGCAAAGCGACCCGACTATCGCAGGTCTGCTCATCGTATTCGGCGCCCCATTGAAGCATACGTACTTTAGGCAAACCGTGCAATTCCGATAATGGATGCAACGTGAGCAGTTTTGCCCTTTGGCGCGCGGGGCGCAATCTATCGCCATTCCATGCTTGCAACAGCGTTCTTGTTCAACGATGCCGCCGCGTAATTTTCGCTCCTCTAAAGTTGCCAACTCAATTTCACTTTGTATTCTCTCTTCAATTAGCAGTTAGGCGCTTCACCTAAAGTAGATTTTAACCAATCGATCAAAGCATGCTGTAGCGAAGGAAACCTTTGCAATGCGTCGAGTTGGCTTGTAGGACTCCGGCCGGCTGAGCTGTTGGATATGAAAGAGCAGAAAAAGTTGGGAATTCACTTGAACAGATGCGCAAGATGAATGGAAAGCCGATGAGCCGACACTTAGGCTAAACGAGCAGCCGATTTCAATGCGAAGATTGTAAAAGCGCATTACCACTTGTGTGACAAAAGAGGCGCATGCATGCTTGGGAATTTTAGCACTACTTAACGGCAATATTATCTTGCGCGTCTGTTGGCAACATGCTCACGTCAAGTTGGTCGAGAACGTTTTTGCATTCGGCTTGACAGTTGCCAGTTGGAAATGGTTTAAAAAGGCACTTTACGCGGTTTTATTTTTTCCGACCTCTTTTTTCCGTTGGTCGCTATTGCCGCCGGGCAAAGCAGCGCAATCTTTACGACTCGTCAATCCCAGCTGCCTTCCGGACGTGCTGCTCCGCAAAGGAATTTACTAATATAAATCCGTTGTTCAAATGCTATTCTTGGCGCGAGGTGGTCTGTTGTCAAAGCGAGCAGCATGCCTCCGACGCTTCGACCTAGAGCATTTGAACCAACATTCTTAGCGTCAATTTGCAATTCTTAACTTCCTGACACAACAAATCATCCCTATTTCCGACAGCTCGAACTTACTACTCCTCTTAGTCCAATCTGAGTTTGAAACTTCTCACAGCGACGCGTTATCCCGTATTGCTTCTGAAAAGATGTATTGGTAACATAAAGTCTTCGAACAGAAATTCGATTATTTCTGGCTGATTGCTGCTTCACGAGATAAGGCGGATAGCGACGTCGGAAAAGCCTATTTTGCTAGTCAGCTTTTCCTCATAGTTTACGCTCAACTCTGTTCTTCAAGAAGCCATCACATCAACTCAACGTATAACGTATAAAATAAAATTGAAGGTAGGAACTGTCCGTTGCCCCAATACAAGTTATCAGCTAGTCGCTGCTACTTTACTCTCCGGGTAATCTGAGGGACTAATTATTAGTCTCTTTTGTCCTTCGTGGATTTTGTATTGCACCGTTGCTTTGCGTTCGACTTGGACCCGGATTTTTAAAACTTGCTAGCTAGTGATGACGAAATGGATTGGCATCAACCCCCAGTAGGGTGGTCTATTACGCGTCGAACAAACTATTATTTCCGCAAGAGTTAATGTCACAACACAGTTTATTGTTAACTGCGCTTATTTTAAAAACCCGTCATAGAAAGCTTACCTCGAGGCCGCTTTGCCTTTGTTGACCACGAATTCGGGACTGCTTTTTTTCCAAGGATACGATTCTCTTTTTGGCCGAAGCCGTTTTCTGCCTGCGTAACTTCATCGTTCGACACTGAAGATAAGAGCTTGCGCCTTCGTTGTCACAAGCTTTTAAAGGTTTTGAACATCTTCCACTGTTTTTTCCTTTGAATAAGGTATTACGACAATGAAAGTTTACTTTTGGATGATTGAGTTTCTAAATTAGTTTCCGGAGGGACGCTGAACAAAAGTGCCCTGGCTCCAAGGACCGGAAGAGCTTTTGGATAACGTTTCTATCAACTTTGCAGAATTCGCAACAACTGCTTGACGTATTTTAAAACTTGATTACTTTTTCGTCCGTTAACATTTCACTTCGATGAGAAAGCGCCTAAGAACAAGTGCTGCCTGAGCATCGTGGAGTTGGGCAGCCCATAGCTGTTGCCAGATTGTTCATGGCCAAAAGGGCGTAGACCGCATCGACTTAAGTCAACTGTCTTTCGACGAGTCGTTTATAATCGCGGCATCACCGCCTACCGAGCTGGAATTGAACAATAGAGGACAGGTTGAAAAAGTGCCCACAAGGAAAGTGCCACTTCTCGTAGTTGTTAGTTAGGCTACTACTCGTCGGCGTAGCGGGATGTGAAAACAAGAACTTTAATCGTATGTTCGCAATAACTGGAGCCAAACTGAACAGGTCTGACGGAATGGAAAAACCGAGTATGCATAAACAAGGCAACAAGAAAACGACCAAGTTGACCTAGCAAGGTTGGTTCAACCTATAGGAACTGTTGGCATTCAGCAGGCACGTCGCGGCAAAACAAAGAAAAAAGGGGCGTAGGGACTATAGAATAATTTTTTCACGAATTACTCGAATAAAGATCATAATTTGGCATATCAGGTGGTTAGCACTATGAAAGACAGTCTCGCAGGATTCGCCTTTGAAGTATTCTTTCAGTGTATTGCTAAATCGCTTACTGTACTTGACGAACTCTCGTTTACGTTGATCAATCACGGGCTGTAGGTCAGGCGACAATAGAGGTATCAGGCTATTGATGGCATCGAGAAGCTTTTTGATGCTGTTCGCTATTTCTTTGATCGTTTCGAGAAAGGTACGTCGATCGCCAATCTCGTCAGGTATGCGGGCAAGAATTGAGCGCAAAATTGCGGCCCGCTGGCCCACTTCCTGTACGACGGCACCACCGTTGAGCAATCTCAATTCGTCGCTTGAGGCACGTCCATGCATGTGCAGAAAGCTCTCTTGCAAACTGATGTGCAATTCGGCCTTGGTCACCAGATGCTTAATGAAATTGTACAAAAAACCTTCCTGCTCGTGCTCGGCTTGCAGCATCCCGGCGCGCAGGGTTCGTATGGCGCTTGGATCCTTCAATTCCAACCTTTCCATCAAAGGACGCAACAAGACGTTGTACGTGGACGAGGATAGGAAATGCAACTCCGTTGAACCAGGCGACGACTCTTCGTCAAAGCTAACATTTGGCAAATCGTCTCTGCAATAAGAACATGTCAACGTGTTGATAAGAAAATAAATCTTTTCTTCAAATGTTCAGCCTTCCAATGTTTTCCCAACAAATCTTCGTTACTTAAACGCATCAGCATACTTCCAGCTTGATTTCGTTCCGTATAGTTATGCCAACGAATACGCTCGCAAACTTTATCACCCAATTTCAATTAACAATTTGACTAGGTAAAGTGTTTGCAGTATGGATACAACGTACTCAAACCATTTCTTAACCTATTCAATATATAAACCTGGAAAGATGGCCTACTGTAGATAAAAAAAAAGCAATTTCAATATGCAGTTCTTGAGCTTATCATGCTTTCCTGTTCTCACAATGAGCGATTGCAACGTGCGTGAGCTGTTCAATGAACACAAACATAAACTGTTGAACAGGGTGAACAAAATGAACTCGTCACCATGCCTGAGTAATACAGTCTGCCAAAACACAACTTAAAACTGAAAGCATTCTTAGGAAAGCAAAAACGTTTCACACCCAAAAAATGGCATTAACTCCAATGCTGACATCCGGTTTCATTCTGACCTCTCCTTTTGACATTGAAGACTAATGGAGCTTAAGCTAACTGGTGAATAAAGCACAAATAAGAGAACTGGATCGTTACAACACTTCAAATAAAAACGCAATAGCCGTAAGTGTTCGGTAATGAATACGAACGCAGCTTTACGGCTAAGCAACTCTTTTGCTTTCTCAAGGCTAAGAATTCGCCTGCTCAAGTCGGTAGTTGAAGTAACGTCACTTACGTATTCATGGCTTCGGCGAGATTGAATTTTGAAAATGTTGAAAAGTCACTGGTGTTGTTTAGCGAGCAGGCGAAAAAATGTTCATTGAAATGGCAGACCCTTTCGCGACAAGGAAACCAACCCGCCTATTCGAGCAACGCTATCCGAAGCTGCGCGAAGTTCTCTAAAGCGACGAAATTTGTTCTACAGTACGATAAACTATGCGCAAGTGGAAATCGTTTATTGAGTCGCGTACGGGCTTGCAACTGCTCAAACGAAAGACAGAGTGTTCGAAATAGTGCCTGGCAAGCGGAACCTCAAAGCTTGTTGGATATAAAATTAGCTTGTTGTATATATACTCTAAAGAAGCAGAGTCTCGCAAGGCGGCAAACTTTTGCTTAAAGCGCGCTCATTGTTTTCAAGCACCACCAAGCCATCGCGCAAGCAAAACTAAACTGCTGAAAGGAATATTTATGTACTGTACTTTTGTTAAGTAGTCAAGGTTGTTGGGTACTGTAGGATGTTGGGTTTTCGTAGTTGGCAAAATTTATGAATTCGCCCAACGCGGAATCGTTTGGCGGCCAGCCGGACTGGCGAAAGTTGCCTCAGGCAACGACAATGTACAACAACTCGATGAGTCGCGATGGTCAGTCGAAAATGACCGATTCGACGATATACCGGTAGCTAAAGATGTTTTCTTTCGCATTGCCGTTCGTTCGTTAGCGGTAAACGAGATTGTCTTGACAGAATCGGAATCTACGGCTGGCGGAAGAGGTGCCTTTATGCGATGATTTTGCTTTTGGTGGTGCTAATTGTGGCCAACATTTCGCTCACCTTTTGGATCATGAGCGTGCTCGGTTTTTCGTTGGTAAACGTTGGGTGTGCTGCCCCTGCCGAATTATCCAAGCATGCCGGAAAGCAAGAGCAAAAACTTAGCCTTAGTTGTATCGAACAGCGTGAACCGCATGCCGAAATAAAGATAAGATGAATAGTTGCATCGTCTTGCGTGCTCAGGGTGCGTTGATTTAATTAATTGCACGGATTTGCCATTTTCATTTGTCGAATATTACTTAAACGCCTATTCGCCCATTGCAGCAAGGAATCGGTGGCCTGCGCATCTCCAAGGATAAGTTAGTAGTAACGGGACACGCCGAATTTGTCAACACGGTCTATCTTCAAAAACTCTCCTCTCCGGAAAAGACTCCTTTAATGGTCGAATCGAATCGAGGTGTACGACTCACTGCCCGCGATCAAACGGGCAACGTATCCAGCCGTCTTATTTTAAGTTTGTTTCCTATTACCCGCTCACGTTACGTTACCGTAAAGAGGGCCCATTTCAGACGACGGAAAGGTGCAAGCTCTCTGCGACCGTTTCGACGTAGTGAACAAAGAAGGCAAGACCGTCTTTTCAGCTTTGGAAGACGAAGTGGCTGTCCGAGTTGAAAATTTACGAATCATCAGCGAGGGCGGTTCCGTATTCGAGGGTTCAATTCAAACATCCATCATCAGACCTGAGCAGGATGCTCCGCTGCTTTTGGAGTCGCCCACTCGCGGTATGGACGTGGATGTGGCGCAGGATATTGAAATCCTAAGTCGGGCCGGCGATTTCAAAGCCGAAGCTTTGCATAACATTCTCCTGGAGTCTGCCGCCGGCGAGGTGCACCTTTCTTTTGTTCTTCCTCCTCTTTGTCGTTTCGAATATATATATCTCTTTTCAGATAGCGCTTAGTTCCAGAAAAGTTTACGTCGACCGTCTTTCGCGTGGATCGGAACGCGGTCACATGCAGTATCAAGTTTGCTTATGCGAAAATGGCCGTCTTTTCTTGGCACACAACGGAGTCGACTGCCGAGCGTCAAACGAAATATGTGGCTTTCGCTAATCGTCAATATTCGTTATGCTTTTACATGTCGCTATCAGAAGACCATACAAACTTTATTGCCTAATAGTGTAGGGTATGCCTGTGTGTTTGCAGACAATCGTTATTTGGAAGTCTTCTAAGTAAAAGTTAGACCTCATTGGACGTTATGCGAAATTACGGTAATATCTTCCAATATTTCACGGCTAACACGTTGGGGAGACTTCACCGCGACAAAGTGTTTTCTAGAGGACGGCGGTGGGCTGGTACTATGGGTACGGCATTTTGTCGATATGCCACCAACCGGCTTTTGTATAGAATCATTTGGATGTCAGTATTTTGTCGACTATTTCTCGTCTTCTTCAGCGATATCCAAGACAGATTCATGGAAGTGAAATTTACCGATGTCGATTACGTAGTAATGACGGATGCAGCTCGCCTAGTCGCCTCTGGTCAGTCACCGTTTGGTCGGCCTACTTACCGGTATACACCTTTGTTTGCTTGGTTGCTTTTACCTGCAAACCGTTGGTTATGCTTTGGTAAAATGTTGTTCAATTGCTTCGACTTGCTGACGGGTTGGCTATGCGTCCAATTGGCTGGTCGATACGACGCTTTCATTTGGTACTTGGCCTTGCTGAACCCTTTTACAATGATCATCAGCAGTAGAGGGAACGCTGATCCCTTACTGACATGTTTAACGTTGCTTGCTTTGTTCCTGTTTGTCCGCAAGCGTCAACGTGCTTGGCTGGGAGCTGCTGTACTCGGTGCTGCTATTCACGTAAAATTGTATCCAATCATCTATATTCCGTCGGTGTTTTGCCATCAGTTTTTGAAAGGGCTGAAAAAAAGAAATGCGACCAGTTATAGACGTTCCTTCGTCCTTAACGCTTTCGTACGCAGCGTCCTTTCCGTTTTCCTGGCATGTTGTGTTTTTCTAGCACTGACGACGCTGTGCTACATTTGCTACGGTGAGGCGTATCTCAACGAAGCGTTACTGTACCACGTTGGACGTACAGATATTAGGCATAACTTTTCGGCGTACTTTTTCCCTCTCTACCTGCTTGGCGAGGAAGAAGCACTCCTACTGAAGACTTTGCTATCCTATAGCGCCTTCGTACTTCAGTTTATGCTAATTGCTGCCATTGCCATCGTGTACGCTGAGAATGACTTGGAGTTTTGCTGGTTTCTCACAACCTATTCATTTGTTACATTCAACAAGGTGTGCACGTCTCAGTATTTCGTATGGTACTTAACATTCCTACCAGTTGTCAGCGGGCGTCTATCGTTGTCCACGTCGATGGCTATCAGAATGAGCCTTATATGGTTGTTTGCTCAAGCCCAGTGGCTGCTGCCAGCCTATCTGCTCGAATTTCACGGTTTCAATGTCTACTTGTGGTTATGGCTAGCCAGCGTGATTTTCCATAGCGTTAACGTGTCCATTATGTGTACTTTGGTTGTTGCGTACAAGTAAAGTTGTTGTCCCTCGCTTCTTCGGTACGTTTTCATTGTCTAATCAAAGCTACCGTTTACCGCAAGTCCATTTTTTTTGTAAATTCTATTTTTGTGACGGACGACGTTGCTCGCTTTAGCCTCATGCTTTACTTGATCGGTTTGGGGTTAGGGGGTCCCGACGACCTCACCCTTCGAGGCTTGCGAGCAGGCCAGCGTTGTTCAAAATTGTACTTCGAAATGTATACGTCTCTTCTGCCTGACGGTCAGGATATGTCTCAGCTGGTTTGTCTGGCATAAAGTGCCTTTTCTTCCGCGCATCAACGTCGGTGTTTCTTTTTTCTTTCATAGGAACAGCATTTCGGGAAGGAAATATTGCCTTGCGACCGAGAGCTGTTGGAAAGTGGATGTGGTAAGGTTAGTAACGACTTTGGCAGAAGTAGAAATTTTTTTCTAATTGAAGAGCAGATCATTGAAGAAGCAAAAAATGAAGACGTGGGTATTTTGGTAGTAGGCGATCCGCTAGGGTAAGCGACGTACGCTGTATGTCGAAATTGATTCATCATCTTTGCTCTTCATTCCCTTTCAGAGCTACTACTCATTGCTCACTTTACCTTCAAGCTAAAGAGTATCACATTCCAGTGGAGGTGATACATAATGCGTCTGTTCTTTCTGCTATCGGTTGTTGCGGACTTCAGGTAAGCCGGCATATATCAAATGTCGCGGTGAAATGCGGTCCATCCATCACCTCTTCGCCTCATTAATCGCTTTCGCAGCGATAGCTTCAACTGACGATTGCTGAAAGGACCTCAGATTGAATGACAAAGAAAAGAAAATTTATCTTTCTTCCACGCTTTGCCAACAGCTGCTACAGAAAAAGACAAAGCCGTTTTGTCAATTAGAGGAGCATTGTTTCCTGAATAGCGCTCCCGTTACTCCCATTATTTCACTTCAAACCGATACTATACTGATAACTGAGAAGCTAACGTTGACTGGTTTAAGCTGGTAGTGCTTATGCTGAGGATATACTAGTGCCGACGTAGCTACGGCTGCTGTTCCAAGATATGAAATATCTAGCGAGGGCAGTCACTGGCAAGTCAAAATCCGTGAACTTGTTCAGGGCGTTCAGCCTTTTTCAAGATGAATAATGCTTCCTTGAACCACCGCCCTGCAAAACTGTTGCTACTTTTGCCTCACGCACGCGTTAGCACGTTATTAGAACACCTGAGTTGTACGATACCCTTTTTTTGTCGATGACTTACGAATTTGCTCAATGTAAGCACCGTTTGAGAGATGTTTTGTCGTCAATACCATAACTGGAGAATTAGGGAAGTCCGGGGTTTGCTTTTCGCTGACCAACAATCCACCTGGCCGCCGGTTGAGATTCCACAGAATCGAACAACAATTCATTAAAAAGTCGATCCTTCGGAGCTGTTCCAAGAAAGAATTAATTGAATAGGATTTTTTCAAAGTCACGTCCCCGCGCAATATTTTAAAGCGCAATTATTTTACTCTATTGATTTGTCATATTGTTTTTCTTTCTACTTCAGTCGGAGAAGAGCTTCCGTGATTCGTTTCCCAACGAAGGCAGAGTCCCTTGCGGTCATGCATTTGGCGGTGTTTCACGTTTTTCTCACAACTGTCCTTCAAGGTTTAGGTTTCGTCTTTGCGTGAATACTTTATTAGATACGATTAGTCATCTGGGAGACCATCAAGCGAATGAAACCTATCCGTAGCGAGAGAAGCCCATTATTCTCTTTAGGCTATTTAGTAATAGAATGCTCTTATGCAAATGTTTGAAATGTGAGTATAAATGTACCACAATGGACGCACTGTCCGAGTTTGTCAAGTTCTTTTCTAAAAAGTGTCGTCATTCTAAGCATCGCTGAACGAATTGCAACTTAAGTCGTTCGCAGCGGAGTTACTCGCAATTCAAACGTTTTTCATTGACACGCGCGTTTCCTTCAAAGATTGCGCTATGACAAATTGAGGGAAGCGCGTCATGTGAAGGGTAAACGAAAGCGAAACCTCCGCTCCAGCGGATCTGTGGCTTTTCAAGCGACTGTGTTTTAGTTGTACAACTTTGGAAAAACCGTTTCGATCGTCTTTTGGACTGCGGAATACAAGCCTGAGAGCTTCTTCGACCAAATAGAAGTAAATTTGAAAAACGGCTTTCACACGTTGTGCCTTCTCGATCTGAAGGTCAAAGAGCGCTCGGTGGAAAATATAATAAGGTCGGCTGACGCAGTTTCGCCAAATGATTTTTTACTCTTTGTTTTTACCTAAGAGATCGAAAAATATACGAGCCACCCCGGTTCATGCTTGCCAACGAAGCTGCCCGTATTTTGATGGACATTTGGGAAAGAAGAAGAAAAATGGGTAATCCAACTGGTTGGTGCAAAAATCCTAATACGCCTCTCTATTCGAACGACTGCGATTTTAGTACTGCAAAGCACAACTAGATGCGTTGGTTTAGCGCGGATTGGCTGGCACAGTCAACAGATCGTCTGCCGGTCGCTTAAAGATATGTGTCACGTAAACCTCGGTCCTCCGCTGCATTCCATAGCAATTGTAGGGGAAACACACGAGTTGGAAGATTCAATGCTTAGCCTGTGGGAATGAATAAAGCATTTGAGAAATTTGGCACGAGGCGTGAAGAAATATTTTTTTAATTCTTCTCATTCTTCTTTCCTCAATTCGATATCTTTGGACAGCTGCGCGTTCGGAGAGAGGTCCGACCCTTAGCGGACCGTCGTTCTTGCGAACTCGCGCGGCCGCAGGCAAGCTTGGTAGGCTGTTTTTATTTCACCTTGCGTCGACGGTGAGTATTGTTTATCTGTCCAAGGCGCGCAGTTGTTGCTCAATTTTCGGCTTTGGGTCTTTTGCAATGCCGAGCAGCTTTGGCAGGCAATCTGAAAATGTCGCCCGCACAAAGGCGCGACCTCCGTTTAAAAGCGAATAGGCGCAGCACCTAGCCGGGCGCCTCACGCTTATTCAAGCGCTTAATTTTTTCACGCACAAGTTAATACCACCCCAAAGTTTTCGTATGTTACCCTTCGACGCGCGATATTCATTGCCTGGTATGTGATAGTAACTTGTCAATGCGTATTTCCATTGAGAAGCTGGAATTGGGAAAACAGCGCCCGCCATCCTATTACGAACTCGGTTGTAGGCTGCTTTTCCAGCTTTTATGATTTTTTTTATTAATCTAATTTGCATAATATCCAAGTAGTCTTAGAATGGATTTAGCAAGTTTAAGTTAAGAAGATAGCCTGGTGGCCATGAAGCAGTTGAAACGTAATATAATCGCTTGAAGCAAAGTCTGAAGATATAGAACGCATGACAACTGCCTTTAAGCATCTAAACTTACTCGCTGCATGTCCACAGCGTATATGACTGCTCTATTTCCGCAAGTCCAGTTTATCCAAGTTAAATTCTAGCGTTGCTGAGTTGTTATGATGACTAGAGCACAACTACACTTTATACGAGGTGCACTGTTTCCCGTAACAGTTTTTTTTGGCAGGCATTCTTAAGGCGGGAGAAGCGCCTGGACACAAAGGCGTCACTGAAGAATGAATGCAGCTCATTGAATGAAAACTTGTACCCATCCGTTTTGAAGTAAGCCCGTTTATGTAACACTTGAACATGTTTTTCACATTGAGAAGGTTTTTGACAATACTACCTCGACAGAACTTTTCTTGTTTTTACTCGAAGGTACTACGGGCAAAATGGCGCATTTCCGAAGTACGTAACGCTTACAATAATTAACTAATGACAATATGGACACCCATGTTCATTGTTGTTTTACCATTTCTCGATGCGTAGTTAAAAGATTTTGAAACAGCGAGACGACACTGCCTCAAACTATTCCTTCGATATTTATCAATCGTAAATAGGCACTAGCGGGAAGGGATAGTTTTAAGAACGCTCTTTTTAAAAATCCGTCAATCGCCTCTTACACGAAGCGCGGTTTGCATTTTTGGAAGCGACTAATTTATAGACCCTTAAATAGAGCGTGCTTGGAATGTTCTCTCCTTCCTGTTGATTGTCAAAGTTCTGCACGAAGCTGCAACGGTGAGTGATGGCTTTGAGCTCCTATGATGCATTATAAGTTTGGCAAAACTTTGAGTTCAATTTTCCACAGTATGACTGTAGAACTTTAGATTACAGAGCGAATTTCGCGCCAAGTAGGCTCTGTGTACATTTTTCGCGCCTCCAACGAGCTTATGACACTAGCTTGACATTGTTCGCAAGATTGTCCTTGTTCGAAAACAATGAAGTATTGTTGTAACTGTGTACTGGTAATGCATTTTTAGCGTTTTCAAGCGAACCTGTGGAATTGGGTGAAATGAAATCATTTTTTTCTCTTTGCACGATCTTCGATTGCATGTCGCGGTTTGCCAACCTGCAATACGCTTTTACTTTCTATACGTGACGTCACCAGGGGATAAGGTGGCTTTGGAGTCGTAGTCTGTGATTTTCAGCTTTGTTTGCCCTTTCAGATTTATGGTTGGCATGGAAAGGCGCAGCCATGAAGGGAAGCATTTTTAAATTTGGGTAGCCTACAAACATGTGTCAACAGTAAGTTATCGTTCAGCCCATAAGGTCATGTGAAAAAGTTGCCTTAAGTGCAAGATGTAACATAGGTTGCCCTACTAATACCCTGACGATGGGATCTGATAGATCCTTTTAGCTTTTTGTAGCAGTGCAAGTGTAATACGTCCAAGAACGCGTTCTGCTACTCAGTTGTTCTGATGCTCCAATTTTGAGGTGAAGCATTTAAGCGGCAAGTCGACTTCTGGGCGCTTCAATAAAAACGTGGGCTTCCCAAAGATCTTAGCAATTTTTATCCAAGTCCCGGATTTTAATAAGGAAATTGCCCTGTGAGTAGCAATTGTGCCTGAAGCCAAGTTTTTTTCATAGGTTTTCGTACCTGCTGTTACCGTAAGCCAGTAGTAAAAATGATGTTCAGCTTGAATCAATTGTTATTTTCGAAATGTTGACTTTAAAGCAAGCATCTGTAACAGAAAATAATACGGGTTAAATTTTAATGCGATTTTAATAGCAGCAGTCTTCCAACTTGTACGTGAGCTGACGATTACTCGCCAAATTTATTCATTCTCTTTTTTGTTCTGGAAAGTTTGTCTGCTTTGATGATTTTGTTTCAATTGAAGTTACAGTTCGACTATTTATACTCTGGCAGAATTTGTCCTTCTTTTGTGCATTTGACTTTTGGTTTGTCTGTTTGTTATTTAAGATTTTTTGTACTTTTACTTTGTTTGTTTATGTATTCACGCTTCGTCTACCTTTTTTGCTTAACTGTCTGGCCGTTGAGCTCATGTTTAAGGCCCGTTTGAGCACCCAATAACGCATGTAATCAAGTGTTGTTTAACTTACGACAGGACATCACCTATTCCCTGTGTCATTCATTGAATGCTGTCAAGTTGTCGCAAGGCAATTTTTTCCGTCACATTAAATAAGCTAAGCTAAAATGTACAATTTGTTTTGTCTCTTTAGCGAGAGAACAACGACAGTACGACGAGAAGGATAGTCAGGTAGTTCTCTGATCAGGCAACACGTCAGTATAAATTAGCAGCGCAATCGCAGATGCGTGCATTTGAAAACAACGCTAATAACTGTTTTTCCTTATTAATAACATGGCTAATCTTATTGATAAACAATGATGCGTTTTGTTGTACATTAGCCTTTTGTTCCTACGTTATTGTTAACAGTCGAATTCAAGTAGCACTAATTAACCATGCGCTACAAGCATATTTCATTGATATGTGCTTCTACTAAGAGAACAATGGGTACTTGTTGCAATAGTAGCTAGAAACGCCAAAAAAATAAATTGTAGGCGATTGGATGGAAACAGTTACAGAAAAACAAAACTTAGTACTTGTAGAGGTAATTGGTGCCATGAAGAACTTCTTGATGCTTTGAGTCTATACTTCTGCAGTAGACAAGTAGTGCTTGTGTTAGACAGAAAAATCCTGATTCTTCTGTTCCGCTAAAACCGCACTGACTGTTTTTGGTAGCGTAGGATTGTATGTCGTTTTGGGTTGTTACGCGAAAGCCTGATGAGGTGTGTTCAGGTAGTTTAGGAAAAGTTTATTTTCACTTTCTTAAGGTGAACTTAATTTGTGGGTTATATGCCCCACGTCGTTGCTCTGCTACATGAGCACGTTGCAAATCCATTTGTTCAACGTTTTTCGACCTAATCTTTCTCAGATTTCTGAATGCGGTTAACGAAAACTATCGACGCAGTCATGTCGTTGTTCACGCTGTTAATTGTAGTCAGGTGAATGGGAACGTAAATATGTCCACATCCACAATTAATTGGTAGCGCTGTTCCTTTTCGACATACGCTATGCCGGCGAGTCTGCTTCTTCAGTATTGAAAATGAGCCTTATTGCCTGGAATAAAATTGTCATTATCCCAAAGGCAATGCTAACGGTGAAACACAGCGAAATGTGTGTAACAACAAGGTTTTCTCTTTGACTTTGATTGAAAGTCCGTTCTCAGTTCCTTCAATGACACTAGTTAGCTTTGACGCCAAAATACAGACGTAAATATGCAATTTTTCAAAACGACGACGCTTCCCCAAAAGCATTGCAGCTTGAGCAGCCTTTGCAGTTCGATAGCAATTCACGATGGGTTGCTTTGCATGTCATACCGCTGAACGTATTGAATTATCGAGTTTTGAAAAAGTGAATGCATCAGGCGCAAGAGTGACTAAGAAAACTATGTTTTATTTATCCATACAATAACTGATACCGTAAGTCTGAAGGTAGGATGGCTGTGTCGTTCATGAGTTTGGAGAGATTTGCATAGGTAACCGTCTCGGCTTTTTGGGCTTTTTTTATGAATGCGTATGTGAAGAAAAACTCATTTTTCCACTGGTCACTCTACTATGCATGGCAGTTCGCGAATCCGGTTGCCAGCGTATTACTTTCTTTGCTGACGGACAGAAGCTTTTTGTTTCTCAAATGAAGCATTAGTCGGTAAAGTCAAAACGTCGAACACTTTTAGCCGGAGAAGGCAGTTAGTTTGGAATATGCTATTTGCAAGCGGAAGTGCATCCCCGAATTTGGTCATGCAGCAGAAGAAAATTGAAACTTCATTTGACGTCCTCTTGGAAACGTAATAGATTGATAAGTTTTTGGAAAAAATTCAGCACTGAAGCTATGCGCGAAACCAGCAGCTTGCGCCGTGAGAGCCTTCACGCGCTTGCACGACAGTGCCATAAAGCTGAGGTAACTGCCAGTTGGTTCGCGCTCGAACTAATCAACTGTTCCGCAAATGTTATTTAGAAATTGCCGAAGTACAGCTCGTCCAGTCGAGCGTCGGATCCTCTGCTCGTTGAGTACGAAAGAATGGAACAGCGAAGGGAGAAGCCACGTCCAAGCATTTTTCGTCGTCCCACTCATTTGTACAAGCCGGCTAGACCTTGGGATTGCCGAGTGTGCGGCCTTTTGCTTGGGGCTCTTCACGTAATTTTTGGTTCCTTTTTGATCGTCTTCGATTTGGCCACCAACTGGATCACTGGAACCGTGTTCGCCGTTATGGCAGGCATTTGCTTCGTAATTACTGGAATAACCAGTCTTATCGCTTCGAAGCGTCTCGATAAAGGCACCATCACTATTCTAGTAATCTTTTCCTTCGCATCTCTCGTTCTCACATTGGCCATCGTTTTTGAATCAATCACTTCAATCAATTATCTATGCCATCGAGGATATTGCAATACGCAAGAGTCCACATTCCGTGCATGTTTGCTGCTCGTCTGCTTGTTGGAAGCAGTCGTGTCGATCGTGTCCGCCTTCGTTGGCATCCGTTCATTGATGAACGCAACTCAGTCGGATTTGATTCGTTTTTCTTCTCCGCTACACGTCCTATTGTCAGGCCAGGAAGCCCCGGCATTGGCACGTTTGATGTCTCGCGATCAGCTCCACAGTTTGCTAATCACTTTTCACAAGTGATCTTTGCCAACTTGGGAACACCAGCGGTAGCTTTGCCGCGGTAAATTTTCTACGTACAATATGCAATTAGACGATGCCGTTTTTTATAACAAACGTTTCTTAAAGGAGTTGCAATTTTCAATAAATAAAGTTTTCAACATTAACCAACTTGAATTCACAACTGTCTAATAAAGTGCTGTTACTATTTCTCGGTAATTCTATATTTTTAATTTCGTTTATTAGCCAGTAGTAGCAAACAGCTTTGTGACGTGACCCTTTCAGGCAAGTTTATCGAGCTTTTGCGCATTTTACTGCTTCGGACATTTACAACATTTGAAAAACATCATTCGGTACTACTATATTGGCTGGCTTTCATTGCAGCCACCGTTACATTTTCGTAACGCGTTCTTATGCGTTGACAATTAATATTTACTCACCGAAACGACTTATTGGATTTAGTAATGTTCTTCGGAAGTATGTGGTTTACGAGAAACTTTTTCTGCTTCTCAGGTTCGCTTTTTGTAATTGCGATTTTTTCCCTTGCGCTTGCCGAAGTTCAAGGCTTTGCCTCAAAAAAAGAGTACGCAAAAACTCTTTCGCCCTTAGAAAAATCATAAAAAACCGTTGAAGCTTTCCTCAAAGTCGCTTACTGTAAACGATAGTCTTGTCTACGCACGTTTCAGGTGGTGCCTTGTACATACTCGCGTTTTCGTACCAACTAACTGGACTGGAAATGATACATTTCCGTTAAAAGAGCCAGCGCAGTTAAGAGTGGGTGGAAAATCTTTCGGGGTTCAAACAGATAACGCTTTGCGAACAGATGAAAATGGTGTTACAGTTTGCTTTTCTAGTGCTTTATCTGTGGATGCGATGTTGCTATTTATAGTCAAATTCTTAATAGGATTATTTTCTTTCTTTTCTTGCGGTGAACAACCCATTCTTAGGGCAATTTTTACTGGCAAATGGATCATTTTCTTAGATGACGAAAAGACTTACTTTGTTCCAGAAAATTCAGTTTTGTAAATGTTATACCTGGACGATACTATTTGTTCACGGAACGACAATCGGCAAAACGTGACCACGAACTTCAACAGATGTCTGAGGAAACTGTAATCCAAGCTCTTGCAAAAATTCATCGCTCTCCAGATTCGCCTCATGCATCATCTCCATGCACATCCCCAAACGTGTTGGTGCGTCCACGGTGCGTTGCCGAATCGCCAAAGTCGTTTGAGCGCTGGACAATTTTTCCGCACCGTAACGTTACTTCTCAACGACGATGCGCATTTCGACTCACAAATAAATACTTCCGTTTTTGCTACCGGTTTGTAAAGTCGGCATTCTTGGAAAAATTAGTTCGGTAAATCTTTCCTTGATATAACCGGTAACACCATCACGGTTATCCCGCAACGTAAATATCTGCCGACCAGCATCTGGAACTGCGCTGATAATTCGGGAGTGCGTTCTACGTGCGCAATGAGTTACAGTTACCTGAGTTCTCTTAATCATCCGGCCGACATTTTTTGGTTCACCTTTGGGTAGTCTTGTATTCGGTTGAATTTGATCGATAGCGTACCGACATGGCAACCGATCTCCGTTCAGAACATCGCATATATAATTAAGAACGGACTGCGGACAATAAAATGCCGCGTGACTAACGCCAACGTTTACCATAAATCTGTAGCCCTCGCCGACTCTTGCAAACTTGAATAAGCCGCGCTATAATTCCACTCCAAAACTTAAGTTTACTCCAAATCTCCCAGGCAGCTCATATATGCCGTGAACATAAGCGGTTCACTGTTATCGGCTATGTTAAATGGGTTTTAAAGAGCTTTTGGAGCTTCCTAGATCAACTTCCGAAAAACGAATCGTTTGTCATCTCTCATAAGCTACACCTTACCGCATGCTACGTCATCATGGTATCGTACCGCCGCAGTCACTTCAGTCGCTGTTTTTGTCAGCTCGTCAAAAATGGATACTATCTGAACTTAATGTCCTCGCAAGCCGTAATCTGATCGACTAATTACTTATTATAAGCTCGCTCGGTGTCGACGACGCATCAGGCGCCAAAGCAATCGCAACAAAAGCTAACAGAAACCCCTGCAATCCTGCAAAATTTATAAAACGCATATAGCAGCTTTGACTTTAAATGAGTTTATTTTCTGATTTTCAAACGGCACCTTAGCAGTAGAATTCAGCGTGCGTCAAAGAAAGAAGGCGGTTTTTGCAATAGGCAATTATGTTTCATCAGTTATTCTTAACTGGAACTCAGATACTGCAGCAGCACTTCTCTTTACTTTATCTAACCGCCGAAAACGCGATGAAAGGCGCGCAGTGTTGCTAACCAGCTCCGGGCGCAGTTTCAGATGTCTTTCCGCTGTAACGTGGTTATCATTTAGACTACTGTAGCGAAGTAAGGAAAGTTTGCCTGTGTATTGCTTACGTGGCATAAACGAGGAAAGACATCTACATTGTTCTGCTTTATTGAGTTTGGCAAGCACGTATTGCGCTCCATACAAACAGCTCGCAGAGCATCTGCAGAGCAAAGCAGCTCCATTGAAGAACATTATTTTTAAAACAACAGTGCACATCTCGAAACCAAAAATACAGTGGGCGGTCTTTTTCTAAGAAATCGTTATTCCACCACAATTTCGACTTTCCTGACTTTAGAAGTTGCGACCTTCCCTTTAACACTATCATCTTTGCGGCTGGCATCTTTTTTCTCGCCAGATTTCGCGACTTCCGGACCTTTCGAACTTGAAGAAGCAGAGATGTTTTCACTTTTTTTATCCGGAGCTCCAACCGGCGTGTCTTTTTTCTTTTCGGCGCTTTCAACAGAAGCGTCCTCCGGCTCTTCTTTTTTGGCCGATTTTAATTTGCCTTTCTTCCCGCAACAAAGCAGGCTGGCAACTATTGCGGCTGTAAAAAACCCACCGAAAGCGATCTGCATTAGTGATGTCATTTCCCGCGGTCGCAACGGCAGCAGTGGAGCCATGTTAGCTGAGCAGAATGTTGCGTTTACTTTACAAGTCGACAACAGTATCCTCTCACCTCTGCTCTTGCGAGTGACAATGACGACTTGTCCTAACATGCGCATTTTAAAACACTGGAAAGTTTAAAGTCTGCCTTTCAGATTTGATTGAATTCCATTTGGTTTTTTTCTCGCAGCCTTTCGACCGCTGGCTACATTTAACCGGCATCCAACCTTCTTGAACGCTGCCTACATCACGTTGCCGTCACTGTTTATGTTGTTGCGTTAGCAGTCTTTTACTCAAAGAATAAAAGCAACGAAGTGTATGTGTTACAAGCAATGTCTGAAATGCCACCATTCTTTTGACTGCGTCAGGTTTACAGGCAAAGTATGAAATGTCTGTATTATCCTAATATGCTATATTCTTTGCCTAGGCATTATTAAAATAGCGAGTAGCAGTCAGGCAAAATGTGAAACGAGTGTCATGAATGACCTTTATCTTTAAAAAAATATGAAAACGGAAACAGAATTAATACAAAATCATGTCCGGGAGTTTCTTAATAAAAAACAAGAGGAACGGACTAATGTTGAACTACTTGTTGCTACAAGGGATGCTATAATGGCATATTGAATCAGCATTATTTCTTTCCTTCATACAGGAGCACCTCATACCTTGGCATTTTTTCTTGCACGTTTGCAGAGAAATGGAGCATATACAGTAAATTTTGAACGTGTGAAAATGACAGCATCATGCTGCCCTATTGTACGAATATGCTAAAAGCTTACTATTGCAAAAAGTTTATAGAAAAAAGAAAGCATTCGCGCTTTCAGCTGAATCTTTCGGCAGTGTGATCTTTCGTCAATTTGATCGATAGGGCAACGAAAGCTGGTCCCAGTTTTAGACGATACCGAGCACTATGCAGCCATAAACTTAAAAGTAGCTGAAAAGTTACGAGTTACGAGGGACAATTTTTGCATCATAGAAATCGATCGTATGTACAACAGGATTGTAACCACTTGATTCTTATAATAATTTTAACTTGGGAACAATGAGAGCAAAAAAGAGTGGCTCATTCTTGTCGGGCGAGCTGCAGTATGCCTGAAGAAAAGCTTCGCTGCTACTCTTTGCCGTTGCGGAATGAGTAGATTTTGTCAAAAGGCAAAAATTTTTATCGACGCAATTTTGATAATTTATTTGCTTGCGTAAGAACTTAAAACTTTTCCCGTTTATCCCTGCTCGTCAAGGTACAGCACGCTAGCTTGCCTACGGATCGTCATAAGACTGTCAGTATTTTGAAACACATTGCGGTGTTGTTGCCGTCTTCTCCGGTGAGTAGACTGCTTGTCTTTTCGTATGAGAACTTCCCAGCTTTAGTGTCTTTCGTTGACACTAGTAACACTTGCATGAACGGGTACCAACGATGTGCGGTTTCACGTGCGTTCGGTTAAGCTTGGAGCAGATTGGGTTAGTGATATCGTCTTGATTGCATGACCGTAGCTTAGCACTGTTCATATAAATGATTTTAAAGGGGGCCCTAAAAAGTTTCAGGGGCAGGTAAAAGCCTTGAGGGCAACGAGCTCTGCCCTGCGGGCGACTGTGACGCTGCCTGCTGCTGTGGTGAACGCCTCTGACATTACTTGCAGTTGCCTCAACAGCGTACCAGCTTATTGTATGGGTGAGTCGCGTAGATTGACTTCACCTTTTCTGCTAATCTACCTTCCAGCGAGAAATAATTTCTAGACGATTCCTGAAGTTTTGAGTCATTGCTAATCCTTTCCATTTCTGGAATTTCATGTGAGGTCGGGAAACGCTGGTAAGGGCGATAAAAGCAAACAAGAATGAATGTAAGCCATCTGCTGAAGATATGTCAATTTGCTCCTGTCGGATAAAGGAGAGGAGAGTTAGGCCAAGCCAATACTAGCGAGACAGGAAGTATACAGCGCTATTGAAATCTGACCATTGTACCAAAGCGCTGGCTCTGTAAAGATTGCAAAGCTATGGCGCAAATCTTGTTACGTTGAAGGAAGCGTTCACTTGTTTTCTATGGTTCGTCCAGGTTTTGTCACTGCAGAGGCATTTTGTGCTGTAAAGTTGCGGATGCTTCGACTCTCTGAGGCTTATCGTTTACAAGCACAAACGCGGGTGCTCCCAATCCATTTAATAGTCACTTAAATTACGGCAGCACCGAGGGCGTTGCGTTCAAACTCGTAACCGCGCCGTTGGTTTCTTTTCCTTCATTTTCTTCTCATAACGGGATTCAACCTCAAACAGGCAAATCCGTTTGCCTCAGAAATCGTGAGTCCTTATTGGCAACATGCCATTTTTGAAGAGAATAGATGAACTTGATAAATTATTCATATGCTTTGTCAACTGAGGCGAAAATAGGTAATGCGAAATCCCTTTAAAGAACTCTCTTCTTTGGCTGTCCATTGCCAGCTAATTGATCAACCTTAAAGTCGCTAGAAAATATTTCGCCTTGTAGAATTTGTATTAAAAAATAGAGGCGGCTGAACTTGTTATAATAAAATTGATAGTTATTTCCGCATCAAGCTAATACGTATGCGTATCGGAAGGGCAGTTTACGCAGGGTAGTCGGTTGGTTTCGGTGTTACATGCATTTTCAGTCTTCAAGTGCGTAGGCGGGTTTGCCGCTCGACAACTTCGTAACGTACTTCCTTTGTAGGGTTACTATGAAGCGCACAGTAATGGAAAACAATTGAAGGAACACAGTGTTACTGTATCAGGCTGCTTCGCTCATCTTGAAACGGATGTGCGTAAATATTCATGGTACGACAATCACGTCGAGTGTCGGAATAAGTTGAAGGAAACTTTCATAGCTCAGTTCGGCAAATTATGCCTTCTTTCACCTATGAAACGACTGCAGAGGGTCCTTCATTCGGAAGGAGTACTTGGGCTGTTTCGCTCAGCTAAGTACGTTCGTCAAATAGCGTTTACGGAGATAACAGAAAGCAATGAATTGAGAGAACTTTGCAAGGAGTAAGATTCCCGACATGCACGTCGCAAAAGTTACCAATACGGTCTTTTAGCCTGCGGAGCTGTTGTGAAAGCTGCCAAAGCTGTGGTTAAAGGAAAATGCGCTGATTGAATCGCGTTCATTGGGCCTCCAGGTCACCAGACAGTGAAAGGGGAAGCCAATGGACTCTGTACATTCGGCCCTCGTTATCCGCGGGTTCTATACAACGCGGTTTGTGCGACGTGAAATGGTGACGTCGTTTTTTCGCAAAGACATGCGCACCGCTGACCGCTACAAGATTTATTCGATGAAGCGAGGAAAAGAAAGAGACAGCTCCCTATAACAATGTTTTTAAATAAAGCTCCGGTAGCTGCGGAGCCTAACATTTTAAGGGGACAAGTTTCGCTACTAACAAGTTCAAAGAACCGTAGGACTGGCCGGTCTCTAGAGGATCTGGGCCCACCTACGGAAAGTGGGTAAATTGATTCATGATGCCCCAAACGTTTCTGCTATAGACATTTTGTTCTATGTGGATGTGTTCTACGCGATGTTCAGTATTTCTGCTTAAATGTGCCTCTGTGTTTTATATTTCCCCAGCTCTGTACTCAGCTAAGCTCATTAAAACAAGGCGTTTAAGGAAAGAGCATCTTGCTTTCATCCTTTCTTGTATCTAACGGCCCGAACTCTGATGGCTAACCCCATTGGATAAGCGCAGTCTCATTGTTGTCATTATCTCGTAGCTAGATTCCATAGCACCAAGCTTTGAAGGATCACTAGGTAGAATAACCGTTCCGGAAGGAATTCAATGGGACAGGACGACATACGCGGTTGGAATGCAAGCTATTAGCATTTTTCATAAGGTATCCTATATAACGCGGTGTAGCGCTCAAAATCCAGGAGGAATTAACCGCGGATAATGAGGGCCGACTGTATATTTAAAAATGTTGGCATCGCTGCCAGTTACGCCTTAAAGCTTGACGCAAAAAGAATTTTTATAGCCGACTGGGATGTAGTCTACGACAAGCTGTACAGAAAGTCCTCTATAGGCGTTCAGACGTTCTTTTCGTTTCAGTCCACAGGCATCAGGATTGGTCGTTTGGCCGTTCATGGAAGAAGCGGAATGGGATAGCGGTGGCTGCATCGTTGGCGAAGGCCACGAAGTGAACGTTTCTTAAACGAGTCCACCAAGTCAATTTAAGTGACAGAGATTATTTGGCAACTTTCCGGTGCATAGCTGTACTCACTGCCAGAGAATATAAACCGAAGCTTATGTTCGTATCCGCTGACTTTGATGGCGCTATAGGCTGCCTTGTAGGCAATATGTAGCTGGCGACCGGTTAGTTATCGCGTTGGAAGGCGGTAACTGTGGCATGCGGTCAACTTTTGGTCATTGCTATAACAGAAGGTAATTGTGACCATTGCCTGCGTGCATTTTTTCTAACATCGGTAACTAATTAAGGGTGCTGCTTGTAACGTTGAAAAACATGTTTGTCCTTTTAAGGTCCGTTAAGGCGAGGCAGTCTCCGCTTTGAAGTTGCCGAGCCAATGGTTCAGGAAGCAATTAGTGCGTCTCAATAATTGAAAGCACCATCTGTCTACAGGTCAAATACGTTTTGCTGCCTTCGAGATAAAGTGCTGACATGGAAAAGATGCCGTGCACATCCAACTCGTTCGAGCAATACGCCGTTGATCATTGCCCATCTTCTGCTAGTAAATTAATTTACAAAACGCAAATCCTTATTGTCAGAAGATAAATCTTCCAAAGGCACGACCTCTTTCAACGGCAATGATGCCAATCGGAGCGTCAGCAAGAGCAGAAAATGTAAACAATGTCAAAGAATAAAGTTTTTGTTTAAATGAACTTAGGTACGTTTTGCATTTTGCCACAGTATCACCATTTGTATATTAATAATTTGATAGATCCTCATTGGAGAAGGTGCTTCGATTAATAGTGCGTCCTAGTAAAATCGTTTGACGCAATTCTTAGAGCGCACGTTCATTTGTGCATTTATATGACTGTTTCTCTAAATATGTAATGCTTTCCATCAGTATGGTGGAGATATGCTAACCATTGTACTATTAATACCAATATTTTAAAATTGCGTTGGATTTACATGATATTAGGTTTCTAAGACGTTGAGATAATTTTTGCAACACAATGCCTTACCGACGTTAATGAACACTGTACTCTGCAGTAGTGATAGGCATTTTGTGGTTTAAGAAAGCGCTATGTGTTTGTTTTGCATCTTGTAATCGAAGGCTCATCATCGTTTAGGTTACAGATATGGTGCGTCTATCGAGGAAGAAATGCCACTGCCATCATGCGTCCGTTTCGGGAATGCAACCGCACGTCTGTTCGTATGCACCACTTTGGAAGCATATCTTTCTATTGGAAGGCAAAGGAAGAGCAGGTTCATGATGGTAACGATTCCTGCTTTCATTTATGTGTAAGTTACCAAATTTTCACATCCATTCAAATCGCGGTCACGCTCATCATTTCGTAGCATCGGTTATTTTCATTAACTGCACACTATGTAGCCTATAATTGCGCAACATACATTTCGAAAGTTAGACAAATCGTTGGAAAACGAATGAGCAGTGTCCGACGCGGTTAAGTGTTTTAAGTTGTCTTACGTGAGGGTGTGTCTATACGAATAAACGTAATTCTAAAACTATGCCGTTGGCACAATGTTTTGCAATCAGATATTGTAGCTGCCATAAAAGTTGAAAATATACTTCCTTGCAAGAGATGCATCAACTTCAGTTCTGTATAATGAGGCTACATGATCGACTATTGCAAAAAATCTTATCCTCCGTATTTTCCGGCAATATGCAGCTTTGAATTAAGGGATTATTTGCACAGATATTTCACTGGCAATGTATGAAATCGGTTATTCTGCGGAATAAGTAGGCATTCTGTAGAATGCTGAGTTTCTTTAGGCAATAGATGAAACACTTAGCATTGTACCCATTTTATGGAATGGGTAATGTCAAACCAGCAAAATATTAAATCGACTCATTTCGCCTATGCCTCTATAAGTCTACAGTGGCAATATATAAGGATAGAGAGTGGGTTTTTTGGTACTTTGCCGACTATACTTTCCTTATATCTTGGGCTAGGGCGGAAAGTTTACAAGGTATTTGATTATTTCCTATCCTTTTCAGCCGTTTCGCATTTGTGTTCAATGTATAATTGATGCTCTGTACTGAAGACAAATGGGGTACTCACTTCAGATGCCGCTACGATTAGTCTCTTTTCGTTTTAGATAATGCGATAAAATTGCAAATAGTAGTAAGCCGAAAATTATTCTTCATTTTATCGATTTTTAAAAATGTACGCAAAATAATCACTTGTAACTATTCCTTTTTTCTTTTTCTCCTTTCTAACAGCTACAGGTAGCAAAGCCGCAAAAAAATTTTATTGTAACTATTCCTTTACAAAGCGTTCAATGGTAGTTTGCTAAGTATAAATGAAACTCATAAGTAAGTATGGATAGATTATGGATGGTTTTGTCTTGATCGGCCCAATGTAGTATGTAGCACAAAAATCGTGCTCTGCAGAACATGGTTCAAAGTGTTGAGGGAAAATTTCCCCCGTACTTTCAGAAGCGGCTGCTAGAAGTTCAGTTCCTCAGTTTGCTTTTTCCTTCTACTTATAGGGTGTATTGCAGCTCTTTACAATTTTCAGCATTTCGTTTTTAACATATTGAAAAAATCTCAGGTGCCCGTTGGCAATAATAGAGCAGTAGTACTGAAGAAGTTATCTAATACGCATATTCTCCATTAGGCATTATTTCGAAATAGCGTATGCATTCGAATACTTTGTTTTAAATATTCAAAAATCCATAACACGGACTTTCACAAAACCAATTTTTGAATGAAGCAAGTGCGATCGGATTCTGCGATTTGTCCATTCACAGATTAGCTTATTTTGTCAGTAGCTCTAATTAACATTCTTTGATGTAAGGATATCGTTGGCTATGGTTTAGATATTTAAAGGTTATTGAAACATCAGCGTATGTTATCTTTTATCCCAACTGTGCTTGAATGCGTTGAGCTGAGTTTTATGCAAAAATGTTGACCAGCTACTTAACTTAAACTTCTTGCAAAATGACGTCATTACTTTGAGTGTATGTATCAACATGGTTCGATTTTTTAACTGCATCTCTGAAATTAACGTTTGCAGTTGAAATTCGAAAAAGTGGGTGCTTATGTTTAGCGATTGGATACGCTTTGAAATATAGCGATCGTCATTCTGCTGTGTCTTTTAGATAGTTTTGTAGTATGCGTGGCAATTCGCGCATGGCGAACTGCTTGTGACTATCTTGAGAAAGTGATCAAAATCCGTTGGCTTATTCCTTCCAACTGCCAGCGTATCTTTCCGGATGTAATATGCATTCCTCCATCGTTCGACCTTCGCATTTGTTCAGCAAATCAATGGAAGGAGCAAATATTGTTCTGCAACGGCCTCGTCAGTGAGGGAGCTGCAGTCCATTGTTTCCGATAGATGCGTGCGTGGCCGAGTGCTGTTCACCGTTCTTTAAGCACACAAAATGACCACCGGCGCTTTTGACTGAACGGTCACCTTTTTTGCGAAAATTGCTAGCGTCCTTGTCAACACAACGTCCTTTTGATTGTGATCACCCGGCTGACGGTCACTGTTTGCTTTTCCCGCCCTACCGCCGCGTTTCATCCGCCTCCTTTGAGGCTACAAAGACTTTGACAGCTTGTTTAATCGTTTAGGTTGCGAACGGGTTCTTTCACGTCAACTAAAAGTCATCGTCGACATGCGGCTGGGCAACGAAATTTCAAGTTAACGACGATTCGGGCATGTAGGATTCGGTGGAAAAAAAGCTTGCAAAATTATCACTCCCATCCCAAAAACTGGGACCGAAAAATATATATGCCTAAGCATAAACTTTTGGCTGTTTGTAATTCAAGGGCAAAAGTGGCTCCAACGGCCATTTAGGCAATTTTATTAATAAAAATTTCAATATTAATACATGTACACATATCCTGGGTGTCTGTATGTTATGGAACAGGCGACCTGCCAAAGGAAGCCTAAAGCAACAAGCTGACCTTCCCATTGGTGAGCCGGATAGATTGCTCGTCGTGGAATATTTCAGATGTGGTAATTTCGTATTCATTTTATCGTCCGCGGTTTAGTCAGTCCCGTCGATATGCGTGACATGCAGTCGTAAACAGCGGTAGTAAAGGAATTCTCGTTGAGGGTCGCATGAGTGAAGTTGCCATTGTTTCGAACATTTCGGTTGTGACAGTTGAGACCCACTCGGCTCGTCGACGCGAAAACATGGTCAGATGGCGGCCACATGTTTAACCGTTTATGGTTTCCTTACAGCCGCCGTAAAGGTTAGCTGTCCTTTTCAGTTTGCAGGGTCGTTTTTGATGGCCACAATGCGTGTAATCGTCAAAAGGGAGGGTGTTGGTCTTCAGTTGCCCGGAAGTACGTCATTCGGTCGACGATAATGGTTGCCTTGTCAAGTGCAGTCAAAAACGTTGGGCGTAATGCAACGAATTGGGAAGAAGGGGAAACCTCAGTGGCTCTTGGTATTGTTATGCGACATTGACGGACTGCGGCGCTGCAGTTGTACAATAGGAAATGGGTCAACCGTGAAACCTGTGCACGGTCAGACGGAGATTGCTCGTGACTATCGAACGGCGGTGGGCGGCCTTCTCTGCCCAGCACATCTACTGCACCGTTCAACTGCCTTAACCTTATAAGGAAGCAGTTATCGACCATCTGTATGTTGATTTCTATAAGCCTGCTTTTCATCTCAGCGACATGTCTTGAATGAACTTATGTTCGCAATATGATGCCACATCGAATAGTGCTTAATTCCATGTCCCTACTGAGAGTATGTTGGAGGCTCTTCATCTTTATCAGCGCCTTGGTAAGTCCCGTACGATGGCTGTTACCTTTGGTGCATTTCACATGTCAACTGTTTACTAAAATATGTATTTGTTTATTAATAGCCTATGCTAAATATTAAAACGACTAAACTTGGTTTATGTAAAACCAAAAACAAACTTCTATGCTCTGCTCATAGTGGAAAGGATTGCAAACTCTCAGCTGTGATACAACACTGAGGATACACCATTTTATCTGCGTGGCTTACTAGCATGGTGTCTGGTCCCCCTTTCCGCTGTGACCTGACTCGGTGACTCGGTGTATTCTCACGGTGCGCTTGCGGCTGCCCTGTTCACTCAGTCATCAAGGGCGAGCTCCAGCTGCGCACTTCCGATGTCCATTGGCACATTCTACTATCTGGATACCTATTAGTGCAGTTTGCCATTCATCGGACCCGCCTCCTAAAGTTGCTATCCTCAACCTTGGTATTGGGCAGACACCATGGTCACTTGTCCATCCTTAATTCACAATTTTCAAACCAATGCTTATCTTTTCAAAAGTTTACTTTATCTTTACGCGTTCGGGGTCTAACAGGGTTTGTCAGGCTTTGTCTACTCGTAATTTCATTGCACTATCCCAGAATAGACACCGTTGTTCACTTGAGCTGCTTGAGGAAAGCACACGGTGGGTGTGGCCTTTCAGCAAAGAAGTACGTACATAGCGGCTACTTCCTCCAGTCGTCAACTGGCGTAAGTAGAGGATTAAGTTTTGTCATTGCCCAAGGCAGAGCATTTTCCTTACTGGCACTTATATCTTTGCCGTATTATTGTTCTTATGCTTCCTAAACGATAGAGCCTTTTTTAGGTTGCTGTCAACGCGCCTCATCAAATTTTGGACAACGGAATTGCAGGTAAAAAGAATTCAATTACCCTATTCGATACGCTGACCAGCGGACTCGTCTAACTTTTACTACGCGCCTTAACTAAAGTTTATGTGGAGGGTACCAGGTGCAATGACAGGCGCAGACTTGTTGTTGCGCTCGTTAGGATAGTTGCTTTCGCAAACAGACCATAAAATCTTGCGTTAAAGCCGCAAATGGGACAAGGCGGGCGAACAAGGCTGTTCAAGCGATTAGGTAAAAGTGTTCCTCGAAAGAGGACGAGCGATCGGTTCGATAGGTCTCGTCATTTGCCCCTGTTTTCTAGTTGCACCTCCCATCCGCTGAGGCATCGCATTGAGGGCGTGACATGTTTGTTCCCACAGGAACTTCAAGCGACGTGGTTTAATAGCGGATTCATAATCGGTGCTACTCAACGGACGTCAAGTGACCAAATAGGGCAAAGATTAATGTTGCGCCGAGGCGTTACCTCAATCGTCCAACTTCGGTCCAACCTAAAATACGTTTAGTGCGCAACCATCCATAATCATTGTTAAACGCGAAAGGCTTTAGAAGTCTCTTTTTTCTCATAGCATGGAAAATGGTATCTTTTCACAAAAGTTGTACGGTTAACAGGCTACAATTTTCATCGTTCGCTGTATGTATGCGTCTGTGCTTCGGGGTCAGATGGTCTGCCGGGAAATGTCGCCTTTTAAGGCCAATGTCGTTCGCGTCAATTCTTCTTGGCACTGGATGGCCTCAGCTTGTGGTAGAAGGGAAGTTTTCAATACAGTTTAGTCCCTAGGCTTATGGCATCTTGAACGAGAAGAGGTGTAACGTCCCTTGAGCACCACTTTGCCGGTGAACGTTGCATGACATGACTTTTAAATTGATTCCAACCTTTTTATTCACTGCTTCTTCAAATATCCGCATGATAATTGGTCAGACTGACGAATTATTCCATTTTTAACTATACTAGTGAACTATCAGCTTGCAGTGGTGCTTCTGGGTCGTAACATGGCCAACGTTAGGGCAATTCTAAAATTCACCAAGGTGAACTGCTCAATTGCCCGTAGCACTACTAAACCGTAAGTTACAGTAAACACTCGAAAACTTGATTAGTCAACTGAACAGTGCATCGCGTAAGCTGTATAGGCACGAATCAGATTGCTAAAATAATTTTTTGAGTTTAATTTTAAATTATATGTACGAAACGGTCCTCTTAGTTGTCTTCATCTTTTACTGGCCAATGCTTTCTAGGCTAACCGAGGCATTTTATCGATAATAAATAGGGAATCGAAAAACGTTAAAATTACAGAAAGGAGAGATACATCTGAACGGAAAAAATTTCCTTTCATTAGAAACCTAATTTTAGGCAGTATCGACAAACCCCGACAAAATAGGTAAGGTCGAAAGTACCCCTGAACTAACGCAATCGGATGAACAAATAAAATAGAATATATATAACAAAGTAAACAAATAAAGCAGGCAATAAAAATAAGTAAAAATAAAATGGCGCCCGAACAAATATCGCAACTATGATAGTGCAAAATAAAGCCAAAAGGAAAAGACAACGGCAAAGTAGAGTAGAATTAAAAATAATAAACGCGACGGTAGGCAACTTGCGATTTCTTCCTCCTTTTTATTTACTTCTATCCATTTTATTGCCTATTCTAATTATATCATTTCGTGTTATTTTAGTTTTCAACGGAAGAGAGGGTTTTTTCGTTTAAACTCGTTTCCCCATCTTTATACCATCTGTTTTAACCTGCATTCAGCTTTTGTTAACCCCACATTTTCACTGCGGGTGACTTAACGTTGATGACGGGGCGTCATTAGCTCGAAAGCTCTGCTCAATAAAACACTGCGGCAAAAAAACAAAATAAAATGTTTTGAATTTATTTATCAAGCTTGAACTTAAATCTTAGGCAAGTTATCAACCATATAAAGGTTGGAATCACAGGAAAATGTTAATTTTAATATCTTAGTCCTAAAGTTGTATTTCTAGGCAGTCCTCTGCTAGCGAAAATGTTGCTTCGTGAGTCTTATATGGTATCAAACTCGCGCTATCGTGTAGAAAAAGTTTTCAACAATCGTTACCTCAAAACTCACTTGACAAAAAGGTGACAGACAAGCTGTCATAGGCAGAAGCATTTCATAGTTCCAATTATTGCTTGATCCATCGCCTTTTCTGTGCAGCATTAGATGAAAAGAAGCTGTCAGCTGTAAGTTTATCAATCCCGTTTAAAAGCTTAGCTAGCCTACGTGAAGATAGATTACTTATAAGCGACAGTACTTGTCCACTTTTATTATGCTATTTTTCGTGGTTTCTTGTTATGTACATGGACTTCAGCGCTTGAAACTAGTTTAAAGTAGGAAAGAGAAAAGTAGGTATCAATAATCAGCGAAAATGAGAAGCATCTCACTCTTCATCTGAAAAAGGTAAAAACTTAGCGAATCAACCGTCTTTAGAAAGGTTAGGTTTTTTTCATAGTTAATTTTGTTCTTTACTGCTGAAGGCGGGTCAAGAGTAGGGCCGGAAGCTCCGGCGTAATGAAATCAGTTTTTTAAAAACGCGAACTGCCGTAAATAAAGTCTACCATGAAGACCTAAGAAGCCGTTACGGGATGCAATGTATTCAAGGTCAGCGTTTTTAACACTAATGCACATGAAAGTTTGGGAAAAGTAAGGGAGCTGCCAGCAACGGTGTCGACAGAGCTACAAACCCGTCAAAGCTGAAGTCAGGACTATGTGCTTACTTGAAGTTATGCCAACAGAAGAATACTCAGCGAAAGAAAAATGGTAGAAAATAGGCAACAAATATTCATGAAAATTTGAGAAGTATCAAGAGCAATGGACGCGCTATTTTTCTCGTTGTCTAATTTTTTGTTTCGCAGCTGATCTAGGTTACCAAAACTTCGGATTAAATGCGATTAGCGAAAAGTGGACCCGTCTTATCCTACAGTTTGAGATAGGAGGGAAGAAGAAATTTCGTTTCCAGGCGCGGACATTTTTCTGATGAACAAAAGATTGCATTTGTTCTGCGTTCGTTTGCTCCATTTCGTCTACTGCCAGTTTGCTTGTTAAGGCTATCCTGACATTATCTGCGGCAGCGACTCAATTGAATTCATCGTACGGACTAAAAAGCCTTTTATTGGGAAAGTTTACGTCAGAGGCGAACATGGTAATCCTGACTGCACGAGGTCCTACGCACCTATCGTACAGCCTACAACAAGCAGACCGACTCCTTCAGCAGACGTTAAAGAGTCTCGTCGTCTGAGGGGGTGCCCTCCATGTCCGCCTTGCCCATCATTAGTAAATACCATCTTTATGGAAATATACAAAAGGCTATTTGGTTGTAGGGTGCTACCTTTAATTCATACAGATATCCATTGCCATCCATGATGCATTCGTACGATGATACGCCAGTGTTTGCAATTCCTCAGATCGCCGTCGGGCTTGGAACTTGCCATATGAGGCGACAGCGCACAGTACGTACCTGATGAAGCTGTTCTTTCACTTTTCTCAATTTTAAGCTTAATCCCCCCGGAGTGGCCATGTCATTCACAGTAGTCATAAGCTTTCATCAGCATTTCATTACCAAAATTGATCGCGCGTATCAAATACGCTGCTTCTATATGGAAACTGATAAGACGGTGACGTCAGTTCTCTCCGTCGGGTTTGTAGTCGTCAAAATTGGAGTTCTTCCAACTTCGAGAGGTTTGTTGATCAGATGCTTTGCCATTTTCCACATGTTTTAGACTGCCGTTGACTACTGAAGTACGAGCGCAAGCTCCAATGCCCACTTGCGAGTATACGATCCGTCGTGGGTCGCCGGAGGGACCGTTGGTTCGTTTTGCCAAAATTAGCGAAACCGTATATCATAGTTGGAAGTGCAATACAGAATTTAGCAGTACGCTCCTCTTAACTTAGCGCGGTGTGTGCTTCTGAGTTTTTCAATTTTTTTCCAGGCCTTTTCGGAATGCTCGTCCATAGCTGTTACGTTGATGACGGGCATGATCGGAGAGTAATGGTCATTGACGAAAAGGGGTAATTATTCATTTTTTTCAAGTTCAAAATCCTGGAAACACTACTGTTTTAAATTAGATACAGCTTTCAGCTAACTGTAGTCAGGTTTCATCATTTAAACGTTAGGCACTTTTTAATATTGTTTTATTCGTTCAAGCGAAAGTCTTGGCATATGTCGTGCGCATTTCGTATGCATAATGCTAACCGTTTTAGTTGCTCTATTGATCGTTTTTTGATCGGTGACGTCATTTACACTGACTCGATGACCGCACACGTTACTGCAAATGTGTTCAAGTTTGCGGACAAAACGAGCTTGGACTTTCAATGCGCCATCTCTGTGTGCTTACAACCTAACGATGGCTGCGATGGTGTCACGGTGAACGTCATTTTATGTTTTTCTTATTCAGTGATTTTACAATAAAAATGCAGTACGTTTCAGCCGCCTAAATGCGATAAACGGAAAAGGAGGCAGATTGAAATCAAAAGGCTCAATGAAACCTACTCGCTGCCCCCTATGAAGGACATGGAAATGGACATCAGTGCTCAGCAAATCGATGTCATTGATATCGATGATACAATGCTAAACGAAGGCAAGAATTATTCTTTTCTTTCCTCCGCGGAATCCCCTAAACAAGCATAGGGTTCAATCCTTATTTTGAGAAACTAAAATTTTTTGAGTTGATTTTTCCTTACATTGTAGATATAGAAAAGTTCGAAGCGATGACTTTGGAAAATTCGGTCAAAGACCGTGAACAACCATTTCATGACTTGACGAGTGGCAAGAATTCCTTCTGCTTATCCATCCCGGCTTTTGGAGCGCTGGTTTCATTTTGCACACTTATGCTGACATTGAGTGCCATGATCATTGCGCTTATGTACCTTGCCAGAAAAGAGATGCTATATTTTTCGGAGCCAAAATTGCTGAATGACTGAAATGTAGTTTGAATTTTTTGCTTGTTAGGAAGCTGTCTAATTGCTTCTTTATGCTTTGCAGCTGTGAATACCGTTGAAGAATTCGCCAGATGGCTGTGAGCAGTTAAGAGTCAGCCTACCTGTATTCTTTGAATACGCAGCACATTTTCCCCTTGCTAGCAGCTTTCGACCGATGATGGAAAAAGGAGTAAATATAATGCGGTTGAAACGATGCTTCATAAGATACCTTCTCTTTCAAAAGTATAATTCGTTTGCTCAAAAAACTTCCAGGCTGATTGAAGTCTGATTGCAAGCCTAAAAATGGGTGCTACTTTTTCAGCATAGTGAATTTTACGCGATTACGCCTTCTGCATCGTAACATTCGGCGAATTCTTATAAAGGCGGATATTTCTTCCGCGCTCTCCATAAAATGGAGGTCGCAATTTCCAAACGTGGTTTTCTAATGTCCTTTATCATTTTGTAAGGTTTGTCAGAATAAGATTCCTTTACTTTACTTATCAACAACATGTTAACTTACACAGATGTGAAAATTCGAAATTCTAAATGAGTTTTGAATCATAGTCGTGATTCTGAAATTAAGTCTGTTAGCATTATTCAGCTGTATGCTGAGGCTTTAAGTATTCAATACCTTTTTTTGTGTCTACCTCATTCGCCAGGAGCGTCCTGTAACTTGAATGAATCGTTGTTGTCACTGCTCCTGCGGAACTAATGGTTTTCGCAACTTGGAAGTGAACACCAATAATATTTTTTGTCTTTATTTTGGCTGGATGGCAAATTCTATTGAAACCCTGTATGGCATTTCGTCTGCGCATCCGATTTGCTGCTACTATAGAATAATATAAATATTGATGTCGTGTCCAAGATTTTACTTCAGCACCATTGTACAGCGACAACAGCCAGCCCACTCAGACCAACATAACGCGTTTACAGAAGTCCCGTCTACGTAAGAGAGTTCAGCACGAGGCGAGCCGGGCAAATGCCCGCACTTTAAGGCAACACCTTGCTTTGGGGACCAACTCGTTGGACTCTTTTTCAGGCGCATTCGGAATCACAAATGCTGTGGATGGCTCTTGCCGGGGTTCGTTCACCCACTGATCGCTCCAGAGCTTTTCTAACACAAGAAGTGTTCGCAGAAATTAGGTATTTGAGTTCTATTATTTTAAATTTTATTTGCTTTACCTTAGTAATATTCTGTGTTTGATTTATTATCGCTTTTAAATCCAATTGATTTCATTATTGCCATTGTTACATCTTACAGTTTTTATTTTACCTTTTTTTTACTATGCATCCTATCTGATTTGTTTACTCCTCTACTTGGATTATTTCAGTGTTTTTTATTACTGCCGATTTCGTTTCTGTTTTTAGTGGCACGAAATTGCTTTCTTAATGCGGAATACAGAAACTGCCGCTTATATGGGGCTATAAATAAACATATATATATATATACACTATCAGTCACCACTATTGTACCTCCTTTCAGGTATCAGTTAAGTGCATCAAACGGATCAGTGAGCTTTCCTATGTGTATGTATGTTAACTTAGTTGTTATATACGTAGTTTTCTGTTATTAAATCCAGAACAGAAGTGCTGCCAGTCTTGTACGACATAATTTCTCCTAACGTAATTCAAGGTTTTATCTTGTTAAGACAAACTGCAAGAACCTTCCACATTCATGCGTTTTTAATTTTCAGTATGGGTTCTGTGCCACATCATCCATTAAATCATGCTCCTCAACTGTACTGAGTAATTTGCATATCACTGATACTTTATCCCGCGGCTGCGAATTTGCCTGCTTATTTAATGTTGCAGATAAAGCCATCCAGTATTTGCTCACGCCCGAGGGCGCGACGAGAAGGGAAAAAGACGGTTGAAGCAGGCTCTGGTTTATTGCTAACAAAACTTCGCTCACTTTTCGTTGTACTGACCTTCAGTAAACCCCTTTTTTATGAGCGTGTTGCGACAGGTTCTTTCTAGTTGGTCATATCCATTTCGCCGCGAAGATTTCCCGCCCTGGCAGTTCGCTTTGCCTGTGCTGAAATTAGCTCAGTACCATGCTGTTCAACGTCCTCTTAGCATAAGCCTAAATCTGAATGCGTATCAGTGGCGGCTTCGAACCAGCGTATAGCCAACGGAGACCAATGAAGAACCTACCACTAACATTCTACAGCTTGGATCGAAATGTATCGTAAGTCAAGGATCACCCGTATTAGTGTTTCGTACAATGCCTAAAGATTTTGGACATCCTTTAAAATGTCTGAGTTCGTATTCATATGTATTAGTTGAAAACGTGAATTCCAGTGTAACTTCATTTTCCTGCTATGCGGCGAAATTTTAATTGCTGTTAATGAAGTAGCTTTCCGGAAACATTTTTCTCCAATTGTGCCATTGTCGAAATAATGGTCATATAGGGCAATGGGCTACTGTGGGAAGTGGTACTAAAATCGTTTCACATAGATTTGAAATGATGACGCGCGTAAAATTCCGTTACAACTGGCGGCGCCTTGTTTTCGTAGAGAAGCGGTTAGAGAAGAATAGCTAGCAAACTTAGCAAGTCACTTTCGCCCAATTTGGAGAAAATCAACAGGCGTCTACAAGGATACGGTCAACTAATTGGTCGCCAAGCGACCAAAGCGTATTCATTGCTTTCTTGTCATTATGCTCCAATTAGAATGATCTATTTTCCAGGCAAGCAGCCGCACTTAACTCTATCACCTCATCCACGCCGGATCGTTTTCTCTCTTTCATATTATGGTGATGAAGTGGTTAAATTCAGTTCAATTGACTCCGCGATTAGGTTATAAGCCTCAACCGACCCAGTTGGTTGATGAGCTCATCTACACTGCGCCGACAATAACCAGTTCAATTTTTGTCTCAATGAGTTCAATTGAACTGGGCATTGGCTAAGCACACCGAATTTCTATTATCATTACTATGTTCAGCGCATACTGCCCATAGAGGATTCGTTGTAGGAAAACCGAATTTTCGCTGAAACAATCCGTCCACGTAACGGTGAAATGTTTGCAAGCAAAGCTGCGTTGGATAAGTCAGGATTGCTATCTGCCTTACATGAAAAAAGCCAAATAAGAACACCGGCTACTTGTAATTGACACTTTTTAGATATGGGTAATTTTAAGGTTAATCGGTCGAATAGTTAGTTGTCTTTATAAATTTGCATCAACAGTTGAATGCGTATTTAAAAGAGCAACTAAACCTTTGCGTTTTCGCTTCCTCTCCACTTTTTCTGCTCAGCTCTACTTCCTACAACGTTGGATAAGGTCAGTGCTGCGAAGAACAGTTGCTTAATTGAATGCCGCCTTTTGATTAGGTATTTATCCATACAATGCAGCTGTTTCAAAGAATAGATTGCCTACTCCTTGTTCGTATGCAGAAAGTTTACCCTGGGCATGCGCACCAGTTCGCTTGCGCTTTACTATGTCCCTTAAATAGGTTTAACTTGGGAAACAAGTTCGCAGTCACTGTTTTTTATTTACGTGCTGTCTTTACTATAGATGGTCGAAATTCTGTGCTGAAATAATAAAATTTCTTTGGCATCCTATTTGTCAAGGTTTAAACGACCATTTTACGCGGGTTGCTTATTTGCAAATGGTAAACGTCTTTTCATCATGATGCCTATTCATTGTACTGTGACCATGTTTGCTCAGTTACAGGCGAAAAGATATATTTTTATGACCGCTTTTTCGGATATGCTATGGATATATATGCACTCTTCATATTCGCTCCACCAAGAAAAAAAATCTATTGCCAGTCCGTGTTCTGCTCCCTTTAATTTTGTTTTGTACATTGCCAAAAACTCATTTCTGTCCTTCGCATTGGTTCTGTCATAAATAGAACCTAAGTGGAGCCATGCAAAGCTAATGCAACATAGTATTATCGTAGCAGAAGCGCTGGATATACAAATTTCAATGCTGTTTTATAAAACTTGAGATTTCATTAGCTGTGCATAAAGAAGCTGTCATCACGTTCATTACAGACATTCAACAAGGCAGCTTCCTTTCAGCATTGAATCACGAAGTTGGCTATACTCTACCTCGTTGTTGTACAATGCGAAAATGCAAGCCTATAGCACGCATTGACTTCGAAACAAAGATGGCGTGCATAACGCTTTGGCTTTTGTTCGCTCAGTTTTCGCGCAGAGTTAATGTTAGATGAACTCGTAATTTTTTTCTACGCGCGAAAGAAGACTGCATCAGATGCTAAAGGAGTCACGTTTTTAGTTCAAACGGAAAAAATGCAAATAAGTAAAGAGAAAGTTTTTTTTTCAAACAAAGGCGGTTGAAGCCATCCATTTGCACTATGTAGTATTTGCACGAATACGCGAACGGTATATGAGGGAAATGTTGCACGGAGTAACATTACAAGGTCGCCTGGCATACATTTTCATGCTCTTTGTCCTTGACGGTCGAGGTGTCATTGATGCTTTGTTTCTTTGTCACTTTCTTGTGCTTCATACGCCTGTTTTGAAACCATGTTTTTACTTGCGTCTCTGACAGGCTTAGAGCGGCTGCTAGTTCGATGCGTTCCGGTGTTGACAGATATCGTTGACAGTCGAAGCGTTTTTCCAAGCCTTGTAACTGATGGTCGGAAAAGACGGTGCGAGCCTTTCGACGACGATAAAATCTACTGGCACCACCGGGTTGCGCCACTGCCATATCGGTGGGCAGTTGCCAAAGTCTGGCGTTTCCTGCAGACATGGAAAATAAGCAATAACACAACCGGTACACCACGGACGACTATGCTTGCTCTTAGACGTCTAGTTAGGTCATTTTCCTGTCGATATGGAAGGTTTAGAAATTCTGTCCTAATTAGCTCCCAGTGCGATGCCCCTTTGTTGCTGGTCGCCTAGGCCGTATTGGTTTAATTGAAGGCAACCTGCAGGACAATGACCAGTGACCAAGCATGATATGTCTCAGCAGTTGAGTGTCTCCCGGGCATACGGTTGGCGCTAATCCCTTCTACCGGCTGAGGTTCCGGTAATCGCTGATTGTGTTCAAGCTCAACCTAATCCTTCCTGTAACACATTCCTTTTCATCGACCGGAGGTCACCGTGAGCAAGAGAGCAGCAACTCTCACTCAACCTATTTGACCAAATCTGGGCCGTTGTGTCAGGTGTTAGGATTTATGAATTGCCAATCGGCAGCCACTGAATGTCCACTCATGGGCAAACTAGAGACTGTCGGACCCTGTCGCTGGATCCGATCTTTTGGGTCAACTTTGCACTTTCGACTACGTTACGCTTCGGCGTCCTGTGGATTCAGTTTAGCGTCAAAACAAACACTCCGGCTGTAAAGGGCCAATATATCGGCAACTTTCCCACCGAATATGACTAAAACAATTTTCTCCCCGTCTTGCTTCCCACTTGAACGCCCATGCGCTGTCATGCTCCCTTTCTGGATAGTATTTCCATTTGCAATCCGGAAAAAACTAGGAATAATATCTAACTGCCAATTAGCACCTCATCTCTACCTTGATTGCGAGGCAATAAAGAGGCGCTGGCCAATTTTCACTTTATGATACCGCCACTCAACCACTGCTCAAACCCTTCGCCGCTAGTTGACCTTTATACGGTTCGCAACCGCGAGTTGGTGAAAGTATTTGCTATTGCCGCTCAACATTCCCGTAAATTGCTAGTCAAACATTCCACACTAATGGGATACTAAGCAAGTGAACTAGCAAATTCTTCGGTACTTACCTAAGGAAGCAAAAACCAAAGGGCTGTCGATTGGCCAACATCCATACTGCATCCAGGGTGCCACGCTGTTCAGTAAATTGTCAGAACAACTGGCGGACGTCAGAGGACCTGGTAGAGCTTCCGAGTTGTTACTGCAGGACTGATGGGCTCTTCGCATCATTGGAGGCCAGGCTAACGGGCATCTGACTGCTGGAGATTCCTTGACATCATTGAATTGCGACTCGCTGCTGTCCAAGAGCAGATTGTCTATCAGAAACATCCTGGCATTGCTACCAGCCAGTTTCTTTGCCGTTACGCTATTGCTAATCTGGGCACCGATTTCCATGACTTCAGTCGAATGGAACAAGTTGGCCAGCGATCCGAGCTGCTAGTTCACTACCAACTGCCAACGTATTCGACGAATAGGAATCGTCCAACTTAAGGTCACGTGACTGCTAAGCACCTCACCTTATGGCCACCGACTTGGGTGGTAGCCGGAATCTTATTGGTCCAATGGCAAACAACGAAAGCTTTACCGTAGCGTATAATTTGCCCTAACGGGTTCTTTGCACCGTGGAATCGCTAAAATCACCACTGCATAAAACCAGCCATGATAGGGAGCCATCTCTACAACTATAACATTAATGATGAAGCTTAGGTGCTGTTAATGCTCAGCGTTTACGAAGTCATTAGCCCTCTAAGCTGGCGCCAGGCGGTCACCATGGTGCGGACTGCTAACTTCCACCGGGATGGACTACGGATTTTCCACGTTTACAGTTTCCGCATGCAGCTCTCATTTAGGTAAGGGAATTTCACCTGCGCAAATGGAAGCTACAGTTCTTTAAGCAGAAAAAATAAAGTATCTATACTCCTGACGTAGAGCTGTCCATTAGAATTTTTACGAAGGAGGTGGGCTTCATGCTCGCTTTAAGTTGGTGAGCAAAACTCGTATGGCATTTCAAGCGGTGAACCAGGCTGACCCTGCAGTGACACTTGAAAAGGTGAAAAGTCCTTGCGGACTACTAAGTGCTTCCTTTAATCGAGGATCGTTTGGTTTGCAGCGACTTAAGGCCAGTTGGCCTTAATCCGTCTGAAGCGATGGAAAAATGAAATGTAGGTTGATTCCTGTGCAAGCAACGGCTATTCGTGAGTGGACATTAGGCTACCAGAGAAAACGTTGATCAACCAGCATGATCAAGTAACAGTTTGCCCTTTGGCTTTTCCCTACCGGTGACAAGCAAGGCGTGACCCGTTGCTGCCTTGGGCGGGACTGATAATTGGAACTGCAAGGCACGAGCCTTAGAGGACCGCAGCGTGCAAAGTTAATACGAAAGCGCCATGTTGACGATACAATTGCGATTAGAACAATGGATACACGCTAGGAGGCAATGCGTTACTGCTGGACTCGACTTGACGCCACTCCTGGCGTAGGTGAAAATCGGATACTTACCACATTTCAGTTTTGTAAGTACGCCCATCAGGTTAACGCGTCGTGCATCTGTCGGACGTCTTTCGCGAACCCTCAATTAAGCTATGGTGACCAACAGCAGGGCGCGTAATTGGACCTGCCCTCATAGGAATTGGATTAAACGTTGACCAGGCCAATGGTCCGTCCACCCAATGAAAGCATCATCCGCTTTCAAGGCGCTAGACTGTCGTGTGCGGCTTAAAGAATTGCCAATTGGTTACAACGACCCCGGTCGCCCGCCCCATTAGGACACTCATTAACCCCTTGCGGTGTCCAATAGTGGGCAGCTGCAAGAGAGCAACGGCACCTTACACTGTGGTCCGTCGTCTGAATGCTCATTTTGCTCAGCGGGTATTGACGCTAAACAATAAGTATCGTGCTGCCTCTATTTTCAAACAATTCAAATCAGATTGAAAGGCAAATGTTCCTCAGAGCAGGCTCATCCCTTCTTTGTTCACTCCTCCTCCTGTCTTGGTTAGGTCAGCTTAGCCTATTCCAAACAGGTAATGTACTACATTCTCTATCGACCATTCCTTTAAGCCCAAAGTGCCCAGCTAAGGGATGCCTTTACTCGTAAGTCACCTGTGCGGCTGTAACCGCTTAGGAAACAACAACTGAAAAACTGACGCGGAATTCAATAAACGCTGTGCCAACAAAACTTGCCCAGAACGCTTATATATTTCGTCAACATACGCAGGTGGATTTCCCGAGTTGAGTTTTGCTGCTCAAACAATTCGCTCTGCGGGCAGCGGAAGCTGCTCGGCGACGAAAGGCTTTTGACGCACATCATGAGAGCTCAGCCGGAAATTGTCATTCCGACATATAGCATCTGCACCTAAGCATCCTTTGCAAAACAGTCAGCATTGCGCGTAGAGCAAAACTTGAAAAGTAAAAAGGCTTGCGGATTTTCCCGCCAACTGAGCAATATACAAAAATAGGTAAGCTTGACTACCATTGTACGTAGGGCATAAAACGTACAACTTCCAGAATATCAGCTGGAAATACTTCGTCAAAATTAGCATAGGCTAATGGAGGCACGGACCGAGAATATGCAAAGCCCGCAGCTTTTGGGTTATCGTCTGCTAAGCTCCTATATTATTGATATGCGGACATGCATCAATACGCTGCTGGCATGATAGATAAAAAACGCAGTGAGAACAAGTCTTCTTTCGTGCACTCACTCTATAGATTCCGCTGATGAGACGCCCGTGCAGTTGCTTGTTTGCTTAGGTTATAGATGCCATCGTTAACGAACAGTGCTCTATTTCAACGTATTCCAAAAAATAGAATGATAAAACGAAGCGCGCATAGTGCTATTTCGACTGTACTGCGTTCACTGCCTCCCGCTGAGTCATCGCGCACATCCGCCAGAGGAAAGCTGCGCCCTGTAACATAAATCATGAACGCTTTCCTTAATAGGAATTCATTTTTGACGTTGACGACTGATGAAATGATGTATTGTTACGCTGCCGTCAGCATTTAAAGCAGTAGATTAATTTCTGTTTGTCATGTTGATTGGCAGATCCAGAAATGGTCCGATTAAACGAGTGAACTTGGAATTGCCTAAATTGGTGTCGAACCTCACGCATGCACCATTTGCTCATGTTGTCATATTTTCATAACGCGGCTTAAGGTTGTTTATCCATTTGGATTATAATGTACAGCGGTTAGGTGCCCTTAAAGGGTGCAGCTTTTCTCAGCGTGAACTACACTACACTAAGGACAACGTGTTTGTCATTGTCTTTGTCTATCCTCCGTCATTTGGGCAGTTAGTTCGGCACAGCTTCTACAATACATTACCAACATGGAAAAATGGATATTAAATTTGAATATTCGACAATTCCCTCCCAACAACAGCAGCGCTTTTAAGGCTTCGTTCTGGCTCAAAAAAATGCCAAGCTGCTATCTTCCCAAGGGTTTTTTCTTTTGGAACTTTTTTCTGCCATTATATGCAGTTCCCAAAGAGCGAAGAAGCCGGGCTATAATTTTCATCGTCAAGAACTTGTAAACCCAACAGAGTCTTCGTTTTCGCTGCTCTGATATGCAGTATCAAAATAGAATAAAATTAGGCAAACGCATTTAAAAATATTACTGTTGCTATTAAGTGGTAAAAAGTTAAGTACAGCACAGTATTTGTAGCGTAAGAGCAACAATTTTTATTGCACTATTAATATTTAAAAAATCGTCACGTGAACTCATGGTATTCACGTAATCGTAGATACTGTAGTCACGGCTGGCGAGGAGATGCTAAATAATGCGCAAAAAACTTTAAGTGATCGATAAGGGTGCTACTTTCTTGTAAAAATTAGTTATTGCCGCCTATGCTTCAGAAAAACGAGAGCAGCTTTCATTGCTGAAGCCGAAATCGCTGTCTAGTAATAAAGTTACTGCTACTTTAGCTGTTCATTTATTTACAAATCAGTTGCGGAAGAAGTACGCGCGAAGTAATCGGATGAAAAAAATGGCGACAAGAAAAATGCTATTTTCGATATTTTGTGCAATGCAACCTACACGTCAGTAAGACTGTATTAAATGCGCTTATTTCTCGTTGGGATGATGATGATGGTAACATTTCCGGCTTAGTCAAAATTGAAGCTATGTGCAACGACGCGCTGTTCGTATTGCATTGCTTTTACTGGTAGGGATGGGTCACTTATAGCTGCCATTTACGGTTTTCAGCAGCGCTTAATTTGTACGTTGTGGCTTTGCTAGGATGTTACTTACAGTTGGAAGATTTCTGCCGTTTCGATTTCGCTTACTGATTGACCTTAAATGGCGTATATTTTTCAACGATCTGTTCCTTTGCTAATTTTAAGACAGAAAGTGACCATTTTTTTGCCCTGTTTAGGTTACATGTTAAACTGATGATGCGAAGGGGCGTCCAAAAAAGGTTTCTTTTATCTAACCAAAATCGTCAGTGAGTTTGCTATTGATCTGCTTAGCTTTTAAAGGCTATTGCTAACAAATTTTGTTTGTTTGCTTACTGTACTGAGCGGACAGTCAAAGCACCACTTGCTTTAGCCATGTGGTGTTAATGTCATTTTTCAGATTCTTAGAGAATAATCATTTCTAGCAGTCAAGCACTGCGGATTAGGTCAACGCGAAATTCCTATATGCAAACAGGACACCTAAAATCCTTGTACAATCGCGTACACGTTGGCCTACTTCACTCCGAAGACGTAGCCGTCAGTTGGTATATTTGCTGTTTTGCAAAGTGCGTTCATACACGCGTCGAATAGCGGCCTTTTTTCTTGCAGGTCGACACTCGCTTGATGAACGAACGACACGTAAAAATGGAAGGGGCAAAGTAAGTTTTTTTGTGCTTCTCTTTGGGATATAAATCATTTTCTCAACGTTGCACCGTTCCTGCCCAGTAAACCGGTCGCTAATGAACTCGCTTAATTTGTTCAAGGAACGACAATATCTTGTTTACTTTTGCGTAGATAATCAACATGCTTTTGTAGATCACTTTCTCCTTGCAGCTATAATTCGTACTACGAAACAAGCTTATATATTTTCTTTTTACTTTTCTAAAATTAGGCTCAAATCCTAATCCACCAACGAGCGACTTTCTTTTCAAATGCAACGTGGGAACGAAAGGTGTTCCAAAGCATATGTTTACTTAACAGTCAGTAAAGATGGCGCTTCACCTTTTGCAACGTTGCTTTTGTAGTTTCTAATGATTTTCAGGTTCATTGGAATTTGTCATTCGTTTTCGAACTGAGAACTTTGCTACGATGTTTGATAAACTCATTCTAGCAAAAAATACTATAGCTTAACGAAAGCTTTACGTTTTAAAATATGCTACTCGAACAATGCCACGTTGTGACAAAACATCTGCCTGGAGATAAGTGTTCGTTGTTTACATTATTACGAAGTTAAGGAAAAGATTAGAATGGCAGAAAGCCAAAGTATGCAAATGAAGACATATACTTTAATTTGTAAACTTACTTTTTATAGTAGATCTTCAGATTCACGGGTTTGGCCTGTTGGATGTATCTGTAAGTAAACCTCAAAATGCCCTACCAACGGATGGATGAGCAAATTGTAACAGAAAATACAGAACAATTTGTATACCGTACGTTTCGGAACTGCTCGTGTTCCGTCGTCAGCAGTGTTGGGGAGGTGTTTATTCAGTAAGGGGTTTATATAGGAAATCAATAGCCCACTTAAGGTATCTTTCTAACAGCTCCTCAACTTTCCTTTCTGACTCTCTAAGACCGGACCTTCTCGTCCAACTGAGATTCCACATTAAAAATACTAGTTTCCTAATAAAAATAAACCAAACAGCCCTTCTAGACAAAAAGTTCCAATCCCTATACTGTTCCCGCCCCTGGGAGTTCCGTAGGTCCAACAATAAGCAAGCGCGTCCATCATCTTCACTCAATAACACAGATAAAACTATCGTTAACCTCAGCTCCCTTGTTCTAAACGACAATGAGAAAACAGTTTTAGGCAAAGGTTTAAATTTCGTTCCCACTCCTAAGAACCCCCCGATTTTAGATATAATTGCCTCCACAGAGTACGGTCTCGCGCAAACTGATCCTAAAGTGGCTAAAGAAAATAAAGGTCACATCTCCAGCCTAGTATTGCGCAACAACAACAACAATCATCCGACCCCAAACCTAAGCAGTTCAGAGTGGGGGATCATTAAAAGTCTAAAATCTATAACGGACATTGTGATTACGAAGGCTGACAAAGGTAATACGGTTGTTATACTGGATAGGAACATCTACACACGAAAGATAAATGAACTCCTCAGCAACCCCGTTTACCGTCCCATAAAACAAGACCTGATCGATAAGACCCGAAACCTTTTGCAAAATATGTTAGACTCCTTCGCCAATGAACCCCAAGACCCAATTATTTCTAAAATAAATCGTAGTCTCTCATAAATCAGTAACACTAGGTGCCCTGAACTTTACGGCCTTCCCAAAATCCACAAACCGGGGGTCCCTCTAAGACCAGTTGTCTCCAGCATTAATAGTGTCACCCCAAGACTTTGTTTATATCTAAAAACTATAATCCAACCCCTAACCGGTAAACGTGAGTCCATTGTTAAAAATTGTAAAGAATTTTGTTCCACACTAAAAGACATAAAAATGCAGCCCGGTGACATCATGGTCAGTTACGATGTAAAAGACCTTTTCACAAGCGTTCCCATAAAATATACCATCAACTTGCTTCAAACTCTGTTAGATGCGGACGACACCATCTTGCAGAGGACGAAATTAAACCCCACCCACATAGTTAAATTAGTGTCGTTCTGCATGCGCGAGGGCAACTACTTCAGATTCCAGGATAGTTTCTTCTCACAAAAGGACGGTGCGCCTATAGGCAGTCCACTCTCCCCCATACTTGCGGAGATCTTCATGGAACATCTCGAAGAAAAAGCCTTCAGCACTCTGCAAGACTGTGCCCCTCCTATCATTTTCAAAAGATATGTAGACGACATCTTTGCCATCATAAAATCAGGCAGTGAAGAAACTCTCTTGGAACACCTGAATAGTCTCTTCCCCAACCAGATAACGCTAACCATTGAGAAGGAAAATAATTGTAAACTCCCTTTTCTAGATGTCTTAGTCATTAAACAAGGGAATAAGTTAAAAACAACAGTTTATAGGAAACCCACCCACTCGGACCGGCACCTAAACTTTTCTTCTCATCACCCTATTTCAGTTAAAAGAGGTATAGTTAAAGGGATGGTTGACAGGGCCCTAACGGTTTGTGACCCCGAATATTTAAATACAGAATTAAGACACATTTATAACACACTATGCAGTAACGGATACCCCAGTAAATTCATCAATTCCATTATTAAACAGTGCCAACAAAATAAACCTTCATCACCGTCCCCGCCTGATAACCAACAACGCCCGGTGCTGCTCCTTCCCTACTACAGTGGTTTAAGTGAACGAATCAGGAGACTGGGGCGCTCCTTAAATTTCAACGTGAGATTTAAAAGTTCATGTAATTTTCGTTCGATTGTGAGAAATGACAAGATCAAGGTTCCTTTTGACAGCAGACCCGGTGTCATTTACCAAATAAAGTGTGGTTGCAACGCCTCCTACATAGGAGAAACGGGCAACACTTTACTTAAGAGATTCGGCCAACACATGAAGAATGTGTTGACATACAAGAACGCCGAACGAAGACTCAATGGGGTACAGGCCACCGGCCGAGGGCGTCCACCGACAACGGACCCTCGAAAAGCCATGGAGAACGCGATAAGTGCCTCAGTGATCGTTGAGCACGCATCTCGGTGCACACTCGACCCGCACCCGAAGATCATATGCCACGAAAACTTATTACATCTTAGGCGTATTAAGGAGGCTCTGTACATCCAGAGCAACTCCACTATCAATCGCGACAATGGCGTGGAGGTTAGTGAAGTATGGGCTGCGCCGATTAATAAATTCCAATGCTGCGCCCTACCCAACTAATCAAACACCCATTGTACCCATGCGCTATATAAACCCCTTACCGAATAAACACCTTCTCCCCAACACTGCTGACGACGGAACACGAGCAGTTCCGAAACGTACGGTATACAAATTGTTCTGTATTTTCTCTTACAATTTGCTCATCCATCCGTTGGTAGGGCATTTTGAAGTTTACTTACAGATACATCCAACAGGCCAAACCCGTGAATCTGAAGATCTGCTATGAAACTATTCAAGCCTTTTAAAAGACATCCTGTCTTTCGAAATTACTTTTTATGGTTATTTTATTTGATTAATTGGCAAAGCGGTTACAGTAAGGGGCCTTTTCAGCGTTTGAATAGTATGAAATTGGTCAAATTTTGCCAATTTACCCTTCGCGTAAGGTTGGTACATTTATGCTTAGGGGCGTATCCAAAAATTTGTGCATGAACATTAACGATTCAGGTTTTATTGTTGCGTTTTCATTGCTGCTTGAATTCTGCAACCCCCGTGCAAGAAAACCTAAAGCTACTGCCATTTCTTTTCAGATTTCTTGCCTTTGCAAAAGAAATGACTATACATTGGACTATGATGGCCATCCGATTTGTACTGATAGCAATCATATGCTTAATGGAACAATTGAAGCGGTGGAAACGAAAATGGAAGTTCCTTTTTCGCCATCATAACTCCCCACCAGTCATTCTGCCTACGCACATTGCCTTTGCTCTTCGGTACGAGACGGATATGGAGCGTTTGGCTTCACTAGTGACCACATGCTATCTTATGGGTATACGACGTATTAGCGTTTATCGCTTTGAATCTTGGAATAGTGATCTAAGCAGTCGTCTAGCTATTTATTGCACCAGTTGGTTGCCGGAAACGGAAAAGGAGTTCACATTGACGTATTTGAGTCGAGATGACAGCATTTGTTTCTTGGTTAACGCCGTTCAGCAATCGATACTACAACTGCCGTCAAATAGTCGCGTCAACGACGAGCAACTCTTATCCAGCTTCAACAAAAGTTGTTGCGTAGACGAAGTTGATTTGTTAGTCGTCTTCGGTGATCATGGAACCGTTGTTGGCTATCCCCCTTTTTGCCTTAGTTGGGCGGAAATTCATGTTCTGCCGCCGCTGTCGAAGGTGACAAAGACGGATATGTTGCAAGCGTTGTACGAATTCTCCAACAAGGAACGTCGATTTGGCAAATAAACGAAGCGCCACTGCCTTTTGAATATTTTCAAATTAAAAAGGAACAATTGTGGCGACAACAATTTCATTAACTTAAAGCAACTGCGTAAGCGGAGCGCCGACTTCATACAGCCGAAATTGCGCGGGTAAATATAACGAATTGTAAAGAGACCGATGCGGCGCGTCAAATGCCCAATAAAGCGATAGAAAAAGCATGGTTCAACAAGAAGAAAGTACAATGTGACCAATTGGAAAAATGGGTAATACACTGACGCGCGCGTCAACGAAAAATAACTGTGCGAAGCGCGTCCTGAGCATTTATTTCCAATTTGGCAACGGTGCCGTGATTGAAGATGTACGACATGCCACCGTCGATAACCAGATGGGCATCGTAACCGCGCGACTGAACCACCATCTTTCGCGAAAATCCTCGCGCCGGAAAGGGCGGAAAGGTTGCATTGAAAACCGGATCGCGTACCGCGTATGCGAGTCCTGAAATTTTCACTGTTGTTGTAATGACAGGATATATGCAAATGATCTCTTGTCTCCAACCTTCTTTAAACAGCGAAAGACCATTGTCTTCGCGCGCAAATTAACATCCAATAACGCTTACGCGCAGAAATGCAAATAACCGCAGTTAGTGTACGTACAGTATTTGCGGGATATTTTGGACTATAAAAATTTCTGCAGGCTTGCTAAAGCATACAAAAATTTTTGAAATACTTCTACGCTTGAAACACTAGGAAAGGAGGGTGCTGCGACTTAAAGACGTACGATGGCTTTATAATGTCAGAAAGCTTGTTTATTACTCTCGTCAAACCTCATTACCATTAAGCTACGAAAAAGTACAGTAAGCTGATCTCATTTCGTAATGAAAGCACAGGTGCAGCGTTTCTACTTATTACGCTAGTAAGTTTAAGTGTTCCATTCGAGCCAATAAATGCTACTTGCTGCTACTACGCTATTGAGGAAAAAGAGAAGAAATGGATGAATAGCAATCTGTCGCAACTGAAGAAAAGGTCGCAGAACTGATAATTTATGGAAACCAATTCAAGCAATTTTGCTGAAAATAAAGTCCAACAACAGTAGTAAAAATTGCTAGCATTTGTCGGTTATGCGTCCCACCGTCATACTGTAGATTTGCAGGCTATCCTCTCTTGCCCTTACCTAAGCCTAAGCCTAAAAATAAGGCATATATTTAGGCTTAGACTTAGGCAAGGGGTGAACAGGACAACTGGCATGCTCGCCAGTAAAGGCAGAACAGAATGAGCGCTTGCTTAACAGAAAGGAACCTGCATTTCTTAAACAGTGGGGGCGCATTTTCGTTGATGGCTAATCGAAGCAAAAAAGATCTCATTCATCAATTATTAACTCGGTTTATAAGCCATCAGGGTAACTGATTTAAATTTAGTAATCTACTATGGCCTGAATGCCCTTAGAAGGAAAGAAATGGGGAGCGGACTCACTCGGATCCTCTGGCGAAAACACGAGCTTATCGTTAAAACGTTTGCAAATCTTTTGCACTACGGACTCGTCCTCGTAAGGAATCTGCACGTGGAACTCGTCGGACACTGAAATCGGCACATTGGAAGTTTTCAGCTCTTTCCAAAGCGGTTTTACCTAATTTTAGCAAATCCTTCAAGCACATGTCGGTCAGCTTGTTTATGTTGAAATACCAACTAGTGCTACCGGTGCCTGTGCATACGGTGAGACCGCTACTTTTCTGCTTGGTAAACTTACCATCGTCTACCTGCAGATCATAGTAGGAAACGCTGCAAAGCAATTCGTCCGACTTAATTCGTTTAACAAATATGACAAAATTTACCGAGACGAGAGCGATTCGCCAATAAAGACGTCGTTGAGGGCGAGATAGGGCAACAGGCGCTCGAAACTGGGAACAAAGTTACCGGATGATCCGCACGAAGAACGTGCGGCTGACTGAGCAGCCCTTGAAAGGACAAGATTTCGCAAGCGAACATCTTCATACTCTCTGACGTGGTCCGACCAACGATATTCGGGATACATGAGCTGAAGACAAAGAACATGTCACGTAGGACAGCTTAAAAAAGTAGTCGTAACAAATGCACACCTGCTGATCAAACAATTCAACCGGTTCCGCAAAGGCATTTTTGCCGGATAACGTTACTCTAATTCTTTGCCGCCACAACCATCTTTGACGAAGAAATATACGCTCGGAAAAGTAGAAAGACCACTTTTTATCACTTACGTAAAATCACCCGAAAACAAGCGATTCAAAGCTTCAGGCAAGTATTCTTCACTTCGCTTCTTCATCAAGCACAAGTAACCCTCCGAGCTGCAAGTACAAACAGAATCTTGAAGGAACAATCATCAATCACCAACCGAAGCTTTGTTCCTTACATTACGGGTTGTTACGTTTAACATAAATTACATGAATCGACGCGGAGTGACTCGGCAGCCCATTTTCGAAAAGTCGCCTTGGCATAATTCAAGAAGTAAGCTTTACAAAACTGTCCACGCCCAAGCGGAAGCGTCACAAGCTTTCGACCGCCCAAAAAAAGAAAAGTTTAAAAAATGGCGACTTGTTGCAGACAGCTTGTAATACGCACACTTCGGCCTAGAAACGTTTGCAAAAAATGCTTGCGTTGCGTCGCTGAAAACATTTGGGAAACGCCTATAAAATTTGCATACAGTCTTGACAAACAGCCAAAATCGACAGACCGACGTTTCACTTGAAGCTTTTTCCAAATGTAACCTGAAAATCAAGTTTACTATTCTACAAACGCGCGCAATAACGATCGGTTGGAAAGCAAAAAAAATTACAAAAGACAAATGCGCCTTTTTACGCGCTCTTTAGGCCTATTCATCGTTTTGATTAATCAAATAAACGTCGGTTCATACAACAAACTTAGCTGGGTTGTAAGGTCTTCTACGGCTTTTCCCGTTTTTCGTTGTGCTGTTATCTGTAATTAAACTAAAACAACTGCTCTACCAACGGATGGATGAGCCGTTATTAAGAAAATGTACAGATATCAGATATTGCCTTGACGTAGCCAAACAACTTGAAAGATCATCAATGAAATTGACATTAACGATGGGTAAGTTGACATTCCTACTGAAATGCCGCGATGCAGGTCTCCTACCAAAATGTTTCCAAATAAAATGAAACCACGCCCGAAATACAAGAACGTCAAAACCGTTACAATCGACCGGGGTCTCCCTCCTAAAAGGTACTATTCGTGATCACAGAAAATCTGCCCTACTTAAAAATGCATGCAACCATTATACACAATTTCTTTCACGTTCAATTAATTTCAATTTCTTGTCTCAGTTGCATGCACATATTAAAAACAGCTGCGCATTAACAAAACTACAACAGATCCAGATCTTAAATAAAAAACTCAACGCTTTATACGGTTCGCGGTCTTGGGAATTTACAAGATCAAACAAACGCACCAAGAACCCTAGCATACAAAGCATTGACAAAGTGGTGGTCAATCTCAGTTCTGCCAACTTGAATGAGATCGAGAAAGGGGTTCTCGCCAAGGGTTTAAACTTCGTTCCCACCCCTAAGAATATTCCCGTTATGGACATCATCTCCTCGGTGGAGAGCGGGCTCTCTCACACTGAATCTGTAAAGGCTACACAGGTCAGAGCATCAATATCAAACATCCTATTGCAGAGTCGCCCATCATCAACACCTAACATATCCCACGAGGAGCAGCGGGTTATAAAGCAACTAAAGTCGCGCGAAGACATAATAATTACTAAGGCGGACAAAGGTAACGTAGTGGTTCTCCTTAACCGTAGTGATTACAAACAGAAAATCAACAGTCTGTTAAATAATGCCATATACCGCCCTATCCCGGAAGACCCAACTCCTCAGGCGCGGGTGGAACTGAGGGCTTTACTGGATGCGTTCGCAAGTGAAAAACAGGACCACCAGCTTTCGCACATCAGTAACTACATCTACTTCTTAAACAACGCGAAATGTCCTGAACGTTACGGACTCCCCAAGATTCATAAGCCGGGAATCCCCCTAAGACCAGTCGTATCAAGCGTCAACAGCGTAACATCCAGGCTGTGCACCTATCTAAAGGACATCCTAAAACCGCTAACGGGTAAACTTGATTCTCATGTCTTAAACTGTAAAGACTTCTGCATGGCGTTAAAACCACTCCAATTAACACCGAACAACGTCATGGTTAGTTATGACGTCAAAGACCTGTTCACTAGCATCCCCATAGACTATACGCTTAACCTACTAGAAAACCTTTTCAAAAGAGACACCACGGGACTTTTAAAAATGAAACTGAACCTTTTTCACATAACGAAACTGATTTCCTTCTGCATGAAACAAGGGAACTACTTCAGGTTCCAGGACAGGTTCTTCTCGCAAACAGATGGTGCTCCCATGGGCAGTCCACTATCGCCGGTTCTAGCGGAGATCTTCATGGAACACTTCGAGGAAAAGGTCTTCGCTAGCGTAAACCCGGACGTAGCGCCCATCTTCTTCAAACGCTACGTAGATGACATTTTCGCTATCACCACCAAGGGCAAGGAGGGGGCGTTTCTAAACCACTTAAACAGCATCTTCCCCAAAAGCATACGTTTAACTATGGAAACAGAGGTAGATAATAAACTCCCCTTCCTAGACGTATTGGTGATAAAACAGGGCAACGAAATAAGGACCTCCGTTTATAGAAAACCGACCCATTCTGACAGATATCTGCATTTCACTTCACACCACCCTCTGTCAGTCAAACGGGGTATTGTAAAAGGGATGGTTGACAGGGCCCTGGCTGTCTGTCACCCCGCATTTCTTCCGGGAGAATTAAAACACATCCTTCATACATTTACAGACAACGGGTACCCTCATTCTTTGGTTAAACATATCATCGCCGAATGCAGACGGCCCCCGAACCCTACATCCTCACCCAACGACACTAATACTATTGATAATATTAACCCTACTAATGATAACACTGCAATCACGAATAGTCGCCCCATTTTGTTTATCCCCTATTACAACGGCATCGGGGAACGAATCCTACGACTGAGCCGTTCCATGGACTTCAAGGTTCGATTTAAGACATCTAACAGTTTGCGTTCAATGGTGAGGAGCGATAAGATCATAGTTCCCTTTGATAGGAGACCGAGGCGTCGTCTACGAGATAAGATGCGGTTGCAACGCCTCCTACATAGGAGAAACAGGCAACACCACCTCACTGACGACGGAACTAGAGCGTTCCGAAAGCTATGAACATTAAAAGTTGAGTGCGTTGATACCTGTACATTTTCTTAATAACGGCTCATCCATCCGTTCGTAGAGCAGTTGTTTTAGTTTAATTACAGATAACAGCACAACGAAAAAACGGTAAAAGCCGTAGAAGACCTTACAACCATGAAAATACAGCCCGTTACAAAACACCCAGTTTTCAAGAACAAACTTAGCTACCGTAAAACCGGGGCTGATTGGAAACTCGTTGCATGGAAAACTGGAACGCGAACGGTAGCTGCTGGAGCATTCGCTGCTTTGCAAAATTTGACTTTACTATTTCAACGCAACGAACGCTCCGCGTCATTTACCAATCGTAGTATGCATGACTCGCCTAAGTTTAGGAACGAAAGCAAACTATTGGTCACCTTTTTAAATTCAAAGCTTTACAAGGCTCATTTTTGCAGCGAGAAGCCTAACTGCGACAATATTATTCGGCTTTACTGCTAAGGATGAGATGTAAAATATTTTCAACCATAAAAGTATTCATATCAAAATTTATCGGCATGTCTAGGGATAATGACTTTTAAAAAAAATCTGCGTAGGCATTAGGATGAAAAGTAAAGACTCGTCAGCGCTATTGACAGCGTCAATTACTCTTGTTCGGGCAAAAGCCAGTTTCAATGGCAAAGCAAACCTGCATTTGCAGCCTACTGTATTCGATCACTTGAAGTGGGACATTAAGATGTATAGGGCAACGAAATGGTTAGAAAAGGATGATCGGTGAACGCAAGCAAATTTTACGGAGTCCAGAAGCTTAAACCCGACGTAATCGCTCAAATAAGAACGGCTGTAGATGGAAGCATGTCCTGTTTTGGAAAACCGGTTTCTATTTTGATAACAGGGCAGCGAGAAAGGCGCACGGCGGGTTGCGAGAAAGGCTGTTGTTTTTCCTCTCGGCAACAAAGCGCAACGTGAAAGTTTACGCGCACTCGCATCAGCAAAGGCACGACAATTGCAAAACTGCCCGACCTGGTTGGATCCGTGTTGATACCAATTAACGGTTTGGACTGTTCCCTAATTTTGCTAGCCGCCAACAGGTAGGTGCCATCGCCGCCGGCCGATATAACCGCATCGCACCAGTCGATGGCCTCCGGATTGTAATCCCATCTTTGCACCACCTTGTATTCGATGTTTCTGGCACTGAGACGAAAACGATGACGGAACTAAGCCTATTTATGGTTTTATACCTCAACTCCTGACAGATACGCTTCAGGTAGCTGTAATGGGCATTGTGTTGCTTCCATAGTTTGCTACAGTCGGCTCCATCTCTGATCTGGAGAATTCCCAAAGAAAGCGGATAAAAGATTAGCCGGAAAGCCTTACCATGCCATGACTGTCTTCGTCGTCTCGTTTTTGAAGCCTGCGCCGTTCAAAGTCCAATCGCGTTATTTTGGAAAGCACCAGTACCCTGCTTGGATTGAAATAAGGCTTCGAGTCAATGTCGCTTACGTGTTCTCTGGAACTATTCATGCTTGGCAGTCTGCGTGAGCTGATAGCCATTCTGGTCTTTGCCAGCAGACGCCTCCTCGAATGGCGTTCCGCACAACAGCCCACCGTTGCAACTGGACAGCAAACAGTGTTCAAACAACCGAGGCAACGACGGCAAGAGATAACCACTACTGACAAGCTGGAAGATCGAGTAGGTCGCACTACGCGCCGACTAGTAACCACCAGCAATGGTGGCAATGAAAAACTTACCAGGAAACGCAAAGTACGCGTTGGCCGATAACACTAACATCAGCCAGATATCGAATGGACGAAGCTGCTACTGCGGTTGCTGCCGAAATGGACGATGTCATAGTTTGGGCCGCCTGAACATTACCGTAAATGAACTATGTCCGGCTGTCGATCCGCAGGTGCCAAGAAACAATAGCTCTCATAAAACAATTGGCTGACAAGATTTGGCCTGACAGTTTCCTAAGAAAAATAAACACCCCATCCAAAGTTTCCGGTCGATTCATTGCTGTTTACAGCCTGGCTAAGCGTCTATGCTAGACAGTCATGCGCTCTAACTGTGAAATAAACTACCAGTTGCCATAAAAGAAAACATTACGGAAGCAACAGTCACTGTAAGTTGCGCACAAGTATAAAGAAGGCTAACCATATTCGCCGCCAAGAAAAGCTGTCCCACGGCAGACACTGCGACCCATGCCTTTAAATGATAATTAAGGCACAGTTGGTTCCGTCAAAACAATGTTTTTCATCAAACAAAGTACGACTGCACGTTTAGTCACTTCGAAAATTGGCTGCTTTGCGTAATGTACATTGCGTGGACACATAATCTTAACCTAAAGACAAATATTTTTGAAAAACCCGCTTCCGTATGGTGTTCACAATCCGCGGCGGAGTTTTCATAAATAATACCGCGTAAATAAACAACTACGACTCTATCGAACGGAATGTTACCTCGGTGTTAGTTGGCACTAATTCGGTAATAGGCATACGTGCACTTTAACGCTATCTACGTTAACCGGACGGACTTCGCGCTGTTGTGTATTCCGGTAGCTCTCACGTCCAGACGTGGTTGTTTACTAAATGAAATGATTAATACGAAGCAAAAACTGCTGAATTTTTATTAGCTTAAGCTCATGTGTTCAGATGATTAATTAGCAGTGCTTTGTTGATATGCTACCGGGAAAGCGGGAGTACAACTGCATTCTTGTAGTGTAACTGTACTGCAGAGATTTTGTACAGAATTTCCTTATATTAAAGGAAAGCACATTGGTGTCAGCATTAGCAGAATTTCCAATTCGTCTGCCATTAATTTGCTCGCGGGTTAAAAGCGCAGACGATTTCAAAACACCCAAACACGTCATCCCTTCAACACGCGATAAAGCTAATTGTCTGCCCAATAAATTGGCGCTATCAAAATAAACCAAAACAAATGACATAATGCGCCATTCTACGGACCGTTGTTGGAATTTATGTCGAACGGATTCAAATAAGAACGCGAAAAAACTTTTGCAATACTTAGGATTAGCGGAATTGCTCTCACAGTTGAAAAAGAAATTATTTCCGTCGGACGCGTAAGGTTTTGCCATTTATTTATTGCGCCAGCCGTCAGCTTTGTGTGCTGAACCTGATTACACCGTGTTACTGTAGTTTGCCAGCCTTTGCGAATCAAGGTTTTCCATCCGCAGCTTTTTCGAAATATTAGTAAATCCGCGTTACGAAAAGCACCAGTCCGTTAATGCAATGTACGTTTCAACTTTAGGCCGGTATCTTTGCATTTTTTATTTAATATTTATGTTGTAGCTTGCGTTTACGAGCCAACCCGTCCAGGTAGTACAGAATGCAATGGTGCTTTCTGGTCTCTTCACGACATGTCCTCAGCGGAAGAAGAAAATAGTAAGCAACGGTAATACGTTGATGCGTGATAAAGTAGATCAGTTTAAAGTATCTCCAATTCATCGTATTCAGTGTTTGGTGTCTTCTCTTAGCATGTGAGGTTATGTTTCCATCATATTTTGTGTATGTGTTTTATTTATACGATGTTTGTCTTGTTCTTTCCAATTTAAAATGTATATTCACATTAGTTTTTCAATTCCGCCTAACCGATCGTATTTTTTCTTATTCTCAAAGTTGGGGCTTTGGGGACCTCACATGAAGTACTATACATGATACAGTCAATTAGAACAGACTGAATTTTATTTATGTCAGTATTTGTATTGTCAAAATGGTGCAGCTAAGTTAACGGTAATACTTTTACTCGCGATCATTTGTTGATTCATTTTCCCTCCGGAAAATTTTATCTCTCTATAAAGCTTGCGACATAGCAATAGCATTGCACTTATTTAAGCCATTAACTTTTGCTGCTGCTTAGCGTGACTGTTTTCATTCAAAGTCTGCGTATGTTTACTTTCTGATTTTCAGGTTGCTGTTGAGAAATTCAGTTAGTCTGATTGGTTATCCATCGGCAGTTTGCTCAGTGTTCAATTTTCTTCATTCTGCGCTAATACGCCATGCTGTCGTGATTGCCGCGCAAGATAGGGTAGGCTTCCATCGTCGAAATTCGTAAGAGAGATATTTTCTTTTAAAAAGTTTCTAGTGATCGATTTTGCCAATAAGCGACAATCCATTATGGCTGTCACACTTGCTCGAATCACAAACCGCCAAATCTGACTAGTAATATACCACTAAAATATGTTTATTTTTTATTTGTTAATATAGGAACATGTTTAGAACGTTATGATCGCTACGGCGAAAGGTCAGGGGGCACTTTCCCGCCAGTTTCTCGCTTCACTTTCGAAGTCATGCTTGCATCAGTTAGCGGTAAGCGTACGCAGCTAGCTTTCTTTATTCTACGAAAATGCTAATCCTATTGACGGTATTACCGTCAGTTATAATAAGGATAGAAGCAAAACTGTTAATGATAAGCTTAAAACAAATTTCGGGATTGGCTGTAATCTCTTTTAGTTTGTAAGCTAAGTTTATTTTCAACAGTTTCCTTATAACCCGCGTCAATATCGAACCTGTAAGCCAAACACTGAGCTTACCTGCTCTGAGTTGATTAAAAAGTAAGTTTGCACTGCACTCAAGTGCATCATGCTCGAAAGAATTTCCTGTTTGAAAATATGAATATTAAATTTTCATATTCTGCATTTATTGCTATATTCTTTTGGTTCATTTCGTTGCTTAGAAGAACAGTTTAATATATAGAGCTCATGCTGTTTTGTCTTGTTGTTCGACCAGTTAAGGCGGGAAAAGATACGCTGAATGCGAAGCAAGCTTGAACAAAATTTCAAAGAAGCTTCTTAGGGTGGCGTAAATCTTGAAATATGAATAGTTTATGCCTTGGCTTTAATGTCTGTTCATTTATTTTTATATACCTTATGTAACTGTTTTTGATAGGCTTTATATTAGAGTCCGCTAACTGAGCCTTACCGGTAAGACGTACCGAAGGCTTTTATCGTAAACATAAACGGTTATTCATATAAGTTTAATGAATGAAAATTGTGTGAATCAATCGTGAAGTAGCGGCTCAGTATTACACGGTCAGCGGTAACAATTCGAAAATGACTTTCTGCAGCGAACGTACGCGCGTTGTCGGCAGCGTGCGTTTGCCGAGAAAAAAAGTTTTATCAGTAATTTGTTTCAACTGACGCTGTTCCAAAAATTACCATTTTGAATGTCAGATTATTCATCTTTTCACAGTTCTCGGAAAAAGGAGGTTGATCGTCTGCGCTTTTAAAAATATTTAAGCATATATTTGAAATAGCAGAACCATTAATGCCTACTAACTGTGATCGAATAAAACATGAATTCGAGAAAAGCTTTGTGAGAAAAGATTCGTTCATCCGCCGAGTGAATCAAGGTATTTGATCCTGAAAAATTGTTTTCCCCGCTTTAACTATTGGGCAACATTATGGTCCGAGAAAGAAACACATACTTTTTATCCTAAACGGAAAAATGCTTGTATCTATCAATAAAAGAAAATTTACGGAACCAAAAGTTGTTAACTCGTTTCTTCGATTCTATTTTGCACTACTATCATGTCTCTGCTTGTGCGAATTATTCTTAAAAATTTTTAAAGCAAGATGTCCAAATATGTGACAATATTTTCCGCTTTTCTTGCACTCTAATCCGGCTGAGCAACTTAGCATTCTACCGTCTCTCTATTCACAGTACGCAACGCAATGTTTGTATAGGTGAACATATCTACAGATAACATGTCTAGGATGAGTATCGTTTTAAAGCTGTAATGCATTTGGGATTTGTCAAATCAGTCTGTTTGTACGGTGTGCCGGTGCAGTGTATGAATGCCAGCTTTCCACAGAATTCGTGACCTTTTTAGGCAAAGTATGAAATGCTTATGTTATTTTAAGATGCTGTACACTATCCCTAAGCGTTGTATATGATTCCTAGGCATTATATGGAATACCGGATAATATTTAAGCACTGTGTGAATCGCAGCTTTTATGGTCTAGTCACGTACGCTCTTTCAAGCCTACAGTGGCGACACTTGCATGTTAAAGCTTGCTGTTTCCTCATTACGATGTAGCTAAGCTGGCCTTATATTTTAGGCTTAGCCTAAGGCAAAACACGCTATCTCGCCAGGTACTGCGACAAAAGTATCCGAATTCTTTTCGCCTCCTTGTCGGTTATCTTTTTTTTATAGCCTATACTTAAGCCAAGGAATAAGGAAGGTATAGTAGACGAAGTAGCGAGAAAACAACCCATTTTCTCACGTAGGTGTTGCCACCTCAGGCATTGTATAGAATGACTAAAAATTTCGTATGATATTAAGTGTTTCGTACACTGCCTAAAGATTTTGGGCATTCTATAGAATGCCTGATTTCATGAGCTCTCTATAACGTACATATGTTTCACTGGCGCGTTCAACCTGTATTGGATATATTAAATTTAAGGTACGAACGATGGCGTGCTTTTATGCAAATTTTAAATGGAAGTATGTTTATTAGTCCGCATCTAAGGTTGCAGTATTTGACTGCGCAGGAGTTGTCGGACGAAAACCTGACTTTCTATCAAATTTAGCGCGTAAGTTTCATTTGCTGATTTAATTATTAATAATAGTTACTATTTTCGTGCGGATTATTTTGAAAGGCCAACTGGATACGCAAGTTTTTCGAAGTGTCATACGTAAGTCATAAGTTCCATTTATAGCTGTCATATACTAAAGTCAGTCAGGATTTCTGAACGTTCTTATACGCGGACCAAATAATCGATACTTTTTCGTTCGTCGTTAAGCGGTGCTAGTGCATATTATGCTTTTATGAAACTCGAGTTTAGTCAAGGTCCTTTTCAGTTGGCGGGAAGAAAAGAGCCGCAGCTCTTTCCTTCGGCGTTTGAGTACCTCGGAGGAGTAGTAACCACTCTTTTAATGTAGAGAAACAGGACATGGGGTTGAATAGAAAATTGTATTTGGTATATATGGCTTTCAGCGAGTTTTGCTTAAGATTTTCTTGCGAGCGTTTTTTTTAATGTAGAGGCCATGAGAAGGTTTTCACTTAATTAATTTCTCTTGTACTATAGAAGCAGTAGGCAGAGGATGACTTTGGTATAAGATATAGTTCTGCCATCATTATTAACCAGCGTCGATGTTTGTAAGAAGGATGCTTAGTTTATTAGTAAACCTGAATATTTATCTGAGAACTCGGGGGCACTGTTTTTACTTTTTCAACTTATTCATCAATACGATCAATTTTAATCTTCTGTCAGATATAGCGATAAACGCGCAGTTGTTAAGAACTTCAATCGGCAAGTGCCCATATCAGCACTTCAGCTATGTTTGGGCTTTCCTTTAATCTCCACTTTTGGAAATGTCTTCAAAGTTGGGTGGCGCTATGTTGCGATCGTTTTCAGCAAGGAGATCTTGCAAATATTTTATGTAGCGTATTGCCAGCCTCAGCGTTTCAACTTTGCTAATTCGTTTGCTCCTGCAAAAGAGGTTGGCATTCAAATACGTACTACAGCTTAGAAAATTCAGGTTGCTATCAAGGAGTGGGCTATGTCTGAGATTCGAAAGCAAAAGTCTCCTCTTGAAGAAACGAATGCTTATCCGTTGACGTACTTGTTGCGTAAAGGAAGATGATTTCGTAGGCGTTCGTAGCCTTCGTTCACGCAGCGAACTCGATGTCTTTCCCTTTCGTTTCGTTTCCACAACGAGTCAATGGCGTAGAACCTGAACACAAATTGAATTACGTACCATGCTTTCTCATTTCCTCGTTAATTCAGCTTGCTTAAGCTTAGCTTAGCCGGCTATTGTTTTGTCGGAGCATCTCTTTTAAAAATACTTTATTCTGCGGTGGGAGCTACAGCTTAAAAAGACCCACTATTCTTCGCAGTACGGAAGCAAGCCGGATTCAATCGTTTGCTTGAAAATTTTCGAATTAAAATTGATTTGGCTTGACGACCTCTATTGCAAGTCTTTCGTCCATTTATTGGCTTGAAAAATAGCACTCAAAGTTTCCACTTGGAGGAACAAAAATGGCCGATTCTTCTTTGTTAGCTCCAAGCGTACATATTTAGTTTAAAGATGATTGGTGCTGAATAGTGTTATTTTCAAAAAAAAGAAGGCATTTAGCCACGTTAATAACTGACTTAAAGCGTGACGGCGAAATAATGACGTCAGCTTAAGCTTCTTAAAGGTAAGGTTTGCTAGTGGGATGTTTAACCGACTTGAGCAGCCCGTAAATGAAAGAGTTGGAATTTTTACAAAATTATTTCTCAAACCTTTACTCGACCTAGTACACAGTGTGTCACACTTTGAATCTCTAAGCTGCAGTAGTAACAGGTAAGCCTTCGGTTCGTTCTGGCAAAATCGAATAGTCTTCTTTATCCAATTTCAAACGGCTTCTTTATGTCATCTTAGGGAGAGTCGAATAGGAAAGTTTACCTTGCATATACGGTGCAGCTGTCTCATTGTTTTCGTGCTAGGCGCTTTCGTTAGATTCGTTGCCTGTCTCTCAGCTGAGCATTGTACGAAGCCAATAAGGGTCCAGCTTTAAGTCCTTAGTAGATGCAAGAAAAAGAGAAGAAGAAGAAGTCAGCGCCTGGCCGTAAGCGTGAGTTCGAAATCGCTCTTTTCCAAAAATGGCTGAATATAAAGTCCTCTCGTAAATTGAGAAAATCATTAATCATTTTAATAACTAATAGAGCGAGTAGGAATGCTTCCAAGCGAGGGGTGCTTTTTGGAAAACTTTACTTGATTTATAAATCCTTACATAGCAAAAAGGTATTACCAGCTTATGTTGTGCTCAGACGAGGTTGGTGGATTTTCATTTGTTTCGAAGAAATCCCTCTCCGCATACATGTGACCAACACCGACTGTAGTGTCAGCTCGCTTGAAGGAGGATAAACGAAAACAACAATTCGCTTGCTAGAGATAGTCGAGAGTACCTTAATTGCACATAGTCGCTATGCAATCAATGCACCCATCGCGTCTTATTGATGTTGCGCGTTAGACCCAAATTTTCAGCACACCTGTCTTCGGAAAATTATGCATAAGAAAACAACACATCAGAATAAATTAAGGATGGACACTATGCTCTGTTTGGGTTTCCGAAGAAAGGGACATGCACTTACCCATAGTCGTCACCGAGTTGAAAAGGTAGCGGCACGCTACACTCAGGAGAAAATGGGTTTGGTTTGTTGCTTTTAGGTTCTCCTTCCTTTCGATCAGAGAAGGAGCTGACTGCAAGGGAACCGTAGGGTTTAAAAGCCGATGAATAGGACCATAGCGATGATGAGCCTTCACCACCTTCTTTGGCTAGAGCTGAGCCGCCAGATTCGTTTTTCCTCATGCAGAAATGAATTCCCGGAATTCCAGAGCCAACGCTTCCATTTTCTGCTTCGCCCATGGTCTAAGCGGTCATTTGAACATGACATATAAGCAGTAGTGTGACTGCTTGCAGAAGTCAGCGTGTTCGGTCGTTGTCTCTCCGTATAAATAGCTAGGGCAGTGTTTGAAGATAGCTGCGCCGATTGTGGATTATTCGGGCAGAGCCGTCAGTAGGCTTGCCAAAATCGTACTTGGCAATCGCGCACCTCTATCTGCAAAAGAGCCGAAATGTAAGCCAAGACACCCTACTGTACATGTCACACCGTGAAGTTCTATAGATCTGCATTGGTGACAATTGGAAATTAAACACAAAACTTTGTTTACATAGGCGCTAGGCAGTCCATCGTAAGGCAGTCAGTTGAGTAGATCTCTGTTTCATTTGAGGCAGTTCAATTCATCATTATCCCCATTATTTTTGCCATCTCGTGACGACACGCCGGCACGTTGCCCATTGTTTATCCTTCTGCGAGATATTGACCTTTCCAGCTTAGCACGCGTCTGGTACGATGTTTGCTTGTAGCCTACAACCGGCGGCTTTGCATCATTAGCCAACCTTTTTCATAATCTCGCATTAATGCCAAATTTTCGCCTCACTATAGCATGTTCGGTATAGTTCTGAATAATATATCCCTGACGATTTCTATTGTCAGAACAGCGTCAATATGTCATCAGCGTAACGTCACCTCTCACGTCCACGAAAGCTGATTTAATGCATATAGATCTTTTCGGTGATGTTTAGAAACTGCGAACTCTGACTAAATTTTTTCGCGATACTATTAGCAAGTTGTAAAGCATAAGCTTACATCTAGCACTGTCTACTTCAGCAAAAATATGCAACCTTCAGTACAGCAGCTGACTTTGCCCATGCTTCGAACTGCAGGGATGGTCCTTTGTAATTTTCTAGCGGTACTTCCTCATTATTGACCCTTCCTTTCGACTTTCACTGTTGTGCTTTGACGTTTGAGCAATTTTTTTAACACGCCTATTTTTCATCCGCTCTTGGCGATTCATCGTCATCTGTATTTCTTCAGGATGCGCGGATACAGTTCTAAGGGGATACTTCACTTGCTAGTTGTTCAGCAAGTCGTTGGATAAACGTCAATCCGTTTATTCTTTGCGCCTGTTCTTCCTGCGTGAATATATTTTTTTTAGAATAAGCTTTTTCTCTCCCTCTGACTTGTAGGCAACCTTATGTGGCGAATCATTATGGCCTATCTGCTTTTCGTAAGCGATGGAGTTGTCAAGATGATTTGCATAGTCAGATTTAAAAATAGGTAAATGATAGGGTTTCAAATGGCTCAAAGTGACTGAGCCTTTTTCTAAACGCCTTTTTAAAAAGATATGCAAATTTATGGCTTTACATCTTCTTAACCTCTTCTTGTACGAAGCCTAAAGCTGAGTATTTGGTCTCGCGTGCTTAATTATCGTTGCCGGGAAAGGAATCAATTCCTTACTTGGCAACTTCGCCGGCCGTCGTTGGAATTCGAAACTGTGTGAACACAAAGCAAAGTTGTATGTTTTATTAGAGAATGGTTTTTTCATTAGTACCCTTTTGAAAGTACAACCGCAGCTGTTCGAATTGGAACTTACGGCGCATGTAGTGACAGACGTTTTGCGTCTTGTCCTTGGATGTTTAGCTAGGCAAGCTGTCCCGTTAATGCATACCCGCCTTTCCAAGCATGTTGAGTAAACAGCGCGGTTTTTCCTTTGCAATGCTTGCTTTATGGTGAATGGGACGTTGGAATCACCTACGAAGCATTTTAAAAGGACGTTCCGACCAATGCGCCGAGAAAGACAAAGTCGGTTTGATATTTAAAATTGCGGCTGTATGTTCCCCTTTTGGTAAACGTCAGGTATTAATATTTACGTTCTGACGCTGGTGAAATCAGGTTCCGTTGTGAACGTAGAAGTTGACGTTCTCTTAGCTTTTGCATTCATATTGTTGTAGTAGCATCGTGCTACTACGTTTGGGTTAAAGTTCTGTTAATCTTAGCTTTTTGTGCTTTGTCTTCCATATCGTAATTCCCGTTGTTAATTGTGTTACTTTGGATTACGCTTCGTTTCCCGTTGATCAGATATACGCTTTATTTTAAAATCAAAAAGCTTTCGAATGTACGAAATTCACAATTAAGTCGTGTTGCAAGATAAAACCTTGTAGTTGTGTGACTATGAATTGCATTTTGATTAAATTTTGTTTTTCTGGACGATTGATGCTTTTTGAGAAAATAACAGTCTGCTTGTTTGCAGCACGCAATACATGGCATATTCTTGTTGAGTCGATGGAGTAAAATATTTCCTGTTTTTCCTAATGTACGATTCAGAGCAAGCACGTTAAATTTCGCAAGCAAATCCAGCTTCATTGTTGGTTGATATTTTAGCCGTATCATTCCTGATAAGAGATCTTTTGAAGAGTGCTCTAAAGTTTAACGTTGTCCTGAGTCTTTGAGACTCTTAAAAGGGGCGCTCCTTTGCGAGCCATACTGGAACAAGTAACGGTAAACAGAGAGCAAGCAATATCAATCTTTTCGGATGCTTTCCTTTGCGATTGACTGGATAAGAATTCGAACTTTTCTCCTTGGAACATATATGGCAAAGAACAGTCAGAATGAAGAATCCGGAAAGAACGCTTTGGACTAAACTTATAGTCACCTACGATTTGTTTGCAACCTTGGTCATTGTTATAATTCTCCAACAAAGGCGGGATTAAAACTTTTTGCTTTAACAGTAGTTATCATTCCTAACAGAAAGTGAGACCTTATCTTAACATAGGATAATTGCTACGCGTTATGTAATTTGCATTGTTCTGTCAATGACGACCATATCATTAAGTTTAAGCAGCTTGCGTCAACTGTAGTTAGTGGTGTAGAAGGGGAGCACTTTCTTTGTTTCTCTTTTTTATTTTTTTGAACATATCGTAATTCATTGTCAGCGGAATGTGCAAAAAGATAGTTCATTATGCATGCCAAAACCAGTACGGAATTTGATCTCAAGAACTGTTGAACATTTTCAATAATGACAGAAACTGATTGGACGAGAAGTTGTGAACTCAAAGTAAACAAAGTATTAATTTTCTCCGACGTAAATTATGCATTTGCTTCGATAGGATTATTTAGTTATGCAAATCTGTATCTGTTGAGAAAGTCTGACGTTAATTACGTCCTGTCTTTTCATATAGCCGTTTGAAAGTTTCGATTTGCTGGACTGTAGTTAACTTAGTCTCTAACACAATAAAAGGGTGATTTTGAGCGTCCTTCCTTATAAAAGTTTTTACTAAGTTCCACTAATTCTTTTTACGGCTTACTAATTACATTGGGCGTTTCTGAATCCATCGAACGACTATTTCTCGATCATTTTTGAATTCCAGCATATTGTTGCAGCGTTATCCCGGTAGTGGTCGGAGTAAGTTCCAGGAAACAAGCGCGCTTGCAAGACGAACCTGACTGTTTAAATGGCTTTGATAAAATTTGCATGTTTTTGATTTGAAGGACAGAAGGGTTTCCATTGGAAGCAGTTCTTTTATTTTCGAGGTGACAGTGGTGGGCAACTTAATTTCTAGTTTGTTTAAGCATCCTTTAGGCCAAACAGTCTTGCAATGGCTATTCAGACATGACTGCTAACAATTAGGTTAGTATTGTTTGCAGCGTGGGGAACGTCACTGCCAGTCGAACACTAGTGCAGCCTTGTGTTGTTTATTAGTAATAATTTTGAATAGTTTTCCCGTTTGGAACTTCTAGTTGGCTCGTACGTGAGAAATTCGTCCACATAACAGCTACTTGTACACAGTGTAAGAAGTTAACTCGTCTACAAGTATTGTTTCCTTTTTCTTTCAATATAGACTGTCTTGCATAAAATGCGGTTCAACGAATTTGTTGTATATTTAACCATGTTGCCAAAAGGCACTTAAATTTGAGTTGTCACGCATCTTAGGTGGCTTAGTACATTGGTGGTGGTCATTAAAGCAACTCCAATCAGTTGGGCCGCTCCATTCAAGTTCATTATTGCCATAGCACCGAACTGTAGGCTCCGTTTAAGTGAAATCCGAATGAAAATATTCCAGCCGGTTCGTTATGTACAACCTAAGCCATTACTGGATATAAATATCGAACTCTATGAACGTTAATATTAGCATATGCGTGAACGGTTCAACAAGAAGGATTGCTTCACTCGCTTTTAGTCATACGCTTAGCTTGTGAACACATTAGTGGCAATAGTTAGCCTGAATTTTTCAGGCCATTCTTGAACATTGATTTAAATAAGTTAAGGGCATCTATTACCTTACACGCATCTGGAATTGTCGTAAATCCAGGCTGAAAGCGCAACCCATCTTAGCAGTGAGTACGTGCAGCTAAAGTACGTACACACTGACGTCAGATTATAAGTTTATTCAGTGCTTAGCATTGCAAATTGTCTTGAAAGGCTGCGATCTTCGTTCCAACACATCTGCATTGGCTGGAACAATTTTTCGGCGTCGGACTGCCTTTAATTTTTGAATGGCAAATTGTCCATCCACAAGATGCAATGATAGTTCGACTTTTCATTCTCCTCCCTTCCGTTATGCAATTAGCATATCAGCCGTTGCAATCTTTTGTCGGATGACTAATTGTGCACTTTTAAAATGAAAGCGTTGTCGACGGCTTTTCTTCGAAGGATTAAAAATTGTCGTTATCTTTTCGTCTTGCGCGCGGTTAATATCATAAATTTGGTTTAACGCGTCATGCTTTAGATGCACCGATACGTTCGTTTGTAGATCTTCTATATAGGGATACGATACGACGTGGGGAAACAAAAGGAGAAAGAATTCCAAGAAAATGTAAGGTATAGCCGGGGGTAACCGTTGGTTGAAAGTATATCCAGTTAATGCATTTTATAATCCCGTTTTTCTAACTTCAAAAGCTGTGAAATCGTCGTAAAGCACATTCCCGAGTTTCTCCGCAAGAATATCCTGTAGAATGCTTCAAATGCTTCGCAAGATCTTTTTTCTTTTTGCCTGAATTGTAAAACTCATCATGAGCATTGTAGAAATGATTAGCCGAAGAAAACCTGTTGTTGTACAGATTTTCGTGCAGTGCAAATCTTTTTAAATATGCTGAAACCACTACGTGCGGTTTCCCTGTCATCCACATACATAGTTTAATGTAACATAGCTTGCAGGTTGGGCGAAAAGCATAAACTGAATCTTAGCATTTCTAGGTGTCCCTACTATGTCAAATCATTCCGCTGGCGGAGTTTTCATAGGCTGCCCGGCCTTCTTTATGTTCTGACTGATAGGTTTACTAACATCGTACGATACCTCATTGGGAAAGGTCATAGGCAATCGGCGCTGCAAGCGCCTTCATCAATGGTCCAAAAGTTCCTGATATGCGTAGAATATTTAGTTGAACAGACGGTTAGTATGTATGAAGGAACATTTGGTATCATTTCGTCGATGGCTATGGATTCAAGGAAACTTGAAAGCTTTGAAATGTGACGTAGGCATGAGCACCTGACCCACCTGTTTTAGCAAGCTCGAGGCAATGAATTCCCGAAAGCTATTTACGAACAAAAGTGTTTCCAAAGTTTACAAGAATCCAATTTTGATATGGTCATTGTAATGCATATCAAAACTACGGGCATAAAACTTTTTTGCTTTTGCCAACGGCCATCAAGCCGTTAAGAAAAAAATGTATGTTCAACGTGCCTGAGATGAGAGAGAGAGAAAGATTGATTTAAAGATAGAAAACACATCCTTTTACTCATAATTTTCCGTGCTTGCTCATCAGGAGTAGCGTGAGCGGTTTAGCCGTTCAAGTTTGATTAATTAAAATACCAAATACGGAAAATTTTGAAGTTGTGAGCTCTGCCTATGCTTTTAAGTTATTCGACTAGTTCAACCGCAGAAAATTTATTATTTCTTTGCCGGTTGTTCGACACTAAGCGTTCTTGGTTGACATTTTCCCAGAATTTTCCAGTTTTCACTCTTCCATTTCTTGTTCTCGTTTTCTTCATAGCGAGAGATGCGGAAATAGGGCATTATTGATTTTAGCGAGGTATTCCCTCTTCCCGCCGGTTGCTATGACGTTTCCCTTTTTAGGCAACCGCTAAGTTAACGCTGTTAATTGCAATTGTTGACCAGATATAGCCTGACCGATTGGTCCTCATCCATTTGATCGTAGCTTTGCAATGGCATAAAAGAAGCGATGCTCCCACGCTGCAGCGGCAGCGTTCCGCCAATTGAGGAGTGAAAGTTCGCATTCAATTTTAAAGTTAATAAATCATCTTTTTTTCCAGGTAGCTTACAAGTTCGTTGAACCGAATTTAAAACGTTTACGTTGTCTGTGCTTTGTTTGTTCGTAAGAATTCGATTCGGTTGCTATCAGGCGTGGTTCATTTAATAAGTGACGTTCATCCCTCTGCGCACCTGGACATTCCGTAAGTGCAATCCGATAATTTTTAATAAGTCTTCAAACGTAAGCTTGTCCGTAGAAGTCCATGTTTTCGCATTATTTATTCCAGTGCAGCTGTGCCCCTTTAAGAAAAAACAGCCTTTTTATATGCGCAATGATGCTATGCGTTGCCGCTTGCAGCTAACTAATATAAAACAATACTGCATTGCTGTAAGTTGTCTATGCAGTTTCCAATAATATGCAGGTAGAGCTAGGAATTAACTTCGACAGAAAAGCTTACCATGTTGCTATCATCTTGCTTGATTCCGTCGACTCAAATGAACCCCAAGAAGCTGTTGGCTTATTGCTAACAGCTACTGGTTGAAATTTAACTTATATGCGAAAGTCAAGTAATTAAAGCCCTTTTTTTGACTTTCGTAACATTTACTTGTTCTTAATGCTCGTAGAATGGGCCCCTGATAGTACGTTTTTTCTAAATTATGTTGCAGCTTTTTCTTGAGCGAATGTAAGCTGATATGTTAAACCTCCTTCTTAGGCATGCTGTTAGCGTATTAGATCACACAGCAACTGTTTTGTATTCTTTTCCTGCAATGCTTTCTTTACAGTGTTTCGTTTCCTAAGCGCTCTCCGAGTCTACCAGCAATTTTCAGGTTTATGTAAACAATACTTAAACTTTATTCCTAAAAAGTAGGCACCAGAGCAACGCCATCTTTTGAAATTTTTTTCTATTTAATCATCAACAAGCTAGGCATGCACTGGTGCAAGACGAAGCAATTTTTGCCGAACCGCGGTTGTCGTTATCAACTTTGTTGAATAGCGGGTAATAAGTGAAACCCATTTTGCCGAAGCGTTCATGTAGCAAGCTAGCAAACTGCGCGTGCACTAATTCAAGCTAGGACGCCTTAACAGTAGCTGAAAGCACCTTTTCTTTATGAAAAAAATGTCTGAAAAGTGGCTCATCATAGTACGTTCATTGGCATACGTTGTAAGAAATTTGCTGAGTTCATTGACTGCATGATAGTACTTTCGCTTGAGCAAAGAGGTCGATTGAGGTTACGACAGGCTCAAGGGAATTCAAATAGGATTGCGGAAAAAGTATTGACAGACTCGTCCCTAATTGATGGTATGATAGTTGTGCGAAGGTTGGTGGTTACCGTCGATCGTGTGGACGGAATTGGTTGAAAGCTTTTTCAAAGTGCATAATCGTCTTAGCACCAAGCCAGCAAGACCTTGGTTAGTCCACTCGTAACATGAGAATGACAAATGTTTGTTAATTAGCATAAATATTTCTCTGTTATATCTTTTGGCAGATATGCTAATTGAAGCCATGATTGCCGAATTGGGAATTACATACTATGTTGGGCCTTGATCAATGTTGATAAGCGCAAGCGGCTTTCAAGTTTTTTTCGCAGTTGACGTTGCTTCAGAATTTCATCATTTCGTCATTATACTTAGAAATGCTTCAGTAACTTATCCCCTCCCAAAGGTTCCCTGAAGCCAGGTTGAACTGTGCTTCGCTGATTGCTTCTTCTCTACGAACAGCTGTGATTGCTTAGAAGGTTTGATCAATGGTGATTGTCGATTCTGCGCACTCTGTTTGTTCTAATATTACTGAACTAGGCGTCTTTGTACAGTTGGATACAAGGAAGTCGTATGTTCTCGTTGCATAAGGTGTTAAGCAAAAATTCTCGCAGACTCGCTGTGCTGATATTATTCCAAGAAAAGCCTGAACAAATGTACCCGCTTGCAGCAGCTTTCAAACATCTATATTAGCTGCAAATTAGCCCAACTTACGGCTGTGCTATTAAGCTTTCACCGACAGCTTTATGATTGTTTCTTTATTGCAGGTGAGAGCAGACTGCTTGCGAGTGCCTCTGAACCCTTTGTTACGAAAGGTAAAGTTTTCAACTGTTCTTTGGCTCAATCCGAGCTGTATATAGTGCCGTTAGTTGTTAATGAGTGCTCATAATGTTGTAAGTCAGTATAAGTTTCGAAATTATTGATTCCCTCTAAAATATGAGATATTCAGCAGGCAATATGATTTTCATCATTATTTGCTCTTCCTTCTTGTTGAAAATTTCAAGCATACAAATGATGCCTTCAATAATCTTAGCAAACTTCACCTTGCTTTTGTTAGCCTGTGAAAGATCAGTTATGACGATGAAAAGGCTGTAAAATTATGTGCATGTAGCTAGTCTAATTACAGTCATTCTATGGCTAGCCAATTGCAAGCGGATGAGGTCATCTATTATAAGTCTAAAACAACTTGATTTCGTGAGTATAGCGCGCCAGCGTAAAGCGATTGTACAATTTGTGTACAATTTTTACTCATCGTTAAGCAAGTACAGTACCTTTAAACTACACTCAAGTTATTGGGATGTTTCATAAGCTCATTCCGCTTTTTTCGACTACTTTAACTTAATTTTTTCCATCGAAAATACGAACTGTTTAGTCGACAATGTATTCCCCTTCACTATTCACGACTTCTTCCTAACGACTGGCCAATTGCTCTATTCCGCGTCGGTAGAAGTGTGGGGGTTTGGAGGAGAAGAAGTCGGAGAGCCATTTTTGGAGGTCTTCGTCATTATTGAAGGAAACACCGCGCAAGTTGACTGCGAGCGAGCGGAAAAGGTGATAGTCGGATGGAGCGAGGTCAGAGAACAACCTCCCATCCGAGTTCTTGGATGGCTGTTTTTGTGATTATCGCTGTATGCGGTCGGGCATTGTCGTGCTGCAGCATGATGTCATGTTGCTTCTTTTGCCTTTTCTGCTGAACTGCGCTCGCCAAACGCCGTAATTGTTCCATATAAATTGTGGCGGTGATAGTCTGGTTCTTTGGAAGCAATTCGAAATGTATAACACCCTCACAATCCCACCAGACGGACAGCATAGTCTTTCGTTCGTGCAATTTGGGCTTCACTCGCGGGGTTGGATCCTTACCAGGACTCAGCCACTCCTTCCTTTGTTTCATGTTGACGAACAGACACCACTTTTCGTCACCTGTGATGATCTGGCTGAAGAATGGGCGACGTTGGGTCACGGCTTGACGGTATGGAGCGAGAAGAGAACCTGCGGCAGAAACGGGCCGAATTTTGTCATCTCGACTCAGCTGATGTGGCACCCATAACCCCATTTTCTGTACCTTTCCCATAGATAGCAAATGTCGGCTCACAGTCACATGACTGCAGCCAATCTTCTCGGCCAGTTCGCGTGTCGACTGTCGTGGATCTTCGTGCACTAGGGCGTTCAGTCTCTCTTCATCAAAATCGCCTGGCCTCCCTGACGTCGCACTGTCACTCAGATCGAAATTTTCCTCCCTAAAGCGGGAGAACCATTTTCTAGCTGCTCGATCGCTGATAGCCTCTTCCCCGTAGAACGCCTGGATTTTTTCAGCCGTGGCGACAGCGCTTAATCCTCCGTTATACAGGAAAAGCAGCACGTGTCGGAGATGCTCCTTTTCGTCGACCTGGCACTCCATCCTTCCAGTTAAGCTGAAACTTCTCAAGAGCGCGATATTAAAATTTAACTGTACTAACTTGCAGATAACATCGAGAGGTATTGAATGATATATACTACTTGGCATGAGAGCAACTGCGTACAAAAAGAATTTACTTCTAAAGAAAACGGAACGAACTTATGAAACAACCCAATATAAACGTTTCTGATTTGCATATGTACTTGTATAGCTTAAAGTTCTAGAAGCGTTTAACAGTAATAAAATACTCAAATAGCGCCTTAGTATTTTAATAAACTTGAGCTGGCTGTTTGGGGTTTCACTTTTTGTAATCTGTTTTTTCATTCCCAGCTGCCTAGACATTACGAAATTTTCTAATATTCCGCGAATAGCAGCTCAGTTGTAGTCTCTGGACAACGTTGTAAAGTGCTCCTGTGTAACTTTAAAGTTAGAACTTCTGTTATAGACTTTTCGTTGCTCAGCCCGAATTTGCCGCTTTAAAGCGCATCCAGAGTCCTCCCGCATCATCTTTCTACCGTCACATTTTAAGCTTGTTGTGCACAGGTTGGCTGGTCCAATTCTTCAAGCAAAGCTTGGTCTCCAACTCGATCTAGTTTTCCAGTTAGGTAAGTAACATTCGGGTTTCCAGCTTAAGACGTAAACGTATTCAATAATTTTACTGATGCACATAAATCCGGCACGGGTAAAAGCTTTGGCTCTAATGCTGCAAAAGGTAAAAGTTAAAATGGTCTCGTGGCGTGAATACAGTGATGTGTAATACGCTGCGAGTTCTGTGACGTTATCAGTATGAAGAAATTCCTCGGTTCATTAGCTCTGAGTACATAATGTTGTTACGAAAAATGTCCCGTCACTTACCAGTGCGAGAAAGAATTCTTTTCCGCTCATGGCGGGACATTCTCCACAACAACATTGCGCACTGAACGCGCACTGTCCCATATCAAGGTGTTACGTGTTTTTCAAAGCTTCATTAGGCTTCATTAGCTTTAATTTATTTCAGTTTATAAGAGCAAGATGTTGGCAACGTTGCTTGCTTCGGTAGCAATGCAATTGTGCTGCTCTCGTTTTTCTCGTCCATGATGTTGTTATGCTGAGTGAGAAAGTTTCCTTCGGCAGCGAGTTGCACTCTTGAACAAACAATAACTAACTTGTACGTAAGCCTTTTCCGCGGTTATGCTGATGACGCAACAAGTGTTGCAATCATTTTTCGTACTCTACAGGTTTGACACATCAGGCTTAGCCGCTGGACAAAGGGATAGTCCGAAATGAAACTCCGTAAAGCCAAGCTCGTCATACTAAATTAGTTCATCTTCAAAAGTGGCATAGCCCTTCGCTTTCATAACTATCGCGTATTGTCCTTCCGTTTTTTCTTTGTATATACGTTTTTCTTCAAACTCAACTGATTCAATGCTGAGAGTGAGATATGTCACGTCTGAGTTAAACTTTTTGTGGCAAAAAAGTTCAGCTCATGTACACGCGTATTTTCATTTTTATTTTATTTTAACGAATATTTGTACCGTAGAAAAAGACAGTCAGCGTTAAACGTGAAAATATCTTCTTAATTCTTCTCTTTGGCTTTTCAAGTATGCCGACCGAATTTTAGCATTTGTCGAAGAGAGTGTGCCTAGATCATTCAGAGTACCTGCTTTTTCTTTGAAATTTAAATTAATGTACCGAGAATGGCTCAGCTCTTACTCCCACCTCTAAATTTACCCTAAAAATTAGATAATGGCTACTTTGGGAATAAGCGAACATTGTTGACTTAAATTCAAATGCTACGACTAATCTCTATCAGCTTAACCAGTAGGCAATTGAAAGCGTCATATATTCGAAACAGACCCATTCCTAGCGCCGAAGAATTTATTTTTTTAACTAATGAAGGAGAGCACGTATTCATAAAACATGTTTATGCTAACGGAAAAAATCTCGTTTAAAGAGGCTGTATACGTGTTCAAGAAATAATCAAAGTTTAAAACGCGCACTGAAGGCTCGCTAGTCTGGTTTTCAGGTAAACATATACAGCGTTGACTCTTTCTTCTCCTGTCCACCTTATTTGGACCATTATCCGTCACAGAGGCTTTTATTTTACATAATTTCAATCCTAGCTGGAAGTTGATAGCTTCCTCTTCGCTTTAGCGGTCTGCAAACTCGAGTGTGTCGAATTGGGGTTTTTCAAGATGCAAATATTTGCACGCGCAAATTTTGTAATTATTTTGCTTTATGTGATCTTAAGGTAATGCCATAAGTTAAGTGAATTTGGCGTAAGGGCGTAAACTTACTTGCGCATTACAGAAAAACTCGTTTCAAGTAAATTCGGCATTTCTTTCAATCAAGGTAACATCCAGGTCGTAATATAATGTTTCTCAGCCAACTTGACAACGCCTAAGTTTTAGAAAAGCAAATCAACATAATTATTTTAAATGTATTGTCAGTTGTTGTCCACCTTAACAGACCAGTATGACTTTTCTGTTGAGTTTAAGCGATGGGCAATATCCTGGAAAAGCAACACTCCACCCACGTTTTTTATTATCGACCAGAGCTTAAGCTCAATGTTTTAAGTTAAGTGGTAAAACATAGTTTGATTTAGTAGCGTTCGAAGAGCGATTATACCATTTTCTGGAATAATGAATTTTGTTGTGTCAAAAATAGCTTTTCCCTTTCATAATAATTGATGTAGTCTACTTGCAAACGTTACAGTATAATTCATCAACGAGATTGTTTTTCAATCTGAAAAAAGTGGCATATTTAAATTCTTTTAAGAAACTTTGTGCGCAGCGGTATAGCTAAGTCTTTGTTTTTTGCTAAGTTTAAGTGGTAATCGTGTTTCACGCACTTTTCGCACATTTAAATATAATATATAATTATAGCGCATCTTACCATCCCCTTTTTTTAGTTTTACTTTCATTTTCGTGCCGAATGTTATTTTCCTCTCTTAGTATTACGCAGTAATGTTAAGAAGAAAATTACGAAGCAATTTTTTAGTGACATTTTTTTCATCAAAGTTGCAACTTAACGGTAACGGCGAATTAATGTTCTTTCCAATTAATCGCTTAGCTTTAAAACTAGCTACAAAAGTTGATGATTGTTAGGTTCATTGTGACTTAAATTCAGGTTAGTCAACCCAACGTTTAAACTCCTCGCGAGAAGTAATCGGCTGCTTCGCTGTAAAACGTCGTCTCTGCGTAAAACTTCTGCCAGAATTCGCTGCTGCTTCAACTTTGTTCAGGTGAGCGGCTCCTTTGTTTACCGTACAAACTTATCAGAATTGAAAGTACAAATTTTAAGTACTAAAAAAAACTTCCAAATTCAGAAAACCTTAATTAGCAATTGCCTTTATTATTAAGAGCGCGTAAATGCCTTTCGTTCTTTGCGAAGCTAAGCTCTTCAGTAGGCGTTTCGATGTTCGTTCGTTTTAACAGGCATGATTCTGCCATTCGTTTACGCGTACGCGTCGATAGAATCGATTCTTCCGTCACTTATTGTCTTCTTGCGCGCAAGCGATTGATTTTTCAGCGGCGACCGAATTCCGCTTGTCTGTTAGTACGTCAGTCGTACTATTCTTAGCACCGTTTTACTACTGGAAACTATTTGCGCTGTTTGGCTTTTAAAGAACAAGGCTTATAGACGCCTTGGCTTCATTGAAACTTTGGGTCAAATGGAAAGAGTTGTAGGCGCAGACGAGCTACGTCGAACGAAACATAACAGTTGCGTCACGACAGTATGAACCTCAACTTTAAACTCGCTGTGTGGGCGAACCATTTGCACATTCTTGCGTATCGTCAAAAAGGTTTCCACTGACTTCCCCATCAAGTTTTATCGCTGATTCGCCCATTTTGCCTGTAGGACCATGCCAGAATTCATACTAAGCTTCACAACTGTCAGCATATGAAGGTATGCTTAAGATAAGTGGCATCCCAAGATGCGTCATGCTTTCAGTCCCAGTGGGATACAACAAAGTCCAAATGAGTAATTTTCAACGGTTCCTTTGAGAATGAGAGCTCTTTTCTAAAAGTGTACTCTTTGAATTAAAAGCTCCTGCAAACGGTTTACTATGCTTTATAGATCAGTCAGACGTGTGAAGGCTGCCGTTGTTTGTTTTTTGACCCTTCCCGCTTTGTTCTTCTGTTGATCATCGCGTAGGTGGCTGTATACGATTTTTTTCGGTAACCCTTACACCGCCTACTTCGGCATTCGGTAATAGTAAGCAGTGTCTTCTTTACGCTTTGAAAAATAGCTGTAACAAAGCTGCAGACGAGTTTGCAGTTTTGTTACAACTAGACGCCTGGCCGAACTCACTTTGATCTGTCAGCTCAGTAAATGCTTCTGGTTGCTGTCTGTTAAAATGATCCGCTAGGCTGGTCGTTGGCTGGCATTTGCTATTGCCAACTAAGTGTACATATATTGTCGAAGCTATGGGCGCTCGACTCTAGCTGCTGCTAGGCTAGAAAACGAACATTTTTTAAATATTGCTTTGTTGCTACGTTAGCACCAAAATTTATTTAACCATGTTTGGTCAGGTGCCGCTACGTAAGTGTTTATCAATGGGTCAAAACCATGCTTGTGTCCATTCATCCGCTGCGTTTCAACGACGACGCTTTTGAACCTGCGGAAATGATGAAGAATGACGCATTTTGGAGCGCCCCCTTTGAGAAAGCCTATATCGCCCAGTGTGGCCGGTTTTGTTATCATTTCCCCGCTACAGCTTCGTCCCGATAAGCCCCAACATTTTGCCGGGCGCTAAGTGGGTCCAGGCGATTTGGGCAACTACGAGGTTGCTTCCATCAAGGCTGAGGGGGGTAAGAGGAGGCGTCGAAACCAAAAGCCAGCCCTGAATCTTTATCTCGTTTTTTTTCACTGTTTGCAAACGCAACAGACTGCGCTCGTTAACCTTCTTCCTTTGGTCCTTATCGGCAGTGCTCCTTGAGCAAGGAACACAAAGGGTACACGTGTTTGTCACTTGCTTCCGAACCAACATTGACCTTCGCTCTTTCTTGTCGTTGCTTCCTTGAAACAGCGCTCTAGTCGATTTTTTCCATTTAAGGTATTGGGAAACCATTGACACAGCAACAATGACCTTGGAATTGTGCCGTACGATCTGTTCCCGCTATCGGAGCATCCTCATCATAATACTGTCTCCGTTTATCCTCATGCCGCTGCTAATCTATCCAGGAAGTTCGGTAGGTCAATCTCTTAATACCTTTTAATAACTTTTATATAAAGAACTCTATTCTGCAGATGCAAGTAATTGTTCTTTCCTTTATTTGAAGTCATAGTTTTGCTTTAATTCTTTTTTCAAGCGCTGACAACGCTTGGTAGACTTAAAGGGAATTCTTCAAAAATAGAGCACACGTCACTGGCAGGCAAAATAGTTATGCCGCTTTAAAGGTTACGCCTATCATTTTCTTTTTGCTTTCCGTGACTCAGCCAGTCTGTTTGCAGGCTATCCTCGAAGGTCGAACGATTAAGAGCTTTAGTCACGCAAGTTGTCTTTCCCAGTCAACATCGTTAGTTTTTTAAGGTCGAAGTTGATGTCCCCCTAATGTGGCCTTAAGGCACTGTCATATCTAGAAAATCGATTTCTTCAGTTTGTTTTAAGTATCCAACCGGTTAGCATAGGTTAGAAGATCTTAAGTTGCGCATTGAACTATGACCTATGCGCTTACCGTTCCGTTACCTTCTTCGACCAAGGTGACTACTTTGGTAGGCATTTTGTTCGTTTGGTTGGTGAGGGGAGACTCGAAGCCCTCTTTATTTCTGAAAGGTGTGCGCACCCTGGTCATTAAAGGCGAATGTTTACCAAAGCAGGGCAATCGTTAAAGCTATATTTCAATGCTTGCTGAATCTTTTCCGCGAAATGGATTTTCAAAATGAGAATCAATAAAACCATGTGTCCATATGAGGCGCGCATTGCCGCCTTTGAAAATTTAATTCCTTTTGCGCCTCGTGAATATAATCCAAAGGGGGTCCGATAAAAGAACGTCAGAAAACGAGCGAGAAAGGGAGTGGGTAATCTTTGCTATTTTGCCAACTTATACTTCTCTTATTAGTTTACGTAATTTTGCACGTTGGCATATGATCGACGTTGAGGTTAGCTTCACGAACGTTCACCAAGGCATCAATGAACGCAGCAGCAGCTACACTTCAGATAAAGCGGAACCGGCAGCTTTCCTAGCAGCAGTTCTGCTACGAGTCTCGTTTGGATGATTGATGACGACATCCTCTGACCATTGCTTGTTCGGATTCCAGTTCCATTGCGTCATGAGTCACTTGTGACTACGAGTTCACTCTAAAACGCTTCGCCCTATTCCAAGTAACTTGAAGGGAAAATAACTTTTTTGTTTTTGCCGCATTATTTAGTTCGCTCTTCCGAGCATGTCGGTCATCTTAACGAATGATCGATTAGTTGGTCCCAATCCGGTCCTACGTCATTTTGTTTTCCTTTCACTTCATTGAAAGCGGCTTTCGTCATCCTTTAAAATCGTAGATTTACTGGGTTGTTTGGTTGTTTTCCGATTTGTTTGCCTTTTTCGAACAGCAACCTCTTTGTTCGTAGCTTAGGCAATTTCGAAGGCTTGATTTAGCGTTTAACACTACTGCTTAACGATTGGCAAGTTTATTGAAGCTGCTAAGCAGTTTCGATCGTTTCCGTCCGCCGTCGATGAATTGCACAGCGCAACCGGCTTTTAAGCTTGGCGATAGGGGCATTCTCCGCTCTTTGCGTTCGCAAAGGCGTAAATCCGTTTCACCGAAGGCAAAAAGACGTCATGCTCGCGTTAGACGCGACCGACGTTCAAGCGGGCTTGTTAAAAGAAAAGTTCGTTTTTCTTCGCTCATATTCGTTCATCCAAGCTGCTGCCGTCGAATAGGAGAACTTTTCAGCTCACCGATACACCACTCGAATTTCAATAGTTTAGTTTTCGTAACAACGGGCTCGCCAGCTTGCAGACGAGGAGTCGCAGTTCGCTAACTTTTCTTTTCAAGTTTTCATATTCAAAAATTTGCATATATTAAGAATTCGTGAGCTCTAGACCAGATAAGCCATTAGAAAAATCTGCATAGGCTCATTAAAAGATATAATCGCTTTGCCTCAAATTGAAAACGATTCAAGACGTTGCCTATTAAGTTGCGAGGCGCCAGTTTCCTTTCAGGGCCCGAAATAAGTCAGTTGGTTGTACGCGGCGCCCATTAATTCTTCAACAATTGCAAATCACCCTTCGAGGATTATTATCACGGCTTATTGGCGCTTTTCGCTTTTCTCCATTACCGACGAAGAGTTAGCGGACGTTTTCCCGGTGACACTTTAGTATGGAGCATTTTTCCCTTATATGGGCGAATTTGATGCCAACCAGTTGCCGCAGGTGTTGTATTAATATTTCAGCGTTGACCATATTTTGCAATTGGTCGAACGGCGAATTACGCAAGCTTCGCTTTCGGCTTTCGTCGTGTAGGCAAGGAACACTATCAGCCGGCTCAGCTTTCCTGCCCTAACGACATTCCGCTAAGGCGCGCAACTTTTTTTTGCCAAAAGCTTGGCGGGAAACCACTTGTTAGATATCCCTAAAAAATTTGCATCCGTCTTATCGACGCCCCTAAAATTCGAACAATTTTGTTCCTCTTCCGAAACCTTTATTGTTAACGCCAAAAATGGGTGTGTTTTTTGGCGGGAAGAAAAGCTGGCGCTGTGTGAGTTTTTATTTTTTTTAAGGAATCGAAATGTTTGTTTGTTGTTTTGTTGATGGCTGTTTACTGGTTGTTCGAAGTGATGCCGTTGGCGGTGACGGCAATGATGCCGGTCTTTCTGTATCCAATTTTGGGCATACTGTCGTCGGGCCGAGTTTGCGCAAGCTACATGCCGGTACGAGGGTATTTTTGCCGCGGCAGGCGGCAATTGAATATAAATGATTTGCAGGATGTCAACTTCCTATCTTTTGGCGGTTTGGTAGTCGCGCTGGCTGTAGAGAAATGCAACTTGCACCAACGCTTGGCTTTGCGCGTATTGACTTGGGTTGGTTCCGAGCCGAAATGGTTAATAGGCTAGTGTTGAAAAATTCGCCGCGCATAACGTGCTTTCTGCCTTAGGATCATTTTTGGCTTTATGAGCATAACGGCCTTCTTAAGTATGTGGATGAGCAATACTGCTTGCACGGCTATGATGGTTCCAATCGCTCAGTCGGTGATTGCCGAGTGGAAGAAAAGCAAAGAGGAAGAAGGTGTGCCGTGCCGCCAGACCCTGCCGGCCGGCGTGTTGACGAAATTTTTATTTCTTTTCAGAAAGTGAATCCACAGAGTTGGTACCTCGAAATGCGGGAAAGGATGACCACACGATCACCTCCATAAGCCATAAAGATTCAACAAGTTCAACAAACGTCACGTCCACCGGGAAACAAGTCAACAAGGAGCAAAATGCCGTCGCCAAGAGTTTGCTGCTTGGCATAGCGTATGCATCTAGCATTGGTGGTACAGCAACATTGACTGGTAGCCCTACGAATATTAGTATGGTCGGATTAATGAAAAGGTTCCAGCGTAATTGTACCTATGAGCTTCGGTTCACCTCCGTTTTTTCTTGCAGCTTGTTTCCCCGCGACGATGGCAGAAGCGTTACTTACGTTCTCTACATGATATTCGCCCTGCCGACGATGGTGTTAATTTTAATTCTCGTCTGGATAACATTGCTGTGCTATTTCCTGGGCGCCAAAGCAACGTTGCTTTCCATGGTGCCGAGCTTCAGAAAGAAAAAGAAACGATCATCCAAGGGGAACAAGGTGACGGCGCTGTTTCAGGAGAAGTTCCGTAAATTACCTCCAATGAGCTTTGCGGAGACGTCCGTTTTCGTCATCTTTCTTATTTTGGTTGTCCTTTGGGTATTGCGCGATGTCGGCGTCCCTAGCTTTCCCGGATTTGGCATTTACTTCAAGAAGGGGTAAGCGGCGTCCGTCAATTCCGTCTTCTTCTCCCATAGACTTGTTTGCTTGCCTTTTTAAGCTACTTCTCGGACGCGACAAGTGCAATGATTATCACTGTACTACTGTTCGCGTTTCCGTCCGAGAAGCCCACATTGCGTGATCGCAAAGGTAGCTAATGCTTCCGTCGCTACTTGTCCGCTTAGATTTTTTTTTAATTAAGAAGAGAAGGAGAAGCCAAAGGGAAAGCCCGGCACGCTAATGACTTGGGCAACAATGAAGAGCAAATTCCCGTGGGATGTTGTGTTCCTATTAGGAGGTGGCTTCGCACTTGCCGCCGGTGTTAAGGTCGCCTATCCGCAACGTAAGTAGCCGAATCTTAATTTGGTTCTGTTCTCTTTCAGGAATCCGGTCTGTCCGCTTCCATTGGAGGCCTTCTTGGGACTATGGGTAATCTGCCGCTGGCAGTTTTACAATTAATTTGCATGACAATATCCGTCGTCATAACCAACATTGCTAGCAACGTTGTCACCGCCAGTATACTGGTGCCCATTGTTTCCGGAATGGTAAGCGCTAGCATTGTTCATCATTTGAAAAATTTTCCCTCTATTCCTTTGCAGAGTCAGCAGATGGAAGTCTGTCCTCTGGCGTTGATTTTACCCGTCACTCTTGGCTGCTCGTATGCATACATGCTGCCTGTTGGTACTCCTCCGAATGCCATTGTTTTTGGTCCAGGCGTTCTTCGACTAATAGATATGGTACGTCTCCACAGGCTCTTCCATAAGTCATCGTGCGCAATCGTCGCCACCCATAGTTGCGCACGAAACGTAAGGGCATCCTTGCCTTCGGCAGTTTCAATAGATATGACGTCAAATGTGTCAGTTATGCAAATCAAGTATAGTTTGTTTTATCTTTAAAAAAATTATCTACATCACGCAGCGCTTTCGCTTTTGATGGGATATCAGCGTTATGCAAATATCTTAATTCTTTTTTTTATCGAAATGTCAGCAGGTTAGAACTTGGGCGTAACGCGAATCATTTCTCGTAATTTCAAAAGTGCCAGCAATCGACGGGCTTTCCTTTTCGGGGCGAAGCGCGAAGATGTTTTCAATCCTCGCAGCTTTGGTGCTTGTACGTACGATTGCTGAGGAGGCATTGCACCAACTCGGTTAAATTTTGAGTGAAGTGCAGCGCTGCGTTACACCAAGGTGACCATGCGCGCTTTATAGGAAGAATTAAAAGGGTCGTTTGGGACTGAATGAAATGAAATGCCAATTACGAATAGTTCGGTGCCGAAGGCTAAATTCTACGGCAAGAACGTTAAGGCTGAATTAGATTTGCTCTGCCAGCTTTCACTCAAAGAAATGTGTCAAAACTTTTACGAACGCTAACCAGCCGTCGGTTTTTTTCAATGGCGATTCGACTAGCATTCATTTCCTGCGTTCGTCATTCTTAGCGTAGACTGAATGCTACTTCTTAGCTTCTTCGTCTTTGCGCAATGAGCTTTTTTTCTCCAGAGAGTGAAGCAGTCAGTTGGCTTTGCTTTATAATGATTTTTGCTTTGTATTTTAGGTTGGCGCAGGATTTTTCGCCTCGATAGTATCGATGTTGGTGGTCGTCTTTCACTGTCAAACGTTCGCTCGCCTTTACGTTCCGCTGGAAACGTTCCCGGAATGGGCAATGCTGAACCAGACACTTTCGACCGGAGGCCCAAACGCGACTTCTCCTAACGCTTTAATAACTACTCTTGTTGCAAATGCAACTACCGCAGGTCCTAACTTTTAAGTTTAGCGTTAAGAGCTTGATGATACTCCGCAGCTTTACCAGTTTAGAGTTCAATGAAAGCTGCGTGTCTTTCTGACGGAGTAAAGGTTACGTGATTTTCCGTTGAAAAGCGCCGCAACCAATAACTAATTGGGCAAGTTTCAACAGCCATTCATTACGCAAAGTTTTGACGTCAATTTTTAAAATTATTGATTCGAAAAATAAGGTCGTCAAACGGAAATGCTAATTATGTATTCTGGCAAAAGTGGGGAATATAATTCACCGTCGGAAATGACTGCGACAAATAGCTCGGCGGAACATTTCATTCTTTATTATGACAAGCGGAAATGAATTTTATTTGCATAATTGCCTTGTTAAGACGTACAGTTTGCGTAGAAAGTTTCAAATTACGGTCGGCAATGGTTAAACCGAATGGATATCAAATATTCATAATTAGTGTCTTGTAGAATTTATGTTACCATTAAAAAAAAGTAATTTTGGCAGAGCACACGCAAAGTTCGTGAAACTGATCGTAAAGGAAACGGAAGTGACGAACAGCGCTCCAGACTAACTCTGTTCTGCAGACACGCCCCGAAGAGCTAAAATTTTAAGCGTGCTACAAATAAAAGCTCAGAAATTTTATTTATGTTGATATGAAAAAAGAAATTGCTCATTTAAGGGCTTTACAATGAAAAGAGATAAAGCTTTTAAGAAACAACCTGAGGATCCGAATAGTACAGTAACCGCTCACAGTTTTTTAACTGTAAACGGTTAAAGCTGGCCGCCATGACTGTTCTCGAATATTTGATGCGAAACGACACGCTGATGTCGACTCCTGCTTCGAGGAAGCGAATCTGCTATTACTACGATGGTATTGAACTTTTTTCTAAATAATAGAAGAATTTTCTTTTTTTAAAAAGAGTTTCCTGGGCTTCGGCAAGTTGGGTACTTTAAGAGGTGGAATTTTCGTGCATATTTTGCACGTTTAGATTAGGCGAAGTTAGTTGCTAGTTTAGCCTGTTTTGACGTGGCCGACCTTTTATCGGCTTTAACCTTTTCTGTAGTTGTTTAAGCTGCGAACGCCAATACCAGTCACTGCACTGTTTTTGAGCAAGTCCCGAAATCTTTTATAATCTTCTAGTGGTTCCGCGGTTTTCTAGGTGACATCCGTATTTTTTAAAACTGAATAACATACTAGTCAGCGACTGATATGTCGTAGCATAGCTTACAACCGCTGAGGAGTAGGCAATGTTTTTCAAGTCCAAATTTCCCGTTGTGATTGACAAGATAAATGAGAATTGCTTGCGGATTTTCCTATGAAGGCAATTTTCCGTCTAATTCAGGAGACGTTGGCAATTATTATTACGGTCAGGGTCATCCCATGAAACCGCACAGAATACGTATGGCACACAATTTGATATTGAATTACGGGATGTACCGTCAGATGATGGTTTACGTAAGTGATTTTATTTTTGTTCACTCGCCCTTAGGTGATCATCTTTCCTTTTTGCAGCGTCCAATGCGAGCTTGTACGGATGATATAAAAAAGTTCCATACGGAAGAGTATGTTATGTTCTTGGAAAGCATTAAGCCCGACAACATGGCGGATTTAAACAAACAAATGCAGCGCTGTAACAGTTTCAACTGACCTTTAATGGCCATTGTCCGGTTGCGTTTTCTTTTTCAGTTAATGTTGGCGAGGACTGTCCGGTCTTCGACGGTCTCTTTGACTTTTGCCAAATTTCGGCCGGCGGCTCTTTGGGTAAGCGAATTTAGCGGTTGCTTCAAGAGCGAACGACCAACTCAATTTAACTCCCTAAAAGGAGAGAGAACCATTTTGGTAAAAAATGGTTCTCTCTCCTTTTAGGGAGTTAAGTTGAGTTCTCCCGTCATTCGCGCGCTTATCTTTTTGCGGGGGCGCTCAATTAGCAATTTCCCCTTTGTAAGGGCAGCTAACCGAGCGTAGCGGTGTTTTCACTTGTTTTCAAAGCTAAGTCGTTAAGCGCATCCAAGGTTGGTTATCCTTTGTCTACAACTGCTGCGAAAAATTCACGCATACATAAATTGCGCCAAAACAAAGTTTTTTTTCAGTTTTTAAACGCAACATTTATGACTATTTTAACCCTCGCTTTCCTAACTACTTTAGCGTTGATTGTATCTAAGAGTTTTCGCCAATACTGGTGTATAGTTGTTATTACAGTACTCCTGATGCTCAAGGTCATACTGCGGTTTTGCTTCGGGAGGTCAAATAAATGTCCAGGTGCTTCGTTCGCAGCTTCAATAATGTTTTCATCCAGTTGTATTAAGTTGTGAAAACGTTACTTTGAGCTAAGTTTATTATAAGGTCATAAATATGCATAATTTTGTCTCGGTGTTTTATGCTTGTTTGTAGTCCGAAAGTAAATCCTCCTCGGCAACGTAGGAGATGGTAATTGCCCCAGTACTTCTTACAGCGCAAGTAGCAATTATAGGACGCTTCTCTCAAGCATTGCGTCTCTAATTAAGAATTCCACATTCATACTTTTAGATAGGTATACGTTCACGAATCATGCCTAAAACCGGCTGTCGTTGTTCAGAGCTTTTTTGCGCCTCGTTTAATAACAATTTACGAAAGAACAACCCGTGCGCGAACAATCTCTAATTTGGGTAGAGCCATGCCTCATCGTCAACACTTGGTGTAAGGGTTCTTAAATCTTATAAGCTCACAGAAAAGAGCTTAACAAATAATGTCGAGATTACAAAGTAACAGGAATCATACACGAAATGCTGACTGCATATATGTACATCAAGAGTATGAATGATAAGAATAAAAATAATTGTCTGCACGATGTTAATACAGTAGAACCTGCGTAAGTTGACCACCCAAGGGACCGGAGAAAACTGGTCAACATAGGAGGTGGTCAATATATTGGAACTGTGGGTATAACTGGCTCGGCTGAACAGATTAGCATCTGTATGCGTTTTATTCTATTGCAGAGCATCAATTGGAGGTCTATTAAACGGTGAGATGCATAAAAATAACACTGTAAAATCATGCATAAGCTTTTTAGGGGCTACACTGCTTGCTGAAAAAGGTATCAATTCTAGTCTGGTGCTTCTTCTTACTGCAAACATAAGCACCAAGGGCGGTCTCCCCGATAGCTACCGCGCTCAGCATCTTTGGACATTTTTCAGCAGCAAAACACTTCAGCTGCGCTAACACGCGCCCGACGTCCTCTTCCTTCAGCTTCTGTACCATTCCGTCTCATTTTCACTTTCCTCCTCTACGTCGTCTTCTGGGCTCAGTCCCGCTTCGGCTAGTATAGACTGAAAGATTGCTTGTGGGTCGGGTTCGGTAGAAGTGGCCAATTCATCATCCATTGAAACGAAATCTTCGAAGTTTACTCCTTCAATCTCTACTTCGGGAGTGGGACTATCAGGCCGGAGCTCGACATGATCCTCTTCGTCTCTGACGAATCCAGCTCTCCTGAAGCATTTCCGTATTGCCTCCGGTTGAACCTTATTCCAGGAAGAATTGATCCAAAGTACAGCGTCCAAAGCATTAATGGACGCAGCAATCGTAATCGCTCCCGCAAATGAGCTGGTGTGCTCTGCTATGCCAACGATCCACCGCAGAAGCTGGGTCCGGTATTTCGCCTTAAACGTCTTAATTACTCCTTGATCTAAAGGCTGGGTCTTTGAGGTAGTGTTTGGGGGCAGGAATTTTAACGTGACATTTGTGAGGTCTTTCACGTGGGGATGGCTCGGGCAGTTGTCTACTACCAATAAGATGGAACGTTTCATTCGCTTCATCTGTCCGTCGACACTTCTTACCCACTGTTCGAATATGGCGGCTGTCATCCAGGCGGATTTATTTGATCTCCAAGTGGCAGGGAGGTCATCAGGCTTCAAGTTCTTAAAAGCTCGGGGTTTCGTTGACTTACCAATGACCAATGGCTTCAACTTCTCCCCAGTTGCGCTAGCGCAAAGAAGCACAGTGAAGCGTTCTTTGGAGAGCTTCCCGCTTTTGCATTTATCGCCTTTTAGTACAAGACTTCTATCAGGCATAGCTTTGAAGAACAAGCCGCATTCATCAGCATTGAATATGTCTTCTTCCTTAAAGCCACTGGCGAAATGACGAAATTTCAAGATGAAGTCTTCCAAGACCTCGACGGGAACTTCGCTAGATTCGCCGCATAAGATTTTCTGAGAAATCTGATAACGGAGCTTGAACTTTGCCAGCCAACCGTTTGATGCTTGGAAACCTGTGAAACCGAATTCCACGGCGAATTTTCTAGCAATTTCCTGGATCATTGGGCCAGAGATGCGTGCATTAGCTGCTCTCATTTGCTTAAACCAATGTAACGCTGCTTCATTGACTTGGTCCAGGGAGGTTCTCCTTTTTCTTCGCTGCGCGTCTCCGCTTTCCTTCTCATATCTTTCCAAGTACTCACGTTTACGTCTCTGGATGTTGCCAACGGTAGTCTTGCTCACATGAAACCGTTCTGCTGTCTTCCTTTGACTGTTAGTTTCGAGAAAGCGGATAAGATCCACTTTTTCCTTCAGTGCCAACTCTCTCGATTCTTTCCGTTTGGCCATAATGCAAACTGCAACCAGCTTGGTAGCTACTACTGCGTCTATTACTGCGTAAGTCGGGCTATCTTTACTCGCGAAGACACGTTAAGGAAACCTGCCGCACACCTATAGCAAAGCGAATGAATAGAACTGAGCTCGACGCGAACGAGTTCAAGTAGGCTCGATTTGTCATATTTCGCTCAATGGACGAATGCTGCCAACGCGTAGGTGGGAGCTTATGTACTTGAGGAAACGCGCAAGCTGTGCCGGCAAGCATAAAAGAAGCATCGTCAAAGCGACGGAATCGGTTCTGTAATCAGGAATCTCCAATGTAGGCTAATGAAAAACTTCGCTACATTGAGTAACAGCACATTGAGGCAACGATGGTTAACAGCTGCTAGCGACTGACACAGAGCAAACTGAAGTGGCCAATTTACAGAGTGCAAGTTAGCATTGCGTGCATATACCAGGTGAAGGCTGAAGCGGTCAGCTTCCCACTTACGGTGGTGGTCAACGTATAGAGGTTGTCCTTGCGCTTATTAACGTGCTGACCAACCAACTGGTCAAAATTCGGTCAACTTAGGGAGGTGGTCAACTTCGGAGGTTCTGCTGTACTTTGTTTTAGAAGATAACAAGCAGAATGTAAGGTTGAGGTGGCAGTTAAGGTTTGTCTCGATGAGTCGTCAGAGGCTGGATTGATAGGGGTCACAGCCGACTGTGAGGAAACATACGAAAAGTAGGTACTCTCTTAGCAGCTGTTCGACTGCATTCGTCGGGATTATTATTTACCGAAAACAGACACATATCTATCATCTGTAATATTTTGTTTCAGCCGGAGCAACGCATCTAATGAACGGAGACTGCGATATAGCGATCAATTGGGCAGGCGGGTTGCATCACGCGAAAAAGTGCGAAGCTTCCGGTTTCTGTTATGTTAACGATATCGTTTTGGCTATACTGGAATTGCTGACGTGAGATTTGGCCAATGTTATCCCGCCGACATGTTTGCCTGTACGCGCCATTGATTTCAGGCGTTTCCAACGCGTCCTGTATGTCGACGTCGATTGTCATCATGGGGATGGTGTCGAAGAGGCATTCTACACAACGGACCGTGTTATGACGCTTTCCTTCCACAAATATGGCGAGTATTTTCCAGGCACAGGCGATTTGAAGGTATCGAATTCAAAAGAGCAATTCTTTTTTGCTGGCATTTCTCACCGGCCAGCTCTTTTAGGACATAGGAGCCGGACGTGGCAAGTATTACGCAGTCAACTTTCCATTGCGAGATGGAATAACGGACGATTCGTACGAGAAGATTTTTCAGCCGGTATGCCAGTTGAAAAACTTCCGTTTCGTTCGGCTACTTTGAAAGTTGTTGTTTTGTATGCTATTTTTAGATTGTCACTAAAGCGATCAGATGCTACCAGCCGGAAGTAATTGTTATGCAATGCGGAGCTGATTCTTTGACCGGTGACCGTCTTGGCTGCTTGAACTTGACGGTCAAAGGCCACGGAAAGTGCGTCGAGTTCATACGCAAGCAAAACCTACCTCTGCTCTTGCTGGGCGGCGGCGGATACACTGTGCGTAATGTCGCACGTTGTTGGACCTACGAAACGTCCGTAGCCATTGGAATGACCATTCCCAACGGTCGGACAAAGCCTTTGCATATTTGCTGGTCATCTAATAGCTAAATTGTTAAAGATTTGCCCTACAACGACTATTTCGAATACTACGGACCAGATTTCAAGCTGCACATTACCCCTTCAAATTTGACCAATCAAAACTCTTCCGAATATTTGCGTAAGATTATGTATGTGCGGAGATGAACCCGCGTTGTGTCTCTTGTACAATGCTTCTATTTGCAGGTTGAAATTGGAGCAGAACCTAGACGCTATGCCAGCTGCCCCAGGCGTTCCTATCCACAGTAAGCCCCGTTACGCATTTTGCCCTCTTCCATTTTTCCAGCCGGGTAAGATGGTGCTAAGATTTTCTTCTGCTTTCAGCTCCACCGCGCACATTAACTTCGAGTCCTATTGATGCTTTGACAATTGACCAGGAGGCGTGTCACGCCGACGAAAGGCTGCCTGGTAAAATTACAGCATTTTAACCATTAGGTGTTGCTGCTTGCCTAAAGTTGCGCACGCATTATTTCAGAGTATGTTACCGACATGACTGTCGATCATCCGGGCGAGATGTACGAACACGAAGAGGAGGGTGAAGGGCGTAACGATCGCCGCTCTTTCGCGATCAGAGAAGACAACGACATAGACCTGACTCAGCTGGTTCAGAATCAAGAGCGAATTGACGACGTTGATGAAAAATGACCTTTTTTCGGCCTTGCAAATTGTTTTATCCAGATTTCACTTGCCTTTATGATAGCGTAGTCTTTTAACATGTTTAAGGCAGCCCTAAGAAGTATTAATGTTTTCGTGTAGCCCCATTAGTTACTTATTACACACGCACTTATTCCAAGTATTCTATTGCTGGAACTGTTCTTGCATATTCATTTGCACCAGCGGCTGTACTGTGTTGAATGTACGAAGTGTGTGCAAGATGGTTGAAGCTTGAAGCAAGTTCCGTTGGTCAAGTCGAATGTGAGAAGCGGAATGATGCAAGGGGCATTTAAAGCAGTAAATGCTGTACAATATGAGCTGATTTTTCAAGCTGTAACCGGATAAACTTTCTTTGATCGTTGCAACTTACGACATACCGCGCGAGGATTGGAACATCAAAAAAACGCCGAAGCTTACAGCCCATACGTGTATCTTCGCGTGGAATAGTAATGACTAGGAGGGAGGTACCTAAAAAGGGAAAAGATAAGAGAAAATAGCGGGAGTAGTATTTTTCAGTTTTTTAAAAATTTTAACTTTTTTGCCGGTTCGGGTAGCCTAAGCTTTATAATTTACATTTATGCAGAATTATTACGTGCGGCTTCATGGTATTAACATTTTTGGGTTTCAGCATCACCACATTCTAATGTTTACAAAAAAGTTTGAAGAACTTCTCTTCGTTCTGTAGGTTGTCCGATGATGGCATCATTTGTCATAAGTCATCATCGTTATCAGTTCGCTGACGGGGTAGTGCAACACGTTGATGAAGGTAAGAAATCGATTTTCGAATTATCAAAGCTGCTTGTTTAGCGCAGGTCAGCTAGATGAGCTGTCCAACAGTGAATACAAGCTGGTACCATTGGTCTACACGTGGCTTAATGGAACTCTGCTTCTTTCCCAGCTTTACCATCGTCGGCGTGTGAATTGTATATATGCTGCATAAAGAGTGACGCGGCTGTTTTCGAGTTTTTCCTTACAGGTCAATTGCTCAATAGTCGCTTTGGCTACTACTTTTCAAGAAAGGAAACAAATTATACGATCGTATAATAAGTAGTACTGTTAATATAGTTTCGGTCAGTTTTGGAACTGTTTCACGGAAGAAATGGCGTAAGCCGTGAAAATCGATTTCCTTGACCAATGGACCAATGAAAGTTGACTAAATGAATGGGCGCAGAGTAGCCGCTGTAGTAATACGTCCATTGATCGACAGGTGGGATAGCACGATGCCTATCCGGGAAAGATGTGGTTAAAAGTAGGGCCAACGGAACATGAAAACCAGTTAGCTGGGGTGCTTCCGCTGCCATAGCAACGAATTTGTCGTCTGCTTGATGCTTCCCCAATAAACGCTTGAATGCTCGCTGGCTTGAATGGGTACGAACATCCATTCTTATGGGAATTTGCTACACTAACCAAAAGCCTAAAAGGTACTCGTACTCTGGTATCAGTTGCCTGTTTGTGGGTTTATTAATGGTTCTGCTTTCCCGATTCCATTGTTGCTTTCACTTGCTGGATTTATTGATCAACTAAGGCCGGATTTGTTCGAGTTTTTCATACTACTTCATTTTACCAGCCGCTCCAACCAGCGCTATGACTATTAATGCCATATTTAAGTGACACTGCTGCGGATGGACTTATTCTAGTTTAAACATTATATGATCTTTGCATGCCTATTTACAGAAGTTTTAGGAAGTTTTCGCAACCACTAAAGAAGGTAGACGTTGGGTAGAGAGCGTATATCCTGAATTACGTTAATTGTGGTGATACTTCGACGTAGTGGACTGTCGTACTAACTGAACCGTTTTAACGCTTGCGCCCACGCCCATCGACCATTAAAGCTCCAGTTTTTGCGATGGAATCGATGTTTCAAAATTTTACCCCATTTCGCCGTTGTAGCATGCGGGACTTTCGTGTACTGCTTTACGTTTGAACCATGAGAAGATTTCCTTATGCAAACATACGCTCGTAATGGCTTTTCCCATAAAAGGACTTCGTTTATTAACGCAGCGCCTATGTCCAGCGTAAATGTTCCTCGAAGCAACAATGGGGAAAGTGAACTGTTATTACTGAGTTTTTTAGCACCGATCTGTTTCCGCTCCAACGTAGGCTCGTACAGCCTTGTTGAGTTTATCATTGAATGACATGATTGACTTCATAATTGTTTGGTATCTCAATGGACTATTAATATTGCTGCCCACTTTTGTCATGCGCCATTTCGTATTACTATATGGTACAATTCTTCAGGAAATATACCATCGTCGTGCTCGGTCTTGACAACTCTGGAAAGTCCTACTTGGTCAATAGTCTTAAGAAGAGTATGCGCTTCTTTTCTTCCGCTTTTGTCATTGGTACACCGGTCTTGCAGATCCCCAAAATTCCGTGATGCCAACGATTGGATTTTCCAAATGCGATGTTAACATGAAAAACGTCATTGTGACCTTCTACGACCTCGGCGGATGCGCCGGCATACGAGACATATGGAAGAACTATTATGCCGAGGTACGTACCCGCTTACAGGTTGAATTATTGCTCGGTGGAGCTGAGGGTGAAAAAATATCCGTACGATACCAATGCTTCAGCTTTCCTAAGCCTTCTTTAGTAATATTTTTCCTCTTCGGTCGCTTGCTTTGTTGCTACTCATTCAAGACGCGTTAGCGTACGGATAATAGGGCATTCTTTTTGGTTTTAAAACGTCGTACTCCTTTCTTAGGCACACGGACTGATTTACGTGGTCGACGGGACTGACTGGAGTCGAGTTGAAGAGAGCAGATTAGCCCTTAGCAATGTACTGTCGCACAGTTGGGTACACGGAAAACCGCTTTTACTGTAAGCGCATCCCGTCGCGAGTCGTCTTCTAAAAGGCGAGAAATATTTCAGCATTATCAATACGCGCCGTGCTCGGGAAGATATCAGCGAGCTTGTATTTGTTGAGCAGCTCCAACTGAGACGTTACGCGTACACTGCTCAGTGCCCGTATCGAGCGGTGTAGTAGCTGCTGCAAATTAATTTGCATTTAAACGATTTGAAATATAATTTAGATTGCTTGTTCTCCCAATGGTAGTTGCAGGCAGCGCATGATGCTTAAGCATGCCATGCATTGGTTGCTTCGTCAAATCGAAATGAGCAGCGATTGGATGTGCGATAAAATAGCTGCCGACCGTGCGGTGCAGAAGCGCCAACTTGAAGAGGAGAATGTAAAGCGCCTAGAAAGGATTAGGAATACGAGAAGCCCGTACGCGTTATCCCGTCGACTCCGAAGAGCATTTATGACTTACTAATTGCGTATGCTTTAGGCTGAAGCAGCCTGAACCGGTTTCATCGTCGTCGATGTCAGATAGGTCTTATGCGGTATCCCAATTAGCGGGAGTTTATCCTTTAAATTCTTAGTAGCATTTGTGTACAGAAATCTAACGCCGACAAACCTCACAAAACGACGGGTGAACATAAAGCTGAAACAATGTCCAATGACAATGACGTAGAAAGCATTGAGCTTTCGGCCCCGTTGGCGATTGTTGCCAAAGAAAGCATGCATACTGATCATACAATTTTTGAGAAGTTTGAAAGTAGAACAGAGCAAGCAGGTAAGCGTATACAATAATCTCGTAACTTTTTTTATGCAAAAATTTCAGTTTATGTTAGTAGAAGAAGAAGAAGAAAGCGTAGGCGCTTGGCTCATTTCAACCGAGTTGTGCCTCTTGGTGAAATTAAAGAATAGAAGTTCGCATTACGCCTTCCGTTATAAGAAAGCTGCCAAATCACTTCGAATTAGGCAATGCGCTCCTTCATACAATAACCGAATAAACGCTACTAAGCTTTGAAAGTCTAACAAAATGCGGGGAAAAGAGTGAGTCATAGTTGTTCAGACTTTATGCTAGCCAAAGGTTAGGCACAAGTGACAAGTTTTGACAGTTTCTAAGCAACAAAGTCCAGGAACTTTTTGCTTTGCATTTTAGTCAGCTTCAGGCGAGAGAATCTCGTGTACACGATGGCAGTAAATGCGAAAACGGTTTTGCTGTTTCCTTTTCCTTGGGATGACTGAAATAGTTCAATAGCTTTCGTCCGAAATCAGGAAATCAAATTTGATAATCACAGTCGTTGAAGATCTACCCACGCGTCAAAATTACCATAAAAGGAAAGTTTGTTCACCAGTCTTGGTGGTACCTGAATTTCTCTTCGTCTACTACATTCCACGTATTGTCAATAGGCGTATTGTTTGCACATTTTTCCGAGCAGCCAGATTACGCCATTTCAGAATTATTTCTGTAGCAGCTGCGGTGAACAGCTCACACGCGACGCCGTGCTACCATCAGTTTCAGTGAGGCAAACAGTTTCTCAGTATAAAAATTATTCGTGGTTCTACCGTCCGGTTGGTTCACGAATTGTCTACGCGAAAATATCATGTCCGCTCAGGGTAAAATTTCTTTTTTGGGATTTTTTGGATTTTTTATGTTTTTCTGCATTGGTCGACAAATTGTTAGCGCAAGTGCAGAGGTACAATTTGTGAGTGATTCTTCTGAGTTCAATAGCATTTAAAAACCGTTGACATTTACGTAGTGATGCGCGCTTTTGTTTCGCGCAGCGAAGGCGCTTAGGCTTGCAATCGTCTGAAGAAAACTGCAAGCTACGGAAAGAAAAACGTAACGTTTCGGTAAGCCTTCATACGGCGATGACACTTTGAAAAGCAAACATTTTATTGACAACAGCAGCCAGCGGCGGCAGGGATGGTAAGTTTACCTTTTTTTGTGATACCAAGTACGTAGTCTTGCGCGTCGCTGAGCAGTATCGAGCTTTAGGCGACGGCTTTATTTTTGCTGTATTTCCCATCAGCTTTACCTACCTATAAAAAAAATAAACCTGTGCATGCTCTTACATTCACATATTTCAAAAAGCTCGGAAGTATGAAAAGTTGCAGGCAGTGTGTTTAAACCGGCTTTTGGGGCGCGGTGCGTAAAGGTCGTCTGTTTTTCTTAGCTTTGCCGTGCTATTTAATGATCGCGAGAATACAAGGCAGTTATCGCCTTAGCGTTTTCAGGATCACTTTCAGATTAGCAGTGGATAGTCATAAAAGCTGCAGCAGAAGAGAAAGGTGAGTCAAGTCGTACGGAATGAAAGTGGGCGCTCTATTTCATCAAGTGAATAAATGATTGGATATAATCATAATTTTTTCAAGCTCAGACTTATACGGATATAAACCGTACCAGCTTTTTTTACAGTTATCTTAAGGCTACTATTGTGTCGTCTTTTTTGTTCAACTCAACTGCATTCCACTTAGATTTGTTTCGTTGAGCATCTCGTCATGTCTGCTGTCAGTGCCGACTTTGCATGCGCCTACGCTTCACTGATTCTACAAGATGAAGACGTAGGCATCACTGCTGATCGAATAAGTGCCATCTTGAAGGCAGCAGGAGTTCGTGTAGATTCAATATGGCCGGAAATGTACGTTAGCGCTTTGCAAAATTGCAATATGAAGGTAATTACCTACGTATATACGCATCTTAGAGATGCAATGATTTTTCGTTAGGATATTGTGAACAATATAAGCACTGGCGTTGGATCAGCTCCTGCGGCGCCCGCTCAGCAGGCAGTTCCAGAAGAAAAGAGTGCCCCAAAACCAGCAAAAGAAGAGAAGAAACCCGTCGAGGAGGAAGAGTCTGACGAAGAAATGGGCTTCAGCTTGTTCGGTTGATTTGTCAACCTTTGCATTGCCTCTTTTGAACGAAGCCATTATTGGCTATTGAAACTGATGCTTCAATATCACGGAAAACTGCGCCGGCAAAAGCAGCAGATCACTGTTCTTTATAGATTAGCCAGGTTGCTGAAATTTCAATATTTGTCCAGGTGAACGCCTTTTTCAACCAGTTTGCAAATATCCAGTGATATCTCTTATTGTCAGCATAAGTTAAAGTAGTTGCAGCGCGGTTTTAAAAATATGGTTTCCTAAGGAGTGCTTTTGTTTTGCCTTGATAATTATGGCTTTACTTATTTGTATCGAAGCGCGTAATGAGAATAGGCGACAAGTACGACTTGAAAAATGAAATAACAATTTTTACTAATACAGTATTAATATTGAAGATAATTTAAGTTGCCCACGCAAATAATTTTACGCCTGTTCAGTCCAGTTAGCTCTGCTATATTTAATTCAAAAAATTCCGGCTTATCTGCTTTGGAAAACCTAATATTATTGAGAACGGATCTTTATATTGAAATAAGTCAAAGCTGTTGAGCTGCCCTGCCGAGCAGGAACAAAGGGAAAACGTTGTCCTCAGTTTCTCTTTAGTAGTCCGCTGAAATGCATTGCCGCAAGCACGCCAGATATAAATAAGAGAACTAATAGCACGAAACCTAAGGCGCTTGAACTTCGCCTCCTTGTTGGTGAAGCCGTCAGAAAGTTGGTTTCCGTATTCCTGGTTTGGCGACTGGCGCCGTAATCAGTTGTTTTCTTTGGGGCCTCTTCATGACGACATCCGGATTCAACGTCTCCAAACGCTTCCGGCAAAGGATTGGCGGACGTAAATACGACTGCGCATGGCTCATTTCCAAGTACTATTTTCTTTCTCAAAGGCGAAGTAATACGTGGTTGATCTTGGCTATCCTCAGTTCTCGTACAGGTTGCACTTGCATTGTTGTGCACTCTTCCCGTCTCCTCGACTGGGCTCTTCATTGGTGAAGCAGGATTGTCAATGCTTGGCTTTCGACCACTCGCGGGGTCAGCTTGAAAATTTTGTTCCGCTAAACCAAGATTTTTCTTCCTACCGGCCGCCTTGGCTACAGATTGAGTAGATTGCTTCGACTTGGGCATTCCCACCTGCTAAGGCAATAAAGCGATATTACATGAAACGATCCATTGCTTTAGTTACGTTACCAACATGCTTCTCGAAAAAATTTAACGTTACGTCATTGTAAGCTTGGCTAAGGCTAGACGAAGCGAATTTTCCAAACAGGTAGAATAATATTGCTCTCTTTAAATCGATCCCTGAAGCCAACTTTAAAAATTCTACACTTTAACGTGCTCAAGCCAACCGTTTCGGTGAAAGTTGATTGCCTGCTTGTGAAGATTGGATACTTGCATAGCATTGCCTCTTGCCAATTTAAGTGCCAGTGAGTAAGCTAAAGAATACAGGGAATTTTTTTGTCCATTTTAATACTTCTAGTTTCGTACCACTTTGCAGGCATATTCTCATTAGCAAAATAAAAAACTTGCGATTTGTACACACATGCTACTTACTTTTCGGGTAGCCAGAAGAAGTCAAGCTGTAGCTCTCTCTTGCGTTTCTAATGGGGCTCATAGATTTCATAGAAAGTGGTTAAAATTTAAAAAAGCTTTACGTCATGTGGAGTATTCTCAGTTGGCTCCTAACGCACTCCTATGTTACGGTGCTAACGAATTTTCTTTTATATAGCTTATCCTGTTTTTTTGTCAATGACGCTTGAGTTTTGATAAACCGTTGAATGTTTATCGTTGGAAGATAAGATAGCATAATATATATTGATGGCAAGCTTTTCCTGCTAAAAGCATGGTTAAAATCTGGAAATAAAAAGCTGTAATTTCGAAAGTAACTCGAGTATATTTAATATACTGACAAACAAACATAAAAATAAACACATTCTCTTCTCCAGCTGGTTAAAATGATGTTTCTCCTCACAAATTTTTTCTCTTGCTTTGTCTTTCAGGGAAATCACAGTTTTGTCTTACGTGAGCGGTTGGCGCGAACATTGTCTCAGGCTACCAGCGTAGCAATAAGTGCAAAGATCATTATTGGACAGTCGAGCTTTCAAAATCAGACTTAGACGTCAGGTGTCACAACCGGGAGTTGCCGCAAGTTTTGGGTGGATTGCTTAGGCTTCCGGACCAGGCGCGACTACTTGCAATGGTGCTCCTCCATTATGTATTTGCATTTTTCGCATTTCACCTCGCAGCACCATTGGAATTTGCATTTGCAGTCACGAACCTCTTCAGCGACAACGGTGGTGTAACTGCAAAATCAAACATCTCTGTCAAAACGCTGCTGCAAGCCATATACGGTCTGTCGGCTCCCTACTATTAACATCAGCTTTTTAATCAGGTTGAGGGCACTTAACTAACTGTTAATAATAATTATTTCTTTTTCATACATATATGGTAACTGACTTCCTTTTACATAGCCTCATTCCATTTTGCTCCTGCTGTTATAAGGAATAGGTAATGTTTAGCCGTATAAAGTGCACAACTATGATAAAGGAATGCATTTTTTTCAATCCTTGTTAAACATGAACTTTTTGCCCTATAATGTTCTTTCCTTTGAGTAGACTTGTTTTTCTCATTGCGAGCTGGCCACAAGTTTGTCATCGGTGGCGCAGTGGTGAACTAGAGAGGTTAACGAAGAAAATATCCTTGCTTCCTTGTAACCTAAGTTCACAATGTTTACTTCGCATTCTTTGGGGCCTGAATATCTTCATGTTAGCACTTGGAGTACAGGAAAAACTATACTGCTTCTATTCTGGATCTTTTAGCCGCAAACGTAATTCAAAATGAGAATGTGTCAACAATTCGCAACTGCCATTCCAAACTGGTTTTACGTTGCATCACACAAAATTGGTTCGAACTATTATGAGCGGTTTGCTCAATTAAGAATAAGATTTCTTGTTCTTTCTAGGGATAGGGGACACTAAGACTGCTGATGGTTCAATTTATCCTTTAGTGGCACCCTAATGGGCCACCATGGATTCAAGGAGAATCTAGGAACCAACAGACTCTGAGTAGGCGGAAAAGATTAGGTGAAGTCAGCTTATGCGAGCGTTCAGCCACGCCGGATTACAAGTATTTGGCCATAATAGTCAATTACAGTGGATGACTACGAAACACCTCAGCTGTTACGTGGGTTGGGTATGAAGTAGGCATATACGTACCCTCGCCCGCAGCATAGCATGGCGCATCCATTTGTTCCATAACCGTCTCTTTCGCATTTGCGTCCTTTGGTACCGTAAATGCTCAATAGAGCGTCCTCTTGGCAAAAGTCCGGAGATTGCTGCAGGTAAACGAGATCGCGTTTTGTCGGCTTTTTTAGTCCCGCGACGTAGGGCTTCAACTTGTGCCTCATTCCTGAGAATTTCACCTTGACAGCGCCGTCAAACTTTTCAGACAATGATTGCCCAATGGTGTGAAAATCAGCCATTCTGCGCCAGCATAGTCGAACAGTGCATGATCCGGAGACGCCGTGACATTTGCACATCAACTTCATATTGGCTCGAATAGCCTTCAAGGAAAAGGTCAACTTATTTTCATCAAAGCTTTTCAAAAACTAATACTCGTCGCCCAGCCTCGTTGTTGTGCAAGTTCATAAGCTTTGGCGCGGGATCGGTCCACGACCTGGCTAGTTCGTTGGAGTCCACAAAATCTTTACTTAGTCGCTCTCCGAAGTTGACGTCTTCTGAGCAGCCACCCCATTCCCAGTCACCGTGGAATCGCTAATACATTTATCCAGTCTGCAGAGCTGTAATTGGTGAACAGCGCTATCTAGCTTACCTTGTTCTTAAAATTTCTGCGATGCACCTCCTTATCGCATGAGCAACTTGGGAGATCGCCTTGACTGCACGCTCTTGTAATACTGTATGCTACTCCGGCAGCACTGATCGCATGAACGTATGCTTTTTCTCTGCTGTCTGATGCAAAAAAGAGATTAGTTAATAAAGAATACTGATGGCAAAACATGAGCTGACAGCTGTGTTACTAAAATGGGTAATATGCACTTCTTCTGCTGAATAGGGGCCCCTTTTAGGGTAAGAATGCGCTAACAATTTTAAACCGCCTATTATTGCTTGACCGCCCTTTCCGTCGCCAGAATTGGCGAAGCCACAGAAAACTAACGCAAATCGCTGTCTTACAAAGCCTTTGAGAATATATGGGGGGCAAAGGGGATTGTCGTACCCAAGAAAACCTGTGAAAAGGGCAAATAAGCTTGCTGATTGCCTACTGACCCGATGGTAAGCATTTTCACAATTAGAGAGCGCGCTGCTACAACGCCGTAGGCAGTGCTTTGCAAATAGGACTCTGATTAGACGGAAGATCATGAATATAGTCTTTACACTGAGGGCCCACCTGCCATTCTGAAGCTTGCTGCTAATACGCGCTATTATAATGCTCCCTGTCACAGGATTATGCGCACACATGCAATGGTCCGTCCATACATAGGTAATAGGCCACGCGTGACCTGCAGAGTACATCTCCAGGAAACGAGCGACGTCGGCAGGTGCAGTATAAGGCTAGTTTGCTCTTCTTATACGGTTTATTAGTTCTCTTGCCAAAAGCTGTTCGGTTGGCCGCGTAAAGCGAAAGCTTATGTTAACCTTTTCAGCATCTAGCTCACAATGGGCGTCGTGAAACCTCACTCTTTTGTAGTAATGTAGCATCCCTATCATATTGCTTACCGTTCCCGGACAAGCAAAATTGTGAATGTCCTTGCTTAATTCAAAGCATCATTCAGCAATTATATGCATGAATGAAACATGAAACAAGAGAATACTTTTTGTAGGGTGAGCGTCACCTCCTACCAATGTATTATCTGGGCTAAACGGGATGCTGTACAGAGTTGTCTTGTGAACCCTTCATATTACTTCGAAAGCAGTCGTCGTAATCATGGGATGTTTAAAAAATAATGGAATACATTGTTGCTGAAATTCTCATAGGCTATTAGCAGAGAAAATCGTGTCTTGTAGCTTATTTCCCAAAATTCTAAGTCTTTCTCTGCAATAAAAGCATATTGGCATTATATAGTGGCAGACAAAACACTACTTCAAGGGCAGCGTAAAACGCGCGGTCCGTTTTGGGGAAATTCAGTCATGGCAAGCTTACGCAATTTGAGGATGCCGCCGAAGAGATCACTGACATCTTGAAATTGTCTTGCCGGCATATCCGACATCATCACCTCGACGCTTTTTCGCAGTTTGGCCTGCTTCAACTGCACCGACTTGTTGCTTCTGCCCATTGGAGAGTAGTCGATTTGGCTGATGGCCGCAACTGGCAAGCTCGCGATGGACGTATCGAAAAAAGTGGAGCAATTCCAAAGCCGACCCGCGAACTGAGTCTGACATTCCTTTAATCCCATCTGCGCTCCTGAAAATTGTCCATCTTTCATCATTGGAAAAGACGAGAAACATTCTTAGTGCATCAGGGGTCGCCTTTGTAGGTACACAATGGGTGTATAAATATATCGTCAGAGCAGAGCGCGTAACGTATCGTTATCTCGGTTACTCCACTTGAGAAACTTGAGGACTTATTCCCATGTAAAGTTCAAGAAAGAGGCGGCAGCTGTGATATTTTGAATTTATAGCCCAAGAGTGACATGGGCGAGGCTTCGGTAAAGCTGACTGTTTTTAAAATGGTCTATCTATTTTCCTTACCTTTGCTGACTATGGCCAGCATATTTTGACTTATTTGGCAAAGTTCCCGCTGGCGAGCGACCAAATAGTGCATTTGTCTGCATTTATCCTTGTAGTCCTCACTGAACTGCAGCGTAAACTGGTAGGCAGTGGGTGTTGCCAATAACCTGAATCACGTAAAAGCTGAAGGTGCAAGTATATTCGCATTATTCAATTTACCACCAATTAGCTGGGCAAAGCTTAGCAAGTAGAAGAAGGCATAGAATAATCGTTGCGTGCATCCTCTAGTTGTGCAAAGGGTCGCAGAGCAATGGTAACGGTATTGTCGACCTTTGAAAGTTTCCAAACGTAGTGACGACAGGTGCCGATGGCTTTGGCCTCATATGGTTGGAAAGTGATCGGCGCAAGGAATGGAAGGAAGCAAATGACTCCTAGCCTACCAAGGTCAAAGAGCGATAGGCAGCGAAGTGGACTTTGGTACTGAGCAATAGCGACCGACTGAACAGCGAAAACGGTGCCTGCTGTCTGAGGGTATTGGCAAACAGATCAGTGCAGCAGACAATCAACACGGACAATGGTCTCGAGCTGGCTTGATGACAGACCGATAATCTGTTTAAGCGTCGAACCAAAGAATTAACCGACCGTAAATAAATGAATAATGGCCGGATACCCGATAGGCAAATGACCGCTGGTCAGCAACCAACTGAGACGGCTAGCTGGCAATGACCGGCCGGCAAACTTCAACCAGTGCACCCTGGCGAGAGAAGACCTTGCCCCCGTATTGAGTCGGTTGCGACCGCATTTTCGGTTGACCAGTTACGGACTGGCGCCATAAGCGCTATTCATTTTTGGACCAGCTTGCGGTAAGCTACCCTCACACGAAGAATGCCGCCCGTTGCCAGGGTCTAATGATGCCACCGTTAACTCACTGACGTGTTGCCTAAATATGAGCGCTTGACCGACTTGCTCTGACAGGAACGGGCATGTCATCATTTAGTGGTCAAGGCGACCCTGACAACTTTGACATGCCAAGTCCGAAGACCACATGACGCTATCATCACATCACAAAACTCCTTTATTCCCTAAACGATGGCCTAGCCATGAATCCAACCATATGTCCAATAGGTTATTTACTTCAACAGTTTTTACAGAAGAGTTAGCCTAAGCCTTTTTGCCTGATGAAGGGCTGGAGAAAGCTTGCACTGCCCTTGGATAGTATTGGAGAATTTGTTTCAAGAAGCGGCGTCACTTCCCTGAAATGATATTCTAAAAACTGTTAGTATACGGCATGAATCAATAAGCAACAAAATACCTTCCAGCGACATACCATTCAACCATGAAACATCAGCCCGTTACGAAGCATCCAGGATTCAAAATACCTTCAGTAGAATGCATACGCTAAAAACCTTTCTCATTGAATCTGTTCTGTTTCGCTTCGACGTTAATGTAGACTTAAAGCGCGAACTATCATACAAAAATAAAGAAGCGAATTCACCTCACTCACTCAGCTGCCCGTTTATTGAGCGTATATATGTATATGTATATATATATATTACATATGTGACTTCAATTTTTGACCCTCTCGCTCACGCTCTCTAGGTCTCAGCCATTAATATCAACAGATAATTTATGACTTGGTGTTACTGCCATCAGCTTGGACTACCTGTAGACCGAATATCCGCTTTAGTAAAAGCTTCAGATTTGATGTTGTGTGTAGTAAATGTTGATGATGTCCAAATGATTTTTAACCCAGTCCTTAGGGTCTAGTTATTATTTATAAATTCTTTATACGGTATGTTCTCTTGCCCGTTGATGGAGTCTGGAATTAAACCGAAGCAAATGCCCTACCAACGGATGGATGAACAATTATTAAGGAAAAATTCAGAACAAACACCATCGCTGACGACGGGACAAGGTTAGTCCCGAAAGCTACGAATCTGTTAAGTGTTTGCTCTGAATTTTTCCTTAATAATTGCTTATCCATCCGCTGGTAGGGCATTTGCTTCGGTTTAATTCCAGACTCCATCAACAGGCAAGAGAACATACCGTATAAAGAAGTTATGAAAATCCATCGCCCCGTTAAGGACCATCCTGTCTAGTTATTATTTATAAATTTTCAAAGCAGTACACGGGTGTATATGCAAGTGATAAGCTTATGATGTGACGATTATTTCCTTTTCATTAAATAGAAGTCTCTACGCAGTCTGTGAATGTTTATTTATAGGTGTAAACGCTCATAAATTTTTACTTTATTATTTATCACACGAAATATTACTTAAGATTTCTCAATAGGTGCACAAGTTTTAATTATTTTTCCTGAGGCATTCATTAAACGTCTGTACTTTAAAAATGTGGCCTTTGGTTGCAAATTGCAGTTTCGGCCTTCTTGTAAGAACACGCACAATGAAGGCGGGACGCAGTCTACGTTGGAAACTAGATTATTAAAGTTTGCGCATTCATTGACTACAGTGGCTCGCAAAAAATAATTCGAAAATTTATCAAACGCTTGTATGTACTTCATTAATATGTTATTGACTGGTGCGCAGATATATTTCGCGCTTTCACGGAAAGCCTAACTTCGTTTGAGTTTTTCTTATTTCAACGGCACTCGATTTTTCGGCGCAGTTCAAATTCTTGCAGTTTCTGCAAATTTTTTCAGTGCATTCAATGGAAGCAAATCAGCTTCATTGAGGCTTTGATTTTGAGCCGGACTCGCGTTTCACCACCGTCATTAAAAACAGCAAGCTGTTGTTTTCACGTTCCGGGATGTCTTAACCTCTTAGGGGGTTGATGCCTCAACCTTCGGGTAACTTCCAACCCGAAGTATACAACAACAACAAAGGGGAAATGCCTTACACGCTATAGCACCCGTATAACGTGGTTTGTCAGTTTTGGTGCGTTTTCCTCAATCATCTTTTTTATTTGAGGTTTCTAGGTTTTGCGATTACCACTTTTCCAATACTTGGTTAACAACGAGCTACTAAGTTGTTTCGATAAGTCTGAAACTCGCTAACAATCAAATAATTCCAATAATAATGGATAATTTGTCGACTACAAAAAGTAGTCACGTTATAGCAGCTGAAAAAACTGAGTATCGCTTTCGGGCGAAACCGTGACAGATTTCTAAAAATTGAATTTTTTGCTCCCAACTTACAGCCTAATTGGTAGTCAACTGCTTTAGATTTTATGCTTTGATGCTGAGTTCAAAAAATAGAAGTATAGATACTAGAGAGCAAATTTTCACGAATTTGATCCTTAGGTATTTATTTTACAGTACTACCCCATAATTTTGGGACGAAAATTCTTTTATTGTTCTTCCGTATCTTCTATTTTTAGGGTTTCCTACGTTGTAACGTGCTGCATGCGCATTTGCTTTCAAAAGATTTACGGATTGCCATCGTTGTGAATACTGGTTTTTGGCAGACGCGGAAACTGTATCCGGAGGCTGCCATCTATCTCCACGTTGCTATGTGCGCTGACTATGAAGGAAGTTCGACTGCCTGAACTTTTCATTACATATATATATAGACGTGCTGCTCAGGGGCATAAGCTGCTAAATATTTGCGTGTGAAGTCAAAGGCCATAGCATTAGATATTGTTTTAATGTAAAATCAGTGTAACGACAATGGCAGTGTCAACGTTTGAACGTTACGTCAGAAAACGAGACCAGTTTTCTATCAAGCTAAAATCGTTGGAGGGAATTGCCAATCCGTGAAACACCGAAACCTTGCTTGCAACTCCATACCACCATCCGCAGGTGTGGCACCCGCTACTACGTCAAAATGGAATAAGCGGAACGTTTTCAAGCGAACAGAATAATTCATTCAATTTGGCTGTGTTCGATGCTTTGGAGATTCTGATAAGCGCGAAGTCGAATTGCCTGCAGTGCGAGTCAACGAAAAACGAAAGTGTTGATAGATTAATACTGTGAATTGTGCAGCCTCGAGAAAACGTAAAGTCGCTTCACCAGCCGTCATTCACAGTAGCATATCTATTGTACAATGCTGATGTTGCCATTGATGAACTCCTGCTTGGCAAACTGCTTGTACGCATGATCTTCAACATTCAGCACGCCGATCATTGGATCACGAAAGGTCGGTTCCATTTGCTGATTTTCGTTAGGCATTGCGACAGTCCCGACCGGAGACAGTTCATTGGGCATTTGTGAGGTGGGTATAGTTGAGAAGTTGAAAAAAGTGGATGGCACTTTGGAAACCTGGCATTGAACATACGTGGCAGGATCATGGGTTTTCTTGTTTGAAAAAAGGCAGCTCTCTTCATAAACCAACCCTGACAATAGTCGATTGCGAATTATCCTGAAGCACTAAGATTGTTAGGACTCTCGGCAGTCATCTGGCAAACAATGTCGAGCGGAACAACCTGTTAATGGAAGAAATGCTGGGTACATTGTATTCTGTACAGATACCGTCAGAGATAAGTCTCTCTCTGATTTCCCATGAAAACATGGATGGCCGGCAGCGCTTGTACAGATTTATGGCAGCTATAACTTCCGGTAATGACTTCTTTGGTTTGGATCCCCCAATCTTTCCCGGCTTAATGGAGCCTGTTTCTCGCCATCTGCAAAGGTATACGCTTAAATGTAAACATCAGCAGTGCATTTCACTTTGAAAGAATCTTCGACACGCAACCGTGCGATACTCGTAGCTCTTTTGAAATTCTGCACGGCTTGACGCCGCGTATGGCCATTTCGACAATCTTTTGGCGGAGCGCAGCCGGTAGGGGACGACCATTTGCGTAAGTACCACCCAACTGGTTGGTTGCAAGACGAGCTACGGTGGTAATGATAATTCATTACCCTATTTTGGCATTGAAAATTTCGGCATAGACGTACCTGTTGCGCTTTCCGCCGGCACAATGGTACTGCTGGGATCCTTTCCTTTGACGAAATTCTGGGCGACACTCGCTGCTGGTTGATTATACCGCTCGTATTCTTCAACTTTCTGCAATTTGTTAAATCATACTATGGACCTTAAATTACGCTTTAGATGGTTTCCGGTTAGGCATTGCTGGCCTATCTGACATACAAATCTATTTGGGTCAGTTTCATTCTTCACCAGGCCGTTTTTCACTCCGCTCGGATAGTGAAAAGTGCCCTAAGGCGAACTGAAAACTTTCAGCCTCATCGACCTGTTCGAAATATGGAATTTTTACGCCCTCCGTCGATTTTGAAATTCTCGTTAGCCTTGACGCAAAACCATGCAAAGGCCAACTTGTTTAACGATTAACCCGCAACGCCCAGGTGTGATTAACTTCGAATGGCTCGTTCATGCCGATGCCGAAAGGCCATTCATGATGTACGGCACCAATGGATGACGGAGTGCCCATTTAGAAGACGAAAGAGAAAGTCGACTCGTCGCGCTAGTGACATTCAACTATGGCTTTTTATAGATCGTATTATGACATAGAGCTTATTGCATAAGTCAGTCGATGGAGGCTTTTTCAATGCGTTCACGTTGGCCTAAAGCAACTACAACGAATTTTACTTCTTAAGAAGTGGAACGTACACAATTGTTAATACAACACGACAAGCCAGCAAAGCCAGACTTGCTTACGTTGTGCTGAAAAAGCTGAATGAGCAAAGTGTCACATGCAAATTAGCCACTCAAACTTTGAATATGAGAGCGTGAACGCTCAAGAGCGAGTAATGAAATGCGACAACTGATGTCAGAAAGATAAGCTGCGCACTTGAAGATGAAGCGATAGCATCTGTGCTTTAATTTTTATCTGTGGAATTAATTTGCTTAGGAACAACGTACCAAGTCTGACGAAACCATATGATTATGACTGACTGGTTTATCAAGCTCATCGCAGCATGATTGCACCTTCAAAGCAGAAATATTATATACGGCCTAGGGTGATGTTGTTTGAGTCACTCAGTGCTAGCAATCAACTTTGGCCTATAGCTCCCTTTGTTCACCGCTAGCTACCGCAAGCTGTTGGGTGGGCATCTGGTAGCACCAAGCCAAACGGCGCAGCGCTGAGCGGATGCACCCGCCGTCCCCCATTGCGAACTGATGGAAAAACAAGGCAACAAGTAGACAAGGGCAAATGCCGCGTTAACAGCTGATTACGCCAAAATGCACTACTTTCCCACTCACTTATGCTGAATCGAAGCCAACAACGTTGATATAAAGATGGAAATAGCAAAAGATGAAAGCTAATTTACGATAATGGCAAACTATGCAGTTAGCTCTTCGGCAGGTAGGTAGCTAAGCAATTGCCCGTTTTAACAATTATGAGCTGGCAAGTTATTCTAAGGGGATATTTTAGCTTTACGTCATGCTAGTAGCAATAATTCCATGGTTATTCCCTACCGCCAGAAAAGTGAACATTTTTATCATCCGAAGGTACGTACGCTTAAATTTTATTACCTTGAGCCATTCTTCGAACTTCTGCTCAAAATCGTCTGCAGTTGGTTGCTGACCCATTGGATGATTCGCTGGATGACCACTGGGCAGTTGAGCGTTCGGTTGAATTACACAACCATCGGTAAACAACACACTCGCATCCCTAAGCGCCCGTCCTGACGCGCGGTTGTAGACCAATGAAAGTGACAGCTTTTAGGAATGTTTCTAATACTATCAGTCAAATGCAGCTCTCAGGCAAAATTCGATCTAGGCAAGACGCCTACAGGAATTAGGCCAGTGAGGTGGTCCTGAACGAAACTGAAATAATGCAGTTCAACGTGGGTCGCAGAACAGATGCAGCGAAAGTGATAGCAAAAAATCATAAAGAACTGTGTTTCCGCTTCCGGCATTATCGCAGCATCATTCTGTCAATTATATAGGTTGTTTGCCGTCGAAATGGGTTTTCGACGAGAAGAAATTCAGACCCTACCGGATCAGCGCCTCGGGTGCCTTGCTGACCTGAAATGCGATGTCAACTTCTTTGCCTACTTTTGGCGCTACGTTCAGCGAGAGTGGACCCCGCGACGGGGACAACCGTACGGTGTCTTTTGAAACCTACTCTTACATTTCCAATTACCGCTGTTGCACGGAGAGAGCAGTTTTTGTTCATAAATACCACCCGTTGTCCCATCGATCCTACAGAAACTACTGGAAACCAGTTTGAGACGCATCATTAGCACTCTTCTCTTTCCTGCCGCCAGAAGTAATGAATGCTCATTGCAGTCTGTTCGGTTATTCAACCTTTTGCTCCTCGAAATTACGAGGTTGATTGGTTAAAATTTTAAAGTCGCATCAATCCTTGCGGTCGGTCATTGTGGGACCAACTGGAAAAGATTTCCGTCGGGCGGTTGCCAAAAATTGCTTGACACCTTTTGGTGTTATTTTCAAGGCGCACCGTAGGCTAACTGCTATTCCGGATCGGAAAATTACAATGGAAGAAACTTATGGCGCCGGCGCAGTTTCAAGCACGATGCGTTCGCTTGATGAAAGGATGATAACAAAGGAACCTACGGGAGATGTCGCCCAACGCATCCTGCAGGGAGGGCAGTGCGCGTAAACAATGTGCTCACTAACATGAGCGACGATGTTTATTGCGACCTAAAAAACGTAATAGAGGCCAATTTAGGGAAAATGCGTTTGGTCATTAATGGACAAATGACGCATAGCCATTAAGCTGAGACAGATTCACGTGACAAAGGTGGCATGCACGTTGCGACATAAATAACTCGACTGTATGCGCTAAGCAAGCCAACTGCCGAACGAACGGACATGCAATCCAGCATTCACTATATTAGATATAAGAGAATCGAACAGCTGGGATTGACGACAACAAATACTATTACTATTTTTCATCTAACTGACCTCAGATCAGTCGGCAGCTCACTTTTTCGCTTATGCGGATTAGCTATGTAGGAACAGAACGCCCCAATGGTGATGAAAAAAACGTTATAGCAAACCGCGACTGGCCTGGGTCTCATTTAACGACCGGTTAGGGGCGAACACCAGGAAAAATGCAGCCAAACGCTCAGTATTCTTTAAGGAACAAGAATGACAACGAGGCTGACCACTGACCGTTGTGTCAGCGCCTTCGGAGCGTTTAGCAATGATCCTGGACGGTCGGACCTACCGGACGTACCGTGGGGCGATTCCTGCTCACTGAAGACGCAGTGCTTCACTTCCATTTATGGTAGCTGAAACCGTCTTCTAAGTATCAAAGCGTATTGCGAAACAGATTTAAGATTCTATGAATAGTAAAATTTATTACCCACTTTGAGGAGCGCGTCGGAAGTTTCTATGAGCTTATATTTTTGGGGAAAGTATTTACGCAGTGCACCCAGCAGCAGTTCGGTCTTCACTCAGCCACGTCCCCATCTTTCGCCTGTAGATTAGAATACTTGGAACGAAAATAGCCCAACGTTACGTTTAAGCCTACTTTAAGTTTTTAAACAAGTTTAAATATTTTGAATTAAGCAAACTGCCTTTAATGGAATATGAAGTCATAAAGTATAATACTTTGAGCTAATCAGTCATCTTTATGCAGGTGAACAAAAGGTTGCCTAGGTAAAACAGCTAATTTTGTAATTATGAGCAGCGGCATTTTTAAGTAGTACTCCACGCTGCTAAATATAGAAAGTGCATGTTAAACGGTGCCGTTAAACGTCGATCTTAAGTATGAGTCACTACAGTCCAAATGTTCAACCGTTATTTTCCAACATTTCTTTCCGTGCTGTTTTTGTACGCTGCAAATATTCTCCCGCTTTACCATGCAGTCATTTGCTTGGTTAGTAATAAATAAAAACTGCTATTTTTTGAAGATATAGTAATGATATTTTTTATATTAATAATTTCGATGTAGGCGGGTCGAGCAGTGAGCATAATGATTAGGAAGAACACTTTTCATGTAGAGCACAACTGGGCGGATTTTGGGAACGGCTTCGCACTAAATGCTCTGGAAAAGTTTTACACCCCAAATAAGGAAGACGGGTCTACGCTGCGTAATTAATCCTCTCCCTTGAGACATCGGTTAAACAAAGTCAAGTTTTGAGGCATTTCCTCTTAGCTACAACTTGTCAGGGCTTGGCGTGAACTACTCAAATCGCAGGCAGCAGCTGCATCCAAAAATGAGCGTAATTCTTCCTGTTGATAGTAACTACATAATTTTACACGGATTAGAAAATCGCCAGCTGACTGAAAAGAAGAAATCTCCTAAGGACATGAGTTTGCCAACTCTGTTCAAGCAAACAGAGATCTGGTATTTTCAACGCAACGGCTTTGTTTTTTAAACGAAAAAGCGAATGTGCAGGAAATGTGCACCCTTACGGTGTCCCAGCTGTGCAGTCTATAAAAACATTTTGAAAATCGAATTCTTCCCTTGCTTTTAATTTGGCGGAAGCGAAATCGATGTAATAGCAGTCCAATGAAGAATATGTTCTAAGGTTGAAGCTTTCCTACGATAAAGTTGTATGGCAACAGCTTTTTATTCTTTGTCAGAACGGATAGGAGAGGTTGTAAGGTAGCCCTCCGCTGGTTAGGAAAAATAATCAATCCCCGAACTAGCAAAACGAAAAGTTATGAACTTTCTCAAGCATCGTTTGAACTACAGATCATTATGTTAATTATTTGCCTTTACCAAATACATATTGTTTGAAAAGCACTATATCAACAGATTTCTTTAAGGATGACGTTTCTTGCCCCACGGGATGGCTATTTTATTTCGGAGACTAGTTGGAGTGCAATTATTTTGTAAACGTTTTATTTCCATTTTTGCGCAGGAAACCATCAGCAGATGATGAAGGATTCTGCTTCTTTGTTCTAAAATTTGTGGCACAGCTCTTGCTCGCTTCCTTGGCGCAAAAACCTGCGCGCGGCATTAGAGAACTTTCCTCTGCGCTAAATAGAGTGCAACTTGCCGCTGACGCTTGACCGTAGAAAGTTTTGCAGTTTTTCAGATTAATGCAAACTGCCCTCTTGTCGTCCACTTGTGCTCTTCGAAAAACCGTAGCAATAGAAAAGTGAAATTCACTGCACGCCTGTTGATGACAAAATGCTGCTCTTATTATTTCGAAAGCGATAACTAAACTATCCTTAGTAGGAAGAAAAGTTCCCGGTTTCTTGCCGCTCCAATGAAGGAACGATGAGCTTTCGTAAATTCGATGCCTAATAGGAATACAATGCCATACGTTTCCTGCTTGACGCCTGTCCAAGAAATTTTGACTTAGTGCATTCAGTCACAGATACGCCTTCCGACTCTGCTATCATAATCATTTCGTTGTAGGCTGTTTAGGGTGGACATTCGGTAATTACTTGCAAGACGATCCTTGCTGTTTTGCTTTCATAAATGCTAGCGACGCTTGCGACTGGCTATTATCTGATTAATTCTTACTTGACGCATTTTGAAAATGATTTCCGTACTCTCGATTTAATTGTAATTTTTTAGAAGCGGTCAGAAAGAAAATAAGGTCTTTTCGGGATTCACCCCTTCGCCGGCTGAGGCGGCGAAGGGGTGAATCTCGAAAATACCCAGAAAATTTTGTTAAAAATGCTTTATGCCAACCAGTCTGCTTAGTCTGACATACAGAAAGGTGTACAGAAAAAGACAAGTTGAAAAATTGTTCGAACAGCAGACAGCATTACGACGATCGTTTTAACATGGTCATTCAAGTTGTAATATTAAAAGCCTGGGAAATCTTGCATATGGTCAATGTTTAACCGATTCGCAAGTTCGGCAGCCCCTGCGGTTTGCCGCTCACCTTAAAAATTCCTCGAAGAAGCCTCACCACGTTCTGATATCTCACTGCAGTAATTAGCGCTAGAAAGAATTAGCTGTTCATAAGAAATTAAAGCCTGGTCGCTAAAATTAGCTTTTTAAGTCACTCTGCTACTTCAGTAGATGAGAAAGGCTTTGGACGAGTTCGAAAGCCGGCTCATCGAAAAGAGTAAAGCAAACATATGGGAAATATTTTTCCTGAATAACTATCCAGAAAGTTCAACAAGCGTGACAGATATACCGCAATCACAGCCATGCTTCTGCGTCATGGAGAGGTTCATAAACATGGTCATGGGCAGTATAATGCATGATGAACTTTCGGGATAGTAATAAAGACTCCCCTTACGAACTATGGAAACTCTTAAATGGTTCCTTTGATTTCAATACCTTACGCTCAAAGAAGTAAACGCCCATTGGTTTCCTAGCTATAAAATAAATAAATAATAATAATAACTTACAGCACTCATTTCAACGGTTGAGTAAGTGTACAGCACTCATTTGAACGGTTGAGTAAGTGACTGATTGGATAAGGTGCGTTGAATGAATTGAACCGATCAAGAGTCAAAGTAGAAATGCAAACGAGAATAACAAGAGAGTACACTATTAGTAATATAACGATCTTACTATGTGTGATCGATAGCGGCAAAGGAACCTGAAGTGAAGCGTGCGAATTACAGACACGAAAAATTGCATCCCTAACATTGAAGTGATTGATTCTTTTCAAAAAATCTAATTCGTTTCTTAAAGGATGATCGCTTGCCGCAGGTTCCGCACGAATAGACCTCCTTGCATGGAAAGTGAGGAACAGTCTATTCGTGGAAGTAGGGCAGTCACCCGGAGTTGCAACGCTAGAAGAAAGTCATTCCATCGTTGGAAATGGCGAAAGAAGAAGGCGAGCCAACTGCTGGATTATGGAAGTTGCCTACTGATTTTCCCAATTAAGTAATACAAAGAATTTTTCAGCCGCTTTTTGTTGGAATTCAATCGCCTGAAACGGTAATGAAAATGGTTTCGCAGAGGTTAATTGTTCCGGAAAACCAATAACCTTTTTTTGCCGCCATCGCTGCTTCTCGCCTTTCTTGCAGCAACGAAAATTGTCCATCAGTTGCGAAATGAGGGCTTGGCATTCTTTGAATCAACTTTTATGCATTTACGAAACTCATTCATGTCGCACAAATCAGGTTGGCTTTTTTCCGCTCCGATAGATAAGAACCCGCGTATGCATGTTTGCTGAGGTGATACATTTTGACTTTGAAAACAACTAAGAAACATATGCATCTTCGAAAACAGTCTGTAAGCTTACCTGAAGTCATTTTATGACTGGTAATATTTTTAAAAATTGATAAAGTCTTACAGCAGGACTTTGCAGCAGCCATCAGCATGGGTCAACATTTCACACCTCATCATGAAAAAATGTGTAACAGTATTATAGTTGTTACAAGTGATCAGGGGACCCAAAGCATGACTAAACTGCGGCATAACGTTACCCTCAGCGCCATCGAACCTGATAGGCTGTATGACATAATTATGGAAGTCCTCCAGGCTCTCTAAGCCACTGAATCAGCTGGCTTACATATTTTCTGGCTGCATGAGATACCGCATTTCGCGCATAATCACTTTTGATATATTTAAACGTCATATAAAACAACGAAACAGGTTTTCCTTCGCAACTACTGTATATTTTAATATGCTCACTCAACCAGAAGTATTGATACAAAAATTTAGCAATATGAGTTTGACATACCTTGAAATAGAGTCGCCGTGGTTAGCTAGATATGCTTTGTAAGCAGGCTATATGCGTCACACCAACCCGTCGAATACTCGGGGTTTTGCAAACTGAATTCTACTCGCTTTGTTACCGCAACGGGAAAGGAAGTAACAACTGAATGCAAAGTATGCCCACGCGCTTAATTCATCCATACAATTTTCCTAATAGCGCTTTATAGTCTAACAGAGTATGTTCAGGTTAGTAGTTTGTCTTATAGACGCGCAGGTATGGATGCGCAGGATATTGAAACGCAAAGATGTCAGCAGCTACTTGATAAGACGTATAGCAAAGAGATGCACACATTTGTTGATTGGAAACAAGCAGAAGCAGGTAGCGCTATCAGTCTCCTGTTCAAGACATTGTTATCCTTCTAAAAGGATCAACTCCTTAGTTATGATGTAAACAACAAGCAGCGGTTGCATGAAGATGCCATGGTTGACTGAACTTTAAATGACAACTGCAATTAATCATTGCCAATTGAAGTGAGCTATGCTTAGCTGCATACGGAGTTGTGACCGCCCATATGAACGAGCTAACTTTTTGCTAGAAAGAGCGGCACGCTAAACTGGTAAGCTGCTTTAAAACAGTAATCGTTGTTTAGCTTAATTAAGCGACTTCTAACTTATGCTTGTCTGACAGTGGACTACCTGTGCAATTTCGAAAAACGTTTCTTGGCCGTTTTGCGAAAGGAACTTTCCGCGAATCTATAATGAATTCGGCTCGCTAGCTGCTCGTTACAATTTTTTGCGTTGCACTTTTTCGAATGCTGCCGTCTCAGACTGATGGAATTCTAACTTTTTTGCTCCAAGGCTTACAAATCACTGCTGTCGCGACTATTGCATTCAGACCAGTTGAAACTATCGCTTTGTTTACTTATGCTGATTTATTTTTCGTTGCTCTCTGCCAAGTTCGTCTGCAGCCAAGCGATGGCGAACAGACGAGCTCAGATTGCCGGAAAAAAGTTATCGAACATCTTTGCCTGCTCGCCAAGCCATCGCATGCTGGCCAGAAAGCTTTGAGCAAGAAAATAAGTTTTCCTTGTCGTGTCATTTTCGTTCTCAAACTACGAGAGCTCTATAAGACAGACTTCTCGCAACAGAGAACGGTCACTGCAGTCTCTCGTTTACCACTACGGAGCTAAAAGGTTAATGAGAGAGCAATGATGGAAAGCGCCTTCGTCTGCTGATTTCAATGCTTATTTTAGGCATCAAGACATCACTTTCTTGCGCTGGTTCTCCAAAGACGGTAATAAAAGAACGATTTTTACGGCTGGTTAATTTTGAAAATTGTTTTACAGCTTTAATCTGCCGCCCATCTATTCAGGCTTTCAAATAATTTTAATGGCGATGGTCCATGCGGAATGAGCGGAACAAATACGCTCTGCGCTTCTAAGAGCTACGGCTGGCAGTGAAGCCAAGCCAATATCCGGAAAGCAGTAAGCCTCGTAGTAAAGGCACCAAAAACGGTAAGAATACAAGTGGAGTAAATTCAGTTTGCCCCCGTTGAAACTCCCGGGCCGGCCTGAAGTTGATAAGACGAGAATGCAATAAACCCCGTTTTTCTAAATTTATCGGAATTAACGAACGCAGCATTCCGATGGAATGCTCGGCGGATGACGCGAAGGGCAAAATATGGCTGCGAATGCAACGTTTTCGTTGGCTTCGAGATTGCCTCGCGGCACTGCCCAGTTTTACTCTTTTAATACGGCAATTCGCCTAAGCGGCGGCCAACCCAGTTTTTCTTTAAATAAATTGCTCATTGCCGCTGTGAGGTGGCGGAATTAGGTTGAGTATGACATTCGGCGGAAAGGCCACCACAAGGGAGTCAGTTTTAAAGGCTAGCAACCGTAGCTAGGCCGAAGATAATACGTTGTAAGGTCGACCGTTGACATCCGGTCTTAATATATAGTAAATCTTCAAGAAGCGTCAAAATGCCCTTAGGAATAAGAAACTTCTAGCATAGCAGCGCAGACTATAGATGTCGCTTTGGTTGCAGCAGGGGGTGCTCGCTCTGATTTGCCGCTACGTTTTGACGATGATGATTCAAAGCTAGCCCACAGAGGTTTTTCTCTTCTGGAGCGGGCAATAGAACCTCGCCGACGTAGAGCAATCTAGGAACGCATCCGCAACAGCTGCTCGTGACCCCTAGCTGCCGCTGGTTCTGTCAATTCCCTCTTTTCTGGAGCCTGGGCAAATCTGACGTGCCCATTGTGACCAACACGTGTTCCTTGTGACGCAGCATCGCTTTGCGTTGTCACTTTTTCCGGCTGCTCCTAAGCATGGGTCTGTCCTATTACTGCTGGCATAAGGAACTATAAAGGAACCGCGTTTGTTTGCCGCCCTGCTTACTGTTCAAAAGTTTCGGATCTTCGAGTCAGGTGAGAAAGCATTCATTCGCTTCTTTCATTTTTTCGACTGAACTACCGAAAAAGTTAGCATTTTTTCAGTTGCTATAGTTCGATGGTCTTTTCAGTTGCTAGTACTCAGCATAAAAGTGAAGAACCGAAAGGTCAGAATCAGAATGTTTAGCCTCTGTATGGTCAGCAACCTCCGGATAATAAATGCATAAATCCTTTGGCCATTCATTCTGGAGACATTTTCCAACTAGGGTTTGTTGCGCATGAAAATTTTCACCATTCATTGATTTCCTTAGCGTTATACACTAATAAGGGCACATGGCTAATTTTTAACTTCTTAATACAGCAATAATTGATTGAAGAATAGTGCCGCTGAAGTTGAATGAAACTGGGAGGTGCGTTGAATATAAATGAAAAGCACGCTTTTCTTGCTTCAACAAATCGGCCATGAAATGTCAATCACACGAAGTATATCTTTCCGCTCACGTTACTATTGATGAACGGAGCGCGGTTCGAAGACTGCTGTCACATGATGCAAGCAGAAGCTGAAGCTCGCAGCAGTTATATCGAAGACTGCTTAGGTTCCCGCATAAGCTAGACCCCTCGTATGCGTTCTCTTGTGGCATTTTCGTCCCAAGGTGTTATCTTAGTAAGCTCGAAATGGATTAGCCAGCTGCTCTGCCGACGGATGGCATCTAAAGCACGTTTAATAGTCCAGTTTCAAATTATTCAAAAGTTTATCTTGAAAAGTTGACCATTGACAGCGCTGTTTCAGCTTCCCGTTTCCTTTACGGGAGTTGCTACGCTTTATCGGTATCCCAGAACGCTCCAAGTGGTTTTTGCCCTTTATTTTCCCTGCTTCAGTGAGAACAGGCTAACGGCTGAGCAAAAGAGGCGGTGCTTGCATGCTCGAGTCAACTTCGCTATTTTTCGTTAGCAGACTGCCAAGCGGCTTTGCTTTGGGCAACATTCAAAATAACTAATTGCTGCATTGAAGTTGTTGACTGAGGATGCGCGGGAAGAAAAGTAACTCGCCGGCTGTCGCTTCGGGTAAAAAGTTTTGATTTCATTGTCTGTTGGGTTGCCGCAAGGTGACGGATGGAACAACGGTTTTGCGTCGCAGACTTTTTTCATCTACGCTCACTTTTGAAACTTTTGCCAATGGATGAAATGCCAGCCGAGTTCGGCAAGTACTAGTTGCTATTTCCATTGAGTTCCCAACCGCAAAGGTGTACAACAGCGTTTTCGATTTTAGAACGTCTGCTTGCTCCAAGCTTATGCTTAATAATGTGGATTCTCTCCGAGCTCCATTTTCTCGCAATAACTAGTGGAAACTGTTTTCACATTCCTTCTTAATCGCGGCGTACACAAATACGATTTTATTTAGCGATTGTATTAATAAAATCATTTCGAAAGTCTTCCAAGTAAGCTAGCACTTTTTTCTTAAGCTCTTATTTTGTCTTTACTTCATTTTACTGTACCGATAATCGCCTAGTCAAGTTTCAAATATGTTAACTTTTCACAGCTTCTTCGCCTTTCTACAAGTGAGGTATACTAATGGATAGATAAGTGTGTATGCGTAGACCGTTCTGGGTTACTTCGTAGGGATGCGCAGTGAAATGACTTTGATTTATGCTGCTGTCCGTGCTGGAGTGTTTTAACGAACTGCATAGCTGAGAAGCAACCGCGAAGTGCCATAGTTGGTCTCTACGTCTCGGCGTGATGCTTAGTTTTCCCGCCAAGAAGCAGGATTACGCACAGCTACCGATTTTCAACATCCCACTTTTTCAAAGGTAACATAAGCAGTTGCCGCTCAAAGTTCTCTTTCTGTCTTATTCCGTGGGTTTCCATCTTGAGGGTCGCCTAGGGTGCTGCTAGCTATTGACGTTGACGAAAGGAGTCTTGCACTTGTAGTGCACAGTTTAGCATATCTTTTCTAGGCTGCCGTTTTTAATGAACCGAGTTTCCCGCTTGCGGTATCCGTTTTTCTTTGATGATTTTTGTTGTGTGCACTCGAAATAGCTGCACCGCACCCAGTGATATTCCCGAACATATGTGCTATATGTAGGGTGGCAAGCCTCCTTCACTGAATTAATGGGTGTAGCTAACTGACAAAGATGCGTGCGATAGTGAAAGAAGTCAAAAGAAGAAGTGATGTATCCGTTTCTTAACAATTCTTACTAGCATTCATTTTGTTTGCAACGAACGATTTCCTGACGTCTTATGCGTGTGCTTACTTAATTAGCAGAATTAAGCTTCTTGTACTGCAAGTTGTAGTCGAGAAAAGGTACGGTCAAACTTCGAGCGGATTCCCACGCAATAGAGCTCACCGGCCTCAAGTAGGTTGTTTACTGATGTTTTCTAAAAGCAGCTCGTAGTGTTTGCGCTTCCGCACAAATTCGCATTGAATCGTCGGCTGCAAATCTGACCTCCAAAGGGCGTTGTTTGCACAGATTTGAACAGTTGCCTTTGCACCCTTAAGTGCTGCTCGTGTCTGAGGTAGCCCATCACCGCGCAAAGCGGAGACCTGCTTGCCCCAAAGGGGACGTCGACAGTTGGTGTTCCACATTTGCTTCCCGCCCGCTTCTACCAATTCAGTTGTTCCCTCCGTCGCAGATCTATCAACCGACTGTTCAAATCGGCTATGCGAAACCATTGTTTACAACCGAAAGGCTATCCATCACATTACCGAAGTACAACCTAAACTGGCCAGATTTAGAGGCACCATACGTGCTTTTGACAATAAACTTTGTCTTGTCTCAGTTCACTTAGTTTGTGCATAAAGCACTTTCAACCTGGCGTAGTGGTCTGCCTCGATTTATAGCAATTGAAGTTTTCTACGAATAGTCGACGAAGTTAGAGAACTGTGACGTGGTTTCCAAGTCTGTTCATTATATCAACAATACCACGATGGGCGCTTCTCTTGTTTTTTTCCATTATGTTCGCTGTATGTGTGAAGAACTCAGTCTCTTATGTAAACAGCGTGACATTGACTTGACGCTAGAATTTTTCTGGTCAACGTTTCTTATATTTTCCATAACGATCCGAAACCTTCGCAGAAAAGGAATGCAATGCATCTGCCCACTGTTCAGTCAAGGATCCTTACATGCTATCAAAGCATCTTTGAAAAGTAGGTTACACAGTGACATTAGACCGGTTGCAAGACGCTTCCTACTGATAATAATGTTTAGCATTGCAGCTCGTTGCACTATTTTGTCTTCTAGAAGATCAATTATTAATATTTCTGCTATCTGACGAAATAGCTAAATTCTATTCGGAAGTTATCCTGGCAGTGAGCTTGTACATCCGCTTTTGTTTTCACAACTGAGAATCGCAGTAGTTCTCGCTGTCAACTCTTCAGCGGAGCGAAGAAGATCAGCTTCTTTGATCTACAATCATAAGCGATTTAGCGCGCTGTTCAGTATGAATGCATAAGTGTTTGTAAGAACGAAGCCGTCTTTAAATAGATGCTTTAAGCGGTGCTTGACCGGATTCTGCCATTAGAAAGGGCCAATAATTCCACTGCTGCAGTATTTGCATTTCTCGCGGGTTTACTATGACGATGGGTGTTTCAGAAATATTATTTTTTTATAAGTATTTTTGCTTCTTCATTTGGCTTCTCTATAGGTGCTTCAGGACTCTATTATATCCATTGTTGAGCAACAGACGTGTGGGTAATATGCTGTTTTATACTTGCCCTGTAACATGTTTTTGCGATGTTTCTGGTCGACCTAAAGGAATCTGGAAACGTGTATGCACGGATTGCATTGTTGAACTCTGTCTGTGCTTGTATATCAATTTTAATAGTGAAATACGTTGCTTGACCTTAGAGCTCTATTAAAACGACTGCCGCTAAACCGAGCAAATGTCCTGCAAGTCTAGATTCCCGTTGGCACTGAACACGTTGAAAATAGAAGATAGATAAACTGAGCTACCAGTTAGGAATTGTATATTTAGCAGCCCAAAAATCGTTTTTGATTAATAAGCACTCTTCACATGCCTATGATTAAGATGCACATATGACGCTAGCATGTAGGATCACATGTTTCAGTTCAACTCACGGCGTCGAATCGTAAATGACTCAACTGCAATGAATTGAGGTTATCATTCATCAGTATGATCACCCACGGTTCAGTGATTCACGAAATTTTCCCGTTATGCCTGCGTTACTTTGTTTGCCAAAGGAAACTTTGCTTGAAAGATATGATATGCGCTGGGAAGACGAGTTCCTTTCTTCCGGTAAATAGCTAGAGCAGAAAATACTATCTCTGCAGAGGAAAATGAGTTTAAGAAAGCACGACACGTCGCCTCTATCAGCGCGTGTAGCTACACGAGCAAGTGGGAGTATCTCGTTGTTGTATTTAGTGCAGCAAGCGCTCGCCTCTTCGAGTGTTTGATTTGGCTGTTTCTCAAGCCCGCACCAACCGGTAGGACGTCTTCTGAAGAATCTCGTTTCAGCTACCTGAATTCAAGGACAGCCCTCGATCATGAAGTCAGTTATTACAGAAAAGTCGTGCCATATTTCGGCTTCTCAGCGTTGTCCTTGAAAGGCGTTGCGTTCGCACTTAGTCAGGTCAGTTTCCTTTGATAATGAGCTGCGCACCTCTTAACCACTTTAATTCATACATATTTAAGATGATCTTTCAATTCTTAGCCGAACTTCTGCCGCCCTCTTCATAATCAGATGCATTGCAGGGATTTGCGTAGGTTGTTCAAATGGTTTCCTCATCAATGGCTGCTTGAGCGACCTATGCACATTTCCTGACTTTTCAGGAAGATGAGCAAGTACTACCGCTTTCTTCCTGCCGTATACTTTGCTTTTTTGGATAATTACTCAGCGAGGTGTCCGTATGCAAAATTCTTTTCCGTATTATAATATCAGTAGGATACTTGTTCATCTGAAGGTTTTGAATGGCATTCCCGACTTTAAATGTTTGTTGCAGAAGTTCCCTAGCTGCGCAGACCTTGATGCTTTGTCGACTTCTGAATTGAACCGTACTTCGGAGCGGTACGCTTGGACGAGCAGTATGACCATTTTCTAAAAGATAGTTTCGCGTCGGAGAGGAAACTGCTTATCCAACTGAACAGTGAATCGGACCACCTGCTGACGTTTTGTAGTGGGGCCCAGTTGAAGCCCCTTTTTCGTACTGTACTTTCCAGGGATGATAGATACCTTGACTGCTGTTAAGCGCTGTTGTTTCCTGAAGCCTGAGCCTGCATTAAATTGCGCCTGCTTTGAGGTGCGCGCACTTGACCCACTGGGTGCCCCAGATAGTCGCCAGCGTCGGCGCTAGGAATAACTCTGCTGACCGTGGACGTTTGTAGGTTCAAATGGTTGGAGAAGTTAATTCTGTCATCATCTGTTGACTTGCGTGTCAGCACTTAATTAGAGCAAACTTGTTTTGCCACTGTTTTTAGTCCATTTAGAAGTTTGCATTATAAGGGTCTTGTTTCTCATTCAGCTGCTCCGTAACGCTCCGCAGAATGCTGATAGCGGAAGCAAGGCAGTCTTTGCCATACTGACCTGTTATAGAAATAATTCAGCGTTCCATTGGTGTTGTCAACCGCGTCCTGGCCTTGATGACACCTGGTACTTCTTTTCCTATCCAATGGCGCTACACATAATTGTAGGACCGCTCGTTCTATTGAGTATGTCGTTCCTAGGTTTTACGTTGAATGAAGCTACCAGTTTTATGGCAGGTCTGTTCGATGACACCTGTGCTCCTTAGACTTGTCAAGTTCAGAGGTAAACTTTATGAGTTCTTATTTTGCTCTCATTCTATTAAAAAACTTTTTTCCGCGTTAACCTAACGGTGGTAATAAAGTGTATAAGCTAAATGGAACATCCTGGGCGGATATCTACAAACTTACGAGTAAACATATAATTGTTGCAGTAAACTTGGTAAATATTCCTTTACTTTTCCATTTAAGGCAATTGGAAGTCCGATTAGCAAAGATTGGCCAGCGCTAAGCATGAACTGCGGTAATAGAGGGTTGCGGCCTTGTTGTACCATCGTTTTTTGCAATAAGTTCTGAGGATTCGTTGAGTTCGCTAAGTTGTTGCTTAGAGTTTTAATGCGTTCGCACGGCCGGCCTGTTTTTGCTCCTTTGACCATGCCTAACAGCGTTTAGCGAACTTCTTGTATTTTTTAAACTGCGTGAAAAAATTCGCCTTCCGAATTCGTCAATGTCCAATAGCACTATTGTTTGTAAGTTTGTTGATGCCCAATGCTTGTCACTCTCTAGCGAAACTGCACTGCTGTCATCTTTTCAACATGTGGAATTTTGCACTAATAAACTCAGCGTTGCACTACTGTTAATGTCAAAGTGCGTTGCCATTGTATTGCTTTGGTTCCGTATCTTTAATTGCTCACGTCAGGAGGGTGATGTGCTCAGCTATTCCCATTCTTTTCTTTGATCTACCCCGCAGTTGTCATACTGAACATGATTCAGAATTGCATAAACCGGTTTCAATTCCCATTTCTCATTTATCGCGAGTATTGGGTGCGGTTGCAGCATGAAAAATTTTGGATTTGATAAGAATGTGTAGCAACGAGTAGTTAGTTGTACGCTGCCTATACTTTGAGTGCCTTGAAAAAGTAACCATCAATCCTGCAACTCCACATTCATGCAAAAAGCATACAATTTGTACCGCTCTTTGTATACTGGAGAAAGTTGAGCTTTTGCTTGCTGTTGACCTAGTTGACTAGCTGTTTGCTGGAGTACCATTATGTTTCAGCACATTTTAACTGTTTTGAAAGCTGTACGTTACACCATTCATCCATTTGCCCACAAGGGCAATTCGCAGTGCAGCTTAAAAATGTGAATGAAAAAAGTGGTCGCGTTAGACGTGCACCAGCAAACTTGCTCGGAAAGCAGAGGCATTTTTTAAACGTTGCGTCAATTTTTGCCAGCATAATAAACAGCTTACGTACAGAGCAAGCGTGAAAGCCCAATGAGGCAGCAATTTTATGGGATCTTCTTTTCATGATTTGAATAGACTGTTCATTTTTCCTGTTTCGAAGCAGATATCTTTTCTGACGAATGATTCCGTTGCCGTTTCCTTCTACGGTCATTACTTTCTGCGCATTTCGCATCATTTCAATTTAAGCGGTTCTGTCTTTCAAACTCCATTATTGAAGAAATGTGGCAACAACAGATGAACCGGTATGCCCTTTTATAGGTTGAATAGGCGAAAATGGATTCCGACGCCGAAATGCATTCGCCCGCCTTGTCGTCGGGAGCGGATTGTCTGAAAAGCTTAATTAACGAATACGCCGGCAATAGCAGTAGCGCAGGCACTTCCGCCGGAGACGTTGATTCCGAACTAATGGACTGTTTGGTACGGGACGTCCGAAGGCTGTCTGAAACGCTTACAGAGCTCAGTACTGCCTTGGATCACCCAACATCCTCTACAAACGTTGACAGCAACGACGGTGACGGTTCAAGTCAGGGTGAGAATGTTATTTTCCTTTTCTGGACAAGTATTTTTTCAAAAGCCATCTCCTCTCTGCTTTTTTCTTTTATTATCTTAATATGGGATTAGCTCAGTAGGTTGGAAACACTAGCGAACGCTACAAGTTGGAATTTTAAAAAATACTAAGCAAATTGTAGGTACAACTTTTGAATAACCAGAAGTTCTCATTTAACTTAAAATGACTGCATTTCCATTTTTTTTTATCACAGATAGGGTGCACACTAATCTGTCGGAAGCGAAGTAGGTGATAGCGACGAGGAGATATGACCACTAAAAATTGTCGCATGCCCGTATATGGCTTTGTGTTTGCTTTTTGCTTAAATAAACATTAGGGCAGGTATCATGAGCTTCATTTTTAGCATCTAAGCCTCTTCGTACTGCCTGTAGCATTTCAGCTGTCCTTTTCGGTTAATCGTATTTATTTTCAATGTCCTTTTTGAGTTGCGTAATCAAGCAAAGAAATTTAAGCTAAGCTTTCATCAGCCTCGTGCGGTCATGCTCACTCGATAACGTTAGGGGTACCGGTGGGTGGGTGCGTACATACATTCTTTCACTTAATGAGAAGCATCTGAACAAATCAGCCAAAGAGGAGTTCTTTAATTTTGCATAGCAAGACTATTCGAAGCATTTATAACTTAGGCGGTTTGTTCTTGCATTGCAAAGCACGTCGTTGGAAATTGCATTCTTGGTTTTGCCTGTTTCTTGTTCAAAGTCAAATGAGCTTTGCTGCTCAAGGAAAGTTAGTGTTTGGGGAATCAGGAATTCCGTTAACGCTCAGGGAAACTTGTGGTTCAAGCATGATAATTTATCTGTCAAAACAAGAGCTTCAAGCCACGAACGGGCTGCATTCCTTATTCCGTTTCGCTTCTCATTTGCATGTACGCCTTGAAATTAAGTTCCAACATAAATGTAACTCATGATTCATGCGATTACGAGATATGGTTTTAAAAAAACGAATGGTGCTATTGCCATTGACATCATGCGATACTGATGAGATTAGTTGCGAAACGTTTACCTTTAGAATGCATGAACTACATTATTGGTCTGAAGCTTGCTCATCGCAACGAAATTGGCTTGACGTAGTTTATCATTCCTGATGACACCAATAACCAATCCTGTCGCGCTCATCTATGACAATATTTAATAACTGGCTTTGGCCATTGCCCGTAAACCTTCCTGTGACATGCGTAAGCCTGACAGCTTTCCTTTTTGGATACTTGTTCTAAACCCGGTAATCCACTTTATCGAGTTGTCCATTTGTGACCAGTGATCTTACTCCCTCTGTGACTTCGGTCGTCAAGCGATTATCTGATATAAAGTTTCGCTTACTCGTTTTTGTCCAACTTTTCATCATTTCAATGTGCTATTTTAATTTTTGCGGCAATATCTATAGTGAATTTACCTTTTCAATCGGTTCTGGAAAAGTCGAGGAATTATTCTTGCTATCCCGAGTCCTTTCAGCCCTTCCGGATCGAAGTAAAGTTGGTCCTCTGCTACCGCGTCAACTGGAGTTTAGATGGGCGCGCCGGCTGGGTTGTCCTTCCGATTGCCAGAGATGTGCCGTTTAGATGAATATCGGATAAAACTGCTTCGAAATACTTTTCAATGAGCACATGTGCGCCTGGGCGCTAATCGATTTTGACAGCAAATTTAGGTCGTACAAACGATTTCCAGCCCACCAGCATGAGCTGACTGTCACTTTTCCAATCTTGTAGTGGCCTGAACAGATCACCAACTTCTGCTTCCTTGTTCAATTCCTTTGACAAAACTGCAAGCGTTCCTACTCTTGCTGCTGGTCCGTATGATTTTTCATGCGCAAGTAAGAATCCGCTCTTTTTTACAGGCTTTGCTTGACTGCAATGCTCATACCAAAGCGCAATCAAAATATCCCATAAGATATGGAGTAACTGGATTCTGCCTTGACAAAACTGTAGGCTTGACTTTTCCGTGAGACCTCGCCAGCATTTAAGGCAATTATGCCCATAACTAGGCTACTTCCATCCCAAAGCATGTTGTTTTAAGCCCTGCTTTCATGAGTTCTGAGGATTGCTTTATGCATGCTTGAAATGCTGGATTTTGTACTGTTTATTGGACAAGCAAGTGCATGGGGCATAACGCGGTTTTCCTTAAGCGAAGGCTTGTTTATTCGTTCGTGCTCTATCGACCAACATCTTTTTGATTTTACGAAATGAGCGTGTGCAAGCAAAATTCCGTTCGGTATTTCCATGTTTTCATTTGTTGGCGCCTATCTTGCTGACGTAGTTGTATGACCGTCTCGTTTTTGTTGAAAGTTGAAGCGGGTTGGTTGTATCGCCACGCAGAAAGCTGATATTTTAAAGTTTAGTATCTCCCGCCGTTCAAACATGAACGTTCTTCCTTTTTGGATTATTCAGTCTCGGGAAAAAAAGATACCCTCGAAGTTAGGGGTCAAATTGTGAAAACTTTCCCGTAGGAAAGTTTTTGGCATTGGGATTTTCAGCGTAAGAAAAGGCGCAATTTGCTTCGCTATTAGCTGCGTAGTAATGTGCTCGGTTGGCGTTGATTTATGTCAGCCATTGGCGAAACGAGAGGAAGTAGCAAACTAGTTGCAAGCAGCAAAGTTTAACTGTTGTTCACTTGGCATTTCAAAGTTTTGCTCGAATTAAGCATTTGTCACCAAATAACGGACCGGAAGTTGTCAACTGCTGTTTGGGTCATTCTTTTAGGCGCTCTTTTTCATTGGTTGCTTCCTTTGCCTGTTTAGGCGTTTCAAAAAGCGGACTTGCTTTGCAACTTTGCCAATGGAAAATAGTCGATGGCGCGCGCGCGCGTTAGCAGAAAAGGAATTGATTTTTTGTTTTTATTTAAAAACGAGTCAAACTGCGCGCTACGCTCGCAGCGGGCACGTTTCATGGAACAACCGCAACGTGACCCAGCTCAAAACTGACTACATTGCCGTATAAGCTGCTTCAAAGGCAGCGGTTAGAGAAGACAAAGGGACGCTTGATGAAATTTGAAATTCTTTGAATAAGAAATTTCCATATGGCAACTTTCAGGTGGCATAACTCCTATGCTAGCAACTCAGTTTCCCATTTCCATGCTAGTCTTCTTTGCTTGGCTTGAGCAACTTGTGCCATGCGTCCGTACAAGAAAACTTCCTTAACAAAAACTGTTAAGAATTTTGATAGTTGTAAAAATGCTTTTTTTTGCCTGAAGGTTTCCGCATAGCGCGGAAGTCATTTTCGCTTGCGTTGGAAGTAGAGATTCTCGATAAGCACAAGAACTGAGGACGTCAGAATCGATTAAGAGCGACTTTCCTCAAACTCTCAATTTCATTTCTTATCTGTGCAGTTGGTTCAATGAAAACTGGAAAGCTCCAAATTCATTCAGTCGCTGAACTGATTATTACTTGAAAGACCAGTGGGCGCGATTGATCGATTTCTGCTAACATCTTATCTGCGGAGCATCACTGGAGCTGCTTTGCGTGCAACCATGTTTGTGATACTTTTGAAAAATGCATTGAACGAACGCGTTAATGGGTGACACAGGCAGTCTTCCGTTTGCCTAAATGGCGAGCTTTCCATTCGCTTTGTGAACGTATAGTTGCCATTCGCTCCGACTGAAACAAAGATACGGCAGTTTGTCCGATGCAGCGGAACGACTCGTTCGGGTGATGCAGAATTTCTTATCGTTTATTCAAGCACCGTTGATTAAGTAATCCGCTCGGTGTACACTTCGAAACGGCAGTGTTCTCTCCGCTGCGTTCCTCCCTTCCACTATCCGTTTGCATTAGGCTTCAATGTTGCGCCTTCTCTTCGATTCTTGCATGCCTTTTACCCAAAATGAGCTTGGCGCAGCTCCATAGCGACAAAGCATTTTCATTGTGTTTCTTCGCATGAAAAATGAGGCTCTAATTCACGGCAAACGACTGGTTGCGCGCTTTTAACCAAATCGATTGGTCATTAGTCCCGCCGTCGTCCGTTTTGGCCATTTCGCAGTTTCGTCAATGAATAGGCCTTAAATTGTTTGATAAATTTCAATTTCACGCCTCTCGCATTGGCTAACCCATTTTCTTTTGATGATATGTACGCACTTGGGAACGTAACCAGACGTTTCACGAGCAGATATATCGTTAGCACGTTTTGGAGCACGTTATCGCACATTATGGTCACTGGACATCCGCAGTGACTAGTCTTATGTATGCTTAGCTAGGTAGGGATTTAGTAGAGTTTTCCCGCTCTGTTGATTGCGCGGATTAACCTTAACATAAGTTTCCGTAGTTCGCTTGTTATCAACTAAGTGAACGAGAGGACACATTTTTGGCTTCTTAATTTGGTTAGAGGTCGGTACCTCAGCATCTGCTTAACTTTTGTTTTCGAACGAGGGAACAGCTAAGGACAGCGCTCGCTCGACTGCGATCGTCATTTTAGGAATTACTTTTTATTCTAACGAAACTGAACAGCGTATCTCTTCCATAGTCTTGCCAGCAGCGTAGAAGATCAAATGGCTTACTAATATTTTCGCCAGCAACTACGCTCGTGCTCAGTCGTAGCAAAAGCCTTTTGCCAGCCGTTGGTTCAACAGGCGTTTCGTTTATTTAAACATGGTGAGCTTTCGAAGCGTGGGCAAGGCAATCCACAGCTTCGTATGAATGCGCAAGCGCACCAATAACGGTTTGAACTACTCATTATCAAGTGTATTGTTTTGCAAGCTTACCTGGTGGATACTGGAGTAGATGCTGTTGCTCAGTTGGTGTTCCGTGCATTCAGGAAACGCTGACTTCTGATTCTCTCGAAAATCCTATTCTCAGCGACTTGCTGGCAGCTACCAACTGACACGAACGTTTGTAAGGTAAAATAAGTTAGAAAGCTAAACTTTTTAACAAAAAAGGAATGAAACACTTATTCTCTTTGTTGTCATGTTTATTTGAATATGCTGAATGCTTATAGATGATGTTATCTATAGCCAGTCCGCCGCGTCTTTAATTGCTCCATTGTGCTCTTCCTTTTTCAGTAAGTTGCGTCAAGTGATTTGTGCATGGAAAAGTTCACACAGCTTCTAAAATGTTACGGACAAAGTACATTGCACTTCTGTACGAAAGCTTAACAAAAAGATGCTTTCAAGGCACTGCTAGGTTGTAGCCTTCGCGGTCGTACGACTGCGTATGTTGGCTCAGTTACGGTTTACAGCCGCCCATGCAAGTGTAAGCTTATTTCACACTTTCGGCACCTTACTACAAGGAAGCACTACTTAGTTGGGCGCATGGGTCTTTCTCTCTTGAAGCGGGTCCTGTCGACAAGCATAGATAGTTCTAACTGAAAATTTGGGCGGCGCGTTCTAGCTATGGCTGATTCATGTTCTCATTGGATGCTATCAGCAAATGGTGAAATCTAATCAAGGCTGACTCAGCAATATGCCTATGACAGGACTGCCATTTTTGAATGCAAAGTACTCGGTATTGTTCTCGCAAAGATCAATCAATTGGCTGATGAGAAATTGATTCACCGTAAAAGCCCAGCGAATTCATTGCTAGTAAAAGCGTCCAATTCAGTGCGCGGCGTTGGTATTAATGGATGGCGATTCCCGCTGCGGCCATTGTGCCACTGCCGGAATGACCACTAGGGAAGGTAGCTCACGCTGATGAGAAATCCTTAGGCGATGGCTGGATATTCCCTTGTTGCAGATTGGCTAATCTCATATTTTATTACGTATTAGCCAAGCTGTCGTAAATGCAATTTGTTGCTTCATCTCTTTCCACCGCAGCGCTGACCAGTTGGCCTTCCAGTTGCTCACATGATCAAATTAGTAATGGTATTTAGATTTCACTACCAATTTTTGACGCCATTCGTCGACCATAAGTATAGGTCTGTTAGGCTTGGATGAACGCATCAAGCAACCGAAGCTTATTTTGGTACGTCAAATTTCACTGGGCATTCTCGCATTTGCCGTTCACGTGGGCGTGAAGTGCTTTTCGTTTCTATGCTCTTTCGGTCTGAAGCATTGACGCTTATTAATGTTCAGTATCTGAAATTTAATGATTACTATTTTGTCACGCCATCCTAAGCTATGGACCTATGAACTTCAAGCTAATGATCGCAGCAGCTGGCTGGCAACCGGAAACGAACAGACTATGACTTTCAGGCGAATTTAAAGGATACTTGACTTTATTGTCGTATGGTTCCATTAGTTTCGTTTTTTTTCTTTAATTAGTAATATGTTTGTCAGACATCCGCTCCTTATGGCATTGTCGTGATTTAAGAATGAACTAATGTAAGACGAGAAGAGCTATCCATCCCCGACTTTTCCGCATGTTAGTGCTAATGAACCCTTTTTCGTAAAGATCGTTTTCAGGAATAAGTTAATGCAAAATAGATAAATGATTTGATATATCTTTACTTATTTTCTATTCTTCCTCCATTACTCGCCTGAGGACTAATAAGTCTTAATGACCTTGTTGCTCAAACGTGTAGTTGGGCACCTGCGACTAATGAAGGCTAAATTAGGAAATTTACTAGCGCGATTTCCGCTTCCACCAATAGACAGACATGTAAGCGTGTTTTCCTACTTTGTCATAGTTTTCTTTCCTAATTTAAACTTCCACTTGCCGCGTGCTCATCACAGTTTGCATACATTGTTAGTATCCGGCGAATGGGCAGAAATTGTGCCCACCACGCCAAGCGAGCCCGGCTGTTCAAAGCAGTTTGATGACACTTTTCTAGCGCTGTTGTAGTTGCGCTCTCTACGTGTTGCAACTTGTTTTGTAGGCGCATTTCCGGTGTTCGAATAGCAACCTGAGGCAAACGCATATAATAATATACGAGCAGGTTTTCGTAACCGAAGGCGGCAGTGGTCGCTTCATTGCTTTTGAAAAACGTACAGGCGATTTCTTTGGTACGGAACGATGTTTACATTGAGCGCTCATGTATTAGTAGTTGAGGCAGCGTAACCGGACTGCTGAGTTTCCATGTTGTCAAAGTGTGAACTTCTTCAACATATTTTAAACTGCAGACGTTGAAAGAACGGTAAACGCTCATCAAGCGCCGTTCGTTCGTATAGAAATCCCTTAAATAACGTTGTACATGGCAGAAATACTTTTTCGCGACTCGACAATTCTTTCAGCTCAAAAGGGGAGCTACAATGCGGGAGGCGTCAGGCTATTTTCACCTTAGCGTTCGATCTCTTTCTTAAGCTTGAGTCACTTTTTCTTAGAGTGCAAAGTCCCTTCGCCTTTTATGGTCAACTTCAATGGTGTTCTTCTCATTTGTTTCTCGCAAGCTCATACCATCACTCTGAACCCCATGGGTTTCTTGGACTACCACCTCCAGAGTATAGGACTTCAAGTTTTCCGAAATACGTTTTTTCATTGCCCATTGGAACGTATACGCAGAAACTGTTTGCTAACCAGTTGTCACCGATTGTTTTTTTATCATTATAAATGACTGCTTTGATCTTCTTCATTCCTTTGCTGGACATTGATTGAGCACGTTTTGATAGGTGATCCAGTCAGCACCTTTATTCATTTTCTAAGCGGTTATCCCATTGCCGCTGCTTATCCTTAGCGGGTGTAAGCTTGGTTGATGCCGGCAAGGCGCAGTGCTTTTTCCAGTAGCTTTTCCTGCAAGACAGGAACAACCTTGGACATTCAAAACTGATTCAAACTGCGTAGTAAAAACAGCAAAGCCCTCAGTCCCTAGTCCAAATTGATCTAGGTTAGTTTGGCAACAAGGACGCCAAAGCAAAGGACCTGTGTTTGTATATGCGTACTTCAGGCCGTGAACATTTTTCTTTTCAAATTTTCAGCAGACGTAAAGCATCTTGGTGGTTAAAAGGGACAACTAGCCGCATTGCTCACCTGAGAAGACCTTATGCGAAAAAAGGCAATTGCCTAATTGCTTACCTTTGCGGTCGTTGGATAGAACGGCCAGATTTTAGTTGGCTCTTTCTGTAAGCATGTCAGCATAGGAAGTTGGTAAATCTGTCCTCGCTGCCTACAATGGGTAAAGTTGCAAGCAGTTTTGCGCTTTCGGAACAAATTGGCATTCCATTGCAAATTCCTCCCAAATGCCATGGCTACACATGCTCGCTTCGCTCCGTTGCATTGGTTCATTCTTCATTCCAGCAGTGCTTTCCATACGCGCTAGTTCACAGCATCGACAAGCTTCTCCGCTAATGCCATCCCATAAGCACCAAGCACATTCCGTTGATTGGACAATTTCTTAGGCGTTGTTCTGCGAACAACCTCAAAAGAGTTGTTTCACAGCGAGCGGCCTGCCTATTCATTGAATTTCCGGCAATCTTAAAGAAATCTTTTTGGACCAATCCATTAAGACTTTATTCGCATTTCTCTATGACGTTTGAAAAGCAGTTCACTAATCAAGCTTAATAAGTTCTTCTTCATGTTGCGTACAGGGACGAGAATTGAAACAGCTTTGGCGCCCTTAAAATTTTTTTTACAAGGAACATAAAAGGAAAGGAGAATTATTGGTACGTTTGCCGCGCGTGTAAGCATACTTTGTTGCTCCACAGCAACGAGCCAGCATTTAATATGACCATATGTCACCAACGTGCTCCTGCATGATTATTTTCATTCCGCGCAATCTCCGTCGCACGTTTGGCGGCAAAAACGAGGAAGTAATGCTTTGCGGTTTCAGAAGTTGACAGCGTCTGGTCCGTGAACGTTCATCAATGTCTTTGCAACGTGTTGCAAGTCCTAAAGGAGGCAATTATACGCTACCGTTTCCTGCAGTCCAATGACATATTCGAGTACATTGGAGCATTGGTGGATGTCGTTAAGGGTAAGCACTTTTGTTCAGTCGACCATCCTGTCCCTGTCCCTTTTTTAATCAGACTAAAAAGCGCAGTAGGCATAATTTTATCCAAAGGCGATAAATCAACATTTGTCTAAGTCGAAGAGGAGTGAAATGGCCAGCTGTTTTCTGGGCAGAGCTGCCATTCACATACGTTTTGGGTATAGGTGCCAGTCCGTCTCATTCAGGCGCTGCTCGCCCGTACGTGTGGTTGTCTCACGAGGAAACTTTTAGCCAAGTCCCTGTCTTGTTACGCTGTTCCATAGGGACAGGTTTTCAAAATTCAAAGCAAACACGTCAACGAGCTTTTGAGAATTTGCGTGTTTCCCTAAAACAGGTCTGAAGTTCGACCACGATGCCCCTGAAAACAGCGCGGCTTTAAAAAAAGCGCATGCCACATTGGAAAATCTGCAAATTGCGGTCGCCGAATGGTAAGTTGCCAACCAGGCCGGCTGACGCCTAATTGGAACCACTTTTAGCGTGGGCGAATATCTCACCTGGGAAATGACTCACTACGAAAGCTCAGCTTCAAAAATGTCTTGGGTAAGTAACCATTTATTTGCAATTGCTCTTTTTTGCTCTTCAAGTTGCCCTGTTCGCTCGCCTGTTTATTCGGAATAAGCCTACGTCGGATGTTAACTGGCATTAATTATACCAGTTGTTTCTCGTCACACGACCGGATTGTTTTTCCCGAAAATTCGGGGTAACTTACCGTGGGAAAATTAGACGGTCATATGAAAGTGCTGTTCCGCAAGAAATCACAAGCCGCGTTGCTCAATAAAGTCCACCCTGTTTTGGGCTTAATGGAATGCGTAGAAATGGATGGTTTTTTGCTCTTCTCATTTTTGGAACCGTTTACAGTTGTCATGTCCAGCCGATATCAGTTTGCCTAAAATAGAAAGGGATTTTTCAAGGTTCATCGCTTAGCATAGAGGAGACTTCACGCCTTCCTTGTTTACTTAGGTAAATGAAGAGGAGTTTTGAATAATGGCTTTCTCGTCTGGTTGGGCGTAAAGAATCAGCAGCAACAACAGTGTTGCTTCATTAAAAATGACGCTCCGTTTCAGGCTGAATAGGCAGACCCGAACGATTGCCTTTGCCGCGAGGCGTTTGCCTATTCGGTGTTTGAGGTTAATTTTATTTTTTCAGCAATTGTTGCGTCATCACCAGCATAGGTCGCGGAACGCGTGGAATGGTGCGGTTCAGCTTCTGGGCGCGTCTTCTCATTTTTCTTGTTGTTCAACCGCGGAAATCTTTATGTCAAAGCGTGCCGCGTTGTTACGCAGCAACGTTTTACTTTACAAATTGAGCACTTCACTTTTCCTTATGTTAGTTGCTATTTTTAGAATGTTGTTAGGGGTTAAAAAGTTGAAATACTATTTCAAAGAGCTGCGCGCCTAGGAACATCCCATGAGTTTACGGCGCTCTAAAGAAGTACGCGCCAACGGTACTAAGTGTTTGATAGCTCTGAACAGCGCGAGGAAAGAGGCGCTTAAGTTGAGAGGTGAAGTGTCATTCCGTCCGCTTAGCAAATAAAGCATTATCGTAGAAACGACTTTTGAAGAAGCGTTTGATGGTAAGCGGGCAAGTTGTAGACGCCGCAGGGGTACACTATTTAGTCGTAGGAACCTAACAATTTTCCCGCTTCCAAAGTTGTAGGCGGAACGTTGCCGTCATGCAGAAAAGGCTGAAATTCGACATCCGATCGCATTGCCTTTGGTTTGCGTCACTGCAATAGCTTGCATTCTCAGCCTGTTCAAACATAGCACATGCACTATTTCGATGGTCAATTTGGTTTCTCAGCTTTTCGCGTGGGCTGACGTTTTGCGCGTTGAAATTTAGCACGCAAAACGACAGCGAATCCTTTGCTCTACCGGGACGCGTACGTAATCCACACCTGTCAGGCCAAGAAGGATCTCTAACTGCGCGGCCCATGGAACTGCAGTATGGAAGAATATTCTTTTCAGGTGCTTATCTAAGACTACAAGACGTTACAGCTCGGATAACTAAGTTAACGAAAGCTTTTAATGAACGCATCCCATATGCATCAGCGGTCATTCCTAAGTTTTGTATTCAAGCAGGGATGGATGAAAGGTTATTTCAATCTGAATCTTTCTAGTGTTACGCGGTGACTAGAAAAATGTTATTTACAAGTACTAGTTTCTTCACATTTAGCAGATTTTCCGGTGAAGGCTACCTGCAGCGGAAAATCTTACAGTGGACGCATTTCTATTTCATGAACAACAAAGATAGCGAAATAATAGTAAGGCTAGTTAATGTTTTTTCCCGGGCTTTCACCTGGACTGCTGACGGAGTTGGGCGCATCGGCTAAATGTCATGATATTTGCCGGGATGGAGTTTCGATGCTTTTTAAAAATTGGACTTGACGTACTTTGCCTGTTTGGCAGCCATTAAACACTCTAATTCCCGTTGCATTAGTTAGTTCCCGAGGTGCGCTGCATTCGGTTTATTTTGAGATGAAATATAATAGTCGAATCGGCGCAACAAAAAAGAGCGCATGGGAGATTGACAGTTCACTTTTAGTCCGCGGAAGATGTGTCGTCAATGTCGCTGCAAAACGGCAGCATGCCGGTTGCAAAACGAAGAGAAAAGAAGGAGCTGCGAAAGCAACGAAGCGTAGGCACTGAAAGTTCAACAAGATGCGCAACTTCCGCAGGTAGGACCATTGTGAGTATTTTGTCAGTATTATTCGTTGGGAAGTTGCTTTGCAGAACTGTTGACGAACAGCGAGGATAGGCTGCTTAATTCTCTAGACAATGGAGTGGAAATGGCCCTTTCCAGGGCCCGGGCGTGGTCAAACTATTGCAAAGAATTGTTGAGCTTCATACAAAGGCGGATAAGCTTGGAAAGCGAACACGCCCGCACCGTTCAGAAGCTGAACGTTAACGCCAGCTTAGCCATATCCTTAGAGGTGCGAATGCCCCATCTGCTTGTCCTCCATGTACTTGGCTAACTCGTTTGCGTTGCAGAGTTACCTACCGCTAAGGAATATTTATCTGAGCAGCATAAAAATAGAAAATGACTTTTACGACAGTTGCGTAGACACCATGAAACATCTGTACGACTACAAGTTCATCAAACCGCTGGAAGCTCGAAAAGCCGAAGCAGATGGGAAAAGAAAAAACTTGAAACACACATGGGAAAAGTGCGTCAAGGAAGTGGTAAGAGCCGCAGCTGTAAATTATGAGTTACGATTGTTTTATATTGCTTGCTACCTTGAAAAAGAAACTATTCGTAGTAAATGCCTATACGTTAAGGCTGGCGGGTAGGGTATTCAATTAAAGCGAGAAGGAAGGTATGCTATTATCTGCTTGCAGCAAAGTAAAACGTAAAAGGCGTTTAAGTGGTGCTGAAAAAGGGTAATCAGCTATAGAAGAGGTTTTGCCAGACTTTAATGATTTATGAGCACTCTCTCTGTAGGGCTTTCACTTGCTGCGTAGTATGCTATTGTAGCCTTGTAAAGTTTGTTCCATACAAGGAAAGTCTTTGCGGAATACGTTTAATATGGATCCTAATAAATGTAGTTGAGAGAATTCTGTTCCTTTAAAGGGACTATTCTTAGTCCAACCGAGCCGCCTGTATGTTTATACAAGACCGCTTTCCATGAGCTTTTGATTCCTGTATTTTGTTTGCGAATTAATACGTTTTACGGGACATACCGAAAGTGCAGCCTTACTAGACGAAATAGGAGTGAGCGCTTCTGGTTTTAAACGTTTCGCAGTTCATCCTCGTTACACTTAAGCATAACAAAACAGAAAGGAGTAGCAATTCTCCGTCTAAGCAGCAGATATATGCTACTTATTTTATTTTGAAGTCAGCGTGTGTTGTGTTATATCTCTTTAAAATGTTCTTATTAATTTCAATGAAACCTTCATCTCGTTGCCACAGTTTGGTTTGTTATTCCACCGCTCTTAGGGAAGTGGATGAGAAAAGTGTTCTTACTGTCGCTTTCGGAACTAAACTTGTTCCTCCGGAAGTTGCAATCAGGTTTCGCGCGGTTTGCTCAGCTGGGCACGTGAATTTTCTTTAATAAAAATTGCCTTCCTCGTTGAACTTTGCACAAACTAACGGAGAAATGTCCTAGCGGCAGAATAACGGAAGTCAGAGTGCTTTTTCTTAATATCAACGCTTAGGAAATCGTTTCTTCAAAAACGTAACAACGCATTAACTCGTAAGGTTGTAAGATAGTCGCCTGTATGTAAAATATTGGAACACGATGAGACAATACTGCTTTTTGATTCATTTGTTTATGCACGTGCGGTAAGTTGGTCTTACTTGTGCTCAGTCTACTTTTACTGGGCCAACTGTTTTTGTTTTGTCAGGAAACAGTAGCAATGGAATTGAAGAAGGCGAGGCAAAACGTCGTGCTCAGGGAAAGTAGCTACCAGAAGGCGCGGGAAAATGTGCAAAAATCAGAGAATCTAAAATTAGACTCGCAGAAAATCGAGCGGCGCAGGAAGCTTCAAGAGGAGGCATATCTGCGGGTAATATAAAGCACTTCTGATATCCAGGCAGTACCAGCTCGTATATCTTCAGTGGGAACAAGCATCGCAGGAGCATTGGCTTTTGCAGCAGCGGCTTGAAGAAAAATACCAGGAAATGGCTAGTACAAAGGTTTATATCTGCTGGACGCCAGGACGGGTTCATTTGACGCTCTCCTACCGTGTTCCAGACAAAAATCTTGCAAGAAGTACGGGAACTGATCTATCAGTGCGACCAAACTACGAAGGCGTGCACAGCGGCTTATCTTCAAGAGATGGCTAATCTTTGGACCCTTTTACCCCGCCAGTATCAAAAGTTGGCCGAAAATGTTCGCCAATACATTCCTGGCACATATTATAAAGAATACGTCAACAAAAGTGTCATGGACTCATCGGAAAAGAACTTGAAGAGTTCGAGAGAGTAAGTGCACACTTTGCCTAGGCGCCCGCTCATTGTATGGATATTATTGAGGCTTTAATTGTAGGCAGACAAAAGCATCAAGCGAAAGCGAGTTACCCGTAATACAGGTTAATGGTGATCCAATAAATACGAGGGTCGTAACTCATCGTTCTTCCATTCCTTCTTCCACAAGTTCAGCCACATCGACTTGCTACCGTCGAGAGGAAGACGAACCCTCAACTGCCCATACTCAGCAAGGCTTTGCATTCAAGATGTCCAGACGTAATACGACTTTCCAGTGACAAGTGCCTTACCTACGATGCCTGACTTTTCAGCCAAAACTAAAGTCATTGCGCGGCCTTCGCTTCTTTCTGACGCAGCGCTCTCGCATCGTTTGCAAAAAGTCAGAGCACCGACGAAATGCTGCCACTGCGATACTTATACCTTCTTCCAAACCGTCGGGTGCACTGAGGTGTGAATAACCATAACCTTAATTAAACAACACTCTTGCTGGTTGAATATTTAAGTGCGGACTGAACTGGCATAAGACGTGTCTTGACAGTGTCAATGTACACTGCAGTTTGGCAAAACAGCTGAAGCTCAATCATCGTCGAACTTGCATATTTGGGGTTCCACTGCGAAAGCATTTGGAAGATACCCATCTTAGGGCGCCGCTTGTTTTGACCGCTTGCGTAGACGAGTTGGAAAGGCGCGGGCTCAACGTAAAGGTACCTCTTATGGACGCTGTACTTCTCGCGGTTTAGTCGCTTCGCCTTTTCGTAGGGTTTGTACCGCGTATGCGGCGTTAAGTCGTCTATTGAACAAATCTGCGACAGATTCGAAAGGCAAGAGGTCGAGCTCAGTTCCGTTCTGCCAACAAACATTGCTTCCATTATCAAGCTGTATCTACGCCAGTTGCCGGAACCGCTGCTCACTCATCTTCTCTACGACCGTTTCGTCGATGTGGCCAAACGCTTTCCCTCTACTAGGCGGATCGACGAGCAAACTGCTTGTCAGGTCATCGTCAACGACTTGAAGCGTTTATGCGATCAACTACCGACGGAAAATTATGAAACTTTGAAAGTGCTTTGTCTGCACTTGAATCGGTATTGCGTAACGGCTCTCTTCAATGCACCTTGCTTCACCTACGCTATTCAGAGTGTCCTGGTTCGAAGCGGAGAACCAAATGTCAGCAACAAATTTGGGTATCGTTTTTGGTCCGAGTTTGCTTTGGATTGAAGAGGGACTATCCGGAGCGACGTTTAAAAGTCTGTTGGACGCTCCGCTGCAAACTCGCGTAGCGGAACTGCTCATCAAGTATGCCTATGTAAGTGACGGTTGCCTGCGCGGCCTGTTCTTTCGTAGTATGGCAGCCTTTCGCTAGGGACAATAGGCATTACCGATTGCTCAGAAAGCTCGTGCTTAAAGCGTACTATAGTAGTCTTCTATCGTTATTAGGAAATCTTCGAAGAGGATGTGACTCAAGACTTGGAACGTCTCCATGTTAGAAGTCGTCCAAGACCGATCGGCGGAGCGGACAATGGTAAGTGCGTCCTATCTTTACTGGACACTATATTGCATATCTTGGCATTGTCATGGTCGTTCTCTACATAATGTACAGTAAAACCTCCCTAATCCGAATCCCTCTCTAATCTGAACTCGTAGAAAAGAACAATAGAACGACCGTATACATTAAAGATAATTAGGCTACCTATGCAAAACGGACAGTTACTTGTCGGCAACGGCTATAAAGGCAGTAAACAACCTGCCAACGGTTTTTTCTGTATACGTTAACATAGGTGCAGACCAGCCACGGCTTTGCTGAGCCAATGTCGACCAATAAGTTGGCTGCAACAAGGCACCTCGTGACATAGGCTTTCCCAAATAAACGGAAATATGTATCATAGTGGTCAATATCGACGTCAGACAGAGCATGTCACGTGGCGCGCTTCACGCGCCTTTACATCAACACGCCGCGGGAGAACCCTCAATTTAACTGCAGGATACGCACAAAAACAGAATCGTTATAGAAAAATAAGTTCAACGGGAACTATTTCCTATGTCGCTTCGCGATACAGCGTCCACGCCCCATAAGAAACTGGTTTCGGTTGGTCAATCATTTTCCTTGATCAGAAGGACTTCGCTGGCCTCGTTAAGTTATTCGTCGCTTGCAGAGATTGACATCGCGCTGTAGACGCTAGAAACATGCATCTAAAATTGCATTACCTGCTTTTCTGTGACTTACTGTAAGCGTCCTCCGTAATCCGAACTACCCCGCTTTCCGACGCGTTCGGATTAGGGAGGTTTTACTGCATGTGTTAACAAATGACTAATATTTTAACAGAATTACGAAAACTGTTTAAATATTAATCGCTTATGTATGTTGCTTGTCTTTTTCCAAAAAGAATTATCTTTTATGTTTTGGATTGTTTATAAGCAATATATTCGTTAATGGTTGGTTGCTCTTGCCGACTTTGGATGGAGCCACCTAACGCTGATAGAAATAGCAGTGAAAATGCAACTTATGCCTGACAAAATTTTTGTCTTTAGGCGGTCGACGTCAAATTCGCTCCATGGATCCTGTGACAAATAGTGTTGACGAGAGAAGCGAAGTGAATATAGCTGACAAAAGCCGTAAATCTGCTACGCCTGATTTGTTGCGTGAAAGCAAAATGACGGTAGGAACTTTGTCCGCATTGCTGTGTACTTACGTAAGGGATTCGACTTTCAGGGAAGGGCAAAAAGTCTACAAGATTCTCTCGCAAGAGTTATACCAGCAGGTAATAGATGGGCTGCAAAAATGAGATGCGTTTATTAAGTATTGTTTATTGTAGAGGAATATTCGGAAATTGCTGACATCGACGGAGACCTTGAATACACCCTATCTTCTTCTGACCGCTCAAACGACGGAAAACCTTTTCGTTAAAAGCTGGATATGTTGATCTTTTTCATGTTGTCTGCTTAAAACTATATCGCAGTACATTTACCAGGGAAAATGCTTGCTTGAACCAGCCTGTTTCAATTGCGCAGACTGACGATGAGGTTCAGCTCTTTCTTCCGTTATGCGCAGGGTAATCTCAGCGAACAGTTACGTGCATACGTCTCTCGCCAACCCAAGTAACAGGTTGATAATCACCGTACCTCGATTCGATGTCGCTTGAAATTGTTCGAATTGTCTATGAAACCAGGCTGTGTTCAGCATTCTTTTGCCGTGCCAAAATACGTTGAAAGTGCAGTCAATGTCGCTGCAAAACCGCTTCTCAGTAAATTTATATACACTTTTCAAAAAGGTGATAATCAAAGGCTAATGAGTCCATCGCGAAGAACTACTTCGATCCTTAACTGACGATTCTGCTTGCCTAACGGAATTTTAACCCTTAAGTTAAAAGGCGGCGTGAAGAAACACAGCCGTCAAAGTAGCAGAATTATTCATTATTTGAATCTCACTGTGGAGCGTGTGCCGCACACGGGACGCTGGCGACCCTGAGCTTGAGGAATACTGGTTTAAATGAAAAAAGAAATGTAACAGGAACAGCAAATATGCACATTCATCTTCCTCTATCATTTACCTCATGCAGAAGTATTCGGTTTTTAGCTTTCACTAAGTTGTTGCAGTAACTGCTTGAAAATAGACAACATTTTTCTGCTTAATTATATTTTTTCTGCACTTCAAATGAGCTTTCACGCATTTGCGAGAGGATGACAGTTAAATTCTAATTACGAACGGGAACGAAAAGTTGTCAATGCCAGCAAATCACATAATCGTAATACGAATTTCAAAGGAAGGACAGCTGGAATTTTAACTGACTGAAGATGACTCCAGTTGAGTGGAAGTGAAGCCACTATGGAATTAAGGTTCGAATATGAATGTTTCCAGATATCCGTTTGTATATCTGATGTTTTTGAACAAATATTAATACAGTAACAACAACAACAATAAGAATATGAATAATAATGAAAAGCCAAAAACAGATTGCATGTGCGTGCATATGGTAGACGGCCACTTATGACTGCGCATATTTAATGAATGAAAAGTTAAAAGTTATTACTACAGTAAAACCCCTGAAGTTGACCACACCTATATGTCGACCTCCTCCCTAAGTTGACCGAATTTTGACCACTTGGTTGGTCCGCACTCTAATAAGCGCAAGAACAGCCTTTATACGTCGACCACCTCCGTAATTGGGAAGTTGACCGCTTTAGCCGTGACGTGGTATATGGATGCAATGCTAGTTTGTTCTCTGTAAGTTGACCAGTCTGTTGAGTGGACAACTTACGGTGGTTCAACTACAATCTATTCAGCTGAGCCACTTATACCAACAGGTTCCATATGTTGACCACCTCCTATGCTGACCAGTTTTCTCCGGTCTGTTGGGTGGTCAACTTATGGGGATTCTACTGTATTAAAAATTTAAAGTATAAAGATGACACCACCTTACTGGTTGATAAATTAAAATAAGTTGGGACCCTATTCGCGAGCCTTGGAGAGGAGAATGCAAAGGCTGAATGAAAAGAATATTAAGATTCCGGCAACTGGTACATAGAAAATAAATGGAAAGGAACTGGAATCTGCAACAGCCTATACACATGACGTCACGTCAAGATGAAACCGTCTCATGTTCAAATGCGCAGTGCCTCGCTTTCAAGCGGACTTTCACCTTAACGTGGCGCAAAAAAATTGCTTTACTCGCAAATAGGAAAATTTAACAGTTTGAAGCAGCGATAGATCTAATACCAGTTGACATCGCCACAGGACGTTTCTCAGGTAAACCTTGACGCGTGAAAATGGATCGATGCCTGCCAGCCTGACTTTACAAATGTTTGACGCAGAAAAGCGTTTTGACGCCGCGTCAAGATGGTTCTACGTCTGCTGTTTTGACGTTATGCATGTTTTTTTAAGTGTTAAGGTGCGACATCTGGCAGCTTCAGCAAAGACGATTCCACGTTTATCCGGTGCCAGAACTCCTCCGTTCAACATGCGTCAAACCATGGCGGCATGAAACCTCCGTTTGGCAGAAACATCTTGACGCAGCTTCAAGACGTTCCATCGCGCCTAATCGCAACAAACATCTAACCGGCAGGTGCAAATCCTTTTTAATGCAGCGTCAAGCCGTTCCTTCACGTCTAATCCTGACAACATCAAACGGGCAGTTCCAAATCCATTATGACGAAATATCAAAACGTTTTTACCGTCAAATCATAGCAGAATTGAATAATACGCGTCGAACCATCTTGACGCAGTGGCAAAGCGTTGTAATGTCGAACCGGCAGCAGTCGAACTATTTTGACGTTGTGACAAAATGTCGTAACGAGAAAACCGTAGAGGCCACTCCATCCTGACGCGGCGTCAAAACGTTATAAGGTCAAGTCGATAGGAGTCGAGCCATCTTAACGCAGCGTCAAAACGTAACCTCAAAACAGCAAACGTCGAACCATCTCGATGCGGCGTCAAAACACGTATCACGTCAAAACAGCAGACGTCGAACCATGTCGATGCGTCAAAACGTTGTAACGTCAAAACAGCAGACATCTCTCAATCTTGGCGCCGCGTCAAGATGGACTAGTCTGACGTTCAGACGCAAACATGTCTCACCTTAAGGTGGTACTCAAGTTGACGAGACGTCAAGGCGGAGTAACTAATATACAGTGAAGTCGGAATTGCTGCTTCAAGCGTTCAGATACAAATAACGCAGCGTTTTGGCCTGAGAAAAAAAGGTGAAAAGAACAGATTTGCCCTAACGTATTTTTCGAATTAGACTTTGCAGATGGAAATGCGTATAATTTGATGACTACAGCATGTACCATAGCGTTCATGTAATCCTTTTCATTCTCGATAAAATAATAAATTTAATGAAAAAGATCAAGAATACAAGCAAATTATTTGACTCCAACTGTAACTGAGTCATGATGACGGGAAGTGAATGTAAGTGTCGTTCAGATTTAACTGGTTTCTAACGGGCTTATAAAACGCGAATAACGGTTCAGAACAAGTAAATGTAAGCTTATTGCCGCTTTGTTTCATCTTTAACATCATTGTCAGTTCTATAATTCTCCATACGTAATTGTTTAATCCCAAAGAGTATACTAAACAAGTTATAGGCATCGAACATCAAATTATTCTGTCACTTTATCCTATTTCATAAGATTTAGGAAAAGAACAAACCATTTATTTGTCAAACGTTCAAAGAAGTACGATCGGGAGTTCACTAGAAAAACACTGAATAATAGAACATTGAGTGCTGCATATTCGTTTTGTACTATTCAATCAAAAATGAAATAACGCTTATGGGTGTTTCAATAATACGAAAGGAAAAGACTGGACATCTATACAAGTCAACTATGCTACATGAAGGCAAGAAAGTAAGAAGGGAAAGGATAGGCAGTAGCTGTTCTATCTGATTACTGCATTCTATGTGGCTGATTTCAGAAATGGCTTGCGTCAAACGCGCAACTCTTTCCAGCAAAAAACAATACAAGCAAAGTGGTAATTATAAAAATATAGTAAATTAACAGTGGCGGTACACTATTTTTAGCGATAACGTGTCATGTTTATCATAGTACATCTACGGATAGCCATTTACCCATTCTTGACAGATTACCTCAAACATCTTTTTTATCTGGGTTATTCTGACCATTGTTTTCAAGCCGCACTTTATAATATATTAATAACACAACGCGTTGCCTCCCGATTCTAATCCTAAATTACGTTTCTTATTGTTGTAAATTTATACGCACAGCACTCAGAGTTCGGTTAAGAACTCCGATTGGTTTCATATTTGATGTTCTGATTCACGGGTTTGGCCTGTTGGATGTATCTGTAAGTAAACTGCAAAGTGCCCTACCAACGAATGGATGAGCAAATTGTTAGAGAAATTACAGAACAAATCGAATACCGTACGTTTCGGAACTGCTCTTGTTCCGTCGTCAGCAGTGTTGGGGAGAAGGTGTTTATTCGGTAAGGGGTTTATATAGCACATGGGGACAATGGGTGTTTGATTAGTTGGGTAGGGCGCAGCATTGGAATTTATTAATCAGCGCAGCCCATACTTCACTAACCGCCACACCATTGTCGCGATTAATAGTGGAGTTGCTCTGGATGTAGAGAGCCTCCTTAATGCGCCTAAGATGTAACAGGGTCTCGCGGCAAATGATCTTCGGGTGCGGGTCGAGTGTGCACCTGGATGCATGCTCCACGATCACCGAGGCACTTATCGCTTTTTCCATGGCTTTTCGAGGGTCCGTTGTAGGTGGTCGCCCCGGGCCAGTGGCCTGTACCCCATTGAGTCTACGTTCCGCGTTCTTGTATGTCAACACATTCTTCATGTGTTGATCGAATCTCTTAAGTAAAGTGTTGCCCGTTTCTCCTATGTAGGAGGCGTTGCAACCACACTTTATTTGGTAAACGACACCGGGTCTGCTGTCAAAAGGAACCTTGATCTTGTCATTCCTCACAATCGAACGAAGATTGCACGAGCTCTTAAACCTAACATTGAAATTTAAGGAATGCCCCAGTCTCCTGATCTTTTCACTTAAGCCACTATAGTATGGGAGGAGCAGCACCGGGCGTTGTTGGTTATCGGGCGGGGACGGAGGTAAAGTTTTATTTTGTTGGCACTGTTTAATGATGGAATTGATAAATTTGCTGGGGTATCCGTTACTGCATAGTGTGTTGTAAATATGTCTTAACTCAGTGTTTAAATATTCAGGGTCACAAACATTTAGGGCCCGATCAACCATCCCTTTAACTATACCTCTTTTAACTGAAATAGGGTGGTGGGAAGAAAAATTAAGGTGCCGGTCAGAGTGGGTGGGTTTTCTATAAACTGTTGTTTTTAACTTATTCCCTTGTTTAATGACCAAGACATCTAGAAAGGGGAGTTTACAATTATTTTCCTTCTCAATGGTCAGCGTTATCTGGTTGGGGAAGAGACTATTCAGGTGTTCCAAGAGAGTTTCTTCACTGCCTGATTTTATGATGGCAAAGATGTCGTCCACATATCTTTTGAAAAGGATAGGAGGGGCACAGTCTTGCAGGGTGCTGAAGGCTTTTTCTTCGAGATGTTCCATGAAGATCTCCGCAAGTATGGGGGAGAGTGGACTGCCCATAGGTGCACCGTCCTTTTGTGAGAAGAAACTATCCTGGAATCTGAAGTAGTTGCCCTCGCGCATGCAGAAAGATACTAATTTAACTATGTGGGTGGGGTTTAATTTCGTCCTCTGCAAGATGGTGTCGTCCGCATCTAACAGAGTTTGAAGCAGGTTGATGGTATATTTTATGGGAACGCTTGTGAAAAGGTCTTTTACGTCGTAACTGACCATGATGTCACCGGGCTGCATTTTTATGTCTTTTAGTGTGGAACAAAATTCTTTACAATTTTTAACATTGGACTCGCGTTTACCGGTTAGGGGTTGGATTATAGTCTTTAGATATGAACAAAGTCTTGAGGTGACACTATTAATGCTGGAGACGACTGGTCTTAGAGGGACCCCTGGTTTATGGATTTTGGGAAGGCCGTAAAGTTCAGGGCACCTAGTGTTACTGGTGTATGAGAGAATCCGACTTATTTTAGAAATAATTGGGTCCTGAGGTTCGTGGGAAAAGGAGTCTAACATGTTCTGTAAAAGCACTCGGGTCTTGTCGGTCGGGTCTTGTTTTATGGGACGGTAAACAGGGTTGCTCAGGAGTTCATTAACCTTTTCTGTGTACGAGGCCCTGTCCAGTATAACAACCGTGTTTCCTTTATCAGCCTTTGTGATGACAATATCAGCTCTGGCCTTAAGGGTTTTAATGACCTTCCGTTCAGAAATGCTCAAGTTAGGGGTTGGACGATTATTATTGTTGCTGCTTAATATGAGGGTGGAGATGTATCCTTTGATATACTTTGCTGTTTTGGGATCAGTGTAGGCGAGGCTCTGTTCTGTGGAAGAGATTATATCTAAAATGGGGGGGCTTTTGGGAGTGGGGACGAAATTTAAACCTTTACTTAAGACTGTTGTCTCAGTGTTGTTTAGGACAACCGAGCTCAAATTAACTATGGTTTTATCTATACTATTGGGTGTAGGAGGGTGCGCTTGCTTGGTGTTGGACCTACGGAACTCCCAGGAGCGAGAACAGAATAAGGACTGGAACTTTTTGTCTAAAATGGTAGATTGGTTTATTTTTATTAGTGAACTGGTATTTTTGGTGTGGAGTATGAGTTGGGAGAGAAGGTCTGGTCTTAGAGAATCAGAGAGGAGGGTTGAGGAGTTGTTACAAATACACCTTAAGTGGGCTATTGTTTTTCTGTGGTCCCTGATGGTGGCTCGCAACAGGGAGAAACCGGTGGATTTCAATAAGTTACTCGTTCGTCGACTGTGAGCGTGGTTCCAATGCTGCGCCCTACCCAACTAATCAAACACCCATTGTCCCCATGTGCTATATAAACCCCTTACCGAATAAACACCTTCTCCCCAACACTGCTGACGACGGAACAAGAGCAGTTCCGAAACGTACGGTATTCGATTTGTTCTGTAATTTCTCTAACAATTTGCTCATCCATTCGTTGGTAGGGCACTTTGCAGTTTACTTACAGATACATCCAACAGGCCAAACCCGTGAATCAGAACATCAAATATGAAACAACCCAAGCCTGTTAAAAGACATCCTGTCTTTAGAAACATCCGATTGGTTGTAGTATTCCGTTAGTTAAACATTCAATTTTGTAGCTGAAACTTGGGCGGCACGCTTTTGCACCAGTTTGCAGGGGACACTGATGCGCAGGAAATTAAAAAGGTTTGTTAACTAACCTGCATTCAGATACTGTACTTTTGGCAAGATAGAAAAAACCTTAAAATTCACTTTTGTAGCGCTCGCGATTGAAAATGACTTGCTGCGAACTTTTTTTAAGCAAAGGTTTATTCAACTACAACATCTTCGTCTCTGACATTAATTTTTTTTATTTATTTAATTTTACTGCGTAAACGAGGTCTTGATGCCGTTTTAACTAAATGCTATTCCCCTTTGCAGTGCTGTTGCTACCGATTGCAATCGTTAATGACATTCTACAATGCGTTGCTTGCAGTCTTGCGCATCAATTTATGACATCGTTTCATAAGCAGCCTGCTGAAGTCAAATACGCTTTTCGCACTCGTGCCAAAAAGTCGGACGCGTCTGTATCCTCTTAGGCGATTGGTAAGCGACGCCAGTTGATTATTACGCCCGAACAGCATCGCTATATTTGTTCGTTCTTATCATTAAGGCATACTGTAAAGAAAGAAACTTAAGTTCTTTTTAATTTGAATGCTATGGGTAGTTGGGATACCCGCTTTGGCGGCCGAAATGTCAAGCAAGAATGTTCGTCGTCAACTAGTCGGCTTGCGCCGGAAACGAAAAGACTAATAAGGCTTGCAAGTTACAGCAAGTGTCAAGGGAAAAGTTGCGTTTGTCTTGGTTGGAAACCACTATCCAATCAATTGCCAATACGCTGCGATGAACTAGCTTTAATAAACGCGCTTCCCTGCCTCGCTTGCCAGCATTCTTTCGGTAAGGATTGCCAACGACTTTTGCACTTTTCAAAATACGCTCCATCTCTTCGCGTTGCAGTTAAATTTGTTCTAAATAAAATTTATTTTTTAACAGGATGTCACACGGTTCAGCTGAGCAGCAAGTCGGCTGACGAACTTGAAGAATTAGCCAAGTGTGCTCAGGCAATGGAACAGTTCCGCATTGCTATGCAGCGGGAAACTAGCAGTCATGACAAAGAGTTGTATCAATTCCTCTTCTTTTCCCTTCGTCGCAGCTTGTCCGAAGGACGAATACACAGGTTAGAAAACCCGCTGGGTTTGCCACCTTTCGAAAGGCACAATGTGATAGACATCCTGCGCATGTATTTCGTTGCACGGTAAGTGAAAGCCAACTGAACTTTTTACCATATTCTTTCAACCTTATTTGCGCAAGACCCTCCCAATGGCATATGTACATTTGTTTCGAACGAATGTACGAAATACAACCATAGCGAAGGGCATTTTTAGACCGACTGTAACACGAAACGGGTTTTTTAAGTTGGAAACTTCAAATTTTAAAATTGTGAAAATATAGAGAAAGTTAAGTTGTTTATTTGTTTATATACTAGGTTTCCATCCGTCCCGCTGCCTCTTTATCCCTTTACCCTTAGGTTGAACCTTAATTTTCCCTTCCGCTTTATCGGCTATTCGCAACACTTGTATTCCGCGCATTTCTTCAAAGTACATTTGTTAAAGCTTTAATTTGGTCCCGAATAGCGCGTGCGAATGAGTGTCACACCCTTTTAGTCTCTCTTTGATTCGCAGGTTGAAAAGAACCTGCGCATCCTTTCGGTTACGATCCCAAAAGCGTTTTTCAACCGTTATCAATTTTTTTAAAATTTTAATTAACTGTGAAACGAGTAATTTTTAAAATATGCCGTCATTAGTATCCGTGAAGCGCATACTATTGCCGGATAACCCGAGAACTTGACTTTGGTTTTATTTCTTGCTTTTTTTGTCGTCAGGTCGTCCAGCCTTTTGTACTTACTCGACAAAATGACTTCACATTTTTGCATACTGTAGTTTTTGACAGCAATCAGGTTCGTTGCATATTTAAACACGCGGTAAAATAAAGCAACACCGGTTTGGCAGTTATGCATCCTAATCCTTAACGCAGAGCTCGTATTTGTTGGTTTAGGCTTAGGTAAGGGCAGAACAAGACGACGGCACGTATTTTTCAGACACTGCGGCCGAAAAATGAATAATCGATGTGGTTTATCTTCCCGTACATTTACAAGTAGAACAAACTTGCTTATAGTTAAAATTACTGTATTGGTTTCGGGCAAATATTTAAAAAGACCCCCTTCTTTTTATCTCTTCTTGAGAGAAGGTAGCTTTGGTTGTGGTGGGCGCGCGTAGGCCTTCTTGTATTCTCAGGATCAATCAGGTTACTGTAGAAGATTTTTCTCTTAAAGTCTTAATATCTTTCAAAAACGCGACTTTGTCAGTTCAAAAGCGATGCGATGCTTTTAGACATGAAAATTCCGACGGAGGAGCTTTTGGTCGCTCGCCGGCTGTGCTTTTTGAAGCTTTCATTTCTTGGTTGGACGGCTATCGATTGGTTCAGCCTCCGATTTTTGAAATGTTGGCCAGAAGAACAAAAGAGGAACGCGTTGAATACTGTATCTGCTACGATCGTTGGTTCATATATTGCTACGTACCCAGCTTGTGCAACTATTTCAAAATGCATCGGCCGTCGTTGATTTTTGGCAGCCAATTGTTGGCTCACATTTTCGGCAGCTCATTCAGGAATCCATCGGTCGAACTATGCCTTCAGCAGCACAAAAACTCATTTGTAACGGTCGACCGTTTAGCATCGTTCATCACAGACTTCAGGGAATTTCTACGCTCCTTCGACGCAACCATTGCCGCGCCTTCCAAGTCGGACGGTCTGCCGAAATGTCTTCAGGCTAATTTAGGCGAAAATGGCGACAACCGCAGTAGTAAAGCTTCGTCAAAACCGTCGACTCGTCGTCGTAGCGTCCTTACAAGGAAGGTAAGAGAGTATCTTTGTTTTTTCCCCAAAAAAGTTTTGGTCCAATGACTTAAAATGAACTATGAAGGCAAAGCAAGCGGCGGACAAGCAAGATCACGACATTCCGGACGCGTTGTGGTACGACGTTAAAAATGAATACGAACGAAGGGAGCAGCTACGACGTCCGCACGTTTTGCTCGATAGCATTTTGGAATTGATGCCTCGCGACAAGTTGGCTCGCATCGAAGAGGAAAGAGGCCAAATATTCGTACACGTCATCAATAACAACTTGAGCCAACAGCAAGACAACGAAAAGCTCTTTTGGTTGCTCCAATTGCAGAACGTCATTTCCCAACAATTGCCCAGAATGCCTTTGGAGTACGTTGCTCGCATACTGTGGGACCATAAGCACAAAAACATTGTGCTCATCAAAAATTCCATCGTCATAGCCGGCATATGCTTTCGCATGTTCGTTGATCAAGGCTTTTCGGAGATCGTCTTCTGCGCTGTGGTCGCTAACGAACAGGTCAAAGGCTACGGCACCCATCTAATGAATCACTTAAAAGATTTCCATATCCGTCACGGTGTATACGACATCCTTACCTACGCGGACGAACTGGCGGTGGGATATTTTCAAAAACAAGGTTTTTCAAAAAAAATCCACGTCGATCGAAGTCGCTACGAAGGCTATATTAAGGAGTACGAGGGCGCCACCTTCATGGCTTGCAAACTTTATCCAAATGTTGTCTATACTCTTTTATCGTCGATGATAGAAAAGCAAAAAGACTTTGTCCAACTGCTTGGAGAGCGTCTGTCCACAAAGCACGATCCCAACACGGTTTACGCGAGTCCTTTCGCTTCCGGCAGCGACTTGAAGTTACCATTAAGCGTCAACCAAATAGCCGGAATCCAAGCTGTCCGTGTAAGGCCTACTGTCAGCACTTGCAACAACAATGCAACCGATCATCAATCGACCGAAGAAGACTTTGACAAGTTGAAATCATTGTTGACCAAGTTGCGTTCCCATCCGTCCGCTTGGCCTTTTTTGGAACCTGTAGACGCCGCGGAAGTGCCCGACTATTACGGCTTTATCAAGTATCCCATCGATTTGGAGACAATGGAACATCGGTTGGACTCGGGCTACTACTGTCATCCAAAGTTGTTCAAAGCCGACGTTATGCGTATGATGGACAATTGTCGGCGTTTTAATCACGTGACAACCAAATATTACAAAGCCGCCGTTGCGTTGGAAAAAGCCTTTTTATCCATGTGGGTTAAGGAAATGGAGCTACTTTAGTAGCGGCGGCACGACCCTCTACCGTATATGGTTAACATCTTTTTCGCGCCGCTCTCTTACCTCATGTAAATTGCGCCGATACTTAATGGGAAGAAAACGCGCGTTCGTTCGTGTTATTCAACAGAAACATTGACGCTTTTAATCGACCAGAATGGCTCGAAATCGCGTTGTTTCGTCAGCACTGTTTTTTTTTGCTGTTCCGCCATAATATATCGTATATCATTTTACAATTCTGATAAAAAAACGTGCTCTAAGCGGTCTACCGCGCGTTGACGAGCCGAACTGCGACTAGTTTAAATTTAAAAGAAAAGCAGGTTCATCTTACTGTAGCAGTTGGCAAGCGGCAACCACGAGTACGCGAGAAAAGATAACCGGATTTCAAGCAACAATATGGCTTACTGGATTGGCGGGAACGTAGCTGGCGGCGTAGGCAAATTGTTTGAAGGGACTGGAATGTACCGGTGCGTAATATGTTCTTTGTATACTCGAACTAGGCGATATCCGTTGTTGGCAACGGATGTTGTCGAGTTGGTAACAACCACTTGAAAATCGGCATCTTCGGCAATTGCATTGCGATGGAGATGACCGCAAAAGATTTGCCGAACTCCGACCGCTCCCAATTTGCCGAGCAAATTCAACCGTATGTTCACGTCGGGCAAATTGAACGTCATGTCGTTGTTGCGTATTGGCTTTGGCGCCTCTTTGAGGCTCTCGACGAAAGGTGGAACGTGCTAAAAGGGCAAAATGGAAACTTTGCAAGCGACGCGCGGCCATGGCCAACCTGTAAAACAACAACGTGACGATACGGTAAAACGAAGACGGAATTGCATAGGTCCGTTAACCATGTCCATTGCATAGCGCTTTCGTCGACGAAGTCGCGGTAACCAAAAAACAATTGACTATTCAAAAAAATAAACTTTGAGTCCAACTGGTCGATGGAATAGTAGTCGCTGCCAAAGGATTGTCTGTAAGCTCGTAGGCTATTAATTGTTGGTCTATCTCCAATGTCGTGATTCCCGCACAGGAAAAGAGGTCTTGCTCGTAAATTTCTAACGCAAGAGAAGAAATCTTGAATTTGAGCTTGCTTCTCGCTGGTAAAAGGTTCCGCATGAGTCAAGTCTCCAACAAAGGCAACAAAGCTTGGTTGCTCGTTTAAAGCATTTATAGCGCTTATTGTATTGTCTAGCAGCGTTTTCTCGACGCTCCAATCGTTCTGTTCCGGTTTCAATAAGCCAAATTGCGGATCGGCAATTATGGCAAAACTGCCAATGTAATCATCGCTCCTTCGCTCGTCAAAATCGGCCATTCTTTTTACAGACTATTGACAAAGATAAAACCTGTAAAATAACACCGTTTCAATTAGCGCAAAGTAAACGACAGTCGTAACATTTCCGTCGCCTTAATGGACAATAATACGCGCAGGTATTAACTTTACCGGTTAATTTTCGCGTTCATATTTTAGCTAACGTTCGCCTCGCTTAAAATGCTTTGAAAAACGTTGCCCAACGGCTGTAAGGAACGTTTAAGGCGCCAGGAAATAATAGCCGGCCAAAAACTGTAGCAATATTAAAAAAACAAGCAGGTACGAGCCTACAGTCTGCTATTTTCAAAAGTTCACCACCGCGTATTTGAAGAATAGCTAAGACCAGTATGCCGAAACAATTTTAAACGCGTGTTTTTTAAAAGTGGAGAGAGGAGACAAAAAGATATCAAGTCATGCACATAAAATGTTCATCATAACTTGGGTGAGCATTTGCTTGGTTGGCTGCCCAACATAACGGCCACTGCAATTGAATCTGCGCTTTTAAATTTTTCAAAACCGTTCCTGTCGCTTTGCTGGTGATGCTCACTGCGGCAGGTCAGCAAGTGTTGGCAGAGGGACAACGGTTTGACGCAAACGATTTAATTTTCCGGCGGCCACGTACCGGTTAAGCTATAGCCTAATAAGCGCTATGCCAGCATGTTCTGTTTCCACAATTTCTCGTTCCGAAGCTGCATGCAGCGTGAATGTTTCACTATTGAACCTGAGCACACAATTACCGTACATCATTATTTAACTGGAAGTTACACCCGAATCGTTGGCAACTCAGTTTGCGTTGAATCAGTAAACAATTTTAATTCTTGTGTCCTTGAAAACTGGGTGTTTTGTAACGGGCTGTATTTTCATGGTTGTAAGGTCTTCTACGGCTTTTCCCGTTTTCCCGTCTTCTTGTGTCCTACACAGCAAAAGCTAAAAAGTCTTTGCGAAAAGTTTAGTCATTTCGTACAAAGCGGGTTAAGCCAGAAAAGCTTAAATCACTTTCAAGTCTGATTCTCATTTCGAATGTAAAAAACGGATAATCTGCCTTGAAAGTCTCTTCACCAATGTTATCTGGCGGTTAGGTACCTCCTGTTCTGGCAGTTTGTTTTTTGACATTCCAACGATTCGACGCCGCCAAGCGTTAGTAGAATCAACTTACGGAATCTCGTAAGCGCGCAATAAACAGCACTTTGATACTTGCAATTCTTTTTACGTCACAGCTGCGCTACCATCGTTGCTATTCGGTTCTGGTTTATTATTTGAAAAAAAACTGCGTCAAAAGCGTTTTATTTCTTCTCGTTAAAGCAGTAGCAAAGGTTGGAAAAAATTAGCACGCGTGGTAACTTCCTACGTTCGGGAAATTTAAGCTAGATGAATTCAACCTACAAAGAATTCAGGTACTAGTGGGCTTGCTTTTGTAGATTTGAAATTTTAAAAAATACTTCTCCCTCCAAAGAGAAACATACAGTTTTGTAAGCGTTATGAACATTGACCGCTCCAACGACAGCACGCGTCGGTTGCAAAATTTCCATTTTCGGCGCATTCCAAGCTGCTGTTCAGCGACTGAAGGCTTATGGCGGAATAGCAAAAACTTAAAGCTAATTGGTTGCATATTGTGCCAAAAAAACTTACAACAGTTTCCTTAAAGCTTAACAGAAAAGAAGGCGTTAAATGCAAAGGATCGGACGCATTATTTACGACTGTTCTTGATTTTCATTGTTGTGATAGGTACTGTCAACTTGGACCCATCGAACCGATACTGCCGGGAAAAGCGGGTCGCAAATGGAGGAGAAGGAAAAGGCATTTCAGACGACAATTGTAAATATATTGAATCAAGTTCGATCTATCCAAGAGTCGTTGCAATGCATGATAGCAATGTTAGCCTTGCCGGACGAGAAGGACTGGTAAGCGGTAGAGCGCCGGCGTTTCTTTATTTCGGATTTTTACATTCTTTGGTTGAAGGCCGACATTGTTGGGCAACTTTGGCATGCTTTCCGGTCAGTTTAATTCGGTTTTGCAAATTCTTCGCAGCGAAAGGACTCCGCTTCTAAGAAACCAAATTCTGCTACCCACCAGGCTGTCAATGGATATTGATCCCGAGTTAGAGGTGTAAAGCTGGCTTGACGAGGTTAGCTCGTACAAACGGCTATGTCTTTTTTAGAACTTGACGGAAAATAGAATAAGCAGTTGGAATCACGCCGTCGTGCCCAATTATTTGCGCACAAAGCCGGAGCCGCAGATTGAACAAAAGGATCAGCAAGTACATGTGCACGTTCAGCAGCGAATGTCCAATCCAGATTCCGTCCAAAAGCAAATCAATTCCTTCAATCGTTGTGTCAACTCGGTTTTGGATATTCTATCAACCGTCATCAGAGAAGAATCAGAAGACAGCGAAGGTTGTTCACTTAAGCCTGCATATTCTTAACTACTACTGAGCTGTGCCCATTGCAGATGGTAAAGTACCATCTACATGTTACAATCCAGAAGATACTAGAAAGCTAGTTGCCGCCATCACTACCGGCAAGTACCTAAGACCAGCATATACAGGCAATCAAACGAATCGCTCTTCAGGCAGCGGTATATCTTTCAATTTCTTTCTGCCCTTTTTAAAGATACACCGTTTTCAGGATCCGCGAAATCTGCTACCGTAAAGCAGCAAGTTAAGGACACTCCGTAGATCCTTTAAAACGCAGTTCGTTACAACGATTTTGCGGTATGTTGTTCATCTGTGCGTTGACCCTTTACAGAGCCGATTAAAAAGCCGAGCTTTAGCTGCGGGACATTCCGATCGTTTCCAAGTTACCAGTATTCGTCTAACAATTGCGAGGAGAATTTTCGGGGCAGTTCGTTGCAGCTATATTGCTAGCATTAAAACGACCATTGTTCCTGCAAAAATTGCGTAGAATGCTAGCTAGACGGTAGCGCTAACTTGTGTTCAGGTTCCATAGGAAAAAAAATAACGCCACAGCTTCTGCTTAAAGCAAAGCCGTAAATTGTATTGTCTGAATAAAATTTGAAGTTACTGTAGTGGATGTATCGGGGTTAGATTGGCTGCTTAGCTCTCATTAGGTCCCGTTCTCTACTTACCGGCAAACAGTACAGTATCCTAAAAATAATCAGGTTTGTTCAATAATGCAAAAGTTTTATTACGGAATTATTCCCGTTTAATGTGTTAAATAACTCCGGAGCTTTCGGGTCGACCGAGACCCGTCTTCAGCGGTTGTGAGTCTGGCATGTTCTGCCACAGCAGAGGCCTGTTTGGCTTTTTCCATGGTGATTATCGCGTTTAAAATTGGTCTTCCTCTTTATGTAGTTCCATAGCCACTGCTATTGAGCAGGGCCTTCGCATTGTTGTAACTTTCCAGCTTTTTTAAATGTTCATTAAATCTGAATAATCTGAATGATTAATTTTCATTAAATCTATGTTCTAAAGTGTTCCCTGTTTCGCCAATATAAATTCCTGAGCAAGAGCATTCGACTGCGTATACTAATCCTGTTTTCTTGTTTGTTGGGATTTTTGTTTTGTCCGAGCGAAGAATTGATCTGAGGTTAGGGGAGTTCTTGAAGAAGACTCTGAAACCTAACGTTCTTCCTAGCCGGGTAATTTTTTCTCCTAAGCTTGCCACTTAGGGAATAACTAAGCAAGGCTGATGCGAAGCGTTTTCTGCACTAGGTTCACGTTTGCGAAGCTTGTAGTTGAATACTTGGCTAATAAAGGACCTGGGATATCCGTTCTTGCAGAAAATTTTTCGAATGTAGTTGAACTCTGGTTGAAGATATTCAGGACTGCATAATTTGATTGCTCGGTCAATCAATCCGGAAAGGATACCACGCATTACTGATCTGGGGTGATGTGATGAAAAGTTGAGGTACTGATCCGTGTGCGTGGGTTTTCTATATACTCTGGTTTTTAGCCCATCGTTTGTGCGAATAATTAAAGCGTCTAGAAAGGGTAGGGTGTTGTTGTCTTCTTTTTCCATTGTGAAAACGATTTGGTTCGGGCGGATGTTGTTGAGGAATTGTAAAAATTGCTCTTCCTTTCCAGCTTTAATAATTACGAATATGTCGTCTACGTACCTTTTGAAAAGGCGTGGAGCTATGTGTCTGTCTATAGTTCTGAACATTTGTCTTTCAAAGTTTTCCATAAATATTTCTGCTAATACTGGAGATAAGGGTCTGCCCATAGGTACTCCGCTAGATTGTTTGTAGTACTTGTTATCAAAAGTGAAATGATTGCCTTCTTCCATGCAAAAGGAAACCAATTTGACAATGTGAAAGGGATTTAGTTTAGTTCTGGTGGGTAGACTTGTGTCTGCATTGAGGAGATTGTATAGGATCTCAAGTGTATCTGATATGGGGATGCTCGGGAATAGTTCTTTTACATCATAGCTAACCAGTATCTCATCTGGTTCTAGGTAGTGACTCCGGATTTCGTTGACAAAAGTTTTGCTATTTTTGATAAAGGACGGCTCCTTGCCAGTAAGCGGTTTGATGATCGTTCCTAAGTATCGACTGAGTTCACTTGTGATACTATTAATGGTGGAGACTATTGGTCTCATTGGAATCCCTGGTTTGTGTACTTTTGGGGGACCATAGAGCTCAGGGGTCTGAAGTTCGATGCAAACTTAAGATGTGTTATCATTCTGTTGATTTCAGGTTCTTTGGTCTCAGCGGCATATGTGATGAGGAGAGATCGAAGATTTTTCCGGGAAGCCTCTGTAGGGTCAGTGGGTAAAGGGGCATAATTGTTGGTGCTTAAGATAGCTGTCATTTTTTCCATGTAAGTGTTTCTGTCTAGTAGAATTATTTTATTCCCTTTATCGGCTTTAGTAATAATTCTGTTCGGTTGATTTCGAAGCTGACGTAGGCAGTTCATCTCATGTCGACTTAAGTTAGGAGTAGCGTTGAAGCGGTGATTTAAGATTAATGTAGATAAAGTGCTTTTAATCTGTCTGGCTCTTTGTGGGTCTGTCGAAGATAAGCTGTCTTCAATTGAGGTAATGATATCGAGAATGGGTGGTCGTTTTGGGGTGGGAACGAAGTTCAGTCCCTTTTTTAGTATGGCCTTCTCACTTTCACTTATAGAAGAGGAGCTGAGGTTTACTATTGTTGTATTTAGTTCCGACTCAGTGGTCCTTTGTAAGCTATTGGTGTAGACATTTAGAGAAGTCACCGGGAAACTCGCCTGAAGTCTATCGAACAACAGAAGACTCAAGTCACGCGCACAAGTTACATCCATACCTCACAACCGCTGAAGACGGGTCTCGGTCGACCCGAAAGCTCCGGAGTTATTTAACACATTAAACGGGAATAATTCCGTAATAAAACTTTTGCATTATGAAAACATACGCTCCCGTACCAAGAAACCACATTTTCAGGTTTGTTCAAATCTTTAGCTTACAAAAATGAAAAAACAACACTTCTATGAACTTATTTGTCCAACCATCACGTTGTAACTTTTGCCGGCCATTCCGTACTGCCCTTATTTAGGGTTAAACCTAAACAAAAGGCTTAAAGTTTGGTTTTCGCTCGCCAATAAAGGCAGAACAGAATGGTCTCATGTCTAACAGAAATAAAGCGTACGCTTTTAAAAGACTACATGCGAAAATAATCGGCGTTTATTTATCATACCGCGTATTTACGAGTAAACCTAACCTGACTATCTTCTATTACTGTATTCTTTGCGGGCGAATAGAGGGGGAAAACGGATTGATCTACTGATTATAAATTGCGCTACTAGCGTTTTAAGCAATCAATCTACAGGTGTAAACGCTTCTAAAACTATCTATCGCTTACTAGCAGGAGATTGCTTTTGCGTTTTCTGTTGCGCCGTGCAGAAGAATGCACATTTAAAACAAAGTACAAAGTTTATTTCCGCCAGCCGCTATTCTTTTAAGGAATTTTGAATACCTTTTAACGGGTACGAATTCAAACTCTACCTGCTTATCATTTAAAACACCGTATGAAAGCAAACCTGTGGCTTTTTCGAATAGTACTGTAGCTAGCTTGAAAAGTATCAAATAAGCGTCGTTGGTTTGTTTGCCTTAACGCGTCTACACAAATAATTCGTCGCAGCGTGGCCAAAGTGGTTTCGTAAATTTTAGTAGGCATAACGTTTTTTATATAGCGTTGTCAAAGGCGCAAAGATTTACCGCGACTATAGCGAAAGAAAAAAAAGTGGCTCTCAAATAAAGCGGCATTACAGCCAAAAGAATATCTTTTTTAAACGCTACTTTTGGCTAATCTTTTTTAGCGTATAATTTTGAGAACCGCCTAATTCATAGTTAAGCGCGGTTAGTAAACACCGACAAAATAGCTAGAATTTTTCAGTCGCAAAAAATGCGTCTATATACGTATTAACTGGCACGTAAAAAGAATGCAATAATTTACTAAATGATGGATAGGTTAATTCTATAGTCTATTCTTACTGTACATTCTTCTGGGCTGCGTTAGATTTTTTGCTGTCCGTCGTCGCTTCGAAATCGCTTTCAACACTTTTGGCACAAGTGAAGGTTTGTCTCTTAGTCTACGGTGAATTATTTAAGCAGTTAAGTTGGCAACACAGTTTCGGGGAAATGAACTTCCACCTTCGTCCGCAATGCGTAACTTTGCTGTTCCGGCTTGATTTCATCGTTGCTTATGACGCGTAGGCCAGATTAACTCCATCCGATTAAGCTGTTGTTTTGTTGACTAAAAATAGGCTAAGTTTGCTTGCTGGCGGCTCTCTAACATTTCCTTATAAAATACCTGAGCATCAAACAGTCTTCCAGCGTAGGTAGTCTTTCTTTTGCTTATGGTGGTGTATTCTAGTTTTCCTTGTCAGTTCTTTTGTTTAAACGATGTTCAACGAGCAGCGACAACTTTGGTTTGTTAGGAAGTAGTTTCTATCGAGCGTGTTAATTTTGAATTGCTGCTTCAACTAGCAGATGCTCCCTTTTCTTGGAGCAATGGGGCGTATGTTGCCCACAGTGAACGCTGCTGTTTCAGCTGTACTAATCGCAATGGAGGCGAACGAATCTACAATAGCGGAATACGGCGATGGGCGCTTGATGAAGATGGAAGTCGACTTGACCAGTTCGGTTGACGAAACGTTGAAAGAAGCGGAGCAACTTCAAAAAGAAGGCAAGTGGGAACAAGCGGTCGAATTGATGACTAATTTGGAAAAGAAAACTCGTCAAGTTGCCGACATGAAATCCAACACGCGCCTACAAGTGGCCATAGTGACCGCTTGCTTTAATGCAGGTGATATTGACGCTTTAATTTCGAATATCCACTCGCTGACCAAAAAGCGATCGCTGATAAAACAGTCAATGACCGAGATGGTTCGTACTTGCTATTCATTTTTGTCGAATATAACGGACAAAGAATCGAAGATTAATCTTATTGAAGCACTGAGAAGCGTTGCCGTTGGCAAAATATACGTCGAAGTGGAACGAGCACGCTTAACAGTTATGCTTAGCAAAATAAGAGAAGAAGAAGGCAACTTGGAAGAAGCAAAAGCTATTCTTCTTGATCTTCAGGTTGAATCATGCGGCTCGATGAATAAGCGAGAAAAAATCGACGTCCTTCTTCATCAGCTTCGATTGTGCGTCGAATTGGGCGATTTTCTACGAGCCAATATGGTTTCAAAAAAAATTTCCCCGAAAGTTTTCACCAGCGACGAAGACGACGACGAGTTGCAAAGGATTCATGTACAGTATCAAGAATTGATGATCAAGGTCGCTGAAAATGAAAAGGACTATTTCGCCATTTGCCGTCACTATCTCACCATGAGCAAAATTCCACTGGTCAAAGGTGACACTTGCAAGCACGAAATGGTGTTGAAGAATTTCATTTTGTACGCGCTGCTGTCGCCGCACAATACGGAACAATTCAGCCTGCTGAATTACATCCTAACCGAAAAAGTGTTCGAACAATTGCCCGAATATCGCAGTCTTGTCCAGTTGTTCGTTCGTCAGGAGTTGCTGAATTGGCAAAACGAAATTGTCGAACCGTACGAAGATCTTTTGCGCAGAGGTACGCCTGCAGCGCCCCCTACCGGCATTTTCGATCCCTCAACGGACTCTGGTCGCGCCCGTTGGGAAAATTTCAAAGTTCGAGCTGCCGAGCACAGTATGCGAATGATTGCCAAGTACTATTCGCAAATCAGTCTTCATCGAATGGCCGAACTGCTCGACTGGGACATCAACAGTACGGAGGAATTTCTGTGCCGCCTTATCAACAATGGGACCATTACGGGCGCCAAGATTAATCGACCCGCCGTTACCGTACGCTTCAAGTCGGATACAATGCTTGAAGAGACTATTGACAACTGGGTTTCCTACAACGCGTTGCTTATGAGCAAAATGAGCAAGGCGGCTCATTTAATTTCAAAGGAACAAATGCTACAACAAACGTTCGCCACGACGTCGACTCCTCGAAATTAACACGAGGCAATTGCGAGCGTGCTTAGCTTTTTGCGTCAAAATAAATTATGCGTCAAAACGTGAGCGTTTTTTATAAATTTATTCGTCTGTACTAAATAGTACGCGTATGTCATATGCGGAATGCAATTGCGCATTGCTTAGATGGCCGTATCGTTTACGGAAACGTAATCAACTACTGTCGGTTTCAATTCAAGCGAGTCTTTCTCGCAGATAAAAGGTCGTGGATTTATGCAGGGCGACCATTGGACGCTTCGGTTCATTTCGCCTTGTCTGAACACAGCAGCGCACTTTACGCTCTTTTTGCCTCTCGCTTTGGCTCCTCTTGATCTGAACGGCCTAAAAAAAGGCGTAATTAATCACTTATTAATAATCGTATCACTAACAACGATTTGACGGTCACTGTAATGGTATCGTTTGTGCTGTTGGAGTCTTCGTTGCGCAGGTTGATCCAGGCATTGCCCATAAAAGGCATTTGGTCGGTGACGTTATGCTATAAACACAACGTATACGGCTATTGTTTACTTCTGTCTATTCTTACTAAGTTTTCAACAGAGCTTGGTAAAAAGAGATCGGAGCCTTTTTCCTTGCAAAAGTTTTGCGCATTTGCGTGATTCTTTCTATTGTAAAACATGCGATAACAACGGCTTCCGTGTAAAAACCATCCCGGATCTTTGCACATGTACAATGGCATCTCGGACGTGCCAAGTTGGAACAATGCAGATAAGGCAAAAAGCAGTAGGCTAATGACCACCATCTTCGGACCGTCCAGAGGAGCACAATGGGAAACCGGCCATCACCACTGCTATACGTGAAGTTCGAATGTCGGTCAGGTCAGGGTAGCTATGCTAATAGAGGGTAGCATCCACCCTAAAGGCAAATAAGAGCTCGTCGGTTCATTTTACCGCGTATAATAGATATTTTTCTGGGTTAAGGTACTCACTGTGCGTAGTGTAAAGTGGGGGTTATGTCATTGAAGGCGGTTGTATTGTCCACGCAGCCTACTCAAAGGTCACATGAGCCATTCAGCATCAAGCCCTATGCAACGGCTGCATGACAAAAGATCAGCTTCGTATCTTTCGTTGCGAGACAATATATACTTCGTTATATTGGTCAAATCATTCCCAAAAGTGTATGCGAATTAAAATGCCCATTGCTTGCAGTCGGTCGTAAAAGCAATGAAAAAGTTCGCTATTTTTTAAACCAGAACCTCGGAGATTTCGAAACGCTGTAAAACAGTGTTGCTCGAGGAAAACCCTTAAATAAATTTAAATCCGTCCTTACAAATCAAGAATCGTCAACGCACTTCTGCCTAATACATTGTAGTTAAGCTTTTTATTGGCAGTTTTTGAAAAAACGTTCGAATCTTTTTGAAACGACATTTTGCAAAAAACACGATTTGACGCGTACGCTAATGGATCACGTAGCAACGCAGTGTTCATCCGATTTGGACAAATGTAAAGAGGTCCCAAATGACAATGAAAAACACTGCGCCAAGAGGCAACGGTTGTGCCTAAATGTAGTTTTTTACAGATATTATTTAAATATTCAAAAATGCAGTACAACCATAACCTGACTATCCGAAATGACTACTACAGAGGAGAGTCGCGATTACCCCCAATTCTGATGGCAAATTAGTTTGTCTTTTTCTATGTCAACTCTGACTATGTCGATATTCAAAAATACAGTTGAGTTAAAACCTGATTATCCGAAATGACTACTACAGAGGGGAGTCGCGACTATACTTTAATAAACTCGTTTAATAGAAATAAAACAGAATTTAAAATTTTTTCCAAAGCGTTTTTTTCGTAATTCGTGATCCCTCATTAGCACATAGCCATTAGTCCCTCGAACGGCCAACAGAAAAGGTCAAGTTAGCAGTTTCTTTTCAAATGGACGAAAGGCCAGTCTAATTAAAACTATTGTCTAGAACGCGCGTACTTGCTGCTACCTTTCAGTAGCTGTAGTTTACTTCGGGAAAATAAAGTTGAGAACGCGACTGTACTTAATTTTCAGTTACAGTATGTTAAAACAAAAAACGATCAAAACCAAACTTACCTCATTGACGGTGGCAGGATTCGAACCTACAATCGTTTTATGGGAAGCTAGACATACTATCCACTACACAACGCGGCAATTTTATTCGTCCTCTTGGATAACTCTTTTTTTCATGAATAGCCATTTTCGTATCATTAAGATGGGTGGTCGTATAGCGCCTTCAGTTTAGCAAATTATATTATCAGAAACTCTGTCTTAGTACGCACTCTCAGTCTTAAAACCATCTTACGGATGGCTGTTACCAAATTGCATTTTGTACAACCGGGGTTGATTATTCTTTCAGTTTTAAAGGGCATTAAAAGAGAAATAACGTTGAAACACGATTTTAGCAGACAAAAAATTATCTGACTGAGAAAGCCGCACTGCGTCTCAGGACAAATCAAGTTAACGTACAGTAATCTAAAGAGAATTCAAGTTTTTAACATTTAAAATTTTTAGATTATAGTTTTTTTAATGTTTCAGCCTGCGCGTTAATACCGCTACTGTCCTTCCGGCCTACACAGTTTTAATAGGCGGCTGGTTTTTTAAACTGTACTTCAATCGACGAAAGGATTGCACCAGAAAGTTTCGAAATGAAAGCCACAAATAATATCAACTGTAAAGCTACTGATTGAGCAGTAAATGATTACGTCTTAGGCCAGCGATGAGCCGCATTTTGTTTCGATTGCCAGCAGCAATGTCAAATTGAATAACTTGTATTATTAATGCGTATGACAAAAGTAGCGTTCCATAAAAATGGACGCCGTAATACTAACTATTAATAGTAATTAAAATAAAACAAGGAAGCCAGATACAAATACTAGCTTCAAGATATTTAAAATTAAACTGTCTTATTGTTTAAACCTGCATTCTTCTTACTGTACCTGATATATTCAATCTATGACTCTGGGAATGAAGAGGGTTGACTGCTTCGCGCGGCGCTTTGAGATCAACGCAACGGTAGTATACTGCGCTGCTGCAAAGTACGCGCAACAAATGCTACGCATGTCTAAACTTTAAGCAGCTGCGTTTTGCAAGATGTTCTCTGCTTTCATAGCAATTAATTCCTTAAGCCGACATTGTGTTGCATTAATTTTAATCACAAATAGGAATAGTAGAAAGTGAGGAAGAAGGAACGCACGTTTGAGCTGCAATTAGCAAATTCAACCTACAGTAGCTTAAGAGTAATCAAATTCGAATGTTGAAATTTAAAAATTTAAAATTCGTACTGTATGAGCCTGTGCTATTCTTCAACATCGTGTAAGCAATGAAACGATTGCGCAAGAATGCAGCGAAGTTTGGGTCAAAAATTTTACGCTTAATGTCCAGACTATCTTTTGCGACGAAAAATAATTTTTCTGTGATAAGTCATGCAGACCTGGAATACAGTACCTTAAGTTTACAATAAGCTTCATCCTTTCTCCTAACAGATCTGCTTCTTCTAAATTTTGCCAAAATTTGAAGTAGGCATTGGGTCAAACGAAGAAATAGAATATTTTTTTACTTCGCATATTTAAAGAGCATTTCGAGATTTTGACTCATTTTATTAAGTGTACACGAACACTTGAGCAACTTCGTCCGGCTCGTAAGTTCGTTTCGTTGCGGCGTCTTGGAACTGCATTCCCGACACGTACTAAAAGCGTCAACGGTGAAGAGATATTTGAGCAATGTTTTAAAATTTACCTTCAGACCTGAGGAAATTGGAATAAGAGTAAAATTTAAATCTACAGAGTTGCTTGGAGATAAACTGGCCAACTTTTGTCTACTTTTGCTATTCCAAACAAAACCGCTTTGTAAATGATTTTCAAGTGTCAATAAGAGTTCCAGTACTCTATCGCTAAAATGAAGCGGTAAAATTATCTTGTAGAAAAAAGGGTTCGCTTGTCGTACCAGCAGTTTGTAATTCGGCACGTGATGACAAATGGTTCTTGGATTTTAACCACGTTTGGGGCGTCAACAATAGTCATCTTTAGATCACCACATCCGGTTGTCTTCAAAGTTGTTTTCTTCATTCAAAGACTAACAAGCGGTCACCGCCTACCATTCTTTCCAAAGGAGATGTTTGCAACCTGCCACGACGTCCACGGCTTGTTCGCCATACCATGCTCAATTTGCCGACAGTTATTAAACCACGATTTGCCTTCGGGGCTGTTTCGCCAGAACTGAATTTCAGCCCGTAAAGAAACTGCCGCATGCATTCAGGCCGAATTAGCCATCCATTAGTACATCTTAAAGAAAACTATTATTTTCAACATTCCTTCGCATCAACACTACATCCAGTATAGTAAAAAAATGCATAGCAAACCTGTCTTCCAAAGGATTCGTAATAAAAGGTATTAGTACGTGGCCTTCGGTTGGCTCCAAAGCTATTCGCTCCATAATCATGTCGTCATCTGTGGTATTTTGAACATGCGCTTCCAGGAAAACTTGATCAGCCTTCAATCAGTAGCGGCATATATGGGCAGCACAACGACCGCTTGAACTTACACTGTCGTAAAACTTTGTATGAACGTCCAAAGGTTTCAGAACAGGAAATTTGTACAGTTTGCGGCACGTAGCCTTTCCTCCAGCTTGACAGTATCCTAGCGAACATACGAGCCTTAAATGGTTGCAAGAAAAAACCAATGATAGAAAAAATGACATTTATGGCAGCCGTACAGATGTTGGCCAATTTCCGTTACTTCATGGGCAAAAAAGGCGCGCAACGAAGCGCCGGGTTCTAATTGAGTGACAGACTCTCTATAAGAAAGTGCTACGGTGCATCGACGTTGGCTAGTTTGGATATCAACCTAAAAGCTGAAATGGGCCACTTGTTACACATTCCTTAGCATCATACCGTTAGGCTCAGCTCGCCTATGATTTCCTTTGTCCCATTCGTCACCAAGGCAAAACAGGAGAACGTTTCGCCCAAAAATACCTTCCTAAAAATCAAAATAATATGTAATGAAAACACGCGAGATTTTCCAAGTAAACAACTCGAAGGCCTTTCCTGACGTATTAGGCTTATATAAGCCCGCGGGAAGCCCTTCGGACGAGTCTTCGTAGCAATCCCATTCAATTAATTCTTCGCCCATTGTATCTACAGTGGTTTGGTCAGCAGCAGGAGGACGAAGCAACTGGACAACTAAAAAGCAACACAAAATTCAAAAAGCTAACAAAGACGCGTACAACTCACTTTTAACGCTCACACCAGACTCTCTGCTCAACCCGAGCATGCTTAACTCGGTGTAACCTAAACGATAGGAACCTAATAATTATTAAAAAACCCAAAGTATCCTTATTAAAGGCCAACCTGCATATCTTTATTTTGCTTAATAAAATACAAAAATTAAGTGCCCATTGATGGCTATTTCAATTTTAATTCAAATGCAACCTGCTAATCGCTAATGCTCAGCCACCGAAATGCGATCACCACATGGAAGAGAGGAAAAGTAAATTGAAAGAAATGCTCAACCGCGCTCAGACGACCAAGCTGTACAATCGGGAAGTCAAGTCTTCCTATTCGGCATGAGTGAGATGGGAGATTAACAGGCGTCAAAAGATGCTATGTGTTTCGACTTCAAATAAAATCTTTTTTCGAGATTAATTTCGAATAAGCTGTAGAAGCAAAAGAATGAAGCAATACAGCTTTGCTGTAGCAAAATTTGCTTACCTATTTGCCGGGATCTATAACTGTGCTTTATATGAAAGACTGCGCGCGGTTCAGCAGAAAGAGTTCCAAAAATAAAAGCGATGTAATGCGGATAAGTAGACAAATGCTTTTAAAATGTTATTTGCCCAAGAAAGGTAATTTCGAGAGAATCTTTTGCTCCATTTTTAAAATTAACGTATGTCAGTAAGGCAGTCTCGACTTCCGTCATTTTTTGGCCCGTTTGCCTTAAGGTTAATAAGCATTTCCGATTTGTCATCCAACCTCCATTGTACGGTCAGTAATTTGGCCAGAGTCCGCATTTTTTTGTTGAAAAGTTTCGGTTAAACAACCTTGAAAATTGCTGCTTTTTCAAGTTGGTTTCTTGCTAGCACTAGCGGCTTTTTTGGTTAAGAAATTTTTTACAAATTGGATGACTAATCTTTAGCGGGAAATGGAGAATTTTGCTAGTTATGAGTCTACTTGTCGTACTGTATATTAAACAAATGCAGGTACCTTGCGGCAAACGTGGTGGCTAGTTTTTGTTTCCTGCGCTTACCTAAGCTGTAACCTAAACACAATCGTATATTTTCACGTAGGCTTAGTTAGGAGGAGGAACGGAATGGTGCGAATTTCTTGTAAAACGAGATGATAAATTGAATTAATGCAGATAAGCTTAGGTTTACAGTTTCAAGCACTGCTAGCAGCTGACGCGGACGTTTACTTAATGTTTCGTCACGCGAATCAATGCATTGCGTCAAAAAGTGTTCGTATGATACCGCCCACACTGGACTATTATGCCCTCGCAATTATAGGACATCTAGTGCTTTTTAAAACAGTAACCAAAATGCTGCTCTTTCTGGCATTGAAGACTTGCGACTACTGCATACCAAACAATGCTAATTTTGGTTCTTGATCAATTAAACGCGCAGTTTTTGTTTCTACCGTCAGACATGAGTCATCAAAGGATTCTCAAGTTCTTTTAGTACTGTATATATGTTTGGCCAACTCTTGCGTATCTGCTGAATAAATAGCTTGGTTGCATTCTCAGCAGTGGAAGAAAGAATCTCTTTGCCGTCAAGCAGTTTTTGCACAATGCCCAACAACAACAACGATCCTATTGTACGCACTGTAAGTATTTCGCATTTAATCGCTTTCCGCCGCAGTGAAATGATTTGACGCTCGTTTCAGATACCCGTGCGCTTTCACGTTGATTCCCAAAAAAGTCTTCATGTTCTTCAAGTAAGTTTAACACAAAAAGATTGCATCTTCTTTCGCTCTTTCCCGTTCCAAAGCAATTTTGTAATTTAAATACATCGATTTTCACTGTGATTTTCCCCTATTATGTAAATGCACGAAGGAAGTAGAGAACATCTCGTAAGCTATGCGAATTGTGCCCTGTGATTACCCCGATAACTTGCTTATCCATTCCAGGGCGTAATTTGTACTACCGTAAAAAAATGCCTTAGAAAGCCATAGAAAGACGGCAAAAAAAATTTTATAGTTCATCAATGTACGCTTAAACGCACTGTTATTAAATAATAAACGGCTCTGTTTGTTTTTCAAATGTTTCCCGCAGAACATCCGTAAAAGTCAAAGCGGTTGTCCGCATGCATATTCGACTTGGCGGATGTTTCAAAAACGATTTAGTTTCCTTTAGCTTCTTTGGGCAGACGCGAAATCCCTCCAAGCAGAGCTACGTTGTACGCTAAGCATCACAAGGTATTATTTACGTTTTCCCCGCTTTTCCGTTGCTTTTCAAGCAACATATTAAGCTGGAACTTCATTTTCCAATGGTCGCGAGGTACAGCGAATTGGAAGAGGAACCTTTTGAAATTCGGTAAGTTTAAAAGGCGTAAAAACCTGCTTCTCAAAACGACCGTATTTTTTGTTTGATTAACAGGCGAGAACAATGCCTAACGGGTATACCATTCGGTGGTGTAAACCGCCTCTGCTACTCAGTGGGATACTTTAAGAGGAAAACTTTGCACATTACCAATTTGGGTAATATTATCATGATGCGACCTAAGCCTTCGCCGTTTGAAGCCAAAAAACAGAACCAATCTCAAGAAGGAGCCAGTTCGCTTCTGCTTTCGGATGCAGCAAGAGAAAGCGCCGTCGGCGGAGCAAAGGCAGCTTCTTCAGCATCCAAGGTAGAGTTCGTCCGAGTCCGTTTTGCCCGCTTAAGGCGAAAAACGGCTAAAGTTCGAACTATCTTTGATACTGATTCATCGTCGGACGATGAACTTTATCCAATGGAAAAGAAATGGAACCTGAAAATCGACTACACGGTAAGCGGGCCCTTTGAATTATTCTTAGCGGGCGCTTTAGCCGAAATGGTGATGCAAAATTTAAATATTTTGTCAGAACAGCAAACACTTGAGCACCTGCCTGTGCAACAGCGGGCGGCAGAATAAAAGATCGCCGGCGGAGTATGCTGCCGTTGCTTCAAGATGTCATATCGCGCGTAGCATTGGTAAATCTATGCACGGGTAAGCAATGAAACTTAACCGTTTGTCTTTCGGCTAGCCCGGAGGGCCTACGCCTTGCATTGTTGACGTCTTCAAGCCAACAACGGCCTCAACGTGTTGTTGCAGTTTATTGCCATTTTAGGAAGTTCAAAGAAAAAATGTTCCAAGCCGAAAAACACGTCTTAAACTTGTTAAAAGCAAGTATGCGTTCTTCCGCCCTGTTCGAAGAGCAGATGTTGAATATTTTACGCGTAGACAAAATTCTTCGCTTCGAGGAGATTCGCTCGTTCATTCCGCAGTACATTGACGACTTTGTTGTCTTAAAAGCTTTGGAAGAAGTCGGTGTTCTCGTAAGGGGTTTATGGGTTAAAAAGAGGTAAAAAATCCGCCTTATGAATTAATGCAAATTTTTGTCGCCCTCATTTAGCGAGTACGTATTCACTCGAGACGATAAGACGTGGCAAGGGTGGTCGACTACTCGTGCTCAACTGATAAACGCACGTGACTTTATTGTACGCAATTTTTGCATAGCCAATTAATCCTCCTTTGAGGCGACACATATTTTCAGCTGTACGGGTATATGAAAAAACCAATTTTGTCTCTTCGCGAAGTGGACAGCTCGTATATGCCTTTGGATGTTTGGCGTTCCCTCTTTGTCAGCATTAGTACAATGGTGCGCAACAAAGGTTGGAAATTGATGACCGAACCGGACGACACATTTGCCCAAAGGTAAAAAAAAGGACAATTATCGGAAGCTCCAACATATCTGCTCCGTTGCAGATTTCCAACCATTGCCTCCAGACAGCAAAGGATATGGGACAGCAGAACTCCTCATTTCGCCAAGTGCTTTTCGAACGTTACGGAAGAAGGTACAGTATTACTAAAGTATACGCAGGTTATTTGTTGTTCTTTGAAGGTCGTATTTTGAAAGCAGGGGACCAAGTGTCATATTTGTCGTCCGCGGATAATACCGACGAGGAGAACGCGAGACGCGGTAAATATATAAATTTTATTTTTTAAAACGGCGTCGATGCTATGGGCATTTTTAAAGATCGTTGCGAAAAAATGGATCAAAGCAATCCGACGTTGGCTCATTCGACAGCGCCCATTGGCGGGTCCCCGCATGGCATCTCTTCAAACGGTGTCATATCGGCCTGCTTTAAAGCTCAACCTTTATTGACAATATCCATGCTCCGCGAGGCGGTCAATTCGAGCATGAAAAGTGGCAATGTTCAGGCGGAAATGACAAACTATGATATTGAGCAGTGCGCAATTGCTTTGGGCGCCGTACAGTTGCAGTCCAAAGAGAAAGAAGGCGGAGAAAAAATGTTTGCGGCTACGAAATTTGGCTCTTGGCCACACGTTCGCCTTTTAATTGTTGAAATGCTAAGGGATAAAGGTAAATTTACCTTTAATGTTTTCAAGAAAGCTTGTACCGCCAAATTTGCGGGCAACATGCCCGAAGACGCTGAGCTGCGCGAGCTCGTGCAGGTTGGTGGCAATATTTCGTCAGTAAATGTTACGTCAGCCTTTATACGCTTCCATTTGCAGGAATACTGTTGCTTAAGACGAGGTACCTACTACGTGAAAGAGGTATGATTGAAGAGCTTGTACGGAGAGTGGAAAAGTTTTTGGGAGAAAAAAAGATAAACTCCGCTCTCTCGCTTTGCTACCAAAAAAGGAAACGCTAGTTTTATACACCTTTACTAGTCGTTTCAATCGTTCTCTCCCACTTTGCCTATGCAGTTAAAAAATCTATTTCCCGTATACATCAGAGCGTAAGCTAACGCATTCTTACATGAACAGTTTGAATTAGTATGCCGACCAGAATGCGCTTGTAGTATGACAGGGTATCGAGCTGCTCTTGCCTAATTTGGAATAGCAAGTAAATTGTTCTTTTTTTAGACAGCGCTGCAGTAATAAATTATCAGTGCTAATTCAACGTATGATCAGAGGTGCCTTCGACAAAGTCATTCTGCGGAATGGCTCTTTGAATTTCTGACCATTCTTTCATTAATCAGTCGTTTTGTCATTTGCTAAAAAAAAATATACGAGATTTAAAAACACAAAATTCTAATGTGAACCTAAAAGTTTTCAAAACGTCGTTTTGGGACCCTTCCCAGCGCATTACCGTAACAGATAGAATGCAGGTATGTTTGCAAAAAGCGCTGGCCATCTTCTATTGCCTTTTGCCGGCAAGAACGCCGGTTATTTCGTTTGGGTCTTACCTACGCCTAAGCCGAAACATAAGCCTTATGACTGGGCTTACGCGTAGGCATTTTTCCAAAAAGCAACCTGCATTCTGTTGATTACGGTAGGCAGCTTGAAGTTTTAAAAACGAGTTAAGCCGAATTGGCCAAGTTTGACATCTCTAACAGACGGAAAGGACAAAAACGATTTTTTTTAGTGTTTTTGTCACTACTTTACGTACGTAACTTTTGAAAAAAAGAAATAAAATAGCGCAAAGGTTGCGTAGATTTTTTGCCGAAATAATTTACAACTAAGTGCCGATCTACTTGAAGAAAAAAGGCTTAAATTTAAACAGCTGTTGGGAAAAATAGGCGTTTTATAAATCTTAGCAGCGAAGAAATAAGTGCGGATTGCACCTTGCTGTTAATCATTGTCTACTGTACTCGCGTACGATCGCTTACAGAATAACAAACGTATTCGCTTCGCTTTATTTTAATATCAATAATTAATAACAAACTTTTTGATATTAAAATAAAGCGAAAGTAAATTCTCAGTTAGTACCATCGTGCTGCTAAGAGAATTAATTGTGTAAATTTAATACACTATTTCAATAGTTTAGAAGACAACGGGAAACACAAGTTGCCAACAAAATACTTCATTGAAAAAAATAATTTAAAGGCACGTATACAGCAAACTGCCCAATATCGTATTTTTATTCTCTTTCACAATTAAACATAAAAAAAGCTTATTCCCTGCTGTTTAGACAAAATTTTATTTAAGAGTTTTCAAGTACAGTTAAACTCAGCAAATGGACATGGCGCGAATCATTTAAATTCGCCTTGTTCAGCGCACTTTATCAACAAATGAAAAGTGATTCCGACTGCATTGAAACGTCAATTACCACTTTATCATACAATACTTGCATTAAGACTTCAATCATTATTAAACAACGCTATTTACTCCTAAAGCAGTAATTTTGTACTTGTCAATCATTAATGCCTACGGTAAATAAGGGAAGCCTGCTTGCACTTGTAAAGCGCTGCTTCAAGGCGGCCGCTCCGCTTGCAAACTTAGTTTTACAAAACACTACTTAAGCTAAAATAACCCTAAACATGCACAATATTATCGGTTTGGTATTTTTAATCTTTTTTTTAAATTTAGCGCGGTTTTTACGGCTGATCGTGGCCCACCGTTAAAGACGATTCAATTGTAGGCTGCTCAAAAAGGAAAAGTTGAAACAAGAGCACTTACGAAGACTTTGAATTCAACGTGCCTTCAAGTGCCTTTTTCTCGACGCTTGACCAACTCGCCGGCGTTTTTTTTCCAACTGGCGCGACAGCAACCAAGACAGGTAAGCCGACATCAAGAACAATGGCGAAAGGACCAAAAGAAGCATGAATATGGCGTTGCCGGGATTCTGAGACGCGTAAACTAGGAATGATTCAACGTTGGTCCTAATGTAGTCGTACGCGATCGCACTAAACCCGTTAGTCGCCATTTAGATTAACTTTGTTGTAGCAGGAATGTCGGAGAGCTTATTGATTCTCAGGTACGTTGATCAACGGGAAGAAATTTTACTTTTAATCCTACCGAACAAGGCGTAGCGTAATTGTTGCCAAATCGTTTTGCCTTTTGCAATCATCAGTGCTGCTTACATGTTGGGATGTTGCAGTTTTTCTTGCGCACATCCCAGCGGGGCAGTAAGTCTTTGCCTGAGCAGACTGCGTCTAGGAGCGCAGCTGGTCAAAAGTGGTCTCCATAAGGCGATATGACGCCGCAAACGCTTTCTCGAATTTTCTTCATTACTATCTTATTGTCTAACGGTGTTATGATAATAAAGCGAAAAAAATTTTCGTATCGTACACAACGATCGAGTCATTCAAGCAGAGCTCAAGGGGGTAACTGTTCCATTACGTAAGGCGCAGCTTACGGCTGGATGGAGTCCATTTTTTATTCAAAAACCGAACAATTGAATACTACAGTAATTCGATCGGACAGAGAGGAAAGAGCTGCGTTCAAATGACAATTACCTATTTGTCAATTCGTACGTGGAAAAATAGGTGGTACCTGCGCGCGGTGGTTTGGAGAAAAATTGCTCATTTTTGCATATATGCAAATTTGTAAGCATTTGATTGCGTTAACTGTTACCTCTTCGAAAATCCAAACAAACTTATTTTTTTAAAACGCCTTACAGACGTTGATGCGTGGTAAGCGTTATCTCACGTTGCTATTGTTGTTGTTGTATAAAACTTTCTGAGCGTTTACCTTGATGTATTTATTTTAAGGATCGTTCAAACCGCGCGCAACAGCTCACCAGTCCGCAGCGCCAAGCGCCGAAAGGCAAGTTCCTATTGGGGCTGAATAAGCAGCCCAAATTAGGAGCGGCTTTCGTTGGACTTCCTCCCGTTGCGCCGCAAGTGGCGTGCGGACAACAACAACTCCGTTGGCTCAATAACGCGCGATGAGCTAATTAAATAATAATTCAAAAATTAATATTTGAACTATAATTGCACCTGCATTTTTTGCCGGTCATTTTTTAAAAACTTAATCATCTGCCAATCGGATGATGTTGTAAAAAACGCTTGCAGCAGCTATCAATGACCATAGAGGCTTGAGGAGTAGACGCAAGATGAGCTTGTAATTAAAAGTTAGCTTATCGGAATGTGTGTACGCATAGCTGACGTCCATTGAGCATGATCAAGTCATTGGCTGTCTCCACCTAGCCAACTGGTGCGCTACGACGACGACGACGACGAGGACATTGATCGCCTTTGGAACATTAGTTGACCAAAATTTCGTTAGCATATTGTCTCAGTCAATCGACGTGTAGGTGACCTGAAATTGATAGTTGCTTTCCTGCTCCTTTCCTTGTTAGTTTCACGCAAGAAGCTTTTGCATCAACAATGGACTCCGAAAAAGGAAAACATGGAAATGTTGACCAATCGCGCATCGAACCGTCCTCCGTCTGCAACTGGAGACGAAAATCCGACGTAGGTTTGCATGCAGTCGCTCGCGCGCCCTCCTTCGTCGGTGTTGCCGACTGTTGGTTGTTTTTTTTTCAAAAGTTTCAAATAGCCTTCCGACCTCTCCTTAGCCGGACAAATTGTACGCGAATGGCTATAACGTTTAGCGAAATTGCCAGCCAAATTTCTTCTTCTTCTTCTTCTCCTCGGTGGACTATCGCGCGTATAATCGGCTTCTTCTTCGTCTAGCTTTCTCGCGAGACGCAATGCTTCAAATAGTCTCTCGGGTGTGGCATTGTGCCGTTAAGTCTAAACTGTTGCCCTTGCGCGCTTGCAATTTCAATATTTTCGCCAACTGCTGCTGCCGCTACTACGAGAGCGGTAATTATGCCACCAAGTTGGCAGAGTATACACCATTCGCGCGCGCATTGGCCAATGGTGCGCGCATTAAATTACATTTGTTTATCCCGTTCGACTTGAGCGCAACTAATAAAACGCTATCGGCTGATGTTTTCAAAGTTGCATAACAAAATGTTTGCATTGCAGACAATGCAAGACACCTCTAATAGCCTCTAACCTGTTGTCGCTGTTGACTTGTTTAGATTCCAAGAACAGTGTGGGCGCGTGGAACTATAATGACAGATAAACAATGGCATAACGTCACCCACAACGGTTGTGGGGCAGAGAGAGAAAGAAAGAGAAGGTTCATTATTCTAAACGGTTTACTATAAAGCTTTGAACGTACTGAAGGTTTGATGCGCTACGGGATTTAACCTGTAAGTTTATAATAAGCCTTCAAAAGTAGTCGTCCATTTTTTATCGATCTGCCCAGCACATAAAGCCCATTTTCAAACTTATATATCCAACGTGGAATAGCGTACATCTCGGTCCTACGAGACGTTCTTTAGGGCATAGGCTAACACGTGATACCTTACAGTATTTAAACGTTAGCAAATGAAGAGTTTGGAAGACTTGCCGCCCTCAGCCTTTTGCCTTAAGGGCTAATGGTATATATACGCGTGGTGTAGTCGAATTGGCATTCTAAATGTTGTACTTACGAAACTGGCCGTCTTGGTGGGTTGAAAGACGCATGTATATACAGAGTATATAGCTCTTTTGCCGACTTAATTCGAATAGCGTATACTTCATTTTTCTCGTCCGTCCTTGTCTTGTGCTCATCGACCAAAAGAGGTGACAAATTGCTAGTCCCACCTAGGGACCTGATTTCCCGCCTCCAGCTGAAATGATTTTGCACCGCGCGTCTGGGAGAACGTCAACAACATCATCATCATCATCATCTCGGACTTATTGCATTGCTGAGGATCGCTTTTGCCGGTTTAACGTGCGTACAATGAAAGGAGGGGTGAACGCCTTAAATATTAATACTCGTTTTAAGAGTGCGCATCCCGCGCTGGCGCTTTGAACGAAGTTAAGCGCAATGAATATACGGCGTGACGAATTGGCGCTGCAAGGGAAAGGATGCTTCGAAGCGCCATTGAATTGAGGAGGTACTTCGTAACGAAGTTGAATCGACTTCCTGCTTGGTGAAAAGTTTTCATTTCCCTTCGACAGCGTCCTATATACGAATCAAGTTAGGAAGTTGCTACTGCCGCCGGCAAGCCCATAACCGTTTGTCGGAATAGGTAGTAGCATTTTGATCGGTTGGATGTTGGAAGGCGGAAGGGTAATTTTCCAACCTTACGCTATACGAAATGGAAACCTGCTTGCGTTGTCGTCGCTCGATTTCGCGCTTACCCAACAAAATCTGCTCAGTCACCCGGACGCAAACTCGTTTATCATCGCCTATGTCCCGGTGCGAGCATTTGTCAGTTCTTCGCTCAGCCGGAGAAGGGTACGTGTCAAGAAAATCTGATAGGCAGCAAATAGTAGCTCCGTATAGATCAATATGTCAACAAGATGCCGCTTTCATGTGCTGCGACACCGCAGCCAAAGCTTAACATCTAATTGGCTTTTCTTGGATAAAGCAGAACGCTTAAGTTGTTCGAATGGATTATTTCCCTCCTTCAACGGATGATTACAATGCGTAAACGCAAGTTCAACCAACAATGGACGTTAGTAGTTGTTCAGGTGTTGAAAATTTTGGATTGGCCACACGTCTGTCTCTATAAAAGCCAACTTGGTGGCAACAGCAGCAGTTTCCCGCCGCGAGAAGCGGATGAACAAGTGATTCCCAGAGCTGACCGGAAAACGACGGCAATCGAGCGCCGCGTTCCGTCAAGCGCAGCTGGTGGCTGTCAGCCGTCGTATGACCACTACGGCGGAGACGAACCAGCTGCTATAACTCTAACTGATTCCAAAGAGCTCGGAAGAACAAGCGCATACATAGTGGAGCAAAAGAACAAATTTGACACGCAGCCTCGCTCTTAGGAGCCTCAATCAAGGCGCTCCTATCATTTCTATCCTTATCTCGCCAAAAGGCTCCAACATTTCTTATGAACCCTCATAATGGTACGCCTTTGATCCTTCATACTATCTCTCTCTCTCTCTCTTTCTTTCTGTATGCGTGTATGTGCTTATAACGTAGAAACATTGTTGTGTACTACTAATATCTCGTGTACGTCAAGCATCCTTTCCCATCTTAAGGTGGTAAAGTTCGCTATGGACATAAAGGACGTAACCCTTTAAGAAGGATGCATTAAACTAGAGGGATTACGCCAAGGAGACGATTAAGACAATGGTAGTTCGGGATATGCTTTGCTTAATAGCTGCTACGTTGAGGGGCACTCCTTCCTATACCCATTAAACGAATAGCTGTTCGAAGAATGAAGGCTTTATCACTTTTGCTGCTAACAACGATTTAGGCTCGCCTTTTCGTCGAAATATCGCAGCCTTATTTTTTCCTCCTAATAAAAGCTAAAGCAATAACGGATATCCTTTAATGAGCTTACGATATTCCGTCTCACAACAAATAAATAAAGATAATTGTTTTTTTTAAATTCAGACTTACTTCTTACAACTTCATATACTAATATATATTTTCTGTTGAGGACAGGGCTTGTCATTGTCCGAGTCATCCAAGTTTTAATAAGCTTACGCTTAGCCGTAAGGGGCGCGCGAGGGAAGGAGCCAAAGGTCTTCCTTTTTTTACCCGCGACAAATGGGCAACAATTTCTTTCAGTAAGTTCCGCATTTTTCCACTTTTCCATTGCTCCTAATTTTTCCCTGACAAATAGGTCGCCCGCTCGCCAGCTGACGCGACATTACGCTGCAGTTGGAAAAATTTTCATGAATAGGCAAAATCGTGCCGCACCGCTTCCTTAGGCGGGCGGAAAAATTAAATATATCGTCATTTTACTCGTTAGCTGCTAGCCAAGATTTTTAAAAAATTTCAAAAGGTCAACTTGGGCCTATATACGCGCGCTCGTTGTAAAGCTGACATGCTCGGAGTCGTAATGTCGAATATGGGAGGTTACGAAGTTTACAATAATACTTTGCCCCTTACGGTTTGTCTCCCTTTGATTAGCGAGCTCATTGTTTGCCATATGGCTTTAAAATATTCATCTTCGCCGCACGATCGCCGGTCGATATCTTATTAACCAGCGAAGAACAGTTTTCATGCGTTCGCAAATTGGCGGCCGATTGCGTTCGGCAAACCGAGAAGGTGTTTGCATATTTTATGACGAAAATCCACCGGCAACAAAAGCGTCACTTTGACGGTTCCAATATGCTCCAGGCTGCCGAGGAACTATTAATACATTTTACGCGGCATACGGGCAGCAAACAAGCGTAGCCTGGAAAAGTAATTCCCGCGCGCGCGCGCGTCTTGGAATTATTTGCTCATAGTTTAATTAAAACCGACGCGCCTTTCTTGGAAGCACTCTCTCTTCTCCTCTTCCGCAATACTTGACTCCTTCCCGCGCTTAATATTAATGCGCCAAGTCGGCTTGCGCGCCACATTATAGGAAAGTAGAATCTGCCGCCATCTTGGATAGCGGCTAGAAATTGTTGAAAAATACTTTCTCTTTTCAAGTAAACGTTTAGCAAGTTGGTGTCATGCGGATATCTAAATTTGGCGGATTGCACCTTTTGGAGCTATAAATAGAATGTTTATGAGTTGGTTGAGCGAATAGCGGTGGGTTGCCCAGCAAACAGCTTTTCCAGTTGTACGGGAGCGGTCATAATTGACAGCCGTCTGGCGCTCATATGTTCTGACCCCGCCTTCAAATATCCCGGTGGAAAAGTGGCTCGAAACTGGTTCCAGTCGTTTTATAGCATCAAGCAGTTCGCTCGAGCGTTCAAAATTCCAGCTTTCATGCAAATAGGCCAATTTGTGACACCTGGCTGGCCGGAAAGTTTTCTATAAACCAATTCCATCGCGTAAAGTTGAGCAGCAGATGGCGACTTGCAAGTGCCAAACGTTTTGGTCGTAGAACGCTGTCCAGAAGTAGCGGGGATTACCTTAGACAAGTTTTCGAACAGCCGGCTGGCCCACGTTGTTATCATCTCGCATTATTTGGTCGAGCACTTGTTGATTCACAAAGCTTGGACAGGTGCACATAAACTCGCGCTGTCTTAAAATATTGTGGCCACTTTTTTACCAGAAACCTCTTCACTTTAAGTATACACATTCCATGATTGTACGTAGAGTGAATAGCTGTAAATGTTTTTCGCTTATGCCTATAAAAAAAAGCGGCATCCTCGTCGAAGGTCAAATGAATAGCTGATGCATGGGGCTATCCGTCCTTTCGTCTTCCCGCCTTCGCTGGTGGGACGACTATTCAGCCGGACGTCATCTCTATTCGTTGGGTTTTTTCATTGATCACCAAATGGTGAGCTAGCCTTAGCTTTAAGCCATAATATATGCTAGCAATGCTTCCTGCTAACTTTTCCGCTGTTGTATATGTTGCTTGCCCATTTCGCGTACACATCCATTCGACAAAAAACCAGTAAATGCTTTCTCGCATTTTGTTTGCTCATGGGAGGTCCTCAAATTCTGCGCATTTTTGTGCAGCATTGTCATGCCAGTTCGACTAGTAGTTAGTTTGTTTAGGTGCCGTCTGCTGCTGCTGCGGGTAGTGTAACGAATTAAGGGCAACCAACCGGAATATGAGAAAAACCCTGCGTAATATATTCCAAGTCGAAAAGTCTTCTTTTTTCAAAAGTGCAAATTTCGACCGCCCATCTTGTCTGGGCGCCCAACGGCTAACATGGAGATTTGGCATGTCGCGCCGTCCGCTATAGTTTGCAGTTATTTTTTGCCACTGCCACATGCCTCTCCCGATAGGCCATTAGTGCGAGCAATTACGACCGCTTATTGACGCAACAAGCAGCCTTTGCTGTACCACGGACGGCTACATGTCGTTCAATATTCCTCGTTGAGGCAGTCGGTCTTTCAGCTACAGAATTTATGCCCAATTGTCCGCAGCAATCCAATTGTTGTTCCAAAAGAGCGCCCATGGACGATCATGCCGACAAGAAGTTGCCCCACGAAGTGAGATCAATTCCATTTTCTTACTGACAACCGGCTGTAGCGTGGGAGGTTTTCCCCCAAACGGTATCTTTCTCCTTATTCGTCTCTTGAGAAAAACCCATCAAGTTAATGCCAAGGGACGGCTGCTGTTTGCAAACCGTCCCTTGGCAGCGACCACATTTTGTATACAATCGACAGGCCAACGAAACGCGGTCGAAAACAAATCCCGCCTGTAGTGTAGCGTGTAAAATTAAAAACAAAAAAGGCTTCCACTAATTATCCAAAGCGGCAAGAAGCTGTTTCAAGTTGCGGCCCACCTAAAAAGTCCACCTACATTAAGAAGTTGACTTTTAAAGTATGATCGAAACCGCGAAACGTTTATACTTAAGTAAAATGGGTAAAAGGCCTCGCGTTTATGGGACTTCGCCATTTACGACTGGCCTTCGCGCACATACAGTTTCGGACGTTTGACAAGCCATTAATCATCAAAGCGGGGTGCGGCTAGAGGGCGCTCTAAACAAATGCGAGTCCGTTACTGAGCAGCCGCCTACAATACGACGCGCGCACCCATTGTCACGCGCCATGCCAGTATGGGTCCGTCATCTTTCTCTCAAACCGGAAGCTATCGAATAGATCAACGCGTTTGAAAAATTTCGTCCTGTTTGACGACTGTAATTAGGGTCAACCGCTTTGTAAACCAAATATGTTTGTGCAACGGCGAAGACGAAAATCCGTGTATACACCCTCTCTCTCTCTCATTGTCTGCCAGTTGCCGCGGGCGAAACTTTACAGGCTGCGTCGATTGCTCGAGGAGTCCATGTGTGGCATTTGTTAATATTACCCTAATCGGAGAATTCGGCTTGGCGGAAGCAAACGGCAGCAGGAGCATCCGAGATGGTGGAACAGACTTCTCTACCGTCTTCGCATGGGGTAAAAGGCGGAAAAAAGTTGATCTGCCCATTCCGACACGTCCGTACGACCCTGTGAGCAAATGGTTCGACGCGCTTTCAAGATTCCATCCATCAGTAAATTTAAGGGGGCGCCACTTTTGGGCGGTCGTCGTCTTGACTGATGAGAGGTTTGGTTGAAAAATGAAAATTCAACTTTTTGCCTTTAAGGTGGAACGTTTCGGACTTGCCGACGAGCAAATTGCCGAATTTCAAGAGGCTTTCAATCTTTTCGACAAAGATGGCGATGGCAAAATCACTTCGCAAGAACTCGGCGTTGTTATGCGCTCGCTTGGACAGCGTCCAACCGAGTCTGAACTTCGGGATATGGTCAACGAAGTGGACGAAGATGGTTCGTTTTCAACCTCTCTGTTAACTAACTGCCCGCCCACTCTATAAATGCACTTTTAAAGGAAACGGTACCATAGAATTCGATGAGTTTTTGCAAATGATGTCGCGCAAGATGAAAGACTCCGATTCGGAACAAGAACTGAGGGAAGCCTTTCAAGTAAGCACAAAAGCCGTTCAAAACTTAAAATTCTTCCGTAGGCATATAGGCTAAGTGAAAACATGAATTTCGACGACACTATAGCAGTGCCAGTCGGAAGAAGTTACGGCCAACTTGTTGCGCAATTTATCATTGTTATTTAACCTCATTTGTTGATTGGGCAACCCGAAACGCGTTTGGCCGCTTTGAAACGAAGCAGCTGCGGCCGCTACATTTTCCTATCTTTTACAGGTTTTCGACAAGGACAAAGATGGCTTCATATCCGCTTCCGAACTTCACTACGTCATGACCAATCTTGGAGAAAAATTAACGGACGAAGAAGTTCAGGAAATGATCAGAGAGGCTGACCTGGACGGCGACGGTTTGGTAAACTACAACGGTACGTCAAACAGACTTTTCGCAAACGATGAGAACAAGTGTTATGCCCAACTGATAAACAGAGTCATTAATCGCCTATTGCTGCTTCAACTATTGATAGGGGCTGATGAAAAATAATAATAATAATTCAAAGTCATCGAGACAGCCGGCTGTCTGCTGACGTTGCAGAGGGCGCCACTGGCTTAACAGCTTGAGGATGTTTGCCATTCGAACCGCCAAGGTAGAGAAGCGAAGCGGGTATGCTTACTTCAGGAAACGCTGAACATTGGAAATTATATTTTGCGCCCCACTTTGTTGGAAGTTTTACATTTCATTTTCGGATAGTTACGGGGACGCTTAGCAAGCTTCCCTTCGTGCCAAAGTCTTCCAAAAATGGCACTGCGCCTTTCTACTGACTATTCTTTTCGCTGAATGAAGGCTGCAATGGCGACCTGATATAGGCGAAATGATGCTCACTAATAAGCAGCTCATTTAAGCGCCAATAAGAGACGTAGCAGTTAGGCAACGCAGCTGTTTCAAATAAAGTGATTTACATAGTTTCCTTTGGGCGGTTTTGATGCTTTTGCTTCTTTTTAGTTCTTGACAAGTTGCAAGGGCGGATTGATAGAACACTTGTCATTAGTGTTTTCCTACAGAACGAATTCCCAAAGGGAAATCGTTTCGTCAACAATTCTTCCCTGAACAGCTTACGCTCATAGGAATTATGCATGCATATATATATATATGCGTGCATAGTTCGTATGAGCGTAAGGTGTTCTACACAAAGTATACAACATTAAAATAATACAGGCACTTCATGTTTTGCCTAAAAACGCTACCTATTCTGCAGAATGCCAGTATTTCATACATATATACTTGTGTTGTATACTTTGTGTAGGCATTATAGAAAATGCTAAATAATATTTTGGCAAAGCGCGAATCACGTCTTGGGCAGTGAAGAATTTTGAGGTCCTGTCACCTGTGAACCCTCAATCCCACGGTGGCGACACCTATGGGACAAATTGTGCTGTTTTCTCGCTACATTGTGGTTGTATTGTCCGTATATTTTGGCTTAGGCTTAGGCAGAAAACAATATCCGGCAGTGTTCTATGATCAAAAAATATCCTAGATTCTTATATCCTTGTCGGCTTTCCTGTTCCACCTTAGCCTAAGCCTAAGTCAAAGCTGAAATATAAGGAAAGTATAAGCGGGAAAGCAGCGAAAAAACAAAGCATTTTGTCCCGACCCTTAGGTGTCGCCACTAGTAGGCTCGCAGAGGCATAGGCGAAAAGTAGCGATTTAATATTTTGTTTCTTTTGCGATAAATGCGCAATATAGAACGCCCTAGGAAATGTGCAAAACATTATGTTTCGTACATTGCCTAAAGGTTTTGCGCATTCTGAAAAATGGCAAATAATATCACACTTTGGAAGTAGAGACCATTATGGGCGTGTCACCCACGCCCCCGCAAGTCTACAATGGCGACACCTACGGGCCAAAGTGTGCTTTTTTTCGCTACGATGTGACTAAGCTGACCTTGTATTTTGGCTTAGGCTTTGACTAGGGCAGAACACAACAATCGACCAGGTTCCACGACCAAAGCATCCGATATTTTTCGCATCCTTCTCAGCCATCCTGCTCCGCCCTAGCCTAAGCCTAAGCTAAAGTGCAGGGAAAGTATAGTCGGAAAAGAAGCGAGAAAACAACCTATTTTGTCCTGTAGGTGTCGCCACTGTAGACTTGCGGGTGCATAGACGAAAAGAGTCGATTTAATATTTCGTTGGTTTCCTATTAGACAATGTATAACTAGTAGCCCACATATTCTGCACAATGATCAATTTCATACACTGGTTGTAACACACACATGGAAGCACCCTAGATGAAGACAAAACCTAAGATTAATAGGCAAATGCTCCAAAAAAGGAAACGTATTGGATAGACAAAAATGGAAGAGCATTGTCGTAGCAATGACTGGATTAATGCGGAAAAAAATTTACATACTAAAAACAACATCAATAACGAAGTTTCGTGAGAGCCTCGAAAGAAAAGCCCTACTTCCAACATACGCGTTTACTAATACCTTAAACTATTGGAAAGTAATCTTAGCAGTCGTTTAACAACAAGTTTTGCAAGGCCGTATAAAGCAAGTCTTATTTTTTAGAGTTTGTCAAAATGATGACCGCAAAGTGACGAAAATTCGCCGGTCGATCTAACGCGCAAACGGTTGAAGCGGTGAAAGTTCGATACAAAGTAATTGTATACCTTTTTTGGTCAATTTTCTCGCTTTTACTTGTGCAAATTACGTTCTCGTCTTGTGCTATTCACTTGTTTGCTTGCTGTCAACAAGTCGAACCGGTTTTTCTTAATATTTTTTAGTTAAACCTTTCTGTCGTACCGCTGGTAAAGCGCCATCTGCCCTTCTGTATAACTGCTCGGCTCCTCTATGAGCTTCATGCCGACCTATACTATGTAAAGCGTTAAGTCGACGACAATTCAAGCCTTTGCGTTCTTTCACTGCGCCATTGCTACAAACAGTAAGGGGCTCAGCGTTGTTTTCTTACTGTACTGCTAGTTAAGGTGAATTTGAAAACATATGGGATCATGAGTAAAGCGCATTTTTTTTCTTCTGTAAAATCACTAAAGGGCACAAGTAAACCACACACGTCGTCACGACTTCTTAATACCTATGGTAAATTAGAAAATATCTTCCACATTACAACGATGGGTCGGTGTAGGAGAAAAAAAGATAAGGCTGCTGACAAAAGCTTAAAAACGGATGACGCTTAGCTACAAAAATGTAGGCTAAAAATGAAGACGATCAATTAAAACTAATAATAATAATAAAGTTAAGTGTAAAAATGTTGGCCTTGTAAAAAAGTACAGTCTTTCATGAGTAAGCATCAACTGAGCAAATTAGGCGAACAGCCTTTAGATAAAAAAGAAAAAAGTGACCTCGGTTTAAAACGTTGCGTAAATTTTATGCTTGAACTTTAAGGAATTTTCTTATATCTCCTCGGCACGGTGCAGAAGTTGTTCTTAGTATATGCAAGAGGATACGTCTGACCGTTTGGATCATTTGTCTTTTCCAGAGCGTCTATCCATTGGTCCATTTGTCGCTTCTCCTCCGTTGCAAACGCTATTTCGGACCTTTTGCCGGAATGATCCTTCTCCAGTACGCAAAAGAATACGTACTTTAAAGAGCAGAAAAAACCATTGTGCGATTTCGATAACTGAAACAACAAAGTTGGGAGAGATAATAAAAGCAAAAACTAAGCTTAGAAAAAGTCTACCGGAATAAAGCAGCTTTGGGCAGAGGAGACGGTTACAAATTTTCGTTCGCAATAACCCTTGACAACAAACTGTCCGTGATCCGTAGCCTTCGTGATCATCAGCATATCGGAGAAAAGAAACAAAACGCAATTGGTCCAGCCGAAGCGTCCTCCAATATATTTAATACGTTAAGGCAAATGGACAGCGCATGGGATTAATGTACCTGAAGGTCTGTTAAGCGTGTAAAGCATATGGAATGAATCTTTCATGAGGAAGCATCGCTTTTCTGACACCAACGGAAAGCGCCTTGGCGATGAGCTTTTGTAGGTAAGCGAATTTTCAAGTTCAAGCAGCTCTTCCATCCGCTCAAAACATTTGATCGTCTGATCGCATTTACTAACCATTCTGTTCGCCACTTCTTGAGCTTTTCTTACCTAAGAAAGCACGTCTAGAAACAATTCGTCGGAATGGGCGCACACCCATAGATCCACAATATGCATTAAGTAATTCTTCTCCTATCATCCCCAAATAACGACTAGTATCAGGTTAGGGCTAAAATCCCGAAAATCCGAATCCCGAACAGGTCGATATTGTACTGTAAAGTCAGGCTTTGTGGCAATTCGGTATTGGCACCTTCTAGACAAGGAACCTACCTGAGTAGAGGCGTTATTATATTGGTCTTGTTTTTCTAGATTAATAACTTCGAACTATATACTGTTAGCCAATATTTTTTGTACGTTTTCAGAATTTTCTTTAATGCTTTTGATACGTGTTCGGGATTTCGACCTATTCGGGATTGTAGGAAGAATGGTAACTAAAGCGTTCACAATCTGTTACACAGAGTTCTTACACTAAAATATATAACTTATAACATCAATACGGTTTTCTACAAACGTTTCATTGCTTATATATATATAGCATTGCTTATATATATAAGCATTGCTTATATATATATATATATATATATATATATATATATATATATATATATATATATATATATATATATATAAGGCTTCAGTAAGGGCTTATATAGGGCTTAGGCTTAGATGAGAGCAGAAAAGAATGCCCGGAATGCTTGACAGTAAGCGCAAAACAGTATGGCCACATACTCGGGATGCGCACCAAACTGACGACTGACGACCGTCTGATTAAGCAAAAATTTGTTTGGAAAAAAAGATTTCCCACTTTAAAATGCGATACGTATTATGAAGCTGTCAGTGCCTCTCTTAACCATTTCGTATTCCCTGCTACTGACGGGATTAGAATAATTCCGAAAATTTTATGCTTCCAAATAAGTATCCTTTCTTATAGAATTTATTGTTGTCATAAAAAACATAATAAAATAAATAAATAATAGCACAGACGACTTACTGAGTCTATTCTGCGATCTTTTTCGTCAAGATCTCTCAATACAGCGTCAATCATTAAAGGATATCTGGTTACACGCTGCATTGGTTGCATCAAAAAGCTGCTAAGCGATTGGTTTTGCAGTTCCTCTGTTTTTTCAATGCATTTGATAGCTTTGCAAAATTCTTGCTTCCTCTCTCTGCAAACAATAAGAAACCAATAAAATGTAGTAACAAAAAAAACAAACAACGTCTTTGCATCGTCATAAAATGCAAGCAAGCCCACGGAGCTATTTTTCAATTTCCCGCTTCTTTACTCTAACCTATTTTGCATAATTGACGAACAGCAAACAGTTTAGAAAAATTTGCTAAATTCAACAGCGCATTGCAAAAGCGATACACACTTTTTGAAAATTTTGCGAGAAAATACTCGCTTAGCGCTGTACCCAAAAACGGGAAAAACTTTCTTCCATTCATTGATATTGTCGCTCTGCTGTTTAACGTGAAAGTTTTTACGAATTTCTGCTGGAACATTTTAGTGCATTTACACAAAGCCGTTATAGTACTTGTCCTACGAGTCGGCACATTTTCATCATGCACAAACTGTTCACTTCCTTCTCGTCATCTTGTGTCGAATAATAAGTAATTTTTTAAAAATTATTCTTCCCCATAAGGAAGTATGCTTAATGTAAATTATGAAATTATTTTCTCATAAAAAGCCAAACTTTATAAAATGATGGAAAAAGCACTTTTTTGAGTAAATAAATCTGGCCACAACAGAAAGCTTTGCTATTGATCATATCGAAGGAGTTAAGAAGTAGAGAGCTTAGAAAAACTGTTAATTAACTTTTTTTTTAACCACACAACGTAGAGCCCAGTGCTTACATGCAGGCTGTACCCCTACCTCAGATTTCGCAAAGTTTTTTGTTGATAACTTAAGCTTGAGCAGTAGTTCACGTAAGTGGACTCCTGCTGAGCCAGATGGTCGGCAAGGATTTCAAAAATTTCGTCCAGCATTATACAATTCTTCACGCTAAGAAAAAGCGCGTTCAAAAGCCTAAATAAGCAATGGCCAAGTCCAAGCGGGCGGCAAAGTATGTTGAACGACGTCGTACCGTCTGCTGCCCTTTCGGACTTCCAAAATTGTACTGAACAAATTTTTTCTTTCCACGAACGATACGACGCTTCCTTGACCAACGTAGCCGGAAAGCTTTGTTGACTCCATGAAATGTTTGACCAACAAGTCAAGCGAGCGCACGTACGTTGCTTCGCTGCTGACAATTTCGAAAATCTTTTCTTGCACTTGAATACTATTCGGATCCATCGTTTCCAAAATGCCCAGTTTGACCGTCTGCCAAGTAGCTATAATTGTACGCGCGACCTTAAAGCTCCGCTCAACGTTACGTCTTTCAATGTGGACCAAAGAGCTCGATCGCTTCCGTATTTGCACGTGAATATTGATGACAAGTCGTTGACGACACCTTCGGAAAATGTTTGATTCCGCTTTAATGGGACTCTTTTCCAGCTACAATAAAATCTCAAGTTAATAAAGGTACTTCTCCTTAAGCTTTACCGCCACTGATTAGCACTGCAATGCTAAGTGCCAAAGGATATCACCAATCTCATATGGCTATGGTAGATATCGCGCCTACGTAATTAGTATGCAATGGCATTACGTTACCTCGGAGTTTCAGAGGTGCCAAATGATCTTGCCGATCGATTCTGCCTCTTGGGACCGCAAGGCTTTAAATTTTTTTCAGGCGATTTACGCTTTTTGCCATTCGACCCATTGGCGCCAGGCGTTTCTTGATCACCTGACAACGAGGAAAATATGCTGCTCTGACCAGTGTTGTCTGTTTCTGTCTGAAAACGTTAATGCACAAAATAACAATTGAAACCGCGAATAGCTATATATATACACAAAAATTCCATACAAGGAAAGTAAGAGCCTTGCATTTTAGGTCGCAAAATGAACACAAAGCTGTATAAGCCTTGGGCGCCCACCTACCTCGTTTGTTAACTCTTCTTCGGCTATCTTAAAAATTTGCATACAAGGTTCTTCCTTTGTCGTACTGTTTTCAACAAAAGTTTCAGGAGAGCTTCCCAGGTCGCTCCTGTTGTCACTACGTGTTAATAAAGGAAACGATGCGGTGTGTTCCAGGGTAGCGTCTACAGAAGAAGTGAAATGGAGTTGATTCCGCTGTCTTGTTCGTACTGAACATGTTTTCTGTTCGTCTGCCTCTGCTCGAGGCAAATCAAAAAGCGAAACGCATGATCTTCGCCTACGCGTCACGTCATTTTCCCCTTTGACGTGCTTTTCAAAGCTGCGTATTCGAAGCGCGTTGAACTTCTTTCCTAGTTCGCTAACATTCTGGCAAAGCTTCTGAGAGGTGTGATGCAATGGGATATTACGGTAACGGCTCAGGCCGTATTTTCTCAACGGCGCAACGCTGCTTTCCAAATCCTCGCTTGGACGGATTATGCAAGCGGTACTTTGAAATGCACTACCGTTTCTAAAACCCAAATATGAAGTTGTGAACATTGAGTCAAAAAGCGCACGTGGTCGTCTCACCTTACCGAACAGTTCCATCCCGGAACGAGAGACAGCCTTCTCTTATTATACAGCCACTGCCGCTTTTCCGATTGCCACGCAGCGTTTTCACAGCCATTGACGCTTACGTCGGTATCTACCTATACTTTAGAAATTATAATGAACTTAACTTGCGTCTCGTTTATGAAAACAAAGCGAGAAAGCATATGCTCATTTATCTGTCCGTCACGTTGATATTTGTAAATACATTGCAGTCAACGCACGTCGCTTGATTTCTGCTATTGTATTAATATTCGACTACAGTTCAGTACAGTACAGTATAACATCAATTATGCGAAGCAAAAAAAATCAGAAAACTTTATAATTTTAAAAAAAACTAAAAAACATTGCTCCTTTTATACACAACTTGCAAGTCTATCATTTTCTGAAGAAAAACTCGTCTTGTTTTTCTTTGCAACTTTTTTTGTTATGAACGCTCCTCTTAGTTATCACTCGCCTAAAGCGTCCAAATTTAAATTGCTTTTCAATATACACGTTGATATCTCGGTTGCTTAATTTATTATTTCTTGCCCGATAACATTGTTTAAACATTCAGCTACACCTATGTAATAAGTTCAAAGCGCCATTATGGTGACATGCCTAAAAGACTTGCTAGAAAAGCTGAACCATTTAAATCGCATTAGGTAATATACTGTCGCATACGTGACGTAGCGGCTAGAAAGCGTAGAAGCGTCTTGGAACAAACGCCCACAAATTTTTTTTTTAAAACGTGATTTGTTGTTGCGATCCTAATGCTCATATGGCAAGCAGCTGTTGTACGCGTGCAATTGAAATCGAAAAGCAAAAGTTCAAACATTCGACAACTAAGATAAGCAGATTTAAAAAGACAAAACACAAAGTCCAATGATCGAACTTTTTCGTTAACTGAACTGTTGCTGCGCAAGCGTAGATCAAATAATTTAGGTTTTACTATAGTTGGAAAAGATTTTTCAATACTGAATCCCGAAATTTAGCTGCTGCTTTAAGTTTTCGTAACCAGTGATAATTATGCTTTCGCAATGCTTACTTTTGCTTAGAAATAATGTACTTAGAAGGAATTGAGAAGATAACTTATAGCTACTTACTGGCTGCATCAGCTTTGATCTTCCTGTTGAGTGAAAAGACTTGTGGCTCGTCTCTTTCTGCATTCCATAATTCTCTCTATGCATCAGTTCAGCCAGGTTGAGTTCAGGCTCTAAAATAGCTATCAGCAGAGAAGCGGCAACACGAATCGAAAATTTCCTACTTCAAAAAAATTGCCTTTAAAGGAAGTCATTTGAAAGTTAAGAAAGCTAGCATTACAGTGTTTATTCGGAGCGAAAAGATGCAACAAACTTTCAACTTTCAAATTCGTTAAGTAAGAAAGTGAAACACTTTCGAAAATGCAAATAACCCTATTGAATTAAGGAAACGTAGCTGTCATTACGTTCATCAAAGCAGCGTACCTTCGTTTATGAATGAAAGCTTGCTTCGGAATACTAGCTGGCTAATCATGGCACAATTGCTGTAAGGCTGCTTACTTTGAAGATAATCTTTCCAAACGTTATCTTGCAACTCTGATCATCCGTTGCTGACACATTTATGCAAATAATTGCGCCTCGTAGTTTAGATTATGAATAGCACGCACAACGCTTTTAGCGCAAAGGCGGAGAAAGGAAATGGGAATGCTCTGCAGCTAACGGCTCGCCAAAAGAACGGCTTTATCAGGCGCTAGTAAAACTTTTATAAAAATTGGAAATTTCGTATTGGCAAAATCGCTAAACGCTATCATCTTTAGCGTTAGGTTCAACGCTGAAGATGAGGCCAGTTGCATACCGAAAGGCTTCTCTTCTTTTTCCGCAATTATTAAAAACAGATTTTGCGAAAAAATTTTGAAAACCTTTCTTCACCCTATTGACATACACAAACTTTATGACGCGCAATGGAACTGCCAATAGCAGACATGGACTATAGAAGCAAATTCAGTTTTTACATCGATAAATATGGTAAATATTTTCACATGAGCGTATAGCCTACCTATTGAAAGTCCACACATCGTTGAAGCCGCAAAATCGAAGGTCATACTGAGTTTGCTGTTCATTGCTGGCAAAAGTGACCACGCCTATGGATTCCATACGCTGGCTTGAGCCCAAAGCTATCCCTGCGCATGGAGGCTTAAATTTCTGACGATGAATACACAATGACAAAAGCACCTGACTATTCGTACTTTGAGGACGCCTGCCGCCTGCCGCAAGCTGTATCCATTAGTTGGCCAAGTGAAAAACTTTCCCTCCGAGAGGCTTTATGCCCTCGAATGCCACGCGAAATCGTGCCAAACCATTTGGGTGGTAACGCGCGGGAAACAATTCAAAGCTTAAGCGAAAGACAAGCGCCAGTCAGCCCAACTGTGAAGGCTCAAAATGGTTAGCTTACTGGAATAAACTTCGACCCGTTGTGGAGTGACTTACGTCTTCATTTATACTATTAGATTTCGCTACGTTTCGCGGGTTTGAAAATGGTCGATGTGGAGGGCAAAACAGGTTGCACACTACGGAAAATAAACTATACCTTACGCGCAACTTGACGCTGCCGTAACTAATTACGAAAATAAAGGATTACGGTTGAGTTCATTTAACGTATTAGCAAACGCTTAAGAAATCTGGCGCAGTATGCGATGCCGAAAATTAAGCTTTTTTCTATTAGCCTTAGAGACATACGGATGGGATGCAACGAAATAAAGTGGCGCACTTACAGTATACCTAAACTGTATTCAAGTTCATTTTATTTCATAATTCTCTACGCAAAGGTGACTCGTAAAAATTTGGAACCTTTTATTGAAAAATGGTTAGCAACGATTTCGGGCATTTCTTCCGCTTTCGTCCTCAGCGCTGAGGACGAAAGCGGAAGAGATGTTCGAAATCTTTGCTGAACAATTTTCAATAAAAGATTCCAACTTCTTAGTAGTCTCTTTCCCGTATGGACTTCCAGAATTTTACCCTCTCGCGGAAAAGAGCTTCATTTTCAATTCAGTTCCTTGCATTCGTTAAACTATCTTCACGGCTTGTTACATAATGACTACGACAATATGCAGCCGTGCGTCCAACAAGGGTTCCTATAATTGCGGTAACATAGGTGGCGCATAATTAACACGAAGCCGAAAGCTTTGTAATGTTTACGTTATGTTACTGACAAGGCAGTTTTTCGTAGCAGAAATGCATCACTGGTTCACGTTCTTGCGCTGTACCAGTCAAGTTGTGGATAAAGCATCGAATGAATCGAAATTGGTTCCACTGCATCGCTCAACAACGTCGTCATTTGTTTTCGCCCGCTTTTTCACGTGCTATCACTGCTTCGTCAAATTCGATCACGTAAGTTGTACCGTTATGCCAAACCGTAGTCACTGTGCATGGCTGAAAGGCCAACATTGCTTATCGTAAAGCGGCGCGGCAAACTGCCTTACGAAGTTATTCAATTTCAGAACAGACTCAATCAAACCACCGGTAAAGGAGGCCACGTTGAGACTGCCTATAAGTGGAAATGCAATCGAATTTTTGGCGCGGAAAATTGGGTGTACGATTAACCTTTGTCTTTTGGTATGGAAATGAACGTATTGACCAACGGATCGTTCTCGATTATGTAGTCTAAAAGCGACAAGGCGAAACGAACATCTCGGCTTCAAAGGAACGAAAGTTGGCGCTTACAGATACGAGGGTTCTCGCTGTTCCGTTCCAACTTGTCCGCCTCCTTTCCAAATACGTTCTAAGCGATTGAACAAATAACTTTACGCAGTTTGGGTGAGAAAAAGAATAAAAGTCAATGGAATACCTTCATGAAGGTAGTTTTTATGAACAGCAGCATGTTGAGCAGCTTTACTTCCCGTTTGTAACCCTTTTCGCGAAAAAATATCAGATCAGTCAATTTTGAACCGACAAAACCGCCGAAGGAGGAAAGCCTGAAAAAGAAAAAACGCGCGTAAGGAAGTTGGTCAAGAATTCTTTGCTTTGTATGCTTCCGCCTCAGCATATAATGAGCTCGTTTAAAGAAGGGAATATTCAAGTTGAATTTCCAAAAAAGACACTCAAACGAGATAACATATGTTTACTTGTTTTGCAACTCCGCGATGGTGTTGACTCGACTTTGCTCGTAGCGAACGATCTCCGCGAACAGCAGAGCAAAAGTGGACAAATTTATCTACAATCGTCCAAACTAAGCATGCGCGGACAAGTTGGAAACGAACCTCATTTTTGCCTTTGCTAATTGAACGGTCCAAAATGCTGATCCGTCTGCTCGATTGCTTGGAAGCCATAAAACTAGAAAGGAATTTTAAAAATTCATACTACATCACGCTAAATTGCGCCACTGCTTCAGACTGCGGAATAAAAATTAGTTGAGGCATAACAAACATTCTCCCTTTCGCTAAACGGAGACACTTTGGCAATGCAAAAAAATTTTTAAAAATATTCTACAAAAATGATTTACTCTCTTCAAGCAACTAATCATATAAAACGGATATTGGGAACCCAAGAATTTAATGCTTACCTCATGTTTGTAAATGATTTGCAGGCTACATTCTCAACCGGTGCGGTACGTTTTGACGCGTACAGTTCAACGCATAGTTCGTACTAATGAAACCTGCTAGCTCTTTTGTTCGAGGCAAAAGGTATTATGTTTTGTTAGCCATATTTCCCAGGTTTCTTCTCAGGCGTTTTAGTTATCATGGCAAGCTCTCATAAGATTTTCTTGTTTCTTTCGTCGCATCTCATACTGGCACGTTTCCGCTAGGCACATTTCCGATGATTTACAACCGTAAGCTTCACCCAGTGACTGAAGATGGTGAACAATCTCCTTTCCATACTTCCCACCATATTCTCAAGCCTTCGTTTTCGTCGCCTCACGTTTCCTCATTGCCTGCATTCGATGTAACTTGTTTCCGCACGTACAGTAAAACTCCCTAATTCGAACGCGTCAGGAGGGAAGGTACTCCGGATTACGGAAAAATCCGGTTTCTGGAAGAGGCTTACAGTAGGTCATTGAAAAGCAGGTAATGCAATTTTTGATGTAGGTTCCTGGAGTCCATAGCACGATTTCAGTCTCTGCAAGCGGGGAGTTAGCTTATAAGGGCATCAAAGTCCGTCTGATCAATCCTGGTTTGCGCTCAGCTAGCCCAATCATCTTTATTGTATACGGTCGTTTTATTGCTCTCTTCCAACAGTCCGGATTAGAGAAAAATCCGATTTATGAAGTTCAGATTAAGGAGATTTCACTGCAATGGCGCGAAAATGAAGCCGCTTCTGAAATGAACCTTTAAAAACAGCGTCACGAGTCATACGCAGGATATCGTTAGTACAATTCAATTGTGCACGAAGCCGTACTCGCCCAGCTGGTTTACTTCGATTCCCAGCTGTTATTAAGCTAATTCGAACCTGCATTTTTCGAAATTTTCCTCCCACGTTTAATTACCGCAGTGCAGCTAGCACAGCGGAACAAATAAACAAAGAATAGTCAATGTTTGAGCGTCGAAGTCTGAAAACGTGTTGCTGCAGTACGAGGCGAATGACTATATCCGGAATCATGTCTAATTAAGCGCCAACAACCGTAGAACGCTGAAAAGTGAAAGCCTCTGCGACTGAGCGCTCTCTGAAAACTGATGCTGCGAAACCAACTTACTACTAGTGATAATACCATCTCTTTGCCGTTCATTCTGGCGCAACTAAGTTGAGGCTGCGTCCTTGTGTGTGGGTTGGGGCCAAAATCTCGAATAGGCCGAAAATGTGCTCTGAAATTTAGCTTTGTGGCATTTGTGCATTGGCATCTTCCATATAAGGAATGTACTTGTGCAAAGCCGTCATTGAACTGGTCTTGTTAGTGATCTAAAAGACAAGATCTGACTAATAACGCGTCTGTTCGAAGCCCAACTTGTACAAAGCGTTTTCGGGATTTCGACTTCCAAAATTTTAACCGGCAGCGCTTGCCCACACAACTTCTATTAATACCACCGTGACCTTGACCCTTTTCTGTTAATTGCTATGTTATGACGGTTTCAGTCTCTTCGTATTTGGCAGTATGTCATTAGGAAAATGTAAGTCATAGCATAATCCCGAATCAAAATGCATTATTATTGCGTAGAAGCTTGTGTAGGAGTATTTAAGCAATGCATATAGGGTCGACCCTCGTTATCCGCGGTTAATTCGTCCAAAATTTTCAACGTTTTGCCGCGTTAAGCTGAATCCGCCTTATACAGGATACTCTATGAAAAAGGCCAAATAGCTTATATTCTAGCCGCGTATTTCGTCATGCCCCCTTGAATTCCTTCCGGAACGATTATCATTAGGCTGCTTTTTTCTTTACGGATTGTAAGTCCCGTTGAAAAATTTTAATACTAATTCCCCCGGAGCTTTCGGGTCAAACGGGACCCGTCTTCAGCGGTCTTAAAATGATGTAATGAATAAGGTGCATGGGTGACGTACAAGGTGTTACAGCTGTTTAAAGGCGAATTGCTGCTCACTGAACTAAATGGGTACCGGTTTGAATTGCTGACAGACAATGAAGAACAAAAAAGCCCACTTTAAAACCCTCACTTTTAAACAGCTTATGCTTAAAATGGTAGGCTCCGCAGCTACCGGCGCTTTATATAAAGACATTATTATAGGGAACTGTCTCTCATTTTTTTCGCTTTATCGAATAAATCTTGTAGCGGCTTCAACGAATCCGTTATTCCTCGTATAACCATGATTCCATGTTCCATGGATGGATCGCATTCAGCAGTCGTATCCTTTAGGACCTGAGATTGCCGGAAAATACTGGCAAACCGTTGCAGTGTCTAATCTGAGGGTGTCTGAGCCTCTGCATCTTCCATAACGTTGACGTCGGTGCACGTAGGTTATTGCATCAGTTCCTCGAATTCCTCGTTGGTGAACGGTTCGCCATAATCTTATATGTGCTCCCTGATATCGTCTTCTATCATGTTGGTGAAACCGTAACCTCTCAACTCCTTGGGAATATTCACTACGTCCATGATCTCCTCATCAATGGCGCCTAACTTCTCTTATTCACTGATTGTGTCTCCCCACAAACGCTTCCAGCAACCACTAACTGTTCTAGTCTTTATCTTGTATACTGGCGTGTAAAAGATGACGTCACTGTTTCACGCCGGACAAACTGCGTTGTATAGAACCCGCGGATAATGAGGCCGCGGACAGCGATGGCGGACTGTGTTGATTTCTTTTGTTTGAAATCACGGTAAAATCACTTAATGAGCCAACAGGAATAATAATATTAGTATGCGCGATGCTTTTGGCATGTCTCGATTCGTCATCAGCCTACGCGGCCATAAACTTTATGTATGCTGGCAGAGGAGTTGAGCTATTTTCAGCTCAGAATGTATGTACGACTAAAAGAAACTTAAAACTACAATCAATACTGTGTTGGCGCTATTTCGCCCTTCTGACTAACGCTATAAATGGACAGATGAATTCGCTAGCGAGGCTAACCCTTTTTTGCTAACAGACTTTTTCAGGTAGAATTAAACGTTTTGGTGAACTATTTTTTTCCATTAACGCACATTGAAAGGAAAGCTTATTTCTTCGAAAGAAAAAAAAGCAAAATGAAGCCTACCGAACAACTTACCAGTTGAAAGTTAGCAAAATGTAGTAGTTTCGTTGATTAAAGCTTAATGAGTAATCGATGTGGCGACATACGCTTTGTTACAAGAAGATATGTTGCCCGGTTGATTCCCCATTCACTTTAGCAATATAGTTAAATTTATTTATGTGAATTACGGTTCTCTTACTTGCTAATCAATAATTTAAACTCACCATTGTCAATAGCTAAAATAGTTGAAATAAATAAGGCGGATTCACCCATTTTCTCCGGCAAACTAAGCTTATCCTTTCATTAGCTTTGTGAGCAGCGGCTGTTGTCAAGCCGACTTTTTCTTTCTCCTCTTTACGACTGCTAGAAGTAAGATGACTCTTTCTACATCAAAATTTCTTTTGAAGTTCTACTCTTAACGTAGTTAAATTTTTGCGAAATAATAATAATAATAATAATAATAATAATAATAATAATAATAATAATAATAATAATAATAATAATGTGACGTAACATTTTAAAAGTGTTTTACTTATGCGCGCTCACAGTTCAGGCTGTTTGTTAGCGTTCCCGGGAGTTTGATCATGGCTGATAAATTTAAGTTATAACACTATGATTTTGAACCAAGAATACGCAAGCATGAATTTGCAAGCTAAATTCGCTTTTGAATTCCACTTTGTGAGTTGGTCGTTAAAAGTTTCACGTTCGGTTGTATGCTATTGAATTTAGTCTCGCAACATAAGCATAATTAACTTTTTTACTAGGGAAAATAATTTGCAAGAAGGCATTCATTGCTTTGGCGAAAAACAATAAATATTCAGCGCCATATCAGCATACTGCGTTTAGGTTAATTGGTGTTCATAGCGAGGGAACATCTTACTGTGAAGCTTAAAAATGTTCAGGGTTTCTTAGGCATTTCTGATGTATTGCATGCATTCGCAACCGTCTAATGATTACTTCCGAACTCAGTCGAATGACAATAAAAAAATATGTGCGAAGGAAGCGACGATGATCGTTTCCCCAATAGTTTTTGTCAAAAGTTCACTGTTGAATTCGAAAAGTCTATTTCAAACATACTGTCAATTGATCGTTCGAGTAAGACTAAATTGAATATTTTCAAATGAAATATTTTTGAATTTAAAACCTTTCGAGTGGTGCTTATGGTGGAGCGTCAAGAATAAATGAACGTGCGTGTGCTTAGTTATTCAAAACATGGAATGCATCGAACAGAATGCGTCGAATAGAATGTGTCCAAGTTCGGGATTTATGCTCAGCCTTACCGACTGTTACGGAAAGCCAAATGTGCCCATATTCATTGTTTACTTATTGGGAGACATAATTGCAGTATGCTTGAACTGCCTGCTCGTATTATTGGCGATGAAAGTGAGAGCAAAGCACGCCTGTACAGATCTGCTTATCGGTAAGTTGTACAAATTAGGCGTTTAAGCTCTAACTGTAACATGTATCTATGTTAAGCGTTCTCAATAGCTCATTTGCTGCTTTTGGTCACGTCCATCTTTTCCCATTTTCACAATATTTATTTACTTACTCATTATAACGACGAACAAATGATAACCCCGCTGGGATGCCTCTCATTGAAACCTGAAACATTTATCACCTTATTCGGTTTTCATCTGATCTCTCTACTTCTGTTCTACATGTCGCTGGAACGAATGACCTGGTTAGCACCAGTGAAGATGCATTCGTATCTGTTCACTCCACAAAGAACAAAGATGGCTTGCTTTGTATTTGCAATCTTTGCTGGAACAATGCAATTTTTTTGCTTCATTAGTATAGCCGAATCGTCAACGTTGCTGCGTCCGTCGCAATGCACTTTAAAAAGAATGTTTCCGGCAACGATGTACAAAAATATCACTTACTGGAATTTATCTATCAGCTATTGCCTTGGAATAGTTTATTTGATCTTCTATTTTGTTTATTGGTATAAAAAGCGCACGGTGCGCACGCATTTGCAAACTATGCAGCTGAAACGTGACGAAGCGTACACCCGCAGCTTGGCTATTATTGTGCTGGTTGCAATAGCGCTGTACATCTTTCCAAGAACCTTGATTCTGGCCGTCGACGAAAACGAAGATGCAAAGGACAAGTTAATAGACATTTTGAATTCTCTTATTCACATTCTTTCGATATTGACGCCACTTATATATTTCTGTTCAAATCCCGACATCAAAGAGCAGTTTTGGAAACTTTTGAATTCCATCCAATGGCTTAAGAATCGATTGAAACAACAATCGTCCGTTGTTTACATTGGTTAAAAGAAAAGCTTATTCACTTTTTTTCAAGTTCTGCCCAAACCGCGTAATTGTTCGATGCGAAATTAAAAGCTGCCCAAACTAGTTTGTCCAAACGCGGTTTTTCGCTGCATGTCTTAACGTCGTCTAGGCTGCAATGAATTTATTACTAATTTGAGCTCTAATGGTCAACAGCTTTCGTCGTCACGAAAAATCCTGAAAAATTAGCCGCTGGCTTTGAAGTCTCAAACAAAAACTTGTATTTTAGTACGTGTAAGTTTGCAAAAAATTTACGCCCTTCTGTTTTTTCGCTTATTCGCGCAATCAAGCGTTCAAACATTTTTATTCTTAATGTATGATATGCAGGTACGTTCGATAAAATTTCACTTTCATTCTAGACGTTGTAACTAGGACGACGATTAAAGCTGGCAGGCTATAATCCCTAATCGTTAATATTTTACTTCCGACAGTGGATTGAAATGATTGCTATTCAAAATTCCATTGCGTTAAACTCTTTTCGCAAGGTCGATGTGGTAGTCGGTTGTAAAACAAGTTGAACGTCTAGCAAACGTGCTTCTTGAGCGAAAAGAAAAGCAAATTAACGCGAGAGTCGTAAAATTATTTTTACTTAATATCGATGACATCGTAAGGCTGAAAATAAGACTGCAGACCGCTCATTGATTCCTCATCGGAATTCATGATTCAATAACAATTCGCTGGCAAAACTATTAGTTTTGTAATAAACGCGTAGACATTATTTCACTGCTGTTACAGTTAATGTTAGTAACTCAGTAACGCAAAAGGTTATATGAAAACGAATCAATGAAGTAAAGCAGGCATTATTCCGGCGTAGCCTGTCAACCGCCAACAGATGATGGAATTATGAGACTTTCTGTCTTTAAGTAGTTAAAACTCCAATCGCTGGGATTTGTTGCTACGCGGTTTGGATTTCTTTGTCTTTCTCGCACACTTTTCTATAGGGCCAAGCATATCGGAATCAATAATATTCCTGGCTAGAATAAGGCAAAACACTGCCAACATGAAGAGGCTGAAAGTCATTAGGATTGTAGCATTTGCATGTCTTTTTACGTCAGCGTTTTCCCTTGAGAGCTGATTCAGGCAATTCAACGCCTAAAGGCAATGATTATTAGGCAGCGTTGAAGCCTTAGTCGAAAATAAATATACCGGTGCGTCCGATTCCTTAGTAAACCAACTGCCCTGGTTTGGACAAATTTCGTCCATTGAATCCGTTGAGTTTTTTTTCAATAATGATGGACTTTGCAAGGTCATAACAGGTCGGTTACCATAATTTCCAATGGATATATTGTAGCAAATCAGCGGCATTTTCATGATGCCAACCGTCAGACCGTTCTTCTCAATGCAGGCGATGTACGGATCATCCTGCGTGCCGATAAATCTACAAACAAAAATTGTTTTCATAATTAGCGCTTGCTTCTTTGGCAGAGAAAGGCCGACTGAAATTGAATCTTCCGTAGAACAAGTACATAAGCATCAAAAATATTTTCAGATTAATCTTACGGTAAGCTTGAGCTGTCGGAAAGTTCGCAGCAGCCAATCTTTTGAAAAACCCAATCGACGTATCCACGCACCGCGGAGTTTGCATATGTAAATGCTCCTCTGAAATAGGTTTTTACTCCCAAGCTGAGAACTTTCTCGGAAACGTTGTCCAAATCTGTCGTCGCCGTAAGCAGTATGCACGATAACGTTAGGCAGCATATGGCAAGAATAGCGCTGGCGAGCGTCCCAAAGCATAGCGGGCACCGCCGCTCAGACGCAATGATTAGCATACAGATGAGCGTATATGCCATTATGGTAAAGCAGAGGAACGGCGTGGCCGCATACGCTCGCAACAGTGTCTCAAGTTTAATTTTATTGTGGGAGTATTCTATTTCCTAAACAATGACAAATCGACATACATGTAGCATTATCGCGTCGCTTTGAGCGGTTAACATTGAAACGTTGGCGAAAGTGGACAATTGCTGACTTACTTTCGCGATTTGAAGGGAAACCAGTGCAGGTGTATTATGAGATTTTGCGAAAGCCTTAAAGCCGAACATGCTGCATACAAGCAAAAAAATGGAAAAGACCATAGCCAAAAATTGGACGATGCGCAATGAGGGCAGCTGCTGCAGGGGCATTTTGCATTCGTCTGAAAACGTGCCAGGCTACATGCTGATCGTTACATCGCTTATTTTTGAATCTTAAAGCATGCAACATGCTTATATGCTAAATTATTCCAGTTTAAACAAGGTCGTATTGCGTCAAAGATTTAAGCAGCGTAAGAATAAATTAAATGCCACTATTTCGCCGGAAATCGAATCCACAAACGAACCGGAATAGAAATTGACATATCTCTTCCCGCGCTAGCTCATTTCAATAATATATCACCAATTCATGCTACATCATCAGCAATAGTCTCGGCGAATCTTAGCTGTTTGATCATGCGTGAGTTGCCGTGAAAGCTGAACTAGGATTATTCATAAAGCATTGCTTCAAGCAATTTTAGAATCAAAAATTTCGAGTTTAACGGCTTTCCACCATATTTCTGACAGCAAAAAAAAGAACACTTCATAAAAGACATTAATTTAGATTTAAATTTAGAATCCATTATGAAATAATTAATTTAAAAATGCAAGAAATAGAAATTTTAAGTGTTTTTTTTACTCTGCGGAGACAACATACCGTACCTCACGGAATGCAGGTTCCTTTCAGAAAATTGATGCCCGCTCTGTTTTTCTTCTACTAGTAAGCATGAGAGGAGTACCGTTCGACTTCTACCTAGGCCTAAAACGAGATATAGTTTTTACTTTTAAGTTTAAGTTTAGGCAGAAGCAGAACGGGATGACTGACAAACGCGAAGCAAATCGATGGTGTGCTACGAGTTATTATTGTCTGCTCTTACTTTGGTTTTAATCAAAATGCAAACCTTATGCTTAGATATAGGCTCATGTAAAGGCAAAACAGGATGGCGGCCTTTTTTCTGATAAGTTCCTGCATTTCGTAAATTACGGTAACTCGTTTGTGGGCTCTGGGAAATAAGCTCTAAAATATCACTTATCCATTTGATCGCTGCAAAACTTAGTGGATATTGTAAAATTATCAATTAGCTTAATTTAAATCTATAAATAGATGGATCTGCTGGACATAACGGTTTTCAAATTATGGTTGCTACAATTTGTAAAAGAGTGATTATCAGCGAATATGTAATGAAATAAAATGCTCAGCAGCTGACAAAATGCTTAGCCAATCAACATGAGGTCGTATAGAATATCAATGACAAGAAAAAACGAGAAATTCTTAAGAATAGGTAACCATTGTACGTCACATATTAAAAGAAAACTCTATATTTTTTTTGCGCCAGCGAGATCCCGAAATCGCTTCAATTTAACTCATTTTAAGAGCAACATCCCAAAAGAAATCGCGTAAAATGCACTTGAAGTGAAAAAGCGTACAGCTGCATGCCAATAGCGTTGTATGGAAAAATTAGTCATTCCAAGAATGTGGTTTGGGAATTATTGCTCAAGTTTGTATGCAAAGTCGGCACAAAGGATCATTAGGGTAGCAGGAAGCGGAGTTTCTATACTAGAGCTAAATGGTTTATTCCGGCTGTTTCTGCAAGTTACGACTGTCTATATTGCCTTTAAAAAATTTAAATAAACCGATTCCATCTGTCGGACATAATTAATAGGGGATATACGACAGGAAATGGACTACAAAAAGCTAAACGTTTATTCTGGTTATACGGTAGTCGAAAACCTTTTTTTCAATAGTAAAATGCATTGATTAGAAAGCAAACTGCCGCACAAAATGCTATGAAAAAGTCTTTTCTTAATTTTCTTAATAACTTATAATTGTGGGACTGCTTATTTCATACTGTAACAATAAATAGATCCTGCGAATCATTTAAGCACTTGTCAGTTTCCGTGCGGCTGGAGTTGTTATAGATTTGTTTTGTTTTGTATAAAAAGTTTAGCTTTACCGTTTAGACGATGAAAGTTATCGCTGTTTTGACTGCTGTTCAAATTGTCGAGCTATGATGATCTACCCGTTACGCGTATTCAATCGTCCATTTCCAACCAGGTGACGTTCACTTGAAGAGACTGGTCCTCTTGGCATCCCTGTCAATCACCTTTCCTCCGAAAGGATGTTTGCACTGACACGTAAGGAACAACTTTTGTAACCCGTCGGGACTTACGCTGCGGACTTGTTCAGTTGTGTCATGCAAAAACAATGGAGCTGTGTCAAACAAAGTGGATCACAAGCTGGTAATTAACGTTGAGAACAACGAGGAAGTGGTGATTCCCTTGCAAAGGAAAACCCTATTGCCTGAGCAAAAGTGCACGACCAAACGGTGGTAATTTTTTCTTTTCAAAATTTTCCTCTTCTCTTCCTTCGCTTTGTTTGCTTTGCAAATTCAACGACGACAAAGTTGCAAAGTTTTTAGTTGGCGAATCGAAAAGATCGACAGCAATTTTGTCGCCCCACTTTAAGCGTTTGCACAAATCTTCCGAAATATTTAAGATAATTTTTTTAAACGCGCTACCATTCCGTTCTTCAGTCATTGGTTTGTTGCATTATTTATTACGTTTTTGGCTTGTTGAATTCTTCAATAGTTGTCACTGTAAAAGGTGGGACATTTTCTCACGATCACTTAGGCGTGGCGCGCATCTCTTTCATGGGATCGGTGGGTTTTCTTTTTATCAATTTTTTCAGTTCATTATAGATGCATGACTTATATGGTAAATCGTTTTTCAGCTTTAGTCATCTCCTGCTTCTTCTTATGGTCTCTTATTTCATTTTTGTATGACTGTATGCTTTTTAAGCAACAGCTTCGCGAACGAATTTTTTTTTCCGAACGACCGCTGGTTTTCTGCCAAACTGTCGAAGCAATAAAGCAGTTCAGGTTGTCTTAGTAGGCAATCCGTCAATTTTTTAAATTCAAAACCGTTTATTTATGTTATCATAAAAAGTGCCAATGTGTTACATGTTTCGCCAAAATCAATTGCCCTTTTGCAGCCATTTCAACTACAAGCAATTATTTAAACTCGTTTTATGCTTAATCAGAAGTTGATTTTATTTTATACCACTAATTCTAGCCTTTTATTTGTGTACTTCGCTTACTGTAGTTGATTAACAGTTTGCAGGTACTTGTACAAAAATTTCCTCTTAATATTCGATTTTTGCAATGTTCTAGGAGTAGCATTAACTTACAAGCTAGAAAAATAAAAAACGCGCAATAAAGTTGTGCTCACGCGTGCTTTTACAGCCCAAACGTGTCCATTTTCGGACAACATTTTTATCGTTAAAGAATGCGCAGTTAATAATTTTAAAAACTTCCCTTCCGCCTGTAAAAATCTTTTTCTTGTTCCCCACTGCTTTAGGCTCGTTGAAAGATTTGCATAGCTACTCTCCGGCTGGCACAATGTTGACAACGTTGTCGGATGTTTGAGCATCGGTTGCTTGGGTACAATTTTCCCTTAAAGTGAAAGTCAAAGCTGACAGCGTAACACGTACTTGCCTGCATGAGTTTTCCGGACTGCGTAATTGAACGTGTAGGGCTTCAGCGATTTTTTTCCCGTTTAACCGGTTTCTCTTTACAACTTCGTTCTTTCTCTATTGCACCGAAATTGTTAGGTCGATAATAGACGGTTCAGCGTTTTCTTTTTTCCTTTATAAGTATGCCTTAGGTGACTGTAATCGTTCGTAAATGATAGGTAGGAACAAGGTACAGCACGAGCCGGCAGAGGTATCCTATTGGACGTTGTGCCCAATTGAACTTTGTTTAGGAAATTGTTCAGCTTTTTATTTTTTGACGCTTTGCGCTTAATGTCATTAAGATCCCTTATCAACTGTCTGCGCAAACTTGCTTTTATCAGCTTTTAGGACGTTGTGGTTTCCTCGCGCTGCGAAGAGTGTTTCACGAGGCTGCTTATAAATCGTTGGCGGGATGGCAGAAGTTTTCATCTTTTTTTTTAAATAAACTGTTTTGCAGGAGCGTTAGAGAAGGTTCGACCATCAAGTTTTCGCTCGTTTCCATTAGCAAAACGGGTGTTGAATCAACAATCGCCCAGTGCTCGTTTACCGCTCGAGAGTTGTTCAAGCCAAGCGCAAGCGGAGCTTGTAACATACCGACAATTGTTCTATGCTTAATGCGCGTGTAAGTTTTGCTCCTTTAGTTGTATATGATGCACTACCGATCACGTTCACAAACGTGGAAGGCGGCGGCAAGGGAAAGCGAGTCAAATTTACATTCGCCGCTTGCGGCAATCTCCTGGTGTCTCATTCGCCTACTCCGTCGACAGGTAGAAAGTATAAGCCGCTTTAGAGTTAATTTTTTCGTTGCGTTTTTTTGGCGTTGCAGATTCTACTGTACAGTTGCCTGTTCTCAACGGTGAACAACAGCCTGGAGCTTCAGGCGTTTCGCCGAACAAAGTTGTTGATTCGACAATAGCTAGCCCAGTGGACCCACCAAACAACGTATCCCAGGAAACAGTTTCGGAAGAGGCTACCAGTTCGGAACCTCCCGTCGTGCCCATACGGACAAAGCACAAGAAAGCAGCGGTGACAAATGCCGCTAAGGAATGTTGTAGCAGCAGTAGCAGCAATGATGGCCCAGTGGAGAACACCGATTCGTTGGGTGACTGCTCTAGTCGTTTAACCAACACACACATTTCGGACGTAACAAATGCCCAAAGGCTTAGACGTGTAAGGCACGTTATTCCCTCATCTCCGATGAAAGGAAGGGATATTATCACCGGCGAGGCTAGCGTGCGTCCTTCGGTCGAAGAAGAGCCTTTGCCGTTGGGATGGGAGGCCCGTTTTGACATGTACGGCAGAAGATATTACATAGACCATAATTCGAAGAGTACAACTTGGGAACGTCCCTCTTCTGTATCGCTGCCAGCTGGGTAGGCGTATGCAAATTTTCTAAGAATTTCATCCTTGTTTCTGTAGATGGGAGTCTCGACGAGATCCCTACGGTCGCATCTATTACGTTGATCACAATACGCGGACGACAACTTGGCAAAGGCCAACTCAAAACATGCTGCAAGCTCACCAACAATGGCAATCCTGCCGAGATCAAGCGATGGAGCAATGGCAACAACGTTTTCTATACGTAGGCACTTTGGGTTCCCTCATTTTCGTCCATTCGATTTTACTTGTTCTTCAAGCCTAACGTGGGTCAGCACAATGGCGAAACCTCCGACGAGGTTCTACCGGAAGGATGGGGTAATGGATTTGCATGTATGCGTATATATATATTTCATAATCGATGGATTTTAGAGAAGCGGTACGACCTCAGCTCCGGTCGTCCCTATTATGTCAACCATGTAAATCGTACTACGCAGTGGGAACAGCCGTCCATGCAAAAGTAAACGAATCCCGAAAGACTGATACTTATCTTTTGATACTGGTTGATTTTGCAGCCCTCTTGAGCAGCCGCTACCTTCAGGCTGGGAGATGAGCTTTACGGAAGAGGGCGCTCCATTCTTCATTGATCACAACACCAAGACGACCACGTACAATGATCCAAGGACGGGCAAACCATTAGCGTACGTTTTAACCTCTGCTTATTGGTCGTAGCTTGTCTTAAGGGGGACCATTTCGTGGGTATGCACTCACTTTGCAGGTCGCCCGAGGTGCTGTAGCTTCCTTAGATTGGATCATTTTGAAAAAGAAAAAAAACTTAAGGAAATGCATCGTTTTATAATTGCTCTCCAACGTTGTAGGGCGCTTTCCGTACTTAGCGGTTCGTCGAATACGTTTCGATGGAAGATCAGTCAATTCCGTTATTTGTGCATGGTGAGAGCGTCGGTTGTTGGCGTCAATTGCTTTTTTCAAATTTTTGAGTTTTTTCTAGGCCAACAGCGGTAGCAACCACGTGAAGATAGTAGTTTCAAGGCAGAACTTGTTCGAGGATTCGTTCAACGAAGTTATGAAGAAAAATTCTGTCGATCTGCGTCGCCGTTTGTACATACAGTTTCGCGGGGAGGAAGGTTTGGATTACGGTGGTGTCGCCAGGTACCAACAGCCTTTGTTGGCTTTATTCCTTGGCGGTACTAACTATTGTTTGCTTTTTTTAGGGAATGGTTCTTCCTGCTAAGTCACGAGGTGCTTAATCCAATGTATTGTTTGTTCGAGTACGCCGGAAGAAATAAGTACAGCCTACAGATCAATCCCGCCTCCTTTGTCAATCCTGATCACCTTAAGTATTTCACTTTTATTGGTCGATTCATTGCTATGGTGAGCATGCTTTAACCCCTTAAGAGCTGAACCGTTTTTTGTACAGGCTCTGTTCCACGGCAAATTCATATACAGCGGTTTCACAATGCCCTTTTACAAAAAGATGTTACGCAAAAAGCTTACGGTTGCCGATATTGAATCGGTTGATCCCGAATTTTACAATTCGCTTACCTTTATTCAATCCAATAACATTGACGTGCTGGATTTGGAGCTTTACTTTCTTGTTGACTACGAGCTGTTGGGTGAAATAAGGACTCACGAGTTGAAAGAAGGCGGCGGCAGCATTCGCGTCACCGAGGAAAACAAGGAAGAGTATATCAAGTACGTTGCGTGCTATATTTAGCAATTTGCTAAGGTACGCGTTAAAAAATGATTGCATTTAAGCTTGATGACCGAATGGCGTTTAAACCGCGGCGTTGAAGAGCAGACCACCGCATTTTTCAGCGGTTTCAGCTCGGTCTTTCCGCTTGAATGGCTACAGTATTTTGACGAGCGAGAAATTGAGGTTGTTGACTTGTAAACAATGCTTAGTTTATGTTTGATAATTTTCAGCTGCTTCTATGCGGTATGCAGGAAATTGACATTGACGATTGGCAAAGAAACACCGTATACCGGCATTACCATCCGGGAAGCAAGCAAGTCATCTGGTTTTGGGAGGTGCGATGCTTGTAGCTGTCCGCGTTTGAAAGTTTACGTGGATCTTTTTCTTTTCAGTTTTTGAGAAGTTTAGACAACGAAAAGCGAACTCGGATGTTGCAATTCGTGACGGGCACTTGTCGCGTACCGGTTGGCGGTTTCGCTCAGCTGCAAGGCAGCAATGGGTTGCAATTGTTTTCCATCGAAAAAGTTGGCAAGGAAAATTGGCTTCCAAGAAGTCACACTTGCTTCAATCGGCTCGACCTTCCGCCCTATCGTTGCTATCAGCAATTGGCCGAGAAGATGACCAAAGCAATTGAGGAAACCGAAGGTTTTGGCAATGAATAGTAAGACGTGTACAACGCGCTTCTCCTTATAAGGGGAAAAAAAGTAATTGCGCCTTTTGCAATCCCATCGAAATTGATTGGTTTGTTCTTCGCCCTTCCCACGTTGTCATCCCTTTTTTTGTGGCCACTTTGTTTGTCAATAGTTTTCATTCATCCTGTCATCTGCGGTGGTTTTTTTTTAAAAATAGCTTTTTAGCTCTTTCGTATCTGGTCGGGTTTTCAATGCGCTGGGCATGCAAGTTGATACGTCTTTCTCTGTCCGCGGGATGATCGTTACCTTTAGCTAATTGGTCGATCGTTCTATTTCTACCCATTCTTCATGTTTGTCCAAATTTTCAACCATGACGTCATCATCGTAGGTATCGCGCCTATGTTTGGCGTTTGAATTGGTTGATTGCCAATTGTCGTATTATCTGGTGTTCCAATTACTTGCTCTTTGATTTTTCCTGAACCATTGCCCAGCCTTCTTCCTTCATTCAATCCTTAAAAGATAGTTTTCGTATTCTCCTTTCTTCGGCTCTTCGCGGGCGTCTCCAGTGGCGATAGTTTTATGAATCGACGCACATTGTCTACGCAGCGCTGCGATAACGTCACTTCATCGATGGCGCCGTTGTTCGCAGGAAAGCTGACTTTGGTAAGAAATCGTAACGTTTTCAAAATGTCTTCGTATTGCACAACCTTTTTTAGTTTTCACTTTATTTTTCAGCTTATTAATAGTTTGCTTCCCACTTAAAGCGCTTAATTGAAAGAATAAGTCGGAATCTTCGTTAGCCGAAAGAGGTTGCACCCATTTGCGCTTGTACGGCAAGACCGAATGTGTTGCTAAAAGAAAGTTTGAATTCTCAAAAAGTACCGCGCGCATGCAAATAAGAGTTTTACTAACGCGTATTCCATTTACGAATTGACCTCTTTGGGAAGTAAAAATATATACCGAAGCTTTCAGATTTTTTGCGTCATCAGCGAGAAAATAAAATAGTAGTCTTGATCCGTTTAGTCTGTAAATAAAATCTGTATTATGAAACTTGTAAATCCATTACGATATACTGTATGCTTAAAGCCCAGAGAACTTGGAGTTGAAATGTCTTTTGAGTTTTAGGAATTTTTGTCTATGTACACTGACATCAGATTTCTCGATTAGAGTACACTTCGCTTAGGATATATGTTTGTACTTCTATTCACGCCCGAACAGTCGCGCGCAGAGTCGAAAAAATTTCTGTCTTAAGTACTAGCGCATTTCGTGCTGTAGAAGAGAATAACGCAGGTATTATTCTAGCCCCGTATTTTTTTTCTTCTGCAAATAGTTATTTCCATCGATGTGATGCCCAAACATGGTGCAATCGACGACTTTAGTACACTGAGATCTCTTTGTCCGAACCGTAGTTGCGAAAGGGTCTTTTGCCAATTGAATGGCAGAGTCAAAAGTTTGAATATTGAGAACGCTAACTGATCTTCAAGTACTATGCCTATTGTCTCATTGGTTCAAAATTTTGAATTTTTAAAAAGCTGATTGATTTGCAGGTATCATGTCAGCTGTCACGCAGAGATTGAAAATTCTGAACTTTGTAGGCCTAATAATAGTTATAAATTTGGTTATCAAGATTTTATATAATATGAAAGTAGTCGGCAGCTTTAGAAAATCAATAAAACAAACATTCGAATTGAAAGTTAAGAGTAACAAGGGCCAAACGTAGAACTGCAATTCAAACGCAGAAGTACAACAATAGCGCGCAATAATTTAGCGGTGTTGAAGCATCTAAGTGGCCAAGTAACTATTTTGCGCGGGCACGTGCCAGATTCTTTTATGGAGCTTTTTAAGCTTAGAAGAATAGCATCTGCCGTGCTTAGCATACCATAAAAGGAAAATAATTTTGTTCGGAGAGCAACGGCGCCACAGGTTGAATTTCATGCGTTCATAGTATAGCTCCGCTGTTGTTCTCAGGAAATTTGGAGAACGAGATTTCTCTGTGTTTTGTCTTCTCATTCCAGTTTACTCTTTTTAAGTTGACAAATGAAGTAGTACTTGCAAAGCGTCTTTGACTTAAGGTGTTATCTACATGAGGAGGTCTCATTGCATTTTCATCTATTCAATCGTCATTGCAACGAAGATAAAGTTCAGTTTGATTATTGAAGTACTGTTGTAAGTTTGTTGAAAACTTGTTGGTCTGGTTTCAATTTGCAGCGAGCTTAATTGACTCAACTGAGCACAGCGGAAGAATTAAAATTCTCGCCACTTCAAATTCTGTCGAAGTACTGAATCCATTTTAATTTCCTGAGGACTTTCAGCTTGCGGATGCGTTGCCTATTGTCACTACTTGTTTGTTTCGTTAATTTGTATGGGGACCGTTTCTTTTTCTTTTAAAAATGTTCTCCTTTGAACCTGCGCATTTTTAGTCAAACTTTGGAAAAGAAATGCGTTTTCTGCAAGGTTATATGTCTGTTATCTTTCTTTTCGGTAGAAATAGTTTACAGTATGCATGCATCCTGCTTATAGTTTTGTTGTTTTTGTTTATTTTTCTCTTTATTACGAAAAACTGACGCTTGTAGAACACATGTTTGCTTTATAGCTTTCGATGCAGCTAACGTTCCGACTTCGGTGGTTAAAAAGTAAACAACATACCGATCGGTAACGAACATTTTGCTAACCATTTGTTCTATAGGCGCTTGATCGTTGTCGAAAATAGAAAAAAAAGCTAAAATGTTAAATATAACGTTTACGAAAAATTGTCTTTCTAAATTTTTGTCTGATGCTACTTGCTTTAAGGCAACGGCGAGCTGTTTTAGAACTTATGCCTTTCTGGAAATTCAACTTTCTTGCGGCTAACCCTCTGCGTCCGCTAAAAAATTGTTAGCAAAAATCAGTTCGCACATAGGATAGGCAAAACGTCAATAATAGTTGACCCAGTCGAAACGCGATGGCGGATGGAAAGCTTTCTTCAACACTGAGACAACATTTTCAAATACTTTGGTACAAGCCATCGGTGCAGATATTTTATTCTCTTTCACTAATGTGTCACTCTAGGCAAGTTCTTATTTATATTTTGCCCTCGCTGCTAAATCGAGTATATCATCTGAATTGCAGTCTACTTTATCCCGGCAAATGCAGATAACTTCGGTGGGAAACCTTGCGAATTTGCAATAGACAAGGGCACCACCACGATTGGTCGGAAAGATTGTAGCAGCTTCTTTGTCAGTCACACATCCTGAATGGAATCGACTTTGCGTCACTAAAACAAAAAAACATTCGTCACGTACTGCTTCTGTATTATGCTTGTATTGTTCGTTCCGTAATGCTCTACTGCCCACAATAAGCTACAATGGGAGAGGCATACTTGTTAAAACACGGTAAGCAGTCTAAGCATAAGTAATCACATGCACCTAATGATGCTGCAGCTGCACTGCGTCTTGTCAGATGTGTTCACTGAATGATTAAGGAATTCCTTCGTCCAATTTCCTCTAACATGAATACGCTCCCACGATTGCAAGAATGACATCAATGATCCTTTATTCTTCATTGAGTAAAAAGTATTAATTAAAACCGTCCAATCGGGTTGCATTCTAAAAATAGTTGGAACAGCCGTCGCTTCTTTTCCAAGGGTTAGAAGAAACGAAGAGAGTCGTAACCAATTTACGTAATCTTAAGATAACTGTTTGATGATACTTTTCGGCTGCAAAAAATGATTTAGTTTGATAGGCGTTGCTGTCACTTGTGACTTTGGGTCACGTTTCAAAAAGTGGCCGTCAATGACGTCCTGACAAAGCGCGTGACGTAGACGAGTTTTGATACATTGCAAGATGTGAAACTTTTTTATGCAAAGTAGGGAAGTTTTCTGTTACGCTTATTGCAGACGCCAGGATTTACCGTACATTGATGGAATGCGCTTTTTTAGTCACATTGAGAAAACAGGATGGAAAACTAAGCGATGCATTTCATTTTTTAAAAGGTTAAAAGATCACCTGTTCGCAGTTTGGTATCTCTTGTAAGTTACAGAATTTTTAAAAGTCAAAGAATTCCCTGTACTGCATTGCACTGCGTAAATTATGCTACTATTCTTAAACTCTTATTTATGCATGACATGAACGAATGCGCATTGAAGGGTTGTACTTAGTGTTGTAAGTTTGAAGAACAAATCACCACAACAGTTTAGGTGAGTATTCTTTTAAATAGAGTTCTCATTAGCTAAGGACTTCCAATGGTCATTTGCATATGCTTCAACTATAAAGACAAACTATGTTCATTTTTCGATAGCTGAAATAAGTAATTAAGTCAAGCCTTTGTGCTCACCGCTATTCGTCGTTAAACACCAATCACAAGCGCTTGTAAATTGTTTTGGACTTCCTTGCAAGCTTCCCGTACGACAATAGAAGAATTCTTTGTCATAAAACCCCCATGGATGTTCCGGCTCTCTCGCAAAAGCTTCAGCATTTAGCATGGCCACTATTAGAAGGAAAAGGGTAAGTTTGAAATCCATTTTTGCCTTTGGAAAACTGGCAACCGCCCTGAGCAGCGGCTTATATCTGCCAGATGATAACATCTGCAGAAATGAACGCGCTTAGCGAAAGTCATGCGCGAAAAAAACATTTGCATCACTTTGCATAGTATCCTGATTCACCGCATATTGCTTTCGTCAATAGTTGCTTTGTTGCTCGGGCTTCGTGCCACTTTTTTGAATACGATCACCCAAATGCGTTCGAGAAACGTATTGGCTAGGGACGATTCGTATTCTTGGCGGCAGCACTCTCTTATTTGCGTACAGCGTTTCAGTCGACCACTTAATGCGTAAAACATTTAAAACTTAAAAACTTAATCCCGAATTTTAATGTATATCAGCTATATACGGTAATAGTCGAAAGATTAATGACCAGATTTTGTTTATGCTTTATAAAAATTTCAAAATTGAACTTATTTATTTTCTTGTTTCGCTTATAACGACAATAGCCAAAACGCTACAACATCCGTTCATTATTTTTTTTAAAAACGAATCGGACGTACTTGTGAACGCGGCAACGAAAGTCTACGCAAGCCGCATTGAGTAGGAAGAAGTTTATTATTTTATTAAAGTAACATTATTCGGCAAACAAATGTTGACTTGACGTTTTCGGATGGATAAACGGAATAAATTGGATGTAAAGCTCGTTCGACAAGTAGAACAACCGACGGACGAAATTAGAACTAATGGGGCCGCTTAGCGCAACCTGCATTCCGCGTAACACAGAGAGAGTAACGGTTATGATTTGTTTTTAAAAAAAGGGCATTTTTTGCTACTATTTGAGCAAGTCGCGGCTACCTAACCATCAATGGAAGCCAATTCTCCCAAAAAGGTAAGAGAGATCATTACGCACATTCTACGCAATCAATCAGTAGAGGCAAAGTGCCGCTAGTGTCGACGTTTGGGTCCGAGTTGTCGCTACCATCGCATTTTCTGGTAGCTTTTATGGTCATTAGGCAGTTTCCATTGGGCGTAAGCGGACTATAGGCAGCGAGGGAACATTTTTTCGAATAACATTTTTCCGCGCATTCCAGAGCATTCTTTGCGTCCACTTGCATTTCAAAATCGTCAAAATAGCTGTCCCACGTTGCCGGCTTGGCTGTTGGCACTGACGGAATATAATTTCTAATGTTAAATGAGCATTCTAAAAGTGCAAACCTTCAACATTGATTTAGCATCGATTGCGCGAGATAAGTGTTTAACATGGGCAGTTGGACGCTTGCCAATTCAACTGCCATTACTGATACGTGCTTATCGTTTTAGCCTTTTCGTTATCAACAAGTAATTGCACGCGCCCTTTGTGTTAATATTTAATATTGGCCAGTTTTCTAATGGTTAATTTGAAAATCTCAGAAGAACATTGTTGAAACAGGGCTGACGCACCATTTTTGCATGTTAATTATGCAAATGACCAAACTCTGAAGGGTAAAGCTATTTTTGGCAAATACTTAAGTAGTGACGGCGTAACCTTTGCCAGCAGCATGTATCAATCTGCTAAGCTTCATTTAAGGCAGTATAGTCGAAAATTCGAATCCTACATAAAATGCCACTTGTGACTCCTATAGTTGTAGCGACTTTGTCGCACAGCAACCATAAATAACTTAATAATAATAATAATAATATTTCCCTACTCAGCTGCCTATGTTTAAATTAGAACGTTTATGGAATGGAGTAACGAGGCTGAAATGGGAAATCCTGAAAAGATCGACACTCTAAATACTCATATTGTGGAGCAGGAATATATATATATATATAATTCATAGAACGTGTGGTGTTTTTAGCGAGGGTAAAAAATGTCCTGCTATATTAATATGCCAAAGTATTATGCAGAATAACAAATAATACTTAGGCATAGTAACAAGTAACATTTAGGCTATCATGTAACGAATGATTTTTTTAAAGTCCTGTTATCTCTGTCCCCGCAAACATGCAGTGGCGACACCTGTGAGGCAACTTGTAATGTTTTCTTGCAACTTAGCGGCTATTCTGTTTTTATATCCCGCTTTAGGCTTAGGCTTAAGCTTAGGTTAGCGCAGAACAGCATAGCCGCAAAATAGGAAGGAAACGGCACATTTAGCCTCATAGGTGTCGCCACTGTAGGCTTGCATTGGCATAAATGAAAGGGTAAGACTTATTACTTCGTCGACTTGTCTTTTGGTATTGTATGGCATGTTTACGAAATGTATGAAATACTAAGTGTTTCGTATAAATGCCTAAAGACTTTTGGCATTCCGCAAGTTGGAAAGTTGGTTCACTGTTCTGCACAGTGCTTTTGCTTGTTACATATATATATATATCCTGTCATGCCCTAGCCTAAGCCCAAGCTGAGGTATAAGGAGTGAATAATATATATATGATTATTATACTGATTATTCACTCCTTATACCTCAGCTTGGGCTTAGGCTAGGGCATGACAGGATAGCTGACAAGGACGCTTGACGAGTTAAGTACGTTTGTCACAAAACCTTAACATCTGTCGTGTTCTGTTTAAGCCTAAGCCAAAATGTAAGGCCAACGCAGCTACATCTTAGCAAGAAAACAGCAGACGTCGACTTGTAGGTGTCGCCACTGTAGCTGCTCGATGGCATAAGTGGTAAGACCTTAAAAGTCTCCACTGCTGAGTTGAGATCCGCACTTTGCCTAAATATTATTCATTTTTCTGTATGGTGCCTATGCACTGCATACAATACGTGGGCAGACTATACCATATATTGAAATAACATAAACATTTCATAGTTTGCGTAAAAGCCTTTTGTATTTTCTAGAATTCCAGGGTTTCATGCATCGCCTTTTTTGCCTTTTATATATATATATATATATAAACATTATCAGCACTAGTTTTCTTTTTTCTCTTTTCTTCTCTTGTAACGAGCGTTCAGAAATTTTGTTCTGATGTTTTTTTATAGCGGGATTTCTGCCTGTTTTTTAGTAACGTTTATTTAATAAACGTTATTAAAAAACGGGCAGAAATCCCGCTGAAGAAAGATCAGAACAAAATTATCAGCCCGACTTCAAAATAGAAGAAAATGTTTTCTTCCCTCATTGTATAATTGTTTTTTTCTTTGACGTAAATACTTACTTGAGCAGGCAATGCAGCTTATAACGAACGGGGATATGCTTGAATGTTCAACAAGCTTTTCTGAATTTGTTTTGCAGAATCCCGGTTCCTCCGAGAGCAGACACACTCCGGCGGACAGACCTTTCGGAGGCGCAATAAAAGCGGACACTTGACAGTTTCCCTCGTTGTAGCATTGCTTAGCGCAGTCGGCAGCCGACGAACTGCGGTGATCCGACGTGAAAGCAACATTGTAATTTTCCGCCGGCTGGAAAGCTTGGAACGTTATGCGCTTCGTGCAGTCTACAACGAGAAGTGACCATTTTATGCAAATGAATTTTGCTACTCCAAAAGTAAGCGTAGCAAAGGTGGCATGCGCGCATCTTACTCCGTTTCCCGGATGGAACCATAATTTGGGCTACAGTACTGATTTTTTCGCTGCTAACAGTTGCAACGTCAACTTGTCGACATATCGTATCGGTACAACCTTGCTTCTTTTCCTCATTTTTGCCAGGAGTTTCCGATACTTCGTTCTTAGGTGGTTGCAAAGTGCTGGCAAGTTCGCTTGCTTCTTCATTAGATGGAAGTTGAATTTTTTCAAAGCCAGTTACATCTGAACATTCTTATGAGCAGAACTTTAAACGCGTCATTTGAAGCCCGTACCGCAGCGTATGCATTGAATTTGGATTGGTTCCTTTGTTGGTTCAGCGTGCGTATATCTGGTTGTGCCAGTGCATGTATCTTTTTTGAATGACAGCAGGCAAAAGCTTGGTTCGCCGTCCACGTTGGCACGAGTGAATCCGGCAACAGTGCAACCGGATTCGTAGCATAACTTGGCGCATTCGGCTACCGAAGTTGCAAACCTGTGGCTAACAAAGTCGCTCTTGCTGTGGAAGCTCGGTTCAACAATTTCGAAAGATACATTCAAAAGGCACGCTGTAAAAAGTGGTTCGCTCGCTTAGGCTCATTTCGCCCGCAACATACTTCTATGAGCAATGGTTGCGTTGCTGATTTCTTGCAAAGGTTTCGTCACTGTATGCAAATTCTCCACGTCGCCTTAAAGGAAAATAGATAAACACGACGTGGGCGAGTCTGAGGGCAAAAAAACAATCACGAAATACCTTTATTTTCCAAAGATTCACCGTACTCGGTCTTTTTAATCACTTTTGGCATCTGGTCGACGACAAATGATTCTGGAAGTAGCAACGTTAGCCTTAACGTCTATAGACTGCTTTTTTGGTATACCGCATCGAATGCAACTGATTTCCACAGGAAAAGGCCCGCTGTATGAAGTAACACGTTGCTTGGTTTGATCGCATACTTCCTCACCGAATGCCATCAGGCATGAACCAAGCTGACCGGAAATAACGGGCTTAATAAATACTCCCGATGAGCACTGCTTTCCGTAGCAGAGTTGCGCGCAATGTTCCGTAGAATTGGCGGCTATTTCAAAACCGTACACAATACCCGACTGCGAACTGGCTGGATTTGTCAGAAAGGAAATATTTTCCGGGCACATTTTCGACGGACTCATTTCGGCGTTGGCAACACTTTCTTCCTGACCAACCAGAGCGGTTACACTTTTTTGAGCATCAATGTCCTTTGCCGATTCGGGATTGACGGATGTTTGAGCGACGGTTGAATCGACCACTTCTTGCTCGCTTACTTCTGCAAAAGCTCATTGCCTTTGGAAGCTTTTCGACATTTAAGTCACGTTAAGCAACGCAAGGTAAGTCGTTTTGCAATATAAATAAGATTATGCTAATAATTTCCAGCATAGCGGCTGGTCCGAATCCCGACTTGCCGTTCTGTTAGATATACTTTGCTTACGATGTATCTGTTTGTTCAGCGAAGTGTTTTGGAGTTTTCGGGATTCCTCATGGCTCCTCCTCAGCCTCTTGCTAACTCAACAGGGCGAATCCCGAAAACTCTTCAACACTTGTTGGATACGTCATAACTAACGTATGATGAACATGAAAATTCTAGCTTATGTTTTCAAACTAAATTCACGCGCAACCTCTATCTGTTACCAACCAGTCTTGTGCTTTGGTTTAGGCTTAGGGTCCAGCTTAGGCTTAGGCTTAGGTTTAGGAAACTCTATGATGACCTGATGACCATAGCTTTTTTGGTCTTATTTGTCGGGATATTGACCCAGATCCGCGTAGCATAAATAGTATAGCAGTCCTTGAATTACAGAAGCGCTTATTACCTATAGGATTGTCACTGGTTTCGACGAATCCGCTGGACGATGTACTTTGCCCTTTGTCCAGCTCGAATGCCAGGGAGCGTTCGATAGATTCGGCAAACGTCATGCTTGTTCCTTTGGACGTCTCTGCAAATGGGGCGATCGTCAGTAGGCATACATTTTGGAAATTAAATGAAATGCGACAAAATATTATTGGCGGGAAAGTTGGAAGGCGGCTCGGAAGGCCTTTACCATTAATAATTTCCTGCTCCGGCAGGAAAAAGTCTATAAGCGGAACGGTTCCCTCCTGCCTGAACCCGCTGATCTCATTGATCATCCCACCGCCTGTGTAATCTGAAGAAGTAGCGGAAAAATTTACGCGCGGGCCCTACAGTTATTCCAAGTGCGTACTTAGCTCCTCAAACTTTACGGATAAGATGTGCGTGGTTCCGGTTCGAATTGTTGACGTTGTCCCGTAGTCATAATCCGACGAAGTCGTTGGCAATGGTTCAACCTTTTCTGAATTGCAATTTTTTGATAGTTGAACCGTGCGAATCAGTTAACAAATAACGTTTGCTTACCCGCGCCTTCCGTTACGAAAACTTTAGGCTTTTGTTCCTGTTCTTCGAACGTCACTGTACTTTCTTCCACTTTGTCTACAAGTTTCAGAATGCTTACTTTTGCAGTTGCATGTTTTTGTTGTTGGCTATTTAATGGACTGACAAAGGCTGCTGCCTGCTTACCCGTAGTTTTGGGTGTAGTAATTTTTGGTTCCATTTCTTTTTCTTCCCGCGTCAGTTCACCTTCTTCCGTTTTACCTATAAGTTTCTGAATGCCTATTCCTGGATATGATCAGTAGTTTGTTGCAATGAACCTGTAAAGTCTGATTCCTTCGTTGTGGCAGTCTCGTTAAATTCATCTGTGATGAATTTTTGCAGCGTTACTGGAATCTCAGACAGAAAGAAGGGGATAGCTTGCCTACCTGCTGTCCTTTCGGTCATTGCAGCAGGAAACGTACTACCTGTAATAATCATTTCCCTCATTACAGCCTTTCAGTTACGTATGAAATTGATTCTTACCCGTCAGATGAGGCAGTGTTGGACGCACTTCTTCAGAAATTATGTCTGAAACCCCTAAAAAAACAGTAAATGTTTGACAAAAATCCGACCGCCCAAAAAGTTCATATATTCAAACTGTAGGCCTAAGGCTACTAGTAAACAAATTGACGTAATCATTTAGTCAGCATGACATTGCGTACAGATGTATGAAAATAGTCACTCCAGTTTATACGCTACCTTTTGTGGCGTTTGAAATGCCTTTTTCTTCAAAGGCTTTTTCGGTTGACTTTTGGCCACCGGTCGGTTCACCTTCAGCGAAAGTTGTCACAGAGTGTGTTTCTAAAAAGCTCAATGCGTGTACATAAAAACGTCATTGCATAATTAGGTAGAACTTCAATTCCCAAAGGCAAAACATCCATTCCAAATTGAGCTTTACTACTTGAGATGAACATAGCATGTAAAGAGACTTTACAAACTAAACGAAAATACACTAGTTACAAGGTTACAAGGCGTAGTGTTTTATGCACAGCTTTCGCTGTGACTATTAACTTTGATAGTTCGTATAGTGAAATACAGATGCGGAATACAAAGTAGGCAGCTCACCTGTTTCGGATGGCCCTGATATTGCGAATTCCATTTCATTCATCAGTATGTTTTCCAGTTTCTTTGCCTGATCACTTTCCGTTGTCTCTGAAATAGCAATTGGTCAACCGCTAACAGCAGGTGCTAGGTTCAAGCAGACACCTACAGTGTTAATCATCACTGCAGTGTCATTATGAAATTCTGTTAATTTATCAGTAGCAGCTACTGCTGGTCAGTAATTTTTCCCTCTTTAGGGGAAAGCTGCAAAAACTGCCCAGCAAATGGGGAAATGGAACGTAGATAAATGCGCTGACCCTGCTGTTAACTTTTCTTATTTTGGTAAATAATTAAGCCCATGCAGGGAGCTTAGAAAGTAGTTCACCGTTCTTTGCGCTTAGAAGTACGAGAACTTAAAGCGCTCATGCGGGACGGCGCGTACAAGTTAAAGGACCCCCTACGTTTCTAAGCAATTTCTTAGCAACTCACCGGTCATCAAACGACCTAATACCTTACAGCGAAAAAGCAATCGCATTGCCGACCAAAGTCCAATACGGAGCCCATCCAAATTTCGGAGCTTCAGACATGCCCCACCTTTATTTTGGAATACATAACTACGTAGCCCACAATGTGATATTAGTTTGTAAGGATGTAAAGACAGAATTCATTTTTAATGTTACGCGCGTAGCATGAAAATAATTTTGCCGTAGGGATCCCCTTAGAGCGAGGATGCATTTTTGATCAATAGCTTCCTTCACAGTGCTTTGTCCCAATGACAACGAGCTTTGTTGCAGAGGTCTTCTTTGACTGCACAAACGTCTAGTTAAAATGAAGTTCAACCTGTTCTTTGTTACTATGGGAGAGTTTTCGGGATTCGCTAAATATTCAGCCTCAGCAGCACCCGCGATTCCTACACCAGCGTCGCATTCATCAGCAAACTGTCCGACGCTTTTTTCCAACAGAATAGTCGCGTGAAATCGCGTAGGCAACATATCTGACGTTGTGCTGACGCTTAGAGATGTTTTGGATTTCATACATTATTAATAAAAAGCGCTTATGACCCATATGTATTCATTTCTACTATTAAAATGCTGCCATGCTGTCTCACATTGTCCACCGTAGATGCCAAAGTCTTATCTTAAAAATCCCAAAGCAAGGAGTTGAATAGGCTTAGTAAAATCTGTATCCCGAATTGCTTATCTATTTATACGTCAGATTTAAAGCCGTCGTTTCCAAGTCTCCACAAAAAGTATTTGACACATGCGCCTCTCGAACTCCAACAAGAGATAGTTTTCGCTGTTAGAGATTGCAGATAGAATTAATTATGTGCCTATAAAAAAAGAGGCCCATTTCAACTCGCGGTAGTAGTTGGAGCTGTCATATGTTAACGGCCTTTTATCATGGCATGATTATATTTAAAATGTTCATGTGTTAAAGATAATAAATGTGAAAGCCGATCTACGCAACGCGTTAGAGCTTGGAACCTAAAAGTATATGCATTTTTAGAATCCCGAAAATTTTGTACCACAAGTCACGAATAAATGGCTTATTTTTAAAACTATTACGACATAATTGCCAGTCCTTATTGGGGCATCGTAAGAGCAATAGGTTGGAGATAAATTTAGCCCGACTGATCACTCGTCATGTCATGCACCAACTGGCACCCGTTGCGCATGCAGTTTTCGTAATCCAGTTTCCCCGCATGCCATCTACGCGTAGTTGGTCTTGACTTTTACGATTCGTTAAAATTGTCACGAGACCATTGACAAGACACTTAATTAAGATATCGAATGTTACTTTCCGCCTGTTTAATTCTGTCTATACTATATTCTATAGGAAAGTGGTTGTCTAGATAAATTATCGTCAATGGGGGCATCCCAAGTTTTAGCGCCCTGTGCGCAAGCAACAGTTATGCCTACCTTACTAATGAGAAAGCGTTTTATCAATGACGTCACTTCGGGGACTGCAAAAATGGAATCATGACTCACGTCTTAAAAATGACAGCTCCTTCCAACAGAAACTGCTGACTGAATAGTCTCGCTTAATGCTTGTTATTTTAGTTTCATTCACCTCAAGCTATTGGAAAACCGAACAAAAGAGATTCTTTTTAAAGCTGTAACGTTCGAAGGGCGTAAGAAAATATTGGGATATTCCAAAAAATAAATTATAAGGAACAGAACTCGGCTTAGCGTTTCGCTCGCCTAAATTTATGGATTTTGTTTTGGGAAGCGGAAAAATTCAAATTTTATCAACACAATCACCAGTCGTACTCACGCTGCCTCAACTCCTATTCGTGCAAATATATTTTGCCGCCCAAGAGAAGGCCGTTGTGACAAAGTATCCCATCGCGTTAGGAAAACTTCTTTATACGGCCATAGTAAAGTTGGTTGGGTAGGCGAAATTAATTGTTAAATCAATTCATTTCGAGTAGCCGCTGTCGGAACAACTTTTTTCCATACCTACATGCTGTCGCCTCGAAAATGGCGCAACTTGAAGAAAAGTAGACATTTTACCTGTACTGAACGGCGTTGTTAACTTTGAAGTTGCTTCGGTGGTTTGTCGACCAGTCGGTGTCACATCGGTGGTCAGAACAGTGACCAAAGGCTGACCATCAGTGGGAGGCTTCTGTTGCCTGATGCTGACGTCTCCTTCGTGAGGCTTGGTTGTTGTCATGCTGCTTAGAGTTGATATTTCCGAAACGACAGTAGTTTTAGGAAATTCAAAGCTGGTGCTACTCATTTCTTGGACGGTCGCTGCTTCAGGCGTCGGTTCAGTAGCCAACCTTTGACCTTCAGTGGATATCTGATCAGTTGAACGGATATCGTCGGTTTGAGTTGGAAATGTGACCAGTAGCTTTTCTATTGTACTACGCCAGCGTTCCGAAGTTGTTTCAGCTGTCGGGGTAGAAGCCACCTCGTTTTGTTCCAAAATCGGTACTATTTTGGTAGTCACTTCCGTATACTCAATATTCTGTATACTATCTACGCTTGGGCTCGTTAGATGTGCTGTTGAACTTCCATAGTTAAACATCACCACGTCGCCCGTTGTCACATGTTCTTCCGAGGTTGCCATAGATTCCAGCTGTTGTTCCGCAGTCTTTGTTCCATCTTGAATGGCCACCTTTGTATAAGGGCGAGTTTGAAATGGCGGTTCCGTCTCCAACTTCATATCAGGCGTTATCGTCTCAATCTTTTGCGTAAACATGCCACCGGTTACATTAATTAAACCATCTTGGAGAAAAGCTTCTCCTTCCGGTGGACTTACCGATAGCACTAGAATTGTTTGCAGGCGTTAAATGGACAGTAGGGACAAAATGTTATACGAATGGCGTTGAAGTTGGGCTCGCGGTTCAAATTGCTTTGCGCAAAAAAGCTACCCATTAGTTGTTTCGAACCTTCGCCGGAAAATGGAACTTAGAGTAGCCGAAAGTAACCCTTTTTTCAACAGCTCCCCAAAACCCGCCTTGCCAACCTAACAATACGACGCGCGACGTTTCTTTTCTATTAGGTCAAGGTGACCGAAAGCAAAATTCGTTCGCTGTGTAACTCCCTTCAAAGTAGCCTCACGCTAAAGTGCCAAAACTTGAGAAAGAGAGAGAGAACACTGTCGTCTAGAATTGAATATCGAAAGTGTGCAAGTAGAGTTGATGATGCTATTGGATTCCCAAGAGGGGACACATCGTATCCGTTGAAATTCCATCGCTTAATTGTCACTCTAACTTAAACGTATAGGGCGCGCTGTTGTCGCGGGAGAATAAGAAGGCCAAAAGTGGACCTAAGGGGGGCCTACCACAAATCTCGATTGCAAAGTAGAATTTGCCGGAAACCAGTTCATCTGCGACCGATGAATCAACGATGGGAGGACGGCAAATAGCGGAGCCTCCTTCCGAGATTAAGATAAGAAAATCAATGAGAACACTCACCTTTATCTCCCAGAGCAGTGCAGCGTATGCATTCGACAATCACAGGCTTACTGGATAGTTTGTGAACTGTGCTCAACTGCCTTTTTGAGCACATGTATGCTGCCTGATAGGAAAGTAGACATTGATGGGACCCCGTAGGCGATGGTATGAAAAGAGCAGAGAAGCAAAAGTCGCTTTTTGAATAGCATATCCGCACACATTCTTCTAATGAGGTAGCTCGTCGATGCGAGAACGTCTCCCGATTGTCCACTTTGTCGCTGAGGTCAAAATGGAACAGACCTTTGCATTCTAAATAATAAAAAAGAGAAGATATTCAACGTTCAACCGAATGCGATCAATGTAGTTAAGGACGTATTACCTTTTGCGGCAAGAATACCGGCTGGGCAAAGCGACAATACTGAGAGAAGCAATATGGTAACTGCTCGAAGCATACCAAACAGTGGCCAAAAGTAAGGAGCACTGCTGATTGATTTTCTTATAAATAGCCACCGTTTAAGAATGAATCAAGATGACAAATCATCAGGGAAAGCTGTAATTGCAGTCGTAGTAGTACACCGTCATAAGGCCGGTTTTCTCCTTCAAATTTTCGTGCTTATAGTGACAGCGGTGGAAGTGACAGAAGTGTTCAAGTGAAAAAGGCGAAACTCACTTTGAGGGCCGTAGTAGAGGTTTTATAGCCTCTGGTCAGTGATCCGGTCTTGTCAACAAGCCGTAGATGCCGACTGAAGCTGGTCGCCGAAGTAGAACAATTTAAATTCACCCTTTGGCCAATAGGAGTGCACCCGAACGTAGTAGCCTCAACTTTCTTCCGATAATTCCATGAACTGTGACGTCTTATAATGGTGAAATTTGGGAAACGAGTTTTTTCCCTACCGGGGGGCGGAATACTTTTTTTAAAAATTTAACCAGCCTTTAGTCACGGACGGAAGAGGGTAATTTTGATCAATTTCCATATAATCACTTTAGTCCGCCTTCGATTACATGGATAATCTTCCCGCCGCGCGGAAGAGGTTCAATAAATCCTCCTATTCGAGGTCAACTTGTTCTTCCACTCACGTCATGTCCTTGGAGAAAATTTTTTATACTTATAGAACCCTATGGTCAGTAGATCTCTTTCAAACGTTCCTCGAATGACCCTGACAAGAGCTCCGCAACTTTTGCCAGCAGCGGTCAGAAGTTGAAATAATTCCAACGCTTAGGGGTCGTTTCGCTATGGACTAAAACGACCTCAATAAAATGCAGGAAACCGAAAATTCAATATTGCACATTTGCCAAAAGGAGTGTCATTTTGACATACAAGGACGGGGCTAAACGCTATTCAAGAAAAACTTCGTTGTCACGAGTTATTGCCGCGTGATCGTTGTCCGTCTTTATTCTGGGACCGACGGGAAATTTTGCGCGCGCGCGCGCACGCGATAACCCGCTGCGCGCATTGAAAATGAGATGCATAATTTTTTTAGGCACCTCACCGCGCCGCTTTGGCATTTCCTTTCAGCGTTGCTACAAGCGGTACCGACTACCTTGCGGCGGCAGCCTGTTGCCCGGCAAAATCCAGTTGCAATCTCAATGCCATAAATAGTTCAAAGTTGAAAAAAATCATTGTCTTCATTTTTTAATTTAAAAAATATACACCTTAAACGCGTACACTTTTTAAGCTTATGCGCACACGCGAAAAAAATCTGCTTGTTGTCATGCTCGTTTGCTTGAAACGAGTGTTTCTTCCATTTTTGGGCGCTGCCAGTAGTGATGAACAGTGGCCGTCCGTCTCTTTTGGCGCACGTTTTAAGCGCTCGACGTAACAACTATCAACGCGCGCGTACGTGTTATGCTTAGGCGTACTTCCTCCTCGTCTTTCCGCCGATGCTTTTTCCGTTGCTTACAAAGCTCATCTGATTTGCATATTTTTAAATTTTGCTTTATTCCAAAGCCCTGCGCGGGAGAACTTTGCACGTTCGAAGAACGCGTGGAAAAACTTTTTAAAGAAGCACCTTTCTTTAATTCATCAAAACATCTTAGGAAGCTTTCGGGATATTTCCGACCTCATTTTCAGCGTCTTTTATAGGCGGTAAGTAAAATAAAAAGTATAGAAAATCCGCCCTGCCTTTAAGTTGTTGAAAGGTATCCTATTTTCAAAGCCTTTAAGCCTTATCTGAACTGTTCGTGCGCGAGTGTTTGAAACTCTTAAATAACTACTGGACGACGAGGCTGATTGAGTAAGCGGGTAGTTGGCAAAACTCGTCATTAGTCAACATTGGAAGGAAAAAGCGAAGAATAATTTAGGTTGCGTACTGTTAAGTCAACTGTTGCATTTTTCCTTATCGCCTAAACTGGGTGCCCGAGCGATCGGCTGACGGAGGGGATGCAGGCCAAACGTTTCCTTTTGAGTTCAGTTGCCTCGATTCTATAACTGCCCAACCGATTTCGTGCCGCATTTTGGCATTTCTTTGTTCTGAAATTTTTTCAATCAAAAACCATTGTACTTAAGAGCCAATATTGGAAACTAGTGGGGCCATTTCCTAAGGGAAATCGGAAATAAATTGCACGAGTAGGTTAAATAGTTCGGATGGCTTGTTTTTCAAGTCAGCCGGAATGGAACGATAAGCTATCGTTATGTAGTCACAGTGAAAGCGGGTACTCTATTTACGCGGAAATCAAACGGTAGTAAAGGAGGACCCTCTATGAGTCCAAATTGGCCTTACCTGTTTTCCTAAGTTTTACCGCGAAAGAAAGGCAGCCAACTGTGCATGTAGAGCGCTTCATGCAACTTTTCAATGCGCAAAATTTAATTGTATTCGACTGGTTCCAGCTGGATCGTTTCGCTCTCAGAAAACTTTTCAACTGAAAAAAAAACATCTACTGATGAGCATAGCGCTTTGCCAACAGCTCGAAAGAAAAGTTATCTCTTTTGCCCATAAGTATACATATGTGGACATGCCGGCATGTCCAAAGCGTAATGGTATTTTCCGGGTATTCAACTTTTATGCGCAGGTGCAAGTTTGAGAAAGAGAGAGATTGGTTGCAAATTAATGAGGCCTGATTTTGCGCAGGTGCCTTTTGGTCAGGTTCGTCTACTTCGAAGAACCTGAATTTTATTGCCGACCAATCATTCCACAGTTGCGCCACACTTTCAAACGCAACTGAAAAACTGCATTCTTAAACCGGCTTGCGCGTGTGCGCGTTGGCTCGCAAAGTGTGACAATTTTTCGGACCTACATTGCCGCAAAAAAAATTTTTTTTCCTTTTACAGAAGACGATGGCAATTTCAACAACTTTCCCAGCGGGAAATATGCTGCTGCGAGCTTGCAGGGTGGCGCACGCTCGGCAAGTAAAAAAGTAATAATGTTTTTTTAAACGGAAAGTTTATAGGCAACAACAGCCCAACGTACCGCGCGTAGTGTGTTCTCACTCTATCATCGCTTGAAATGGAAGGCGCGAAACGTGCTATGGAATTAAGGTTCGTTCTGTTCAGGCAGCGATGGAACACTTTCGAAATGCTTATAGCAGTAGTCTGAATCAGCTACGAGCAAAGCTAATAAGAAAATGAATAGCCAGTATGCTGCCACATTGAGGATAATCACTAATTAAATGAATTAGTTTTCGATTACGCGGCTATTTTCGGTTGCCTACCCAACGCATCGCTATAAGCGAAGTTTCACTGATTTTTCAAAATTAACTCACCGGCTTATTCCCGCCTTTAAATGGCAACTTGCAGCTAATTCGACAAACGACGTGATGGAGAAGTTCCGATGTACTATCTGACTCACCTGACTGAATTAATTGTTGTCATGTCGATGTCTGAAACCAAAAAAGGGCATCACGTTAACAGCAGGTGAAAAAATGACAAACCACGGCGCCTTGCCAGCCGCTCACATGACTAATAGGCGCTTAAATGAATATCCATTTTGTAAAGTGAATATTATACTATTGATAATGCTTCTAGCCGATGACGAAACAGGTTGTTCTGAAAGCAAGCCTTAGAGCGTTTACGTATATAGCAGTGAGTCTAAGAAGCTTAATGTACTTACTGATGCCTTCCTTATACAGGCAAGCTGAGGGATTTTCTTAATAAATTTGCATGAGATTATAGCCAGCTTTCAAAGCAGGTTTACTACGTACGATTGACGAGCAATTCGTTGGGAATTGAGACACGCTGTTAGTAATATTATTGCTCTTATCGATGGCAAAGAGCTGTTTTCTTATCTTGAACATGATAACGTGACAAAGGATATTTTATCAAGCGAAGAACAGATGGTTTTGGTGGTTTGAAATTACGAGCAAAAATCAACGAAAAGACGTTACCAATTCAGGCTATAACAAAGCATACAAAAGTACGGCTAGTGTTCAACTTTGCATGGAAACGTGAACTTGCGTACGCCTGCCTGTATTAAATGGATTAATTCCAAAAAAAGCCTTGTTAAGCATACGGCGTTGGTATTTACGTACATGGACGGTTAGCGTGAAATTTAGCTCCAATAGTAGCAGCGAACATCCGGTAAAGAGGTGAAAACAAATTAGCATTAAAAACAGTAAAATGCTAAAAATCTGTTTGCTTTGTTGGCTTTCATAATAAATTCAATGGGGATTTGCGGTAGCTTCGACAATGACGTAACAAAGCAATTTTCGTTGCACCGAATTACTTCAGTTTCGATATTTGTAGCATCCAACCAGGCATTAGTGTTGCCGCGCATTTATGCTATGTATTAAAAATTGAAGAAAGGGCGTAAGATTGCTTTCGTTCAAAGGAGGAAGGCCAAAGGGAAAGTTTGTATAGGTACAAAAAGCTGACAGCCTTGCCGAGTTGGACTTTTTCGTCGACTTGGATTGACCTTGTTCGCTTCCTCTCCTTTTTGACGGACCAGTTGGAATTTTTGTCCAAACAAAACTACATTGGCGACTTCAAAGAGCTATTTCGCGCGGCTTTGGGAATTTCGAGCAAAAACGTTGGAAAATTACCAATTCAAAAATTCATCTCAGCCAAGGGCATCCTCGGCGCAAGGAAATGCACTGCACTACTGCAAGTTGAACAGTTAAGGCAATTTCAATAGCTTCCGCCCGAAGTACCTAATAACATTATAATTTTTGCATGACTCATCATGAGCATCACTTGCTGATACGCGGTTAGCTATGGAGGATTCATCATTAGGTTAACTTTATTTATCCCATAATCATTGTCGCAAGATTCGGGCATTACTATACTGCGTAATATCTAATACTTTACAGTTCGAAGAACAACTGTAAAATACGGTTTGATGTTCGGCAAGAGTGTAAAGAAGTTTTAATGTAGTCGCAGTGATACATTAATTAATCAATAATAGGAAAGACGTTGGAAGGAACGGTTGAGCTTTTTGAAATTCCACTTTTCCTATACAGAAAGCTAAGCATTTCATTTCGTTAAGCATGCATCATCAATCTTTGTTAGCTTTTGTGCCAACGGTGCCTCTACTGAGTTACGCACTGCTGATATCGTTTATTATTGGACAAAAGCAAGCTACACCAGTCTGCCCGCACGATATACATCCCTCATCTCAAGGTTATTGGGATGCGGCTTGGGGAAAATGCTTTACATGGCTGAACGTTGAAAATGGAGGCCTTCCTCGAACATACGACAACGACATGCTTAAGTGTGCTGAACATTTTTTTAACGGTGTTGTCGCCCCTGTAGCGGTTAGCTACTTCAGTGACATACTTGAAAAGAAAAGAGAAGTTCACTCAAGCGCTTATATGATTTACAAAAATCTTCCCGCATTTTGGGAGGGCAAAAAGAGCTCATGGATTTTGAATGGTAATCGCATTATCGCCGTATCGGCTAACATCACCAACAGCTCATTGTACAGCGTGAATTTTACACTGAAAAATCCGTTGAATAAAACGACAACATCTACGACAAGATCGGTTTCGGGTAATCGCGTCTGCAAGGTGGACATTACTGGTCTTCCGCTGAGCTATGAACCACTGATAGCATTGATTAATAGTTCGCTGAAATATCCACACTGCATGAAGTATCAATACAAGCTTGGCGGATATAGTCCCATGAAATTGACATCATGCACGTCGGGTAGTTGGGATGGACTTATATGCGCCAGCGCTGCGCTTAACAACTGCGTAGTTGACTATAAAAAGAGTACGGATAGATGTACCTGCAGGCGAGGTTATTCGGGCAGATTTTGTGAAATAGAGATCAACCAATGTGACAGTAATCCTTGCGGTTCACCCGACCAGTGCGTCAACGCCGTAGAAGACTTTTTTTGCAAATGTTTCGACGGTTTTTTCAGCAAAAATTGCAACGAAGGCCCGCCGGAGCAAGGACTCGGTTGGTACCTGCTCATCTTATTTTGGATGCTCTTTACCGCGTTGTTCTTTTTGTTAATTTACACGGCAGTTTTGGCAGCCCGAATATTGTTCGCTCGTTGGAAACGTGCCAACGGCTCTCCCTCGTCTAGTTCCCGCACAAGAAGCATACGAGAAGGTCAAAGGAGAAGAAGCAGCTTAAGGCGCCGCGATAGACGAAATTGGAAACGATTTTTTTTCCGGAAAAAGGGAAAGTCCAGATCTTCTAAAAGCTGGGATAGCAGAAGTACCGCAAGAGCAGCTGACCAGTACGATAACGATGATGATGACAAGAGCTTTGCAAACACATCACAGTCGGTGGACAGTGATAAGACGGATAAAAGAAAAAGCGTCAGCACCTTATTACTAGAATTTTGAAAATGTATTACTGTATTGATCCAATACGCGTCGATTAATCTTTCAACTATCCATTCGAAGTTGTCAGCTTATCGTTCGCACAGATAAATCTTCCATTAATGATACGCTTTCCTAAGCACAACTTTCTCGTGAAAATGCATCAAATATTTATTTCACTTCGCGTGGTTGGCATGTTAAACGAATTAAACGGGAATAGATATGCAAATTGATCAACCGGATGGATTACAGTAAAGCCTTCCTAATCAGAACGCGTCGGGGCGGGGGGTAATTCAGATTACGGAAAAATTCAGATTTTGGAGGAGGCTTACAGTAGGCCACAGAAAAGCAGGTAACCCAACTTTAGATGCATGTTCCTGACGCCTACAGTGCGCTCTCAGTCTCTGCAAGCGGTGAATAGCTTAACAAGGGCAGTGAAGTCCGTCTGATCAGGGAAAACGACTGACTAGCAGAAAGGAGTTTCTTAAATGGTGTGGACTCAGTACCGCGTAGCAACATGGAAATAGTTCCCATGAAGTTATTTTTCCATATTCAAAATTGCCGGCCGGCTCTGTTGGCTCGAAATTTGAAATTGAGTTAGCGGCCGATTATTGCGTTATGTGAAAACAGATTGTAGTTTTGTACGACTGAAAAGCACTAAGTTTTTGATCCACAATTCTGTTTATTTGGAGAAACCTAGGTCTCGAGGTGCCTTGCTGCAATCAACTTATTGGTCAAGATTGGTTCGGCGGATCCGTGGCTAGCCTGCGCCTATGTTAACGTATACTGAAAGGATCGTGGGCAGGTTATTTACTGCCCGTTTCGCACAAATAGCCTAATTATCTTTAATGCATACGGTCGTTCTATTATTCTCTTCCACGAGTTCGGATTAGAGAGGGATTCGGATTATGAAGGTTCAGATTAGGGAGGTTTTACTGTATTTTCATCTGAACTCTATTCTACAAAATACCATATATGGTATTTTACGATTTATAGGCGGCGCTGCGATAAGTTGCGGCTCGCGCCGGTGGAATAAATCGGTAAAGTTGTAAGTAAACTTGCGAACGACAGCATGCGTAAACTGCTCGAGCATTATATCACACGCAACAAGTAAAAAAAATTCTAATAAATATTAATTTATTTAAAGGATAAAAAATGTCCACTTTTAAAGAAATGTACTTCGAAAGCATTTCTTCGACGCGCTACGATTGCAAAGGGTTATCATGCGCAGCAACAAACACGCGAATCACGATCTATATGTGGTCAAAGGCTATTTCATTGCGATTATTTTATCACGCCTTCTTATAATGAACTGGCAATGATTGGTGAAGCGTGCGTACGCCCAATGGAATAACAGGGCGCCAGAGCCGACGCTATATTCTAACAAAGAGCATGAATGACTAGAAACAATTTTGAGGAATGAATGAAAATTAACAGGCGGCGGGAACACCAATGGACTCAATCGAATCCATTACGAAATCAACAGGAACACCTTGAATTTGTAGGTTGCTCACGCATCCGTTTAATACATTTGACAAACCTACGGTTGAACCGCCGACGAGACCATGGAAGGCGCCTGAAGGGAATGATTTTAAATTTTTTTCAAAAACTAACCCACTGACGTCATCTTACCTATTAAGAGCCTACCGCTCTGACAAAGACCATTGTCACTTAAGCGCACAACGCGATTGATGGTCGCCTGTCCATCTATGGTCAATTCCATTTCCTCGTTGACTCTACAAAGCGGGACGGTGAGTACGCAAAGAAGAAAAAGCAGCTATTAACAATAAGACCTGAACAGCGTTATGTTATGCCATAGTCCGTCGGCGACAAATATCCCCGATTGCATCAAAGGTCTTGTCTTGTCGCCGGATTTGACAAATACCGTTGGCAACCCGTTTAGGAGACGTATCAAAACAAAATGGTCGCTATTCCCTTCCCCTAATTGTTCAACGAGCACAGTTCCGTCAAGAAACGTTGTGTTGAGACTGAAGGAGAAGTGATGAGGACGGCAGTCGATTTTTCTAAAACAAAAAATTACTGATTACTGTACAGGATACTCAGGTACTTTACGCTGGTTTTGAAAAGGAATGATATATTCCTCCGAACTTGCTGTCCAGCCTTATCGACGCGCCTGAGGCAACAAAGCATGTTTAACAAGGAGAGCGAATTAAAAATAACAAAATTTACCTGTCCGCTCTGGCGAACAGCCGTCGGAAAAATTTTGACTAAGCGAAATGTTGGCAGGAACGCAGCGGCAATTGGTGATACACCTATTGGCGCCGCAAATGGGATAGTCAATCTTGCGAACTTTATGCAAAATATTTTTCGACTAAAAAAAATGCTAAAAGTTGAGTGTCAAGCAGACTACGCGCGTACATTAAGTAAGTCGATTGTCCTGTTCGCGTCTGAAACTGCTTCGTGAATAAACCCGCGAAACCCTAAATATAATGGCGCAGCCAGCGGAACTATTGTATCGTTTGGAACGCCGCCAAAGTATACAACGTTCGGGTGGATATTCAACCGATTCAAACCAGCCTTAAATGGGATCAAGGGAGAGAGTGCTTAAACGATAACGGAACAGAGTACGTACCGGTGAATTGACGGTTTGCGATCGGCCATTCATCGATAAGGTAACGGAACTTAAATTCCTTTGAACAATGACCCTTTGCCATTTGTTCATGGCAATTTTCCAAGAAGGTCTGCAAAAAGATATTTGCATAGCGCGCGAACGAAATGAAGTACAAGGAGCGCACCCAATCCTGCTTACACCCGCACCCAAGTTGAACTGGACAAACAATCGGCCGTCGATTAAAATCAAACTGAAAAAGTCACCACCGTCGTATTGGCCACTTTGATTTACGCTGACGGTGTGCAAAATAATCGCGTCGTGATGCCTTGGGCAAAAATGCAAATTAAACTTTTGAAACGACTGCGAATCGTCCGTGTGCACGTCGGGGACGGCAACGTATCCGTTGCCGCGAAATTCCGCCACTTGAGAAAATTTGCCTAAATTGCAACTTGAAAAAATTGACAGCCCAAGAAAAGTACTATATTTGAACTTGGCGCCACCGGAATTAGAAGGCAAAAAGTTACCGCAGTCGCTGTCTTTTGGCTTTGTTGTTTCATACGCCGCGGTGAATAGCCGGCTGCTATTGTCGGATGGTCCTGCATTCGGCGTAGTCTTTCCCTTAAATAAATGAAATTTCGTGCATGCCAGCGTTGCCTAGATGTTGACAACGGGGGGAAAATGATGCATATCAAAATTTTTGAGAATTATTTAAAAGTTCATTCTTTAAGAAAATATATTACTACTAAATCATATACATGAGGCTTGGGTCGTCGAGAGAATTGAAAAAATTGGAAAGTAAAACACTCGCCTTCTCTAGTGAATTTGCATGCGGAGAACTTTTCAATGCGGCGCTCATAGCGTGCGATGCTTTGTAGTTGGCTAACAGCTTTGTTGGCAAAGATTGGCAGCCATTGGAACCGAGCGACTCAGTCTCTATTAAACATTTCTCACATTTTAAACCAACAACTCCCGGCTTGCAGACGCAACGACCGGAAGTTTGCTCGCAGTCGTTGCGCAGCGATCCTACTGATGAGCAATTGCACGCTGAAAGAGAATGCCCCCATATAGGCACAATCCAAGAAGTGGTGCATGCAGCTTACGAATACAACCGACCGATGATCCTGTATTAAGGCGAAATCCCCAAAATCCAGATTCACACTGATCGCACTGTTGCCCAATGACGTGACTGCGACAGTTGCATTTGCCGTTTTTGTCGCATACTTCATTCAAGGAACCAAGACGATTGCAATGGCAGGGAATTTTACCTGAAGCTTTTCGATGATCAAGGAAAAGTCATGTAGAAAAACTGGGCAACCGTTCATACTTTCAGCAACGACAGGTGAACTTCGATTGCACCTTTCAAGCGGTATCGCTTGCAGCGAAATTGCTTTTCTGCAAGCGGCCTTACGCATGTAGCAAATGCTGGCATACAAGTGACCATCGCTGGCGCAAACCACTTCCTTTAGGATAGGTCGAGCGCAGTGCGATGGACATGAGCAACTGTCGTCCGAACAGTTTTCCCGACGGTCGCATCTCTTTCCGCGGCAGTAATCTGCAAAGTTCACTCTTCAAATGGAAGCTAACAACCATCATCGAGAGAAAGTTACGGTACCGCAAGAGCCTTTCGATGCTACCATAACAAAAGCTCGTTTCTTGCACGCTGTTAGTTTTAGGGCGCACATATTCGGATAGGTAATCCCGTCCGTTCCGCAAACAGTTACGTTATCCTGAAAAAAGAACAATAATAACAAATGAGAGGGTTTATAATTCTTATTATTATATAAAGTTTTATTACGGATTTTCTGGTTTTTTCTGAAGCTTTTTTTGCGGAACTTTCGGCCCGCGGCGATGGGCCGTCACCAGCGCAACGAACGAACAAACAAATTTAAAAAAAAAACATCTCCTTGCCTTCACCAGGATTGGCAGGTAAGGCGCCCTTCCGTTTTACCGACCGACATGGGTGCCTGTCGAGTCGACCTTGACTCATCGAGGTTGACTCCATGTGGTCGGTGTTACTTCAGAGCAGTATTCCCGCAGCCGTCCTCGTTGAAAGCGCAACATAAAATGACGGGGAATCGATAAAACAGTCTTTGTAGACGAGGTTTAAACATTGAAATTTAGACTGCCTACTCCACTTCCTTTAATTTTCTTTTTTTTCTTCTTTTTCCTTTTCTTCTTTTACTACAGCCATGTGGTAGCCATTGTGCTTCGTTTGTACATGGTTCGCTTTGATTTTTTCTTCTTTAATGAACCGGATCGCAGGTTGAAAGCTCCGCAAGAAAAGGTCCACAAAAAACGGAAAAATCCGTAATAAAACTTTATATAGAAACTGAAACCCCGTTAAAGAAGAAGTGAAAATAATAATAATAATAATAATAATAATAATAATAATAATAATAATAATAATAATGTTATTATTTATAATGAATTGGCTTTAATTGCGGATTCCAAGTCCCGTCGAAAAAGCGTTTATTTCTCCGGAGCTTTCAGGTCAAACGAGACCCGTCTTCAGCGGTTATAAGTTGGATCAACATCAACTTACAACTGCTGAAGACGGGTCTCGTTTGACCTGAAAGCTCCGGAGAAATAAACGCTTTTTCGACGGGACTTGGAATCCGTAATTAAAGCCAATTCATTATAAATAATAACATTATTATTATTATTATTATTATTATTATTATTATTGCTACTACTACTACAATTGTTTCTTCTATGATAAGACCTCTCTGAAAATACGCCATAGCACTACTTTTAGGGTGCTCGTTGCTATAAGCCCTCTCTGAAAATAAGGCGTTGTTGGGATCGTCCTCCAGAGAGGCATATTTAGCAAATCCGTTGGAAAATGATGGGCGTATCGTATCTTAAAATAGACAGTTTTTGGATGGTTAAGTTACTGTACTGTAAATTTTACGAGTAAATGAAGTGCTTCGGTACATGTGCATTTGTAGTGATCCTTCACGCAGTCCGTCCGAACGAATTCTCTTAGTGATTTTTGCAACTTTGTGTGGCAAGTTATTTGCAACAAGGAAGAGTTATAGTGCCGAGTACAAGAAAGCATTCGTGGACGACTCTCAAGGCAAAAATCTGACGGCTTTTTGCAAAGAGAAAAAGCTTGATCACCGAATGGCTCGAAAATGGCTAGCGCAGTACGATAAACTCTGTGAAAATACGGAAGAGGGAAATGCAAAGAAGCGTAAGTGTGGATCAGGTCAAGAACATTGTTTCCTGAGCTTGAGGACATCATTTGTGAATGAATTGCTGACAGGAGAGTACAGGCTTTCATTGTGCCCGGATCCGACGTTCAGGCATTTACCCTTGCAATGGCATTACACTTGGAGATATCCACGGAAAAATTCAAAGCGTATCACTATGGAAATCGACAACATTGTTCAAGCTTGAAGATACTAAAGTTATTTAACGTGAATTCGCATTCAAGTCCTTTGTTGACAGAATCGATTTTTCTAAATACCGACTGTCCAACATGACTGCTATGGATGAAACTGCAGTGTTTATGGGACAAAAGATTTCAAACAACAATTGACCTCGTAGGGAAGCCTCGTTAATCTACATTCCTTCTAGTGATTATGAGAGTACTCACGTCATCTGCATTCCGGCAATTCGTTCAGACGGAAAGAAAGTCCCTCTTCTAATCATTACATAAGGAAAGAAAAACGAAACTGAGAGCGTTTCAGGTATTTATGTTCTTCAAACCAAAAAAAACCTGGTGCACATAGTCAGTTATAAGGAAATGGGTCGATTTAATGTAGCCACTTATTTTGCAAGGTAGCCAAAGAGGAATGATAGTCTGGGATTCAGCCAGCATTCACCGCTCTAAAGAGATTAAGAATTTTCTTTCAGAGAGAATAGATCAGATAATGATTCCTGCAGGAATGGCTGCCTAACTCCAAACTCTTGACATTGGAATAAACAAGCCATTCAAAGACAATATGCGGAGAGAAATCAGCTTGGAAACTTTATGAAGCCCAGGTTGCAAGAAGTTGTGACTTGGGTGAAGAACTCATGCGACAAAATTACTAACAGCTAGATGTGTTGCCGATGCTCTCCCAGCAGGCTACTTGGACAAGAAATGTTCGTTCAAGGAGAGCTCTATTGCAAGACATGAGAGGCCGGGCTCAATGATCCTGCAAGAATTGGAGTCGCATGAAATTCACGCAGGAATTCAAGATTCAGAGATTTGTGAAGACGTCCCAGAATATGATGACATGACTCTGTTCGAATAAACGTAGCTATTTCAACATTTTCCAACCTTATCTTCATGGTTCTTCTTCTGGATGTTGCGATATTTTTCCCTTAAATTTACGCTTCGTATGGGCTTCTGCATATAAATAAATAAACAAGTGCAGAGTGTGGTACCTGAAATCATAATACACCAACCCGGAAGATGTTTCTTGAAGAAAAATAAATATAAGACCAGGTCTTATTATGGGGAAACACGGTAGTAATAATAATACTAATAATACGAATATTTATTCCTCTTTTTTCCTTCCTCTCCTTGCTAACGGGTGCGTTAATTCAGGATAAAAATTTTTTGCGGCTTTGCTACCCTGTTAACGGGTAGCAAAGCCGCAAAAAATTTTTATTCATAATAATACTAATACTACTACTACTACTACTACTACTAATAATAATAATAATAATAATAATAATAATAATAATAATAATGCCATTCAGTTGAGCTTTTCAGCATTAGAGACATAAGTTTTTACCAGCCAATAAGAAATAACAAAGGCAGATGCAATTTACTACTCGCTGTAAGCTTACTCGAACAGGTTAAAGCGATACATGATTTAAAAAACAATAGATTAGTTTCTGCTTCACATATTTTTGCATGCTGAGACGGCATGAAACCGGTCTATTTTATAAAGGGAATTCAAACAAGAAAAAAGACGTAAACGTTATACGCCTGTTTGATTCCGGTTGGTTTGAATGTCACTTCAATAGTGCAATGGAGTCAGTTGGAGGGTTGTTTGTTTACGAATTGAAAATGGGAACAAATGCGACGTAATAGCATTGAAGGAATAAGTGTGCAGCCGAAGGAACTTCGCTTTTGTTCCGTTATTTAAGTATCGATTAAGCAACAAATGCTATATACATCGACTGGTGAGCGGAAAAGGACAAATAATCCCTTTTGTGACTTACCATTTTGCAGTCGTCCAAAGAAGGACAACGACACTCCGCGTGACCGGTTGGTTGGCTTACGCATTGCGCGTAATAGTCGCAAATTGTATTTTCGCAACCGCCTACGCATTCAGAAAAGAAATTCCAACAAAGTAACAAAGAGCGCACAATTGCTAACCGCATATTCCTCTGTAAAGGACGAAAAGTTCCTCTTGGCTAAGGCAAGCGTGTCGTCTCATTTCGCACTCATTTTCGTAGGTCAGTCGATTCGACGCGCAAACTGGATCGTATACGTAGTTGCAAGGTGGGCATATGCAAATAGCTTCTCCATTTGTTAGCACGCATTTTCCGCCGTTGGGGCATTGTTTTCTTGCGCACTTGCTAACGACTAAAATAAAGATTTAAATATAGCACATCGAATATGCGAATTCCAATACGTACGGCAAAGTCCGTCGTATTGGAAAGAGCCGCTATGTTTCTCTTCGCAGGCGGCTTTCAAAAGCTGGCATTCATTGTCGTATGTTACTCCACCTTTGCCGCATACAGGATTGAATATTGGCTGGCAGTTAAACTGACATAGGCAACTGTAGCGGCCGTCTATTGCTTTGCCGCACGTTTGCCCAAAAGCGCAGTGCAACTTTTTGCATGGACCGTAATCTGAAGAAAGTGTATACAAGAGGCTAAAGGAAATCGTAAAGCTATTTAAGGCTGAAATACTTGGCTGGCAGAAGCCTTCGTAAAGAACAGAGAGCTCTTGATACAGTCTGCAGCTTTCAATGTTCATAAAGCAAGCGTTTCGATAGGTTTTGTTGTTTGAGGCGCACACGGGCTTCAACTCCATGGAACATCTGTCGGAGCAACGACAGCGCGGCATTCTGTCCCAACCAACTTTGCATACGGTATATTCGGGACAAGTTACATTGGTACATGGGTCTAGAATTAATCAAGCTAATAATCTATTGAAATAGTAAAAAGACGCTAAGATACCGCACTGTCCCACCATCTTCAGTTTTATGGGACGCTGCAAATCACAGGATCGCCTATAGTACGAATACAAATGGAGGATATGTAAGTATGTAGACATTGAGTCTTACTTGTCCATTTCACATATTGAACTATAGTCCAAACCGTCTTCACCGCATACGGTTGCGTTTGCTTCGCGCGCAGGGCAGTTTTCAGGGCATACGCATTGAGCAGTTTTCGTTTCAACATTTTCTTTACAATGGGAACCGTACAAACAATTGACAGAATGGCAAGGGCTGACGGTCTCTGAGCAAAAGTAGCCGTTTTGAATTAATGCCCAAAAAAGCAACGCCATTACGTTTTCATTCATTGATTCAAAGCGGGCATTAACTTCACGGTGGGCAGTTATTAACAAAGTATTAATAGCACTAATGTAGTAGTCATTGAAAAAAAATGCGTAATAGGAATTGGGATCTTAAACTTTCTCTCAGAAAGCCTTTGAGAACGCGAAGATGGGTACGCTACCTATTAGATAAACTATTATGGAACATTTAGGATCAATAGGCGAAAACGCCGACACTGAAAATCCTTTTTAACTTTCGTACGAAAAAAAATGTAAACTACCTACCGCATGCTTGACGATATAGGACGCCTATTCTCGTTTGCCTTGCACACTGAGCCGCATACAGCTCACATTCATTGGAATAAGTTGAATGGTCGGTGCCACAAACGGGCTTTGTAATATTTTCGCACTGGAATCGGCAAACGCATTCGGGCGAATCGTCCGCTTCGTTTATTTGACATGAAGCCTTGAAATCGCATCTAATCCTTTCGCAGCCAGCTAAACAAATTCATTGATCAAAGCTGAGATCCACAGGCGTCAATTTCGCCTACTTTTATCGATCTCCTTCGCCGTATAATTCTTTAAACCTGCGAAAAGAGAAATGAGCCAATGTTGAAACATGATAAGCCATCAATAAGCATCATGCTAACGTATGCAACTTCCCGCCTTCCCTGAACCGATCCGATTTCGCAAAAGAACATTCTATGGAAAATATTCAAATTTGTTCGATATGCAAAATGGACTTGCTCATCTTTTTTCATTAAGTGAACCTTAAGGATATATATTCTATAAAACGCGCGCGACGTTTTCCGGCAAACTTTGAAATGTCTACGCTATTTTAAAATGCCGTATACTTTGCCTGAGCAGTGCATATAACGCCTAGGCATTATATCCGGAAGGACAAATGCTATTTAGCCAAAGTGAGAATTGCATCTTCACATGAAAGCTTTTAACATCTTGTCAACTACGTCCTCGATAACCTACAGTAGCGACACCTATATGACAAAGCGTGTTGTTTTCGCCCTGTCCTTATATTTTGGCTTAAGCTTAAGCTATGGCTATTGTCAGCTATTCCGTTAGGTCATAGACTAAGCCTAAGCCAAGATATAAGAAAAGCATAGTCGAAAAAGTAGCGAAAAAGCTAAATAACCCTCTTTGTCGGGCAGGTGTCGCCACTGTAGGATTGCAGGGCATAGGCGAAAAAACTCGATTTAATAGTTTGCCGGTTGGCCATTACGCAATGTTTAGAACGGAAATGTGCAAAAAATAAAACTGCATAAAAAAAAATATATATATGACGAGAAGTAGCATTTCCCGCCTCCCATGTACCAATGCAAACTAGTATTCATGCATTATGTGTATCCCGGCTTGTACCGATAAATAAGTGAGCTATGAAGTTTTTTAACATGTAGAAACGGTTTTGTTCGACATCTTGGAACTGAGGTTTTTGCGAGAGGTTTAACGACAACACATTGACGACGCTAACTTCATTCATCCGCAACCTTTTTACAGCGTTTTATTAAAGGATGTATAAAAAGACCTTTGCATGCACAGTTTGAATATGAAAGTATGAAATAGTTATTTTTGCATATTAGGCTTACGCCAGCATTGTTTTTGTCATTCCATACTGAGTTGGTGTGCTCAATTTTGCTCAAGACGCAAAAGCGTTTGTACGGGGCTTTATAAACCTCTGATAAACGCGCTAACGCGGATAGAGTTATCCTAAAACTTATCTCTATCGATGCATAGCGGCTTATCGCTGACTGAGTGTATAAGGCTAATCTTAAGAGGAAAACGTTAAGGCTGAAGGATTCCATAACTTTGATAACGAAAAATAAGCTCATATATTCTATGCTTATGTTATAAAGGTGCCATCTCCTTTCCTCAAGAATTGATTTCATCTAGCCGAGCACGATTAAGGAAAACAAATTCGCAGCCACGTGTCTGCACGATAACTTACGATGCCAAACAAGCGGAGCGGCATCTTTTACAATATAATGCAAGTAGCGATTGGCGTCGATTAAGCAAAAGTGGTGTGCGCATCCATTTGCTTTGCCTGCACGTGCAGCAGTGGCACTGAAGTGGACAATTTCTATTATAAAGTGTTTACAGGTAACCCACTGACAATTGAATACGCCAAGGCGCCTTTGAAGGCTGAATTGATAACAGCAATAACTAGTTTATCTGAAGGGGCGATAAGATCAAGTCACGTGAGCGGACAAACAAAAATTAGCAGCATTGCGCGCCATCGTATGTTGAAAGGTCTGGCGAGCAGTGCTTTAGCTCGCGAAAACTTAAGCAACAATTCAGCGAGACGGAAAAGCATAGGTGCTTTTTGGGCTTGACACCAATCAGCTCTAGCTGGGGAAGTCTCAAGCGATTACTGCGCTGCATGCGGAATTGCCAGGTTGATCAGATGGTGGGTACAGATTGGGAAAGTAAGCGAAATAATTACGGCAAAAAGGATGTGACCCAGACGATACAGACTCTGAATGCATTATTTTACGTCACATTTGCCGCCGCTCTTCGGTCAACACCGATATGCCGTCCAATTTCAATAAAGCTAATAGAGGGGAATAATTGAGCTGCCGTGCGGACGGGTCAGCCGAAGCAATGCATTGCAACTCAAGTGAAGCGGATCACCGCCTTGGGCAGCTAGCAAAAAGGCCAACAACGCTTCATCATTACCCATCATGCCATTGTCAAGCGCTTATTAAGCGGATTGCCAGCAATCCATCTTTTCAAGCCGCTTTTCTTGCAAATAGCAGATGGCCAATGATACTACCACGTTTGACCAAATAAGGATTCGACAAAAGCCTACGGAATAATATGCCTTGAACAAGAAAGACTCCGCAAAGATGCAAAGCCTACTTGACATACTTTTACGCGAACAGTGGAATGCTTGTTGCCCAGCTAATAAGCCTTGTAACAACGCGTACAGCTTTAGCCGCTCGCGGGCCATTTATGGGCTAAAAAAAAGCAATCTCACCAAGTCTGATTGAGTCAAGGCTATCAATGGCCTCCAAGCTGATCGGTACTACCGTCGAATTGAGCAGAAAAGTAGTAGCTCCAGTTTTGCGCAGAAAAAATATCTTCGTATCCTTGACGGTAATGCGATCCGAGCAAAATCGCTTATCGCGAAAATGTTCCACGACAATATCAGTGTACGGCTGGCGTTTGGGCAGCGCCCATTCACCCTTCCAAAGACGACGAACTCGAACAACTGCCCGCAATACGCGAGCCCACGGTACAACGTTGATTTGCAACACCGTTCCCGACAGGACAACGTCGGCGGAACGATAGGCTTCGTCGTTGCTTTGTCGGAAATAGCGGCAATCAGGCTTCCTCAGGTCGTCCACTTCGATAGCCAACAATCCAACGTACATGGTCAACGCGACCACGTTACCAAACGACATCGCAACAGCGGGCCAACTGTCCAAATCTGCTTGTTCGAAGGTAGGCGGTCGTCGTATCGAGAATTTAAGGCCCAAATGAGCGATTGTAGCGCCATCTATCAAGCGTGAGTTCCACTTGTGCCTAGTTGTGCGAGTGAAATCTGCCTATACTTCTCGTTGACAGTGACAACAAGGAGACAATGAGCAAACAGAGCATTGTCCGAGGTCACGAGCAAAGTTTAGGTCAAGATGACCGGTCGCAGCGGCTCTTTAGCGCCCAAAACGATCGGAGTGCTTTAAGGGTTCTTCTTCAAACACAAAGCGTTTCAATGGAGAGGAAGCATTGGGATAGTCTATTGAACGCAAGACGTGCTGCGCTGTTCGTCGTTTTGTTGCCGAATTTGTGACATGTCCCTCAAGCCGATATGAACAATTAATTGGCTTGAGTGGAAAAGCAAATATTCAATGGCCGCACCGAGAGAACACCTTTTCGGTTATGCACCTTCTTGCCGGCTCATTCTGTTTCCCATCAGCGTATGGCTGACCAGTCGAAATGCTTATTAAAAGTAAAATTCTGTCGTAATATGGGAATACTATAATTTCAGTAAGACAATTAATGATACCACGCTTTGCCAGTGGCGTGCACCTGATATATTCCTAATTTGGCCATTTTTTTCCTGTCTCTCCGCTGGTTGAGCGAGAAAAGGCAACAGCTGAACGTTGGCATAATAACGATAAGCAACTGGGGTCGCCAAGACCTCGCTGGACAATTCCATCCGGTTAGTGGTCTCCAGCGGATTGCTTTGTTAATATATTAACCATTTGTTTGCAGCAATCATTTCGGATATTCAGCATCCGCCAATCTGAAACCAAACTACGTAACGACTAGCAAAAAAGCCACGAAGAAAATGCCTTAGCAATTATGACCTTCAAAAACACAGACTTTCAACTAGCAACTTGAATCCAATATATATATATATATATATATATATATATATACATATACGGACGGCTATAGTGAATGACTTTTCATTTCTTCTTGCTTCATTCCAACTTTTTTATGAATGTGGTCGTAAAGTCCATTGATAATTCGTTTCGTGCTTATACCTTGTCCACCTCTGTCTGCTTGTATAGTCACCACTCGTAAGAGAACTTCAAGTTACGGCAGTCCTTTCTGGAACTGATGCTTTGTGTGCATGAATGAAGAAGAAACCAAAGGTCGTTTATTTCAGCCTTAGTTTATTTACCACCTTCCTACTACCCTCCAATTTCATTTTATTCTTTATGCTTTGTTTATTTTGCTTTACCATTATATTATTTTATCATTATATATATATATATCTTCATAATGAAAAACTTTATTACGGATAGGTTCCCGTTTTTATGTATGTAAAAAATTCCGGAGCTTTCGGGTCAATCGAGACCCGTCATCAGCGGTCTTAAGTTCATATGACGGGTCTCGATTGGCCGGAAAGCTCCGGAGTTTTTTACATACATAAAAACGGGAACCTATCCGTAATAAAGTTTTTCATTATGAAAACATACGGTCCCGTACCAAGAAACCACGTCTATATATATATATAAAAGTCTGTGTTATTTGGCAAATCGCACAGACTTTCAATTAGCAACTTGAATCCAATATATATATTGGCAAGTTGCTAATTGAAAGTCTGTATATATATATATATATATATATATATATATATATATATACTGGATGCCAGCTTGCCAATAGGCATTGTATATATATAATAATAATAATATAACAGCAAAGCAAAATAAACAAAGCATAAAGAATAAAGTGAAATTGGAAAGTAGTAGTAAGGCAGTAAATAAAGTAAGGCTGAAATAAACGACCTTTGGTTTCCCCTTCATTCATGCAAATTATACCTCAGTTCCAGAAAGGACTGCTCCAGCTTGAAGCAGTCATACGAGTGGTGACTATACAAGCAGATAGAGGTGGACAAGATATACGCACGAAAGGAAATATCAATGGACTTTACGACCACATTCATAAAAAAGTTGGAATGAAGCAAGAAGAAATGAAAAGTCAATCACTGTAGCCGTCCGTTATTGTAATTTATTTATTTTACTTATTGCCACAGTGTTAATACCATCTGTATTTTATATTATCCCATACAATCAATTTCATTCTACTATGACCTTTGTTATATATTGTTAGATTTTATTTTACCTTTATTTATTCCGCATGTGGTCTACTGGTGTCATTTGTATTCTATCGATTTCATTTCAGCTTGTAGGTTGTCTGGAATTATTTTCTGGGAATGAAAGAAAGTTTTTTTGCTCAAACTCAACTTTTTCATTTGTATCCTGCTTTCTACCTTCCGTGATACGAATAATACTTCCCAGCAAAAACAATACGTGTTTTATAAGACGTATATTGTTTTAACTGAAAAATATCGTGTATATGTACAGATAAAGCAAGATGAAGATTTTGGACAGCTTCTTAACGCCATCTACAAAATGTGGAAGAGAGCTGTCATGGCATTTTTAAAAGATTAGTCTAAACAAAGAACAATACATCGTTTTGCAGTTGCGATATAAAGATACGTTGTTAGTAAAACGTTTCGTCAACTTGCAACTGGAAAAACGTAGTAATCCAATGACTGTAGTTGTAAAGTACGTAGTTCTCTGATTAAAAATTCTCGCAGACCATTTTTTGAACCTGACAATCAATTTGAAAAAAAGGAATACGGTTAGAATGATCTTTTGATGATCTGAAGCGACAACCGAAAAAAGAATATAATGAAAATATCAATAGGAGAAAAGAATGCGTCAAGTGGTTGACGATACTTTCACTACATCTTCTCTTCTGAACCTTCCATTTACGAAAAGTTCATCTGTATCAACTTGACATAATTTTCTATAAGAAGCATACATGTACTTACTACGTAACCTTTTCAATGGCCACGACTGCTTCGTTTACTGAGGTATCTACGTGACCCTTACTGGTCATCATAACACAAACTGCCACCCTTCACAGGTGCCACGTAAAGGTCGCCTTAACGTGACAGCCGATTGCCGAAAATCAGGACACCTATTTTGTCATTGCTGCTATTGCTACTATCCCCTATTCGGCACTAGGTGACCCTTTCGGCAAGTGAAGGCAATTTCGACGATTTTTCATATTTTCATGCAAATGCCATCAAATCTCGACTAGGCGCTTTGAAGGAACAAAAATCCGCCACTTTGCCCACCAAATGGAGCGCTGCGCAAACGATGCCATGAACAGGATTGAACAACAGACGCAGCGACGTGAGTTCGCCTTTAAAGGCACTATTGTTGCTTCGGGATTATTGACCTTTACGTCATTTGCCATTTTTGTCGTCACGCTGCCGATGCTTTCAAATCACATGAGGACCATTGCTTCCTTTCACGATACGGATTTCCAGTTCTGCGACGTGAGTTGTCGTTAGCGCGCGCGCGAAAAGGCAAAGTACGGATATTTGCCGTAGGATACGATTACAAGTCTTCTCGATTCGGCTGGAACGTTAAAAGCCACCTTGGGAAGAAACAAGACATTGATTAAAAGATACGCGCCGGATGCGGTACCGATGCCCGCGCTTGGTCAAGAAGAGCCAATAGCATTTAGAGGATTGCTCATTTATCAAGAGTGCCCTGGTGAGAGTGTTTAAAGATAAAAAAACGGTTTGAAAACTTTTTCCCTTTAACTTTTTGCAGCTTGCTGCCGGCCCGGCGAAGCTGGACCACCTGGAGAACCGGGACTGCCAGCCCTTTCAGGAGCTCCGGGAAGCGAAGGAGCTCCTGGAAGGCCAGGAAGAACGCCAAATGCTTCCTGCATTCCCGAACGTATATATCAACCAGCTCCTTGCCTTCCATGTCCTCAAGGACCACGCGGACCAGTTGGCCATCCCGGTTTTCCAGGAGACACCGGAGATCTTGGAATTATCGGTCGCCCAGGCAAGACTACTACAAACATAAGTGCTCATCTCCCAATCTAAAGTTGAAATTCAGGTAATCAAGGCCCGCCTGGTGATCCGGGTCCGCCAGGCATTCCTGGTTCTCCCGGATCAATGGGTCCCGTAGGACCAGCAGGCGATGTTGGAATGCCACCCGAAAACAAGATTCTTCCAGGTCCTCCAGGCGATCCTGGAGAACCTGGCTCATTAGGTCCCCCTGGTGATCCAGGTACAAGTGCCGACAATGGATCCCACGGTCCGCCAGGTGATAAAGGCTGGCCTGGAGAGCCCGGAGAGCCTGGAGATATGGGAATACCAGGGGCACCTGGTAACATTGGTGAACCTGGACCTCCCGGCACCGCGGGCGTTTGCGTATGCACTGACACGGAAGTTATAATCGAGGATTCGATGGGTAAAATACCAGCGCATTACGGCTCACCATACGAAGCTGCCCCACCTCCGCCGTACGAAGCTCAGCAACCGAATCCATACGAAGTGCACGTACCGATCGAGCCGTATAAAGACTTCGATGACCGAGGTCCTGGTGTTGCCCCATCAATGCCTGGAACAGAAGATAAAATAGAATCTAGGCAACATGTACAATCAGAAATTAACGAAAAAGATATACAAAAAAAATGATTGAATCCCATTGTCGTACGTTCGTGGGTACTCGTGCCTATGCGTGTTGCCTTCCCAAGAATCTGGTTTTAGCTAAGAACAAATAAAAGTGTTTTTCCATTGTCCTATCAAAAAATAAGTGATGAAAATGTTTTTAAAAAATGTCGGTATGCGCATTTGCGTAAGATAATAATATTGAACAAAGTAGGCGGCTGCAATGCAACAACCGAGCTTGCTTTCCTTGATTGGTCAACGGATAAATAGTAACGCCGAAAGCACGTGCTGTAAATGAATGATATCTTTAAAGCTAAATGATAATGGTCAAATTTCATCCCTAATGTGACCGCTTTAGAAAGCGTTATAGATAACTATGCCATTAAAGGTCATATTCTGTCACGTAAGGTCAAACAGCAAAACGAACACGGAGGACAGCCGGTCAGTAGCGACAGTTAATTAAAGTTCGTTAAAGTGGGAGACTGGCTGATAGGTAAAGCGAAGAAGCAGCATTACTTCCATTACGACTAACAATGAACTCATCTCTAAAGAAGAAGAACGTAAAAGGACTGCTCATTCAAGAGGATGCTGCCTATTCATCAAAGGCTATGAATGGACGTAAACGAGCCTACAATATTATGGTCAAAATCCAGCTAACCCTCAGCACTGTTTCCTTTTTGTTCACTTCGCTCACAATGCCATTCCTGTACAACTATGTTCAACAAACGAATCGGTTCGTTGACTTGCAACTTCTCTCCTGCGAGGTACGATGACATTTCTTATCCTAATAACATAAAAGGACGATTCCACATGTATTTTATTTTTATTTCTAAATATTTGAAAATATTAATATTAATAGCACGCGTATAAAAAGCAAAGGCAGCTTTTTGACGCCAAGACTTGCAGGAAGGCGTTAGGGAATCTATGGGGCAGCTGGAACGTACGGAAATGATTGGAAGATGGCCGAATCGAACAAAAAGGCAGTACGACCATATGGATCCTCAACTGCCTCAACTGGGTATTATGGAAGGCCAGTGCGAAGGCAAACGAACCTTTTTTAGCATTAGGTTAGGTTTTTTTAAACAGAAAAGTTAATTTGCAGGATGTTGCCTACCTGGACCGCCTGGTTCTAGAGGGAGGCCAGGTCGTCCTGGGCGCCCCGGACCTGCTGGAAAGTCTGGCGACCCCGGCATGCCGGGAATAACGCCAAATGCAACGTGCCCAAAAAGTGAGACGGCAAAACCACCGCCATGCCAGCCTTGTCCTAGAGGACCGATGGGTATAAAAGGCTGGCCAGGATTTCCAGGCGAACCAGGCCCTGCTGGCCCTATGGGAAAGCCAGGTTAGCGTTCACTAGCCCTATAATGCGCAAAGCATATGCGCTTATTGCAGGAGATGACGGGGAGCCTGGAGAACCAGGCGAACCTGGCGGAGACGGGCCACTGGGCTACCCAGGAAAGCCTGGAGAAGTTGGAGATAAAGGTACAACACCTGATAACAAAATGGAGCAAGGTCCGCCAGGTGACCCAGGTCCTATGGGCCCTATTGGTTATCCAGGATTACCAGGCCTATGCGGTAGAGACGGACCTGTTGGTCCAGTTGGAGAACCAGGATGGCCTGGAGAACCAGGTGAACCTGGTGAACAAGGCTACCCTGGCAGCGAAGGACCCGTTGGTCCCGAAGGTATGCCTGGAGCACCTGGCGTATGCGTATGCGAAAGCGAGTTGGCAGCCGCGAACCACCAACCAGCTCCAACATCCTATGGTTGATTAATCTACTTTAAATTCTTAGGAACAAGAATAAGCAGCGTAATTAAGCAACATTCGCCAATATTTCATATTCGGACAATAAAACGAACATAGAAAGATTACTTCACGATCTGATTGCAGAGTTGAAAGAGGCGCGGAACAATGTTTCCGGAAGCAACTGCCAGCACCCAACGAATTCACGTCACGCTAAGACCATTTACGCATGGATGAATTGCCCAAAGAGCGTTCGAAAGAAGGAAAGAATAAAACAGACCAAACTGCATCTGAAAGTACAGTCGACGGAAGAGTTAGAAGAGCTTAAGCGTTAAGGCTTACTCGTATGTTAAAAAAGTAGGGGCGCCGCATCGCTGTTGCCGCAAACAGCATTGGAAAGCTTATTAATCTTATTCCGCATGCTATTTAAGCGAATAAGCGTCCCGAATAATTTATGCTCGCGAAATTCTAGCCACGGGGCAGGCTAATTTTGGGAAAAAACCAGAACCAACAAAAACTGTTCGCAGGTGCAGCTAAACTAGTCTACATTACTAAGCAAGACATTTTGTTATTAAACCTCGGCTATCGGCGAGACATATATGCTTGTAAACATATAGGTTTTGCAGTGCATATATTGCTTGATGCTACGAAAAACGCGCATCGCGGTGTATTATCCAGGCGTATTGTTGTTGAAAAAGTACCTGCGCGCTAATAACCTCCTCCCTCCGCGTTTACAGTATACTGAGGCTCAATTCCACGGTTGCCGAAGGCTTGTTGATGGCCAACGAGACGAAAGTAGTATACCATATTGACGAGGAACCCACTCCGTATCTGATCAAGTTGTCCGTAGCGAGTAGTCAAGTGACTTTGGGTCACTTTAAAAGTGCGCTAAATCGACCAAATTTCAAGTACTTCTTCAAAGCCGTTGACGACGACTTCGGGTAAGCTAAGTCGCTGCCGTCCGCTCTTGTCGCGAGTTACGTGTAAATCTGTGAAATTTTTCATTTCCTTTCATTGGCCATTGAAGTCGGAAATCTGCTACGCGTCTTTGCAAAGCTTGTTGCTACTTTAGGGTGGTTAAGGAGGAGATCTCGGACGAAAATGCCAAACTGCCTTCTTTCAACGGTTGCGTCGAATCGTGGGTACGTAAAATTACCGACAACTTCATTCACAATTTTGCGTGAATTAAACTGGAATGCGTTCACAGTTAGTGACGGCGGACGGAAGCACCAACTCGGATACTAGCGCCCCTGTAACGCAGCTATCACGACCATGCGCGGTCTCCAGAACAGGACCGACTCGTACGCCAGTTGTAGCCCCTTGTCGACCTGCAGGCTTTACGGACAAGGACGATTTTGGCTTGGAAACATCCGGGTGCTCGTCCGAAACGGAATCTACCATTTCCGGCTTGCCAAAGTGTACGTGTACCCTCCTCCCTCTTTGTAGAATAAATATCACGAACTTTCTCATTCCAGTTCCGCGTTACGGAGGAAAGTTGGATAGACGAGCGTTTCGACCGCAATTTTTCGACAGAAGCACGAAAACCTCTCCCGCAGTTTGCGATGTTCATCTAATGTTAGCTACTTTTAGATCGACAGGCCAGAAACGGCCGCGGGCATGGCTTGGACGGTAGCCATGCATTTACCAGCGACGTGGATACAACAAGCTACATGGAGTCCGAAGACGATCGAGCCAGTCGGTAAGTCTTTTTTCTTCGACAAAACTTCATTTTTTTTCCGCAAAAAATCAATGGAAAATTACATTATATTTTTTGCTAAGCGTAAATAACTTTTGCGTACCACCAGCGAAGTTTATTTTCATAATTTTTCCCTAATACAGTAAGACTAGTGAATTCAGGTTCGATCGAACTCTGATTTTTTTTCCATAACGCCTAAATCGTTTACAAGCGGCATACATGCGCCAGAGTGCGGCACGCTTGGTGCTTAAGCGGCATAGTAACATTTCGAACAAGGAGACAGCTTAAAATCAGGGTTTTTATTCGTAGCGAATGCGCAATGTTGTAGTCACAAAGCTACTGTTAATCTCGTAAGCTAACAAACAGTTTGCGGAACTGTTTGTTAGCTTACGAGATTAGAACGTGTAGGAGCTTTTGAATTTTTGCGGAACTAAAATTAAGCACCACTCGGCGACGTTCAAAAAGCTTAATTTTTTTTTCTTTCGCAGATCGCTTTTGCTCTTATTTGTCCGGTAATAATAATTCGCTTTTATTTGCATTTAGAATTTCGTCGTCCACTGACGTGACGAGCGTAAGTCGACAGCATTTAAGACGCCGAAAAAGACGCCGCAATTTGCGCACCGTTCTTAGTCGGGTCGGTAGAACACCGTTGAATATTTTTTAATTTGGAATTGCACCTTTGCAGGCGTCGTCCGTGACGAGTATAACTGAATCGAGCATGTCTTTGAACATAATTACAGTAACCTTAAATATGGGTAGGTTTGTTGGCTCTTTTTCTTTTCTTTAGGTGTAGCCTTTTTCAGATACTGTTAACTTTCTGGGTATCAGTATCGTGGGACATAGTAACCAGCTTGGCGGCGATGGCGGCATCTATGTTGGCTCCATTATGAAGGGGTTTGCATTTTTTTTCTTTTAACAAATCCTTACCTACTGATAAGCATGCGTGCCTTCAGAGGTGCCGTTGCTCTCGACGGTCGCATAGAACCTGGCGACATGATACTGCAAGTGAACGACGTTTCTTTTGAGAATATGTCCAATGATGATGCAGTTCGGGTGCTACGCGAGGCGGTCCAGAAGCCAGGGTACGTGCTTGATTCGCTAGACAATAAATCTCAAATTTCAATGGGCATTCTGTAGGCCAATTAAGCTTGTAGTGGCGAAATGTTGGGATCCAAATCCAAAAGGTTACTTCACCATTCCTCGAACGGAACCTGTTCGTCCCATCGATCCAGGCGCGTGGGTAGCTCACACGAATGCTCTTAGAGCCGAAGTACCTCTTGACTATCCACGTCCTTTATCCGTCAATACAGCCACGTCAAATAATAGCGGCTCATTCAGTAGTCCCTTACCGGACGGCGAGGGTAAGCCGAAAAGCTTAAGAAAAGTCGTGAATTACGCTGGCATCGTTTTAAGGATCTTTTGAAGAAGTACGGCTTGACATTACCGTCCATGATATAGCTTTCATCTTTCGCGCTATGACCAGACCGGATTCTGGTTTGGAAGTGCACGACCGTACCTGGCTAAAAATCACAATACCGAATGCCTTCTTAGGTAACCTATATCCTGTAGGGTTCAACTTATGTTACACATTGCCTTTAGGCTCGGATGTTGTCAACTGGCTGTACAATAACGTACATGGCTTTGCCAACCGTCGGGATGCCCGTAAGTACGCATCGCGTATGCTCAGAGAAGGCTACATAAAGCATACAGTAAACAAGATCACTTTCGCCGAACAATGCTACTACGTCTTTGGCGACATATGCGGAAGTAAGGGTTGGCTGATGGTCGTTGAATTCAATTTTCTTTTTTTGACAGATTTTGCATCGCTGAAGTTGAATGCTCATCAAGAGGAGCATATAGCGCATGCGGAACGAAATGCCAGAATGTCGTCGATCCATCAGAATCCGCCTCCTTTGTCCACTTTATGGCCTCATAACACGGCCAGTGCCAATTACTATACGCAGCAGCAGAATCACCCGCCTTTTGCGCAGACATCTTCCATGGCCAGCGGCTACGTGCCAATACCTTTTCAGTACAACAACGACGCGGGCAGTTTTCCAAGTTTGGTCTTAGGTGATTTCTCGCTTTTTATGCTTATTCTTTTTTGACGCCCTATTGATTATCCTGTATATTCTTCTTAGGAGGAGGTGCCCAGGCGGCTGGACGTTCAGAGGCGAACAGCGCCGGTAATTTGAATACCGCCGGAAGCAATCAGTCGGAGAGACTATGTAAAGTGAACGTAAGTGGGATATTGTCAAATGTAGCGACTGCTGGAGTAGGTGTCTACGATCCAAATGCCACACTGACCCCATACCCCGGTACTGGTGGCCAGACGGCGTCTGTATCCCCTCCGCCGCCAGGTAATGGAGATGATATATGCGAAGATCTATCGGCCAGTCGCCAGAGCTTTCGCATGGCCATGGGCAATCCATGCGAATTCTTTGTGGATGTCATGTAAACAATTCCCGCAACGCCCATACTTGCCATTATTTGTTATTGCTTTACTTCCGGCGTAGTCGTTTTGTGTAAACACCAATTTTAAGCAACAACTATATACATCATCATCATCATCGTGTCATCGTCTATTCACTGAATGTATCATTCATTGGCCCACGTCAATGGGGAGCGGAAACTACGTTTGCTGTTGAGGTTGAGCTGTTGGCTACTCCGAAGATGAATGGTTCATTATTCCGACTGCCATTCTTTTGTAAGTTTTCTACACAAACCTTTTCCGCCCTTTTCGGTTTTGACAACTCTCGAACGAACAAGCTTTTCTTGCCGAGTAAAACAGGTCTTCAATGTGTAAAGCGACTAACCATCGATTTTTTTGACTGCTTATGTATATACTGTACAAAATAGCCTTCATTCTGTTCGTAAACGTGAATGAATTTCGTGTTTAGAAGTGGGCCCAACCCATTGAATTGCATGTATATAAGTATTATGGAACCCGTAACTCGTCTGACCCCATGAGCATTCCGGATGAAGGGGGATTCTTCTTGCAAATTAATAAAATTGACTTCGTTGGCAGCTTGATCAGAGCAGGAGTTTTCAAAGTACGTTTCTACGGTATGGAGCGCACTGAAAAACACGAAAGGCCGCGATAGCTTAAGAACTTGTTTTTCCATTACGTCACACGTATGCGAACTGTTACGTAGCTGGAATGCTGTGCCACCCTGCTTACGTCAGCATGAAATAGTCGAAGAAGAGAAATCTAGCTTTAAACATACTGGACTGGAATGAATGTAGGAAGCATTTATTTCCGTTGGCGCGCTAGCTTGCTGGATCAACTGTTTGTTAATCAAACAATGCTCAAAGCTAATAGCTGCCACTGCCTTTAAATCTGCATCTTTCATCCGCATATGTTTTTCCACAACTTCGTCAGGCCAGTAGCAAAGCAAAAGCGGTTAGATAACGTGTAGAAATACGTAAGAAAACAGGTTGCCGCCTTTGTTACTTGCTGCAAGTATTTTTGCGTGATTGCGAAGCAAACAAAATTAGCTGCTTAAGTCTACTTGCGCAATTTGCAAATCTGGATGGGTAGCTGGTCAAAAAAATTCCTTTCGAGACGCGGGAAGCGCTTTTTTAAACGTGCAACAACTTCAAATTCAATTAGCCGAGTAATAGCGTAAACAATAGAACTAATATTAACTTTTTCAGAGCTAAATTTATTTAATACGCTTTGTATAAGCGGTTTGCGGATTGAAAAACCGCCTAAAAAAGCGCGCAAAGTAGTTGGCAGAAAATATGGTTTTCAAGTTCGTTATGACTACAGTAATCGATCAAGTTGCGTTAACATTTACAGTCGAAAGCTCAGACTATTTCCTGACTGGGTGATGCACTCTTTTTAAGAGTAGAAAAAAGCGTTGCTTGTAGCAATAACAAGCTTTTTGTAGGCAAAAGTGGGCTATGTACTAATTCGATGGGACGAAAATAAGCGCGATGGAACAATGAGTACTTAAGCAACGAGGTTTGCAATTGCTACGTCAAACAATGCTATATTTGCTTAGTGTGCCCAGAAAAAACTACTGTTCTTGTTTTTTATTGGTAATGTCGGGTTACGGTATCAATTTTACCTAATTACTCTTTAATAAAAACCAACTTGAAAGTTTCGTAAATTGCTTGAGTAACAAGCTGCCTAAGTATGTTGTAATCATAAACGGTTGAATATACGCTAGCTGCAACAAGCGTAGCTTTGTAACTTGCCAGCCCATTGCAAACCAAATTGGCACAACTTCGAAACCTCTTTGAAATGCTGTCTATAGCTATAAATGACTAAGTTGAAATAATGCGCAGCTTCAGAGGAGTCCGCTTTTTCGAAAAAAAAAGTTTTTATTTTTTTTTCTAAATTTTGCTTACGCCAAGCATTTCAAAACTGCGGCGGCGGTATTTGCCTTCGCAGCTGCCGAAGAAGCCTTACCGAGCAAAAATACATTTGTTGCGTATAAACGTCGTAAAGCAGCAAGAACCGCTGAGCAGATTGCTTCAAGTAATACTGTCAACTTAGCAACGCAATTGCGTACGACGATTTTCGAAAATTTAAGACACCCCGTTTGCTTAAGACGATCGTACACAACTGAAAAAAACAATCGCGGCGGCACGGTTCTTCAGCGGCTTTATTTTCGCCGGCTGCCAAGTCACGAAAAGCGATGTTTCGCTTTACTTTTAATTTTGGGTAAATTTTACGAGCTCATCTGGCAAAAAATGATTGTACATCTCAGCCAGGCCGGCGAAAAACCTAACGCCATTAAGAATTGATGGAAAAGCAGTCGGGATTATACGATAGTGGAAAAAACAACCTACGCATCAAAAAGTGCTTTCTTTCGCAGATAGTATACTTGCGGTTTGCCATGCATTGAATCGGTCGTCAACGGTGGCATTGATGACCATTGAAACGAAGGTGATTTACCACATAGATGACGAGCCAACGCCCTACTTGATCAAAATCCCGCTTGCAAACGAGGATGTAACGTTGGGACATTTTAAAGGGGCTCTTAACCGGCCCAACTTTAAGTACTTTTTCAAGTCGGTTGACGACGACTTCGGGTAAGCTGTCGCGTTTTCATTGTTCGCCTTTGCAGTTCAAGCAGAATGGACGTTTTTCTTTTGCCTTCTTTTTTTTTTTACTATTCCCTTTTTGAGTAGGCATCGATGGGAGGGGGCGAAAGGTGGGTGCATATTTCGTCTTAGCAAACTTTTTACTTCTTGGGCCCTTATCTTTTTGGGATGCCATTTTAGCATCGAGTAATCATTCTAGTTCGGAGGCGATAGTTGGCATAGCCACGGTTGCCGTTGCGGAAGGCAACGTTTTCAACGACGAATTCTCGTTTTGCGGCATTCCCGTTTTTGTTTTTCTCTCGCCACGCCAGCTGTCGCTTCGGAGAAGCCAATTCCTGCGATCACTTGACACCTCTTAACCATGTGGAGCGCGCATAAAAGTGATCGACCGTTTAGCATGCATCATTTTCCGACCTATTAATAGGGTAAAAGGCTAGTCGCCTTTCTCGCATTCCTTAGCGTGAACATTTTGGTCGAAAAGATTGCTGCTAAGCGATCCATTGCGCATTAATTCTTGCTCTTTCCAATTAGCAATGTTATGACGCAAAGCCACCTCTTCGAAAAGCTATTCATTTTCTTATTCTTACGCATTCCTTCGTTTCAGGGTAGTGAAAGAAGAAATATCGGATGACAACGCTAAGTTGCCCACCTTTAACGGCTGCGTTGAATCATGGGTATGCTATGTCAGGCACTTTTTTCCATATCTTTAAACCATTCCGTTTCATTCACAGTTTTCCATTACCGTTGCAACCGCCGCATGAGAAAACTTTATCCTTTTTTCCGCCTTTCATTGAATAGTCTAATAATAGTCAAAGCCTGCGGGCCGCGTAAGGCTTCAATTTAAACTTTTTTTAAAAATTAACTACACTATCATCCAGTATTTTGCCTTCATTTGCATATTTAGTTTTCAGATACGGTACTGAAGCAAACTGGCAGTACAAATCGTAGTCGGTCATCAACTTGGTTAAGGCCTAATTCACTTCGTATTTAAATTTTGTGGGGCGGAATTGAACTACTATAAAATTCTTACGTTATTTTACTGTAATATTATTTTTTTGTGAATACTTTGGATGAAAATATAGGCTCGCAAAGGCTCGTTTCCAAATCCTGTTTGTCCCACTATTTTATTAATCACTTTTGACGCGTATGTAAATAGAAATAGCGAGTTTGTGTTTAACGATGTGTAAAAAAATGGAGCGACGTTGTTACGCGACGATTGATTTTAATGTTTTGCAATTGAGTTGGCTCGTCGGCTTAACAGAAACCTCGTACGGTTGCCTTATTAGGTAGCGCGCCAAGAAGGTATAATCTATTGATTCGCTCAAATCTTTAACACATTCCAAACGACCGTCTATTAAAGAAGGTTGAAGAAAAAAAATGAAGTTTTAATAGTAGGGCTGCTCAACGGCGGCATTGCATTTTGCCTGTTTTCTTTGCGTATATTCGTTCGTCTATTAGTTGCATAGTACATTTTTGGAAGTGCGTTAACGCAACGACATCGAACTGTCATTTTCAAGGTCCTTTGATTGATTAATGTAAAGCGATTGGTCGTACGAAAGTGTTGACATTCTTTTGTTGATTGAACATTTTGCTTGGTTTTCCAAAAGTTTTAACGTTCGCTTGACAACGAATACTCTCGGTCACTTTCGTGTTTGCGTTAAAATGCCATCCTGAAGAAGCGTCGCTTTGTAATTGTTGGAAGACATCTTTTCGAAAACAAATAGTTCCATTTTAAAAATTTCCCGCGCTTTATCTTCAGTTCGTACGATGCCTAAAGCCGACAGTACTAAATGAACTTTATTTCGCCAGATAGCCTTCATTAGCATGCGCTGAGCTATTGGCGAACCTTATACAGTTAATTCAGTATTCCGTTGAAATAATGGATGCGTATTGTATGCAAAACATGTTATTTACGCTGGATTCGTTTAGTTCAGAGTTTTCGGGATTCACTGATCCCATCATCAGCGTAATAATAATAATAATAATTATTATTATTATTATTATTATTATTATTATTATTATTATTATTTTTTCTTTTTCTTACTTTTCTCTTATTATTATTATTATTATTATTATTATTATTATTATTATTATTATTATTATTATTATTATTATTATTATTATTATTATTATTATTTATTACGCTGATGATGGGATCAGCGAATCCCGAAAACTCTGAATTAAACAAATCCAGCGTAAATATACTGTAAAGTTTAACCTTGAGACAGTAGCGTATCGGCATTTCTTCTATGTAAGCAGTGTATTTGACCAGAGACGTTATTATTACTGGTCTTGTTCAAAGTAAGTTTTATAGCGCGTTTTTGGCTTATTCGGGATTTCGTCTGACCCGCAAATGAGAAATGGCCACCAATAGAGCAATGCTGCTGCCATTTTATAGCATTTGCTTTCGGTAAAGCTTACTTTAAGTTGCTAATATTATTTCACTTCGATTATATTCACTTGTAATTTATTGCTTTGAATTTTCGTTTCATTTTTGGACCGAATGGTCAGGTGCTTGCAAAGAAAAAATAGATGTCCGTTTGAGCTCATCTTTCTTTTTCTCTAAGCTGCAATGTATCCCGAAAGTTCCTTGAGCAACAGTTTCCTTTTGTAAAAACAGAACGGTGCTATGCCACTATTAATAAGCAAGACCTCCTCTCGCCTACGTCTTTATTGATTCTTAGTGATTCGGACCTTTCGGGATACGTCTGACTCTGTCATCATTGACTTAACGACAACAACAACAACGCTAATAATAATAATAATAATAATAATAATAATAATAATAATAATAATAATATATTATTATTATTATTATTATTATTATTATTATTATTATTATTATTATTATTATTATTATTATTATTATTATTATTATTATTATTATTATTATTATTATAATAAGACGCTGATGATGGGATCGGCGAATCCCGAAAGCTCTGAATTAAATGAATCCAGCGTAAATTCATAATGAAGAAGTTTATTACAGATAAATTCCCGTTTGTTATGTGTATATAGAAGGGCTCCGGAGCTTTCGGGTCATTCGAGACCCGTCATCAGCGATCTTAAGTTGTTGATATGATTTGTGGCAGCGAGTGCCCTAATGTTTCTGAGGATTTTAAAGCGGGCATTTTTAAAAGTTTTCCATTGGTAGGTTCTGGTATCTGGGTCTGTCAGCGCACTTCTTTTTCTTGTTCCGTATATCTTGTAGATTGTGTCTTTGCTGGGTAGTTTCGAACATTTTTTGTTGTTGGTTCACTGTTGTTTCATTTTGCATTCATTTTTCTTTCTTTCTTTCTTTTTTCTTTTTCGTTCTTTGTTCCATATATATTGCAGTTCTATCCATTTCTATTTGTTCTAATTATTGTTTCGAAAAACAGGATGTCTTTTAACAGGCTTGAATAGTTTCATAGTAGATCTTCAGATTCACGGGTTTTGCCTGTTGGGTGTATCTGTAAGTCCCCAACACTGCTGACGACGGAACACGAGCAGTTCCGAAACGTACGGTATTCTTTTGTTCTGTAATTTCTCTAACAATTTGCTCATCCAAGGGCATATGGTTCTGCGTCGCGTGCTCCACTACAGCAGAGGCTTGTTTGGCTTTTTCCATTGTAATTTTTGGGTCCACGATTGGTCTGCCTCGCTGTGTGGTTAGATTGGTGCCATTGTTAAGTATGGCTTTCGCGTTATTGTAACTTGTGAGTTTTTTTATGTGTTCGTTAAATCTATGCTCTAGGGTGTTTCCCGTTTCACCAATATAAATCCCTGAGCAAGAACATTCAACCGCGTATATTAATCCTGTCTTTTTGTTTGCGGGGATTTTAGTTTTGTCTGTGCGAAGAATTGCCCTGAGGTTGGGCGAACTTTTGAAAAAGACTCTGAAGCCTAATCTTTTTCCTAATTGGACAATCTTTTCGCCTAAACCTGCCACATAAGGAATAACCAGACAAGTGTCGTGCGGAGTGTTTTGCTTTGGAGACTCACGTGTGCGAAGCTTGTGGTTGAACACTTGGTTGATAAAGGATTTAGGATAACCGTTTTTGTAGAAGATTTTTCTAATGTAGTTAATTTCTGGCTGGAGATATTCGGGACTGCATAAATTGAATGCTCTGTCTATCATTCCGGAGAGGATACCACGCATTACTGATCGTGGGTGATGTGATGAAAAATTGAGGTACTGATCTGTGTGCGTGGGTTTTCTATACACTCTGGTTTTAAGGCCTTCGCTTGAGCGAATAATTAAGGCGTCCAGAAAGGGCAAAGTTTTGTTATCTTCTTTTTCCATTGTGAAGACTATTTGGTTAGGACGGACGTTGTTGAGGAATTGTAAAAATTGTTCTTCTTTTCCAGCTTTTATAATGACAAAGATGTCGTCTACGTATCTTTTAAAAAGGCGTGGAGCTATGTGTCTGTCTATAGTTCTGAACATTTGTCTTTCAAAGTTTTCCATAAAAATTTCCGCTAATACAGGGATAGGGGGCTTCCCATAGGTACTCCGTTAGATTGTTTATAGAACTTGTTATCAAAAGTGAAGTAATTGCCTTCTTGCATGCAAAACGAGACCAGCTTGACAATGTGAAAAGGATTTAATTTAGTTCTGTTGGGTAGATTTGTGTCTGTGTGGAGGAGATTGTATAAGGTCTCTAGGGTGTCTGATATTGGGATGCTGGGAAATAAGTCTTTTACATCATACCTGACTAAAATCTCGTCGGGTTCCAAACAATAGTTTCTTATTTCGTTGACGAGCGTTTTTCTGTTTTTGACAAAGGATGGTTCCTTGCCTGTTGGAGGTTTGATGATACTTAAGTATCTACTGAGTTCAGTGGTGATGCTGTTAATTGTGGAGACTATAGGTCTCAGCGGGATATCTGGTTTGTGTACTTTTGGGAGACCATAGAGCTCGGGAGATCTGAAGTTCGATGCAAACTTAAGATATGTTGTCATTTTGGTGATAGCAGGTTCTTTGGTTTCTGTGGCATATGTGATGAGAAGAGATCGGAGATTTTTTCGGGAAACCTTTGTAGGGTCGGTTGGTAGGGGCGTATAACTGCTAATTAATTTAATAATTTAATTATTTAAATTATATAATTATTTAAATTAATAATAATCCTTAGAAACATTAGGGCACTCGCTGCCACTAATCATATCAACAACTTAAGACCGCTGATGACGGGTCTCGAATGACCCGAAAGCTCCGGAGTCCTTCTATATACATAACAAACGGGAATTATCCGTAATAAACTTCTTCATTATGAAAACATTTGTTCCCGTACCAAGAAACCACGTTTTCAAACCAGCGTAAATATACTATATGGTTATACAACGGTTCAACTTTACGGTATATTTTCGAACTATTCGGGATTTTGACTGCCACCAGTGGCAGTGATGCTCAGGTTACGCAGCAGAAGTTGCCGTTGTTTTATTAGCCCCAATATTGTTTGTTGCGCTTCATTTCTAATTTGCATAGATTGACTGCGCGTCCCTTTTTAAAAAAAAAATAACTCTCCGACGCTATTTCCCTACTGACAAGTCGTATGAAGCTGTCACTTTTGGCTGTTTGGCCGATTTTGTTTGCATCGTCCGCTACAGGTTCCAGCAGCGCGCAACTGTTCGTTCGTTCACGTTTTTCTTAATAAGCATTAAATTATGCAAATTACTTTGCATTGTTGCGCCAAGTTGGCCTGCAAGTTTCTTTTCAATCGAACCTGGTTCGGTTAATGCAAGAAAAAAAGTCAATGTCGCTATGCCGGATGGATCTGTGCAGCTTTTGTTGCAATGATGTTGATTCTCTTTCAGCTGGTAACGGCGGAGGGTAGCAGCCACTCGGATACGAATTGCCCATTGGTATCCCGATCGTCTCCAAGGCAGCATGCTCCTCTGCGGCCCGGAATGGACGGCATTCCCGCCTATTATCATCATCATCATGGGTCACGCTCCAATGGCAGGGAAATTGCCGAAGTGTCCGGTTGTTCCTCGGAAACTGAATCTACGCTGTCAGGGCTTCCAAAATGTACGTATATACATATATATAAGTCGGTGTTTTTCCCGCCTTTCAATTTTTGTTCGTTTAGTTCCTCGATACGGCAGCAAACTGGACAGACGTAGCTTCAGACCTCAATTTCACGATCGCGGTAGGTTTCAATGGAGAAGTGGCATTTTCCGTTATATTATCTCTTCGTCCTTTTGCAGTCCGTTCGTCCAAGGGAAGTCGTCGACGATGTATGGAAGGTCGCGGTGGTGGTGGTGGCGGCCTTACGAGCGACTTGGACTCGACCAGCTTCATGGACTCCGAGGACGATCAAGCGAGCAGGTATTTTGAAAAAAATACTATTTTGCATATTGTTTTCAACCTTGAATTCCTCAGAATCTCGTCATCAACGGACATAACGAGCGTTAGCCGACAGCATTTAAAGCGTAGAAAAAGACGCAACAGATATCCGCACTCCATCATCAGCAGAGTGAGTTTATCAATCGTCAATCGATGTTGCAATATTGACCATATATGGACAGGTGTTTAAGGCGTCTTCGGTGACGAGCATAACCGAATCGAGCATGTCGTTGAATATAATAACCGTCACGCTCAATATGGGTAACACTACCGTGTTTTGCACCATTTTCAACTCGTTCCTTTTCGTAGATACGGTTAACTTTCTTGGAATTAGCATAGTTGGCCATAGCAATCAACTTGGCGGTGACGGTGGTATCTACGTAGGTTCTATAATGAAGGGGTAAAAATTCATATTTTCGACCGCGTTGCAATTTTTTTTTTAAATTAAGAGGAGCCGTAGCTCTTGATGGTCGTATCGAACCCGGTGACATGATTCTGCAGGTCAATGAAGTGTCCTTTGAGAACATGTCGAACGATGATGCTGTTCGCTTTCTCCGCGAGGCTGTACAAAAGCCGGGGTAAGTTACTAAAACTTCCGCGCGCGCGAAAATGATCCCGCCGCCTTTTAATAGTCTCGTCCTTGTTTGCAACTTGGTTTGGTAAACACAAGCCAGGCGATGATCCAATATTTGTATGGGCGCCATTTTTAATTTTTTTCCCCATTCAATGTTAGCAAATTAGATTTTAGCTTTGCGCGCGCGCGCGTAGTTTTGTTATTTTTTCAATTGCGTTGCAGTCCAATCAAGCTAGTGGTAGCAAAATGTTGGGACCCGAACCCAAAAGGCTATTTCACTATTCCTCGAACAGAACCGGTGCGGCCAATTGATCCGGGCGCTTGGGTAGCCCATACGAACGCCCTAAGGGCTGAGGCGCCCCTCGACTATCACATGCCGCTGACCGTTAATACAACGGCCTCCAACCATAGCGGTTCTTTCGTTAGTCCTCATCAGGAGGGCGACCGTAAGCTCTCATATGCCTAAAACGGGCGTAGAAAAATCGTTTAATTATTCCAGGCTTCTTCGAGGAAGTAAGATTGGACGTCACCGTACACGACATGGCATTTATTGTGCGAGCCATGGCCAGACCGGACAGCGGATTAGAGATTCGTGATCGCACATGGCTCAAGATAACTATACCCAGCGCCTTTCTTGGTATTTTCTCCTCCGTCTCCTATTGTTATGCAAATATTTTCAACCTTATTAGGTTCGGACGTGGTCGACTGGCTTCACTGTCACGTGCACGGTTTTGCCGATAGGCGTGACGCAAGGAAGTACGCGTCCAGAATGTTGAAGGAAGGTTATATTAAGCATACGGTGAACAAGATAACTTTTGCCGAGCAGTGTTACTACGTTTTTGGCGACATATGCGACAGTATACAGCGTAGACTATTTGTTTTTAAAAGAGGCGATAATTGTCTCGTTTGTTCATCAGGCTTTGCTCGTATGAGGATAGAACCCGGAGGCGAATCGGCAAGTAGCGGAACCGATCGAGAAGTAGCATCTTTGACCACTCCTTTGCTGGCGCCTTCGTCCATATGGCCGCCTTCCATTACTCATCCATTTTATGGTCATCAAGCTTGTCCTTCTTTTGCGCAAAGTCCATCGGTGGCTAGCGGTTACGTACCCGTTTCTTTTCAACAGTACAGCGAAAACGGTAGTTACACAAGTTTGACACTTGGCGGCAGGCCATCCAGTTAGTGGCAACTTTATCTGTTCACTAGGCTTCTACGTCTTGATATGAAGTGGTCCTTTTATAGATGGCGCTCCGCCGACTAGTCGGTCAGACGCAAATAGCGGCGGTAGTGGTGGTAGCTCGAACGGCAGCAACAAGTCGGAACGAGTACGCAAAGGCAATGTGTATCAAAGTGGACCATTGGCGGCTGGAGCACCAAATACGGATGTGACCAAAGGTGCGCTGCCCGGTGGTGCGGTTGGATCGTTGAAATCTCCCGCGCCGCTCTCCTCCTCCGTTCGACCTATCGATACAAAGTCTGACGTTTCAAGTCGTCAGAGTTTTCGTATGGCAATGGGCAACCCGTGTGAATTCTTTGTCGACGTGATGTGATCACCAATGATCGACGTATATTATACGGGATGTTCGTCCAGACGGGGTTTTACGCACACGTAAATTTTTATATAGTCACTTGGTTGCTTCTTTTCTCTTTTTTCTCTACTTTTTGTTATTTTATAGCGTGACCATATAATATGTCGGCTTGTTTCCCTTCCAGTAGCATCCCGCCCCTTCCCAACCAGTCTGTGATGATCGTTTTCTTTTGGATTTGTGCTTTTTATTCTTTTTAATCGCCCTGACGACAGCATGCATTTCTTAGTGTTGATCACTTCGTCCAGTCTTACGTCCTCCTCCTTATTTACGCAAAAGTTGTTTCGTTATTGTCACTTGTCGATGGCTCCCTAATTCGTCTCTCCGTCTGGCCATTGTCGTCGGAACGCGGTGCGCGGCATTTTATCTGTTCACAACCGATCCGTGCTCGTCACGGGATGCCTGAATTTGGTAATTGGTTTTAAAAAAAGAAAGAATACTACCGGCCTATTTGAACGCATTTTCCTTATTGCGCAACGGCATCGTCTTCGTTGGCTCTGTCGCGCGTTGGAAAGTTATTGCTTAAACAATAATTTGCATATTACCCATCCCGCGCGAAGTCGCAAAACGCCGATGACGTCATAGTAGATAATGTAGGCGACTTTTCTTTTCATCGTGAATTTGCATGATGAAATTGCTCGCTTTTGCCATCAAGAATCCTCGCTGGATGAAGGCATTGAAATCGAAGCATTTGGTGGAAGGTTGATTCTTACCATGCGAAGGGTTTTTTGAATGAAATTTTCAAAGGTTGAATGGTCGCAAAGAAATTAAGATATGCATCCTTGCACTTTCTTATTTTCAACGGCCGATACGCAAGAAGATCATTGCTTCAAACCTCGTCTGTTGGCATACGCAACATGGGGATCCTTAGATGAACTACTTCATTTAGTTAACTGCCGCTAAAAATTATTTTACGAAATCATTTAGGATAATACAAGACTTATCTCTGTTGTCCCATATACGCGCAATAAAAACAATTGACTTGAGCAGCAATATGGCTATTAACAGCTTATTTTTGAGTGCAGTAATTTTTCTGCAATAAAGCTAACCCGCCCAACACTTTACCGCGTTTTATTTTTTAAAAAAAGGGACCTTGCCGATTCGTCTAAGGAATGCAGGTTCCTTTCTGTTAAACATGCGACTATTCGGCTCTGCCTTTACTGGCGAGCATGCCGGTTTTCCCGCTCCATCCTTACCTAAGCCTAAGTCAAAATTTAAGGCTTTAATTTAGCCTTGAGTAAGGGAAGAGCGCAACGGGATGGCCGGCAGAATTACAGTATGACAGCGGGCGCATAAGTGAAGCTGCTTTTGAAAAAACGTTTTTTCCCGGTCACTGACGCATAGCCGCGAACACGTTTAGCTCAAAAACGCTAAAATTTAAATTTCAGCCTGACTTAATGAGGCGCCGAAAGTTGGCGGAGCGAAAAACCTATTCGCTAAAAAGAAACGATTGGAGAAAAGTTAAAAAGTCGCATGCGTCATGCGAAGCGTTTGTCGCCGCTCCCCCGTACGTTTATCGGAGTAGTCTTTTTCGATTTACTCCGAACAGTTATTTTTTTGCCTTTTCGTACGGCGCGCGTTAAGCCTCTATTTCCTGTGTTTGACTTGGCGCTTCCGGTGAATTTTAAAATTTTACTTCCGAACCGACAGATCAGGAAGCGCTCTTTTCATTTGAACTTTTGGAAGTAATTTCCAGACGCTTTATCGAAATTAAACCGAGGCGCTGGTCAAAACCCATTACAATGTCGGCGGATACTGCGCTTTTATTGAAGCATAGTGATTCCGTAGCTTTTAAGGCGCTTTTTATAACTGTAAAATCGAGCCGATTCTTAACAGGCATCTCTAATTATTGTTTGCTTATGGAAGGACCGTAACGCAGGCTTGCAAAATGTCGACCATTGGGACCCTCGGTAAGCTTACTAGCTGAGCATGTCCCTGTTTTTTTGCGTCAGTCAGTTGCCAGGAAACGATGTTTACTTTATTAGCCTTATGCGTGGTTGCTGTACCGCGCTTTTTAGCTTACAGCCGCCTTTGACTTATACGTATGACAGCCCGCGCAGGGTAGCCGCCGCTGTGCAGCCTTTTTTATCTCTCGGCTGGACGTTATCGCATGCCATTTTTTCGACATCCGCTGTGAAGCCGTTTAGCTGTTGACATTTCAACCATCCTTGTTACAATCAAAGAAAAAACGTCCTATACGCGCTTCTCGGCACCCACTTGAACGGAGACGAATTCGAAAAGTACTGCCGCCAGGTTGTTACGACCATTTGTCATCGGCTTTTGTTTTCAATATTTATAAACGCGTTACGGTAGTCGCTGCTTGAATAGAAGAAGCGAAATGCCTTTGGAGGGCAATTGCCTCACCGGCGCCAGTGATCGACAGCGCACGTACGTAAAAATTTCTACAACAAATGACGTAAGATTTGGAGCGGTTTTCGCTAAATGCCTCCGGAGCATGCGGCATATATATATATATAGTTAAACTCGCCGAAAGGCCCAGAAAATTCCAACATTTTATTTTAATTCCGTGCTGGACAAAAAAGGCTTTACCGCAACGTCGGTTACGAAAAACGCCCACGCTCTTGTTGAAACGTCTCGTATTCAAACTGCTTCCGTACGATTGTTTTATGTAATTCTGGTTTTTCGCGGCTAAACTTAGTACTACAAAGCAAAACAAAACGAATGAAAATCATGCCTAACGCCTGTTTCATTGGGTTACTGCTTAAGTGCCTTCAAGTCTAGACCTAACCTACTTATCGTGCGCTAGCTTTACCGTAACGGCAAAATCCGAGCCTGTGCTCATTTGGTAGTTTGTTGTCGTCTTGTGCGGTCGTGTTCAGAGTCGCTCTTAGACGCACGCGCCCTGTACTTGCTGTTTGTTCTGCGTCGTTGCTTATAGAGGTCCGACACTCCAACAGGCATGGACAATAAGAGCGCTGATGTTATCACGCCCCCACTCGAGTATTCAAATTACGGTGTTTGCCAAACTTCTGTCGTTACGTCTGTCGACAGCGTTGTTCCCATTGAAGTTGATGCGCCCGAGGTTGACGGCGTTGAAGGTAACAACGGTAAGCGTTATTAAAGGAATAACGAAGCATATAACGCTGACGAAATAATAGATGCGAACAAGAAGAAACGTCCGGCTGATGCTCCGTCCTGTGAGCAGTTAAAATTAAAAAAACAGCGGAAAGTTCATAAACAGCACGACCAAGCCAATAAAGGATTGAGCCGACAGTAAGTTCTAGTTAGCTTGTAGGCAGAAAACGATGAAGGAATTTTTTCAAGAGTCAAATCGGAGAGCTACGGACAACAATGGGTGACCAGCAGTGGAAGGCCAAAAGTCGAGCAGGACGGCACTATCGAAAGCACTCTCCGCCGCATCAGAGAAGAAAGCAGCCTTAGCCAACTGGGCACACAGCCAGTATTAAGCCAGTCCGTTGGCGGTCTGCAATTCCAACGAAAGCTACCCTATATAGCGCCTGCTCCATGGACACAGGTACTACAAGCTTTTGCAATGTTCTTACGGCGAAGGCATTGATCTTTGTTGGCAGACGGGGCAGCAACAGTCACCGATGAACTGGCGAACGGACAACACGCAACCCGGAGGAGGACAGTTCGCAGCTTGGAATGGCTACGTGGGAATACCGCGATCTATGGGACCCGCCGCCGCACCTGCTGGAATAGATGTTTATCGAGTGCAGGGTAACTGGACATTGCGAAACGAGCCAACTCCACAAACGATGGCCTATCCGACTCCAGTGGGCGCCAGTGAAGATGATGGAATGAGATTTCTAACGATAAAAGTCCCAGCGGCCTCCGATGTTGAAATTATCGTAAAAGGCGGCCGCAGTTGAACAAAAAAAAGCTACTCCATACATGTATCCTTAATTATTGACTTAGCCCCGGGTTACGTTGATTCAGTATTCTCGTTTGCGGCCTTGCTGGTGCTCACTATCTTTTGCCGCTATATAAAGGCAGTTGTGCCAAATAAAAGTATTATTACTCATCGCAAAAGAACTAATGCCTAAGCAGCCTTCACATGTAAACAACTTGACTAGTTGATAATGCATCAGTTTTTAAAAGCGTTGAAATGTTCACTTTGGTGTGCAAAGCACGCCGCGCGGCGCTTTCTGTCGATTTATGCATTTGCGATAAAATTTCCAGCAGTTTTTTAGACTTTATCAGCTCAGCGGAAGGACATTACTGGGTCCGATCGGTTATGCGCCCAAGCGTTTTTGAAAAGCAGGTTTCTTTTCGGTGAACATGCTGCCGTCCCGCCCTGCCTTTACTGACGAGCATGCGGGCCATTCTGTAGCGTCTTTACTTAAGGCTAAACCAAAATAAAAACCTAACGTTTAGATTTACGCTTGGGAAAAATCAGAATCGGAGGGTCCGCATAGTTACAGTATGACTAGTGGGCGCAAATCCAACAAGACTCGAATAATCAGTTTTTAGCAAATATAAGACATCACTCAGCTTTTCAAAGATAAAAACAAGTTTGAAAATCAAAATGGTCGCATATTTACAGGTGCCATACGTTTTATTCAAGGCGTTAACGATTCCAAACTATGCGTCGAAAAATGACCTCTTACGAAGAAAAAAACGCGTTGTATCAATTTTGGAAAAAATTATCTTACTGAGCGCAAGCCCTTTTGTAAAATAATTAAAGGGATGAGATCGTTCTTCCACTTTTTCCCGCCGTAGCTTAAGCGAAAAGCCGGAGCAAAGTTGAGCTTAGATTGTTCGACGGAATCATCGTTTGTTTCCGGCTGTTTTCTTTTGCGCTTTTACCGCTTCGCTAAATTCAATCGTGTAAATTTGGCGTGACACCAAGCTGTGATCATTGCGAGCGGTTGAAATGCCAAAATGGCTTGCAGAAAGGCGGCGGGATAAGCTGGCGTTGAAATTATCTTCTTTCGCTGCGAAAATGAATGTGTTTAGAAAAAGTTCATTTTCGGTCGCTTAGTTCAGCATTTCGACTTGAAAAAAACAAGTTGACGGCGGTGCATTGTCGCTGTTTTGCTTCAACTTGTTAACCTCATCTTGGAAAACTTTAAAGCAATGTAAGGAACATCTTTGCGCATTTTTGCTTATAAAAGCAGAAAAATAGTCAATGAAAACGTACGTGAAGGCAGCTTTTGCGAATAACATTACGTTGAGCCGCGTTGCTTCCCCGTTCAAAACTGCCAACCCAAAAAATAGAGCATATCAGTCACTTTTGCAATTGGACCGAAATTGCCAAAGGAGCAAAAGCTAAAAATGGAAGTGTTACCCGATGCTATTAAGATTTAGCAATAGGGAGTCGAAAGCTTGCATATTCATTCGTTTATGAAAGACCAAAAGTGTTTAAGCACAAACGCGTAGTCAAGTTTCGTGAAAAGAAAATTTAAGTCAAAAAAATAATTGTACGCATGCTAAAGTTGCTTAGATATGGCTTAGATCAGCGACTGAGTTGTCCCTACTTTGGTCCCAGCAAACGATCGCAGGGAATAGCGGAAGCAAAAAATTACAAATGTGAACTGGAATCGGTCAAAATAAGCGCATGCTTCTAAATTAGAAGCAAACTTGTTGGGAAAACGTAGACAACGAGCCTAAAAAATTATTTTTGTTGAGACATAACACATTGTATGACTTTCAAAGCGAAAAGTTTGCATTCATTTAAACGAATTTTTTGAAATTACATTAGAACCCCCATAAGTTGACCATCCAAGCACAGGTTACTCATAGGACATTTTTTTATTTGCTAAGCGAGCAAAGCGAGCATAGCCGGAAGTTCCGGATTTTATAATTAACCTTTGACGATTATGCGCCCACCGTCTGAAAAATGCAGGTTTCTTTCTGGCAAAAATGTCAGCCGCGCTGGTTTGCTTTTACTTGGGAAAATGTCGCATATTCCATTGTACCCAAATCTAAGCCTAAGGCAAAACATTAACCTTATATTTAGGCTTAAGCTTAGAAACATGCATAACCGGAAGGTCAACAAAGTTACAGTACACCTAGTAAGCGAAAATCCCCGCAATTTTTTCTCACATGGTTAATTTTCGCCGCCAGGAAAAACTGTTTGTTTTAAGCACTACGTTCTGCATTTTTGAAGACACTTATTTTGCTTTAGTTTATGGATTTACTGATTTAAGTTTTCGGGATGGGCATACTCTTCTACTTGATGCACAAAAAGTGAGCGCGGCTTACAAGGTCGCTTTTGAGAATAGTATACGACGCTTCCCGAAGCTTTTGTGCGTACTGTGCAATTAGATTGACGGCCGGCCCTCCTGTGGCATGTTGATGTGCAGGCGCATGGCCTGCGCCAGCCAGGTGTCATGCTCTGCCCGACGTCAATATTGACCACTATGATGCGCATGTAATGGTCCATTTGTTCCAGATCGTGCGGAATTAGTTTAATGGGGCAAGCAAGAGTATATAAGGAGCAATTGACAGAAGGCGGGGGGTTGTTGTCGTTACTGTGGATAGACGAACGGTTGACGTACTGAGAGACGAATAAACATTCTTTGGGTTTTACGCGTGAATTGGAAAAATGTCGGATTCGGAAACCACAGCTTTGATCAAGGAAAACTGACATTACGCAAATTCGGTTGGTTGTAATTATTTATTCGGCTTTTCCGTGAGTTTGCCTATCATTTATAGAACCCTATTAAACAGTATTGTCGCCTTTACGAGTCGTCGATAAATACCTGATGCCGGCTTTATTTTTATTTTCCAGAGCGCATGATTTATTCGTTCTATAGTAATGCCGGGAAAATGACTTTTTATGGCTTGAAAAAGAAAATACAAATTGAAAAGCTATCACACTATACAGCCTAGCACTGCGAATGAAAAAGTCTCAGCGTTAAAATGACTAAAGCCGAATTGTCTCTACGGATAGAAAGCTCTCAGGTTCGTAATAACCTGCACATCAAAAATAGCTTTCAGACATTTGTCCGCGTAACTCCGCTTAACATCGGTTTCATCGGCAGTGTTTAAAAAATTCCATTGCGTTTACGCGGGAAACCTCCCTTCTGTTCCTACATTTAGCAAAAACGTGCTTAAATAATAAGTGCCCGGAAGGTCCTATTGAAAATTATTTGATGAGATGTCAATCAATACTGGTTTCACCACTCGCTATTAATGACGTCAGTACTTTACTTAAATACGATGTATGCGCAAAATGTATGCGACAAGAAATTCCAGCTTGAGTTCACGTGTCCGTCACGTGCTTAGTACTAAATTTGCATAATTAAATTCTCCACAAACGCTTTTTCAATGTTAGTATAGCTCAAAGCAGTTCGCGACGACGGATAGGAGTTTTTCAATTTCTGCGCATCGCGGGATTATCGCAAAATTGAAACTTTTTCTTAAAAAAATATTCTTTTCCGCCTACGCGCTACGTACGCATCATTATCGCTGTTATATGCACCAGAGAATACCCATAGACGCAACTTGATTTTTGTTATTTTGTAGGAGAGCAATATTTTTGTAAAAACTATGGCTCAACTGTTGGCAGTGTCTTTTATTCGATCTTTATGGAACATTTTTAAAGAATTAATCATGTTTACGGCTCCTTCTTCCATTGTACAATGTTATATTAAGCTTTATGCAAATGACCTATTTGCAGTCGCACAGATAGAAATAGAGACTTTATTGTTTGAATGCTTGAGAAACTCTATTTTCAAAAAATGATGGTATACGGAAAGCCAACTTATTCTGCCAGATACTTGCAACGTCTGCACATCACGCAGTGCCCACTGGGCTAAAATAAGAATAATAAATCAATTAGGTTAGCGTGTAACTTCAATCGATCGAGAGCTCTCCGATATTTACTTCTTAGATTGATAAAAACTACGGTATGATCAAGGCGCGCTAGACAGAGTTAACATATGGGCCCAAAAGTGTTGCCATGGCGAAGTGCAAATCTTCAAGGCGTAGGCGTATGAACAGAGATCAGAAGACGTAGAAATTCGTCTCAGGTAAGATGTGAATATGCTATTAAGCCCCGGAAAGATACTGAAAGCAGATTTAAAACTGCTGCAACTCCTCAAACCTTAAAAACTCAACTAACACATTTGATAAGACAGCAACTGCTCTGTGAATGGCAAAGACAAAACGTGAAACAATCGAAGCTCGACTGCGGGCAAAAAACCCTCGTTGTTTTTTTTCGAAAGCCCTTAAGTTCAGCACTACAGTATTATTTGAAGTGTAGGTAGGTAAGACGCCACGGAATGTTATGCTTTTATAACGAGTTTGATCTATCCGAAAGTTGTGGTGCTCACATTCTGTGCTTTTTCTTCCATTCGGATCGACGCGCTTTTTTGAACCCTTCTCCACCTCCTTGACGTCACTTTTACATGCTAATAACCATTTAGGTTTCATGCCAGGAGTCATTGGCTTCCTTCCAATAACTCATTTTTTGTCACAGCAACAGAAGCTTTGGCATCCATTTCTGAGAGGTAGTTTTTCCTGGTATGGTCGACATGTCCCTACAGTGTTCCACGAAGCTGACCGTTAAATACTGTAGCGGAAACCGTTGGTCGTTAAGGTGAGTAACACATTTCTTGGTTAGCTTCTATGCTGGGTGGGTTACCTGCGAAAAGCAGACTTTAAGGCACGTTTTACGAAGCAACTCAAAAAAGGTAGCGCTACGATCTTGTAACGCGATAAACTTTCAAGCTATTTTAAATACTAAGCCAAAAGAAGGTTTGTAAAAAAAAAGTGCTACGCAGGAAACGGAAAACGTCCTGCACTTTAGCCTAGCTAACAATTTTACAAAGAAAAAGGGGAATAAAATTCGAAAACTTGACAATCTTTAGACTTCTAATATATTGAGAATCGCCAGCGTATTTCATCTTTGAAGTCAAAGTTAAACTTTTCTATAAACCTGCTACTTTGTTCAAGCATTTTTTTATTGGAACGAACAAAGATTTTTACATTTAAAATGGAGGCATCGTTAAAGGTGCGGCAAACATGAAGGCGTTATAGTGATAATTACTAAGCCGTAATAGTTTGCCTGCGGACGCGATCAAAACTTCCTTGGCCTCCCGATGCAACTCACATTTCAAACTGCAAATCGTGGAGAACCTCAGTCACAGAGACATTTATAATTGCCATCTTAGTGAAGGACTGAAACTGGCGGGAAATTAACCCTTTTTAATAGGTGATCTCCGTAGTTTTAAGGGGCTTACATATCCCGTTTACAGCGGTAAACGTGATAGTGGTTTCATTCAACAAAATATGGCTGCGTAATGCTCATTCATGACATAGCAATGTTGTAAGGTTTCGTAACGTTTTTCTTCGTTGCTTTTCTGCAGTTACACTGTGCAGATGCCCTGCTAACGAATTCGTTCGCGTATTGTTAGAGAAACTACAGAGCAATGGCGTTAGTTCGATTGTACTGTGTTATATTTAAAAAATAAAAATCCAAAATAAAGTCAGTTTAGAATTTATCTTCAAAACTAGCCACAGAAACTTCCGAAACAGTCGCTTGTTTTCAAAGCAATATCAGCTAATGCCGCGTGATTTTAACGAACATATTATACAGTATACAATGTCGTCACTACAATGAATGCTCAGGTACGTTTGCCCTAAATTCTTTGCAAACACAAAACAAAACGAAAAAGCAAATACAAATTCACGTTTCTTCACTTTCAATGAGAAGAGATGTCTTCGGCGCCGATTCACTTTTGATAAAAATATTAATACATAAACATACTGCCCCTCAAAGGAACGCGTAGCATCGGTCTTGGCGTATACTTCGGATTGTCTCACGCATAATTCAATGAAACCGGAATATGATCACAGTTGAAAGAGCAATTTGTGCATTGCGCAAGTTGCACACCCACCGATCGGCACAATTTTACATTTATAATAATTTTGATTATACATAAAGAGATTTCTCTTTGTTGGAGCAGCAGAAATTTGCAGGGTTACTTTTTAAAGTGCTTTTTCCGAAATCGTTTCCTCTGTCTTAGATGTTTCTGCGTAGAATAGCGAGCTCACACGGTATGTTGAAACATACAGCACTCAAGGCATCTGCTGCTCGCTATGTCATATCAGAATACTAAGAAGTTGCGAATTTCCCACAATTAAGCTTTTTTTCAGTTTTCAATATAGCAGCATTTGCGTGCAACATTTTCTCTTAACTCCGTCGCTTTTACAGTGCTCTACGCTCCTTTAAGTCTATGATCTTGCGTGAAACGAACAGACTTGAGCACATACCTCAACTATTTTTAAGAACTTTTTTGCAAAGTTTGTCTGCCTAAAATGCTTTATTACGCGTTATGAAACTAATACAAACATTACCATTATGGGAGCTAACGTCCTCACGGAATCCAGTAGGTAATAAAAACCTTTTAGCAGAAACTACAAAGAGCTTCAAAGGGTAAAAATCCTCTGTAATCAAAAAATTAAAAATATAGAGTAAATAAGAGTCACTTATTATTAATTCCGAAAATAAAAAACGCCCAACGATTTCATCGTGTAGTAGTTCCCCATATAAGTATTCCGGCGGCCGCGTGTCCAATAAACAACAAAGTGTTTGTCGTAAATAAAAAGTCACTGACATCCCTTCAGACCAATCATGGCACCATAACTTCCTCATTCTCTACAAGTGAATATGCTAATTTTTCCTTTGTAAGTATATCCGCTAAATCCATCCGGAAGCGATCGTACATTTGTTGCTCTTTAGTCGAAGTTAAAAAAGCATATTCAAAACACGGGTTGTTAAAAAAATCAACTGCTTTTATACTCGCACGGCAAGTAGGCACCGAGTCGAAATGGAAATCTATTCACATTGCAAACAGGCTGTAAAGAATTTTTAGGTAAACGTTGTGTACCTGCATATCAAAACTTTACAGTATTAATTTCCAGAAAATTTCTTGGCACAGAAAAATTGAAGCCCAAAAGTTTTCCAATAGCAGCGGAAGTCTTTTTTCTTATCGAATTTTATATAAAAATGCGAAAGTTACGAAAAACAGTACTAGCAATGCGGATACCTGACAACTATAGGTGTACGGTTTCCTTAGGCCTAGAGGAAATCATAAAAGAAGAGCCACCCGCCACGTTTAACCATTTCCCGCTTAACTAGAGAAAAGCGCTATAGATAGGAAAGAACGGCTTTGCACTTTTGTTTATCAAGAGCAACCACTTCGAACTAACAATACGGAGCGAAATTTAACACCAATTTCCTATTTTTAAAAAAAATAAATAAACTGAACATAATTTTGGTACCTCCGAAAATAAAAGCTCGAAAATAATGTTAAATGTTTTACCAGTTATCGAAAGCTTTTGAGACCATCTCCGGTTACACTCAATGCGCAAAAACACTTTCGCGCTTCACGTATAGACTACTGGGCACGCAAAACTCTTAACGGCAATGCGAGTAACGTTTTTTGAGCTTACCCGCTCGACTTGAAGACGTGTTCATTTTACGAATTTTGATTGTGCGAAATCGGAGTAAAACTCAGTCGGCCTACAAAGACGGTAGGATGAAGTTAAGAATCAAAACAAAAGTCAGCATATACTTATGAAATCCAGGTGAACACCGCTACCACCTTGATAAGAATGGCAAAAGCTGCAAAACGGCAAAACGTTGATTTGGAACAAAACAGCAAATAATACTTCTCGGAAAGCGATGGAAGTCGCGGATAACAAATCCTTCTACCAACAATAACAACTATTCATCGACATAATGGAGAAAAACACGTGCAGCTTACTGTACTGGTAATTCTACCTGCGAATACTTCACTGTTAGCTGAAAAATCCTTCTCTATCTATTGCGTCTCATTAATATTCCGAAACACGTTGCCTTTTCTTACAGTTGTTCAGTGATTACTTGATTGCGAAAACGAGAAACAAAATACTTAAAGTTCTATTTTCAAGTTCAGCGCAGCTTATTCGGCTCTCAGCCTTTAAGCGCGTACATGATTGTTTCTCTATCATTTCGTATTCTATAAACATTTTATTCTAATCTTACTTGATAGCCAAAGTCGAACAGCGTACAAATAGTTGATACTTACAAGCTTGAACGTGAGAGAACACCTTTCACTTTTCCGAACTTCTTCTTCCAAAAGCGCACTAACAGTGGTTCAGGACGCTATTCACTTTGTCGTCTCAAACTTTTTGTCGTATTATGGAAATGTGGTCGACAGATTATGCCTTCCTGTTGTTAAAGCATGATCACCATGTCACGTATGAACAAACATGAGAAGCAACAATAGCTGATGCCTTCAGAACTATCGCGAGTAACGTCCATTCTTTTTTTGCTAACAAGCTCGCAAGTTGACCAAATATGCTTCATTTCAAGCTATAGTGCTTAAGCGGGAACATTGTCTGTCATGGTACTCATCGACTGGATCAGCGTTGCTCATTTGAGTTATTCAACAATTTCTTCTTTGCAACAAGCAACTGCCGTTCCATTTGGAAAGCGTTCCGCCGAATTGTTAAAATTATCCAACGATTCAACAACTTGATTTTCAGAAGAGGATACTGTAGCTTCGTTTGGAAAGCTCTCCGCCAAGCCTTTTAGGCTACTGTTTGGCACTACCGAATCTTTTTGATGACAAAACAAGCATGTGTCACCATATGAGTTCATGTTGCAACAATGCCAGCATAACCAGCTTCTGCCTGAATCGACAAACCGCTTAGGAATGCCAAAGTAAGAGTTCACTTGATGTCCGCTATTCCTAACTGCTTTGTTGGCATTCCCGTAAGTAACCTTCTCTGAGCTTGTCGTAGCAGAGTCTCTGAGTATAATTCTCCGTTTACGTTTACCAGTTGTGCCCTGCTTTGATTGGGCTCCATTAGATCTATGCTTTAACTTTTTCTAAAAAAATTCGTATCAAGAGTCACCCGGTTGCCAGAATGAAACTGCTTACCAAACATGAATCACTATTGCTGCTCCAATATGGACCATAGGCAATGGTTAGCTTCATCGGCTGCTGAAGTGGCGGGAAACAAGCGTTACTAAACATGGTTATTGCCTTCTCTACTCCAGTTTGGCTTGCATATTGCACCACTGCTTCTCCAGTTGAAGTCCCATCTTTTACAATTAATCGGACGTTTAATTGCCCCGTATGCTCATTGAACTCCAAATCGCCAGCCGTTTTGAAAAAATTTATAACTTCTCTTAACGTTACAGTTTTGGGAATATTTTCCACGAACAACGTTCTGCTGCGATCATTTTCACTACTGACAGTCGAAGCTGACGTATATTGTCCTTCTTTTGACAGAGCGGTGGTATGCAATGGTGAAACAGAACTGTAAGTTGCGGCGGTACATCTTCTCCGGCTGCTGACAGGAATGGAAGAAGAAGTACTATGCGCATATCCACTGCCTGCTTCAGCTGAACTGTGTGAGCTGTATGGAAACTGAGGTTGATAATATAGAGCTGTTTGAGCAGAATTTCCATAATCAACCATAGGAAAAGCGGTAGCCACTGGTGGCTCACTTGCCTTGGGAAACTGATATATTTGGCTACCCAAAGAAGGACAGTTACCTGACATTGGAACAGTTGGCGGCATGGCATAGCAGGTATTTAAATTATTACACTTTCCATCTCCAGAAGAAAAATTTAACTGCATACTGTTCAATGTGGCATTGTACATCCGGTCATCGCTATGTTGCCCATACATTGCCTCAGAGTAAACCGCGTTAGTCCCTTTTGCCTAGTGAGCATAAAAAAAGTATAAGGCGCTTACTTACGAGCTTCAAAAGGCAAAATGGAACTTTTCAATGCGATAGCAAGTGACCTTCTTAATCACAGGTGACGTCAGCAAAACACTTTAAAAGAATGATGTCTGATAATTATCCTGCTCGTACAAAGCGGTAAAACAATTAAGTATGAACATTTTGCATGTCATTAAATATGGGTTATAAAAGGACATGGCAATAAGGGGTCAATGGACATGTGATAAAAACAATGTCACACCATACGTAAACAAAGTAGAAAGCTCTGTGGACAACAAAGAAAGAAGTATCCCGCCTGCAAAAATTCGTATCCAGCGTCTATACAATCATTTCTTTCGCTGACCACAGAAAGTTAGCAGTTGCGACCCTTTCGGCGCGGATGTCACTAAGCGCCAAACAAAATAGAGTCACCGTCAATAACTCGACTGTTAAACTAGGTCGAACATGCTTGCACCATAATTAATATTATTATTACAATATTTCCGCAGAAAAATCTGCAAACTTACCTGCCGTTTTGCGACGTTTGATGTGCGGTTCAAGGGCAATCTTTTTTTGAGCTTTTTGAAAGGAAAATAAACCGCAGGAAACAATGCTAGAACGGAAACGCGTACAAATAGCTATTTCTGCTCATGCAACATCCGCCGATGAAAAGTGCTTGCCTGCGCAAAGCGAAATGAAACGCACTTCCAGATACCGTATGCTGAGAGATAACCTGCTTATCATTTGAACTGTAAGTTCGTTCCACGTTGTTGCATTTTGTTTTCCCGAAAGTTTTCACTTGCCCAGCCTTTGTTTTGCGCATTTTTAAAGATGGCTAAGTTAATTTGCAAAAAACGTAGCCATTTATTTGAAATGTAAATAAAGCATCTTGAAAATATTATTAATACTAAGCAGTAGTTGGCTTTGCATTCTGCGGCCTTGAAAAGGCTTGTTTTTCTTCATATTTTCCGTTGAAACTTAACCGGTTCTTTTGGTAAAGTTGTTACTTTTAAAAATAATGAAATTATTAATTCTTTGTATTGCTCATAGGCTGAGAACGAGTTTGGCATCTGTTGCAATTACTGTAGGTCGTCGCTAACCCAAAATAAGCAAAATGAAGGAAAGGATTACTTTCCCGCTTTAATCTTTTCAGAGTTTTAACATGTCTGATTAGGGTTAATTGGTTGCTTGAGATTTTATCACCATTTTCAGAAGCAAAGGCTTACTTGTGCTTGACAAAAAAGCATACAGGTTGTTCACGTCAAATACTTTGCCATAAGCGGTATTTCACTTAAATTTCTTAATCGTTGAATACACTTTACGTCCACTACAAGTCGTTGAAGCTTACGAGTAAACCAAAATGTAATGATGGTAGGCAATAGTTAGTTGTTAAAGTTATATGACCCCTTTGAAATTGTCAATAAATTACATCACTGACGCAAACTGGTGACCTTGTTTAAAAGAAGTTAAAACAAACAATACAAATGTTCCACAGTTCCAACGTCCACAGTAGCAAAATGCAGTAATACTGTAGCAAATACTTTTCTTTGTTCTTGTATTCCTAATGCCCTTAACTTTAAGTTAAGCATAAAAGTATTTGCCAGACGTGATTTACATTTCTTTCCTTGAAAAGCGTTTTTTTTATTAAACTGAAAATTCAAGGCTTGCAAAATCAACAAAATATGCCTTCCATAACAAAATAGCAATTGCAAAGTCACACTTAAATATGACCAGTTTACAGAACAGCTGAGTTCGTTTTTCAGACTGAAAACATTGCAGATAACGTTATTGAGGAATAGCATAGTCTAAAAGTGAACGCTTTCAGTTCTGAGACAAATTGAAAAACTGAATTTAGGATCACACTTTTTGTAAGGTCGATGGAAAAAAGTGAACTTAAAGCGACTGTCATTAATTACAGCGCATTACATAGCCGTCATTGTCACGTAAGTAGCGTCCACACGAAGGACAGAAACGAAGAAACATAACAACTACAAGAAAAACATCATAAACAACAGTTAAACAAATAGTATTATTTTCTTTACACTGATATATATACAGACTTAGAAGTCAATGACTAATGCAGTTCCCGCCCGGTGCTGTCATTCATCTCTGATGAGGATGGATTTTCGTCAACAGATTTAAAGCAGCGGGTCAAAGAACAACTTTCACGACCAAATGCCGCATCTTCTCTTTGCCTTTTCTTTGGCACTTTGTTGGCCATCATTTGAGTACTTTTCTTAGAAGGTATTTCAGACGAGTTACTTATTGTCCCTTTCTAAAATAAATTACAATAAGTAATGCATAGCGCAGCACAGAACGTTCTGCACTTAGGTCAATGAGCAATGCACAGATCAGTAGATTAGCTTAAGTATAACAAACAAGGAAAAACTTTGAAAAAACAAACACTACGAGTAAAAAACTATAAACAATTAAAGATGAAAGGATGCTGATCACAACTTACCTCAGTGGGCTCAGCAGAGGTGGATAAACTTCCTTCTTTGGTACCCTTTCTTCTGTAAAGACTTTTAGCACCAATTGAATTACAATGATCTGCGGAAGGTCGATTTGCTTCCAGGCTCCGGCTTTTACGCTTTTTCCGATGAATTTCATTCCCGCAACAACTACCTGAAGAAGTATTGTAATAGCCTGCGCCCCGCTTTTCATTTGACGATTTCCTTGTCGCGTTTGGGCTATTTGGTCTGCAAGTGTGTTCCTTTCGAAATCTTCGATGATTTGATGGACTTCTTCTTTCCCTTTGTTTTCTTGACTGCTGTTCGGAATTTCCAAACTGGCGCCCAATTCTATGCAGCCCCCATTGAGCAGGTGCAGCCTGACGCTGTCGATCATACTGACGAGGAAGATGTCGCTTTAATCGATAATCTTGAAGTTGACGTACTTTTCTCCAATTTTGGCTATAGTCAGAAGGATACACCGGTTGTCTGAAGTCATTATTCTTAAATGCACGCTGGCATCTGTTTTCTTTCCACAGACGACTATGGAAACTTACAGATTTTTCATTTTGCCAATGATCTTGAACTGACTGCTCACGGAAAGACTTTGGACAAGGATATCTGCCTTGAAAATCGAATCTTTCCTTACGCCATGGACTGCTATTCGCATAGGAAATGTCAAAACAATCTCTGTCATTAGAGCTCATTGAAAAGTTTAAGCCGCGGTGGAAAGCATGCTCATACTGACTTTTGGCATCTTCACGCTGGTTCAAGTACAAATTTTCACTGTCGTTGTTGTTGCTGCAAAATCCTTCTTGATTTTCAACCTGTCTGTATCCTGAATTCTCTTTGCAGGAACTACCGTAATCTTCCATCTCCAAAAAGCGGGAACTACGACTATACGAAGCAATTTCTGCGCTTGTTCTATGGTACGATTCACGCAATAGTCCTTGGCTTGGAGACAACAACAAAGACTTATTCAAATCACAGATATCTGCATTTTTAGACAACAACTCTGAAGCGGGTGATTTTGGCCTACGTGATCTGACTGCTTCGTGGCATACGGACAAATCTGTTCCGCTGCTTGAAGAGACCATGGAAGGTGCCCGCGGCTGTCCGGGTCAGCTTTGAGTCCTCATTGTCACTCTGTCCACTTTGATCCAAACATATAACTTCAGACTGGCTGACTAGATCACTTGACAAAAAATCTGTTTGCCTCGTTTTCGTCAATTTTTTGACTTCACAGACGTCGGTGTCTGCGTAGGTTATTGATTTGGCTTAGAAGGAAGGTTGAAATTACAAAACCTTACCTGAATTCGATGAACAGTATGACAAGCTAACCTGAGGGCCACTTTCATCACTCGACTTCATCACATCTTCGTTCAGACGGGCAGCTGCAAGAAAATAAAAAAACGTCTACTTTTTCATAATCAATTAATTCGCAAGTATGTACCGTTCCGAAATCCCTTCTGCGTAAAGCAGGTATTGCATGCGTTTCGGTAGAAGAAATTCATATTGTTGCACACCAAGCATAACCACGATTCTTTGTTAAATCGATGCTTGCCTGCGACGATGGAACAACTTTCTTTTGCGGCGTAACTTTTATTTTCTTTTCCACTTCTTTCGTCGCCTTTAAATATTCGTTTCTGTTCTTTCTGCGAAACATTCTCTACCAAAGTGCGTTGGCAGTTGGAATCCTCTTTGGCACTGCGCTCACAATGACGACCTGAGCATTCGTGATCTTGAAGGAATACGTCTTCAAGGTCTGCACCGCCATTTGAGCCTTTGCCATCCATTTTAGGAGTCCAGTAGGGTCCTTTGCCGATTGTAACCACCATTGGTCTGATTTTTGGCGGAAAGCATGTTCCATTGAACATTGCTACCGCATTTAGCATTTGTTTGCGAGTTGCGTAACGTACTAGTACCTCTCCTCTTGGTTTGCCTTTTTTGGTCAATATACGAACGTTCAATTGGCCAGTGGTCTCATTGAAGTCCAATTCACCGGCCGCTCTAAAGAATTTAATAATTTCCTTCAGAGAAGCGCATTTTGGTACGTGCTTTGCCAGGATTGTTCTACTACAATCGTCATGGTCACTGTCATCCTCATCACTGCTTGAGTCAGAAATACTTATGACCATTGGTACTGTAGTTGCAGATGTATGTGTACATGAAGCAGTCGCAGCTGAAGGACACTCAGCTGAGTCAGTTGCTACATTTTGTGGAGGCGCTGATGTCGGCGGGGGAGTTGGTGGTGGTGGAGGCAGTGGTGGTGGCGCTGATGTTGGTGGAGGAGGTGGCGGTGGTGGTGGCGTTGATGTCGGTGGAGGAGGAGGAATTGGAAGATACGTTAACCGTGCAGATCGACAAGCGTCGCTGGGAGCTTTGTGGGACTGATTATTTTGCAGTCTTTTCGCATGCGGCTCAGACAAAACAATTTGAACAGGAAATTGACCATAACCAATCATGGACGAGCTGAGCTGATACAGAGTCTTACTTGGCCAGTTATCATTTATTTGGGCAGCCATAAAAGGCAAGCATATCCCACCGGTTTGTGTAACCTTGTCAGCTTTGCACGGGGCGGGTATTCTTGAAAGACAAGCATAATTAAAAGGTAATGGCTAAACATTTAGGTCAAACCTGTCCTTAGGATCTTTGGATGTTAACTGAGCATCTTGGGCATTGAAGGACACTTTTGTTGAACTTACCAGATTGATACCGTCAAGAGAAAGCTGCGTTGGTTGGCATAGGGTAACGTTTGAAAACTCTTGAGTTTTACGCAGCGTTTGCGGTTGTTGCACATTACCATTAAGGAGCGGCGGCTGAAATTGCGGGTGGCTTGCAATCCATTGTTCATTCCACACTCTGAGGTCTTCCAATGCAGCGGCGTTTTCCGACTTCAAGTCAGAATGTGACATTGATCCGTTTTCATTAAACATGCCTAAATGTTAAGAGCAAGCTTCATTTATGACGTTTTTATGTTTAAAAACAATGAGTCGCCTTACCTAAGCGTCATTCAAATCAATAAACCTTAAAAGACGTCAGGTAGTGGCAATAAAAAAACGTTTTATTCGTAGGAGGCCATTGAGTTTTACATATGCTGCCCTCAAATGGAAAAATGTAATTTTTAAGTGAAGTACAGTATGAGATTAACATCAATAACTAATAGTACTAATCGAAGTTCTCCTATTCAAATAGCCTTCAATAAAAGCTACTGGAATCACTGATCATCTTAGTCATTGAGGTAATTACCAAGCAGTATAACGGTTATACCATGGATAAGCAGGGCAAAGAAGTTATTCACATCTGAACTAAAACAGGGACTGATGTAGCCAACAACTGAAGTCACGAGCTGATTATTTCTCTAATTTCGTTTCTAATACGTTCAGTGCACCCCTAACAGCAAATACAGAATACGAGCTACATGTATTTGGTCATACTTGTTCGGCGGCAACGAGAAAAGCAAATCGAAAATGATCATTTTGAGTAGTACATCTAGGCGGGCTGTTATTTCACCTACGCCAAAGTCCGGTAGGTTCAAGCAAAGCTGACAGAGAAAGCGTTGCATTATAGTGAGAAGTCACGCCTACTCTGACCAAAGTGGTGTCACGCTTCCGACAGAAAAAATTTAAGCATTCAAACTTCAAAAGCACCTCACGCAGGCACTAGCATGCGCTACAACATGAACAAAAATCGTCACTGTTCACAAAATTACAAAGCGAACAGTATCTGAAAATCTTGTAGCTGAGCCCTCCAAGAACTGCACAGTCATTCAAAATTATACATACAATAAGCGGCATCGAGAACATTGGCATGCGTACGTGTATTATACTGAGCATTCAAGAAAGATAGGCATTACAAAGTTTGGGAAAATACGGCAAGATGTTTCAAGTTCCTGTCATGAAAAAAAGTCTGAGAAACTGAATTACTTCAAGAAGTAGCGTACGAAGTGAACATAGCTTCTTTGCCATTTATGAACTCACCATTGGCATTTCAACTGGTCAGAATCTCTGCGCTGCAAGCCTCTCCACAGACATTGCACTAACCTGCAGATCAATAAACTACAGTATGAAATTGTTTGCAGTTAGTTATTCAGAGTGCGTTCTGAACGCCAGCCGAACGAATCGCTTGCAAGTTTTGGGTAAACAAAATACACAGGCTCACGATCCTGCTGACAAAAAAGCTTGCGCTATGATCCATTGAATAGGCTTCAAAAACTCAGCATTAATACAAAAGTGGATTCTCGGCAGAAGTAGCAAAAATAATTACGGGGGACAGCGAAGCAGAGCAGCTTAAACTTGTAATGCAACTGAGGTCGTATAGCACAGCACTAAGCAAGCAGAAGTGGAAAAACTTAAGCTCAAAACTCACTGCGAGTATATGCAACCCCATTGCAATTATAAATTTTTTTACTTATTTTTAATAGATAATGAGCAGCGTAAAAAGTCACCTAGTTCTTAACACTACAGCCCTTTTTCCTGTATAGTTTTTTTGCTTAGATTGCTCAGCAGAGGTTTTGAACCATCCCGCGCGGAACAAGGGTGAACAAAGCAAATACGTACAGGCATACGTAGCCATGAGGATGTTCTCACTACAAGCTGTATCTAAACATTGTAAGCAATCCCTCTGTACCCCTTCTGAGGTCATCATGGAAGGAATTCACAGAAAAAGCAAATGATTCAAAGATATAGCTCAAGAAAGTAACTGTGCTAGTCTTTTTTTGCGCTATACTTTGCAAATGAAGCAGCAGAAGTCAAAATGAAGGGTACAACAATAAGGGAACCAGAATTCAACAACCGAAAGTATTTACCTTGTTGCCAGCTAGCTATGAACATCAGTCACATATGAAGCTGTAGTATTCGTATTTCCAGAGTCAGAGCTTCAGGCTGAGCTCCTTTGTGAAGTTAGGAAAGTGAGCGTAACTTGTTGGAATTAACAGCAGCGAAGGAACAAGGGACAAAGGGTATTATGCCATAATGGATCCATGATTAAGGTACAAGAATCGCTGAGTCATTTCTGCTATGCCTAACGCATACCAGCAAGGTCATTGGGCTCTCACACTGTTTGCACAAGACCAAAATAGATATTATTACCTCACATGCACTATGCCAAAGGGCAAGGAAGACGACGGCCTTGCTCAACTATTGATCGACAACGTCGACGTGAATCACCCACCCTTAAAGCATCGTAGATAGCATTGCAAAGGGTCATCACGCGTTGGACTTGGGTTAGGTCATCGTTGCAAAACTAACATAAAGGGTCAAAATTAGCTAAAAGAGGGCAACTGGGCGCACTGATGAGCGCACGGCAAGTACGCCAAGGTCAAACCTGAATGTGCAGACGCAAGAAAATGGTTTACTGCATTATTTAGCTAAAAGACAAAGAAATTTTTATCTGGAACAAATTATGAACATTATCTTGAAGCATATCCTACCTGCTGTCAACTGGCAGTCCAATTTTACAAATGATCACTTGGAAGCATCGGACAAGAGAAGTTGAACGAATAGAATAAAAGGTGGACCATGAAAAAATGATGCTATCAATAAAGGCTATGTCAAGAAGGTCCAAAATGCCAAACAATTTTCATATGCGCCACTACACACACAGAGCTTCTGGTAGACTACCGTACGATACTTCTCTTTACCTGCTAATCACTGTTAAGTGGCAGCTTTTATTTGTTTTCATTGCCGCTCTGAGCCTGTAACTTTAGCGCGTACAGTTTAAGTTGACGTATAAATATTCTTTAAAATTACGAGTACCTTAACCCAGAATATATTAGCGAAATTTGTTGGCCTATAAAAATTAAGAAATTTAAATTTACTACGCTAAAAACAACATATAGGAAAGTACATTTGCAAAATAACGTTTTTGTGAATGTATCCGCTGCTGCCTACATTCGGTGCATCACATTACGCAGATGCGTAGTTCAACTAAGCTAAGCTGTAAATTTAATGCGTTAACCAATTTGTGGGCACAATTTCAATTTTTTTGTATACCGAAGTCACTCTTCTTTGCGTATCTTTTTTCTTTATGACTTATTACTCAATATTTGTCTGATGCACTGCAGTAGTGCAGAGACGTATAGGAAATGAAGCCTTCTCAGTAGCAATTATGCTTTTCAATCAGAACTTGCAAAATTATAATGTTTTACATTATGATGCGCAGAATACTTTATTCATACATTCATGTACATATCATTTTTACTGAATGGTAGACATCATATTACTGTATTATTCATAGTAAAATTTGCATAATGGAAATTGCGACTTGGTCAATACTAAATCATGGTTTGGCGTTTCAAAACCTGCGTTTCATCTTTTCAATAACGCTGAAGAAGCGGCAAATGTTTTTTTAGTTATCTGTGCTACTTTGATCTACAAAATTGTAGTTGAAGCATTTCGTGCATGTATACCTCAGTGAACTTTATTTTTTTCGTCTCTTAATAGCTTACGGTTAGTAACACGTGGTGATTCATCATGTGAAAAAGTTTTGACTGCACCAGATGATTTTGCTTGCCAAAAGGTTCTATGCCAATATCGGCAATCATTTCGCAATGATTTTAAAAATAAGTACACATAAATATTAATGCAAGCATGTTTATGTTACTGCAGCTTCGCGGGCTTAAAAATTTTCATTGTTTTCGTGCTCAGGAGCAGTGTGCAAAACTGATTTGCATAAGAGCAGATTCATTCCATTTTTTTGCGTAGCGAAAGAATTGTTTAGGCTTGGGTGTTTTGAAACTGCCTAAATCTGCTACTTTGAAGATTGATGGAATTCCAAGTTGAACCACCGTCTTGGTAGGGCTTACTTTCTCCCGATGACCTCCACTCAGTGATCCTTGCATTTTTAGCATCTTAGCGGAAGTGTTCCCTGAAAATCAAATATTTGAAGCTGAGGAACTTCACAAGCCAGTATGCGCTTCTTTCATTGGTATGTTGAAGCTTACAGGGACACATTTCCTGAAATTAGAGCATATCAACATTGATTTAGCACAGTTTCGTATGAAAAGAAAAAAAGTAATGCGCCTCAGAAGGAACTATGACGGAAAAACGTCCATTTCTTTGAGAAAACATTTTGCCTAACAGTAACATACAAGGAAGATATTCCTTTTCCCATCAAGTAAAGCTCAACAGCGCGTTCTCAAATATTGAGCTTTTTGGTCATAGCTTTTCCTCACCATTTACAACAGTAATAAGAATGTTGCATACCTTCTATTGACGTGTAACTGCGTAGTTGTAGCGACCTTTCGGAAACCGCTGCAAGTGGGCAGCATTGTTCCAAAGTAGAATTGATTGATTCTGCTGAAATCAGCTGAAAACATAAGTTTTGCAGACGAAACAAGCGGCGCGCATTATAGGCAATGAAACGGGAAAGACTGAGCGTTTTGTCAGCTTTTCACCTTATTGAACTAATAAAATTCGACGCTGCGCTGTAACAACGTGAACACGAATGCCGATAATTGCTGACGCTAAAATTAGCAGCCTTGCAAGCAAGCTGACGATATAAAAATGCGCAACCACCAAATCGTGTTTGCTCAACTGAGGTCTGTTGCTGTACGTTTTTGAAAAAAAATTTTCTTACTCTCTCCAAGTCACTGTGAGGTCGCTGCAGAGCAGTAAACACGAGAAAACTAAATTCGCGAACGCTCGCGTCGCTAATATGTTCAAATCTAAAAGAAAAGTCGTTTGTTAAGTACAAAACGGCAGTGTACGATTTGTTTTCGTCGCCAGTGTGATTTGCAGGTTAGGTATGACTTACTGTAGTGAAGTGAAAATACTTTGACAGAAATTGTTTACTCCGTTTTTGGGACCTACTCAAAGTGGAAGTCTCGTTAAGAAGTAACGTTTTGAACGTAAGAAAACTGTCGAAAGCAAACATGCTTGTTTAGCCATTTCAATTGGCTTCTTTGCTCTGCTTGTGCCGCCGCATTGGTAAGTGCGCACCGCGCATTAGTCGTATCATTCTTTCTTAGCTTTTACGCTGACATTTGCAGGTTGCAATGCATGACGGTTGCGTCTTGTTTGAAAAACGAAATGGAACTTGCAAAATTTGCAGCTTTTAACATGTGTCAGTTGCACTGCAAACAGCCGCTGACATTTCCTGCGTAAAACGGTCATGACAAGAATAAGTTGTATTTTTTACAAACGTTCCTAAAGCTTTATTGTGAATACTGACTCAGGCATGTAGTGTATTCGTTGTGGTTTATTTATTAGAGAAATTAGTCGTGGCGCGCAGCTTTCTGATAAAAAAAAAGAAAAGATTCCGCAGGAAGCCGTCAACCTGTTGTCAAAGAAGTTACATTTTCAAGGAGGCGATGTCCTGGGATTAAGCAACCGAAAGTTGGAACTTTATTACTTTTGAAAAGTTCTGATGAATTCCCAGGTCGGAAAGGTATAAACGCTTTACAAAAATGTACTAATCAACGTCTTGGACTCGACTGCTAACTTATTATTTATAGATATTAGTAGTTCAAGGATTTATCACTTTTCCCTGCACAAATTTCCCGCGCAGGATTATTGTATTTACTACATAGACTTTTATCCATGGTTTTTCTTATATCATTGGACTTTAATTAGTAAAGTGACTTCATGTGGACTACACTGACAAGACAAAGATACTGTTGCTCTTTTGTCCAAGGAAAAGGTGTCCATGTGACCCATTGCTGAAGGACTTTACGTGATCTAATACACTGTTGGTTTTAACGGGATAGTTAATTGGATTATTTTTTTCCCGCTGGATTTTAGGCATATCTTTGATTTATCTAATGGTGATTAATTTCAAGCAAAGCAACATCCCATAGTTTTTTAAACTGAGTCACATGTTTTACATCCCCAGTCACTAACGCGGACTTACAATGCATTACAGGTTGGTTTTCGTCCTTGTAACACTTAGTGTCATTTCGGATTAGAGTTGCACCTGAAATACAATCAAACTTCTCAGCATACTATTTAGTACTAAAACAGAGCATAATGTGACCTGCTGGCAAATTATGCCACCTCTAAAGCAAACAGATGTATGCAAATAAGATCAGTAGTTTCTGCACTAAGTCATATTTGTCTGCTCCAACGTACTTATGTTGTTTTTATCGAATGAGATTGCTTATATAATACTGAACCGTAAAGGCGCTGTAGTTTTGTAAATATGGTCTATTTTCCACTGTTATTCTGTTGCTTATTTATTGCTTTAGGATTATTTTCACAGCGAGATTTCTTTATGGATAAATTCCAGTAATAATTGGAGTTGTGCTGAGTATCAGCGTTCACTTCGTTCACTTACTAGACTTGAAGAAGCAGCATGTGTTAACAGGACTTTTTCTGTTTCTTGTTATGTAGTATCTGTGATCTCATGACCAGCAGCGTACAGCTGCTTAGTGCGATTATAAATACTAAACAACGAAATGTGAAAAAGTTGTGAAAAATCTTCAGAGAAAAACTCACTTATCACTATACTTTGCAAATTGCGCTGCGCGGTACAACCAAAACCATGCGTGCACGAAATACTTTAAATTAATATTAATAATAATAATAATAATAATAATAATAATAATAATAATAATAATAATAATAATAATAATAATAATAATAATAATAATTATTATTATTATTATTATTATTATTATTATTATTATTATTATTATTATTATTATTATTATTATTATTACCTTCCTTTCTCGGAAAAACACTGAGATTTCATTTGTGATGACAGCGCTAACCCAAATGATTAAAAAGGCGTACATTTTCATTCTCCTTTCAGTGTACCCCAGTTTTGAATTTATTTATAGTTTTTCAATGCAGATATACTCGTGATAGCAACATGGAGACACCAGTGCTGCTTGTTGCCAAAATAGAAGTCTCGCGACTTTTTTCCTCTTAGCGTGTTAAGGCAAAAGCCTAATAAGTTTTCGTGTAGAAGATCCCTACAACGCTATGCACTTTTAAAGTCATTCATAAATTTTTGCGAATCAGTCTTTGAAAGAAAGAAAAGCCTTTCCATGTAAAGCACTTTTCTCCTTTTTGTTTACCTTTTTGCTGCGGAAAACGTTTACGGAAAGAATGTCAACTTTTTCAGCCTTTTTATGAACCAGTTGAACAGGTCTATTACTCGGACGATTATTTACATTAGTTGTGCTGGCGCGGTACTGCTTACTTATCTTTAAAGTATTACAAAAGCTAAAGCAGCGAAAATAATATCATCAACAGTAGTTGCAGAAAATGCCCAAGTTAATGTTAACTTCGCAGTTCGCTAAATGGCGAATGTAATAATCTATCGTTAGTGTTACGCAAATGATTTTTATTTTGCAAAAGTCACTATCATACGTCTTTCTTTGTCGACTAATTGAAATATTCGCAAGTAAAAGGGCAAAATGAGAACTTCTTTGTCACTTAGTGAAGTAAAAGGCGTATTGCAAAAATGGGAAAACTTATATGGTGCAGTTTAATTCGGGCACACTGAACCTGCACATCTATTTTCTACCTGTAGCAGAATCCGCGCTGTCCATTGTGAACAATACGGATTCTGCCAACCGAGGAATTGAACGTAAGTTTTTTATTTAGTCGTCTTGGGTGAACTTTTATCGCTTACGGTAGTTTCTCCGTCGGACTGGAGCGAAACTGACGCGCTCCTATCAGCAAGAATGCCTTTGCATCTGCGAAAGTTAAACAGCTGAAATTCTATCCAGCCAATAGCTTTGGCCGGAGAAATTTGGGTAACTATAGTTGGGCGCAGACCGGGGTTGTACGACTCCATCACTTCCACCTTGCAGTCGGCCAACTTTGTTTCGACCATATTTTCAAATATCCGCCTCTTTGATGCTTTCCCTGGAGTGGTCGACTTGTGCCACATATTCTCCGCTACAGTACAGGCGGCAAACAAATAGCCTGCCCCTAACGCCGCAGTACTTTAACTGCGAATGGCAAAAGATCTCTGATAGTTTTCTTTGCTCTTCTAACTTAATTACTTTACAGTATGCGTATCAAAAAAGTTTAAAGTTCAATCCGGAAATACACCAAAAAAATAGCCTTGAATAAATCAAGCTGTATAGTTAAAAACAAAATATTCAATAGGCTGATATTAGCATACTCAGCAAATAATGAAGTCGAGCACTTTTCTACTCCCACTAATTGAATAATTTCTTTGCAAAGTTATCGATATGGAGGCGGTTAAAAGCTTCCGCTCCCCATTAATATTTAAATTATACAAAGCGCTGGTTTTGGCATTTCTATTACAGCACATGGGAATAGGTGGGTGTCACATTAAGCTACTGTAGCATTACGCCGTCAGTAGGTTGCATAATTGCGTTTAAAACTCAGTTGCATGTCCAAAGTCCACGTGCGATTGCACAGCAAATTCTATTAGCGGCATTTGGGCCATCGTATATTTAACACAGTCAGAAATGTGCACACACTAAAAGCTCAATGCCAATTTCCTGCATATATCAAATGCCCCATATCGTTTTACCATAAAAGGATAGCGCACTGGCAAACAAAATTTTTTCCGGAGAGTTAACGCTCTGTGCATCTTCCGGTTATTCCTTTTAAAGGACAGAATGAAAGTTCATAAGTCGCAGGCACCCAGTTCATTTTAATGCAAGCAAACGCCGTAATGGCCATCAAAAAAAACGCAATGGATTTTTAAACTTGTGAAACTAACATGTCCGTATTTTCGCACGTTCAATCCGTATTTGTTGAAATACCAATAAGTAAATTGATGCCAACGGCTAATAGGCTTACCATTGAGAGATGTATCATTGGGGAAATGGGTAAAGCACTAATTGATTTCCCCAAAAAGCCGTAAAATAGGGCATTAAAACCACACAGGGCAACGCCAAATAATACCTATAATAAATGGCTACTCAGCGAACGCGCTTGCAATGCAAAATCAATTGTATCTTACCATTGCGGGTTTTCTTCATTGGGCACCATCGCGACCGGATTCATTGACATAGTTTGAGGAGGAGACTGAATCATATTTCTGAACAGCATTTTGTTCACCGCCGGATTCAACGGAGAGCAAACGATGCAGTCGGAACGTACGCAAGTATACCAGTGATGAAGTATGAGACGCCAGGAATAACAGTGAGGCACGGTGCACTGATGACCTATCTGGCACGTCTCCATATGCTTCAAAACGCTGATCATTAACTCACAATACGGTACTGTGCATCGCTCAGTCTGGCTGCCGTTTAGCCGACGATATTGGCACTTTTGGGCATGCAACAGAAGAAGCAGTTGCTGCTGGATCATTTTGACACTTTCCGGATTTCTGCTACTTGAAGTCGACATACTGCTTTGGAAAAAAGAACTTCAACCTTTGCTACACGCTGCACTAACAAAAGCTTCCCTTTCAGGACGGCTTTGTTGATATGCGAGTTCTTCTAGACCGCCTGAAACAAGGTTACAACATGGAACACAATTCTTGAAAACTATTTAAATTTATGAAAATAAAATGTAAGTTTAATTTAAGCATGGAGTACAATAGTGAAGACTTGCTCACACACGCTTTGTTACGCAAATGATAAATCTATTATTCAAAGTTGATCAAAGTTGAATAATTTAACTCTGAAAGAAAGTAATTCCCAAAACTACGAAGTCAGTCATTCGGTTTGTTGGTACCAAGAAAGGACAGCTACCATTAAAGGGTTACAGAATAAGCAGACCGACAGCACAAAGGCGTTAGCGTTGCTGAAAAATTCTAGCTTGAAATTATGCACTGAAAAAAGATCTGAATTTAAAGGAAGTACCACTAGTTGGTAATGCTCTTTTGAAGAGTTGGTTTGTGCGCGAAAAAAAGGTGGCTTCATTTTTTGCACGTCTTAACTGTTAAAGATATTTGAAATCAAAAAAAATATGACTTAAGCAATCCGTCAATTGTACGTGGTCTGGAGGTAACCCGCTTAAAGCTAACCATTCATATCAATACAAATAGTTTATACACAATACTACAAAAAAAGCCAACATTGCTTAGTTCTCGTAAAAATTGCTTTTGCCGCGCTCATTGCCTCACCATCAACGAGTTACAATAAGGCTACGTGGATACTGATTTTTCCGCTATACTGTAATCTAAAAGAAGAGAGGGCGCGAATTTAAAATAAAAAATTCGTCCTTTTCGGAAGTAGTTTCCATCCCGTCTAAAAAAGATAGAAAAGTGTTGGAAATAACAAAACCCAACTGCGGGAGGCACGGATCAAATGAGGTAACAAGTTATGCAACGTCCTTAAAATAAATTTTATGAAATAAAAAATAAATAATAATAATAATACTAATATAAAAGGCGTATGGTTTGTAACGGGTTTGGTTGTTGAACAAGAGACGTACATGAATTTTTTCCCGTTTGTATTTGCCCATAAAACGAGTCAAAATGTGAAAAAACTTCGCCAGACTATTGTTTGGTTTTCTCATGCCTTGAACGAGATTAAAGTTTTTTCACATTTTGACTCGTTTTATGGGCAAATACAAACGGGAAAAAATCCATGTACGTCTCTTGTTCAACAACAACAACAACAACAACAACAATAATAATAATAATAATAATAATAATATGTCGATAAAAAGATACGGAGTCGAAAGAAAAACTTTTTACGACGGCGGAAGAGTAAAACGAAGTGAAAGACAGAAACACAAATGAAAATAAGTAACATCTGATTTCCACTCTCTCATTTTTCTCATTCTTTCGTAGCCTGCCGATGTTCCTACACGTTTTTGCTGCAGGCGCTTCTCTTCTGCATGCTCTGTAGGCATTGCCTGTTTACACTTCAGCAGAGGGAGCGAGTGCAATTTGTTTACGCGTACTTGTATGGGAAAACCCATTTGTTTTCGTTTCGTAAGCATTTCTTAAGCTAAGTGTGCGTCGGCAGATGTCACCCGTTGCGTTAGCTAAAAACATATCTCGCAAGCTTCTCTCTGCCACACCTTTTCGGTATGGATTTCGAATTTGGTCAAAAGAAAAACAGGTACACAAAAATGCCATAAAAGAAAAGTACCGTTATGAGCATGCGTTTCTTCCTGCTGCTCTTCTGCGTTGAATAATTAGTACATTGTGTTCTAAAGACAACATTTCGACAGAAGAAAACGCCTAGTTATTAAAACTTCTGAAAAATGAAGATACTATATATGTGTGCAGCCTTCAATCTGTCTTATAGCTTAACCTAATGCGCATTAACGTTATTTTTTAATAAGAAATAGACAATAACCTTTTTGAGCCTTTGTTTTTCAACTACGTTTGGTTTCGGTTAACATTTTTAAATATTAAAACTCACTACGCTTACATTGACATAATTTCCGCTGTCAGAACCGTGAAATCACAGCCAAGGCTCTACTACCATGCTGAAACGGGGCAGTAGTGCGTATTGGGTCAAAGAAGCGAACTTCACTTAAACTAAGCTATGCGGTAATGGCTCACGAGTTACCTTTCCAGGTCACCAAGCGGCGACATTGACCTACAATGACCAACACACGCAAGAAAAGTTCTGGCAACCGGTTGTCCGAACTCAAAAAAGCGCAAAGGAAGTTTCTAAATCTTCTGTCAAATGACTTATATGACCTTATCATAGCTAGACGGTTCAGCTTAAAAAACAAGGACGCAAAACTGCCACGCCGATAGGAGACGATGACTCTATCTTGGCAAGAGAGAGAGAGAGAGACAAAAAGGGTGTGTCAACATTGAACAACAGGCAATACGGAGTGCCCTACCCCTAAAATACTACAAGACAAACTGGAAAAGTGTATCAAAACAAAAAAGCAAAATCGACCTTATGCAAATTGCTTTGAAAGTCAACCTTACTAAAAAAAAAGGATAAGCGGCAACAAGAACGAAAGCCTATTCGGTGGATTTTCCCTACGCCGCAAATCTCATTTCGGCTAACTTATTGCTTTCAGCTAATTTCGCCAACTGCTTGACCGTTGAACTTGCAAAACATATCCTAGTGGGCAAAACTATTCCACGTCAAAGATTAGAATAGCAAGAAAAAATGATTGTCGCCGTCTGGATAATGCGAATCCTACCTTATAAGGGTTTGGCAACTAGCCAACAATGAGAGATAAAGCTGAGCAAAAATAATCCCCTTTTTGGCCTACCAATTATGAACTTACATGCTGTATGGTTGCTGCAAGCAGCCGAACGAGTAGGAGTTGCTTTTAGATATGCAAGATGAGAAATGTAGTGCAACGAGTGATCCCCTTGTTTGGCCAGTCTTTACTCATCGTCGACTAATTCTAAACTATACCAGTCGCAAAGGCATTCTTGCAACCGAAAAGAGCGCAATGAAAGATAATGATTGACAGCGCATTTAGCCATCTGACTGAGTGATAAATAGACAATTCAGTCGCTTCTATTGCACTAGTCGAGTGGTGGGAAAGCGACACGGTGTTCCCATTCGCAAACTGAAATTACCCAAAGGTGGACATGCAATGCCATTAATCAGATGCTAACGCCTGACGTTGTGACGCCAGCAAAAATATTTCGGCTCGTTCAATGCTACGCAAAGAAAAAGGGTAAAACCAATGCAGCAACAACCAGTCCAAGCAGGCATGCATGCCGCCGCCGCCTGTCTTCGTCGCTGCTGCACCTGTCAGAGGAAAAGACTGACGTGTAGTCGAGCAAAATCTGATTGCTCAGACAGTCCCCTTAGTATGCCCAGCAAGCGTCGCAAATTCATTCTATCAACCATGACATATGTCGCCTAGAATGTCTGTGGGAACGAAGATGACAAGCAGGCTAAAATGGCGCAGTTGGCAACAAAATGTTCTTCAAACTAAACAACATTTTCGTAATGCGCAATCATTGCCGCTAACAGAAAATAAAAGCCAAAATGGTACTCTGCGGAAAAAGCGTAGGCGACTACTACCGTTCGTTGCGCTACTTCAGCCCCAGACGACCAAATATGTACAATAAACAAAAGATAAGCGCATCAACTAAACGGCTAAATATTCTTGTCCCATTCCGCGGTCCGTCCTATTATCTGTCTGCCATGTACACTCATTCTTAACAGATTCCTTTTGCTCTGTTATCTTTTGCTTTGATAGGCTGAGGATTAGTCTAAGTCCAACGCTTGGGCTTAGGATGTCTGCTGATAAATTTTTTAAAATCAAACTTCTACACCCTAAGAGCAAAAGATGGCACTAACTCAAAGCGAACCGATTATAAGTAGGCGAGCGGATAGCAACAAGAATTGGGGTACCATAAACAGCTTTTAAAATTAGAGTATAACAAAGTATAGGAATAACAATCAGCTCGAAGTTTTCATTACTCACCCGTTCGTCGCCAACAATGGACTGACACTGAACAATTTTGGAATAAGGCACGCCAACGTTGAGCGGACTTCATTGAATAATCAATGAGCGAAAGTTGAATCATCGGTAAGAGATAGTGGTTATTGAAAATAGTGAACTTCGCAAGGGGCGTCAACCAGCCTTATCAGTCAAACCGGTTAGTGGATCATCGCGACACCCACTCGACACGCAGAGATATCTCAACGAAATGCGCGAAAAAAACTGAATATTTAATGAAAGCGCTTGGCAGTGCCAGCAGTATTCGTCATCACTATATGGCGGGCAAAGGGCGATGTTAGTGTTCCAACGATCTGAAAAAGCACAAAAAACCGTTAACCGCTTGCAAAGAGCTCGCGTTTCCGGTGGAAAGGCCAGCCGCACACACTACGGCGACATTCACGAATGTTCTGGCGAAAAAAAACCATTGCTTTCCACTTTTGTTAATATACAGTTAAAGCCCCACCCGCATTTAAAATTCCGGAAAATGGTCTGCCCAAAAGTGGTCGTGATTCAAGTTAAAAATAACCAATCACTAAGGCGGATATTAACGAAATCCTTAAATGGACGTTGCAGGTCAGGAATTAGAGCGACGTTAGCGCCTACTAGTGCACGCAAACGCGAATCGATAATAAGGTGATAATTTTTCGCGGCGGGAACCGCAAAGCGCACGGCAGCTTTTGCGTAGCACAAAAGCGCATAGTAATAGTTTGTTTTTTGGATTCGCTGCATTTCTTCCTAAACCTTCAAAATTTGGAAAAAGAAATTCCAACTACAGCGCACGCCGTGTATAAGCGAGGAAGGAAGCGAACGAAAGAAAAGTATATCACTGAGCTTTCCATAATCATCGAGCAACTTTGCTGCAGAGTCAATGAGCAGCAATACAAAAACAATTGGTAATAAAAACAAGATGCTGAGACAGAGTGGTGAACCGGGGCGACAGCTTTTTTTGATGGATGGTTGTTATACAGCTAATCGTTAAATATTCAATGAATCCGTGTATGATTCATACTGAATTCAGTGGCGGTCATTTGCCCGAATGTCTAGAAAAAAAGTCTACGTTTTCCAGAATGAGTCAAAATCTCGAATAGGTCAAATTGTAGGCCTATTCGGGATCAAGGGATCTCGTACAAGTACCGATTTCTAAATGTAACTTCTTGGTACGGGACCGTATAGTTCCATGTCGAGTTTCTTTTACGGAAGTTTTGTCCCGTTGATAATATTTTTATTATTCCGTAGCTTTCGGGTCAAACGAGACCCGTCTTCAGCGGTGTTAATATAAAGCAATGACGTAACGAAAATTTACGGTGTTATAATGAAGTAATGGGTGTTGCGCGGGGATGTTTTAACTATTTAAAGTCAAATGTTTTGAAGTAGGTTTCATTGTGTCCTCCTTTTCTGTCTGTCAGCTAGCCATTTTTCTCGTTGTGGATATGTGTTGTTCTTCAGAAATTTCATTTTAAGGTACTTCTCCATTTGCACAGTAGTTCTTTGTTTCCGTTGTGTGTTTAGTCAAGTGAGCAGCATTTAGAGCGGGTCACAATGTTTGCCCATAGTTCATTTATTTCTGTTCCTTGGTCTCTATTGTACGTCCCATTGTGCCTGATGTATAGAGCTTCCTTGATTTTCCGTAGGCGCAAATTGCTTTCGTAGCATAAGACTTTTGGATGGAGAGTCTGGTTGCAACGTGCGGCGTGTTCCACGACCGCGGAGGCCTGTATTGCTTTGTCCATGGCAGTTTTTGGGTTCACGATTTTTCTTCCACGTCGTCTTGTAGGGTTGGTGTCGTTGTTGAGAATGTTTTTTGCGTTTTTATAAGTGGTAAGGCCTTTCATATGTTCGTTGAATCTATGTTCTAAGGTGCTTCCCGTTTCCCTGATGTACACTCCCGAACAAGGGCATTTGATTGCGTTGACCAGCCCTGTTCTTTTGTTTTTTGGGATTTTGGTTTTGTCTTTCCGGAGAATGGTCCTGAGGTTAGGGAAGCTTTTGAAAAAGACTTGGAACCCTAACCGTTTCCCTAGCTGGATAATCTTTTCTCCTAATCCTGCCACATAGGGGATAACCAACCGTGTGTCGGGCAGGATGTTTGGTTGATGTGATTCCCGGTTGTGGAGCTTGTCTTTGAGCACTTGGTTGATGAAAGATTTCGGATAGTTGTTTTTGTAAAAAATCTTTCTAATATAGTTAAATTCTGATTGAATAAATTCTAGTTCGCATAAATTGATCGCTCTATTGATCATGCCAGAGATGATACCACGCATTACCGATCGTGGATGATGTGATGAGAAATCGAAGTACTGGTCGGCGTGTGTCGGCTTTCTGTATACTCTGGTTTTGAGTCCCTGATCTGTGCGAATAATCAGGGCGTCCAGGAAGGAAAGGGTTTTATTCGTCTCTTTTTCCATTGTAAAGACTATTTGATTCGGCCGGATGCTGTTAAGAAACTGCAGAAATTGCTCCTCTTTCCCATCTTTTATAATGACGAAGATATCATCGACATATCTTTTGTATAGTCGTGGAGCAATTTCTCTGTCTACAGTTTCGGACATTTCCTTTTCAAAACTTTCCATGAATATTTCCGCCAGGACAGGAGATAGTGAACTGCCCATAGGAACCCCGTTAGATTGCTTGTAGAACTTATTGTCAAACATGAAGTAATTGCCATCTTGCATGCAGAACGACACTAGCTTGACAATGTGGAAGGGGTTTAAATTAGTTCTGCTGGACAGAGTTGTATCTGTATTGAAGAGATTGTATAAGGTTTCGACAGTGTCTGAGATTGGAATGCTCGGGAATAGATCTTTCACGTCGTAACTGACTAAAATCTCGTCCGGTTCTAGATGGTAGTTTCGTATTTCATTGACGAAGCTTTTACTATTTTTCACAAAAGACGATTCATTGCCAGTTAGTGGCTTGATGATCTTTTTTAAGTACCTCCTAAGTTCATCTGTGGTGCTGTTAATTGTGGAAACTATTGGTCTTAATGGAACCTCTGGTTTGTGCACCTTTGGAAGACCGTAGAGCTCAGGGGGTCTATAATTCGATGCGTATTTGAGGTGCGTTGCTATTCTGATTATTTCTGGTTCTCTGGTTTCTGTGCCATATGTAATGAGAAGGGAGCGGTCCCGGTCCCGTACCAAGAAGTTACATTTACAAAACGATTCAAGGTGTGTACGGAACACCCGTTCTGTCAGCAGCCAGACACTTGGAACAAACACGTATACAGATGGGCCTGATACAAGGAAAACTGACTTTCTTACTGAAATGTAGAGACTATGGGACACTGCCAAAATGCTTCCAACTAAAATGGTGCCGCAACCTGGACAACCGCTCAAAAAGAATCTTGTTTTCAACGGGAATGTCCCTACTGAGGAACGTTACAAGAAATTACAGATACGCCTTAGCGAGCCTCAGAGCAGATTATAATAGCACACTGGACTTCCTCAGCAACCGGCTACACAAGAAAACTTACGAAACCTTGGTCAGACATGTGGACTATGCCGCAAGAACAGTTTGCACATCGCAAAAACAGGCACTAAAAAGAAAATTTGATAACCTTCAAGTCAGGTTCTCGAGGACAACTCGCAACCCATGCAGGAATAATCTACAAAGAGTCACTAAGCCAGAACCAAACACAGTAATAAATCTCAGCTCCGCCCCTCTAAGCGAAAGTGAAATGACTATACTGAAAAAAGGACTGAACTTTGTACCGACTCCTAAACAACCACCCTTTCTTGACATCATTGCCTCAGTCGAAGACAGCCTATCTTCAGTCGACCCACAGAAAGCAGTACAGATTAAGCGAAATTTGTCTACGTTAATCTTAGATCATCACTTCAACACCACCCCAAACTTGAGCCGATATGAGATCAACTGCTTAAATCAACTTAAAAGGCAACCTAATAGAATTATAACTAAGGCAGACAAAGGCAACAAAATTGTTCTACTTGACAGAACCACCTACAATCACAAAATGACAACCATCTTGAACACCAACAGTTATACGCCCCTGCCCAACGACCCTACAGAAACATCTAGGAAAAATCTCCGCTCCCTTCTCATTACATACGGCACAGAAACCAGAGAACCAGAAATGATCAGAATAGCAACGCACCTCAAATACGCATCGAATTATAGACCCCCTGAGCTCTACGGTCTTCCAAAGGTGCACAAACCAGAGGTTCCATTAAGACCAATAGTTTCCACAATTAACAGCACCACAAGTGAACTTAGTAGGTACTTAAAAAAGATCATCAAGCCACTAACTGGCAATGAATTCGTCCTTCGTGAAAAATAGTAAAAGCTTCGTCAATGAAATACGAAACTACCATCTAGAACCGGACGAGATTTTAGTCAGTTACGACGTGAAAGATCTATTCCCGAGCATTCCAATCTCAGACACTGTCGAAACCCTATACAATCTCCTCAATACAGATACAACTCTGTCCAGCAGAACTAATTTAAACCCCTTCCACATTGTCAAGCTAGTGTCGTTCTGCATGCAAGATGGCAATTACTTCATGTTTGACAATAAGTTCTACAAGCAATCTAACGGGGTTCCTATGGGCAGTTCACTATCTCCTGTCCTGGCGGAAATATTCATGGAAAGTTTTGAAAAGGAAATGTCCGAAACTGTAGACAGAGAAATTGCTCCACGACTATACAAAAGATATGTCGATGATATCTTCGTCATTATAAAAGATGGGAAAGAGGAGCAATTTCTGCAATTTCTTAACAGCATCCGGCCGAATCAAATAGTCTTTAGAATGGAAAAAGAGGCGAATAAAACCCTTTCCTTCCTGGACGCCCTGATTATTCGCACAGATCAGGGACTCAAAACCAGAGTATACAGAAAGCCGACACACACCGAACAGTACCTTGATTTCTCATCACATCACCCACGATCGGTAATGCGTGGTATCATCTCTGGCATGATCAATAGAGCGGTCAATTTATGCGAACCTGAATTTATCCAATCAGAATTTAACTATATTAGAAAGATTTTTTACAAAAACAACTATCCGAAATCTTTCATCAACCAAGTGTTCAAAGACAAGCTCCACAACCGGGAATCACATCAACCAAACATCCTGCCCGACACACGGTTGGTTATCCCCTATGTGGCAGGATTAGGAGAAAAGATTATCCGGCTAGGAAAACGGTTAGGGTTCCAAGTCTTTTTCAAAAGCTTCCCCAACCTCAGGACCATTCTCCGGAAGGACAAAACCAAAATCCCAAAAAACAAAAAAACATGACTGGTCTACGCAACCAAATGCCCTTGTTGCGGAGTGTACATCGGGGAAACCGGAAACACCTTAGAACATAGATTCAACGAACATATGAAAGGCCTTACCACCTATAAAAACGCAAAAAACATTCTCAACAACGACACTAACCCTACAAGACGACGTGGAAGAAAAATCGTGAACCCAAAACTACCATGGACAAAGCGATACAGGCCTCCGCGGTCGTGGAACACGCCGCACATTGCAACCAGACTCTCCATCCAAAAGTCTTATGCTACGAAAGCAATTTACGCCTACGGAAAGTCAAAGCTCTATATATCAGACACAATGAGACGTACAATAGAGACCAAGGAGCAGAAATAAACGAACTATGGGCAAACATTGTCACCCGCTCTAAATGCTGCTCACTTGACTAAATACACAAAGGAAACAAAGAACTACGGATCAAAACCAACCAAATGGAGAAGTACCTTAAAATGAAATTTCTGAAGAACAACACATATCCACAACAAGAAAAATGGCTAGCTGACAGACAGAAAATGATGACACAATGAAATCTACTTCAAAACATTTGACTTTAAACAGTTAAAACATCCCCGCGCAACACCCATTACATCATTTTAACAGCGTGAATTTTCGTTACGTCATTGCTTTATATTAACACCGCTGAAGACGGGTCTCGTTTGACCCGAAAGCTCCGAAATAATAAAAATATTATCAACGGGACAAAACTTCCGTAAAAGAAACTCAACATGAAGTATCGATTTACATCTTATTATGAAGGCTTATTTGGGCACAATGCTAAATTTTAGAAGTCATCCGGCAATAAAGAAAGCGGTTTAAGAAATTAAGTACGACTTCTCCGCATCATACGTGACAAGAAACAGCTTACAGCGAAGAAGTAAACGGATAAGCATAATAGAAAAACGTGTTACAAAATTAAAATGTCTATAATTAAACGCACAATGCTTGTCAGTACCAAAAAAAGCCGTTTGACTTGGAAGCATACGGAAATGGACAATATGGAAAGGTACACAGAATAAAAAGACGCCATACTTAGACGATACGGTATATCAATGAAATTTGCGACTAGAGCCACAAAAAAGATGGAATGAAGGAAGAGGAAATCACAACTCATTTGTTATAGTCTTATGTTACTGTATCTTATTTCTTCCATTGCCAATAATATTTAAATTTGTTATATTTTTGATTCGATACGCTGACGATGAGATTACTGCATCCCGGAAACCCTGCCGTGACTTTACAGCCAGGAAAAAGCAATGATTTAACGCGAATCGCCAGGAAAGCTTATACACCTATCATACGGAAGTCTCATATTTAAATAAAACTTTGTTTTTTCTCGCTGTCACAATTGCTGCCTTTCGTGAGACTTTTCTGTATTCGTATTGATTTCTTTTTGGTTTTTAAGCAGCCATACTGCCATTAAGTACGATTTTACTGAAGCAGATTTAACGCATTTAACTTTTCCGAAACGATGAATGGAAACTTTTGGAAAAGAAAAAAAATTAAAATTGTCAACTTGCCAAATGACGTTCAAAACGTTCTTACTTTCTTTTTTCTACCGTTAACCAACTTCCGACTTCCGGGACTTCGACCATTGGCGCACCGACAGCGATCCTCAAGAAAACGCAAAAGCTTAGTAGAAGATAGAGAGCGGTCAAAAATTTTAAATGCGGCTTTTTAATTTTTTTAAAGTCTAATCTATGCCGCTAAACAGTATAGGTTTTGCAGTTACTCTCAATATCCGCTTCGACTTTTTTTTGGTATGTTTCTAACGGAATGACAAAATTTAAGCAAGTGAATGCATACACTTCATGGAGCCCTCTAAAACAGCGCTCGCGGAAATAATCTTTAAAAAATGCTCACATAAGCATTTTTCAATGACTATTTCCTGCGAACGTCGCTTTATTAGGCTTCACAAAGTGTATGCATTCATTTACTTAAATTTTGGTGTATACGGTGGAAGAGGGCTCCTGAAATCATCATTCTAAGCATTTCAGCTTTCAATGAGACAAACGTAGTTCCAATAACGAAATTGTACGTACTAACGTTATAAAGTCATAAGACACGCAAGAAACAGCGTCAACATGGTGAAGCTGCGAGTTTTTTAATGCTTTTTAGCCTAAGCAATTCATACATGAACAATTAAAACTACAAATATTGAACGCACGATAGATGAAATGCATTCAACAAGCGCCAGCAGTTTACTTTAGTACTTGCGAACATTTCCGCTTTCATATTTTTACTTGTTATTCGCCTAAATTTGTTCGTCCTGAAAGAAATGCCGCATAAAATTAAGCAGACTGCCATAACAGTTTCATCATTTTCCACATAACTGTCGATTACTAAAGATGTCATACTGGTCCGAATACTGCCTTTGCTTTGACATCCTTATTTGCGCAACAGATTGGCAGTAGCCTCTCAAAGGTACGCGGAAGTAAAACCTTTCCAGTAACTAATTTAAAAAAATAACTACTCACATGTCTTCTGACCATCGCTCTTCCGAATGTATAAGTCATAGCCATATTAGGCTATTACGAAAGTTGGCGCGCGAGAGTAGCCATGCCACTTTGCAGAGCCTTTTCCGCTTCTGCTGTTGCTTAGTAAACAATATTGAATGTCAGCTGCTGCGAATATCTACCAGTAACGCTCTCTGAAAAAAGAAAGGTTAACCCGCGATGAAGAACACCTTTTATTCAGGCTTTTTTTAAAGCTGAGAACAAATGCAACCGCCCTAAACGAAGCATTTTATCACGTTTTAGTATACATACTATATTTTGCCAAAATATGCATGTATATATATGCGTATTTTGCTTTACTTATTACAAGTGGACAGAATTGACAACGATAAAATTTTGAAACGGTAATAGCTCTGTGGAAACAATAAAATGTATTAAAAAGTATGCAATAGTAAAGACAACAGTATTAAAAAGACGAACGAGAAATGCTATCACTAATAGCCATGTCGTCCACTGGAAATTTAAATATCGTAACTGAGAAATAGATGGGTCCATTTCTGACGTAGATTCGAAGAATAAAAGAAATCCAAAAACGAAGCATTTTGCGTTAATTTTGACGATGAAAAGCGAAGCTTTCAAAGTTGATCTTCGTCCGCTTTTTATGCGTAAAAGCATACATGAACGACATGGAAGATTGTAAAAAGAACAAAAAAGCCATCGCAAGCTGATTACTTAGTAAAACAGCCTTAATTGGGGAAAAAAGAAATGAATCTACACGCTTGGTTGGGATAGCTTTTAAAACCACGCATTAACATGCAAATGCTGAAATGCTTTGCCTGACTGGATAAATTCTAAGCGGCAAATATTTACATAGTACGCACAATCTCAAAGCTATCAAAGGCACAGCTTCGCCAGTATCTCTCTCTCTCTCTCTCTCTCTCTCTCTCTGACGGGACGTGTCTGTGTCTTGAAAGTAAAGCAAAATATTTGTTAGCTTTCAACAAAACAATACAACATTTCTGCCCGCGCAAAACTACAAAGCAATTTTTGAAAACATCGTACATTCAATAATAAGGTAACGCAACAAAAGCACGCGAAAGCTGAGTAAACAAGTAAGCTAAATTTACACAATCTAAAATTGGCAATAATTGCTACAAGCGTGATCGCTCGACTTAGTGGACAACAAGCTGCCAGGTAAAAATTTCATATTTTCACTTATTCATATTTTGTTCCTTTTCTATTCATACTGTTGCTCTTAGTATATTCATCGTAATGAGTTTGTAAGTTTTTACTTTAAACAGTTCGACTGCGCTACGGCCGTTCACATTAAAAACAAAGTACGCTTGCAAAGCTTTCGGTTTTAATGTCAACTTGTCTTCGGGAATCAATTCTTCCTCCGTTGTAAGAATGAATAAATTTAATTTCCTCTTCCTCGTTTCGGTTTCAGTCATTGGAAAGTCTACAAACACTGTTCCAGTTGTTCAATGAGGTAGTACACTATTTACTTTCTATTTTTGTTGCTCGGCTTGTTGAACCTTCCTCAATGCAACATTGATGAGCTACGGCTAATCCGGTAGTATTATTTCCGAAACTTTCAAGTCCAACTTATCTTATGTAAAAAACAACAGTTGCCAAGGTCTGTTAACCTTTAGTAAAGTCCATCCGTTGATCACGGATGTATGTACAGTTGTACAGGATGTATGGCGCTCTCCTAATTTGCCTAAAATGTAGATAATTTTCACCATATAAAATTGTTGGATAAAGGTTACTGAATCCACGCGCTCCAAGGTACGAAATAACTAATGCTTCCAATGGAGTTTGGTCTATGGTAATAGATGGTTGCTGCTGTCTGGTAGTGGGCCCATTTCGTGGATTATTCTTAGTTGTCGTAAGTAGTTAAGCGCTTCACGTGTCCATCAGGGTGCATCCGGCACATTCTTATGCATAAATTATACATTCCAATTTTTATTGAAGAGAACTAATGCTTCGTCGTTGCACCGAAGCCCGCGTAAACTTGGGAAACCTAAAAGGTCATAATGTTGCCGTCAAGTTCTGAGCGTAGCAATTCGGGATTGCATAAATCAATTGCTCTGTCTACCATGTCGCATAAATTCCTACTTAGTAAAAGCCCTGAATGATGTGAAGACTAACTGATTCGTCTCAGCAGGTTTTCCTTAAGTTCTACCGCTAAACCCGTCGGCTGTACTTATAATTAAAACGTTAAAAAAAGGAAGTATTTTGTTTCCTTCTTTTTCCATAGTAGAAACAGTTTTTCGTAGGCTCTTTATAAACTTCGGGAAAAATTCTTCTTTTTATAATTCCGACAGCATCGTCAGCACGTTGCTTGAAAAGTCGATGTGCAATTTGTATATCTACGCTTTTCGCTAAGCTCTGTATGAAAACTTTTTCAAAGGCAGGTTAATTATTAGACTATCCATTGGGACCCCATTAACTTGTTAGTAAAACCTGTGGGCAAACCAGAAATAGCAGCCGTCTTAGGTGCCGTCAGCTCCGTAATATGAAAAAGGATTAGCTTGGTTCTGCTGGGCAGGCTGACATTTTTTCTAAGCTTATTGTATAACATCATCAGAGCATGGAAGATTGGTATGATTTGCATATTGTTATTACGGAATTGTCACCTGTGAAATGTCATACTCCCTTAATAACATTATGCATTCCTGCACGCTCGTTGGAAAGGGTTTCATTTCTAATGTTTATTTAATTATCAACACATCAACTGTCTGTCTGTCAACTCGTCCCTTAACCAACTTAGCTGTTATTCTATCTTTTGGAATTTCTTAAATTTTATTTCAATTTCCTCTTCTATTAATACTTTCGTCAATAAATGATTTACGATTGTACCTTTGTCCTCATAGCATTGCGGAGACTGACGGCGGCACCCTGATAGCATTCAAATCCATTTCTTTAAAGAACTTTAATAATAACAATAAATACAAACAAAAAACATTTTTATCCATCAGCCCGGTTAAACCGCGCGAAAAAAATATCTAATCTATTTGCGACTCTAAGCTTGTCTATCTATGTTGCGCAGTCAAACAAAAAGCAATGGAAAAGAGATGACTTTTAAGCCTAAAAACAACCTTATCGTTATCGGTAGAAAGTTCGCGCGGAAATAGACGGAAAACGAGCCGCCGTTGTATGCCATTGAAACAGCTCGAAGGAGACGTCGAATGTTTCATAATTTTTATTTACAGAACTGCCGTTTCCTAAGGTTAAACAATTACGCAACTGTCGCAATGGGCTGGCTACGATTTTGAGCATTGCCTTTGAAGAACAACAGACGGATAGCAGCCAAAGCACGATAAAATGCGACAGTTCGAAATTGGCTCTACGTTGTTTATAAACGGCACATTGCGCGGCTCAACAAAACGCAACAGCTCGTCAGAAATTGGTAAGAAGAAAAATGTCATTTTTTTAGATTGTCCTACCTTTTAATCAGTTAATTTCTTTAAACTTGCAATCCTAAAAAAATGCAGGTAGCATCAAATAGCTATTGCGCAATGGGATGCTCAGGTAGACGCGGGTGACGCTTATTTTTTATATTTTTTCCTCAACGGTGGCATCTTCGTCTTTCCAGTCTTTCGTGCACGTGGTATAGATTACGTTTTTTCCTATCGCTGTTCAGTTTGTTTACTCAACTCCGCCATTTTTGCTAACTAATGTAGTGACAAATATTTATTTGCATAGAGCGGTGGCAATGCCAGTTCGTAGCCTAAAAAACAACGTAAATGCCAACGAGCCAACGTAAAAGATAAGTTTTCTGGCAAAACTCATCTTTTATTGTTGGCACCACTTATCGCGCAGTTTTGGCCGCTTAACCTTTTTTGGAAAACAATGACATTTTTGAAGTTTAATTTCACTATGATGTGCTTACGTTCAAAGCTGGCGTGTAGAACTAAGCATGTCCCAATGATTATACCTTTTTTAGACGTTAGCAGCGCGCCCGTACATAAGTATAACGCTATTTCAATAGATAGTTGTGCTGTAGGAGAAGCTACGTTTTCGGAGATAGAAACTTAAGCAAGTTGCGGAGCAGAATTTTAAATAAGTGAAGAAAAAGGCGACAGAAGCAAAATTCTTTCAGCCGGGACAAAAAGGCCAACTTCTGCTCAATAGGATAGGGTGATTTAGCATTTGCTTTCTAAGTCAACCTTCTGAAATCGTAATTATAAATAAATGAGGCTCCCAAAAGAAAACAGCGGCTGGTCATTAAGAAGCAGCATACAAACCGGTGGTACATGGCGTTCCCGCCGACGCTTCCGAGCTTGTCGATCGTCGACTACGCTAATTACATGGCGCTTCAAGCAAACAAGCGACGTTTACTAATGACAAGACGAATAAGGTATTCAGTCGTGTAGTTGAGCATCCCGAAAATCGTCGTCGCGAACAACTTATGCACGGACAGGAATTTAAACGTCTTAGAAATTTAGAAACAGCAGCAAGCTATTTGAAGAGAAAGTTCGTTCGGAGGATGAAGACCCTTAAACAGTCAATAAGACTACTGCCAACATGGAATGGAGCAAAGGTAAGAGATGCACATCAGTAATAATTTCAAAGTTTTAAAAAAAAGGATTACGTCTTTTTTTCAAAAGAAATCGTTTAAGGGATGCTTACGCAGCATAATATGCAAGCTGCTGCCCAGAAGAATGGAAAGATTAGCAATACTGCTTGGATTGGTTGGCTCATTAGTTATTGTTACGCTAATAATGACAGCGAAAGACTTTACCAGCTTACATAGAATCCAATGGTTTGTCAAGGAGCCCATATGGCCGGAAGATGCGCCCAACTCTGATCGTATAGAGGAGCAATTACGATTTAGGCCACCAAAACTAAGGGATGGCGTCTTACTTATTTCCCTATTCGAAGGCTATCAGAGATGGGATATGCCAAACGAAAGCACCCATGAAACTCTGTTTAACGATTGTCCAGTAAACAATTGCCGTGCAAGTCACCATGATAAAGACATCGACAAAGCGGATGCTATTCTATTTCGAGCAGTGGCGCCCACAATGGTGAACCGTAGACCTGATCAAATTTTAATTTTTAGTAGCCTTGAGGCTCCACCTAATTCACACAGTCGTATCAACGGCATTACTGTCAACTGGACAGCGACGTACAGAAGGGATTCGGATATTGTTACTCCTTATGGAAAAGTTGCTCGAAAAAACAATAGGTTCCGTTCAATAGTCGATTTTGACGTAAAGACAAAGTTGGCGGTCTGGTTCGTGTCCAACTGCCATACTGCCAGTGGCAGGGAAAACTACGTTGAAGAATTGAGGAACTACATGCAAATTGATCAGTACGGAAAGTGCGGTCATCAACAATGCCCCAAATGGGATCCGAACTGTTGGAATTCACTAAGAAAGTATAAGTTTTACTTCGCCTTTGAGAATAGTCGCTGCCGAGACTACATCACCGAAAAGCTTTTCGAAAACGCCCTCCGGTAAGCTTGCTATGAGACCGCTTGCAAACGCATTCGTTCTAAAAACAGCTATTTTTAAACAAGCGCGAAAAGGGGATGAAAAGTTAAGAAAAAAATTTCATTTTTAGATACGACGTCGTTCCCGTCGTGTTGGGACCTCCAAAATGGCAATACGAGCAGGTATTGCCGCCCAATTCGTTCATTCACGTGGAAGATTTTACGTCGCCAAAGAATTTGGCCAATTACTTAAAGGCGCTGGCGAAAAATGACACGGCGTACAGGTCGTTTTTTGACTGGAAAAATAGCTACGCGTTATTGGACACGAAGTTTTGGTGCCGTCTTTGCGCGCTGTTAAATGAACCGCGCGAAAAAGTCTACGAAAACATTGAAAAATGGTGGAGCCCACCAGGAATATGCAAAACTGATCAATATTGGCCTTCAAAAGAGCATGACAACCCTACTTCTTCCTCCTCTTAAGCAAAATGTTCCAATTCGTTCAAATGGCGTCAAGCCAGCGGAAGCGAAAGCATTTGCACTACGTCATGCGCAAAGATTAATGCGGGAAATTTGCCATACGGATTACCAAAAAGCTGCGCGCGCAATTCGCGCATCCATAGTACGCTGTTTAGCTAGTAAAACGTCGGTAGGCTAATGGATGCTGCCCCGTTTGGAATAGTAAAAAGATATTCAAAATAAAAACATCTTTATGACGTCAGTCTTGACAAACAAGGCGCTTCGAAGCTCTTCTGAGGACGTGCAAACAGAGCAGGACCGCAATACAAAGATAGTCCCGATTTAACGAGCTACAAAGCAGCCATACTAATACCGCTTCACGTAGACGTTTTGCCACCACGATTTCAGAGCCATACATGAAATTCGACTTTCTTTCGTCCTTACGAACAAGAGTTTTTGGGAATAAAACCCGCGGCAAGATTCTGACCTTCCTGTTATCTCTACCTATTCGATAACACGCGTATTCGGGATTTCAACCATTCGGAATCCCGACTTCTGGCTCCCATCGTTTTCTGGCATATTTCTTTTAAACATATGTTCATTTTCATTATAGAAACGTAGAGAATCGATGACATAGAGAGCAGAACACCCTGAAGCAATTATGAGCCCTCTAAGTCTTTTTAAAGTTTAATTACACAAGCATATAGTACAGCCTCGCTTATGCCGTCCGCAATATGACAGAAAACGATTAGATGAAGTGGTTTTGCGAAAGAAAAAGCAAAGTAACAGCAAAATGGCTCTCGAGAGTGCATAATAATTTTTCGTTGCTTTATTCGAGTCCGAATCAGAATGTTGCGCTAAATTTTCGAAACAATGAATGTTCGTAGCTAAAAAATGGGAGAAAACATTTTCCCGCCATTTGAAAGCCAAAATTGTGATACCAAGCCGAAAAACGGTCAGTCAAACGGAACTGCAAACGCCTAATGAAACCGTTTAAGTCTTACGGAAAACTGACTAAAGATAATCAAGTAACGTACTGGGAGCGGGAAACCGCCGAATCTGAATGAAATCAATACAACCTGTCCATCCATGCATTGTAAGAAGGCTTTACCATACGGAGGTTTCGGGCTACCCTTTCTCCGTTGTCGTCGCAAAATCGAAATACCGCGCGGAAGTCCGCTAGGAACTGACCGTAATTTAACGGCGGGATGACAAGAGTTAACACTAAAAAAAATCAACCTACTGAAGGTAGCCGCCAAAATATGCGTAAGGAAAAGAAAGCAAAACAGAAAAATCTTGGACGAATATATTAAGATAAAATAAAAATCTATAATATAATATAATAGTAATAATACCGAGAAAAGTAGTAAAAATAAATAAAAACAAAAAAAATAAAGAAATAACGAAGCAATAATAAATAAATAAAATAAATTAAGTTAAAACAAAATGAAACGTAGGGATACAGATAAATTTTTAATTTTTTGTTTTGAAAACGTGGTTTCTTGGTACGGGACAATACGTTTTCATGATGAAGAAATTTATTACGGATATGTCCCGTTTGTTTTTTATATACGGACGGAGCCTCTTTATATAGAAAACAAACGGGACATATCCGTAATAAATTTCTTCATCATGAAAATTTTTTGTTTTTTATTTATTACAGCTTTTAGGAACTTTATTTAGGTTGGTGCTGGTGTGTTGGGGATTTTGTCTCCTAGGCATCCTGTTGTCATACTGTAGGTTTGTCGGCCATCTTGTCCTGTCCTAAGCCTAAGCCTAAGCCTAAGCGTAAGGCTTATGTATTGACTTAGATTTGTATAAGAGTAAAAAAGAGTGGTTCGCATGCTCTTCAGTAAAGGCACAACAAGTTAAGGGCATGCTTACCAGAAAGCAACCTGTATTTCTGAGACGGTGGGGTGTCCGAAAGACAAGATCCTTAGTTAGTTTTATATGATTTTATTATGCATGATTATTTTAGTCTCCTTACGCACGGAATAGGAATTGCAGGCACATTTGACCTGTTCATTCTTTCAAGGAAAATTTGACGCTTTCGGGATTCGGCTGGTCCCATTCTCAACGTTTTTATGGCCAACGATAGCCTTAAAATGATTTACAGTTTGAACCCGTAACAGTTTGGCTATGGTGGTGCAGAGAACTGTTCATGCATTAAATCGTACAGTATGAAAATTAGATGCGCAGGATGAAAGGACATACGAGAGAATAAAGATCTTCAAGATATAGAGCCTACCCATCTACGTTATGAAAAAAAATAAGAATGACAGCAGGAAAAACTTAAGCTAAATTAAATTATGCTGCTTAAAGTTTGAGCGGCCCTCCAGCAAAACAAGTTCGAAATAAGCGCCTTCTACGGAGGTAAAATCTTTTGACATTGATTTATGTATGACAAAGTCAATTCGTGCCCTTTTAAAATCTATCATTTACCTGAGAAATAAACAATGCCTATAGTTTCCGCTAATATGAACCGCCAAAGTGGATACCGTTATTTAGCTTTTACAAGGGCTCCAAAGATTTCAAAATCTTCCTGAAAGGCGTAGAATAAGCTAGTGCACTCATTGCACATATAAAGACAGTCTTTAAAAAAATAGTAATGGCACATGCTGATTATTTAAGCATACCGAACAAACGCGACGTGCTAATAAACTGAAAGACAAAAACGAGAACGGTATGGTGTTCCTACCTGTGCAAAAAGTGACTTTATTTTTTTTCTCCACCCAAAAAGCTTTTACAAAGGAAATAGGTGAAACAACCATCTCAGTCGTTGCCCTTTTGCTCTAAAGGAAATACGTCGCTTCATGGCTTCTCTGCATTCACGAAAATGCACTTAATTACTACCCTGCAATAGTCGTGCTCGGAAGCGAAGAAAAAACTGGAAAAACATTACCGCTTGCCATTTAATTTCGAAAAATAGGGCTGCTGCATTCGACTCGCCGAAAATCGATTTTCCCATCAAGTGCACAACCTTAAAAGCTAGAAAAACCGCAGCGATGACGCCGCCGAATAGCAAAGCTTAATTTTAGCGACGCAAACGAACAATGGAGCCCGGAATGCAGCGTTTTTACACTGATAGTACAATGATTTATGATTGTTAGGTACAATAAAAGAAATGGGCGCTTGCGCGGACATTAACGATTTAAGCCGCTTCAGCCGCAACGGTTCATTTTTGGCTTTGCTATTGCTAAAGTTGCGCGTGGGAAAAAAACATATATGGGCAATAATAGAGCTAGTTGAGCTTTGGGTTGAAGTAGTTTTATAGACGTTGATTTAAGCAAGCGGCTGGCGGGATAGTTTTTTTTCAAAGTTGCTTTCCTTCTTTCTAGCTTATTTATTCAGGCTATATCGGAAGCACTTATCGCATTAAAAGATTAGAACATGCGCATCATTAGTATTAATCATCAGGACGATACGTGTGATTCCGTCAGTAATCCTTCGTGCAAAGTAGTTCAGTTGTATCCGTCAAGTAGCGAACGGTTTAGCGCCATTGCTGGTAAGCATTTTACCGACAACTCGACATTGTATATTCAGTTCGTCTTAATCATTTGGTGAATAACGAGTGGCATTGAAAGAGGACAATTATTCAGTTTAAGAGTTACTATAACGTTACGGTCGATCCACCTTTCTCGCAGGTGGACGTTCTACGTCATGTCAATCATCGCTATAGCTAATTTTTGTTTCTTAGCATAATTTAAGTGAATGTATGGCGTGCAGTTGAAATTCTTGCATTCCTTCCAAGCCTGCTAAGATTCGTTGAGATATTCTAGTATTACTGGAAAGCATAGTAGTCAACTTTTCTGGCAGTTACTCTTTTCCTTCGTCATTCAATGCGCGTCACGTTGTTTAAAGCTGCGCTCGCTTTCAGAAAAAAAACCTATTAGCGGTTGCTACTTAGCTTCGGGGTTCTTGAAAGACTTTGATCTATGTTTTACAAAGGAGCAGCCGTCATTTTGTTTATAGCTAAACTTCTTGTAGCATTCTACGTTGTTCAGCGACATTTACCGCTCGAAGTTTTGTAAGTTTAGTTTCAACCAGTTATTTTTACGATTTGTTGTGTTGAGCAATGTTTTTTGTTCCGTTTCCTTTTGCTTTGTCATCTTTTGTCCCTTGAGATCAAAAAGTCTTCAAAAGCGTGCACTCTACCGAATACGAAGCTGCCTGTTTGTTTGTATTTTTTTCTTTTGTCTATAGCAAGTTCGACGGCCGCTTAAAGCCATAGCTTTCAGGCATGGCTGGTCATTGAAAATTATGCTACTTGATTTCCATACTTACTGTAGAAGCGCTTTTCCTTCGTTGAGCTAACGTTTTTTTGTTTTTGTAGAGACTACTTCTGCTCATCGATTGTTGAAATAAAAAGGCGAAAATTTTTTCTTAGTGTTTTTCACAAAAATAGGTCGAATGTTTTTGGCAAATAATGTCTTTTCTTAAAATATTACTTTGCGTTTGGCCTGTAGTGCCTACGAACTGATGAAAAAGCGAAATAGTTTGACCTTTTTTCCAGCAATTTGGAATAATGCTTCTTTTTTGTTTAAGTTTAGAGATTTTCCGTTTCTACTTGAATATCTGCTCTTTTGACGTTTCCCTTCGCTTGAGTGGTTTGCTTACTTTACATTTAAGCGAACGTGCGTAAAATAAGTTTTTCGTACTTTCCTTTTCGTCAATCGATGTTCATTATATGTAGCTTAACGTTTTTTCTATTGATAGCTTTTAGCTAAGTATGGCTGTCAACGTGTATTCCACCTCCGGAACAACGGAGAACCTGTCGCGTCACGACATGTTGGCTTGGGTCAATCATTGCTTGAATTCGAACTATTCAAAAATTGAGGAACTCTGCAATGGGGCAGCCTATTGCAATTTTATGGATATGCTCTTTCCCGGTGGGTTGCCATTGTAATTTTACCGCCAAGCTGCATTGAGTGCTTTAAGGAAGCGTTCCGCTTAAAAAGGTCAAATGGAATACGAAGTTGGATCACGAGTACATACAAAATTTCAAGGTGCTCCAAGAGGGTTTCAAGCGTATGAATGTTGACAAGGTAGCGGTTGTTTTTGCTCATTGATTCTTTGGCAATAAGGATCTATCCCGTTTGCAGATCGTTCCGGTTGACAAGTTGATTAAAGGCAAGTTTCAGGATAATTTCGAATTTCTGCAATGGTTCAAAAAGTTCTTCGACGCCAACTACGACGGAAAGCCGTACAATGCTCTGGAAGCGCGCGGGGACGAGGTATTTCAATGCCAACTGCTCTCAACTATTTTGCCTTCAACTTAAAATGACTGTTTAGCATTTTTTTAGAAAAATCATACCAAGTCATTGCGCTTTTCTGAGCTGCCAAAAAAATGAACCTAATTAGCATAAGAATGTTTTAAACTCAATCCCGAAAGTTAAACAAACAAACGCCTCTATGTTGACAAATTTCCAAGCAAGCAGTCAATAGTAGCATGCGTATGTTGCCTTATGCTAACTTAAGAACATAATAATCTATTATCATACGTAAGCGTCTTCCCTTCTTTAACTTGGCTTGCCTTAATAGGAGTGAAAATTCGTGAGTATCTTTTTTTTTAGTGAATGGTCTTCTTATTGATTTCAAACTTGAATCTCATTCAGCATTTTGTGCTGCGGCATACCATAATTGCACCTATCAATTTTGGGTCGAAATTTATTACTTCACTTTTTCGTTGGGCTCTTGCAATTTGAAAAATCGATCCTTTACCAGTGTCGGTTGCGATGCTTTATTTTTTTTAATGGCGCATTCTTAATTAGTTCACTGTTTGGTTCAAGTGGGCCCAATTCTATTTTATTAAGCGCCCTTAGGAACTGACGTCACGGAAAGCTGCTTAGCTTTGGCCAACAATAAAGTAGCAACCTTTTCTTGGCGTAAGAATGAGCTCCTTTGGCTGTGCTAAGATATATATATATATATGTATGTATGTATACGAAATAGAATTGGGCCCAACTGAACCAAACAGTGAACTAAGGATGAGCCAATAAAAAACAACAACAAAGTGTCGCAACCGACACTGGTAAAGGATCGATTTTTTAAATAATAATTCAATAAGAAAACCATTCACTAATAAAAAAGATACTATAGTATATCCAATATATATTGGATAACGTTTTTTTGCATTCTAACATTCTTTAAAACAGTGCAATAGCACATAGTGACGTCACATTAACATTGAGTCTGCCTACAGATATTTTTAAAAAATAAAGTATATAAAAAATAATAAAGTATATAAATATGGCATATATATATATATGCCACTTTATTACAATATTAAATTTCAAAATATTAAATTTATTATATTTATATTCATAATTTTCAACGGGGTATATATATTATATATCCCGTTGAAAATTATGAATATTAATATAATAAATATAATAAAAAATAGTAACAATAAATATAAATGAATATGAATGTAAATATAATACAGAATAATAATGTGCCATATATGTATATATATATATGCGCATATATACGCCATTTTCGCACTATAACATTCCTATATATATATATATATATATCATCCATCTGTTGGTAGAGCAGTTGTTTCAGTTTAATTACAGATAGCAGCACAAAAAAACGGGAAATAGCCGTAGAAGACCTTACAACCTATGTATAAATATATATAATTCCTTAATAATTGCTCATCCATTCGATGGTATATATATATATATATATATATATATATATATAGGAATGTTATAGTGCGAAAAACCGCTATCCAGCTGTCGCCTTACGATAACCTTAATTCTTTTTGTTTTTCAGTAGTTGACTCTCATAGAAAGGCACTATAGTTTACGCTTGCTTGTTTGTAGCGTCTCTTATTAATCAGGTCGCCTTTATACAGGTTTCCGGTGAAGTTGCGCTGTCAAAGTATACTTTGTACTTGTGAATAACTAGTTGTAATGTTATTTAGCCGATTCCGCTCGATCAACCAATTGCTCCCAGAGTGGGTTCGGCCAACAGGCAACCAACTTATCGTAAACCGACAAATGCCAGCGTGCCTGTTGCCGTTGCTTCCTCGGGTAAGCATGGCGCACAGTATTGAAACTCCACTAAGCGTTCGCTGTAAAACATAACATTTTTACAGGGCCCAGAAGTGCCCCGCCAGCACGGTATGAGTCATGCGTCTCGCCGCAAGGACGAACAATGTCCTCTAGCCGCGGCACCGAGAATGATCATACCGTTCAGGCATTGCGTAAAAAAGTAGCCGATCTTACAGAGCAGGTTTGCACTTTGCGTTATACGGTTGAATGTATACACACAAAATACATTTCTTATTTTAGATGAAGGAATTAGAAGTTGCGCAGTGCAGCATAGAAAAGGAGCGCGACTTTTATTACGGAAAGTTGCGCGACATAGAAATATACGTTCAAAATTGCAGCGAGTCCCAGGAACCGTTTAAAAGCGAGAAAGTTCTTGAGATACTGTATGCAACCGAGGTAAGCGCGCGCATACGTAAAATTTTAAAACCTTCCGAATTTTGTCTTTTCAATTCCCGCCATATTATTCCACTTTGTAGCAACACAAGTTGTAATGTATTTAGTTTACTTTTGCATCTCTACCTTTTCTTCCATCTTTCGGTCATTTCAACCCTGCTAACGTAATAAATTTGCAGTAATTCTTAAACTGCACGTCTAAACGTCCGCTCCTTATTTTAATTGTTGTTCAGCTTAGTATATTGTACTACATTGTAGGAAGGATTTGCAGCGCCTGACAACGATGTTTTCGGCGTTAAAGATGAAGAATATTGAAAGGTTAATTATGTGGACACTTTCGGCACCGAAAATACGCTTTCAGCAGTAATTTACTTCTGCGTTCGACGTGTGGCTAATTGTCATGAGCTGTTGAGCAATTGTCATAGCTTCGTCATGTCATTTCGTTCGCTTATTTTGTTGCTCAGGTTTATAAGTAAAAACAAGGTTTAGCCATCCTGTCGTCTTGAAAACCCACTTTACATCACTTTTCATCATATTATACAACATATTCCATTTTCGCACTCACCAGTAATAATAATAATAATAATAATATTGAAAACCGGATGCTTCTTACCGGGCCTGCAGGTTTTCATGATGGAGTTTCTTTATTACGGCTTTGTCTTGCCCGTTGATAATTTCTGAAATAAACCGAAGCAAATTCCCTACCGACGAATGGATGACCAATTATTAAAGAAAAGAATCTATTCCTTAATAATTGCTCATCCATTCGAAAGACAGACAAAGCCCATCATGAAAACCCGCAGATCCGGTAAGAAGCATCCGGTTTTCAACATTATAATTATTATAATAATAATAATTATTATTATTGTACCGCCCGTCGGGTCGGTCTTTATGGTTGCAAGCCGCCCCATCCGACCAACTTTGGCAGAGACCAAAGAAGAAAGAAATGAAGAAAAAAAAAGAAGAAAAAAAGAATTATTATTTTAATGATGGAGTTTCTTTATTACGGCTTTGTCTTGCCCGTTGATAATTTCTGAAATAAACCGAAGCAAATGCCCTACCATAGAATGGATGAGCATTTATTAAGGAATAGATTATTTTCTTTAATAATTGTTCATCCATTCGTCGGTAGGGACTTTGCTTCGGTTTATTTCAGAAATTATCAACGGGCAAGACAAAGCCGTAATAAAGAAACTCCATCATTAAAATAATAATTTTTTTTCTTTTTTTTCTTTTTTCTTTTCTTTCTTCTTTCTTCTTTGGTCTCTGCCAAAGTTGGTCGGGTGGGGCGGCTTGCAACCATAAAGACCGACCCGACGGGCGGTACAATAATAATTATTAGTATTATAATTATAATAATTATAATGTTGAAAACCGGAAGCTTCTTACCGGGTCTGCTGGTTTTCATGATGGGCTTTGTCTTGCCTGTTGATAATTTCTGAAATAAACCAAAGCAAATTCGCTACCAACGAATGGATGAGCAATTATTAAGGAAAATAATCTATTCCTTAATAATTGCTTATCCATTCGATGGTAGGGCATTTGCTTCGGTTTATTTCAGAAATTATCAACGGGCAATACGAAGCCGTAATAAAGAAACTCCATCCTTAAAATAATAATAATACTAATAGCCCATTAGCTAGTTTAAGTGACGACTTGGTTTAACTTATTATTTAATAATTTTTAGCATTATTACCGTAAAAATGCGGGACAAGCTTTGAGACACCGGCCAGCTATTTATATAGGCAATGTGTTATGTCGGCAAAACTACGACAAAACAGCTTAAAGCAACAGGAGAGAATCTGTGCACCTACAAACAAGGAGCTTTGCGACTGCAAAAAAACAAGCGACCTTTAGGTCATTTGCCGTACAACCTTTTTCATCCTTTTTAATTTATTTTTCAGCTTCCTTTTCCTTTTTCTTGATCGCGACAAAGCGGCTCTTCGTTTTGCCCTCATCTTGCGCAACTTTTTCTAAGAAAAATTAAGTGTGATATTATTGTTTTGCAACATTTCGCTTTTACGTACGACGACGGGGATGCGTATGTCGAGAATTTCGGAATCGCATTGCAACGATGTTGCGTCACTGTCTAAATCGAACGTGCTAAACATTCTTGAAGATGACGAGGATGATGACGAGTCCGAGATGCTAGTTGGGCAGCGACTTCTTTCCTGCTTAACAAAATGAATAGCAATAAGTGTAAAATAATGAAAAACATACATCATAGTCGTCAGAGCTCTCCGTTTCGCCACTAGAAGTCTCAGTGGACTCGCATGCAGATGACGAAGTCGAGTCGTTGGAAGAAGCCGAGTTTGCCTATTATCCAACGGAATGTGTTGTAGTTGCAGCACTGATTGGACGATGAAAAGTTACCTGACTATCATTATTATCATGACCGTTCGCGCTTGAAGAAAACGTGGTGCCGTCGTCGGAACCGCTACCATCGCTGCATGGCGAACTCGAGATGCTCTTACGATTCTCAAGCTCAGCAGAGTTGTCAGATGATGAGTAAACTGTTTTTATTGTCCCTTCAATGCTGCCATTTTCCGTTAGCTTTTTTTGCTCACTGCTTTGGGAACTCTGCTCCAGTTGCTCATGTTCATGACCGTTCGCGTTTGAAGAGAACGTCGTGCCGTCGTCGGAACCGCTACCATCGCTGCATGGCGAACTCGAGAAGATGCTCTTACGACTTTCAAGCTCAACAGACTTGTCAGATGATGAGTAAGTTGTCTTTATTGTCCCTTCAATGCTGGCATTTTCTGTTAGCACTTTTCGCTCACTGCTTTGGGGACTTCGCTCCGGTTGTTCAGCCTTTCCGCTTGTAATGTCGCGAGACGTGTTCGGAGCCGTCTAAAAAAATGGATTTTTAAAAATGAACAGCCCAAGGCAGCTAGCGTAAAAGCCTACTGCTTCTTCGGTTGAACTAATGCTTTTTGGGTCCATAGTATCACCCTCGTTAGCGGTATACCAAGTGGCTGTTGTAGAATTACTGTCCTCCGCTGCCGAGTAGTATTTCATCGACAGTTCGACAGATAAATTTTCCGCTTCTTCTTCAACGGACTCTTCATCGGTAGCCTGTAGAAAATTTCATTTTCTTATTTCAAATATGGCGCCAAAGTATGCGCGTACGCTCTCTTCCGTTGAAGAGCTGATTTCAAGATCGCTTGATTCTCTATTGCAAGATGAGCATGTTGAAGTTGAGTCCTCTTCTTCGCTTGTTTCCTCATTTGGTGATGATTCCCATTCGCTTAATTCATCGCTGGACGATATGGTGCTTTCGTACCTGCTTGAAGGCGTTACGGTAGCCATGTTGATTCGGTTGAGTTTTCTTTCGAATAGCCTTAGGGTCGTCTAACTGTATGACTTAAAATTCACTACTATTTCAGCGAACAGATTTTTGCAAGCAGCTTTTTGTCCACTCATTACATTTTGCGCTTATTATATTAGTACATGACGTCATCAACTCTGCGTTACTAGTAATGCTGCATTTCTCAAGTGGAATAGGTCTTACCCCGCACTGTAGTGTCTTGCTTGTTCCAGCTGAGCATCTTTATTTTCAAGAATAGAAATGTTTGGACTGCTCATGTGAAGTTGAATAATGGTGACGTCCTAAAAAAATTAAAAGGTGTTACTACCCACTCTCCCGTACATGCCGGAAGCTTACAAAACGTCTACGCTTCAATTTAAGTAAAGAACACTGGAAGCGACAAGACCATTCAAGCGCTGCAAAAACCGATACAACGAATGCTAGCAATATGTGACTTCAAAACGGAAAGATTTAAAATTTAAAGTTTCACTTTCTGCTTTAATGTTTAAAGCTATGATCAGCCTCTATATATATATATATAGGCTGATCAAAGCTATATAGCTACAAAATAAATATAATATTACTTTACTTCTATTTTCCAGACCCGACTTGAAGTGGCGAAACTTTCCATAATGTCTAATTAGAATATGCAAATATGACCAGCTGTCTTCTTTTCTAACTTTCAAGAGTCAGCTTAAGGTTTTTTTCCAAAAATGGGAATGCTTACTGGCAACTTTAGAAGTGTTTATTACTGCTCTTTTCAACACAGATTTTTATCGGTGCCGGGAAATGATCCATTGTTAGGCTCTTTACATTTTTTAATACGTACTTTAAAAATTACGTTAAACAGCAGCCTAAAACTGAGCGAGCGTTGGCAAATTCTAAATATGGTAACAATGCGTACTGGTTTTCGTTCAGTCTTTCAGATTGCTTAATCAATTATCAATTTCTGGGAGCTGCAAGACCTATGCGTCGATGATAGGTCAATAAAAAGAGCGCCAATGCCAGCTCGAGCGGGAGCGTGAAATAATCGACCCAATTAGCATCCAAGTTTAGCATAGCCGGGACAAAAAGGCATTTGGAATTAAAGATATGTTATCAAACGCCTTTAGAGGATTTGAAGATCATTTCACTGTGGCAACCCACTCTTGCATTTGCATGAATCAGATTTTGCTAAACTCATTTAGAGGTCTGTTTAAAAATTAAAGTAAAAACTTCACATTTTTTGCTGGCTATTCGGCGAAACGTTTTCTCCTTACGATTCCTTAAGACTGTTACCGACGGTAATACACGGAAGGCAAGTAGGATTCGTACAAACGCATATGTAGTAACAGTATCGATTAGGCATATACAGAGAATAGCCAATAATGAATGTCCTGCAGCCTGACAGAGCGCTAACAATGCTAATGCTCTAAAAGGAAATTAAAATTTCACACTAGCAGGAGCGGAAGGTACGTTCCCGTAAGCGTCGCAAATGATCTTCAGGTTCATAGGGCCGTATAAATCATTTGCATTGATTGACCGGTTCCATTAGCCGCAGTTTAAGAACCGAAGCAGAAGTTCAGCTGTCAGCGGTCCCATTCAACATCCAATAGCAGAATATTCCGTTAATCAAAGCAACACCGTTCGGTAAACGAAGCTTTTTGCCATAAATTTACGCTGGTGACGTTAGAGGATGTCTTTCCCTTGGAAGCGAGCTTTCAAAAGACGCAATACGTCGTGGAAAAATGAAAAGCCAAGTTCTTCTATTCCTCTAAGCGAAGCTGTCCCCTCCGTCAGTTCCGAAGAGTCACAAGCAGTTGCCAGGTCGAACAGCGAAGAAGTCTTAGCGACGAAAGAGGACGACCAACCCGGCCTTGTTTGTACAGTCGGAAAGGACGGAACCAAAGCAAACAATCTTCCCTCAAATCCACCCGGCAGAGCGGTAAAACTTCAGCGCTCAATTACGCTACTGAACGGATGCACAATAATCGTTGGATGCATTATTGGAAGTGGTATATTCGTTTCTCCGAAGGGAGTTCACGAATGTGAGTACCCATTGCTTAAGTTTGATTGTTGCCTGAAAAGTAGCTACTAACTTAACCTATACCGCAGGGAGCACTCTAAGCGACCGCCTATAAAGCAAATCGCGCTAATTTTTCTAACGTCGTAAAATTCAATAAGCTCAATGCTCATTGATTTATCATAGAACCCCCCATGCAAAGGCATTGAAACTGTATGTCCGAATCGCCTTTCTACGAATACATTAAATACCTGAAAGTACATTTTCAAATGTTTAATATATCAATAAAAAGTTCCCTTTAAATCGACTATTGAGCATATACTTCGTAACTTTGTTTAGAATAGTTGACCTTGCAATGGAATGAACTTTTAGTCAACTTATTGATTCAAGTCACCTGCTAATGTGTACTGCACGTTTATGCATAAAGCTAATCGCCGACTGTTTGATTAATTAGAACATCAGCGCGGCATATACGACTATCAATAAATACGTCAATGTCTTTTTATCGATCAAAAGGAAAAAGTGATCATCGACTATTTATTTCTTTCGGCCTCCTAAAGGCCTGGCAAGCATTTAAGCTCAAATAATGCTTCACTTGCGACTTTCGAACAGAAACTTAGTTGTGACAAAATGAGAGAAATATGCAAAGTCCCATAATTCTATCTGACATTATTTATAGCAACGATAGCGCTATTCTTCCGATGGTTTACTAAGCGAAAGAAGTCTAAGCTACCTTAAATGGGCAAAGATGTCCGCTAGCGAGGAAAATGCGTGTACGGCAAATTAAATGATTAAAATATCCTTAATAGAAATTGATAGGTATTCAATAAGCTTCGGTTCGAATAGCTCCAAACGCCTCAAAGTCAGTTATAACCGATAAGACATCGTAGTAATGCGTTTGAGAATAAATCAATACCGTCTGTTAATGCTAGCAATTTCCGGAGCAGCTACTCAGACATCACTTAGCAAAAGATCGCTGAGGTACTAATACTAAACTCGTATAAGAAACCCTGAAAACTTGACTCGCTAAAGGTGCTCAAAATAACGCACTCCTTCCCTTAATAAGGCGCTTGGCTTCCATATTTGTCAGTTTCATGCTTAAGCTTAAGCATAAGCATAAAACTGACAAATATGGAAGCCAAGCGCCTTATTAGGAAAGTGGCCAACACAATCGTTTGTGCCCTCTATGGCAATGGGTCTTTCTGTATTCCAAAATAAAACTCAAAAGAGTTGCCATGTGTTAACGCTAATGGTTGTTACACCCACGCGACCTGAATGTCTAAGAATATGGAGAAAATAAAGTATGATCAGTTGAAGCTAGCCCGGAAACGTAGTTTTGGGCCCTAAGGCACTTAGGAACAAAGGGATCAATAAAACCGCAATGCACATCCATGTATGGGAGACTTCACGGGATCATAGCTAAAATGAAGGAAAAGATACCATAGGTAATAAGATAATAAAACTCCCACGTTTTGAAACAATGAGAAAGTATTAATACAATTAATATGACGTCATGCGTTTAGAACCTTACTCAGCATGAGATATATCAAATATGTATTACTAAGATGTTAGTATATATACATATATATACAATGAGTGATGTTAGAAGTTGACTTAAAAGGCGTTGTTTAAGACAGTGGCAGCGTTGGTCTATCTCTTATATTATGGGTTTTTGGCGGTTTCTTCGCTGCATTGGGCGCCTACTGCTACAGCGAACTAGGAACTTTGATTCGCAAAAGCGGAGGCGACTACGCTTACATTACCACAGCATTTGGACCATTTATTGGATTTATACGCCTATGGATTGAAGCCATCGTTATAAGGCAAGTAATTTTGAATATGCGCTCGTAAAACATCTATACTTAAAGCTGCATGCCTTATATGGACATGTCCGTATACCAACAGCTTTGTTACAAATATGTATTGGAGAAATGTTTAACTTTAGACCCTGTTCCGCCACAATCACTGCCTTGACATTTGCCAAGTATGCGCTGGTACCCATATTTGGTGACTGCAATTACATTACTCCAACCGAACCTCTGCTGGCTTGCTGCTGTCTGTGTAAGTACAATATCCCAAAAAAATGACCATTACGAAAACAAACCAGTTCTATATATGTATATATAACCTCAGAGTGTATATGCGTATAGTGAATATCACTCGTCAAGTCGTTGTAAGAAATGTAACATAATATTTCTTTCTCTGCTTTTAGTTGTACTGACGTTCATCAATTGCTGGAGCGTAAAAATGGCTACAAAAATTCAAGATGTTCTCACGTACGCCAAAATTGGAGCCCTAATTTTGATCGTGCTCACAGGCTTAACAATGTTGGCAGTACGTATGTGTATACTTTACAATATTACACCTTCTGTGTACTTTATGTTTGTCGGTGTTATAGGTCCCAGCGTTAGTTTTGAAAATCCTTTTGAAGGTACCTCTACGGATCCAAGAGATATATCGCTTGCGCTCTATTCAGGCCTCTTCGCCTACAATGGATGGTATGTCCCTTAATCGGAAATATCGACTTTTGCTCTTCAAATGGATAACTATTGTAAACATTTTCAGGAATTATCTTAACTTTATAGTTGAGGAATTGCAGAATCCAAAAAGGTACGTTGATGTCAAGCGCCTAAAGCTAAAAAGAAATCGTTTCAATTTTTTTGAATGTCAGAAATCTGCCGCTTGCAATCGCCATTTCATGCACTGTGGTCACTGTAATTTACACGCTGACAAACATAGCATTCTATGCGGTCATTCCCGCCTATTCCTTTTTGGACACTGATGCCACCGCTATGGTAAGCAAATTATTTTTTTCTTGCTCACATAAACCGCACCAAAAGGCGTAGCTATTCTTAACATAATATTTGTTAATAGCTGACGGAATAGAGAACTATAAATATACTACGGCATGACGAGTATATTGTTAGTAATTTATAATAATGATAACTCCATATACATTGATACACACACCCGTTAAGAGGAGCTATGTTTTCAAAGCAATTCGCTGTGCTTACGGAGCACACTTGTTGACAGAGGCTAGAAGGTTAGAATCGCTGGCTTTAAAATGTGAACTTTACCAAGGAAAGCTAAACTTCCTACTAAAGTGCAGGGATTCCCGAATCTTACCGAAAGGTTTCCAATTACATTGGTATCAAAGGGACAACCACCATGTTTCCCGCATTCTATTCTCGGCTGGCATGGCATTAATGCGGAGTACTATCAGGGACCACAGGCGGTGTTTAGCTAGCTTCCGGGCGGCTTCAGACACCATTTGGTCACACATTTCTGGATCAGTGGACAGGGCTCTCCTCTCAGGCCTGGACAACCACATTGGGTCTACGCGCATGGCAGTATGTAGGGCCCAAAAATGAGACCTAGACCGAAAGTTTGCGTCGTTATACCACCATGAGACAAGAATGGGGGACACACCAACTAGGACCAGGAGATTTCCAGGACACAACTTTACAAATGAACGGACAACAGAACGGACAGTGGTAAATTTGAGTTCCGTCACCTTACAAGAAAGCGACTTAGCGGTCCTCAAAAGAGGCCTAAACTTTGCCCCCACCCCACGTCAACCCCCTATATTGGACATTATTGGTTCCACGGAGCATGGACTCCTCTCAGTGGATGACCAGAAGGCGACAGACATAAAGCAGGCAATATCCTCGTTAATACTGAGGCACAGCTATGGAAGGGCAAACTTAACGAGGTCGGAATTTCGTACACCTAAACAATTGAAGTTACGAACAGACATAGTGATCACAAAAGCTGACAAGGGCAACGTGGTGGTAGTGTTAGATAAGTCGTTTTACCTAAACAGGATGTCCGCCCTCCTAAACAACACGGTATACTTGTCCATTCAAGGAGACCCCACCAAGGATTTACACAAGACTTTGAAATGCCTGATACAGGATTTTGCGCAAGAAAATGGAGGTGAAACACTAACCAGAATAGGCAAGAAGCTAGGGCACGTCTCCCGTTACAAATGCCTCGAAATGTATGGTTTGCCCAAAATTCACAAGGCCGACATTCCTTTCCGACCGGTAGTGTCGTCCATCTACAGCATCACTTCTGAACTAAGTTCGTACCTGAAACGACTAATTCAACCTTTAATGGGACGGCAACAGTCCTCAGTTAAAAACAGCAGGTGTTTTTGCACGGAACTCAAAAGCACACGCCTCGCACCGACAGATATCACGGTCAGCTATGATGTCAAAGATTTATTCACCAGCTTGCCGATACCGGAAACCTTAAAGGTCTTACTAGACTTACTAAATTCAGACGACACTCTACTTCGACGCACTAAACTCAACCCGTTCCACATAGTCAAGCTATGTTCCTTCTACATGCTTGAGGCGAACACTTTCCACTTCCAGGGCTCCTTATACAAACAAAAAAACGGTGCACCGATGGAAAGTCCACTATCACCGATACTGGCGGAGGTGTTCATGGAATATTTGGAAAGGCGAGTGTTTTCCAAGACCGATGGTGAAATTGCGCCCACGTTTTTCAAACGATACGTGGATGACACCTTTGCAATAATCAAAAGGGGAAACGAAGAGGTCTTTCTAGAAGTATTAAACCATGAATTCCCTAATACGATAAAATTCACCATTGAAAAAGAGATGGAAAGAAAAATCCCATTCTTGGATATCCTCATCATTCGCTCGCAAGAGGGTATAAAAACTACTGTCTACCGAAAACCTACGCACGCAGACAAATATGTTGAGTACACGTCGCACCATCCGCGACACATTATGACTGGGATATTGGGGGGAATGGTGGACCGAGCTTTGGCGATCTGCGGTCCAGAATATTTGGAAGAGGAGCTGGTCCACCTCCGAAGAACCTCTGAAAAGAACGGATACCCCACCCGCATAATAAACTCAACAGTCCAGCGGAAACTGGGAGGAAGGACAAGGACAAAAAGACCTGCTCCAGGACTGCGCCTGATCCTCCCATATTACGCAGACCTAGGCGAAAAAATCTAAAGGCTTGGGAACAGACTAGGCTTCCAAGTCTGGTTCAAAGGGAACCCAAGCCTCCGTTCAATATTACGGAATGACCAAGAAAGAGTACCTCTGGACCAGTGCCCTGAGGTAGTTTATGCAATCAAGTGTGGATGTTCATCCACGTACATTGGTGAAACATGCTATACGCTGGCACACAGGTTCCAGGAGCACATGAGGTCTTTAACCAGGTACAGGAACGCGGTCAACCGTTTGAACGGAGAACCGTCCATCACGTCACGTGGCCGTCCGCCCACACTAGATCCGCGAGTTGCCATGGAGGAAGCTTAGCCAGAGTTCAGCGGTGGCACAGCACGCAGCACGGGTCAACTGCGTGCAAAAGTGCTGTGCAAGGAAAGGCAGTTTACGATTAGGAAGATGAAGGAAGCATTTTATATAAAGTTCAATTCCAAAATTAACAGGGACGGTGGCATCGCAGTCAGTGACACCTGGACCAACATCATCAGAGCAACCAACTGCTGCCACCTACAAGAATCGCCTGTACAGGGACGATAACGGTGCGCCTCGGTGACTTGGAAGTGTCCCCAGCCCGGTTAATTCCCTTGCCCCCCCCTTTCATTCTTTTTTTCCCACTCTTTCTTTCTCTTCTCCCTTTGTTGCTCCCCTTCCGCCGTCCCCAGTACCTGACCCCCGTCCCCCGCCCCCGTTTTCCGCCCCCCCCCTCTACCTTTTTAAAATAATGTCGCATCTCCTTTAAAACGACCCAAGTCTCCCGCGGTTTAAAGCATCAGTCCCACATAAGGGGTGTGCCAGCACTCACCCTGTCATTTACCTGCGCTGAAGACGGGGACAGGTGATCCCCGAGAGCTTCGCAATTAAACAATTGTTTGAACGGGTAGCTTTTCCGTACAATAATGTTGATACACACACCCGTTAAGAGGAGCTATGTTTTCAAAGCAACTCAATATACAGTAAAAAAGAAAGCTATTTATAGTCCAGTCATTCCTAAAGTTGCAAAGCGGAACGATTCAAAAGAAATATCGATAGTTTACCAAATTGGAAAATAGTGTAAGTAATATTTCTTCATTCTTTCCTAAAAAAAGTTTTCAACGCCTACGCAAATCCCGAATTTAACAACGCAGCAGAATGGCACCTGCCCTGTTGGACATTTAAAATTAGCTTTACGCGCACTCTACACGGACTGAAGATGAAATATTTTTCTATTCAGACTTGAAATAGTAGTACGCTTAACTTGAGAAAATTCATTCAAAAATTAGGTTTTAACTTTATAGCAATTGACAAAATTTGTTCTATGGACATATAGCCGCGTTGGTATACAGCCACATCTTTCAGACCTTCGCAAACAAAGTGTACGGTTCGTTTGCTTGGATTATGCCCATATTTGTCGCTTGTTCAACCGTCGGATCATGCAACGGAGTTATCCTAACAGCATCGCGGTACGTCTATTCCAACATTGAGCTTTTCCAAAGCGAAAATATACGTAAACTACTTGACTCAGTTCTTGACAGATAGATAATAGTATATTAATAAGTATACAGAAAGAAATTGCCCAGTAAAAAAGTAAAATGAATTTAACTTTGAATCAGAAGCAGAACGCAAGCTCAAATGGTTTTTAATGTATGTAATAAGGAGGCACATTCGCTTAAACGCTACTATTATTAAGCATAACTGCAATGAAAATTATTTTTAATAATATATGCATAATAATAATATAATAAACTAATAAAAACTATAAATTACGCGAAAATGTTAAAAGTGTATGCCGAAAGTTAATTTTTTCACTTTAGATTGTTCTTCGCTGGCGCAAGAGAAGGACACATGCCACAAATGCTTACCTTGATTAGTATTGACTTTTTGACACCCACACCGGCAATTTTAGCTACGGTAATTATCACAGGCAAATATTTGCTTTTGTTATTAGCTATTGCGTAGGGCAGAAACTACTTTTCAGCAAAGTTAGCCTATGGTGGTTGAAAAGAATACAGTAGTATTAAGATATAAGTAGGTTTTTCCTACACGTGTAGGAAAAAGGCAGTTCAGACGTTGAAATCGAGAGTTAACTATAGAACAGCGCAGTGCTTTTTTGCACTACTCCCAAATCATTAAAGGCAACGTAAGTTCTTAATGATTTCAAAAAAAATAAATAAACTTCGTTTTAAGCGAAAAATTCAAGTTGATTAAAAGCAAAAATTAATTACTAACTCCTTTCGCAAAGCATTTGATTCAAACGCGAACTAAGTAACTGTATAGACAATTATGCGCTAAAGTAAGCGCGAGAATAGCTGGAGAAAATATACAGTCATTGAGGGCCCTTTACGTACAACGCGATTTTTTACAATGCCTTGGATAAGTCGTCTCGTCCGTAGGGCATTCTTTCCTGCCTTTTCTTGGCGCTCAGTCAAGACATCTACCAATTGATAAACTGTATTCAAATTGTCAACTGGCTTGCAGTTGCATTTGCTACAATGTCTTTGTTCTTACTACGACGTTCTATGCCCAACGCGCAAAGAGTCATTAAGGTAAGTTTAAGAAAATACAACTTTCACACTGGATGTTCTTTTTCTCATCTATTTAGGTGAACTTGATTTTTCCCGCCATATTTCTGATCGGATGCGTTTTTCTCGTTATCGTACCAATAATTGCTAATCCAGTTGATACAGGTACGTTTAACAAAGTACTCACTCAGTGACGGTATTAATAACAAGGAAAATCGTTCTAGCCATAGGATTGCTAATCATGTTTACCAGCATACCGGTGTACATTTTATGCATTTGGAAACGACCGAAAGCGTTCAGCAAGTTGTCTAGTAAGTCTTTACCTTCACAAAAACATTAGCAGCAGAGTAAGTAAGTGCAAACAAACACTTTTTCACCTTGAAAGAATTTCATATTAACAGGCTGACCTTTCAAGCCTGAATTAAATATCAAATAATACTTACGTAGAGAAATCCCGGCACAGCGCTTTATACGCAATCTGTAAGGACCGCTGCATAGAATAGTACCTACAGATCGTTTTTGTCAGCGTCTTACTGTACTGCGCTATGCATCGATTCCCCCAATTTGAAACACACAAGCTAAGCGAAATGAAGACCAAAGCATATTTTTGAATTTTGTCATTTTTGTTGACTGTTAGGTTAAGCACCGTGATTTAAATCGTTACACTTGCCAATCAATGCGCAACAGCTACCCCGAAGAGTAATAATATAATTTTAAAAAAATAAAGTTCAAAATAACTTTGCTATCTTCGCATAATTTTAAGAATCTACACCCTGACAGTATATAGTCTTTTCCTTTTCTTTTGCTTGCAGAAATATCAATCGGAAAAAACTTCAGCGCCTGAGAATAGACATAAAATGTTTCGGCAGGTTTGTGGGTAAGCTTAAGTGCAGAAAGGAGGTATCTCTACCTAGCACAAAATAACCAACGCTTACTACCACCACCCATTTAAGCATATTCACAAATACTGAACCTACTTTCACTTTACCACTGTAAGCAAAAAACAAATGAAATGTTCCATTAATCAGGAAAGATTAGAAGTAGTTCACTTGTAAAAAAATTACGACATTGTAAAGGTATACCTTGGGGACGTCCGTAGAATTCGGAGGTGCGAACAGCGAAATGCAAATCTTAATGCAGAGCTTCAACTACGCCTCAAAAGGATTGAAATATGGCTGAGTTGCCGAACAAAGTCATTCAAGTGTAGCCTAATAAAAATATGTTTCTTTTTAAGAAGACGCAACGGAACTTACGCAGAAGATATTCATGGCCGTACCGGAAGAATCCGAAGCAGAGGAATAATCTTCTTGCTAGTTTGAGAAAAAAGAGGAGTGCATTGATCAATCGGAGTCGTCGATAGTTCGGGATATGCAAATCATTGCAGGTTCATCACAGGTACCGCTGCACCGTATCTCTTCAGCGGAAGATATAGAATTATTTAACTTTTTCTTCGACAAATACAGTATATCCATGCTATCTTCCGAGAAACAAAAAGCATTAAGCGCATATTTAAAGACAAAAGCATAATAGAAAGTTATCTCTTAGCCGACCATTGTCATACTGTATGGTTGCCCTGCCCTGTTCTGCCCTTACCTAAGCCTAAGCCTAAACGCAAAGCTTATATTTTGTTTTAGGCTTAATTTAAGCAGAAAAAGATGAGCGACAGGCTTGTTAGTTAGCTCAAAACAGCGCGGTCGCATGCTTAACAAGAATGTACCTGCATTTTTTAAACGATGGAGCGGCTAAGTGATACGATTTATACAGTATGCTGCAAATGCAGCCTTGACTAGGGGGAGCCCAAAAGCATTGTAATATTTTTCAAATGAAAACGTGTCCGACGGGCAATACGCTAGAAGTCACCAGTTCTTCGCGTCTCGGCAGCTATTGTGCGGAATGATTCACAGACGGTATAGGAACCTGAAAATCCTAAACGAAAACGCTGCCTTCAAAATTACGCTTTCATTAAGCCTTTTCAGCAAATAAAAATTTGTAGCCGCCTTTTAAACATAAATTTAATTCAATAGCGCATGTATTCTTTAAGAAAGCAGCGGTGCACAAGTGAATTCCGAAAAAGGAAAGTTAGCTTTACGAGGATGCGATAAACACTGGAAAAACGAAAAAGGAAGACCTAACGAAAAATAATCAAACAAATGCGTTGAAAAACTTCTCGAACGACGAAAGCGTTGGTGCTCTAAGGAATTTTCAAAGAAAAACTGTAAAGCACCGAAAGAAGCTACTTCTCTGTTTCCATAATTTCACTTTTTGCTAAGCAATACTTAAGCTGCGAGCATTAAACAAGATGCATTCACGGTTGCCCACAATTTCTTCACGCGCTATTTCGAAGCGTAAATATTCTTGCAGTTAATCATGCAAAAGCACAAGCAATAAAAAATCGTTTTTCCTATCCGGCATAAACGTTTTTTTCCAATTAATATCAAAAGGAATTTTCCATATTCGCTAAGAACAAGCGGGGCAACACTTCCTGACAAAACCTATTGGCTAATAACTTCGCAAAAAAGCTTCAGACAGAATACCTGAACAAATATTGCGTAGCAGCTGAGCTCTCGAAGGAACCGTACGCTAATATCTTCAAGGTAAATTAATACGAGGTAGGAAGCGTTTAATTTCCGTAAGCCTATAAGCAATGCTTCGTCCCACGCTGAGTAAAACTTGCAAACTATTCAGCACGGTTGCGCAATAGAGTTTCGTTGTTTCATCGTTGAAGCGTGCAATAAGCCTTGGAAAATGGCTGCTAGGAATCTGCTCATGTTGTTATTATTTATTGTTAGCTTTGCAAGCGAGGTTTTTGCCTTATTTTTTCTAATTGGCGAGACCGAACGCAAGTGTTTTGTCGAAGAAATTCCCGATCAGACTATGGTTATAGGTAGAAAAATGACTTGCATCGTTTGCGGCAGTTGTTCGCTCCTTTTTAGGCAGCTACAAGGTGTCCATGTTCGATCCGCAAACGAAAACGCACACAATGGCTTCGTCAATCGGAATGCACGTCGAAGTGACGGATCCGGACAGCCAAGTTGTACTTTCGAGACTTTACGCCAGCGAAGGCAAAATAACCTTTACAAGCAGCAAACCTGGTGAACACACGATTTGCTTGTTTTCAAATACGTCTCATTGGATCTCTGGCACCATGCTGGTCAGCTAGTAGTAGCATTTATTGACAAAAATGGAGCCTCAGTTCGTTTCAGAGAGTCGACCTGAACTTGCAGGTGGGTGATCATGCGCAGGATTATGCTGAAATTGCCGTAAAAGAACGTCTAAACGATTTGGAGCTTCGCATTCGCCAGCTTATCGACCAAGTAGATCAAATGACCAAGGAGCAAAACTACCAAAGGGTATACTTTCACCGCTAGCATTTACAAATCCCTTAAAGCGTACAGTCGATCCAATTCGCGATTTTTTAGCATAGGGAAGAAGTATTTCGCCAGCTAAGCGAATCGACAAACCAGCGAGTGTTCTGGTGGGCCGCCGCTCAAACCGCCGTCCTAATGCTAACAGGTATTTGGCAGTTGCGACATCTCAAAGGTTTCTTCGAAGCCAAAAAGTTGGTATGATCGTTCGCAATTGTTACCGTTGTCACCGTTTTTTGTCAAACGTTTTTTATCCGCGCAGCCGTCGAAGGGTTCGGCTTTTTAAAAATTTGACTTCGATTTTTCTTGCTAACAATTTGCGTAAGTTGCGCGCGATCGGCGGAAACAACAACAGCGCGTAAACAATGGTAATCTCCGTAATTAAAAATAGGATTCCATTTAAGACTGACGGCGAGAAATGTTTGTGTGTTGTTTAATTCTGTCCTTTCATGAGGGTACTGTGATGTTCAGGTACGAAGAAATTACGAGTCAAATTTATCATTAGCGACTTCGTCATAATTTGAAATACGCAGTCGTATGTTAATTAAATCTCATTTAGTTAGAAACAAAGCATTTATATTACGCATAGCGTTTTGCATAAAGTTCTGTTGAATGAACAGCTGCACATTGGCTTGTAGTTTACTTGATAGAAGATTTAACGCTTTATACGGGAAGATGCTACGTCATTCCGATTGGAAAATGAATGAGTTACGCGTGCGTGGTCGATAAATCGGCCGGGAATTTTTTCACATTGTAGTATCGAAAGACGGGGTGTCTTTTAACAGGCTTTGGTTGTTTCATGGCTGATCTTCTGATTCACGGGTTTGGCCTGTTGGATGTATCTGTAAATAAACTTCAAAGTGCCCTACCAACGGATGGATGAGCAAATTGTAAGAGAAAATACAGGCAGTTCTCATATAACGCGAGCGCTTGGTCACTTAAAAATCCTGAAAAATCTCGCGTTATAGGAGACATGTAAAGTATGGGAAAATCACGATTTGGTTGAAAGCGTCAGAAGGATTGTTTACTTGTAAACAACAACGGAGAGATATCTTAAATAAGCTGGGTTGAAACAGTAATTATGATGTACTTGAGCTACTTATTCTACCGTTAGGCGCGCTGACCTATAGATGCTCTTACACTGGGTCTGAATAACATTATCTTATACGGGGATTATACATTAACGGCAGAGCTTTTATGATAGAACTCTTTACAGCAGACAGAGTTCAAACTGGCTTTCAGGAGCGGCGTGCTTGCGTCTTTAGTTTGTGGAAAGAGTCCCTCTCAGTACTAAAATAAACGACCTCATACCCAGAAAAGAATGGAATTCCGTTGGACTCACTTTTTTAACCTCACTATCCTTTGTTAAGGGCGAACTGAGGTCCTATTAGATATAGAAGATAGCGCTTCCTCATCGTCACAATGTTTCTTCATTGCAGTAAAGTAGAATTCGAGCTTCTTTTCTTTCGCACGTGTACTTCTTTCGTACAGCAGCTGCTTATATGGCTCCAAGCAACCTCGGATACTTCTTGTGGTTTTCCCGCTGCCTTCTGCATTACAATCATTGTCTTCGAGCTATTGTAAACGCTGTTCAATAGTTTCCAGGGTATCTGACAGCTCAGCGATGGTCATTTGTCGCGGAAGAACTTCCTGATTTTCATCATCTTCTTCTCTTCCTTCTGCTTCCCCTGCTACAGAAAGTTTCTGCTGCTCCTCGGTGGTCAGCTCATCCGGTTGAGAATTCAAAATGTCCTCAATATCCTGATATTTCACTACTTCAAAGTCTAGCCTGTTTGCCATTTGAACGCAGCTTTCAGTAATTTCGCATACTTGAGCAGAAGGCTCAAAGTCTTTAAAATCGCAGATCAGATTTGGGATGAGTTTCCGCCAAAGACGGTGCAAGCACTGTTTCGATACGTCATTGCAGGCTTCTACGGTGTTGTTAATGGCTATTCTCAGGTTATAATTCTTCCAAAATTCCATCACAGTTTCAGAATTTTCTCCGTCGGTCGCGTCGATTAGCATCTTGAACGTTCGCCTTAAGTAGTACGCTTTGAATGCTTCGATAACGCCTTGGTCAAGCGGTTGTAACAAAGAAGTGGTCCGTGCAGGCAAGAAAACAAAGTGGACATTTGGGTCTAGCTCAGCTATCATCGGTGGGTGGTTTGGCGCGCTATCCATGATTACGAGAACTTTAAAAGTCAAGTTCTTCTCATTCAAGTATTTCTTAATGTTATTCACTTAAGCATTAGAAAAAGATCAAGCCGAACTTAGGCGGTCATCCATTCTCTTTTGCTGTACCTGTAGTAAACGCCCAAAACTGCTTTTAACAATCTCCTTTAGGGCTCATGGATTGGCATGACGATGAATCATCAATGGCTTCAGCTTAAGATCCCCACTAGCGCTGCCGCTGAGCATTACAGTCACACGATCTTTCGCAGCGTAGATTCCTGCAGCATGCCTACGCTCTCTGGAAATGTAGATCCCTTTTGGCATACGGTATAGATAAAGATTTGTCTCGTCGAAGTTAAAAATTTGATCGAGGCAGTAGCCCTTTTCTTTGACCAAGTTTTGTACTTCTATTGGAAATGTTTGCGCGGCATCGACGTCCGCGCTTCCTGCTTCACCACAGAGACGAACATTGTGAAAACTGTATCGATTCTTGAAACTGCAGAACAAACCACTACTAGCTGTAAATGGAGGAATTTCAGTAGGATTTGTGGACTGTTTCTTAAGGTCTTCGTAAATGGTAACTGCTTTTTGTGTGATGGTGAAAAACGTTGTTCCTATTCTTTTCATCGTTTCAGTTTCGATCCAAATGCTGAGTAGTTTTTCCATTTCTTCCAGTATCTTAGGCCTTGTTCTTATTGACATCGCAATACTTGAACTGGTGCCGCTTAGGCAAGTCTGTTTAATTTTTTCTGCACTGCTCCTAATGGTCGGCAAAGTTGATTCCTTTATGCCGGTAGCTTTGACGATATCACGTGTCGTCTCATTCCGTTTATATCGTTTCAGTATCTCAAGCGACTCTCCAACAGTCAGAGCCTTTCTTTTCCGACTTCGAATCAAGAAGCTTAGACATTTTCAGATATTTAAAGGTTACCCTCAGATCGCGGAATCAGACAAAATACTTACGAATTGAGCTCGCAATCAGACGGTGTGAGTGCTTTCCGAATTCTGTGTTAGCGTACTACGACTCACTGAAAAACCTCTACGATGCCTGCGCTTCGGGAAAATTGAAAATGGAAATGTCGTCTGTACACATGTTCCTGCCGGCGCGAATCCTTCCACCGAACATGAACACCGATCAAAAGCCTGTTTGAGTATGCATATTGCAGGGTGCACAGCTGGGTCGGACACTACTTCTGATAAGAATCCTAAACGTTTTTGTCACATTTCGCGTGTTCGTGACCGAAGAACACGCATAAGCTAACAGTGCGTCCTTTGTTTGCTCACGGTGGATGAAAACACAGGCAGACTTTGCCATACACCCACGCTTTCCAGCCGGCGAAATCGCGTAAGAGAAAAAACGGGATCGCGTTGTGCGAGAAACTGCTACGATTTCATAATCGCGTATGAGCGAAAACGCGTTATATGGACACGCGTTCTAAGAGAACTACCTGTATTCGGGGTCAGAAACCGTTAGGTCCCGACCAACCATCCCCTTTACTATTTCCCTTTTGACGGAAATGGGGTGATGTGAAGAGAAGTTTAGGTGCCGGTCCGAGTGGGTGGGTTTCCTATAAACTGTTGTTTTTAACTTATTCCCTTGTTTAATGACTAAGACATCTAGAAAAGGGAGTTTACAATTATTTTCCTTCTCAATGGTTAGCATTATCTGTTTGGGGAAGAGACTATTCAAGTGTTCAAAGAGAGTTTCTTCACTGCCTGGTTTCACGATGGCAAAGATGTCGTCCACGTATCTTTTGAAGAGGATAGGGGCGTCAAAATCTTGCAGAGTGCTGAAGGCTTTCTCCTCGAGACGTTCCATGAAGATCTCTGCAAGTATGGGAGCGCCATCTTTTTGTGAGAAGAAACTATCCTGGAATCTGAAGTAGTTGCCTTCGCGCATGCAGAAAGATACTAATTTAACTATGTGGGTGCGGTTTAGTTTAGTTCTCTGCGAAAGGGTGTCATCTTCGTTTAGTAGAGCTTGCAGCACGTTGATGGTGTACTGTACGAGGATGCTTGCAAAAAGATCTTTAACATCGTAACTAACCATGATATTGTTGGGTTGCATTTTTACTTTTTTTAATGCGGAACAAAATTCTTTCCCGTTTTTGACATAGGAATCACGTTTGCCTGATAGGGGTTAGATTATGGTTTTTAGATATGAACAAAGTTTTGAAGTGACTCTGTTGATGCTAAAAACGACAGGTCTAAAGGGGACCCCTGGTTTATTTATTTTGGGTAAGCCGTACAGTTCAGGGCACTTAGTATTACTAGTATAGGAGAGACTAAGGTTTACTTTAGAAAGAATCCGGTCTTGGGTTTCACTGGCGAAAAAGACTAACATATCTTGCAGAAACTTTCGCGTCTTATCGGTCGGGCCGCGTTTTATGGGACGGTAGACCGGGTTGCTCAAAAGTTCGTTTATTTTTTGTGTTATAGCGGCCTCGTATAGTTTTGCTTTTTGAAAGCTGCAATATCCTTATGTAATAAATGTACGTAACTTCTACCATCGACGAGTGAGTGTGCAATGCGTCTATTCATTAGTGATTGGTTTTAAGCTGCTGAAGTGCTTTCCTTGTAGTAGTGATCTTCCTAGCAAATATTTGAGTCCTTGCGCGCGCAGCTATAAACAGTATGCCAAAATGCCTTCATTATCTTTTACGGTAGCAAGTGGTTATGCAAATATAAGTACAGCTGATTCTAATTTATGCGAATAGACCATAAGCGCGAATTTCAAACAGGTCGTCTTTATTAACAGATGGATGGATGACATTTTCATCATGAAAACATGATGCTTTTGTACGGGAGCGTGTGTTTTCATATTGAAAAATATCTTTATTACGGATTCTCTCCCGTTGTGAAGTAAAACAAAAAGATTTTTCTTTTCTACCGGAGCTTTCGGGTCTTTCGCGACCCGTCTTCAGCGGTGAGATTATGTGTAGTGCCGCATAATCTCACCGCTGAAGACGGGTCGCGAAAGACCCGAAAGCTCCGGAAGAAAAGAAAAATCTTTTTGTTTTACTTCACAACGGGAGAGAATCCGTAATAAAGATATTTTTCGACATTTTCATCAATATTATTCCATTCGAACGGGCGGTAATAATGTTCAAAGTTTTAAGAGGACGCTAATAGTTACTCCAATACATTACCAACCGGATAGACTATCTGTCAGTCTTTCCGGTTGGTGGTTACCTGTCAAACTTTTCAGCAGCAACAATTTTCGGGATTTGCAAATCCCGAAAGCGTTAATCCTTGGACGCCTTTGGCTGTCATTTGATTGGCTGTACTTCAGGGTGACACCAGTAAGTAGTCCTAACAAGGACAAGTTGACGACGACAAATCCTGATTGATTTGAAAGCTCCGGCAGGTTCCACTTTACCGCGTACTTCAAATGCAAGAAAAATTGGGTACACGGAATGAATAACAGTTGAAGTTCGATTCGTCGGACTAGTCAGCGTAGAAAATATTGTTTTGATTGTTCAAATACTTTTGAATGGGGCGGAGTCGGTCAAAATCCCGAACGGTAAAAATTATAGGACATCCTTTCCTCGAGTTCCTTTTAGTAGAGGGGTTGCCTTTATCCATTAAGCTTTCTTTGATTAAAAAAGAGCTAGTACAATCTTGCTTCCACGTCTCCTACTTAAGTAGTATAATTTTCGGGGTTCGGCATACACCGTTTGCGTAACGGGTCCGCGAAGCTTTACGCAATATTTTGCGTAATTAAAATCTGAACTTCATCAGAGTAAGCTTCCGGCTTCGTGATCACTGTTGAATGTTGATCATTCGGTTTTCCTAGTTTTCGAGATTGACAACATCTCGTCGTCAGCGCAGGTAGTGCATTTTATTTCATCACCTGTTTTCGAAACTCAAAGAAAAGGCAAAAATGGTATAGGAACTTGATTTTTCATCGGTTTATTTATTATAATCTTTACGTAACGAATGTATTGCGCGGGAAGAACTAATGGCGTGCAACAATGTTGTCGGTTTCACTTAGCTGCTTCGTGTGCGTATTGACTGCTTAGAAGGCTAATAGTTAGTTAAGCATATTATTATAATTCGATTAACTGACAACTAAGAAATTGCAGTATTAGTTGTCAGTTAATCGAAACATAACTTACCTTAAGCCTATGCCAGCGTCATCATATGTTAAGTGAAGATGGAGATATAAATATATGTATATAGCTTGAAAATGATTGCGCTGGCGTTTTAAGTACACATACAATAAAGTGTTTCTGTGCTATGCCCTTAACTACTTTAGTGCATTATGTCTAAAAATTCGCATATTTCTTTCTTCTTGCCAAGCAAAGGTTTCCTGGCTCCCGCTTCTTCGACTGCTTGGAAAAAGCCACTTAGATTTTGCTTTTTGTCTTCGTCCGACTGCCGGGCGCTAGGGCAACAAACCTTTTTCGAAGCTTTGCTTTTTGGCAAACCATACGTGTTGGCATCGCTTGTAGACGTCCCCTGCTCGTTGTCATTGGCCGCTTGATCATTGGAATCGACGGAGCGCTAAAGTTGGTGCGTATGAATTTTTTTTCAGACGAGTTGCATAATATTTTTTGTTGTTTACCCGTTCGCATAGTTCCCTTATGGTTTCGTTGGATAGAAAATTCCAATCTTCCATGTAGCTGTCCGCTTGCCTTAATTCAATTTGCAGTTGGAGCGGGATGCCGAAATCCATTGACAATCCGTCCTGACAAATTCTTAGCATTCTCGCCGGCGAGCATTTTTCGTATTTGAAATTTCGCGCGGGCACCAGCCAAGCCAAATTGGTCGGTATTAAGTGCTTGCGCGTACTTGGCGGGATATTTTTTTCAAAGTCCGCGCCTTGACCCACGATGATGCCTTCGTCTTCAACGGTAGGTTCGCACGCCTTTTCAATGCGCACGTCGTAGCGCGTCAGCAGTTCAATAAATTCCTTTGCGCACTGTATGTGTCTTTCGTCGATTGCTTTGATCACAAGCGTCGGTTTTTTGTCATCTTCCTCTTCTTCGGATATTCCGTCAAAGTTAAAATAGGTACCGCTGAAATGTTGAATCACTTTTCCAATATTTCCATTTCCATTAACCAACAGTTTTATCATATGGTCATTCATTACGATCGCCTCTTCCGAATTACATTCACTTTCTTGCGGAATGCGTAGACGAAAAGCAGTATGCTCATTATCCGCTCCCTCCTCATCGCTACTATGCTCATCATCGTCGTCAGTATCCGACTCGGAAATTGTCTCTGAACGAGTAGTATCCTGTTCGTCACGATTGCTTTGATCCTCAGCAGCTTTGTCGTCGATGGTTGTAGGTTTTTCATTGTCGCCCATTTTCGCTACAGTATCCGCGTGATTCTCAGGTTGACTTGTAGGTCCATTTTCATTTTTTTCCTTATTTTCTAAATCAGCTTGCATCGTCATCTCGGCCTTGTTGTTATTTTCCTGTGTACTATCTTCAAGACTAGCGTGGTGACAAATTTGCGCAATGTCATCGTATCTAAGGCTTATTCTGTACTTAAGCAGAAATTGAAGCAACGCAATGGCGCTATCCTGCTGTCTTTCGTTGTCCGTAACGACCGTTACGAAGCACCACAGCTCGGCGTCGTTCCAGTGACCAAATGTTAAGATTGAACTGGTGATAAGTTCGATCATACGAAGCGTGCTGCCTCTTTTGCCCATCAATATGCCGCAATGCATTGCCGGAACGAGCAGACTTTTCTTCAACACCAAATTGTATCCGTGATCGTCCAAATACTTAATTGTACCTCCGCTTAGTTTATGTATTGGCAATTCTGTTGACATTGCCAGTTGTTCGGCTACAGTGTTGGCGTCAAAGTGATTGCCCGAACTGTCCGAGATTAATAATTGATTTTCGCTTCCGTTTGATACGATTTGGTCGGTAGATCCTTTTTCGTTCAAACTTTTAGCCGAGCCGTTGACCAATGCAACTGCTCTGCTTGGTTTTAGGCTGCCGTATATTTGCCCCAACAGAGTTATTTTTGCCACGTCGACGTGAAGCCTTTTTGCTATTTCTAACAAATTGTTGAAGCCTCCATTTTGATCAGCGTTGTTGTTGTTCGCTGGTTGGACGTCTTCAACGTTTGTGTCTTGACCTTCCTCGCTCACTTTGGAAAGGCTACGTTTACCATTGGTCTTAGCACCTCGTTTCTTTGACCGCTTTCCTTTGCGTCTTGCGCTGTTCCGCGGGGCGAAGACGCTTCTCCCACTCGGCGTTTTGCCATTGGTCAAGTAGCATAAATATCTGAGCATACGACGCAACTGCTTGCGCAGTTGGTCGGGAAGCTTCTCTTTATAAGCAACCATTGCGGTAAAGACTTCCTCAAAGAGTTCCAATTGTTTTCCGTGCGACAACAGATGAATAGTGTCTTTTTGTTGCAACAACGGTTGCACCATTTTTTCTATATGTTCTTTCTCTTCATCTTTTTCCTGCTCGACGCCCGGTTCAAAGCTTTCCGAATCACTAAAGCAGCATGCTGTTTCCATTTTGCCAACGCACAGTGAACAACAACAGACTGCACGGTAAGAGGATGGAACGACGAATGAACAATGCTTAACTTTCGCTGCGTCTGTTCGGCTGTTGATTTTAAAGCGGTTTAAAGCGAAGCAATACGCAATGCTTACTGATTCGCAGGCTAGTTTAGTTGTGAAGATGCTAGAAAGTATTGCTTCATTAATCCATTGTTAACGGATACGAAACCTACACCCTCTGCTTAACCATGCGGCGTCGCGCATTGGTTAAGTTTCGAATCCCGAATTTGCTTACATCCTTGCTAAATCAACGCGTTATCACAACACTTTTTCATATTTGCATATTTCAAGCTTCCCGCTAAAATTGACAACTGAAAAGAGCAGCGTTCTCCCTTCTGTGTCACAGCATTGTGAATAGCGTATATACTGAGCCGCTACGAGCTGGCTGTACGCAATCCGAATGGTTCTAGTTCTTAGTTAACGAGTAAAAAGTATTCCTTACGTCTCAGTTGTCTGAAGTTTTGGTTTAGGCTTAAGTGATGTACAGAAACGGTTTAGGTAGAGAAGCTATAACAGAATGGCTATCATACACGAGTGCGGATATCCAAAAAAGCGCGTAAACAATTATCATTCATAACCGTCTAAGAGTTTCTATTCTTGGACAGACGATGCTTAAATAAAATATAGCGCAGCGGCGGGAAAACTGTAGGGGTCTGTCTACAGTTGCAAACGGCAGACTTTAAAGAAAATCTTTTTTTTGTGTTTGAAAAATGTTTTCGGGATTAGGAATGTTTTCTTGCGTACAGATCTCTGTTGATGCTGCTCAAAATGTTCCAACGCAGCCCTGATGCTGTTGAAGCTGCTGCTCATTGTAAGGAAGACCAAATTTGGAATTTTTTGCCTGAAACCACAAACCCTTTAATGGAAAACAAGGACAGCGTATTATTTAGCCGCCATAGATGAAGCTGCAACTGAGATAAAATTGTTGACGTCACTATTGCTTAGAGCAGTAGTGCTTAAGGTGGCTGGTGGAGCCCAGTTGAGCAATGGACCCTTCGATCTTGCAAGCCCGCTTCCATTCACGATGAACTCTCAAGGTGACGGTAAGGTTAACCATCAGACAATTGACTTAATGTAATTTCATTGGCAAAACTGTATCCTTTATCATTTGTTCTTAACAGAAGAAATACGTATATCCATCCTTATTGACGCTTTCAGATTCTGCTTGAGACCTTCAACTAATAGTCGTAAGCCTTATTTGGGCGGTAGAGGATGTTCGTTGTTTATGCTTACTTATTGCTGAACTGCCCGTATGCCCTCAGATCCACTGTTCACTAATAAACGAATGGATGTTGAGATCTTTCTCCATTACAACCATCGTCGTCGGTGATGTCTGAGCAGCTGGTTGATTCTGATTGGCTAATTTAATATCATGACGTCATGCTAGGTAGTTGTGGTATTGCGACGAGCATCTGTTGGTTTGTAATTGCCAAATTGTTGGTGTACCCAAAGACTAAGCCTAATACAACATTTCATGCGCAGCAAGCGTTTTGTTGTTACTAACAGTGGACTGTAGGTAGCCTAAGCCTGAATCAAAATTACAGAATCATACGGTGCTATGCTAAATCGAGAAAAGGTGTTGAAGTCGCTGACATAGCACAACGTTAACTATTGCAGCAGCAGTCACTCCGTTGCGCGCAATAACCGTCTTTGCCTGGAATAGTTCTAATTACGAAAGATCCGGATCTGTTTAGCACATTAAAGACAGACGCAGTCCAGCAACCATTTCGTTTCAATCGAACTAACGGTTGTAATTTTTGAACGCGTTTTCTGACGCTCAGAGTGGCGGTACAATTTTTCAAACAACCAAATATTCATAAAGGGACCTCCTACCAGTAACAGCTAACGCATCTGCCCTCTTATCTCACGATAGGTGGCGCTTTTGTCGCATTAGCTCACTCACTCCTTGAACCGAATCGGCTGCGCTGTGTAGATATTGAATACAACTGCCGAAAGGCAAAATGATGTCTCCTTGACGATAGTTACTGCGCGCCATGTCAGGCTAAGAGAGCACTGGAGAACGATTCCCGCTTCCGCCTAAGCAACCGCGCGCTGTTACGCAGAATCATATAGAACGCGTAACCTAAGACTGAATGTAAAATCCTGTTGCTTAGATAGTCAGTGTTCTTTCTCTAATTTTGGATTGCAGTAATCTAAGCCGCGCGGGCAAAAGCCAATCGCTGAACAAGCAGTACAGTAGCTGAAAAATGTAATCAGGTACAGGTACCTGATTACAATTTTCTACGGCGTCGAATTCAATCTGTTCCACGGCGAGCCGCAACTAATTTTTAATTCAGCTGTAAGCTTAGCTGTATAGGTTTAAACGTAAAGAAGCACTCGCTGGTTTGTTGCTAAAGTTAAGATAAAATAGATGGGAGACGTGCAATGTGTTCACATAATCACTTGCTTTGTTAAGGGCAGCTATTTCTTCTTAATCTTCAGCTTTGATCTTGTGTTAATCTTGTCAGCTATTGCTGCACTTATTCGTTTTGTTCCAAGGTGAAATGTTATATTCGCCAATGCCCTTAGCCGCTTTGTGACGACTGAATCTTGAAACTTATCCATCTTTAGGCTTTTTAAGGATCTGATTCCAATATTGTTGAACAGATGAAGTCGACGGCATCGTCTCCATTGAGCTGCCCATTTTTGATTTTCTACAACATTCTGGACAAATGTTGTCAGTTTTGATTTCATGCATGGTCAGAATGGCCATAAACTCTTTAGCGACTGCAATATTCTCTTCCTTTTCAGCTGTAAGAATCAATAGAGCATCATTTAAGTCTGCCTTGATTCCGTCGGTCTGACAAAGCATGCGCGTGCCTGTAAAGTATTCAATCACTTTTTCAATGTTTTTACCGCTTCCAGTTAGAGCTCTGAGAAATTTCTCGTTTACACGAACCGCTTCCATACAAGGACGTTTCGGCTTTTGCGCGTTGTAAACTTCCTCTTCTTGTTCACCATGGCTTATAGGGCGTTGAGTGAGTGGATTTTGACTAGCGCTTGCTTGTACCGTACCATCCATGCCCTTACATTTATGTTGATCTTGATTATTTTTCTCAGTTTGCCCGCCATCGAATTCCATGTTTATAAGTGTTGATTCTGCAGTGTCACAGTGCTTTGGGCAAATTTTTTCCAACGCGTTCTTGCATGAAAATTCAATTTCGTGCTCCAAAAAAAAATCTAAAATTGCAATTGCTGTTTCTATGTGCTCGTCTTGTTTAGCCACAATTTTTAAGCGGCATGATGAATCATAGTCTTTGCACAGATCAAGTGTAAATTTTGCCCCTGACATGCTTCCAATCATTTCAAGCATATCCCACTTTGTTCTCACAATTGTGAAGTTCGTGTGGTCTAGAATCACCACTTTTTTTTATACATTTTTACGCGGTCTTCTGTGTAGAAATGTAAGGAGGGATCATCAGCATCAACACTAACTGGCGTATCGTTAACCAGCGAGTGTAGATCTTGTATGGTCGTTATCGGTAGCGCTAAATGTTCGCCATTGAGCTGGTTAATGATGTAGTGAAATTGTTGATGCATTGCTACAGGTTCACTATCTCCGCATAGTTGAGCTGTGAACGCAGTAGACGTTTCGTCGAAATTTTCACGTGACAAGCGGCTGATAAGGTATTCTGAATAACTTTTTACCTTTCCAAGTATGGTAAGTGCGCCGCTTCGGATTATGTCAACGCAATCTTTCACCGTCCCGCTCATGTTGTCAGAAAGTTTTTTTCTTGTTCTTGATATGCCTACAAGATAAAACTATTTTTGTATCAAACCACCGCTGAAACCCACGCCTCTGATAGAACGTTAGGCTTTGTCGGACTCGAATTCTATCAAGCACTTGACTTACCTAGGTGAGACTGCTTTAGTTTGTCGGCAGAAGATGAGTAAGACAACCTTTTGCCAGGTCTACTTCTCTGCACAATGACAAGGCGACAAAAAGCCTTTTATTACGTTGAAGTGATACCGTATTCTTGACGCTCAGGAACGCTGGACTTTGTACGGTGTTTCTTCTTCCGATGGCAAAAACTGATGTGTAGGAACAGTAGCTTACGTTGCTTAAATTTAGCGAAAGCGTATTTGACGTTTTAATTTTTATTTAATGCGTTTCTGCGTGGCTATCCGAGGTCTACTAATTTTACCTGTGTTTTCCTTTTTTCGTTGCTTCTCCCGTCATGTGGAAACGACTGTCTCGAATTTATCGTCAGCTTATTTTGAAAAAGCCGCAATGATGTTACTTTCGGGACGATAGCCGTCAAAAGCCCGAATAGGTCGAAAAAACGTTGTAAAGTTTGGCCGTGCGGCAGTTGTGCATTGTCATCTTCTATATAAGGAATTCAATTGAGTAGAGGCGTTATTATACAGGTATTGTTTGAAGTTAATGATGTGAGAAGGATAAGACCAGTACGATAATGCCTCTACTCAATTACATTCCTTATATAGAAAATGCCAATGCGCAACTGCCCGCAAGGCCAAACTTCAAGGCATATTTTCGACCCATTCAGGACTTAGGCCCACCTGAAAGTTTGCCTTTAACATTTTTCGGGATACACTGCAATACGAAGGACAAAAAAGTGTGGCCATTCTTTGGAAACAACTTCCGCTTAGCTTAAAAATGAAACCAATAAAATCTACTTAATTGAGGATGACAGAAACGAAATAATGTGGAATATGAACTTAATGGAAAGAAGCTTTCAGAGAACAGATAGTATATAATAATAATAATAATAATAATAATAATAATAATAATAATAATAATAATAATAATAATAATAATGCAAGCATAAAAACGCAGATACAGGGATGAAACTTGTTTTTTTGAGAAAATGACGTCGTATTAGAGGAGTAAAAATAAAAGAAAAATGTGAAACGTAAAGTGAAAACAAAATTAAGTATGGCAAATAATTGAGACTTCTGATTTCCGCTTTTCTTTTTCTGTTAATTCCATTGTTCCGCTGCTGGCTGAACGCTTACGGCGCGTAAAAAGAAGAAAAGACGAAAGGGACTTGTAGCAACATCATATGAAGACGTTGAATATCCTAACGGTTTGAAGCAACTTAATTATCATTCAAACGATTCTGCGCGTCATTCATTGTCCATTCTATTTTATGCTTTAATGATTTCAAAAATCCGTTGCGCGCGGCTCTCTTTTGCTGGGTGCGCAATTTTATTAAGACGGTCAATATTCAAAATAAATTTATTTATTGCCGTAGCTTTCGGCTACAAGCTTGTCCAGTCATCTGCTGTAGAGTAGTATAAATCTCGGTTACTGAAATTTTTTGTCCAACGCGGTTTCGTCTTTCGTATAGCCGCCTAGCAAACCGACAGCTGGAACACCCTTAGAAAAGCTAAGCTCATCTTTCCGATTTACAGATTGGTCAAAAAAAGCGACAATAAAGTTGATCATTTATACAGTATGAGACTTGCCTGAAAATCGGTAGAACTAAAGCTGATGAACAGGTTTTCAACTCTTATTTTGAAACATCCCAGTTTAGTGGCCAGTAGCGCGTGTAGCGACGTAATAGGTTTATTGCAAAAAACATTACTTTATCAAATGAGCCTCCCGTTTATGCTTTTTCCTGTTATTTAGCTTAGCTATCATTGGAGGCGGGTAGAATGAACAGATTTCTTACTCCCAAAGAATAAATAAAAATTTTGCGCATAGTTCTTGTATTTTGGCTTTATTTTAATTCGTTTGATTACTATTGGAAATGCGCCCTTCTTTATAAAGTTTACTTCGCGCTTTCTGTGTAAGACGTAACAATAAGTGAGAAGAGCGCTGCTTTTATTAAACCAATGGGGCTTTGCTTTGCTTGTCAGTGGGTAGGCCTGACAGCGATGTTTATCCCTGTGTCGGCTGAAGCTGATATGTTCACGAAATGTGGCTTTGCTTGTCGGGGTACAAAACGTTGAATGTTGCTTCTAGTTGCGCTTGAAAAATACTGCTCGTTTGCGGCTCGGACATTTCGACGCAAATCGTGAAGTAGTGTTGCCGCGGTTTCGCTTGATGGAAATTTTTCCTGTTCCAACCTTTGGCCATTGTTAATAAACGCGTTACTTCCGGATTGTCCAATATGGCTCTCACAATTGCCAGTTTGCATTGTTTGCTGCCATCTTCCTTGCCAAGATGCTAACGGCCTTGCGCGTTGTTCTTCACCGTCTGTTTTAATAATCTGCTTTTTTTGGAAAGGTTTTTCCAACGCCGCATTCGGGCAAATAACTTCCACTTCGTTGCTGACTATTCCCTCCTTTGCCGATTTGTCCCTTATGAACTTTTGCTGTTCATTATTTCCGCTTTGTCCCACTGGAATAGCTTCTCCAACTTTCTCGATTGTTTCTTCATCTTTCACTTTGGTTGTTGAGACGTTTCGCATCTTCTTTCTTTGATTGGTCGACAGGGTTGCTTCTCGAACAGGTCTGATTCTTGTATCATTTTCAGATTCAATTGTCGGCCCTTTTTTTTCTTCACTTTCCGTGATTGAACAGACTGCAGCTTGCTTTCTTCTGATATTTTTACTTTTTTCCGACTTCTTTGCTCCCGTAGGAATGCTGTCAATTTCTCGCTGCTGATCAGAAAGTCCTGCTCCAACAGTCGCTGTTTTTCTTCGGCCTTTTTTCCTTTTCGAATCTGTTAGCAGTTATTGTCAGTATCGCATGTTTTACCACAGCTTTTATAGTACTTACTGCTGTCCCGCTTCGGACTTTCCGAGTCGATCTTCTCTTCACGGATATCCCTCTTGCCAAGAACCTTAGAAGAACTGGTTTTTGTACGGCTGCTCAACGGCTGAGATTTGCCCTGACCGGGAGAGCACTGCGGATAGTCAGGTGTAGCTACCACAGCCTTTGCTTCAGCATTTTCATTGCGAGGTTTCTTTTTGGCTGAAGAATTACGGCAACGGCGCGCTCTTCTACGCCTGTGCGGCCGTGATGGCTGAGTATCCATGTTTGGTGACTGCGAACATCCAAGCGCAAGTTCCAGAAATGAACAGCTACCTGAGTACGACGTTTGCTTTACACATACTGTAAATTAGAGATTGTGATAAGTAGGTTAGATTTGAACTTGAGAACACTTAAGCATTCCCCGAATAATTATGCACGTTTCCACGTAGTCAGATTGATTTTTTTTACTCGTTACTTTTTTGTAGCCTTCTTTAACACTAAGCTTAGACCTATGCGCGCACATGCGTTATATTCCTATCTAACCTCATCTACGCGTATAGCTGCGGCGATTGGACGGTCTAAGTCAAAAAACTATTGACTTTACGCCATTTCTTAAATTAAACACGTCAGCTGTTAAGCTCTGTTATTTCGCGTGAACGTACATAGGCTTAAATGACTATTGTTATCAGAGTTTTTGTAAAGTATTAATAAGAGCAGTTTGACGTCTCTCAGCTTCCCTAGCTAAGGCATAAATGTTCTCACTGCAAACAGTAGGCGACTTATAAAGAAAATGTGAGCGTTCCTAGTAATTTAAATGGGACTAGATAAGATAGAGTACCTGCACATCAAAAATATTGTTGCTTTAAAATTCTTAGTTATCAAACAAGTGGCTTAGTGTCACCTTGTCATTGTAAGCAGAATCCGAGCCAGCGAACAGTTGCTTTTATCATCAACGTCAAGCAATCTTACAGTATGTCGCAATCTCACCCATATGTGAGCTATGATGAAGGAAGTGAATGCCAAGAAGAGCTCAGCCCTCGATCAGCAGCGGTGCTAAGAGTGCTGCAGTGTAAAGCGTATCTGCACTTGCACAGTAGCAGTAGCCTTCAGCAAATTTGCATCGACTTGGAGAGAATAATCAAAGCGTACGAAAACATGATAGAAAGTGAACTGATTTACAAATTAGCCGACATGCTACGTTATGCGCATAGCTTGATGATTCCGTCACCACAAAACATTTTGGATGCAGCTCCCAATGCGTCAGACGTTGTTCAGGTGAACGAATATGATTTATACAATGGAACGATGGACTATGCTGACGAACATGGTGGTTCTTTGCATAGCAGCGGTACGCGTATGCTACATATGAGCAACGAGAATGACTATGGTCAGAGGATGAATGCAATGGACAATGTTTACGAAGGTGACTTTGAAAACGCTCTTGGCCGCGTAACAAGTTGGCAACAGAGCAGATCTTTCAGCAATGAGTGGGAGATGGAAAATCTCATGCAAACTCCGATAAACCAAATTTTACCACGGTACGGTGATTGGTCAGCTAATAGCGACGGCAACGATGTCACAACAAATAGCCAATCATTTCTTGTTATTACTGATCAACCGGTCTCGTTTTTTCAAAGAGACGGCTGCACAATGATGTTCAAGACAACACTGGCTGTACTAGACCATACGTGCGCCAGTATTATGAAAACAAAAATGGAAATACTTTGCATGATCGAACGAATTTCAAGCGCGGAATTTACATTCAATCCATGCTATAGCAATTTGACACCCTGCTATTTAACAGTTACGGCAAAGCGGCTAGAACAGATGCAAAGCGCAGTAGCAATTTTAGATTTTTTCATCAAGTACAACATAGAGCTGTCTTACAAAGAAGCTGTGAAAATAGTTTGCAGCGAGCACAGTAATCTTCAAATGATAAAATGTAGTCAAGTCAGTAGTAAGAAAATAAAGGACAAAAAGAGTCAAGAAGAACAAGATGCAGTTATGGCCATAGAGATTACGAATGGGGAAGAGCCTTTGGGTCCCTACGAAGTAGCAATGCCTGTAGAAACGACATTTTTCCGAACTTTGTGCGATGTTGGCGGAAAAAGTGCAAGGTTCATTGAATACTTTACCGGCGCTTATCTTTCCTGCCAGAAAGCACAAATTACAATGCACTCGGAAGATGTTTTGTTGATAATAGGAGCTGAGAAAAGAAGGAGCATCAATGCCGCCATCGACTTGATTAACATTCTCCGCAAGAACGAAGTCAATGTTGGGAACATTTGCGTTCAATGCTGCAGAGATTTCAAGGAACGCAATTTAATGAAGGCAACATGCGCGCCATCGACTTCTTCTTCCCCGCAAGGTTTGCTCGCGATGGCTTAACATTTTTACATTAATAATGCTACGGAAGTTTCAGTTTCTGAGAGGCAAGTAGCGCCACCTAGCAATCGTTCTTCAACGACGCTGCAACATTGTGAAAATGGGCCGACAACAGCTCGACAGAACTTAGGACGAGAAGAAGCGAATTTTCCCGCTGACTTGGCTGAACAAAGAATACCTAAGCAAGAGGGCGAACAATGATGTAGCAATGATTCAATAATAATAATAATAATAATAATAATAATAATAATAATAATAATAATAATAATAATAATAATAATAATAATAATAATAATAATAATAATAATAATAATAATAATAATAATAATAATAATAATAATAATAATAATAATAACAATAGCTACTGCCGACAGAGTAGCTTTTGGCGCTTTAAATAAATATAAGTGGGTTGAGTTCATACTGTACTGCGTGCCGAAAAGTTGACTTTGTCGTGAATAAAATTGTAATTGGTTTAGCGCGACAATAGCTATTTAATATGCACTCAATAAACTCATGGCGCTATGCTGTGCGAATTATTTATTCTGGCTGCATTAACTGGGCGGACCGGATGGCTCCAGGCTGCTCTAATGTTAAAACTTTTGATTTTTTATCACTTCAGCTGAAGTGGGGCGAAAATTTTTTCACTCAATTAATATTTTCTTAATAACTGTAGCGTAACCATAAGCTATATTTGGCTTTTTGTTATAAGCGGCTCACCGACAGTACCCCATAAGTAAAATTAGGTACCTTTTGACTGCATCATGGCGCTGCCGACTTCCGGCGTCGTCTCACGACGCGATTTTTGTTCCATTTTGCCGTACTGTCTTGATCTTGTGGTGGATCTGTTTTTCTTCACGTTTGAGTGCGCTATTTTACTGTACAGAATGAATTGCTGAAAGTACGCCCCGCAGTAGCATGTACGCGTGTTTTGGTACAACGAAAACGCGCTTCTTTCGTGGATAAGATAGACGCAAAATTGTTGACGCGGCAACGTGAATGTTAGCTCGTTCCCGCACTGGGTTCAGTGGGATTGGCTTTTGCAACTAAGCTAAAAGCTAAATGCGCAAGTGAGCACTCTTTCTCGCCATTATTCGGAGGGGAAAGGAAAGGGGATGTCTCCTACATTTCAGGACGCAATAATTCGGCGCTGAGAAGCAGTCAACGAATTGTATAACGTCACTCTAAGTTAATGAAGTCAAGATGGGTTCCAAACGAACTTGATTTTTTTCTAAATTACTGTAGATCCGGAACCAATATGAAAAAAACCCAAATTGATTTGGTCTTCAACGTATTCAAGCACGGAAAGTAAGGGAAGCCAGTTAAAATTTCGATTGTCATCCTAGAAGATAAGAAGCACAGCTTTAGTCAGTTTTAAAGCTGCTGCGCTTATGAGAGTAATGAGAGTGGAAAAAACAAATAGGTAATTTCTCAATTAACGGGTACTTTTTCCATGCGTGTATATATATCAAATCTCTTGTTGCGTCATTTGTCAGATTCGGATCATAAGTTTGGAAATTCCAATCCCGAACAGGCTTAGTACAGCATCAGATCCCATAAATAGATCGCTGCAAGAATTTGTGCGCAAGGACTTAGATGTGCAGGGAATTGTGGGCATAAGTCGGTTCAACCTTTGAAGCTACAGCATACTGTGCGTTATGCACGAAGAAACAGAAACCAATGTGTTACAGCATCGTTTTTCGTCCTTCAAGCTTGTTTAGGACGGATACTGAATGTATTTGCCCAAGTTGTTTCCATGGAATGTTCAACGTTCATTAACGTAGCTTTAGAGCCCACGCGCGTCCGTCAACAAGGACGCCGAAGATAGTATGCAGTCTGTTCGGAAGGTTACTGTAAAACGGCTGACCAGAAAAAGTTGGCCAAAAGGAATACCACTTTTCACGAAGCTCAGAAAATTTGCCATTCCCCAAAAAAATGCACTTGCCTGCACTGAGTTAATTGAATTTTAATGCAGCTGCTTAAGATAACTCATATACATTCTGTTTGAGTTAGCTTTTTTTTGGATTGAGAAGCCTTAGAAATAAATACACTTGGAATATCTCCATTAATTTTAGCTGGTTCAAGCATGTTCCTCGGAAGCGCACCTTCGGGCATTGTACACAACGGACGATAAAAAGAAGTTTTATTTTACGTACGTTCCTACGAGGCAACAGTAAGGAACTTAAAAGGTAAAAAAAATTTCAAGGAATTACGACAGTTACTCGCAAGTTACATTTTTTCGTACTCCGTTTGAAAAGCGCATAATTTGCATTTTTTCAAATACTTGTCGTGTTCCTGGTCGTACGTTTCTTCTTCAAAATCGTGAACATGGTTTTTCGGGCTTCTTACGTACAGTTCGCTTCTTACTTGCTTTCGTAACTCTACAACATGCAAAGATGCACCACGCAACACCCGAACTCGCATACAGAAGAACTAAGGATTGTTATGTTTGCTTAAAACGAGTTCGCGGGAAAAATGTTATCGGTCTTTAGCTCAGCATTACTATAAGCACATTGAAATCGTAGTGTTCCACTGCTTATGTATGTTGAAATAATAGTACAAGTTAAGGAAGCATATTTTCCAAAAATCAGAGCCTAAATAATCAAGATGCGTCAGGGCATTTCCTTCTTTGGTTCAGAAGCAAATATTGGCAAGAAGATTGAAAAAACTATTTTAAACTTATGCCAAATGACCACGAACGAATTTGGACCCAACTTTAGCAGCACTGTTAATGCTTTCATCAAATAAGCTATATATATTAACATTATTAGCTTAGCTTACCAATAAGCTTTCTATTATATCTGCTTTGTTTATTCGCCTCGTTATTAAGCGTTCTTTTGACGCGAGCTTCCTCTAGCGCTTCATTACTGCCCCAGACAGCGATGGCGCGTTCCTCAACCTGCAATGAATAAATATACCGGGAATTTTCCCGTTGCGTACTGTAAGCCAAACCTGAGCACGCAGGTACAATTTCATGTCACCAAATCTTGGACTGCGAGGATTTTTTCTGTTCAAGTATCGTAACGGCGGCTTGCGCGCATCCAAATCGCAGTCCTTCAACAGATAGTGACTTTTCGCCTCTGTTCTAGTCAATAACTTGTACTTTTCCTTTCCAGCTCTCAAAATACAAGCATACGGGACACTATTTTCGCGGGACAACTTTTTACCTGCAGCTGTCGCATACACAGCAACCAAACATGGAGTACAAAAACGCTGTTGACAGTTTCTTCGAACATTCCAAACAGATCAAATCGGAATCCGTTTCGGGAAGTGGTTCAAAGTCAGGTTGAGGTCTGCTCCTTTGTCTCGACGAACATGGCCGATTATCGCCATCTTCTTCAACCAGAAAGCCTCCCGCTTTTGCGTACGATGGTAGCGAAGCCCTTAACGAAACTGCGAAGTAATAAATTGAGGGAGAGGCCAATTGGACAAACAACTAATACGCAACCGGTTTCAGGAAGATAAGCTCCTAAAGTACGAAATATTAAGGAAACAACGAATGACTAGTTTTCTCCTAACTCGAGTAAACACTGATGGCACGGGCGTTAAGCGCTAAAACAATTCACGAGACACACCGCCTTCTAGCAAAGAAAAATTGAATTTTAAGTAATTTTCCAAACCTGTATAAATCTTGAACGTTTGGGTATGGTCTGCTTGACTGATCCCGACCGCGAGTCCTCATTAGCAATTGCAGCTTACTTAGAGTTAAACGCAACACGCGTTTACCGTGTGCCATAGTTACGCAGGTTCAATGGACTTTATTCCTTTGTTGTATTCAACTAGCAAAAATAAAGTATTGTGGAAGGTTGGATTGCGATTAAACGCGCCAAGCAAAATTCCTAGAAGGAACAGAAAATTAAGACAAGAAAAACTTATAGAAGATTTAAGATGCGTATCCGTTGAGTTGAAGTTCCTTTGCTTCCCGCCATTAGTGTAACACTCGCTCGCTCGTTAATAATTTAATGTATGCGACTCAACAAGCAGACACGCAACCCGACTCGCGAACTTACACACACACACACACACACACCCCCTTCTATGTGATCTTCAAGTTCTCTCTATGTCTGGCCTGGCGACTTCCGTTACATTGCCGTCCGTTCAAGAAAAGTCACGTCTACGTGACTTGCGGAATACGCGCACTGGGGAGAGTACAAAATCGCGAAAACGGCCTGGCATACGTGAAGATCGCTTTGGGCGCTCAGGCGCCGGCAGTTGAGACGTAGAGGGAGAGAGCTGTTGCCGTTCGTCCAAACTCCCTGAATCGTTTTGATAATCTACTAAAATCATTCGAGGTGGCTGATATGCGTTGTGCTGATGACTGGGGCCTATTCCTTGCAGCGGCCCATGATCTCGATGAGAACGCCGAGTTCTCTGGTCAGTGAGCAGGCTTCGTAACTTCTTCTCTTGGAAGCGAATGTCGTCGGGGCAGGACTTCAGACGATCCGCGTGGACGACTTGGACATCCCTTCTGTAACTGCAACGCTGGATGCGATAGGTTACGGGTGATAGTTGACTGATTATCACGTATGGACCGACCCAAGGCTTTCGGAACTTTTTGTTTCGTCCTTGCAAGACGCGGGGTAGAAACAAGAAGACAAGGTCGCTAACTCTGAACTGCTGTGGGTTCGCACCACGATCATAATACCGCTTTTGCCGGGCGGCTTCTTTGGCGATTCTGCTTTGTACCTTGCCATTCACTTCGTCCAGAGCTCGGACCAATTGTTCGACGTAACGTTTTGGCGCTCTCGTTGGCGTCGAATCGCGGTCTATAATATCTTCTGGCAACCGACACTGACGCCCAAACATCATGCGATAAGGTGATTGACCCGTGGAACTATGAGGAGTCGCACGATAGGCCATCATAACTTTCGGAAGAACCATGTGCCAATTTCTTTCTTCCGTAATGATACTCTTCGCGAGCATATCCCAAATCGTGCGATTCATTCGTTCCGCCTGCCCATTTCCCGATGGGTGGTACGGTGTTGTCCGAGTCTTCTTAATACCTAACTCCTGGTACACATTTTGGAACAATTGGGATTCCTGATCAGTATGGAGTACCTCCGGGACGCCATACCTACAGAAAACATCCCGCAGCAGGACTCCTGCGACGGTTGTAGTCTCCTGATTTGGCGTAGGAATAGCCTCCGCAAACTTGGAGAACGCGTCCATGACAATAAGAATGTACCGGTTCCCGCTGGCGGTTGTTGGGAGCGGTCCTGAAATATCTACGACAAGTCTCTGCCACGTGTAAGTAGCTACCTGAGGCTGTAACAATGCGCGTCCCTTGCGTAAAGGGCTACCTCGCGTATTGCATTCCCAGCATGTTCGAATATAGCGTTTCACGTCCGACCTGTATCCCGGCCAATAAAATCTTTCTCGCACGCGCCACAGCATTTTCTCCTGTCCCAGATGGCCAGCTGTGGGCGCACTATGGCATAGGTGCAGCAATTGGTTGACCATTTGTTTTGGGACAACGAACTGTAGACGGGACGATCCGTCAGTTTCATACCATTCGCGCCATAAGATACCATTGCGAATGCGCAGTCGATCCCAGTTAGCGATCAGCATCGAGAGTGCTTTAGTTCGTTGCTTTGGTAGCAATGCTAGATCATTTGACTGCTTTGCCACTAGCAAAGGAGCAATGTCTGGATCGTTTTGCTGCTGTTCTTTTGCGCTGTCTTCGTCGGTGAACTGTATACTGTTGATCCCACAGGAGTTTGGTTGTTCCTCATTCAACAATCCTTCGTCCTCGCGACCACACTGCTTGCATAGCGTGCGGGACAGACTGTCTGCATTGCCATGCCGCTTTCCGGAACGGTGTATGACCTTAAAGCGGAAACGTTGCAGTTTATGCTGCCATCGAGCCCACTGTCCATCCGCATCCTTGAAAGACTGAAGCCACTGCAATGAACCGTGGTCAGTTCGCAGGACGAACTCATCCTGCAGGTACGGCATGAAATGTTGGATAAATGTCACGACAGCCAGCATCTCTCGTCTCGTAACGCAATATTTTTGCTCACTTCGTGATAGAGTACGGCTAGCGAACGCCACAGGACGTTCCTGACCGTCTTCGTCCACTTGGGACAGGACAGCCCCAATGGCAGTGCTGCTGGCATCTGTGTCAAGAATAAAAGGCTTTGTGAAGTCAGGGAAGCGTAGGACTGAATCAGACGTCAGCTTATCCCGCAAACAACGGAAAGCGTTCGAGGCTTCCTCCGACCAGACAAATTGTACATCTTTCTGGGTAAGCCGATACAGTGGAGCCGCAATGCGTGCAAAATGGCGTATGAACCGTCGGTAATATGACGCTAACCCAAGAAAACTGAGCAACTCATGCGAACATGTCGGCACGGGATAGTTACGAATTCTTTCAGTTAACTGCGGATCAGGACGGATGCCTGTGGCTGACAATGAATGGCCCAAGAAAGTGATTTCCTTACGAAGGAGTCGACATTTCGAAGGACTAATCTTCAACCCAGCTCCACGGAGGCGTTGAAGCACTTGCGCAAGGCGCTTAATATGCTCTTCAAAAGTACGACTGAAAATAATCACGTCGTCCAGGTACACAAGACAACACTCCCATTTGAGTCCGGCGAGCACGAGCTCCATAAGGCGCTGAAACGTTGCGGGTGCACCCGTCAATCCAAACGGCATAACGTTAAAGTGAAACAATCCGTCATGCGTAATGAATGCGGTTTTTTCTTTTGCGTCTGGGTCTAGTTCAACTTGCCAATAACCACTCAGCAAGTCAATCGTTGAGAAGAACCTGGCGCCCGACAAAGAGTCCAACGTTTCGTCAATTCGCGGAAGGGGATATGCATCTTTTCTTGTTACTTCGTTCAACTTCCGGTAGTCTACGCACAGTCGAACTGACCCATCTTTCTTGCGAATGGGCACGATTCCAGCTGCCCAAGGGCTTTCCGACGGCTCTATAATTCGATCCTTTAGCATGTCCTTCAGAAGAGCACTTATTTCTTTCCTGCCCGTGGGATTCAGCCTACGCAGCGGCTGCCGTACTGGGCGAGCGTTTTCCGTTAAGGTAATCTTGTGACGAAGAACACTGGTTTGACCAAAGTCGCGTTTGTTGGCAGCAAATACATCACGGTAGGACCACAGTAATTCAAACAATGTGCTTTTTTGTTTTTCATCAAGACTCTCCTCAGCCGTTTCAGTAGTTAGCTTCCATAATATTGCTTTCAGTTCGACATCATTTTCATTGCTGGCTGTTCTGGTTTCTTCCACGGAACAAATATCCCTGCATAGGGGGCTTATCTTCCCAAGCAACATCCTTTTAGGAACATAAAGCTCGTGATCGAACAAATTTCGAACAAGCATATTAAACTTGCCGTTTGATACCGTCACGAGGCACCTGGGCACTAGGCCCCCAACCTCTTCCAGCTTCAGACTGCTTTCGAATAGTGCATCACCGGAATACTTCTGGTTCATCATGCATAACACGGTAGCCGCTGATTTGGGCTCAATGGAGACTTTTTCTATCACATATGCGCAGGCTTCCTCATCGTCTGCCCAATTATCACCGGTCACCAAGGGTACATCTATCCTTCTGTCTTCGCAAAATAAGGACTTACGTCTCAAGTCGATGACGAAACCGTACGATTGAATAAAATCAGCGCCCATTAGCGAGGGGTACTGGAGTCCTTCCACTACGACAGCGTTAATCGGAAAGTTCTCTGACCGCAGCCGGATTCGTAGTCGCACTTCTCCCAGAACGCGCAAGGGTGACCCATCGGCTAAGGTCAACTGAACACGGCTTACCTGCAACTTCGAGTGACCAGCTAGCTTCAGAAACAGAGTATTGCTGATTAGGGTTCGTCCCGCGCCCGTATCGACCAACATACTAAATTTCACCCCATTCACAGAAACTTCGACGAAAACCCTAGGCGTGACGGTAGCGTTGGGCACTCGCTGTGTTTCTGCCATTTTCGCGGGTTGCGGGACATCTTCGACCGTTTTCATTGGTTGCGGGTCATCCGCCCGGTCCGTGCGGATGACCCTTCGCCGTTTCCCGATGCGCTTGGGCATTGGCGAGCAATGTGCCCAAATCCGTGACACTTCCAGCACTGGGCACGGCGACGTTCCCACTCGGTAGGCGGCCTACGAGAAAACCGACGCCGTCTCTCGTCGACAGGCATAATGCGTTCGCTTCTGTCATCAATCATCATTCGCTGCAATTCGTGAATGTTTTCTTCTATACTGTGGAGCCTAGTTTCAAATTCTGCTGTTATCGGTGGCTCGGAAGGACGCGTTTGCGTGGGCTCAGCTGACGCGATCACCGGCGATGCATGCAAAAACGTCGTTTGCAGCAGTGCCTGCTGAATCGTCAACTCACGCACTGAGTCAGCGACGGTTGTCGGTGTTGAGCGTCGTACTAAATACTGTAAATGCGGGTCTTCGATGGACTGCAGCAATTGCGCGTTGACCATCGCATCGATAGAGCGGCCATCGAGGTGGGGATATGCCTTCTCGGCAAGGGACAGTAATGCCTCTGCATGGGAAGCCCAAGATTCGGCTGGCTGTCTGCGCTTCGAACGGAAGGCCATGTCGTGAATCAACTGTTGGCCTGGAGTGTGAAATGCCTCTGCCAACGCAGCTTTCGCAGAATCAAAAGACCGGAGAGCATTTTGCTCTAGTCGACGGAAAGTACGGCCAGCTGCTCCAGTCAGACGCAACTGCAGCCATTGCAGTTTCTCTTTGTCAGTCCAACCGTTCAGGTCACTGCAAACTTCGAAAGCGTCTATCCATCCTTGCCAGTCTCCAGTCCCATTGAAGGGATCCGGTGATGCCGCAATTTTGCCTACAACTGCTCTTGCCTGAGCTTCGTGGGTGCCTCGACCATCGGAGCCGCCACCGGTCCGCTGCGCCATTGTAACACTCGCTCGTTAACAGTTTAATGTATGCGACTCAACAAGCAGACACGCAACGCGACTCGCGAACTTACACACACACACACACTTTTCTATGTGATCTTCAAGTTCTCTCTATGTCTGGCCTGGCGACGTCCGTTACATCTACTGTACCCATACTCACAAAACGACGTTTTCGACTTCGAAGCCGGCAAATTCCGATTAAGTTCGAAGGGGCATCGCATAGCCTTTATTCCCTAAAAATTTTGGCGACCGGCGCTTCGTAGATTTGGAGATATCGCGATATGCCCTCCGGGCATAGAAGAACGAAATTAAACGTAGAGCCTTCGGAACACGTGCAGTATGTTGCCCATTCAACGCGCATTACCCTCCTGAACAGCCAGCTTGCAAAGATTTATTAAGGGGCGTAGAGGAGCGATTTTGTATTTTACCATTTTCGCGGTTTTGCGGGCGAGAACGGCAACGCTTAGCTTCCGGTCAAATTGCGATGGTTAGCAAATTCTGTGCGCTACTAGAATACGTCTTTCCAGCGTTGGGATTTAGAGGAATAATTTTAAAACGGACTCAACCTGCAAAACACTTGTCTACTGTACCCATACTCAGAAAACGACGTTTTCGATTCCGAAGCCGGCAAATCCCGATTGCGTTCGACGGGGCATCGGATAGCCTTTATTCCCTAAACATTTTGGCGCCCGGCGCTTCGTAGATTTGGAGATCTCGCGATATGCCCTCCGGACATGGAGGAACGAATTTAAACGTAGAACCTTGGGAACACGTGCAGTATGTTGCCCATTCAACGAGCATTACCCTCCTGAACAGGCAGCTTGCAAGGATTTATTAAGCGGCGTAGAGGAGCGATTTTGTATTTTACCATTTTCGCGGTTTTGCGGGCGAGAACGGCAACGTTTAGCTTCCGGTCAATGTGCGATGGGTAGGAAATTTTCTGCGCTACTAGAATACGCCTTGCCAGCGTTGGCATTTAGAGCAATAGTTTTAAAACGGACTCAACCTGCAAAACACTTGTCTACTGTACCCATATTCAGAAAACGACGTTTTCGACTCCGAAGCCGGCAAATTCCGATTGAGTTCGACGGGGCACCGCATAGCCTTTATTCCCTAAAAATTTTAGCGCCCGGCGCTTCGTAGATTTGGAGATATCGCGATATGCCGTCCGGGCATAGAGGAACGAATTTAAACGTAGAGCGTTGGGAACACGTGCAGTATGTTGCCCATTCAACGAGCATTACCCTCCTGAACAGCCAGCTTGCAAAGATTTATTAAGCGGCGTAGAGGAGCGATTTTGTATTTTACCATTTTCGCGGTTTTGCGGGCGAGAACGGCAACGTTTAGCTTCCGGTCAAATTGCGATGGTTAGGAAATTTGGTGCGCTACTAGAATACGTCTTGCCAGCGTTGGGATTTAGAGCAATAATTTTAAAACGGACTCAACCTGCAAAGCACTTGTCTACTGTACCCATACTCAGAAAACGACGTTTTCGACTGCGAAGCCGGCAAATTCCGATTGCGTTCGATGGGGCATCGCATGGCCTTTATTCGCTAAAAATTTTGGCGCCCGGCGCTTCGTAGATTTGGAGATATCGCGATATGCCCTCCGGGCATAGAGGAACGAATTCAAACGTAGAGCCTTGGGAACACGTGCAGTATGTTGCCCATTCAACGAGCATTACCCTCCTGAACAGCCAGCTTGCAAAGATTTATTAAGCGTCGTAGAGGAGCGATTTTGTATTTTACCATTTTCGCGGTTTTGCGGGCGAGAACGGCAACGTTTAGCTTCCGGTCAAATTGCGACGGTTAGGAAATTTTGTGCCCTACTAGAATACGTCTTGCCAGCGTTGGGATTTAGAGCAATAATTTTAAAACGGGCTCAACCTGCAAAACACTTGTCTACTGTACCAGTATCTAGACAACGACGTTTTCGACTCCGAAGCCGGCAAATTCCGATTGCGTTCGACGGGGCATCGCATAGCCTTTATTCCCTAAAAATTTTGGCGCCCGGCGCTTCGTAGATTTGGAGCTATCGCGATATGCCCTCCGGGCATAGAGGAACGAAATTAAACGTAGAGCCTTGGGAACACGTGCAGTATGTTGCCCATTCAACGCGCATTACCCTCCTGAACAGCCAGCTTGCAAAGATTTATTAAGGCGCGTAGAGGAGCGATTTTGTATTTTACCATTTTCGCGGTTTTGCGGGCGAGAACGGCAACGCTTAGCTTCCGGTCAAGTTGCGGTGGTTAGGAAATTTTGTGCACTACTAGAATACGTCTTGCCAGCGTTGGGATTTAGAGCAATAATTTTAAAACGGACTCAACCTGCAAAACACTTGTCTACTGTACCCATACTCAGAAAGCGACGTTTTCGACTCCGAAGCCGGCAAATCCCGATTGCGTTCGACGGGGCATCGGATAGCCTTTATTCCCTAAACATTTTGGCGCCCGGCGCTTCGTAGATTTGGAGATTTCGCGATATGCCCTCCGGGCATAGAGGAACGAATTTAAACGTAGAGCCTTGGGAACACGTGCAGTATGTTGCCCATTCAACGCGCATTACCCTCCTGAACAGCCAGCTTGCAAAGATTTATTAAGGGGCGTAGAGGAGCGATTTTGTATTTTACCATTTTCGCGGTTTTGCGGGCGAGAACGGCAACGCTTAGCTTCCGGTCAAATTGCGATGGTTAGCAAATTCTGTGCGCTACTAGAATACGTCTTTCCAGCGTTGGGATTTAGAGGAATAATTTTAAAACGGACTCAACCTGCAAAACACTTGTCTACTGTACCCATACTCAGAAGACGACGTTTTCGACTCCGAAGCCGGCAAATTCCGATTGCGTTCGACGGGGCATCGCATAGCCTTTATTCGCTAAAAATTTTGGCGCCCGGCGCTTCGTAGATTTGGAGATATCGCGATATGCCCTCCGGGCATAGAGGAACGAATTTAAACGTAGAGCCTTGGGAACATGTGCAGTATGTTGCCCATTCAACGAGCATTACCCTCCTGAACAGCCAGCTTGCAAAGATTAATTAAGCGTCGTAGAGGAGCGATTTTGTACTTTACCATTTTCGCGGCTTTGCGGGCGTAACGGCAATGTTTAGCTTCCGGTCAATTAGCTTCCGGTCAAGTTGGGATGGTTAGGAAATTTTGTGCACTACTAGAATACGTCTTGGCAGCGTTGGGATTTAGAGCAATAGTTTTAAAACGGACTCAACCTGCAAAACACTTGTCTACTGTACCCATACTCAGAAAACGACGTTTTCGACTCCGAGGCCGGCAAATTCCGATTGCGTTCGAGGGGGCATCGCATAGCCTTTATTCCCTAAAAATTTTAGCGCCCGGCGGTTCCTAGATTTGGAGATATCGCCATATGCCCTCCCTGCATAGAGGAACGAATTTAAACGTAGAGCCTTGGGAACTCGTGCAGTATGTTGCCCATTCAACGCGCATTACCCTCCTGAACAGCCAGCTTGCAAAGATTTATTAAGCGGCGTAGAGGAGCGATTTTGTATTTTACCATTTTCGCGGTTTTGCGGGCGAGAACGGCAACGTTTAGCTTCCGGTCAAGTTGCTATGGTTAGAAAATTTTGTGCACTACTAGAATACGTCTTGCCAGCGTTGGGATTTAGAGCGATAATTTTAAAACGGACTCAACCTGCAAAACACTTGTCTACTGTACCCATACTCAGAAAACGACGTTTTCGACTCCGAGGCCGGCAAATTCCGATTGCGTTCGAGGGGGCATCGCATAGCCTTTATTCCCTAAAAATTTTAGCGCCCGGCGGTTCCTAGATTTGGAGATATCGCCATATGCCCTCCCTGCATAGAGGAACGAATTTAAACGTAGAGCCTTGGGAACACGTGCAGTATGTTGCCCATTCAACGAGCATTAGCCTCCTGAACAGCCAGCTTGCAAAGATTTATTAAGCGTCGTAGAGCAGCGATTTTGTACTTTACCATTTTCGCGGTTTTGCGGGCGAGAACGGCAACGTTTAGCTTCCGGTCAAATTGCGATGGTTAGGAAGTTTTGTGCGCTAGTAGAATGCCAGCGTTGGGATTTAGAGCAATAATTTTAAAACGGACTCAACCTGCAAAAAACTTGTTTACTGTACCCATACTCAGACTCACAAAACGACGTTTTCGACTTCCAAGCCGGCAAATTCCGATTAAGTTCGAAGGGGCATCGCATAGCCTTTAGTCCCTAAAAATTTTGGCGCCCGGCGCTTCGCAGATTTGGAGATATCGTGATATGCCCTCCGGGCATAGAGGAACGAATTTAAACGTAGAGCCTTGGGAACACGTGCAGTATGTTGCCCATTCAGCGAGCATTACCCTCCTGAACAGCCAGCTTGCAAAGATTTATTAAGCGGCGTAGAGGAGCGATTTTCTATTTCACCATTTTCGCGGTTTTGCGTTCGAGAACGGCAACGTTTAGCTTCCGGTCAAATTGCGATGGTTAGGAAATTTTGTGCGCTACTAGAATACGTCTTGCCAGCGTTGGGATTTAGAGGAATAATTTTAAAACGGACTCAACCTGCAAAACGCTTGTCTACTGTACCCATACTCAGAAAACGACGTTTTCGACTTCGAAGCCGGCAAATTCCGATTAAGTTCGAAGGGGCATCGCATAGCCTTTATTCCCTAAAAATTTTGGCGACCGGCGCTTCGTAGATTTGGAGATATCGTGATATGCCCTCCGGGCATAGAGGAACGAATTTAAACGTAGAGCCTTGGGAACACGTGCAGTATGTTGCCCATTCAACGAGCATTAGCCTCCTGAACAGCCAGCTTGCAAAGATTTATTAAGCGTCGTAGAGGAGCGATTTTGTACTTTACCATTTTCGCGGTTTTGCGGGCGAGAACGGCAACGTTTAGCTTCCGGTCAAGTTGCGATGGTTAGGAAATTTTGTGCACTACTAGAATACGTCTTGCCAGCGTTGGGATTTAGAGCAATAATTTTAAAACGGACTCAACCTGCAAAACGCTTGTCTACTGTACCCATACTCAGAAAACGACGTTTTCGACTTCGAAGCCGGCAAATTCCGATTAAGTTCGAACGGGCATCGCATAGCCTTTATTCCCTAAAAATTTTGGCGCCCGGCGCTTCGCAGATTTGGAGATATCGTGATATGCCCTCCGGGCATAGAGGAACGAATTTAAACGTAGAGCCTTGGGAACACGTGCAGTATGTTGCCCATTCAGCGAGCATTACCCTCCTGAACAGCCAGCTTGCAAAGGTTTATTAAGCGGCGTAGAGGAGCGATTTTGTATTTCACCATTCTCGCGGTTTTGCGTTCGAGAACGGCAACGTTTAGCTTCCGGTCAAATTGCGATGGTTAGGAAATTTTGTGCGCTACTAGAATACGTCTTGCCAGCGTTGGGATTTAGAGCAATAATTTTAAAACGGACTCAACCTGCAAAACACTTGTCTACTGAGCAATCTATAGCTAGAAAAGGACGTTTTCCATTCCGAAGCCGGCAAATTCCGATTGCGTTCGACGGGGCATCGCATTGCCTTTATTCCCTAAAAATTTTGGCGCCCGGCGCTTCTGTAGATTTGGAGATATCGGCCATATGCCCTCCGGGCATAGAGGAACGAATTAAACCGAGAGCCTCTGGGATCACGTGCAGTATGTTGCCCATTCAACGAGCATTACCCCTAACAGCCAGCTTGCAAAGATTTATTTAGCGGCGTAGAGGAGCGATTTTGTATTTTACAATTTTCGCGGTTTTGCGGGCGAGAACGGCAACGTTTAGCTTCCGGTCAAATTGCGATGGTTAGGAAATTTGGTGCGCTACTAGAACACGTCTTGCCAGCGTTGGGATTTAGAGCAATAATTTTAAAACGGGCTCAACCTGCAAAACACTTGTCTACTGTACCCGTATCTAGAAAACGACGTTTTCGACTCTGAAGCCGGCAAATTCCGATTGCGTTCGACGGGGCATCGCATAGCCTTTATTCCCTAAAAATTTTGGCGACCGGCGCTTCGTGGATTTGGAGATATCGCGATATGCCCTCCGGGCATAGAGGAACGAAATTAAACGTAGAGCCTTGGGAACACGTGCAGTATGTTGCCCATTCAACGCGCATTACCCTCCTGAACAGCCAGCTTGCAAAGATTTATTAAGGGGCGTAGAGGAGCGATTTTGTATTTTACCATTTTCGCGGTTTTGCGGGCGAGAACGGCAACGCTTAGCTTCCGGTCAAATTGCGATGGTTAGCAAATTCTGTGCGCTACTAGAATACGTCTTTCCAGCGTTGGGATTTAGAGGAATAATTTTAAAACGGACTCAACCTGCAAAACACTTGTCTACTGTACCCATACTCAGAAAACGACGTTTTCGACTCCGAAGCCGGCAAATTCCGATTGAGTTCGACGGGGCACCGCATAGCCTTTATTCCCTAAAAATTTTAGCGCCCAGCGCTTAGATTTGGAGATATCGCGATATGCCGTCCGGGCATAGAGGAACGAATTTAAACGTACAGCCTTGGGAACACGTGCAGTATGTTGCCCATTCAACGCGCATTACCCTCCTGAACAGCCAGCTTGCAAAGATTTATTAAGCGGCGTAGAGGAGCGATTTTGTATTTCACCATTTTCGCGGTTTTGCGGGCGAGAACGGCAACGTTTAGCTTCCGGTCAAATTGCGATGGTTAGCAAATTCTGTGCGCTACTAGAATACGTCTTCCCAGCGTTGGGATTTAGAGGAATTATTTTAAAACGGACTCAACCTGCAAAACACTTGTCTACTGTACCCATACTCAGAAAACGACGTTTTCGACTCCGAAACCGGCAAATTCCGATTGAGTTCGACGGGGCGCCGCATAGCCTTTATTCCCTAAAAATTTTAGCGCCCGGCGCTTCGTAGATTTGGAGATATCGCGATATGCCCTCCGGGCATAGAGGAACGAATTTAAGCGTAGAGCCTTGGGAACACGTGCAGTATGTTGCCCATTCAACGAGCATTACCCTCCTGAACAGCCAGCTTGCAAAGATTTATTAAGCGGCGTAGAGGAGCGATTTTGTATTTTGCCATTTTCGCGGTTTTGCGGGCGAGAACGGCAACGTTTAGCTTCCGGTCAAATTGCAATGGTTAGGAAATTTTGTGCGCTACTAGAATACGTCTTGCCAGCGTTGGGATTTAGAGCAATAATTTTAAAACGGACTCAACCTGCAAAACACTTGTCTACTGTACCCATACTCAGAAAACGACGTTTTCGATTCCGAAGCCGGCAAATTCCAATTGCGTTCGACGGGGCATCGCATAGCCTCTATTCCCTAAAAATTTTGGGGCCCGGCGCTTCGTAGATTTGGAGATATCGCGATATGCCCTCCGGGATAGAGGAACCAATTTAAGCGTAGAGCCTTGGGAACACGTGCAGTATGTTGCCCATTCAACGCGCATTACCCTCCTGAACAGCCAGCTTGCAAAGATTTATTAAGCGGCGTAGAGAATGATTTTGTATTTCACCATTTTCGCGGTTTTGCGGGCGAGAACGGCAACGTTTAGCTTCCGGTCAATGTGCGATGGGTAGGAAATTTTCTGCGCTACTAGAATACGCGTTGCCAGCGTTGGCATTTGGAGCAATAGTTTTAAAACGGACTCAACCTGCAAAACGCTTGTCTACTGTACCCATATTCAGAAAACGACGTTTTCGACTCCGAAGCCGGCAAATTCCGATTGCGTTCGACTGGGCATCGCATACCCTTTATTCCTTAAAAATTTTGGCGCCCGGCGCTTCATAGATTTGGAGATATCGCGATATGCCCTCCGGGCATAGAGGAACGAATTTAAACGTAGAGCCTTGGGAATACGTGCAGTATGTTGCCCATTCAACGAGCATTACCCTCCTGAACAGCCAGCTTGCAAAGATTTATTAAGCGGCGTAGAGGAGCGATTTTGTATTTTACCATTTTCGCGGTTTTGCGGGCGACAACGGCAACGTTTAGCTTCCCGTCAAATTGCGATGGTGTTTGTGCGCTACTAGAATACGTCTTGCCAGCGTTGGGATTTAGAGCAATAATTTTAAAACGGACTCAACCTGCAAAACACTTGTCTACTGTACCCATACTCAGAAAACGACATTTTCGATTCCGAAGCCGGCAAATTCCGGTTGCGTTCGACGGGGCATCGCATAGCCTTTATTCCCTAAAAATTTTGGCGCCCGGCGCTTCGTAGATTTGGAGATATCGCGGTATGCCCTCCGGGCATAGAGGAACGAACTTAAACGTAGAGCCTTGGGAACACGTGCAGTATGTTGCCCATTCAACGAGCATTACCCTCCTGAACAGCCAGCTTGCAAAGATTTATTAAGCGGCGTAGAGGAGCGATTTCGTATTTCACCATTTTCGCGGTTTTGCGGCCGAGAACGGCAACGTTTAGCTTCCGGTCAAATTGCGATGGTTAGCAAATTTTGTGCGCTACTAGAATACCTCTTGCCAGCGTTTAGATTTAGTGCAATAATTTTAAAACGGACTCAACCTGCAAAACACTTGTCTACTGTACCCATACTCAGAAAACGACGTTTTCGACTCCGAAGCCGGCACATTCCGATTGCATCCGACGGGGCATCGCATAGCCTTTATTCCCTAAAAATTTTGGCGCCCGGCGCTTCATAGATTTGGAGATATCGCGATATGCCCTCCGGGCATAGAGGAACGAATTTAAACGTAGAGCCTTGGGAACACGTGCAGTATGTTGGCCATTCAGCGAGCATTACCCTCCTGAACAGCCAGCTTGCAAAGATTTATTAAGCGGCGTAGAGGAGCGATTTTGTATTTTACCATTTTCGCGGTTTTGCGGGCGAGAACGGCAACGTTTAGCTTCCGGTCAAATTGCGATGGTTAGCAAATTTTGTGCGCTACTAGAATACGTCTTGCCAGCGTTGGGATTTAGAGCAATAATTTTAAAACGGACTCAACCTGCAAAACACTTGTCTACTGTACCCATACTCAGAAAACGACGGTTTCGACTCCGAAGCCGGCAAATTCCGATTGCGTTCGACGGGGCGTCGCATAGCCTTTATTCCCAAAAAATTTTGGCGCCCGGCGCTTCGTAGATTTGGAGATATCGCGGTATGCCCTCCGGGCATAGAGGAACGAATTTAAACGTAGAGCCTTGGGAACACGTGCAGTATGTTGCCCATTCAACGAGCATTACACTCCTGAACAGCCAGCTTGCAAAGATTTATTAAGCGGCGTAGAGGAGCGATTTTGTATTTCACTATTTTCGCGGTTTTGCGGGCGAGAACGGCAACGTTTAGCTTCCGGTCAAATTGCGATGGTTAGGAAATTTTGTGCGCTACGAGAATAGTTTTGCCAGCGTTGGGATTTAGAGCGATAATTTTAAAACGGACTCAACCTGCAAAACACTTGTCTACTGTACCCATACTCAGAAAACGACGTTTTCGATTCCGAAGCCGGCAAATTCCAATTGCGTTCGACGGGGCATCGCATAGCCTCTATTCCCTAAAAATTTTGGGGCCCGGCGCTTCGTAGATTTGGAGATATCGCGATATGCCCTCCGGGCATAGAGGAACGAATTTAAACGTAGCGCCTTGGGAACACGTGCAGTATGTTGCCCATTCAACGAGCATTAGCCTCCTGAACAGCCAGCTTGCAAAGATTTATTAAGCGTCGTAGAGCAGCGATTCTGTACTTTACCATTTTCGCGGTTCTGCGGGCGAGAACGGCAACGTTTAGCTTCCGGTCAAGTTGCGATGGTTAGGAAATTTTGTGCGCTACTAGAATACGTCTTGCCAGCGTTGGGATTTAGAGCAATAATTTTAAAACGGACTCAACCTGCAAAACGCTTGTCTACTGTACCCATACTCACAAAACGACGTTTTCGACTTCGAAGCCGGCAAATTCCGATTAAGTTCGAAGGGGCATCGCATAGCCTTTATTCCCTAAAAATTTTGGCGACCGGCGCTTCGTAGATTTGGAGATATCGCGATATGCCGTCCGGGCATAGAGGAACGAATTTAAACGTACAGCCTTGGGAACACGTGCAGTATGTTGCCCATTCAACGAGCATTACCCTCCTGAACAGCCAGCTTGCAAAGATTTATTAAGCGTCGTAGAGGAGCGATTTTGTACTTTACCATTTTCGCGGTTTTGCGGCGAGAACGGCAACGTTTAGCTTCCGGTCAAGTTGCGATGGTTAGGAAATTTTGTGCGCTACTAGAATACGTCTTGCCAGCGTTGGGATTTAGAGCAATAATTTTAAAACGGACTCAACCTGCAAAACGCTTGTGTACTGTACCCATACTCAGAAAACGACGTTTTCGACTTCGAAGCCGGCAGATTCCGATTAAGTTCGAAGGGGCATCGCATAGCCTTTATTCCCTAAAAATTTTGGCGACCGGCGCTTCGTAGATTTGGAGATATCGTGATATGCCCTCCGGGCATAGAGGAACGAATTTAAACGTAGAGCCTTGGGAACACGTGCAGTATGTTACCCATTCAACGAGCATTAGCCTCCTGAACAGCCAGCTTGCAAAGATTTATTAAGCGTCGTAGAGGAGCGATTTTGTGCTTTACCATTTTCGCGGTTTTGCGGGCGAGAACGGCAACGTTTAGCTTCCGGTCAAGTTGCGATGGTTAGGAAATTTTGTGCACTACTAGAATACGTCTTGCCAGCGTTGGGATTTAGAGCAGTAATTTTAAAACGGACTCAACCTGCAAAACGCTTGTCTACTGTACCCATACTCAGAAAACGACGTTTTCGACTTCGAAGCCGGCAAATTCCGATTAAGTTCGAAGGGGCATCGCATAGCCTTTATTCCCTAAAAATTTTGGCGCCCGGCGCTTCGCAGATTTGGAGATATCGTGATATGCCCTCCGGGCATAGAGGAACGAATTTAAACGTAGAGCCTTGGGAACACGTGCAGTATGTTGCCCATTCAGCGAGCATTACCCTCCTGAACAGCCAGCTTGCAAAGATTTATTAAGCGGCGTAGAGGAGCGATTTTGTATTTCACCATTTTCGCGGTTTTGCGTTCGAGAACGGCAACGTTTAGCTTCCGGTCAAATTGCGATGGTTAGGAAATTTTGTGCGCTACTAGAATACGTCTTGCCAGCGTTGGGATTTAGAGGAATAATTTTAAAACGGACTCAACCTGCAAAACGCTTGTCTACTGTACCCATAGTCAGAAAACGACGTTTTTGATTTCCAACCGGCAAATTCCGATTAAGTTCGAAGGGGCATCGCATTACCTTTATTCCCTAAAAATTTTGGCGACCGGCGCTGCGTAGATTTGGAGATCTCGAGATATGCCCTCCGGGCATAGAGGATCGAATTTAAACGTAGAGCCTTGGGAACACGTGCAGTATGTTGCCCATTCAAGGAGCATTACGCTCGTGAACAGCCAGCGTGCAAAGATTTATTCCAGGGCGTAGGGGAGCGATTTTGTATTTTACCATTTTCGCGGTTTTGCGGGCGAGAACAGCAACGTTTAGCTTCCGGTCAAATTGCGATGGTTAGCAAATTTTGTGCACTACGAGAATACGTCTTGCCAGCGTTGGGATTTAGAGCAATAATTTTAAAACGGACTCAACCTGCAAAACACTTGTCTACTGTACCCATACTCAGAAAACGACGTTTTCGATTCCGAAGCGGCAAATCCCGATTGCGTTCGACGGGGCATCGCATAGCCTTTATTCGCTAAAAATTTTGGCGCCCGGCGCTTCGTAGATTTGGAGATATCGCGATATGCCCTCCGGGCATAGAGGAACGAATTTAAACGTAGAGCCCTGGGAACACGTGCAGTATGTTGCCCATTCAACGCGCATTACCCTCCTGAACAGCCAGCTTGCAAAGATTTATTAAGCGGCGTAGAGGAGCGATTTTGTATTTCACCATTTTCGCGGTTTTGCGGGCGAGAACGGCAACGTTTAGCTTCCGGTCAAATTGCGATGGTTAGCAAATTTTGTGCGCTACTAGAATACGTCTTGCCAGCGTTGGGATTTAGAGCAATAATTTTAAAACGGACTCAACCTGCAAAACACTTGTCTACTGTACCCATACTCAGAAAACGACGTTTTCGACTCCGAAGCCGGCAAATTCCGATTGCGTTCGACGGGGCATCGCATAGCCTTTATTCCCTAAAAATTTTGGCGCCCGGCGCTTCGTAGATTTGGAGATATCGCGATATGCCCTCCGGGCATAGAGGAACGAATTTAAACGTAGAGCCTTGGGAACACGTGCAGTATGTTGCCCATTCAACGAGCATTACGCTCCTGAACAGCCAGCTTGCAAAGATTTATTAAGCGGCGTAGAGGAGCGATTTTGTATTTTACCATTTTCGCGGTTTTGCGGGCGAGAACGGCAACGTTTAGCTTCCGGTCAAATTGCGATGGTTAGGAAATTTTGTGCGCTACTAGAATACGTCTTGCCAGCGTTGGGATTTAGAGCAATAATTTTAAAACGGACTCAACCTGCAAAACACTTGTCTACTGTACCCATACTCAGAAAACGACGTTTTCGATTCCGAAGCCGGCAAATTCCGATTGCGTTCGACGGGGCATCGCATAGCCTTTATTCCCTAAAAATTTTGGCGCCCGGCGCTTCGTAGATTTGGAGATATCGCGATATGCCCTCCGGGCATGGAGGAACGAATTTAAATGTAGAGCCTTGGGAACACGTGCAGTATGTTGCCCATTCAACGAGCATTAGCCTCCTGAACAGCCAGCTTGCAAAGATTTATTAAGCGTCGTAGAGCAGCGATTCTGTACTTTACCATTTTCGCGGTTTTGCGGGCGAGAACGGCAAAGTTTAGCTTCCGGTCAAGTTGCGATGGTTAGGAAATTTTGTGCGCTACTAGAATACGTCTTGCCAGCGTTGGGATTTAGAGCAATAATTTTAAAACGGACTCAACCTGCAAAACACTTGTCTACTGTACGCATATTTAGAAAACGACGTTTTCGGCTCCGAAGCCGGCAAATTCCGATTGCGTTCGACGGGGCATCGCATAGCCTTTATTCCCTAAAAATTTTGGCGCCCGGCGCTTCGTAGATTTGGAGATATCGCGATATGCCCTCCGGGCATAGAGGAACGAATTTAAGCGTAGAGCCTTGGGAACACGTGCAGTATGTTGCCCATTCAACGCGCATTACCCTCCTGAACAGCCAGCTTGCGGAGATTTATTAAGCGGCGTAGAGGAGCGATTTTGTATTTTACCATTTTCGCGGTTTTGCGGGCGAGAACGGCAACGTTTAGCTTCCGGTCAAGTTGCGATGGTTAGGAAATTTTGTGCGCTACTAGAATACGTCTTGGCAGCGTTGGGATTTAGAGCAATAATTTTAAAACGGACTCAACCTGCAAAAGACTTGTCTACTGTACCCATACTCAGAAAACGACGTTTTCGACTCCGAAGCCGGCAAATTGCGATTGCGTTCGACGGGACATCGCATAGCGTTTATTCTCTAAAAATTTTGGCGCCCGGCGCTTCGTACATTTGGAGATATCGCGATATGCCCTCCGGGCATAGAGGAACGAATTTAAACGTAGAGCCTCGGGAACACGTGCAGTATGTTGCCCATTCAACAAGCATTAAGCTCCTCAACAGCCAGCTTGCAAAGACTTATTCCCCGGCGTAGAGGAGCGATTTTGTATTTTACCATTTTCGCGGTTTTGCGGGCGAGAACGGCAACGTTTAGCTTCCGGTCAAATTGCGATGGTTAGGAAATTTTGTGCGCAACAAGAATACGTCTTGCCAGCGTTGGGATTTAGAGCCATAATTTTAAAACGGACTCAACCTGGAAAACACTTGTCTACTGCACCCATATTCAAAAAACGACGTTTTCGACTCCAAAGCCGGCAGATTCCGATTGCGTTCGACGGTGCATCCCAAAGCCTTTATTCCCTAAAAATTTTGGCGCCCGGCGCTTCGTACATTTGGAGATATCGCGATATGCCCACCGGCCATAGAGGAACGAATTTAAACGTAGAGCCTCGGGAACACGTGCAGTATGTTGCCCACTCAACAAGCATTAAGCTCCTCAACAGCCAGCTTGCAAAGACTTATTCCGCGGCGTAGAGGAGCGATTTTGTATCTTACAATTTTCGCGGTTTTGCGGTCGAGAACGGCAAGGCTTAGGTGCCGGTCAAATTGCGATGGTTAGGAAATTTTGTGCGCTACTAGAATACGCCTCGCCAGCGTTGGGATTTAGAGCCATATTTTTAAAACGGACTCAACCTGCAAAACAGTTGTCTAGTGTACCCATATTCAGAAAACGACGTTTTGGACTCCGACGCCGGCAAATTTCCATTGCGTTCGACGGGGCATCGCATAGCCTTTATTCCCTAAAGCTTTTGGCGCCCGGGGCTTCGTAGATTTGGAGATATCGCGATATGCCCTCCGGGCATAGAGGAACGAATTTAAACGTAGAGCCTTGGGAACACGTGCAGTATGTTGCCCATTCAACGAGCATTACCCTCCTGAACAGCCAGCTTGCAAAGATTTATTAAGCGGCGTAGAGGAGCGATTTCGTATTTCACCATTTTCGCGGTTTTGCGGGCGAGAACAGCAACGTTTAGCTTCCGGTCAAATTGCGATGGTTAGCAAATTTTGTGCGCTACTAGAATACGTCTTGCCAGCGTTGGGATTAGATAATTTTAAAACGGACTCAACCTGCAAAACACTTGTCTACTGTACCCGTATTTAGAAAACGACGTTTTCGATTCCGAAGCCGGCAAATTCCGATTGCGTTCGACGGGGCATCGCATAGCCTTTATTCCCTAAAATTTTGGCGCCCGGCGCTTCGTAGATCTGGAGATATCGCGATATGCCCTCCGGGCATAGAGGAACGAATTTAAACGTAGAGCCTTGGGAACACGTGCAGTATGTTGGCCATTCAACGAGCATTAATTTCCTGAACAGCCAGCTTGCAAAGATTTATTCCGCGGCGTAGAGGAGCGATTTTGTATTTTACCATTTTCGCGGTTTTGCGGGCGAGAACGGCAACGTTTAGCTTCCGGTCAAATTGCGATGGTTAGGAGATTTTGTGCGCTACTAGAATACGTCTTGCCAGCGTGGAATTTAGAGCAATTATTTTAAAACGGACTCAACCTGTAAAACACTTGTCTACTGTACCCATATTCAGAAAACGACGTTTTCGACTCCGAAGGCGGCAAATTCCGATTGCGCTCGACGGAGCATCGCATAGCCTTTATTCCCTAAAAATTTTGGCGCCCGGCGCTTCGTAGATTTGGAGATATCGCGATATGCCCTCCGGGCATAGAGGAACGAATTTAAACGTAGAGCCTTGGGAACACGTGCAGTATGTTGCCCATTCAACGAGCATTAAGCTCCTGAACAGCCACCTTGCAAAGATGTATTCCGGGGCGTAGAGGAGCGATTTTGTGTTTTACCATTTTCCCGGTTTTGCGGGCGAGAACGGCGACATTTAGATTCCGGTCAATGTGTGATGGGTAGGAAATCCTCTGCACTACTAGAATACGTCTTGCGAGCGATGGGATTTAGAGCAATAATTTTCAAACGGACTCAACCTTCAAAGCACTTGGCTACTGTACTCGTATTCAGCAAACGACGTTTTCGGTTCACAAGCCGGCAACTTTCGATTGCAGTCGACGGGGCATTTCATAACTTTTGTTCCCTTAAAATTTTGGCGGCGGGCGATGCGTAGATTTGGAGATATTGCGATATGCCCTCCGGTCATAGAGGAACGAATTTAAACGTAGAGCGCTGGTAACCCATCTACCATGTCGACCACACAGGTAGAATTACCCACGTGAACAGCTACCGTGCACAGATTCTTCGGAGGGCGTTTGGGAGCAATTTTGCATTTTATCATTTGTGGGATTTCCCGGCCGAGAACAGAAACGAATAGCTTCCAGTTAAGTCGTGATCGCTTCCAAATTCTGTGGGGTACTAGAATACGCCTCGGAAGCGTAGGGATTTGGAACAATATTTTTGAAAGCGACTCATCCTGCAATACACTTGTCTACTGTACCCATATTCAGAAAACGAAGTAGGTGATGAAGAAGCTCGCAACGTCCGATTGCTATCAACGAGCACCGCATAGCCTATATTCTCTAAACATTTTCACCCCTAGCAATGCGTAGTTTTTGAGATATTGGGATATGCCCTCAGGGCCAGGAGATACGAATTTAAATGTAGAGCCCTGGCAACCCATCTACCATGTCGCACACCCAACGAGCATTACCGACGTGAACAGCTGCCGTGCTCAGATTCTTCCCAGGGCGTAGGGTTGCAATTTTGCGTTTTAGAATTTTCGGGATTTTACGGACGAGAACAGAAAGAGTTAGCTTCCGGTTAAAGCGTATTCGCTTTAAAATTCTGTGGGCTACTAGAATATGGCTCGACGGCGTTGGAATTTTGAACAATAATTTTGAAACGGACTCAGCGTGCAATACACTTGTCTACTTTACCCATATTCAGAAAGCGGAGTTTTTGGTGGTGGAGCTCGCAACTTCCTTTTGCAATCAAAGGGGTGCCGCACAGCCTATATTTCCTAAAAGTTTTGGCCCCCAGCGAGACGTAGTTTTTGAGATATTGCGGTATGCCCTCCGGGCATAGAGGAACGAATTTAAACGTAGAGCGTTCGGAACACATCTAGAATGTCGACTACTCAACGAGCATTTCCCACGTGAACAGCTGCCGTGCAAAGATTCTTCCCAAGGCGTAGAGGAGCAATTTTGCATTTTAGCATTTTCGGTATTTCCTGGCCGACAACAGAAACATTTAGCTTACGGTCAAAACGTGATCGCTTCCAAATCCTGTGGGCTACTAGAGTACGCCTAGCGAGCGTTGCCATTTTGAGCAATAATTTTGGAGGGACTCAACCTGCAATACACTTGTCTACTGTACTGATTTTCATGAAACGAAGTTTTTGGTGGAGAAGCTCGCAACTTCCGATTGCAGTCAACGGGGCAACGCATGGTCTGTTTCTTGTTGTCTGTGAAAGCATCGACTACCGTATTTGTCACAGTTTGCTGGCTGTCAGTTGCTGGTGTGGTTTGCTAGGTTGAGTTCTGGATTCCTGACGCTTTCGATGGTGTGATGGGCACTGAAGATGTCGGTGAACGAGGTAAGTTAGTTGAGACAAGTGTTTTGTGTTGTTTGTTAATTTAAACCAGCTTATTCGAAGCATTTGCATCCCGTCAGTCCCTAGATGTTTTCATCGCCTTGCTAGGCACAGTGAGCGCCCTATATTGGGGAATTTAATTTTCCAGCTTCTCTGTTTTACGCGCTTAGTTGGGCAGTAATCCTTTGACGTGACTTCAGCGAAGGAGGTTGGACAGCTGCCCCATAGTTTTCCATATTATGATCCCCTTCCTTCTTGCAGCGAGGCGCGTTGAGATTGCCGGCTGGCCGGCGAAGAGCTACGCATAAGGTGAGCACGGTAAAATGGGCTGTCAAAAGCGCATGCCCATTGTAATGGTAATGAACCCTTCACGATCGCCTCTGCTTACGGTTAGGGGACCGTGCATTTCAACGAGGTTCGCAATGCTGCTTCCTCTGCCGAATAGTTTGCAGGAGAATGTGTTCCGCAGACATTTGCTGTAGCTCCTGTGGGGTCATAAGCCTGAAAGTCGAAACACCGAATAATCAAAATATGGAACGGTGGAAACACTAAACTCCAAACACCAAAAGTCATTTCGCCAAATGCTGAGTAACGATACCATGAATCACGGCCGCCAGCGATAAACGTCGATGCAAGTTTTTTTGGCTACGATGAGTACTGACGCTACATTGAAATTCGTCTGGCTTCCAGCACTTCCTGCGCACCGCCGTGTGTAAACAGGAAGCTTCCGTTCCGAACTTCCTGTGGAGCACTCCACTACTGCATCCAGAGAAAATGGCTTTGATAAGCGAATTCCGACGGTCCTAAGCACTGCATCGCCCCCTCAGAAAGCCCATCGCTCCTGGGTTCCCTTTATCGTTCTCTTGACTTCGATCTCTCCGAAAAACCGAAATCGCCTCTTTGGGTAGCATTGCCTTAGACTGTAAAAACGTTGGACGCTTTTCATGTTTAAATTTTCAAAGTCGACGTGGTTCTTTGAGTCATCAGCACATTTACGGCTTGTTCGAACAGTTGAGCTCAGTTTTTCGAAAATGGTCGATTATTTTTCTAATCGCGAAAGCAGTCATTAAGTGTTAGGTTTTCCCTTGGGTAGCATTTTGTCGGCAAGACTAATGTCACCGAAGCAGTGTTTATTGCGCAGCATCTGGCATGTACAAAAAGCACGTTTTACAGGGGTATCCAAAAGTTTCCGGCCTCGACAGTTTCCTGTAAAATTAGCAGGATTAGTTTTTATCACGCTCCAATATAATATTCGTTAAGCTCATTGTACTTCTCACATCGGGAATCTCAAATTCTTTAAACCGTTTAAGGAGAAGTTTTTTTCGTCCGCCTGAAAATGGCCCTGAACGGTTGGATGCAAGTGGTTTTGTTCACCAGAATGCTTTCTTCACAACTATTGGTTCAGGATATAGTCGCTAGGTGCCAGAACTGGGGCTGTTTCGAGGGTGATTCAGCAATTCGAATTCGCATCCGTACATTTGATTAAGTGCAACTCTTGACATGTGAACTGGTGCATTGCTATGGAGAAGCAGAATTCCGCGGCTGCGCTTCCTTCGGCGCTTTTCCTGGACTGCTTTCCGAACTGTGAAAAGCAAACCAGCGCGTTACTGGCCGGTGGGATGATAGTATTCTCCTTCAACCAGTCTATCAGAAGAATTTCTTCCATTTTCCAAGAAACTGAGGCCAAAACTTTCTCCGCCCCAAAGTTCCTTACGTGACCTGATAGGCTGGGGATACTCCTTGGGCTTCCAGGTTCTACTTTGTTCGTGAGATTTAGGGTCATTCACGACTTTTTAGCAGTCATGGCACGCGGCCGAAGGTTTTCTTCTGATTCTTGGAAAAGCAGTAAAATTTTCTTCGAATGCTCAATCAAACAGAGGGAGTTTTGGGAACTGAGATTGCCGCTACCTTTGCCATTCCTAAATAATCGGCTGAAGTCCTTTCATCGCACTGAACGAAAGCGTAGCCTGTCGCTCAATTTCTCTAGCTGACTTCTTTCTGTTCTGTAGAATCTTCTCAAGAAGTGTAACGTTGTTTTTTGTCTGCCTCTGCTGGTCGTCCTGACCTCTCCTTGTCAGTGATGGATTCTTTTCCTCGCTTGAACTAGGCAATCCAAAGTTTCACTTGCATAAAACTAAGCTCTTTCGCTTCGGTAGATTTCTTTTGTTTCAGTTCCCTCGTGAAACAAACGTTCGATAACTGCTTTTTGCTTGAAACGAGGTTTTTGCCGTTCTCCCCGAAATTGTTCTAGAATAAAACGCTCTCATTCGTCAATGCTTCCATGAAACTTTCCGGAACTTCGCGCGCAAAAGTCGCAGACGACAAGCTACACGACCGAGTTAAAGTTTTCAAGGTAGCTGGAACGATGGAGCAAAGGCTGGAGATTTTTAAGTCCCCTTATATGTCCTAGGTGCTTTGTTGCCGTCCATAGAAAAGTTCCTGCACTCCGTGGCTGCCATTTAATTGAAAATTGCGATTAGTTAAGTGGCCGTCATATCGTTGCATTACTCTCCGCAATTTGATCATGTCAGACTGTTTAGTCTTATTCTCTGGCTTAGCACAAGGAAGTGAACCGAACAGATATTACAGCGAGTCCCCGACGTATGATGCATTTCCTTCTAAGAATTTCATCTTAAGTCGATACGTCTAAGCAAGCAACGCACTTAATGGTGAACCGGATCGCGGAAGCGACCTTTTGCTAGTGATGGTTTCCCCATTGGCTCCGTTGGCCACACATTGGTTCAATGCTGCCATTGATACACGTTTGCGTTTTGGCTTAGGCTAACATGAAGTTAAACTGTACGATATAAAGCTGATTTCAGCATAGGCAAGGTGAACTGCCATTGGAAGTCATCCCCTCGAAATCAATATGACGAACTGTATCGAACCCATACTGAAGATAAGAACTGCTTGAATGTGGAAGTTTCGTGCATCCTGTCTTAACATAATTAAACTCTTGAATTAGCTTACAGTTGTGTAACGGAAACGATGACGTTGCCGTTGCAGAAGGGACCACCTAAGGAGACGACCCAACGGCCCGTAACGAAAGTGATCAATCATTCCTGTGCGAGCCCTTCCGGCACCTTCGCTGTGAGTGACAGATGTCGTCACCTGTCACTCACCCATCTATCACGAAGGGATCAAAGGGAACGCTAGGTGCCTCGTACAGGGAGATTTGGGTCAGTTTCGCTTTCGTTTCGCTCTCGTGCGGCAGTTCGTCTCTCTGCTCGCAACTTTCGTTCGTCTTCGTCTGTTTTCTTGCTGAGTAAAATTTCGTTCTCTCCGGTGTGTTGTACGTATCAGCAACCGTCGAGGTTAAGTCACGTTCTGGTCCTCTGTTCGTTACAAGTTGAGAGAAATCAAGTCGCACAAACCTGCCTTAAAATACAGCAATTCTGTTCTGGGGTTAATAACATGTAATTCTGTATACAGCAACTACATTAATGTAGATTTACATACGACAGCTCATTGGTCCGTTCGACATACCCAACTGATACTCGCAGGAAGATAGTAATGCTATAGCGACAACCTGATGAAGTTCTTTTTCTACTGACTCAATGATGGCTGAAAGAAGGTACCCCTGTGATGATCAGTAGCGTACTAAGAATAGGCTGCGTTAGGAAGGCATCTAGTTTTGTTTCTACACTCTTCTGTCTTCCCGTGTACATTTCTTTAAAACTACTAGTAGCACTTCAATATGGTGGCCAGCTTTCACAAGTCTCTCACAATAGCTGTCTCTTATATATACGTACATAGAAACAACAAAACATAAATTTTGAAACGAGCGTTTTCCTTTGACGGGCCCGTTGTTGGGTCAGAGAACCCCGGTATCTGTAATGCTGACTGATGAAGGTTCATACTTTGTTGCGTCGCAATAGCCTGTCTTCTAACCGCTTATTAGACGTTGGAAATTTCTCGACTCATCGCATCCCGAAGCCAAATGATTGAGAAGCGACCTCCTGCTTAGTAGGATAGGAAACTTAATGCCTCCGTAAGCAAAACTGACAAAATATACTTGGGAACAGGGGCAAAACTTGTGGCTGCTGTTTAGCCGCTCCCAGTTTGCGCACTTTGGCAAACCTGCAAAAATTGTTTTTTTAGTGTAATAAGAACTTATTTGCAGAGGCTGAAAACAGCATTGGATCACGTTAACGTGTTTGCCCGCCGAAATGGCTTTGCCTGCTTGTACGACGTTACGTTCGACCAGGTATTTAATTGTAACGCTTTTTGCGTAGCTACGTTGTATTCACTTTTTTCTAGCAACGTCTGCGATTCAGCGCCTCACTGAAAGTAGGCGATCGTGATTTCTCCGGAATTGGCAAAAGTAAAAGGACAGCGAAGCAGCAGGCCGCTTTGTCGTTTCTGCGATTTTTGTGCTCCGGTGGTGTACAAGCAAATTGGGGCCTTCCAGAAGACGCTGCGGAATGCGAGGCCTATCTGTGAGTCAACAATTTAATTGGACCGCCCATTAACACTTTCCGAAAGCGTACATTTTCATTTGTCACGAAAATCCCTTCTTTTTTTAACGCTCCGAAATTTTTTATTGTCAAGATTCGGAGTTGACACTGGTATATGAATGACTCTATTTTAACTATCGCACTCTTTTAGTTGTCAGAGGGCGTCATTAACTTCTTATTTCTTCGTTTCAATTTTCCTGTGTTCTTCTTAGTTTGCTTTATTTTAAACTTGGTCGATTCTATCGTTTCATTGTACGGTTTTTGATTTTCATATTCTGCTTCAAAGTCGACATTGAGTGAGCTAACATTTTATGTTTAAAGGAATCGGATGGCAGAGGCCTTAGAGCCGCATTCCTCGGATGGAAGTGGTAATCTTACCTGGCGTTGGCTTTTCTGGCTGACGCGTATTGAATTTTGCAGGTGTTAGTAGTAGATCAAATGAGGAAAGTCAGATGGCTGAGGCCCCTCGAGTGGGACATGTTATGGAATTGAAGAGGCTCTGCCACATGAGGAGCGTGAAGTGTGAACTCACCTGCACGGAAGAAGGCGATGGCAAATTTGTGGCGGTGGTCAACTTGGGATCCGGTCAAAAATTCAAAGCGACCGGCAATTCAGGAAGAAAGGCAAAAGCGGCAGTTTCCTTCCTCGCACTGAATTGTATGAAAGGGACCGCAGTAACCAACGAAACTTCGCTACTTTAATGTGTAGTCTCTGTAGTTATTGTACTGTAGTTTAAATAATGAAAATATAACTGTTTATGTTGGTGTTCCTATATTTTATCTTCGTTCCCTACACGCGTAGGAAGCTGTTTATGAGATTACAAGAAAGATGTGAAGTTTTCGGGAAGTAATTGCTACTTGGACATCGTTAGTTCATTTAGGCATTGTGTAAATAACCGCTCATTGTAGTTGTTGGTCACTGTGAGTTCGTGAACAGTTTCCGTAGACTAAGCCTATACGGAAAATCATGCCAACTGACACATTAAAAGTGCCAAGACTCTATTGCTCAGTTTTCAATGGCGAAATCTAGATAATACAGTAAAACCGACAAGTTCATTTGGCCGCCATGGAATACCGTCGCTGTAATTAACCTGAACCATCGATCGCCATAACGCTGTAGCATCGTGCGAAGTCTCATAGGTGGCAAAAAATGTAAATGTGAGTGAACATTTTAAAAGTTTATTAGATCAGTCAATGGCAGCGTTTATTGACCATAACTGTCAAACATTTTAAAGTAATGCAATAGTTATTGTACTTTGAAAGACAGGACGTCTTTTAACAGGCTTGAGTTGTTTCATCGTTGATCTTCTGATTCACGGTTTGGCCTGTTGGATGTATTTGTAAGTAAACTTCAAAGTGCCCTACGAACGAATGGATGAGCAAATTGTAAGAGAAAATACAAAACAATGTGTATACCGTACGTTTCATCCTTCACAGCTCCCTCATACTGCTGACTACGGAACAAGAGCAGTTCCGGAAAGTACGGTAAACACATTGTTCTGTACTTTCTCTAACAATTTGCTCATCCATTCGTTCGTAGGGCACTTTGAAGTTTACTTACAGATACGTCCAACAGGCCAAACCTGTGAATCTGAAGATCTACTGTGAAACAACTCAAGCCTGTTAAAAGACATCCTGTCTTTCGAAATGTTCCTTACTTATCATTTTTCTGCGCTGCAGTAAGCTGATTCAAAGAGTTAATACTGCTGTCTTCCAGCTTGTAGGCGAGCTGTACTAAAAGTTCTCTTCATTCTACGCGTTTATGCCACCAAGAATGTCGAACAGTCATCCGGTTAAAAAGCTACTAACCAGCTTCACGCAAAACACCCAACGTAGCATTGATAATATTTTCCATGCATCAGAATGCTTTCGACTTAGTAATTCCATCTGAATGCTCACAATATTTCATCATTGTTATCTTGTACAAGACTAACTATTTTTATTAAAGTCAGAAAATGTGCACTGAGTTTCCAAGAGCAGAGCTACTCTCGTCTTTGTCACTTTCACAGGATGTCACTCAAACTGTTGGAATTCCAGCAGAAGATGGCACTGTTAGGCGGCATAATTCAGTCGACAAAATTCGCGGGTCGAAAAGGCATCTCTCGTGCGGTTTATAGGTCAGAATTTGTGGTTTTCAACCACCTTGTCCGGGATTGATTGGATTTGGCGATATCAAGCTACGTTAATACAAAATAGCGATCAGATGGATCATATGGCGCATTTACATCCCGTAACTTTTCTTTCACGATGCATCGTTCCTTCTGTGAAAATCTTTTCTCAGCCTTTGTTTGTAGCTCTCTCACAAAGGATCTTAGAACATGATGGCATTCAGGATGTCCCTACGCGTTCATATTGTTGTAGTGTCATTTTTGCAAGCGAAACTTCATCAGCGATAAAAAAATCACCTGTTTTATTTTGGCGGTAAGAAAAATCAAGCTTGCATATTTTTAATATTATAAATAATATGACTTTTTACTTCATCAGCGCTACGCGGCATGAGTTCAAATCGAGCAACCGTATGTTATATAAACGCATTCGCTTAATCTTCACTTTAACGAGTTTTTTCAGTTATATCGTATTCGTTGATTATGGAAGACATTTTCGTATGTTGAAGAAAGGGAGCCGGAAAATCAAACAGTGTAGTCACTGAATGCCGGGTTGCGAGAAAATGCAAATTTGTGTTTGTTGTTGTACGTTGACTAATTTATGAAACAGAAAACAGCGACGGGAGTAAATAACGCAAAGCATCTAGGATGCATGGTTAATTTTTCAGCCGATGCAACGATTTCATAACAGTCTGGAACAGCGTAGATATCTGGGAAGGATATCTTCGAATAAAAATATTTCTGTCCCGCCAAAGGCCATTCCCTCTACCGCCAGGTATGATGGAGTTAAGCTAGAACTTCTTGTAGCATATTGAACTAACAGCGATAGGATACTTCACGACATGTTCTATTTTCCATCCAAGAAGAATTTCGGAGTTGCGCTGCAACGGATGAAGCATCGCGTGCTTTCAGAAAGAATATCTTTCAAAATCCTAAACAGTACATTGATCATCAACACTGAAACGCTGCCGAAGTTAAAAAACGAGCAACAGGTTGTCAGCAATTGTCATATCTATGTTTGCCTTCCTGCACATGAAGTACTTGCATTTCCTTAGTCTATACTGTTATCATTCAGCATGCTTTGCCTTGCTGCTACGTGGCTGCTATTGCATCTTTGTTTATTCTGTTTTAGCTTTGAAGTTAACTGAGTAGAGCTCCCGGTTTGGTTCTTACAACAGCAATTTAAACAGAGAACCAAGAACATTACGACTATGTAAAACAAGTTAAACCATTGTTACAGCATGATCAGTGTTGGCACCTGCGAAGTTAAAGGGACGCGTACATGACACAAGATTACCCAACAGTTCATAAACAGAACTTGAGTTGCTATGGTGAAAATCCATTCACTAAGAACATTATGCGAACGAATCTCTCCATTGCATTTAACGCAAAAAAATCCTAAACCAGTGCCTTTGCTCATGGCACGCATTTATCAAGTCAGGTTAGAAAGTAAGTTGACAACAGGTAAGATAACAAACATTAGTTAAAAGCAAATGATGTACTTGCCTGATGAGACTCTGAGTGAGTTCATATCTTCGTACTAGTGAGCGCTCACATCATCAGTTCTCATGTCTTCCTCATATCATCCTGTCGGCTTAAACACCGCTTGCGAACAACAAGACGAATGACAAGAACAGTTATGCTCGCTGCCGCAGATGCATGTGTTTACTTTAAACTAATCAAAACTTAATTGATTCGCAGGTCTCACAACCTGCTATTCATTAATTTTTACTGTAAAAGCGGTAATACTAGTTGCGTAGTTTTGTACCTACAAGGCAAATGAAGTTTGGGCATTTTAGTAATCCTTAGCCGCTGCTGTACGGCTAACTTTTCGTAATAGTTATGCTTGGTCATCTCTTAACGGTATTCGAAGAAGTATACCGGCTGTCGCATACTCCTTTCACTTGAGCCTAAGTATAAACGCAAGGCTTACGTTTTTTGGCTCAGGTTTATATAAGGGCAGGATAAAAGAATCCTGTCCATCGTGTTCTGCCTTCACCTAAGCCTACGTATAAAGTTGTGGTTTCGCTGAGTGGCGCCGAGAGATCACCTAACGTAAACAGCAGCAAATGCCAACGATAGAGCAGCAATGTATAAATAAGGACCGCAAACAATTTTTCTTAAACAAACGTAAGCAGCACAGGACCGATGAGCTATTTTACTGCAGCATAATTTATTGAATTTTAAAAAGCAGAAAATGGCTTCGCAGCACAGCGAAACTTTGGACTGTATGAACGAGTCTTCGAGCTTAGTTTATTCTCATCTGAACTGCTTCTAAGAAAGGTGGACTAGTTACGCCCTTCTGTCCATCTCTTACAATGTTGAAAACTGTGCCTACTCGTTTTTATTTCGAATTATTGAGAATTTGCTTTTCAACCAACTCTCCAAATGAGACAGTGCAACTACACAAAGCCTAGAAGAGCTACAAAGACGAATTCAAACACGCACAGTGTCTAAAGTTTGCACAGTAATCAGGTGTGCAGGTGCTAATGGAGTGTTCTTTCTTTTAAGACAGGCATCAGCTCGTGCATTGTTCCAGTTCAAATGTGTTGTACATGTTTAGCAGACCCAAATTTATTTATCCGTTTATTGATTGCTCCGGCCGGTTTGAAAGATGGAAGCGCGCAAAATTGTTTTCTTTTGTAAAGGACCTGCACCTGCTCATTTTTGCGCTGCCCCCAAAAAGGTCTCTTATTAGTCCCATATGGTAATTAGGTCAGTTGTTGTCGTTGCCGCGGTATAACAACAGGTTTCGTTTCGTTCTACACTTTTACTTTTGTCTCGACCTCATTAAACGGTTAATTCAAGATTGCTATGTCCGCTACACCTTATTAAGCCTTCTATATTAAGTCGGTTCGTACATTTATTACGCCATGCAACCGACTCGGAAGCAAAAACAAGCCAGTTGATTTCTTTTCAATTTAGCAACAGTAACTTAGACGTATTGCTTATTGTTAACTTGCATATATAAGGTTGCTTGATCAAAGAACGAACACTTTGTTTTGACCTACGCCTAACAGGCGCACTATTATTTCAGGTCTGCACATAGGCTGCTCACGGATAATGCTATGTGTAGTCACACAATGCAAGGAGTGATTAAACAGCGTAGTACGCACGTGCACGCCTTTAGATGCCAGAAATTGCGACAACGAGAAGGCTCACATCACCCAAGCGCAAACAGAACGAGCAAACAAGATCAACATAAAGCAAAGTGTTCATCAAAACATTTTATTAAGTAACATCAGTCTGGTTAATTTTCACTTGCATTTGGAATGTTAAAGTTCGTGACAGCTTCGTCGTCTTGAAGGCTGTTCGTTCTGCCACTGCACGACATGCTTAACCTGATAATCAGTCGTAACGCACTTGTCAAAGGCATGTCTGTTGCTAACGATATCTTAGAAATTTTTTTCTGTTTTTACATACACTATATTATTCAGCTATACATCCAACTGTTAGAAAAGGATAGGCTATGACTCTGAGGATGAATCTTGCTGGTTGTAACGCAAGATTAATGTTCAGCACTTGCATTTTTTTTCTGACTCGTTGTTCGCTTTTGGCTCTCGCTTCAGTCTGAGCTCGGAAGGTTACGTTTTTGCTAGATTGTTAGGCGTATGCTAGATTGTTAGGCGTATGCTGACGTTAATATAGAGCTAACAAAACTCTGAGTGCTGTGCATATAAATTTAGAACAGCTTATGGGCCCAGCACGCTTCCTTCGCGTCAGTTGTTGAGCGCCTAGCTGAAGTTCTCAACACGAATGCCTGTAAGTTCCATTTGTTCGAAAGTGTATTCGTTGTGAGTTGTCGTTGTCTAAGGACTGTAACGTCAGCAAAGAATCTGTACTGATTGAAATACCGCTGCTACGAACAAGTGGTGGAACTAAAAAGAGGCTTCGTTCAGCCGAATAGTGAAAACTACCTGCGCTGGAAGTTTGAAATTGAGGTCATCTTAGAAGCCCGGGATTGCTCCGATCTGGTGAATGGAGAGACTCTGTGCTCGGCTGTGGGCGATGAAAAAGTCAGCCCGGAAGAAGAGGGATGCTATCGCCAGGCGTATCGTCTCACGGTCACTAGATAATTTTCATCACTCGTTTATCCATTCTTGCAAGACGTTCAAAGAGATGATGGACGCCATTATCAAGATCAAGGAACTGGCAACGGTGGGCAATAAACTTCTGATGTCTTCAGAGTTTCATGCGTACACTTAAAAACCTGGTAGGAATGTTGCCTCGTTTATTACTGTGTTGAACGCCATCGTTAACAAAATGCAGTCGTTGAACATTGTGTTAGACGACGCTACAATTGTCGGGAAAGCTGTACAATGTCTTCTGCCTAAGTTCTATTACTTCCGTCAGTCGTGGAGGCTGTCTGCACCGAAGTTTGCGAAACTTTCTGATCTGATTCTCGTTTGCTTGCCTATGAGTCGGAACAGTTAAGTCATTCTGTTTAGACAGGAACCGTTGGTGAAGCGTTCGTTGGAAGAAAACCTCGCAGTTCGTCGAAGAACGCAAAAAACGCGTGCAGGTACAAAAATATATGGTATGCTGGAATTGCCAAGGAAAGGTCACATTCGGAGGGAATTCCGCAAAAAACGGTGCATGGTTACGGTTGCACTGAATCTGGAAAATGAATGACCGATTCGTGATGGTTTCGTCGTACGGCCAAACGTAGAATTAAGTCAAGAGAGAAATGACGGATGGATCGCTGATTCTGGCGCCTTTAACCACATCACGCGTAATCGGCATTGGTTCTCCACGTTTAAAGAAATCGACCCTTGCGGATTGCGAGTGGGTGACGACAAGCTTGTTTACTCTATTGGCATCTGAACCATTGACGTTGAAGTGTATAAGGGAAAAACGTGGTATTTGTCTACCCTCAATGACGTTCTCTACGTACCTAAATTTGGATCAAGCTGCCTGTTTAGCCTTAGAACTGCAGCTGCTCATGGTCCAAGATTACGATTGAAGGAGAGATAGTCTATTTAGCGAAGGATGGAAAGACTGACCTGTTTGGATACAAAGATGGTGATTTGTATACGTTGTTCATTCGTCGACCTTCTCAACCTCTTCTGTCTGCGATGGCTGTTGCCGCCGGAGATGTTTCATTGGAACTGTGACACCAACGACTTGGGCACGTTAGCACCGACAAGATTAAAGTGATGAATGAGCGAAGCCTTGTTGATGGACTCCAAATCACAGGAGAACAGAAGTTTTTTGCGAAGTCTGTATTTTTGGCCCTATATCACGTAAGCCGCACAATGAAGTCATCAAACAAACAACGAAATTGCCTTCCTGGCGAAATACTACATACAGACGTCTGCGGGCCGTTTGTACAGCCCTCTGTTGGTGGTAGTTTTTACTTCATCTGCTTTAAGGATGAGTCATAAGGATATCGTAAGGTGTACTTCATGAGACGGGAAGATGATGTGCTTAAATGCCTTAAGTCCTCGATAAGTAAGGCCAACGGGACACCAGACGTGCGGTGAGGCGTCTACGGTCAGACTGCGGAATTGTTAACAAGATTATCAGCGACTTTCTTGTGGAGAACAGAATACTTCACGAGAAGAGCCCGTCTTACACTCTTGAGTGTAACGGTATGGCTGAACGAAAAAATAGAACTCTTGTTGAAAAGGCAGGTCAATGCTACGCTCCAGAAATCTGCCAGAAAGACTTCAGGCAGACGCTGTACATACAGCTGCTTATCTTATGAGTCGCGTACCAAACTGTAAAGAAAACACTGCAACGCCGTAAGGGCGATGGTTTGGAAAATGTCCCTCCATTGGATAGCTTAGAGCAGTGTTTCTCACGGCTGAGCTCGCCACCGCCCCCTGCGCATAACCGTTCTACCGGCTCTCGCGGTGAAGTGGAGAAAAAGATGAAAGGGTGAAGAGGGCCAATTTTTCGGCGACTTTCATGTCAACTCGGTATTCGCCACTGCTTTGAAGCCATTTTCGGTTTCATTAGCCGCATGTTTATGACAGCGCTGTCCCAGTCTGCTCCACTTTACTACCTAAGTACGTCTTTGCTACTTCACTATTTCACCTCCCTTACACCGCTGACGACGGAACAAGAGCAGTTTCGAAACGTACGGCATTGAATCTTTCTGTATTTCCTCTAACAATTTGCTCATCCATTCGTTGGTTGGGTACTTTGAAGTTTATTTACAGACACATCAAACAGGCCAAAATCGTGAATGGAAGATCAACCATGAAACTACTTCACGTCAATTAAAAGCAGCGTTACAGAGACTGATCATGCATATGCGAGCGAACTGAGTCTTCTGTGTTTGACTCCATTGTCGTCACAGGAAGCCGAAGATCTCCTCGATGGACTACTTGTAAGCGGTTGCGTTTCCTTGTTAAGAGATCGGCAACTACACTGAAGCAATGCTCGACTAACGATGATGAAGGGCGTACTGAACTCCTAGCCCCTCAGTATCTCTTGGTCCCTCAGCGTCCTCCAGTGCTTTACTACTTCCAACTACCCCCTTATGCGTCCACCGCCCCCTCCAACCACCCCTTTGGCATCCAATTTTCCCCTGGAATCTCTCAACCCCGCCCCCCAAACGTAGTATCTATTGGTTACGGTTTGAGCAATAAGATCTATGATTCTCGAAAGCATCGAGTGGAAGAAGTGACGGACGTAAAGTTCAACGAGTCTTTGGTGAAGGAAGTAGTTCCCAAGAGAGAAAAAAAATAGATTTCGATGAAGGACGAAAACCAAAGAGAATCCCTGGTAAAGTGCACCGGTACGGACAAGAAAGAATCTGGTCTCAAGAAGGAGCCTGGAAGACCACTTGGAAGCAGAAACGGGGAAAGGCCCTCAGTGCCTTTGACAATGGAATTTCGTCAGAGACAAATGCTTGTACGTCAGCAATGCTTGTACGTGCTGACCCTGGAAGCGTGGAAGAAGCGCTTGGAAGCATAGAGGCACAAAAATGGAAAAGAACTATAAATGAAGAAATTGAAGCACTGCGGAAGAACAACACTTGGGTGCTAACTGGTCTTCCTCCTTGTAGGAAAATAGTGCAGTGCAAATGGATTTTCAAAACTAAAATAAATCCTAAGTGTGGGCAGATACAAGGCCAGACTTGTCGCAAAGGGATTCACAGAACGTCTAGAAATCGATTACTTCCAGAATTTTGCACCAGTTGCTCGCTATGAATCAATTCGTACAGTGCTAGCTATAGATGCAGATGAAGACTTGGAAATCCTGCAGTTTGATGTTAAAACTGCGTTCTAGCATGGAACTGTTGACGAAGTGATTTACATGGATAAACCTCCGTGTTACGATGATCAATCCGGACGAATTTGCAAGTTACAACGTGCAATACGTGGTCTAAAATAGGCACCAAGACACTATCTCTTGTTCGATATATCAGTTGCCGGCAGATGCTAAGCATGAGATCAGAACCCATAGCCTAAGAGGGAGTGTTAGAAAAGGATAGGCTGACTCTGAGGATGAATCTTGCTGGCTGTAACGCAAAATGAGCGCTCAGCACGTGCATCTTCTGATTCATTGTTTGCTTTTGGTTTTCGCTTCTGTCTCAGCTCGGTAGGTTTTGTTTTCGCTGAATTCCCACGCATGTTTGTTAGGCGTGTGCTGACATTAATATAGAGCTCCTAACCGAACTTTGAGTGCTGTGCATATAAATTTACAACACCAACCAAGTCTTTACAAGAACAAGAAGAAAAGCCATGAGAAAAAAGAGTTATTTTAAGTTGACGAGGAAGCAATATTCACAATGTATAAGTTCTACAACAAAGTAGTACTATTAAAACTTACATGGAAGAGAAAAATTAATGATTGCAAATAGTGCTCCCACTATCACTGTTCCAATGATGATACTTAATCCAGCAGTTGAAAAACCGGCAATAAGAAGGCCAGCACCCGTAGCGTATGCAGCCACTGTCGCATAGGCAAACAACATTTCTCTCTTGAAGATGAAAGAGATAATTTTCCAACCAGAACGTTTCGCGGTAGTATCGTGACGTAAATAGTTCCCTATGGTTCCGACTTTTGATTCTTGGAATGTTCCCGGCACTTCGCGGAAGCTCTGCCTGTCCAGCCTGTACGACCAGTTGTAGTTTCTTGCTATCTCACTGTCCTGCATGACTGCTACGCAAAATCTTGCGCATCTTCTACACGAAATAACATAAACGGATAACTCGATCCATGCATTATCTGTGTCGAATGGAGATGGCATAGTGTCTGCAGCAACCTGAAGGGGGTATGAACGTCACGTTATTAATAACAACATTTTAGTTTTGAAATTTCCATCCTCACGAAATGGTTGCTCGCAAAAAGTCATATTGTATTTTTTAGGCGTTCTCATCTTAAAGAAACAATCAATGCCTGTGTTTCGCGCAACACATAGCAACTGCATAAAACTGTTTAGTTTCTTCATTTTTCATCGCAGAACGTTTCGTAGAAGGGCCTTAATTACTTAATAGAATACGATAATTTTGCATTAACAAAAAAACAACGTTCTTTTGTCGGGCTGATCCGTTTTCAACCCATTCGCTTTTCCGCAGCCAGAAGATCATATTACAGTACACAACGGTAAAGATGCTTAGGTTATTAAAACGCTTCTTAATAAAAAATCACTAACATTTTTTTAAACAAGTACGCCAGCTCCGCTGAATTTGAAATTTTATCGTTTTTTAAGACTGAAATTTACTGGCCAATTGAACTACAGCTTTTAACGTTTTCCATAGAGAGCTGTTGCTTGGCCATTCTTCGATTGCTCCAGTCTGGCAGTTACGAGCTCCTGTTTCCGCAGCACAAGTTTAGTTGCGTTGGCAGTCTTTACTGTGTTATTTCAAACCGATCCTAGCCAAAGCCATATGACAGCTTGTGATTAACCTACTGTCGTTATCGATGGAGGTTTTGAGAATGAGAGGGCATCTTTCATTCTTTGATGATTAATGAGAAGAGTTGATATTGGTGGATAAAGGTGCAATGCAGCTAATCGCTGGACTTTGTGAGTTGTTTCAACATGACTACATCACTTCAAGTAATAAACTCTTGCCTAGGTTTAGCATGTCCTGAAACTTGGAATGCGCGAACAAGCAATAGAAATGGCTTTTCGTTGCAAGCTCATACTTTTCCAAAAAAATGCGTGACATTAGCAGTAGGCACAACAAGAACGTAACTATAAGCAGTATACTAGCGATCAAAATTTCGTACTCCACGCTCAGTAAAAATAATAATAATAATAATAATAATAATAATAATAATAATAATAATAATAATAATAACAGCATGCCGTACCTTTACAGCTCTTTTTCCCGCTTTACGCAGCACCTCTTCGGCCATGTCTGCTTTTTCATGAAACAGTGAACTTTTCTTAACGGCGGCAACCACTTTTTTTGAGAATTTGTTAACTTTCACATTGTCCACGAAAGTCTGGAAACAAGTGCACTGCCGTTATTAATTCATGCATAACTGTCACTTAACTGCAAAAATGTCATCCTTAAACGCTAATTCCTCATGCGTCTTCAAGTATGCTGTCCTCCCGTCGATTTTCCTAAATAGTTACAATAAAATGTGTACACAGAGTATCTTGGTGCGTGCAAATATAAATTCTAATAGTCGGGAGTTTAGTCGCCATGGAGAAAATAAAAATATTATGGATCTTGATCATGAACACTGGATGCTTCTAAGCGGGTCTGAAGGTTTTCATGATGGAGTTTTTCAGACCGTTTTTTGTTTTGCCCGTTGTTGGTTGCCGAAAAATAACCAAAGCAAACGCCCTACTAATGGATGGATGAGTTATTGTTATTAGGGAAAATTTCAGGGCAATGTTACACGCTACTCCATCATGACTATGAATCATGTCTCCTAAACGCCCTTTGTTATACTGTAAGCATGCTCGGCATTCTGCCCTGCCCTTAGTTAAAACTAAGCCTAAGTATAAGGCTTACGTTTTAGCTTAGACTTGAATAACGGCAAAAAAGAAGAACTAGCATACTCTACACTAAAGGTACAGAAACTTAATAGCATGCTTGCCGGAAAAGAACCTGCATTTCTAAGACGGTGGGGCGGCTAGGAAACATGATCCAGAATTCCCTTTACTTCTGCGCCTGTAAGCAAGCCTCACAACTGGTTTATTACCTTTAACATTAGTTCAAAATCCTCCACTTCCTACTTTTTCGGAAGTACACAGTTTTTACGTCGGCAAAAGGACAACTACATAGATGTTAAAAAACAACTTCTCGCAACATAAACTTGGAAAATGAATTCAGTTGGAGTAATTGTTCTAATCCAAAAACATTCGATTTCCCAGATTATGCTTTGAATTTGAAACAAGGTAATCAGGTTCATGCTACAATATTAGCTGCGAAATCTTTTTCAAACCAACTTAGAAGGCGAAGATAATAATTAAGGGGTGATAGGCAGAAAATATTAGGTTGGATAGCTTAATATCACGTCCATAAGTTAGCGTGCCATTGCACTGCCGCCTATATCATTGAAATAGGTCCACAGTAAGGGATAGGGCAAACAGATCCCTGGCCGACTTCAGAGTATGTAGAAGTGAGGAAGAAAGAATATGATGGAAACGCAAAGACTGAAACTTTAGCGTAAAGATTACGCGTATGTTGAAAAACTGAAACAATATTAAGAGCGCTTATCATGATTTTATTTGAAGGATATCCGGCAGACTTACCTCACAAGAACCACTATAACAAGATGATTAGGCCCCCATCGTGGTAGATAACCCCGTCCTGTCAGTCCTGTTCTTCCCAAAGGATTCAAAGGCACCCCGTCGGTTACTTTATACTTTGGCGACCGAAAGTACGCCCTGCGAGCCATTCTTCGATCGACGGTTCCATCTTTCTTGTTAAACTTTATTGACTGAGTGAAGCTAGCGCGTAAGTGTCAACATATTTTCAACGTTTACACAGTTGTTGGTTACTTACTTACTGTCACAAAAGTCATGTAAGCATGGTGATACCCAGATGAGAGGATTATAGGAAGGAAACGGTTCGTTCCAGTCAACCAGTTCATCAGGCACTTCCACTCTCTGTAACTCTAAGCTCATGACAGCGATGTATTTAGAAGGAATGCATAGTAGTAACCTTTGGCTTCTGGGGTTCAAAACAACTGTCCGAGGCCTTCAAGTAAAAATTATTTTACTTAACAAAGCGATATTGCATTTCTAATCAACGTGACGAAAATAATGCACTGCTTTGCCTTCATGTTACAGGTAAAATTACATTTTCTTTTTTTGATACTGAAATCTTCCTTAAACTGAACTATTAACGGCTACTAACTTTTTACTTTCACTCAAGTGAAATCACACCAAGGACTCTCTAAGTGGGTCTCCCTCGCCTATTGTACATATTAGTGCCTGAAAATCATTTACTGGTCACTAACCTCTAACAGAAACCAGATAGACGAAACCAGGAAAACAATGAGGAATAAATGCTTCATGAAGCAAGCTGATTAGCAAAAGCAGTAGATATCTTTGGAGCCTTTAAAAGTATGCAATGTTTGCTGAAGTTACGCTGCGAACGGCATGGCTATCATCATCAAAGTCTCGTGATAAATTTGAACAGCAAACATTTCCCTCAAATGTAAACGGATGTAATGACCGATTAAGCTACGTACAAGTAACATCATCAGCCTTCGTTGGTTGTGCGCCCAGCAGTCATACTGTACCTGCCGGCTGACCTGTTCCGCCTTTTGCCAAGCCTAAACCTAAACATAAGGCTTATATTTCGGCTTGGGCTTAGATAGGCGCAGAATATGATGGCCAGCACGCTTACAATTAATCGCAGAACAGGATAGTCGCGGGCTTGCCGGTACAGAACTTGCATTTCTCAGACACTGGGACGCATAAACATCATGACCTACACAATTTCTGATGGAATCTTTCAACATGTTGCATTGTTTCTTTTATGGCAAACCATTGTATTCACGGGTAACCGTGATAAAACGAGGCTTTTCGTAACGAAACGGCTTGTTCAAGCTTAAAGCACGGCGCAGCGAAAGAAACTCGATCAATTTTAGTTACTGTTACCAAAAGAACTGCAGTGTCGGGTCTGTTTTCTGCTCCTAGACGAAACGTGAAGGGATACATCGCGGCTATGGCCGAGCAAAACGTTCGTGACGCCGAGGAGAAACAGCTTCAGTCTGCGTCGTTGGTTACTTAAAGAACATGAACGCGGCGCAGCAATCCATTTTTGGTTTAAGCTTAGGTAAAATACATCAACTGTGAGGAATATGAGGTTCTTCCTGCCCCATATTGTAACAGGTTTTCCAGTTTACAGGAGCGCCCGGGTGAACAGATTAAATGAAACGTTTTCTACTATTTCCTGCTGTTGTCTGTCAATAAATGCAGTAAAACGGTATTGCGCAGCAAGCTCTCCCTGTTCATGTTCGTCGCTTAGACCTAATCTAAAAACGGAGAAGAATGATTCCTACGCTACATAACAGTGGCATGTGGCTTGCGGCTTTCACTCGCTGACGTCACTGACGTTGATGTCGTCACGTCTCTTACGCAGGCTGTGACTGTGACGTAATGTTTCCGAAAATAGGACAGATCAGACTTGCTATGTTGCAACTTTTTAAGTCTATAAATTACTATTAATGATTTTAACGTGACAGTACTTTGAACAGCGGGTTCTTTGCAACGGGAACGTACTTCATTCTTTTGATTTCTTTTCAATGTTTTTTTCTGATTATGGAAACGGCTACACATAACTAAGCAGTCAATTTAATACGGATAAATGAGTGGGTCGCCAGCCGCTGCGCTAATTAGGTTCCGGCTTTTCTTTTCCATTACGGGGAATGCGTCATTAGCAAAATGAGCGGGAAACTTTTAGCTTCACGACCTGTTCAATGATCAGCAGATGGTTTTCTTCATTACACGTAAGGAACTAAACCTAATGAAGTGCCAGGCTGCCGAAGACCTGAGATCCGATCTCCTGGATCAAAGCTCCTCTTAAGCTGCATACGTTGTTCTTTTGTGATTTTCCTAACAAGTCGCTCACCAATTCATTATAACGGCATCTGTTCTAGTTTTTAGTAGTACTCAGTAGTAAACATGGTATACAGTTTTATCCGGTCTTTCACAAGTCACCCGGAAAATAAGTGTGGCAACATCGAAGGATAAAGCGCGACGGCATTGCGTAGTTAAGTGGGACTAACGGAACACAGGAGGGACTTGTTACTTCGACTGACTGAACACTTGCTAAGCAATTGCGTTACACTGCAAGGGAGTTGCTGCTGCCGGTGTCACTGAACCGGTCAGCGACCCTTCCAAAGGGGTAAAGCTGAGGGATAAAACCCCTGTGCACGAACAGGCTCTGTTGGCACGGGCAGCACAATGGAGCAGCAATGGTACACGCGAGGGGTTAGGTTAGTGATTCGTGGAAAACATCAGAGGTCAACGGTCCGACCCGCATTGCGTCTTAGTAAACGGCATACCGGTCATTCTGCGCAATGGCTGTGTCAAAGAACATGAGGTGGCTGAACGAGTCAGTAAAAGACGAAGAAACCGCAGTACAATTCCTACGTGATAAGGGGCTGTTGCACAGTAAAAGGCTGTGCCCCTTATGCGGACGGGCGATGCGTCTAGGGCGCCGCGGCACCAGCTGGCGCTGCTTCAAACGTTCCTGCCGCAAGGAAGTGTCCATACGCAAGGGCACATGGTTCGACGGTAAGCGCACTAGGTGCAATAACCGTTTTGACCGCGGCAGTGCAATGTGTCCTTTACAGCCCCCCGTCACCAGACGAAGTTCCGGAAAGCGGTGGAAATCATCTTTTTTTGGAGTCGACGGTACACCTCCATTAAATTTTGTAAAACTGAGCTCGGTAGTGATCTGCGCGCCTTATATTGTTGCTGTAGACATTATCTATTTTCAGAGCTGAACCACACCAGCGCAGGGCGTTGGAACAGGTACCTGCGCCGGGTTGCAGCAGAAGCACTGGCTGGAGTGCCACGAGACCGAGCCAGGCGAGCGCATGCGCCATCTGTCGCATCGTTGTGGGCGCAGGCCAAGCGGGGCCACAAGCGATGGCGTGGAATGCGTCGGAGTGCGCTTCCATTGTACCTCTGCGAGTTCGCGTGGAGAAAGCGATTGGGCGCCTCTGACGATGCTTTCGATGCCATCCTCGCGGACATCCTGAGGTTGCACCCGCCCCAGTCGGACGCGCCGCCTGCGCCTGTTCCAATGCTGCAGTAAAAGGTATGTAACGTGTTTACGTTTGCTTTCTGTTCGCGCTTTACTCTTTGCGACGTCCAGTAGTCAATACCAGTGATAGGGGAATGCCAGGCTGCATTATTTCGTCGTTCTATTAATCCCACGGTCCCTTCCATTGAGCAGCTGCGACGCTAAATTCTCCCCATTGTTCCATAGTTCTCTCAAATAAGTAATCACTGAATGGATTTTCCTTTGATGTTGCTACACTTTTTTTCGGCGAACCTCTGCACAAAGACCCGTTTCATTATCTTCTGTTTCCTTTAAAACCATTTTTAGCATTTTTGAACCTGCGAATCAATATAACAAACAGCAAATTTTCCTGAACCTGTGAATCAATACAATACTCACTTTAGACTTGTGCGGGGTAGTTGTGGAAGGAGAACTGACAGTGCAGCGAATTAGTCGCTGGGAACAATGACGGGCAGATGCTTACGCTTCAAAGCGTAATAGCTTTTGTAAGTGGCCGCCTTGGTGTGTTGATGAACTCATAACAGATTTATAATTCGCGCAATGTTTCAGGAGAAAAATGAGCGGCGTTATCAGTGCATCATCGCAAGCTCAGCGTAGACGATATGGCTGGCGTCAGGTCAAACGTCGGCATTCCCGTGGTGGTTGACTAAACGATATGGCGGGAGCCCGTTTCGCAAAAGACGTACGCCGTTCGACATGAATATACACCCCGCTTAGGGGAACTACGATATTTTTTTTGAGAAGTCGCCTGTTCTCCTGAAATGTAAATGATATATCCCAAATGCACTGTCCTATCTGCTTGCATTGCTGTTCTCTTCTTGACAAATGAACTACGATATGTCTGCCAGTAGAAATGTACGTTTCCCTGCAACCAGGTGATCCCTGGGTACTCAGCTTGATCCGCAAATTTTGCGTTGCGTGTTATTGTTTTAATATACAATTAAACGAAATTATATACCATAAATAAGTAGGAATGTACGAAAATCTGCGCTTGGGCACCTGCTTTTGCCTTTACAGCGAGTCAGCGCAAAAATTGCGAAAAGCATAATCCCTTACAGCTTTCGTAAACAAAGCTATGTCGTACTAATCGGTGCTCAAAGAATCTGAAGAATTTTGCAAGTTAGGGACTTTTCCTGTTAGTCGCAAGCCAGTGAAGGAAAAAGTGACTACAGAAAGCCGAAAATGCTGGCAATATTTTAAAAAGTCAGATTGACGTGAATTAGTCAGTCAATAATTAAATGTTTCAATGCAGACGAAATCGTGTTTCAATGTTTGACGAGTTTTCGGCATATTATTTTGTTTGCCTACTTCGTTCTCGATGAACAGGTTAGTTCCACATGTGGATACGAACTTTCTCCTGGTGGGCCTTTTTTGCGTTTTAAAGCAAGCATGCTCCTTTTGATGTTTTGCTTCTTCTCTTACTTCAATTCTGTCAAAGACTCTCAACATTTCACCCGCCAGCTTATGCTAGTGTTTCAGCGCTCTGCATAAGCATTTTTTGTTTCGAAGTATTGCAGCTGAAAAACATAGCGTATGTCGCAACAACAGCCAGCTGTTATGCTCGTACGCTACTACAGTTTAGTGTTGTTGGATTTAACCGTTTGTTTGACGCCAATTTTATTTAACCTACTGATCAGTTACGCTGGAAAATGTTCTTACTGTAAGTGTAGCTATTGCTTGCGTGTCGTTTTTTGCGTTTGTGCGTAGTGAAACGGGCTGAAAATTAGTCTTTGCATTCTGACATGCGCACGATGGTTGCAAGAGCAGTTCGTGCATCATACGTAGAACGATTTTTTGCGTTGCCTTCTGGCTGCTCGTGCTTTATGTCGTATTTACGCCAAATGTACGCCAACTTAAGAAGCCTTCTGATTTCAACAGATTTTGCCAGCACTGGCTTTATTTCCCACCGTAACGTTGACGTTGCAGGAAACATGGCTGTGGTGAATAAAATCTGTGATAATCACAATTCAGTGTTGTGCAGTACTCAAAGTTTGTCCAGTTATGTACGCCTGCATGGTGCTGTAGTTGCGGAAGTGGTCGAACGAACCGTACTCTTTGTTTACCACTAAGAGCCTCCTTCTCCGAAAAGGAAGAATTATAGCTATCTCATCTTCTCGGCTGTTTGCGAGTCCATGACGTCAGCTTGCTCCAGAATCAGCCAATGGATAAATACGTAATAGCCTGATTGTTTTTCTTGCCTGAGCCGCAACTTCCGGATAACAAAGACAGAACGGTAAAAGATATTCAGATGATCCGGTTTGAAGATCATTGAAGTTGCATGACACCTGCGGGAACCTTATTTTTGTGCATGGTGTTATCGTTGAGCTGCATAATGATAGTATCCTGAACTTCCGTGAAACTGTGAAGATATGCCATACAACTTCTGGCACAAATGTTTGTGGCTATGCTGTGGCTATGCGTTCATTTGTGATTGAGCGGGAGTATCATAAATAAGTATGAGGCGGAGGGAAGGAGCTCGACAGCGCTGCTACATACCTGACATCTGGCAGTTGGCCTGTTGATTCTGACGTTTCGCCATGATCCTGAACATATTCAGCGCCGCTGTTCTGTAGCGTCAGCCGCCTGGTTTGCCGCTGGTTTTGGCAATCCTGCCATAACCATAAAGATACGGTTGCCAAACCCGGAACAAATGATATTAATTTGAAGATGTAAGAAGTTTCTTCTCTGCACTGGGTCCAAACAGCGTCCGGTCTAGACAAGAAGGGTTCAAACAGTTGACAGACAAGTTGGAATTCTTTTTCTTAACATTTTGGCCATCACGCGTCCTATACGAATGAAGAGTGCAATTCAAGACGAGCATATGCAACACGCACTGCATATGCTTGAATCCATTTGCTCTTCAATAGAAGATTTTAACAATATTCCCCAGAATGTCAACTTACCCATCGTTGACAACTTACCCATCGTTACTAATTGACAATATTCCCCAGACATGAAAACATGAAAGTACGCATCTCGATTAGACGATATCCGCTGTGCATTTGAAGAGTAGTATGCTAAATGGGCGCTCTATACGTTTCTGGCCATATATTGTGTTTAGCAATGTAATTCAAGCGGCAAGAATATTTTCAATATGTTCTCTGTTCGCCTTGTATGATATGCGTCAACCAAACTATCAATCAAGTAGTCATAGGCGATGACATGTCAGCGAACATTGTTCGCAAGATAGTACTCGCTTTTCGCGTGGTATGACGTGAGCCGAGTGCGCTGTTTTATCAGCTACCGCTGATTTCCTAATGTTAATTATACTGCCTGAATGAACATTTAAGCTGAACGTCCTGCTTTATTTAATCACGTTTGTAAGCATACTTCTCCAACCTTTCTCGCATCAGTGCCCCAGACAAAGCAGGCACTGCTCGACTGTCACTGTTTGGTCGTGGACGTTTCAATGTCGGTTCCTTTAAGCCGGCTGAAGGAGGCCCTTTATATCCGCCATAGTCGTACTGTCAACCGTGGAGAAGGCGTCGAGCTTAGCGCGGCATGGGATGCAAAAATCAGTAAACCAAGTGCTGCTCCCTACCATGCCGACTTCCCCCTTTGCGACGCACTCTTATTTAATACTCATTCAGAGTAAACAATTTCTGCTCCATCTCGCTGACAGCGGAACTATAGCGTTCTGAAAGCTCTGAAATAAGCTGAGTGCACATTAGTTCTGTATTTTTGCTGATAATCGCTCATCCATCCGTTGGCAGAGCAACTGTTTCGTTTAATTGCAAGTACCCACGCAAAAAAGGGAAGAGATGTGGAAGACCTTTACGAAAATAAAACAGAATTCCGTTACGAAGCACCCCGTGCTGAACAATTTTTAACTGGAGTTGCTTCGGCCGTTGTATTTGGCGAAAGTGTAGCAGATTGCCGTTGCGAAGCATCCTGTGTTGAACAGTTTTTGACTGGAGTAACTTTGGCCGTTGTATTTTGCGGAACGACTACAGTGATACATTTTCTTTCTATGCACTGAAACAGGTTAGTCAACAGAATCCCGGCTTCCGGGTAATGGAGCGAACTGGAATATTGAGCTAATTCCACATTGCATTGTCCACAGATTTGCAGCAGTCTTACAATATTCTTGCCAAGATCTTTTTTAACCTAAACAACCAATGACAGGTGAAACATCTCCACAACTGCTATCCGAGGAAAAAAGCAAACTGAATACTCTATAATCTGAAAGATAAATTGCAGGCTTTTTAAAATTCCCAACGAGCTCCTGCTTTTACGCTTTTTTGGATAGCGGACGGGAAAGGTGGCCCAAACGTTACTTAAGCATCAATAAAATGGGTTGTGAATAGCGCGCCCATTGCGATTGAAAAAATGCTTAAGCAGCGAAAATGCAAACCGTTTAAAAGCCTAACTGCCATTTCAAATTATGCATTCAACAAATTATGTACGCTGAGGAGTTTATTGAACTTTTCTTTTTCCTACAGTAAGGCACAAGTTCGAAATCTTGTAATAATTAAATCATTACCGCAACGAAATTTTGGGTAATTTATTTTAAATAACACTACCAATTTGCCTAACGTTCTGATGAATTCCTGTTGCATTGCATGCGCCACCTCAATCCGCCTTGTAACAATGAAGCTCCTCCGAAACCTCACGGCATGCAAGCTATTATTAACTTTTCGTCACTACTGTAATAGTTACATATTCCCATGTGTTTGTTCAGGGCGCTACTCGACACTACATTTCAAGACAATAACCATAAGCATCGTTAATGCCTTGCATTACTAAAATTCGTAGGTGTATGGGCAGATAAACTTACATTGATTTCTATTCCACTGACAACCGCGAAGAGCACGAACAAAGCGACTAAACTTTTCATGAATGTGCGATTGAGGTTTGACTTCGTTAACGTCTCATTTTATACATTTACTACGCTTCATCTTATCACGTGATGCTATTATACACTTAAGCTTCGATGCGCGGCAGTGCTGAATTTAATTAAAAAGAAAAGATATTATTTACATTGAAGTTCTACGAACATGGCGCTTTCATCAATCAATATACAAACCTGCTGATGTATAAGTGTGTTTTGACAAGCGGTGTGTTGGAGGCACCCTGTGTACTCATCCAACGTAATAAAACAGAACGATGTAGAAATCTTTACTCGTCTTGCAAAACCTGACACGTAAGCAGCCCAGACCCACACTTCCTCTCCAGACTAGAGTAGACTAAACGATCATCAGGTTGCTGCGAAGACACATATGCAACTGGGCCCGGAACTGGTTCGCAACACGGTGGATTATTTTGCACCCCACATTAGGGTAACCATTTCGAAACTTCCATTGCAAGCGTAGTGCATTCGATAATAGCTAAAACGTTTGACTAACCTATGGAAATGTGTTAAAAAAGGCACAGCTGTTGTTATTTAAGGAGGCGTTACTTCTAGATGCTCTGTCAAATATTTGTAGCAGAGAAACGCATTGGAGTGTGAACTGATCCGCTGCGCCACGGGCGCATTTTCCTGCTGCTCCCCGTTGTGCAAGCTGTTCAGAAAAAAGCGGAAGTTTTTTTCCATTAGACGCCCGGCAGATGCTATACGCTAAAGTAAAATCAAGTTCTGATGGTCCACGTAATCGCGGGCAGCCTAAACTAAAGTACTTGCTGATTTTGGGCTTGGAATCGGGCTGCCTATGGCTACTTGGATCAACAAGATATGAGCATAGTTTTAGATTTCGGCAGGACGCGATTACCCGAATAGAACTTGATTTTAACTTTACCTACCGTGGTGGCGTGGCGTCTAATAGAAAGATTTAAAATAAGTCTTTCCTTTTTCACCGGAAAAGTTGTACGCTCAAGGCTTATCCTAAACTGGGCAAATCAATTTTTCAAAAGCAGACGCTATGTGTTTTTATTATTACGTTTTTTATTTTCCATTTTTATGCTTCACATATTTGTTTTACTTTTTTTATCCTAGTTTTTGTTTTTAATCTAGCTTATTGTCATTTGATATTGCGCGGTTCCCATTACACTTTGCCTCTACCGTTACGGTTTATGCTCAAGCCTTCTCTGTACTATTGCCAGAATGCTCCCTTCTCCAAGCTAGCCAATCCGGCTGTGCTGCTTATGGGATTAGACGCGTCGCGAAGGCGCTGAAAAAATTTTACACACTAGTGCAACATAACAAAATTGTTTTGAAAATGCTCAGGTACTAATATACAGTATGCAAAAGTTCCTGCTTTTCCGGCAGGTTAGGACATTTTGCAATTGTACAGCGACTTTCTTTTCATAACGTCAGTAGTATTATCTACAGGCTGTGTGTGGTTTTGGTGCAGATGGCTACGGCACAAGCATACCTGATTTTAAGGAAAGCACGCCTTTTGATCACAACTGTCGCGCGTTCCGTGCATTCAGGCACGTAAGCATTTCCACGTTGTTCTCACTCGTCTTATAATTCCAGCACGTGATTAGACGTTTTGAAATTGTTTTCGTTATTTTCTCTTTAGCACGCGTCCAACATTTGGTCAGCAAGTCGTCTTTCCTTTTCTAGACAACCACTGAAGAGTAGTGTCAGTTTTACTAGTGCACATTTCGGTGCAGAAATAGCTTAGTTACCTACTGTACAATAACAGTGTATCTTTCAAGATTACCTTAATTGTTTTCGTTTCCTTTTTTGGTACTGTGATGCAATTGCCGAAGCACGACCATTGCTTTTCCATGGATAAACTAACAATCAAGGGCATAAAGATTACTGCTTGTCTGTTTCAATATATATCATATAATAAAGAGCGCATTTTAGAACGGAGGTGACGTAGTTGTTCGAGTTCTCCGGATGGAGGGATTTTGCATTGGGAATCGCAGCCTTTAGGCACTGCTGACCCGAGCTGTATTTTGCTCAGCTCTTGTTGGTATTTCTTAGCATTATACTAAACGACTTTCCGTACATAATTTTTTTTGTAGGATGCACATACCATGGGTGGTGTTGTTTCGGGTAGTTACAGTATGCTGCGAAAGGCTGTTCATGCCAAAGTTGAAGACTTCAAATTTCTACTCTTATTTCTGTTCTACAATTCCCACTTCAATTTGGACTACGCCATTGACGTCGCCTTCGAACCTGTATATCGCTTTGTCGAGACTTACGTCAGCCAGTTGGGACGAGTAAGGTACGTATGCGGCAACATCTCAACTACATCCCGTAATTTAAAGGTATTCTTGGGCTTCCTGACTAGCGCTATTGTTCTACTGGTTCTTATCACTTACGTCATCATCGTACCTTACGAATTGCCTCGTCGAAGCTGGCGCGAAGTGGTTTTATACTTTATTACTGGTCATTGGCTTCTTTGCAAACTTGCTATACAATCTTTACAAAGGCAGCGTTAGCTCTCCAGGTCATCCTCCAATGGTTGGATGTCAGCACCGAATAGACTGCATGAAAAGGTCGAGCTTTTCCTTCAGGATCATCTAGTCGCCTCCAGCGTTGGCATTTGTAAGAGCTGCCTAAGACCGAAGCCACCCAGAAGTCACCATTGTTCCGTGTGTAAGCGTTGCATCCTTAAGATGGATCATCACTGCCGTGAGTTCGTGAAGTTGAATGGTTTTCCTCGTTTCCAACTTTTCCTTCCTTTCAGCTTTGGCTTGACCAATGCGTCGGGCACTATAATCATCGCTACTATTATCTAACCATGGTTTACATGTGGCTTTCTTGTATTTACGTTGTTACTGGAATGTATCAGTGTTTTGCAGAGCACTACTGGGCCGAAGAGGTAAACTTGTCAAAACAAAACCCATTCAAAATATTAAGTTGCAAATTAGTTCAAGACGCAGTCTTCAAAATGCTTAATCTATACCTTTAGGCAGACGTTGTGCTTTGGTGCACTGCGATGAAAGATAAGCTAATTTATGCAAATTGGTTTTGCTCTACAGCCACAGCGTCCATCTGTTCTTCAGAGGTAGTTGCTCCTTTCGGCAGTGCTCCGCCTTATTCGTACTTGTGCTTTCGGGTAGGAGCGGTCGTGCCAAATTGGATCAAACGGAAAATGGATAAAATATTTAATTTTAATCGAATTCTTCGTCTGCGCTGCCATGGTTGTTGGTCTTATTTGGTTGTTGGTTACTCACTTTATCATGATAACAAAGGGTGAAACCAGCATCGAGCACTATATCAATCAAGCCATGAAGAAGAAGTATGCACAGAATGGAAAGGTACAAGTTTTACACAACTGCAGCAGGCGTAGCTGTCTCCGTCGACTTTGACAATACCTTGCATATGGCGTATATATGCGCAAGAAGAGAATACAGAGTTGCTAAAAGCTTACCCATTGTCAGTTTGTGCTTTTAGGTGTACGTCAATCCTTACGACTTTGGATGGGCCGAAAACTGGCGAACCTTTTTGGGAATCGAAAACTTCCGCGGGGACTTTTTCCACAAAATTCTTCTTCCATCAAACTACGTCCCAAAGGGAGATGGTCTTAGTTGGCCACTTGCCAACGCTGGGCAAGAGCTGACTACAGTTCGCAGTTCTAAGGACGAACCAAAGTTCCTGCCTCAGTTGGAGTAAAAGAAAGCAGAACAATTCTTAAGAATCCACCGCTGCTGAGAAAAATATACGACTAGTATTAAGCCCGCTGTGCGCCATGTATTTCCGTGAATGAACTGAGCTCGACGACCACACTGAATTGGAATGCTTTGTCAAAATCACGGAAGGAGACTTCTTAACGCTTACAATTTGTTTACTGAAATGGAGGCGCGCGAATATGCTTACGTTTCGTTCTCCATGTGAAAGTATGATACATACCACGACGAAGCGACAGAGACTGGAAGCGAATTAGGATGTCAAAAGGACAAGCTGTTGTGTGACCCAAAGGAATGCTTGACTTTTACGCTCAGTAAGAATCAACTGAAGATCTTATGTGGCCTTGAGAAGAAGAAGAAAGACTTGCTCATTACGAGAGCGGACAAAGGTAATAATTAAAAAATCATTGTCCATCAAAAATATGCATAAATAGTATTTTAAAGTGTTTTCCATGAGGTAGTATGGAACCAATAGGGAAGAGATGGGTTAGTTCAACGAGTTTACTGAAGAAAAGAAAGATATAAAATCCTTCAAAATTGCCCATCAACTTCACTTTGACTCTTTGACAATTCAACAGACGTGCTCCTCGTCACGAATGTACTGACCAATGTCGCATTGATTGAGAATGACTAAAGAAGTGGGGTCAGATGCACGACATTGGGCGGTCGATTTTGTGGCAATGCCGAATCCCTGAAACACGTTTCAATTTCGTATTAACTGTTCAACGCCAATTCCAAAAATACAATAGACGCAATCAACTTCCTTTTTTTCGATCCCAACTTTTGTGCGCGCATTCTTTGCCAGACGCGCACTACATGACGTAGAAAAATTCTGCATCGAACTAGGCGCCTTGTTTAGGTGAGTATAGAACACCTAGTATTTTATACATCTCTTAAGCAATCTATACAGTGCCAAAAGCTAAACCGGCGGAATATTAGGTCTGCGTGAACTCTTGAGCATACGCGGCAAATCTTGCTGCTTTCTCGCTACTTTGCTCACTATCCTGTCAGTATACAGCATATTAAAATAACATATATATATATATGCTCATGTATGAAATGCCAACATCCTATAGAATGCGTGGCATTTTTAAGGCAAAGTACGAAGTGCCTGTATTTTGCATGTGCTATACTTTCTCTAGGCGTTCTATAAACGCGTAGGCGTGATGTCAAATACTGAATAATGTTAGGCAAAGTGTGATTCGCATCTTGGACAGTGAACAATTTTATGGTCTTGTTAGCTGCGACCGCGCAAAGCTACAGTGGCGACACCTACGGGGCAAACTATGATGTTCTCCCGTTACAAAGTGGCTATGGTGTCCTCATGTTATGGCTTAGGTTTAGGGTAGGGCAGGACACCATAGCCCGCAAAGTTCTACGGCCAAGGTACCCAGTTTTTCTAGCATCCTCATTGGCTATCTTATTCTGCCGTAGGCCAAGCTTAAGCCAAGATATAAGAAAAGTATAGCCGTAAAAGTACGTAACATATATATACATATATATATATATGTCACAGCATAAATTTCAAAACAGAACCATACCAATGGAAGATCATTCGAGCTGTACAGTATCACTCCGGCATTGGTCGGCACATCGTCAGTAATCCGGGCTAAACCGGATTTGAGCACATGATTGCCGTACAGGAAGGACTGCTCAGCTTTCGGTTTCAGCCAAGCCTTGTACTGTAGACGGGGAGAGGGAAAATAAATTAGAGATAATCGATTGAACAAGGTATACCTTCGCGTAGGGAGCAATATAGCTCAATGCGGTGATGGTCAAGAAGAACTTATTGGTTTTTGTAAATTTTCCAATGCACGAACCAAGGTTCACTGTCTCTTTGAATCCAAATGAAGATGCGGCCACTGCCTTCTTTTCGCTATGATCAAAGGGGACGCACAGTAGAGATGATAATGTCTTAGATTAACTTGAAGCTTTTTTTTGCTTACCTCAAATAGTAGACGCGATCCTTGTGAAAACGAAAAACGTGAGTTTCGTCCTCTCTGTTCACCATCAATCTGATGTTGGTTCCAATGCTAAAATTTTAGAAAGAGCCGTCATTTTCGAGTCGACCATATATCCGCTGAGTGTACACTTACAACTTGGCCAACTTTTTGAATACCGCCTCTACTTCTTCGTCGGTTAACGGCCGCATGAGGAACACAGAGAGCTGAAGATGGCAAAGCGAATAACTTAGTAAGGCGGGAATGTGAACAACGTATGACTGAAGGAGAACAGTGACGAAAGAAAAGGCGATTGTAGTTCTCTGAGGACTTCTTTACTATTTTTTTTGCGCTACCAATGGTATCGCGCCAATATAAACATAGGGTGCAAACACAGACGTCATCACATTTCGGAGATCGCTTTGAACTGACATAATGGCAGGCTTGCTCCAGCTATGCTTAACCTTTGAGGTATTGCCGTTATCATGTAGCACATAGTCGAAGCTTACGAGAGGGCTTCAAGAGATCAAGTTAAAGTAATAATTAGACTGATTGTCTCAGTGTGGCAACAAAATCTTCAAGAGTGAACTCAGTGGCACTATCAGCTGCAAGTAATGCTTCAGCAGATTCCAATAGACCTTCCACTTTTTCATGCAGAAGCATCTAAAGCGAATACATCGCTTTAGTAGACGAGAAGAAGAATAAAAAATATTTCACCTTTGCGCTTCTGATCATTTGATAGGCGGTTCCTTTTCGGACATGCTGAAGAGCTTGAACAAGCGATACCGCATCAGCATTGGCTACATCGACTATGGATTTGTATCCCGCCTTGTAAAGTTGCCTTGCTCGAGCCTGATTAGAGGCAACTCGATTGAGATGAAAAAAAATACTCGACTTGGAGCATTACCCGTTGAACGCCATGTATTTCCATCAATGGAATGAGTTCAGCCGCCACATTGAATTGGAGTGCTTTGATAAAGTCAGGTAGGAGACTGCGCAACGCCCATAGCTCGTCCATTTGCTGCCGCCAAAATTGAAGCCGGAGAATAGACGCACTCTGCGTATTTCAAGCGAAAGTGTATACCTCAACAAAGCGACAAAGACTGGAAGCGAATCCGAGCGCCGAATGGACAAGCTGTTGTACGGCTCCGCGGGATGCACGAAAGCGGCCAGCTACTTCCCACACGTTTTCTTTATTCCAAATGCGACGTAGAATGAACGCTAAGAATACCCGTTGGACCAATAAGACGTCTGTCGTCTGAACAGTGACTATTGTTCCGTAAAATGTTGAGAATTTATAGAACGCTTAAAGCACCTTGCTTGAAGATATGCTTCCTTTTCTTCGCATTATTATAAGCTGTTCGTTTATGCCCAACGAACGAAGAAGGGACTTCTCAACTTCTGTCAAAGTGAAAAACTTAAAAAAAGGCGAATGGAAAGCTAAGAGAGCGAACATGTGTACGTAATCTTTTTACCTCGTCGTAAAAAATGTTCCAATCGAGAAAGATAGGATACTGAACACTGTAAGGCACAATGCAGTAAAGGAGATGAAAGTGCGAAAGAAGAACCATATTTTGCAATGCCAACAACAAGTCGGAATGAACGCGTCTCGATATATCGACGTCAATACCTCCTGCAATATTCAACAATAAGAGCAGCAGCGAAAAAAGGCTGACGCAAGTGTTCACCTTTGCAAACTGCTGCGCCCAGAGGCGATATTACGATTTCATCCTCTTTCGTGGTAACCAACTTTTCGTTTAGAAGAAATTTCAACGCTTGTTGAACCATGCTGTTGATTTCATTTTCCTCCGACTCTTTGCACTGGACGTACAGAAGAGTCAGTTTCACTATCTGGATTATGTCTGCTTTGCATTTGATCATCTAAACAAGGGCAAAGCGACTTTCCTTTCTTCCAATGCATAAATGACTACCTTCAGCCCTATAGTACTGAGCAAAAGATTCTTCAGCCCGCGCCCGTTGTCGTACAGTAAGCTGCTTTTGCAAGCGTCAAAGTTGCTGCACAAAAGTTGCTCAACCTGCAACGTTGTGAACTTTTGCAACGCTGGTTGAATTTCTACTATGCTACTTTGTTTAGAGTTTAAATAATTTCAAAAATTGCGCCAGTTTCGTTTTATCCCTTTGTAGCGAACGATGCTCTGAACGTTTCCTGCGAATCAGATGGTAGGACACGGGACCAAGACATCGTAGAGACCATCAGAACCCTGAATAATACCACTTGACTGACTTACAGTACTCTCTGCCATCTGATTCACAGGAACTGTTCAAAGCATCGTTCGCTACGCCTTCAGACCTTTGTGGCGTCGGCGTTTGGCAAACCGCTGTGTCCATTCGCGGCCAGTGCATTTTTTTCCAATGACTTATTTTCGAACAAGCAAACGTCTGCTCAGTCGGGAAGAAGTACCTGAGATTTTTGAGATTGCCGGGCGATGGCTATACTTTCTCCATTGTCGTCCATTCCTGCGCGTCCAGCTCGACCGGTCATCTGTTTGTATTCCTGCTTGGACATGAATCGATTACCAACGGTGAATGTTCGTAAAATGACCCTGCAATAACAACAACAGTGTTTGATGTCGACAAAAGTCAATCAATAAAAGTGAAAATTAAAATTTGATGACTAAAGATTTCAAGCATTCACATCTACAATTTAGCATCATTTAGCCAAACCTGCTTCTTTATAAAGCCAAAACTTCAGCTTCAGCTCCAATTTCAAAAATTACGATAAGAATTTTGGAAAGTATCGTAGTTTACAGCTAGGCGGGGGTTTTTCCCACAGTTATTAGCGAATCGCTACATAGACCTGCTCAATAAATAACAAATTCCCGCACCTAACGCTGCATTGTTCATATGGTAGGTGGAATAAGAAGGAATAAAAAATGCGTTTCGACTTTCGCATAGAAGACAGCTTGAAAACGTGGTTTCTTGGTACGGGACAATATGTTTTCATGATGAAGAAATTTATTACGGATATGTCCCGTTTGTTTTCTATATAAAGAGGCTCCGGAGCTTTCGGGTCATTTGAGACCCATCATCAGCGGTCTTAAGTGTAAATATGAATTGTGCCAGCGAGTGCCATCTATCGATTCTGAGGATTTTAAAGCGGGTATTTTAAAGCTTTCTGTTTGTAGGTTTTTGTATTTGAGTCTGTCAGCGCACTTCTTTTTCTTGTTCCGTATAGCTTCTAGATTGTCTTCGTTGGGTTGTTTCGAACATTTTTCTATGTTGTTGAGTCACTGTTTTTTCATTTTTGCATTCATTTTTTTCTTCTTTTTTCTTCTTTTTTCTTTTTCTTTTTCTTTCTTTGTTCCATTTATATTGCAGTTTTGTCCATTTCTGTTTGTTCTAATTATTTGTTTTTTCTTTTTTCTATCCGGGCTATTGTATTTCATCTGGTGACTGTGCAACAATTATACCGCGTCACAGTATTTGTCCAAATCTCGCTTATGTCCACTCCTTGATCGCGGTTGTATGTCGTATTGTGTCTGATATATAGTGCTTCTTTAATTCTTCTTAACCGTAAATTGTTTTCGTAACATAAAACTTTTGGTTGGAGTGCTTGAGTGCATTGCGTCGCGTGTTCCACTAAGCGATCAAGGAGTGGACATAAGCGAGATTTGGACAAATATTGTGACGCGGTATAATTGTTGCACACTCACCAGATGAAATACAATAGCCGGGAAAGAAAAAACAAATAATTAGAACAAACAGAAATGGACAAAACTGCAATATAAATGGAACAAAGAAAGAAAAAGAAAAAGAAAAAAGAAGAAAGAAAGAAGAAAATGAATGCAAAAATGAAAAAACAGTGACTCAACAACATAGAAAAATGTTCGAAACAACCCAACGAAGACAATCTAGAAGCTATACGGAACAAGAAAAAGAAGTGCGCTGACAGACTCAAATACAAAAACCTACAAACAGAAAGCTTTGAAATCCTCAGAATCGATAGATGGCACTCGCTGGCACAATTCATATTTACACTTAAGACCGCTGATGATGAGTCTCGAATGACCCGAAAGCTCCGGAGCCTCTTTATATAGAAAACAAACGGGACATATCCGTAATAAATTTCTTCATCATAGAAGACAGCTTTTCCCTCCTGTTTTACTGTCGCAAGGCGGCAGCTTGCAAAGTGAAGTTAAAGTTTGAATAAGCTTGCAAAATGAAGCTTTACAACAAGAAAATTAAAAGTTGAAAAAATAAGCCGAAACTGATTAGTTCTTTTTCAATGAAAGTCAACTAACTTTACCGTATTCTATAAGCAAGTACCTTTCTACAGTCTGAAGTTCAAATTTTCAATTATCGAGACTCCAATGCGGAGAAACAAGTTTGTTATAAATGTGCATTGACAAAAAAGACCTCGGATGATGAGGAATGCCGAGACAAAATCCTGACTAAGGTTAACGAGTAAAATAGATAATAATAATAAAAAAATTCACATATTTTCTACTTTTTAAAAATAAAGGTATACTTTGTTTTAGAAGTTAGAAATAGGCTGCACGTGAAAAGATAGCAGCGTAAAATATGCAAAGCAAATTACCAGGAAAACATTTAATAATCTTTAATAATCTACGATGGAATTTAAAGTTTACCTTTTAGCTGGCAAGTTGACACCAGCAGCAAGTGTCGATGTACAGCACAGAGTGCATAGTATGCCTTCCAAAAATGCGTCCTGAATTAATCGCCGTTCGTCTGCGGTTAACCCTGAGTGATGATAGGCAAGACCGTAAGGCACACACTGCCGTTGAACATTGCAAACGCGACCATCGCATTCTTGAATTAGTCTATTCAAAAATGTCTTCTTCTCTTGCTTCTTATGCTTGAGCAAATCGCTACATTGTTCAAAGGATTCAATGCTGACGATGACTGTTAATAATAATTTGGCGCAGCCTTACCTGGGCAGCACCTTTGTTAATAAGAGACAAACATTTTCGGCACTTTTCCTAGTGGGGCAAAAAATTAAACAAGAACCGGCTGGAACCACCTCGGTCACTAATTCGGACAAATTGTCGGGATCAATTGCAGTGCCCTGCAAAAAAAATCAATGAACCTTCCATTCTTTGTCGTGTAGCGGAAAAGTAAGCACCCGTTCGACTTGGCGGTAGAATGCAAGCATCTCCCGCGGATCCTGGCAGTTCGTATCCACTTTGTAGACAAGTTGATCGACTTTCACGTATTCTGTTAAATTGACCTGAATTGAAAGTGCATCCGACTTGGCTGATAACATGTCTTCAATTTAAAAGACCGGTCGAAATTGATGGGTAAACAAATCCGCTTTCATGAAAACTTTCAAATGATCCAAATTGCTTAAGGTCGCACTCATACCAATCAATTGGCACGCGGCTGAAAGGAGAGGAAAAATTCAGTTGCACAAACGGATATGGTGTGCGGCAATGCTGACGAGAGCAGAACATGAGCTTGACAATTAGCTGTTCCAAAGCGGAACCTCTTCCGGCCCCTTCGCCAATAAGGTGAAGCTGCGAATGAATGATCTGTAGAAAATATGGAAGTCATAGGGATATACCAACCTCATCTATAACCACAAGTCCGAGATCGTCAATGCGCTTATTTTCGTAAAGGCTATTGGCCAAAGTCTGCGCCCTCTCAATTGTTGCCACGTAGACAGACCTTTTCCGTCGTCTTTTTATCGGTGGGATGCGACCCTTGCTTGCCGCATACTCTTCAACCAAAAAGTCCAAGTCAAGACCGAGAGGAATTAAGTCTTTCACCTGAGCAGCTAAGCGTAATTTAACCTAGATTCAATGGAGCTCTATTCTAACCTACCTTTTCCTGAACAATGGAAACGTAGGGAAGAACGAACAATACATCTTTACCACGGCAGACAATCTGCTTAAGGATAAGAATTTCGGAGAGCAACGTTTTTCCACCGCCGGTAGGAAGACTGATGATCAAGTTCTGTCCTGCCTTAACGGCGGAACAATTTAAAACTTTATCCTGCCAATCTAAAACAATGCAACAATGCTAAATTTGAATATCTGCACAAGGTATCTACAAAACAAGCTACGCATTCCCACTGCTCCAGTCACAAGCACGCCATTCTGCTTCGCAAGGGAAAACACTGACAGACAAAAGATTGACAATTGAAGAAATACATCTGAACCGCCGCTCTCCCAGCAGCCATTTTTTTAATGATATGCTTTTGTATAGTTTAGGCCGTGCACGCAATGAAAACGAATTCAAGTTATCCTCTTAACAAAAACTGTGAGCATCCTAGCTATCCATACCTGCCCTGCACCGTTGGAATTTCAGGATTCACCCAACTGTTAGGCTTATGCTTAGGCTTAGGTAAGCACAGGGCATAATAGCTGCCGCGTTTTCTTTTCAGCCATCCTATTCTGCCCTTACTCCTAAGGTTAAGCTCTTGAAAACTGGGTGTTTTGTAACGGGCTGTATTTTCATGGTTGTCAGGTCTTCTACGGCTTTTCCCGCTTTTCGTTGTGCTGTTATCTGTAATTAAACTAAAACAACTGCTCTACCAACGGATGGATGAGCCGTTATTAAGAAAATGTACAGATATCAACGCACTCAACTTTTTAATGTTCAAAGCTTTCGGAACGCTCTAGTTTCGTCGTCAGTGAGGCTTAATTTAACGGTACATTTTCTTAATAACGGCTCATCCATCCGTTGGTAGAGCAGTTGTTTTAGTTTAATTACAGATAACAGCACAACGAAAAACGGAAAAAGCCGTAGAAGACCTGACAACCATGAAGGTTAAGCTGAACTATAAGCAATATATTTATGTCAAGGCAAAGACGCTTTTCGTCACTATTTTTCTATTCCTTCAGCTTACGTTTAACCCAAAAATGGTTATATTTTATATAACGACAAAATAGAATAGGAGATAAAAGGCAAGGCTGCTAATCATGTTCTGTTTCTTTCTACGCTTAAGCTTAAATGTAAGGCTTTAGCGTGGCTAACAGCAGAATAAAACCAGCGAAAAAAAGCACGATGAAATTAATATCCAGCTTAAGCTTGAACGCAATAATAACGTTTTAGGGTGCATCACATGGGGCTGTTGATTAGAGGAACGAATACTGGGCTGTGATGAGGGATCATCGAACATGAGCATCATGAAAGGTCAACGGTGGAGAAAAGCCAAAAATGCTTCCCTACTCAGTTTCGCAGGTGCTGATAAAATACACTTATTTATCACAAAAACAACAACAACAACAACAATAATAATAATAATAATAATAATAATAATATGGAATGGCTTTTTTACGGAGAGAGTCCCGTTTAATGTGCGATAAAGGCTTGAACTCCGGAGCTTTCGGGTTACTCGAAACCCGTCTTCAGTGGTCTTAAATTATGAATATAATTTGTGAGCGACTTCAGCCTTCTATCGTTTCTAATAGTTCAAAGCGGGTATAATAATAAATAATTAATAATAATAATAATAATAATAATAATAATAATAATAATAATAATAATAATAATAATAATAATAATAATAATAATAATAATAATAATAATAATAATAATAATAATTCAGATATACAGGTGTGTGGTCTGTAACGGGTTTGGTTGTCATAGAAGAGATGTACATGGATTTTTCCCGTTTTGCATTCGCCCATAAAACGAGTCAAAAAAGTGAAAAAGCTTTAATGTCGTTCAAGGGCATAAAAACCAAACAAAAGTCTGGCGAAGCTTTCGGCTCAATCTTGAGCCGTCATCAGCGCACGCAGGAGTTGCCCTCCCACCGAGTTTTTCCTCAGGAGTAGCTCCTCCACCTTTCCGAGTCGTGTGCGTGCCTGTCTAGTCGAACCTTGACCTGTCGAGGCTATACACACACGGCTGGATCAGCTTCGGAGCAACTTCCTTACAGGTTGTCCTCAGCGGAGGCACAACGCGCAATATGGTTTTTATGCCCTTGAACGACATTAAAGCTTTTTCACTTTATTGACTCGTTTTATGGGCAAATGCAAAACGGGAAAAATCCATGTACATCTCTAATAATAATAATAATAATAATAATAATAATAATAATAATAATAATAATAATAATAATAATAATAATAATAATAATAATAATTATTATTATTATTATTATTATTATTATTATTATTGTACGAAAAAGTTACAATAATGTTGATACACACACCCGTTAAGAAAAACTATGTTTTCAAAGCAATAATAATAATAATAATAATAATAATAGAACTCTAAAAAATTTTTAAAGTAATGTGGTTGTTTACAAACGCTACTTACAGACGCTACCCGTTTAGTTGCCATAGGTTGATAAAAACTAAAAGGTTATATCTGTACGTTGTACGTATAAAATAGCAATGAAGCGGTAAAGACGCAGTTCTTCGTTTGATTCACGTTAGTCAAGTCTTATCAGTTATACGTTCTACCGCCACACTGTAGGCTTGCCGGTCTTCTTTTTCCGTCCTCTTCTAAGCCTAAGCCAAACATAAGGCATATATCTTGGCTAGAACTTAAGCAAAGGCAGAAAAACGTAGCCACCACGTTCGTCAGTCGATGCAGAAGAGCGATAGCCGCACGCACGCCAGAAACGAACCTGCATTTCCTATACGACAGGGCGCACGTTCAATGATACCTTATAAATCTACTTACCAAAGCAGAAATAGCCTGTCTTTTAACAGGTTGCTTATGCAAATAATAATCACGTAAAACAAATGCGGGAAAATAAGATCAAATCTTTAACACAGTTGATTACAATTAGGATAGAAAGATTTTGTAACTTTCACATTAATAGACTCAAGGTCAGCAGTAACCAGGTCCATCTGGAGACAAGATGTAGTATCAAAATCTTTCCATGCAAAGCTGAAGAAAATTCTGCATGATTACTTCATGCTGGTCACAGATTACGTAAAACCAGCCAACATGATTGACAAAGTTAAGAATTATTCAACAACTTAAGTTAAGACTAACGCAACTCGCCATAGCGACCAAAATGGGTTCTATTCTACCGGCTTTGTAAATATTGAAACTTAAGTCAAATGCTCAGAGTAACGAGCAATGCTTTTCGTGTGTATTTACCGCCCAACGAAGATAGGCTATGGGAGGCACTTTGCCCTTGGAGTGAAGAAAGCCAACTTAGAGTATTTGCAAAAGTAGTTTATGCTAATTTCAACTCTGTTCGGCAAGTTGGTGGTTGACGCGACGGTAAAATGAAATATTAAAATTTCAGCTAACCTGCAAACACATTAAGTGGCTAATTCACTCTTGCAGGCACGCTTGCTAGCCGACTTATGGTATTCAAGAAACCATTTTCCATTAGGCACTGCAGAAGAATAATGGAACGAAAGCAGCGGACATTGTTTTCCGAATGGTTTGAGAAACAACTGCGCACAAGTTCTTTGGTTGTGGATACCGCCAGTGGAAAGAGACCGCCCACTCCTCCGCCATGGGTCATTCAACCGTTGGTCAAACCGTTGGAACGAACCACCGTATGCCAGCTAAGTCGACTAAACGATATTTTTATTTTCGCTAATCAAAAGCAGATTTGTGAAACAACACCCAATTCAGCCGAAACGAAAAAGCGACGCCATACGGTTGCCGCTTAAAGTTTGCATGCATTTTAATTCGGCCAATCATTTTATCGCTGTTATTACCGTGCAATAAACGTTTTTAATCATGCTTACTTCTTTCGTCTGTACGGGCAGAAGCGCAAGTAAATAATCGACCAAAGCGATTGATAAAATGAGCCACCTCAAAAAATTTAAATTAAAAAACACTTTTCAGAAGAAATACACGCGCCAATATGCAGCTGCACAAGCTTTACTTATACATACAAAAAATATCACTCGTACAAAGTTAACCTTTAGCTTCGAAAACATCGTCGAACAAGCTGGAATGACTTGCTTTACACAGCTGAATATAAGCTGATAAAAGATAGGCTGCGTACAGCCGGATGCAGTTATGTTATCTTGTGCGCTAGGCGCTACCACTCGCAACCCTAAGGTTAAAAAAGACGCAGCCGTTAACCTATCCCCTACGGAACATCTGCTTGTGAAGCAACATAGTCTATCGTATCTCTGCGAGGTGTTGAGTCGACTCTTGCAAAGTCAACAGAGTTTATAATGCATATCTTATCCTTAAAATCAGCAGATTCCGCTTGGAAAATAGTGCTACAATAAAAATTGGAGCAAAATACACTAGAAGTCAGTAGCGCGAACCGATCTTCACGCGTGAGACGGTTTGCGCTTTTGCCGCGCTATTTAAAACGCTTCCGTTAAAAAAATGTAACCTGAAAATCAGTAAACTACAGTAAAGAAAAGCTGGAACTAAAAAAACGCCGATTTTAAGCAGCTGCAATACTTAAAACTTGAAATTTTTGTTGTACTCATTTGAAAATAAATGCTCAAACATAATTTGAACACTTCGAATTAACAAGAGAAAAGCAAAAGGATTTGATGCCAAATCGAGCTTTTCCCTTCTGGCTTCTGACGATACCGATTATGTTAACAGTGCATCTCCGGCTAGTTAGCTGAGACGGTAAGAAAAAGCTAAATAATGAGAAGTAGGGAGCAGAAACTTGACAGACCCCTTAGATCCAAATAAGGACTTGAAGCTCTACTTTCTGACTATAAACGATTGAAGGCAGCAACCTGCATCACTCTGAACAGAAAAATATTGTTGTTCGGACTATTACAAACACATTTGTATACTCAAACGTTCACGGGTAAAAATATAATCGACAAACGCCTTAGATCAGGCAGTTTGATAGCAAAGGAAGATGGAACCCTTACCATACAACTTCGATATGCCACGAAGCTCTTTGAATAAGTTTCTAACTTTCGGAGGAAGACCATAAAAAGTCTCTTCTTCGGCTGCACAGCGAGTAGCGTTCTGTTCGAAACGTTGCCTAAGTCTTGACTCTACCGTTCGATTTCGTTTTGCTTCGGGAGCCAAATCGACTTCGTCGGAGTGGGCATTATTTTCGTGCGCCTCCGCTTCGACTTGCATGCGCACAGGTATTCAGGCAGCCTCTAGAAAAAAATAGAGCATTGAAACAGCAATGGATTTTCATCAGCGTTGATGTCTAACACGGTCAGTAGGAGATACGACTAACTACAAATAAAATAACACTGTCCCGCCTCAGATTCGGAAGAAAACGTATCGCGCCGAAAAACAGAAATGCAGCAAGAACTGACCTGAGTATTGCTAATACGGTTTTTGCAATAAAGTACTCTTCAGCCAAAAAATTGGATTTGAACGACAAGCCTTGCAGGCACATTCATCCAAAAACTTTGTAAATTTCGTTACGCTTGTTACAGCGACAAAGTATGGACGGGTTTAAGCCTAATAATGTTGAATTCTAGATCAGAGTTGCCGTAAATATCTTAAAAACTCTAAGTTTATTTTTAAAAAAATTTAAATTATGCTCACAGTAGGAAGTTCGAATGCTTTCTACATAAACAGCTGAAAAGTACACAATAACCAAAACGGGCATAAACAAAAATAGGACGTATGATTAAGGAATATTCTTAAAACGTCCTGCTTGAGCTATTTCCAAAAATTAAAGCTGTTTATTTCGTCGTCACTCAAGAGCATTGCGAAGCGGCTTAAGAGCTGTAGCTTCTTTGCCTCCTTGACGGAATGCATTAACCCGTTTTACTTGAAGTAAAACCTGAACACGCATTATATGTACCGTTGGTGACGTTTGTTCTGCCTTTTGTTAACTCGCTCAGTAAGCGCCTCGTGGAGCCTGCGAACGGTGGCAACCTTCGTGAAGTAACTGACCTAAAGCCAACCTTGTTTACCTGTCTTATTGCTTGATCAACGCTTAAGCTGCTGTGTAAACTTGTCCGCCGTTTTCTCATGTCCGCAACAGACATTTTGGAAAAGTTGGAAAACTTTGGCATTAATGCCAAAGATTTCGAAAAGTCGTCGGACGTAAGCAGCGATGACTGGAAAACGTCAATCAAACGGCCTCCTAAGGATAGGCGGCTCAAAACAGCGGTAAGTGTTTGAAACGCTGCGCACGATTCGTCGATTTCCAGCCAGTTTGATCCCCTCTCATTCCTGCATTATAGACAGGACAAAACATTTGTCATTAGCGACGTTTTAAGGTGACAATTTTTCAGGACGTAACAAGAACTAAAGGCAACGAATTTGAGGACTTTTGCCTCAAACGGGAACTGCTTATGGGCATTTTCGAAAAGGGTTGGGAAAATCCAAGCCCAATTCAGGAAGCAAGCATTCCCGTAGCTCTCAGCGGACAAGACATTATGGCCAGAGCGAAAAATGGAACGGGAAAAACGGGAGCCTACAGTATTCCCATTCTTGAACGTATAAACGTCAAGTCAAAAGACATTCAAGGTAGATTCTCGCTCATTGTTGCTTTGACAGTGATTACGTGCATGATTAGTTACACAGACCTGTTCTGAAGGAAAAAATAAGTTTTGATGCGACTTCGTAGAATGAACAAAATTTTGAATTTTGCTCGTTCGATTGTTTCGTTGAAACAGCGAGTAACAGGTTGCTCCTTTAGCGCTTATTATTGTTCCAACGAGGGAATTGGCCCTGCAAACTAGCCAGATTTGCATAGAGTTGTCGAAACACCTGAACGTCAAAGTGATGGTGACTACGGGTGGAACCGATCTCAAGGATGATATTATCAATCTCTCCTCCGTTGTCCACTTGGTCGTTGCCACTCCAGGGAGAATTTTAGATCTGATGGACAAGAAGATTGCCGACATGACCCACTGCAGTACCGTCGTCCTGGATGAGGTATTGATCCGTCATGAATCAGCATCGTGCTTCTATTAGTTTGGTGTAATTATTTACAGGCTGACAAATTGTTGTCCCACGATTTCAAAGGCATTCTGGACAAAGTTTTCAGCTTTCTGCCCGAAAATCGGCAAATCATGCTGTATTCGGCTACCTTCCCGACTAGCTTGGAGTCTTTTTTGGTAGTTTAATTTTTAAAAAAAAATTTAAAGCAATTTTTATTCGTCCTTTCCGCTTAGAACAAATACATGAAGTCGCCTTATCAAATCAACCTAATGGAAGAGCTCACGCTTCTTGGCGTCACTCAGTATTACGCGTACGTTCAAGAGAAGCAGAAAGTCCATTGTTTGAATACGCTCTTTCGAAAGGTGAATGGACCTAACGACCCGTTCATTCATATTCAAACAAAGATAATGATTCTAAACGTTGCCTGGACTGATGAATGAAGACATACCATGCTAATTATGATCTTCCAATCGTATCCGTTGCTTTTAAGCCACTTGTTTTCTTTTATGTAGGCAACATTGTTCTTTTTAGTTGCAAATCAACCAGTCAATAATCTTTTGCAATTCAACTCAGCGAGTAGAGCTGTTGGCCAAAAAAATAACTGAATTGGGATACTCTTGCTATTACATCCATTCAAAGATGGCTCAAGCTCATCGTAATCGAGTGTTCCACGATTTTCGTCAAGGCTTCTGCCGCAACCTCGTCTGTTCAGGTGCGTAGGCGCGCCTTGCTTCCTTGCTTTCCTTAACGCCTTATGATGACAACAGCTTTTGTCAGTTCTGCTGCTGAAGCCGTTTCTGTTGATAAAGAAATAGTAATCTGACCTTTTAATGACCTTTGTTGCGAAGCGCCTTTTTCTTTTGCCATCCTAACGTCGTTAGCCTTTTTACAGATCTGCTAACAAGGGGCATAGATATCCAGTCGGTAAATGTGGTGGTCAATTTCGACTTTCCTCGAAACGCCGAAACTTACCTGCATCGAATTGGCCGCTCAGGTCGTTTTGGTCATCTTGGAATAGCTATCAATATGGTCACTTACGAGGACAGGCACACATTGGCTCGTATCGAGCAAGAATTGTCAACCGTAATACACCCAATACCTAAGGTGAGATGGACGCGCCCTATACGCGGTCTCCCGCCCTTTATAACTGCTTATACTTTTTTTTTGCAGAACGTCGACCCAAAGTTGTACGTGGCCGACTTCCAAATGGACGCAGACCAAATATCCGACGATAAAAAGGAGACATAATGCCAAAGAGGCATGTAACGTCTCTGTCTCTCTATCCTCCTCCCTTCGCTGCGTGGTTTAGCGAATTGGCATCCATCCATTCTCTGCGATGTTCCGCCTTCGAACCGTATTACGTTTGTTTCATTTTCTATGTATTCGATCGATCGAATTTTTCTCCTTTTCATTTTTCTTTGCAAAGCTCATCTTCAACCAATAGGGGAGGGTGCATTGACGCCACGGCGTCTTATCGATCTGAAAATTCAAAAATAGGCCAATCGTAAGGCACGCTCTATTTGTATTTTGGTATTTTCGTTCGGTTTTTCCGTTGCCTATTGGCAGTCGCGATGACTTGTTCAAAATGAAAATTTCTTCTTTCGTCTGGAAGGCCGCGTAAACGTTCTTCGCCTCAGGCGTAAAGCAACGATTGCAATTTGCATAGGAGGTTCCGTGGGTGTCTTGTGACTTTTTCTTGCTTTACAATTTACCCTTCTCGGCATAGCCGACGGGAAGCAGTCCTTTATCTACCGTCAAGCCTATCCAATCGATAAAATATCAATAGCTGAATTAATTCGGTAAGCTGTAGCGATGACCAAATTGACTGTTGGGTGTGTTTCCTTCGCCAAGTATAGACGTAAGCAATTCCAGCATTGCTATTTTTTCTGGGGGAAAAGTTAATAGTTTTTAATCGATACTACCGCAATTCGCGGTTCTCTTAGAGCCCTGTTGATCACGCGGCCTTTTGTCGTGCATTGCCCATCGAGCTGCAGTGAACTTGGCGATCCGATCAAGTAAACTGCACATCGAAAATCGAACGGCTCTAATCTGGATGGAAACTTTTGATCGACAATTGTTGGTCCGTGAGGTTGTCCGCTGCTAGAAGAAGAAGAAGAAGAAGAACAATTCGTAATATTCGGGCTGCAACGTTGCGCCTAACCGAAGCGTTGCTAATCGATGGAACGCTTTGTCATTTGTGATTTCAATCTTGCGGGTTTCATGTCGGTTTTTTCGTGCCAACCTGGGCGGCGTTTCGCTCTCCTATGATGGATGAATAATTTTGCTATCTCTGAAGGAAGCTGCAACTCTTATCGCGAAGTAATACTGAAGGCAGCCGCTTCTACGGTGACTAAGAGCTTTTGAAACTCGCAAGATTACCATATGTCTTTCTTGCACTCCATTCAATTTTTTATGATTTTTTTTTGCGTGAACTTGGTCGAGTTACGAAATGCCGCGTCGGATCGGCTATAGAAAGCAAATAAAGCTCGCAGCAATAGTGTTATCTTTAATAATATTAATAATACAAAAGTGAAAATACGATAACGTTAGCATTTCTTTTAATTACGCGAGTGAATAAGCCTAAGACCTACGGCTGAGTAAGGAAAGAACAGCTTGCGTGGCGGGCAATTACATTGATCAGTTCTTTAGTAGGCTGATTTATTTCTCTTCCTTCTATTGTCATGCAATTGAATATATCAATGCTTGCTTCTCTTGCTGAACACTTCAGGTGGCATGTTTAAAGTATTCAATCTTTCGTACACTGGAAACCGGTTTCTATCGCCGAAACCTTTTGGCATTCACCTTAGACAAGTTGTCGTTTTTAGTATAAAGTGCTCAACGCGTTTCTCGGAAGCTAATGGGCTAACAATAATTTCTTCTTCTTAATTTATTGAAGACGAAATTCTTTTTAAAGCTCACTTAGACCTTCATACTTTTTTGGAGCTGACCAAGTTTCGAATTATCTTTTCTGTGTCTTAAATAAATGGTTTACTTTGTTCAGTACAAAACAAGCATGAAATTTCTTACTAGCTTGCATCTTGGAATTATTAATATTTTCAAGTTTTTTCACAGGTTCTTGCCTTTCATCTTTATAAGGTGTCCGAAATACGCTGAAAATGTTTGCATATTTTTCATATGAAAAGGATGTGTTTTAACGTGCTGCGTAGACAGCAATCAGAGCCATTCAGTATGACAGCGTTTGGAACCTTTGCTATGTAGGCTCGATTTGCTGGACGCAAAGATGGCGGCGGCGATGCTTTGAAAGCACAGCTACTCTTAACTCGCTGTTTTTGAGGTTATCTTACCTAATCTAAGTCGAAAATGCCACTGCCCTGACGTATGCTAATGACGAACAGATTTTCCGTGAAGATTTATTGCCAACAGGTTTCATGCACTTATTCTGCTTTTAACGCACTCGTAGTTTTATGTAAAATAATAGCCTGTTTTGAACTGCCCTTCGCTACTTAACTGAATATTTAAATGTTAGTACTTCGCGTTATAGGACGTGCGGAAATGAAAAGCTAAAATTCATCAGCTTTTTCTGTGCAGTTGAACTATCAGTCTTGCTATACCATTTCTTTTCTTATATTGTGATTTTATTATTACGCTGTTGGTTCTGGGCAACTTCACGAAATTTAATAGCTTTTTTTAGGAAATAATGTGAGGAATACAATTCCTTGTACGAACACTATAGCGTTCTGGGCACTGCGTCCAACTTTCACTCGGAAAGTATGGTGCGCTTATGAAATTCTACCAATAACTATTCACCGTCCTTGAATTAGGTTTACCGGAATAGCATCTTAAGCATGGCTTAAATAATGCTGATCATGCAGTGACTTCGGCGAGATGTACGTAACGTACTTTTTACTTTACTGTAGGTTTTAAATTTCAAAAAAGAAATACGAAATCTTGGTGCATTTTCTGTCTTTATAAGTTCAAATTTTTTAACGTAGCTTCTTGTCGTAAAAGGTTACTAATTTTTCAACTTTAGCGACACGTAACCTCTCCCAGTTGACACTAAATGATAACAAGAAATTTTTATAGCTATTTTTACCATCCACTTCTTTGTAGGACCACGTAATGAAAACATAGTGCCTTGATAAATAATTTTTGTGGTTTTCTTTTGTTCATATTCTTTGCATGAGAGGAAACTTGTTCAGAATCAGATAGCAAGTCTTCTGCTGACGCATCTCAGCATGTTAGACATTTATACAATCTACATTTCCGGAGAAGTGCCTTAATGCTAGTCTGAACATGACCTTTTCCGGTTTTGGTGAGTTTTATTCGTACAGTTCAACGAGGCAACCGGTTCTAAATTGGGACGCTGAAGGCGCTGTTCATTATTTAGCGTCTTTGGTTCGGCAAACACGTTTTTAGTCAACGTAGAACCAACTTTCCCGTTTTTATGCTACATTTCTGCACTTAATGCATGTGGTGCTGTTGCTGCATAGGTTTACAGAAGTGCGGCATTATTCAATTCTGCTTTTGCTGGTTTACGCGCTTTCCTTAAATATGCAATTATGCATCACGAGTTGCAGTAGCGAATACATTTCTAATTTAAATATTAACGCCAAAGATGCGGCAATGCACAGTACACTGCCGCGATAATCAGGTTCTGGGACGGGCTTATTTCATCATTGCTGTGCAAGCATTTATTTGCCCATATATTGCTCATAAATTTTTGTTTGCGTTGTAACAAAATGTCTCAACGTCTATTTATTCACTTTAAATTGCAAATTTAAGAGTAAGCAGCACCCATTCTTAAGTGAACATTAATACATTCGCAACATAAGTACGTCAAAAGCGGTTTCGTGGTGGCAAAGTTTGCCTTGTTGCTTAGGGTTCAAAACGACAAGCTTAAAGCTCCCTAAGAAACAATATGAGCGTACATTTATGCGAATTGGCTAACTCTTAAATTTAGCTACTTTCGTACGTCGTTTTATCCTTTTTGTTCGGATTTGCCACGAAATGCCAAACATTTATACGTAAACTCTATAGCACGCAGTTTAATAGCTGATAGTATGATGAGCAGGTTGATCAACAACATACACCGCATGATACAGGGCACATTGTTGTCATAAAGCCTGGTATTCGTTCACACTCTCCAATATGGGCCCAAAATGAACATTTCCTATCATTATCTAAATAAAGCTGTGAAGTCCGGAACGTTTACAAACGTGCGGCATTTTACCATCGCTGTGAGGGCAAGCGCAGATTCGCCTAGGAATACTTGCTGCACCGAATGGTTCCAAATGTTGTCCCACTTGTCTTATTGGTTCTTGGCTTCGGTACCAGCAGCAAGGACATATCCCGCAGGCAAATCTTGTTTCAACTTGCAAGCATAAGTTTCCTCCCGAAGAACAGCAAACGCTGCACAAAAGGTCTCGCAGAGCTTGTGAACCTGTTGCGTAAATTATTTGTCCTAAAAAAGGGAGACTGCATAGATAACCATTCGACAATAACTTCCTGTTTATTATACTCGAGTAGAAGCAGGCTAAGTAGAGTATAATTACCCGTGTGCTACTGAATCGATGATTCAAAAAAGAAACTGCCAACATCAGGTAATGCATGATTACTTAGGCATTGATAAAGGCGCCACGTTTAGATACAATTATTTATGCGCTATTCGTAAGCATAGAATAACAATAACTGACACCGTAACTTACATAAGTCATTAATCACACTGCTAAACGTGACCTAAGTTTTTTTGCATGAATATTAGACTTCGGTATTTCATTAGGGACTTTTGCTTCACGCCTAAACACTAAGTGAACGTAACAATTCCAAACTAATAGCTGCGTAATCGAATAATTAATCAATGTTTTAAAGGATGTTATCGCCACAGCAGGGTTAAATGGGGACACGACATACTTAAACGTGGACCTTCGAAAGTTAAAGGAGCACTGCAACAGAAGCTGCGTAAGTGAGAAGTTCCAACAGAAGTTTAAAAATAACGCGTACACATTTTTTCAGTCAGAAGACGTGTTGGGAAATGGATCAATGTTAATCGATGAGTCTGGGGTCAACTTGCATCCGTTGTTGATGGCATCTTAAGATTTTCGCATGCGACAGTTCAGCAAACTATTACAAGGCCAGTAATTGTTCAATGTCTTCCGAAACTGGGCTTTCAATCTGCCTTTCTGCGTTGACTGTTTTCTCTCTCGTTGAATAGTTTATAAGTTATAAAAAGTGGGCAACTTTCTGAAAATCTGTAAAAGCTTCTAATGCCACCAAAGTGATAAGTTCAACGGCGCAGTGTAGTTAGAGGAACAGTTCTTTAAGCTCATTTTAAACTCCAATCTCATTTGTTAAAAATAGTTCAATTCCAATGATGTTAAAACTTTCCAAAGCTTACAAAAAAATTTGCGACCGCCTTTGCGTATAACACTGTCAGATTAAAACCACCGCATAGTTCGGCTATGATTCTGTAGGTTTCTTAATTGAATCCGTGTTTAGAATCGCTCATCATTCTACCTTATTTAATTTTGCAAACCGCTGTTCCTAGAATTAAGTTTCTACAAGTTCTATCATTCAAGAGTTTGTCCTTTCGGGAATTAACGTTGTACCAAGATATACCGGAATAACAGCTTAACCTAACAAACTATTTCTGCATATACAGTGAACGCATGCCCACATCGTACAAAGTAATGGGAATTTGTCTCTAAGCCGCCCAATCCGTCATACTGTAGATTTTCCAACCGTTCTGTTCTGCTCTCACGAAGCTGAAACTTAAAGATAAAGCTTTTATTTTGCCATAGAGTTAAGTAAGAGCGCAACACGATGACAAGCACGCTCTTCAGTAAGCAGCAAAAAGCTTAGGCGCATGTTTGGCGGGAAGGAACCTGCATTTCTCAGTCAGCAGAGCGCGTGAATGAATCCAAAAGTTTATGTTCTTACATTCGAGATATTGACGCTCGGCGTTTTCATATTACGTGCTTTGCGAATTGAAAATTACGATTTAAACCAGAAAGATCATTTAATTTACATAAGCGTACTGGAGTCGCTTCTTGTTTGCGCCAAAAAATAAACTTTACTTGAACAAAAAGTTGATTTTTAATGATCTCCAACTGCCTCATTGCGCAAGTTATTCAGCATACAAGCAGAAAAGTAATGAGAGAAGAATATTTCTGTCATTTTCAATACGCTTGGTGGGTACTGTAAATAAAAATAAAATCAAGTTCTTTTAGTCAAATTAAGCGCTGCCTTGGCTTAAGCGTAAAAGCAGTAGTTGCTTTAATTTGCTGTTCTTACTTGAACTTCCTGAGCGTTGCTTATGACGTGACAGCCGTCACTTTCATTGTTATATTTTGTACGGAAAAAACTGTTCTTTTGCCCCACGGTTGGTAAACGTAATGCTTGCAGGTTTCTCTCTGCAGAATTGACATTTTAATTGCAGCAGTCTGTTTGGTTTTATTTGTTTGTTTTAGTTGTCGCTTCTGTTACAACTGCTGAAAAATACTATGGCCTTATTAAGGCAAGCATTTTCGATTTGTTTTTTTCTATGATCCCGCAAAGGCGGTCCAATAGCATCTGCGTTTTAGTCATATGAATTATTCAAATACAGCTTAGAAAAGCACTACATTCCTTGCGCGGTAATTTTAGATTCGCCAGTTGGTTGCATGAGACTTGTCTATATACTGCGTGACTTTTTTATGCATTTTCAGGCACATAATGTAAAACTGCGATCGTTATTTGCCATTATAATGTGTGCTCTAAGAGTAATAGAACAGCGTAAAACTATTCGTAGGATAGCATCTTCTTTGTTATGGTGTAGAGTGCGCAACCATCAGTCACCTTTTATTGCTAAGAACAACCAATACAGTAATACACCAAGTAAAAGCAAGCTACCCCTCTTACTGTCAGGCTATATGATCATCAGGTAACATGAATATTACGGTCCTCTACAATGGTTTCACTCACAAAACTGATTTCGTATAAATTATTTAACAATCATCATGTACGTCAAAGCAATGAACAAACTATTCTACGTGCTTACAGACAGTGCAGAGTTCGTAAGGGATTATTCTGTAAACTGAAAGTACGCAGCCTAATGCATTTTAAGCTATTGTACCGACAAATGGTTTCTGGGTAATACATTTTTATTTTGGCAGCGCAATTCTCTATTCCGTTCTGTAAACGACTTAAGGAAAGCAAGAATCGACTGCGCCTTTCCAAATTGCACTAAATTATTGTTAACAAATCTTAATATGTTATCTGCCGCTAGCGATAAATTTATTAAGTTGCATATGCAATGCGTCGAACAACGACGCAGCCCCAAAGGAACTTTTCTGGTGCTGTCAGCAACTACTACAGTAACTTAAGAGCAATAAAGTACAATGCACAGAAAACCCCTTTATTCGTAGTTTATTGCATTTGCGCGAAAGAGGCTATTTTCATTGACTGTACGCGTTTATAATTTCGTAGCAAGTGTTAAATCTTAAACTCAAATGAAACCACAATGCTTCATTTACGAACATGTGTGGACATCTTGGGAAAACGTTTTTCTAAAGCAGTCAGCGTATTCACAAAAGAGCGTTGCAGTCAATCATTGATAAAAGCCGATACTGTACGTAAATAGTGCAAATGCACGCCTGCGACAGCCGCATCGAGCGTGCATGAGCTGGTGAGCGCGTGGACTTTAGGCAAATGCTAGCTCAACGTATTTTCCCCGAATGATATAGCTCTACCAAGAATAGAGGGTAAGGAGCTTCCAGCTATTCATCGACAGTGCTTTCAAAATGCTCAAACTTTACTGCCGACTCACGGCTAAGCCATTACCAGCGAATTGCTTAAAGTTGGATTTTTGCGCTTATTGTTTTCAAAAAATTTTCGTTTCGCCTACTAACTATTTTTTGATGGTTTTCCTGCATGGATATTGTTGATACGACAGATATTTTTGCTTGTATCATATGCGACAACCTTCACGTACATTGCAAACATTGATGCGCAAGATCTTTTCTTTTACAGTACCTTCTGTTGAGAAAAATAAGAAAACGTAACATAATTTTAAAACATTTGCGTTTATCTAAATTTTTTGCAGTTTTCCGTGTAAAATGTATCTGTTAAAATAGTTAAAAGATTGCTAAAAGCAGCGGGCTATTGTCTCTTTTGTTCTAAAACCTGAGCATACGGATCCTCCGGTATTGAGAAAACTGTGAATTTGATAGCGTCGTTGAGCCTCTTGCTCATGCTATCGGAGCTGGCTATGATCACTACCTTTGCAATTTAAATTCCCTTTGTTCATAAATGATACCATTGCAGACTGCCGGCCATCGGTTGAACTTACGCTTCGCCTTCAGTTCATTTCGCGATGGGTTGGCACCCGGTCGAAGAGGACCAACATTTGTCGCGAAACCTGCCTGAACTGGCTGCCGCAGGGATTACAATGGTAAATAATTTAGTTTACTGCTTTACTGGCGTATTTCGAAGCCATTTTTTGTAGCCTCAGGAAGCTCCGGTGAATTGTCCGCTGTGCAGTCGTCAGGGTCGCCTGACTAGATTGATCCTATGCAAAATCAGTTTGGAAATTGCCATACTTTGCTGTCCGGAAACGGACGTGAGCTTCTGACGTTTCCTTCTTACCTTGATTGGTCCTCTCCATGCTTTTCAGTGCATCTACCCGTTCAACTTGCAGCGTGAGCAATTTCAGCTGCATTTCCTGTCAGTAGACGGGCCCTCTTTGTTACGAGAAGACTTTCTCGAAGAGTTTGCCTATGTTGATGATCCAGAAGGTTTTCATGAGGTTGAAATATCCAGAGGCTTATCCGAAGAAATTCGCAGCCGTTGCCTTCCCATAGGAGGGGTAAGTGTTCCCCATAAATGGAATATGTAATTTCTATGCTGCTTTTCTAGGGTCCGATGGCTTCCGTTGATGTCTTTCGTAAACGATTGGGCGAAAACATGAGGGAGCTGAAACGTCGACTGGACGCGTACCAGGTCTTTTATCCTGATAAAGATGAGCTACCCTCTTCGGATGAGTCGGCTGCTTCTCCACCAATGGTAATCATTAAAGTGAGCCCATTTCTCGTGTAAGCGGTTCCTTCCGTTAAGATATATTGTACTGAGTGCGCTGAAAGGGGTGTTCAGTCAAAATTGATACTGGCAAGAGTCAGTTTCCGCCGGGGACTATTGATATGCCCAGTTGGAGAGGTAAGTTAATGTGTATTCCTTATAAATACAGCACTTTGTACTCTGCAGTGCTCATTTCCTCTGGACCAAGGTCCGGACGTGTTATCCCGCTTGTGCGTAAGGACGGAGGTTCCCAGGTCCACCAGCATTGAATTTCGCAAAGTTAACGAAGCGATCGATAGACTGTGCTTATTTATTGACGAAGCTTTGGAAGCAGAAGAATCATCCAACTCGGACGCCAGTGAATCTGAGGTACCCGAAAACCGGCTAATACATTCCGAAAATCATTCGCCTACGGAACTGGAGAATTCAACGGGTGTTGTAAGCGAAGGTAGAATGCCGTCAGTGCTGATGGACGATGAAAATTGCATACCTCTGCCACTTGAAAATAGTAATCCGGTAGTCATCCCAGTGGACGTTGAAAATATTGTGCAATACGAAGGAAAGAACGACGCGGTTTTAAGTATGGAAGACGAGGATATGTCGAAGCATAACGAAGGTGATCAGAGCGATGGGGTCGAATGCGAGCCATCCATAGACGAGTCAGCTCAAAATGAAAGCACTCTTTCCGCCGAAGTAGAAATTGAGAAATGCGACGAAGACATTGAGAACCCGCAGATAAAAAGTGAAGAGTCCGCAGCCACAGCGATCGAAAGTGAAGATGTCGTCGTCACTTTTACACAGAACGAATGCCTTGTAGACATCCCAAGCCAAGTTGATGCTTCAACGTGTTTGCAACCTGAAAATGTCGATCAAGTAACCACCTCTTCCGTATTGGAAGACGAAATTGCTGCAGCAATAGAAGAAATGTACAATGCGCATTCTCCTATTGAAAATGAGCATCGGATGAGCGAGTTGCTTGCTAACGATATTCCCTCTGTTGAATCCAGCGTGCATATGCCTCCCGGAGAAGAAATCCACGCAGCTGCCCCGGTCGAACCTGAGGCCATCGTACTAGAATCAAGAGAAGTTGAAGAAACTAGCGCTGAAGTCGTCATTGGCGTTTCGAATGTTGCCGTATCCAACAAAGTTAATCATTGCAATAGCTCTGCAGTTAATGACGGCACCGAATGCGCTGCCTTACCGACGAGAAGCCGGCCGCATAAATTGAGAGTGGATAAAAGCGAGCGCATTAAACCCAAGTCGATGGAACCTGAAAATCGCAGTCGCGTTACCGCTTTGCGTAAAGGCACTTCAGCATCAATGTCTCATTCAAAGGTGGACGCGGAGTCTGCTAGTGGAAGACCGCAGAGATCTCGCCGCGCTCCGATGCGTTTTGATGACTATTTATGGGACGATTCGGAGCTCTTGTCGTCAATTGAAGGTCGTCCCGATTATGCTGTGGAAAATAGTTCGGAAATGACTGGTCGTGGCAGGCGCAAGTTAAATAAGGATAATGTTGGCGGGAATTCTGTCAAGCGCGTTGAAAAACCGAAGTGTAACTGGTCAAGGAGGGCTAAGCGCGCTTCCGAAGAAGGCAATGTGGTTGTCACGGCAGAATTGCATCAGTGCACTTCCTTTAGCGAAGTAGAGAATACGCAACCTAATGGCCAGTCCAATGCCGACATCCCGAACGACAGAAGTAGCCTTACTGATCCATTCCATGTTGGCGGTTATATTCGCGAACGCGCGATGAGTATGCCAAGTAATGATCTCGGCTTTTCAAGCTTGGAGCAACCTCCAAGCAAGGAGTAAGTATTTTGGCCAATTTTAAACTTTTTAAAACATGAACTCTCCAAAGTAAGTGCACCCGTAAAATTTTCGCCCTCGGAAGGCAATGGAGTCAAGTAGAAAATAGAGATCCCCTTGGTTGTCTTCCTTTGTACTGTGAGCTTTCCAGCCGTCTTGTTCCGCCCTTACCTAATCCTAAACCAGAATGTAACTTTTTTTTGTTTAAACTGGGACTTTGGTAAGGGTAGAAGAAAAATAGCCGCTATGCTCGCCAGAAGGAAACCTGCATTCTATCAGTTACAGTATGAATAATTTAAATTGTTTCAAACTTCAGGCAACATTTTTCTTTCCTGTGCGTGCAAATTGAGATTTCTATGGTCAGTTCGTAGAAATTGATGATTTCATTGAAGGGCACCTGGGCGTCTTTAGCGCCTCAGTAGTTAAAATGCAAAATGTGGTCAATTTTTAGAGTTTCGGCAAAATGCAAAGCGAAATATGAGCCCTACTGTAAAACGTAAAGCTGTTATCTAATTCAAACGCTTTAGTAGGTTTGCTTAGCACTAAACGATGCAGTGTTGCAGTCATTGTCTTACCATTGAAGACAATGTAGAAAATAGTATTTGCTTACGTGGGCGCACTGTATCGGAATTTTTTACACATTAAATTACAGGGGACTTTCTAGGCTGACTATGCTTCCCGTCGTCACCGTGAGATATCACCCTGAAGATGGGCCGCGGTCGAGGTTTAGCATTCCTTGTAAAATAAGCATTAAAGTCGGTACTATCCATATAGAAATCAGCGAACCATTTTACCAACTCTATTTTTAATAAGTTTTCGAAATTTCCCTGCCGCCGTCTCATTATGTAAACTGAAGTTGTATCTAAAAGAATCTTATCGATATGCTCCCTTAAACTTAAGCAAAAAATTGAAATTGGTCATAATCTACTGTTGAGCAAACAGTCTATGGGATCAGATCTTGTTGGTCAAACTTGAGTCCATTTTTAGCTTAAGCTTAGTAAGCTTATACTCGTGGCAACGGGCGGCAAATTGTAAACAATAGGAATTCAAATTTTCAAATCGTTTACCTGCATTCCAGCTGTTGTACTGTATATCCTCAGTCACATTTCAACGAGACTAATATATAATATAGAGGACTTTTTATAACTTTCAAGACTCTTGGGAAAAAAAAATACTAAAACGGCGACCGCCATTTGCCACTATAGTGTGTGCCTTAGGAGTCGTTGAACTGGGTGGAGTTATACATAGGATAACATCTTCCTCGTTATGGTTTCGCTCCCGAAACTCATTTCGTATAAATTATATTTGAGACTCTTGGAAAAAAATAGTATATTCTTGTTGAATATTATATGTAGTCCTCTATATTATATATGGGTCTTGTTGAAATGACTGGGAACATACAGTACGACAGCTGGAACGCAGGTGAAACGATTTGAAAATTTGAATTCCCGTTGTTTACAATTCGCCGACCGTTACCGTGAGTGTAAGCTTACTAAGCTTAAGCTGAAAATGGTCTTAAGTTTAGATGTAGTTTTTATGAACAAAACAAGAAAACCAATAATTTCGACAGGACGTTGATTGCCCGAAGGGGGACCATTACCCTAAGTAAAGTAAAAGTGACTAGGCGAAATCGCATACCTTGAATGATCATATGCTTTTCAACTAGCAGTGCGGAAAAGGAGGAAGGTATCCCAGGCCGTCCTCCCGAAAAAGTTCGTCTCATTTCTAACGGCACGAGGTGCGTGATAGCGAGTTGTATTTTTTTTTATGATTTCGGAAATGCCAAATTTTCTTTCTAGCGAAAGACAACTTACCAATAGTCTAGGCGACTTGACAAATGGCCGTGATGCAAAGCAAAATCCTACCGTTTCTAAAAGCCTTACCGGTGGCGTTCAAAGGCAAGCGCCGAAGCGGAGAGATTTCGAAATTTTAATGTTCACTTTGTTTTTGAAGGGCCGTTTCTGCAACGCAGGCGGAAGCACCGCAAAAGAAGTCATTTTTTGCTCGTATCAAAAAACAACTTATGAACGCTTGCGCCGAGGCGGCGGCGGAGCGAAAAGTTCAAGCGGGTGTCCCAAGTCAGGAGAAGAATCAATTGGGTGATGAAATGTTTGATGACGCGGAAATGCTGTCTTTCGACTCGTTCGAAACAGGGACATCCGACGCGTCGACGGCATTGAAGCCTTCCGGTGACGCTTTGCTTGGGCAGCAGTTTAGAGAGGCATCAATTCAAATGAAGAATGGACAGTCTTCTTCAGCGAATCCCACAACAGAATTGTTGAGCTTTGAAGAACTTGACTTCTCGGCGTTTGATGACCTTTATGGTTTCCCCGAACCTTCCGTGGTTGATGATAATCTTATCATTTGAATGTTGAATCCGGTCACGTAATAGTGGCAGTTTACCAGTTTGATCTTTGAAACTTAACTACCTGCGCATTATTAGCCATCAGTTTCGTGTGATGCAAAGCAATCTTGAGAAGTGCTATTTTAGGATGTCGATAGGGCGATGGACGGACCTTCAATGCATGGTGCTAACGGTTGTTCGTTTTGTAGCGCTGAAAGGACGCTCCATTCGATGTCCATTCTTTTTGCTCTCGCACTTATTGTTGATCATTTAATTTTTTTTTGTTGGACTTTGCTAGATAAATATTCCAATACAACAATAACCTGGTGTCTCAAAAGAATTTCGGCTGTTGTCTTATTCGTGATTTTAGGAGAGCGCGCAACGCCTATGCAGTGTCAACGCCGCGTGAGCTGCTGTAACAGAGCTGACTTTGTGACAGCGACTTCCTACAGATCAGCCCTAGATCACATGTCTTACTTTACCCGACTTTTTTTAGCAATAATAATTGTACTATGCCGACGATTAGGAGCTGCTGTAAAATTTGAAATGCGTACCTGAAAATCATCTTCTACAGTATGACGAAATAATTTCGCTCCTTTTTATAAAAGCACGGACGAAATTTCCAGGTGCTTACGTGCTTCTTAACCGTGAACTTGACACGCACTTTTTGCTTTGCATCAAGTGCGTATATACTTATATCTACGCTTGCAATGTCAATTTGTAAGGCTGATTTTGCGATGGCTGCTTGAAAGACAGTTTAATTCCCACAGAAAAAATGACATTTTGGCAGTTTATCATTGTAGGACACAAGAAACAAGAACCGCTTTACTGTTTCAGCTCAAACTGAGTAATGAATAATTCGTGTCTGACTTCCGGTTAAATAGTGATGTACGGTAATTGTGTGCTCAGGTTCAGTTGCGAACATGCTCCCTACAATCATGTTGGTCCTCTTTGTTAAATTGCATTAGTCTACATTTTCCCCCTTTTGTTATGACTTAAACATAAAATACTCAAAGCGGACGGCTTGCCAGTAGCATGTGGCTTTTGGTTGACTTAAGCGCTTTCTCTGTAGCACTCTTGGTACGAACAAGTTGCAATTCACTTTGACGCAGAGAATTTTGACGCGAGCTACTTTGACGTGTTAATCACATTGACGCAAAGGAGCTAGGCAGTCACTGTTTGCCCACGCACTCCCTGCTGTGCAACGGCTTAGAGTCAGCTGGTTTTCACTACAACCTCCACTCGAGGTTAACTGCTTTGGGTTCGCGATCATTTCAAAATTTTAAATGGGTTCAACTCTCGAACGATGAAGTTGAACCGCGTGTCGACGTTAACGCTGCGTCAAATTCAACATCCTACCAGGAGGATCAACCGACGTAGCAGAAGCAAGTTTTACTTGATTGAAAGAAGAATGCTAAGCGCGTTCCGAGATGACAAGACACATTGATACGGTAAAAAAAGGAATAAATGACTTTTACGAAACGATGCACTTCATCCACTTAACTTGGATAGCCGCTGCATATTCTCCATAAAATAGAAAGCGCCTGAAGAATTTCGAAGAAGAGAGTAACAAAAAAATAGAAACCCTTTTGCTATTGGCCTAAAGGACAAATCAGCAAAGCTTGAATTGCTAAGCGCTGAATGAAATGACGTAAGCTCGTTATTAAAGAATGTATTTATGGTCGGATGAATGTCTCAAGATGGTAAATATGACGTCAATGACGTCAGTATGACGTGTGCTTTTTGAAAAAAAGGACGCGGTAAATGAAATTGTTGAAACTGTATTTTACGTTTTCAGCTTCGCGGCAAAAAAATTGGCCTTGACGGCGAAGCAGCGACTGCATTAACCTTTTTCCTGCCCGTTGAGAAATGTTGAAACATTTAAGTTTAAGCAGGTAAGTACTGTAGAATGACTATCTTGACTTATAGGTCATCTTTATGCGTCAGCAGTTGTTTGCAAGAATTGTTTCATTGCGGCACTAGTGCCAAGCGAACTGACCAGCCGAAAAGCCTTCCAATTCCGTTAATAGTTATCCACTTACATGCTTTGCTTGCTTTGGTCGGAAATAGTCAAGCCAATGCCGCGTTGGTAAAATTCTTTGTCGCCGTTGTGCTGCTACCGATTATTTTGCTGTAGAAATGTTTAATAGCGTTGTATTTTCCCTTTTGTATACGGATGTGGTGAATGGTTGTTGGCATATTTTCATTTCCATTGCTCGTGTTCATTTACTTTGGTCATTTTTGCCTGCCCTATGATTCAATTGCTCTACCCGTTGCCTCTGTACAAATTTTGCCGTTATGATGTGTTATTTGATGTTTTGTTTTTTTGCTACAGCTTGGGGTGTGGCAGGAGATTTGGAAGTGACAAATGCGACGCTATTTTCGTTCAGTAAAGGAGCGCTTTGGCACCGAATCGATGCTGTCCCAGGCACAACTTAAGCGGCTGTTGGAGCACAAGTACAGCGCCCAGGATGACTCGTTTTTGAGTGAACTTTTCATGAACAAATTTTGGAATTCCGTGGTTGATCAATTTCCTCTATGGGTAGCTCCGAACGCTCTAACCATATCAGGGCTGCTGCTGAACATTGCTTCCACCGTATTACTCGTTTGCTATAGTCCTGACGGAATGATGATCGTGAGAGATTGTCATGTTCAACCACCTCATGCTGACCGTTTCGATTTTTTGCAGGCTCCACAATGGGCGTACCTTCTGTGCGCTGTAACTTTATTCATCTATCAAACCTTAGACGCAGCGGACGGTAAGCAAGCGCGAAGAACTCAAACTTCTTCCCCTTTAGGCGAGTTATTCGATCATGGTTGTGATGCTTTGTCGCAAAGTAAGTTTTATTTATATCCTAGAAAAAATTCTCATTCCGGCCTTTTTCGTAGCATTTATCACAATTCAGATTTGTCTGTCCATGCGACTAGGCCATATACCTTTCCTGGTGATGCTATATTGGATATTCGCCACTGTTATGTTCTATAGCGCTCATTGGCAAGCGTACGTCAGTGGTGTGCTTCGCTTCGGTCGGTAGGTAGTCAGTCACATGCGTGAACGATGCTACCCAAACGATTTCTAATGCCTTTATTGGTTCAAATCCCGCGTGGGGCCATCGATCGTAAATTATTTATTTTCCCTAGAGATTACGAAATTTCGCGCCCGTGTTTTTCACATAATTGCTTACGTACTGTCAGTCAGCTAATGGTAATCAAGTACAACACTGGCATAGCGTATTCACTGCCCTACTGTAATAGTCATAAATGATTCACAGGTTAAGTTAGTTTTTAAAATTTACTGATCGCCTTGGCGTTTTGCTTGTCTTGATTACGTTTCTGGTGCTCACAGTGCGTTTTAAGGCAGAATAGCGCCTACAATTTTTATTTTATATCAACCCCGACAATTGTGATGCATGCAAAATTAACAAAAGTCAGCTTTTCTGAATGGTACTTGTTGGATATTTATTCCTGTTGGATGCATCAACGCGAGTAAAAAACAAAAAAAGGAAAAGAGTGAACCACGCAAGAGAGGACACAAGCTACAGTACTAAAATGCAGTAGTAAGGTATGAATGTGAGACAGCGTGTTTCATCAACAAAACTAATTGGTTATGTAGACAGCGCCACTGCCAACACCCCTTCTCGCTGTCTTCACTCTCAATTCACCAGACGCAAGTGTCGTACAAATCTGTTCAGCCGTTCCTTAGACATAGGTTTCGTCAGTGCGTCAGCCATCATTAGATGAGACGGACAGTACTTGACTTCAAGAAGATTTCCTTGCCGTAAATCTTTCAGCAGATGATATTTTACGCTTATGTGCTTCGTCCTATCATTAAGGCGATCTGATTCGACGAGGCGAATGCATCCCTGGTTATCTTCAAACATAGTCGTGGCTTTTGTTTGAGGGATACGAAAGTCTTCAAGTAGTTGCCTTAACCACAACAATTCTTTACAAGCTTCTGCCATTGCAACATACTCGGCTTCAGTAGAAGATACAGCAACAATCGTTTGCTTTTTAGTAGACCAAGAAATGATGGTCTCACCGAGCTGAAACAGATATCCACTGGTTGATTTCCGATCAATTTTATCTCCTGCCCAATCGGCATCAACGTATCCCTGCTATACAGATTTGCTCATCGCACTGAAATATAGCTTCATGTCCTTGGTGCCTGCCAAATAACGTAGCACTCGTTTGACAGACTTCCAATCATAATCTGTAGGCGACTCTACACGGCGGCACAGTAAACCCACAGCTAAAGCTATGTCTGGTCGGCTAACTGTGGCTATGTACAACAGTGACCCAATAACTTGTCGATACTTGACGCTATTCGGTAAAGGATCACTGGATTCATTCGTAGTTGATAAATAGCCAGTTTCCATAGGTGTTCCCATCGGCTTTGCTTCTGACATGCCTAACCTTTCGAGCAATTGCTCTATTTTACCAGACTGATGCAGCAGAAACGAACCATCTTCTTTGCGTTCTATCTGCATTCCCAGATAGTGTGAAACTTTTCCAAGATCCTTGATGACAAAATATTTATGTAGTTGTGCACCAACATTTCGCGTAATGGCTTCAGTTTCTCCAGCAACAAGTAAGTCGTCAACATACAACAGTACGTATGTTGTACTGCCGCTCGATTCCTTTCTTGTGTATAAACATAAGTCTGCTTTTGCGCGCTGGAAACCGAGGTCTGCAAGCGTTTCTGTGGCTTTCTTGTTCCAGGCGCGTGCTGACTGTTTCAGGCCATAAATACTGCGTTTCAATCGTAATACAAAATCTTCTTTTCCTGGCTCTTCAAAACCTGGCGGCTGTTGCATGTACAATTCTTCTTGAATCTCACCGTTGAGGAACGCACATTTTACGTCAAAATGACGAACATGCAGAAAACGTGTAGCTGCTATGCTAAGTAGCGTTCGAATGGTTTCATGTCTGACTACAGGTGCAAAAGTTTCATCGTATTCTTCACCGTAGCGCTGCGAGAATCCACGTGCTACCAGCCTTGCTTTATATGTATCGATTGCGCCATCTGCATTTCTCTTTAATTTGAATACCCATTTCGACGATATTACCTTGCCTCCAGCAGGTAACTTAACTAGTTCCCAGACTTCTCGATTCCTTAGTGATGTCAGTTCTTCTTTAGCCGCTGCCATCCATTTGTCCCGTTCATTAGGTGGCAAACTTAGCATTTCTTCCCATGAAGATGGCTCACTTGCTTTATCAATCAGCACCTTATAACTAAGCTTTCGAGGAGGAATGCCTTTGTTAATTCGCTGAGATCTTCGCGGTCCTTGAAGTGATAAATTTTCGTTTCTGCTTGCCTCTGTATCACTTTCTGACTGTGGTTCATGCCACGGTGACCCAAAGATATCTTCCACATTTACCTGAGTGGCACGTTTAGATGGGTCGATCGATCCATCGATCTCCCCTTCTTGCATTAGACTTATTGCCCCTTCTGAAGTCGCTGTTTCTTGTTCTGTAGCCCGTGCATACTGTCGATCTTCTTCGACAATTTTTACTGAACGGCTTATCCATACCTTGTTGCTCGTAGGATCTAGCAGTCTGTAACCTTTCGTAGCGTTGTCATATCCAACGAGAACTCCTTGAACAGCTCTGTCATCCCACTTCTTGCGCTTCTGCTGAGGCACAAGTGAGTATGCTTTAGACCCAAAGATCCTTATATTATTGAGACTTGGCTTGTTCCCGGTCCAAAGTTCAAATGGCGTCTTCAGAACATTTCGACTTGGAAGACGATTCTGCAGATAAGCTGCAGGACAAACTGCTTCACTCCAAAAACGTTCGGGCAATTTGGCATCGACCAACATGCATTTTGCCATTTCTACTAGGGCACGATTCTTTCTTTCTGCAACTCCATTTTGTTGAGGTGTATACGGCGCAGAAAACTGATGTTCGATTCCTTTTTGCCTTAAGAAGTCTTGCAATTCCCGGTTAACGTATTCTCTTCCATTGTCCGTTCGGAACGTGACGGGATTATGGCCAAATTTCGTGTTCATTATAGCAACGTACTCTCTCACGACATTAACGGTCTCGTCCTTCGTTTTCAGAAGGCGAACGAAAGTGAAACGTGAATAATCGTCTATGAACGTCAACATGTACCGATGACCGCTTGGCGTTGCAGTAGGCATTGGTCCACAGATATCACTGTGCACTAATTCAATCGGTTTCGTAGCTCTACTGTCACTCGTAGGGAAAGGAAGTTGCGCTAGTTTTCCCTTTATGCAAATTCCACAATTAATTTCAGCATTACATTTCGCCAGTTGAACACCGTCAGCCAATCGTTCATTGTTCAGCCTTCTTATGGCTCCCATGTCGCGATGTCCCAAACGTCTGTGCCATCTGTGAATACAAACTTTGTTTTTCATCGTGAAAGCGGCGTCTGTGCGAAACTGGTGTTTCAATTTGAACAATGCGCCATCCATAGTTGCCATCGCGATAACAGTTGATTTCCAAGAAATTAAGCATGTAGTCCTTTTAAATGTAACCGTGCAACCGCCACACGTCAAACGTTGGACAGATAAAAGTCCTCCTTCAAGCGATGGAACGTACAGTACCTCTTTGAGATGAATCCTTTCAATCGTACCAGTTGGCGTTATGCAAAACAGCCATCCTTCACCAATACCTTCAGATTGAGCTGGATTGCTATCAGCAAGATAAACAGTCGCTTTCGTTGGTCGCAAGGACGTAAAGAAGTCTTTGTCATTGGTCATGTGACTTGTAGCTCCTGAGTCTACATACCACTGACCTCTACATGTTTTGCATGTTCTTTCATGCGCAGCAAAAGAAAGATGACGGACTGCATCTGCCACTACGTTGACATCACGTGCCTCATTATCACGTTTCTCATCATGAACAATATGTTTAGCCTTTTCCTCTTTTTCAAACTGACGCTTGTACTTACGGCAATTGGCCTTTATGTGCCCTTTCTTCCTGCAGAAGTAGCATTCTCGATCTTCTGACTTAGTCGGTCTAGTCCAAGCTGTCTTCTTTGGTTTAGCCTGCCTATGCTCGTATCGTGCTATCGATTTTAGCGCTGTTTCGCTGCTGTTCTGGTTACGACTATTCTCTATACGACGCTGATATTCGTCTAAGACAGGGGTGGGGAACCTTTTCCGTGCCGCGGGCCGGATAGACGTTTACAAGACCGCTCGCGGGCCGGATAGAGAAAATAAAAAACAGCCTGCTTTATTTGCACGTATATTTATGAAGTCACCCCTAATGGGATGTTTGGAACTGCTTTTCCCTGGTGAGGCGTGCGATGTCAGCTCCTTCTGATGACGTTGCTACTCGCAGCTGGTTCACCTGATTTGTGTCCGTGAGTCTCGTGCGCAGACGGCTCTTTGCGATGGTAAGTTTTAAAAAGAACTGCTCGCAGCAGTAGGTTGTTCCGAACACGGACGCGTATTTCAAAGCATGTCTCCTCAAAACGGGAAATTCATCGTTGCTTATGTACCGCTTATAGAACTCAAGCAGCGGGAAGTTGTTGTATATAGCTTTGAGCTCATCATCGCTTTGCAACTGAATGATTTTGTGCTGCAGTTCATCGGATACATCAACTGGTTCTACATCGAATGGAATTGCGAAGATGTTCAGTTGCTTCTGTCTACTTTTCACATCGTTGAATCTTTCGCCAAACGCCTCAAATAGTTTGGCACATTCACCGGCATACTTTGATGTCGTAGAAAGCTGCTGTCCCTGGAGTGTAGGAAAATGTACCATGTTGCCCTTTTCAAGTTGCTGTTTCCACAGCCTTAATTTAGCTTCAAATGCTTTCACGTTTGATACGAGTAAGCTGAGAAGCTGGTTCGGACTCTGCAGCTTGATACTAAGTTCCGACAAGTACTTGACAATGTCTACCATGAAAGCCAGGTCACAAAGCCACTTTCTGTCACTTAGTTCTCTGACAGGTTTGCTTTTGGCCTCCATGAACTGCTTAACTTCATCGCGCAGTTGGTAAAACCTCGTTAGCATATTCCCGCGACTCAGCCAGCGAACTTCACAATGATAAACGAGATCACCATATTCGGAGGAAAGTTCATTCAAAAAATCTTTAAACAGGCGGTTATTATGCCCTTTGCTCTTGATACAGTTTACGCACGACACGACTACTGACATCACATTGTTGAAACGCAGCGACCGTGCGCAGAGACTCTGTTGATGTATGATACAATGGCATACTATCAAATCGTTCGGATCAAGACCGAGATTACTCATTTCCTTTTTAACAAATGCAACTAGGCCTTTTTGCAAGCCAACCATAGCTGGAGCGCCGTCCGTAGTCAGACCACTTAATTTTTCAAACTTTAACCCGAATCGTTCCATTGATAAAACGAGTTTCTCAAATATGTCCTCACCCCTTGTAGTGCTATGCATGGCTTCCAGTGATAACAGTTCTTCTCGAGTCTCAAACCCTGCAGTTATTCCGCGAAGGAAAATGGCCAGTTGAGCGGTATTTGTTATGTCCGTAGTCTGGTCACAAGCCAGGGAAAAAAATTCAAAGTTACCTGCAGTACGCTTCAACGTTTTTTCAATGTCGTCTGCTAAGTCAGTGATCCGGTCTGAAACAGTTCTTCGAGATAAGCTAACACTTTCGAAAAGTTTTTCACTGGCTGGTGCTAGTAACTTCGCAGCTGCCACCCATGCACTCTTTCACAAATTCACCATCTGCATGGGGCTTCAACTTCTTTGCGATCATTTCGCTCACTACGTAACTCGTTTGAAGAACGCTGTACGCGTCGCAGTGTGGCCTGGTGAAAGCGGCTTGTTGCGACTCCAAATTCCGTTGAAGCGCCCTGATTCTATCCAGACGCTCTTGGCCTTTCAATTCCATCAATTTTCCATGTTTTGTGCTGCAATGCCGTTCCAGATTAGCTTTTTTCATAACAGCTACTGAGTCGCCACAAACAAGGCAAACGGGCTTGCCCTTAAGCTCCACGAAAAAATGGTCATTCGTCCATTTCGTTTGGAAAATTCGACGCTCCGTATCAACTTTTCTTTTCTTTGAACTGGCCATTTGTAGCGTTGGCTGAGCGCGAACACTAGCTTGCGATAAGCTGCACGAAACTTCAGGTTTCAGTATAACTTTGTGGGCAACTCCGAGCAAAAAAGCAGAATTTTGAGACAATTCTGCAACCTGGTTGTCAAGAACATAATCGCAACTACAGAGGACGAAACAACCGTTTTGTACTTTGACGATGTAAAGGACAGACGGCTGACAGAAACCGATGAGAACGATAGCAAGAGAAGGCGAGAACGATGCCAGTGACTACAGGGAGCAAAAAAAGCGAAAGTGCTCTAGGAAGCTAGACAGCCGTTATCTCGAACGATGCGATGGTCCACACTACCGATGTGCGCACACACACTATAGTGGCGCCTACTGCTTGTCGCCAAGGACTAATAATGTCGGTTTGTCCACAGAGAGCTGTCAGCAACGCAGTCTTCCGAGCCAGCCTGACACTCCCTGCTTGTTACGCAAGATTTATGTTATTACTAGGATTGACATACAATACGTTTATCACATTATGAAAAATAACTTCCCACAATCACATTTCACTGAATCTCGCATCCGTGCGTGGTTGCCCCAACGCGTGGGCGGAAAATGGCCTCGCGGGCCGGACGTTCCCCACCCCTGGCTTATGCAAACGTTCCAACGCCTGCCACATTTCTCGAGCAGTTTCGAGCTGCGTAAGATGAAGCAATTGATCATCTTTAACTGTAAGACAAATTGCAGCAATTGCCTTGCTTTCGCGTTGATGCCAGCCGTGTGATGTTGGTTCCGGTTTAATATCGTTCACAACATCCCACAGGCCATCTCTCATCAACAGGACTTTCATCTTCAACTTCCATATGTGGTAGTTGGAACCATTCAACTTTGTGATCAGCAACTCCGCATGGTCGCTGTCAGTGCCCATGCTTCATCAATAGAAAGAACTAGTTGAGCACGCTGCTTCAGTTGAACGACTTGCCGACGCCAGCGCAGAGTAAGGGTTGTGGGCCCATAACCTGTTGGATGCATCAACGCGAGTAAAAAACAAAAATAGGAAAAGAGCGAACCACGCAAGAGAGGAGTAATGTATGAATGTGAGACAGCATGTTTCATCAACAAAACTAATTGGTGATGTAGACAGCGCCACTGCCAGCAGTACTATTTTGTGCGACTTTGCTAAAAGATATTTTACAGGTTCGACGTAACAGAAGCTCAATTTTGCACCATGGCGCTCTGTATAGTTTCTGGTATCTTCGGGCCAAACGTGTGGATGATCGAGGTGCCTATAATGCCCATCTGTGGCCAACTTGTCTAACAAGGCATTGTAGGTATTCGGAGTGCAACTGCGGTTCCTAGTTACCCTCTTATCCGCTACTGCCGCTTTGATCTCCTTATATGCAACGTTTGCTATTATATTTACCGGTGGTGTAGGCAAGAATGGATCTACAGTTGCGGTGAGTTCGCTACGGTTGGCGCCAAGGTGACTGTAAAAAAAGAATGATTTTCAGGATACAAGCGTACTATTTCCAATTTTTCCTCTCCTGTCAGTTGCCGTTCCAGCCGTCATTATCTTTCGAAAGTCCACGTCGACGGCATTTCTTCGTTACATTAGTCTTTATTACATAGCTTTTGGCATCGTAGCTGCAAAAGTCACTTGCAGACTTGTGGTAATCCCATCATTAGCTACTATGCAAATTTTTACGTGTACTTTAGATCGCGCATATGACGCGAAGCGAACTGCAAATCAGTGATTCCATTTTCTACGGCCCTCTTATGCTCTTCTTGAATCAGTACTTTGACTCGTTCATACCTGAATATCCATTACTAGTGTTGTGTACTGTAAGTGGCTATTCAAATATTGGCATTCGTTCGCGTAGAAGTAGTTTTTTTCTTTAGATTTACTGTGCGGCAAATTTCCTTCTTTACGCGACACTTTTGATACGGCAGATTTGTGACTATCTCCACATCCAGTGCTTCCGCATTACACCAAAAGTTGCGCACGACAGGTAAAGTCCAATAGGCTCGAATTGAAGTTAGGCTTTTTTGTCATCTTTTTATCCACGTTTTAAAACTATCGCACAGCCGAAGAGCCATTATCTGTCAGCAGGTTGCTACAATCGTTTTTCCCATGTTTGCATGCGGATGTCCCTGTCAGAAAAAAATACTCGCAAACTGACCTGATTTTTACGCGCTTATTAAAATGTGATCTTGCCTCTGTTTCGTAGGGACGGAATGGAAGTAGTCACAAATGGTCAGTGATAGATGCAGTGAGCAACCAATCGTTTTCATCAAAACTGTTATAATTAGTAGAGCTTCTCGGACTACTTTCCAACGAACAAATGGCCATATGAACTTAGTTTCCTATACGATGCGAGGTAAGCTAGTCAACGACAGAACTGAATGACATTGAAAGTCTGATTCAAGAAATAAAAAAAGCGTATTTCATCCTAACCTCTAAGAAATGCAAATATTGTGATTTGAAAAGGCATTGCCCGCCAACGAGAAACAAGGCAAGCTTTATTTACTGTAATGCGTATATGATAGTATCAGCCAAGCAACGACGACATAGAAAAAACATACAGGATAAAGGGCGAGTCCCTTACGTTTTTCTGGATAGGAACCCGATAGGAACGTAGTTGCAGCTGAAAAAAACTGACTTTTATGTATTATATAACGACTGGAACACCACGTAAACAAGTTCACCCTTTCGCGCGTAATTTTTCGAAGGCAACAATAGTAAATAACTAAATTAAATAGTGCATCTATTTATGCATACAATGGAAGAATTTGACTCGCATTAGTTAGCGGAGTAGTAAGCGATAGGCAATAGAGTATTACCGTATTGAGCCCACGCTACAGTACAAATGGTTGTCAGGAGGCGCACTAGCAGGGAAATAATACCGCCTTCCGAAACGGACACCAACTTGCAGATCAGAACATCAATTGCTAGCGGAAGAAGACAATAGCCTAAGATGCAGAGCGTTTGGAAAATGGAACTAGAACAAAAGAAAATGGCTATCGGAAAGCAAAATGTAATTTGCCTTACATGGTGCCACCTAGAAGCTTGATGTTCAATGTTACAACGAATGAGCCGACCCAAACAATGAAAAACGCTTCGGTAAATTTTGGTTGAGCCCCCGAGCTGTTGCTGGAATGCAACATCCTGAAAATGAAAACCGTTACGAGGAAGCGGCTAACGTGAGCAAACTTACAACGCTACGAAAATGCAGATGAACAGAGGTCCCCAAAGATCCCCTGAAAAGTAGAATGAATTTTGCCGCGACAAAATAAAGTAGGCTCGTACAATTTCGCAATAGCTTCGGGTTAGCTTGCGGGAAAACAACGCATCTAAGCTTTGTCCACACGGACGAAAGGTCGCGTTTCTACGAAAAGCAAGTTTAGCACCGAAAGTCGGAAAAGTTGCTTTGCTTCTACCACTGTCTCCCAGACAGGTTCGTCTAATGTGTAGAAATCAGAATCTTTACCGCCGTCGTCAACTGCGGTTGTTACTTCGATATTTCCTTCTATTCTTGGCCTTGCGTCAACGGAAAGCTAAAAAAAGTGCTAAACTTATTGCTCATGCAATGCTAACGTTGCAACGTGCCTGGGGAAGAAAGTCCAAGTTTGGAGTTGCCGGATTTTGCATGTTAAAGCAGTCGATACGAAAATTTCTTCCTACAGTATGACAAAAACGTAAGCAGGTAGTATTGCAAAAAACAGTTTGAAACAATATCGTATTTACCTGAAAACACTTTAATTTTTATTTAATTTGAACGTCAGGCTTCATGCGGCAGATGTGCACAATAAATCAGCAGATTTTTTATGCACCCATAACGTTCCTTTTACCATAAATTTGAATTTACGCCGAATCATCAAGAAAAGTTTTATAATGCAAAAAGTCAACTTCAGAAATTCAGGCAGTTTTTAAGGATACCAGCAAAATGATTTAGATACTTTTCGACAAACGTCAACAAATACCTCAACAATCGTGTTAAGCTGGCACTCTTATTTGCTAGGAGACTTCTTTTTTTAGAATCAAGCTTTACTTTGAAAAACTCTTTTCCTTAATTACATATTATGGCCGTAGTTAAAAGCGTACAAATATGGTGGATGCATTTTCAAATGACAGTAAGCGCTGAGAGATGCGCAGGTTCAACATTTTTCGCAAATAAAGATTGCGGCGAATTGTTGTTGAGTAACCCACTGTCAGCGGGAATATAAAATAAAAAGCTGCTTGAAAGCAAAATAAATAACTGCTTGGCGCATTTTTATTCCTAATTGCATGGCTCTTGACCGGCTTGCATTACTTGTTTATCGTCTCTTCTGGCTAAGACAAACACGAATGCCCATTTGTCCGTACGATATTTCATTACTACTTTTTCTGCGCAGTCACAGCCAAATTTCCGTTCAGGTTGCGTTTCCTTTCTTCCGATAATGCCATAACGCCAAAAATGAAATGGCTACGCGGAGATGAGCAAAGCAAAGTGACGTCACTCCTTTCCTTTGTTCTCTATTAATAGGTAACACGCGGAATTCACGCTGCTTTTAAACGTTTCCGTCGTGCATAATGCCAAATACGGTAATGTGTCGCCCCGAGTGTACAAATTTCGTTCCAATTTCGCTTTTTATTTTTCTTCCGGGTCCGCAGAGAGCAGCCAAAGATTTCCAAACGCTTTTCCCCAAGAACAACAGCAACTGGACAAGCGTCAGCACGGAGCCTCCCAACCATAAGGAATATTGGCCGCCAATGTTGGCAATGAAGCCTTGTTCAGACATAGCTCTAAAGTGCTTTATCAGCGTGTAAGACATTTGTTCAAAGTATAATTCAACGATAATCGTATTTTTCAACCGCATCCACTCGTCTGAGGAACTGGCATAGGCAATAACATCGTCGGTAGGAAATTTGTTGAAGGAAAGCGTTGGTGTATACTGCGTATACTCGCAGTAGGGTTGGCACTGGGTGCGACATCGAGAAAAAAATTCATAACTCTCATTTCTTACCAACTCTGCCAGCCGGATATTCAGGCAGTATAAAAATTGATTCGTATCGCATGGCGGATATCTGCGATCGTAGCTTGCAGCCATGTGGCTGCAGTTGCAATGCTTTTCAGCTTTCGAATAGACGCAGTCATCGAGGCAGCTTACCCTGCTATAACCACTCTCGTGAGTTAAACAGTTGAAGTGTGGAGGGTTATTCATAAATTCGTAACGGGTAGCCTATAAGAGCACAATTCCAATTTTGGAAACGAATTATGACCACGTGACTTGATTACGGTAATTAATTTGGTAACATTACCTTTAAAGGAAGTAGGGCATGACTTCCGCTGGGAATAAACATCAGATCATAGTCGACGCCTTTGGACTGCTCAGCCAGCTTTAACCCAATACCATCGCTGTTAAAATTATTTGGCGCCAAACTGTACAAATGCTTTGGCAGGCTGAGAACTATACTGATGCCCATACCGTAACCCGGTACTTCCTGCACTGCTCCAGGGACTCGAAAGCATTTACCGGTAGAGGTCATAACGGAGTCTATATTTTCGCAACAACTGAACGGACCATTGGGTCCATGGCAAGCGACAAAAATGTCTGAACATCTCAGGCTGGCCGCTTCTACAAAATCGCCAAAGTTCATGTTCAAACGACGTAGCATCTGTTCGGTCTCATTTTTAAGTTTGTCCAGCTTGGACAAAATTTCTTTAATCATGAATCGCCTCATGTAAGGATGCTTGGTGGCTAGTCCAAAAGCAAGCTGAATATAATGAGCAACCCCATCGGATACGTTGTGGCTTTTGAGGAAACGTCGGTCAAATCTGTTCAAAGGACAAATAACCACGTCGGGCAGTCTAGCTTTGTCCACGGAATCATGAACAAAATATCCGACTACTATTGGAGTTTCGATATACTGCTCAACAATGGAATAGCACCCGTAGCCAGCCGCGCAGAGTGCTAACAGCAAAGTTAACGACCAAAATGTTTTTAAAGGCCACTTTGCAGCTTCGTTCCAATCGTTCAAACCATGCAACGTACTATATTGACAAAACTTCTTGAACTCAAGTGAAGTTTCTAAGTACCTGAAAGCGTTCATCTTGGTTAGATATATGCTCAAGAATAACCTTCAACTATAGAGGAGGAGAAAAAAGTTATAGGAAGCTAGACAGCTGCATATTACAAATTGGTGGATCTTTTCCACTAGACCCGGTTAATACTGTAGGCAAAACTAAAATCATACTATTGTAGTCTAGGCAGCCTAAGCAGAAGAATGAAATCAATTCCTACCGGTTGCATTAATCGTAGGCATCGTAAGCTTAAGCTTAGCGGTTACCTGGACAAACGTAACTTGATTTTAGTTCAACATACAGTAGGCACTTCGAGTAATAGAAAAGACGTAGGTTGGTTTATTAGCAACTTTGCGTTATCTTTTTGGTCACGAAACTTGCAGTAAATATTTGCGAGACATCTTTTGCCTTAACTCGTAATGTTAATGCAAATCTCAAGCTGACTACTTAGGATCAATGGGATTTTCCTGCAATGTTATCAGTAGATACTTTTGCTTATTCAGCTAATGACTTCACGTAACGTAAGAAGATATTTGACGACAAGAAACAAATCCTACCAGCTTGATTTTCAACTAAAATTAGCCGGTTGTCCTTATGCGGGACAAAACCATGTTCGGAATAAGCTCATCGGTTTAATGTTAACAAGAACTCAACTAGAGAGAATAATAAAAACCGCTAACACTTAGCCACTTGCCATTTGAGGCTCCAATGATTTCGTGTAGTGAAAAGACGACCCGGTGCTTTGCTAATATTCTATAAAACGGAAATAGCAGGTTTTACATCTACTGTAGGTCCAGGTGAGCCTTAACGACTATCATCATTAAGTTTTACAACTTTTTGCAAAACGATGTTCTCTAAGCGTTTGCAAAATGACTTAGCGAAAATTTGAATGCGAAACTGAAAGGAAAATCATTTCGTCAGTCCTTTAGCAGTATAATTGGGCACTACACTTTTCCATTTGACGACGAATACTTCTGACAGTTCAACTTAGGTATCAATGAAAGATTAGCTTCAAATTGACCTTTGGATGTTCACAAAAAATCCCATATGACCCTACGAGTTTTGATCGGTTGGTAGCACTGCCTTAGCTTGCTATTGAGACGACAAAAATGTACTTTCGCGTTAATTGAAGTCTTTAATCATTAGAGAGAGAATGTGGGACTCGTCAATTATGGACCTCACCATCATACTGTATGTTTGTCGGCCATTCTGTTCTACCCTCATCTAGCCTAAGCTTAAGCATAAGGCAAATATTTTGGTTTAAATTGACGTAAGGACAGAAAGGAATAACCTGTATCATTGTCAGTAAGGCCAAAACGGGATGGCCGCATGCTTGCCACAAAGGAACCTGCATTCCTCGGGTGAAGAGGCGCATAACTAACAAGACCCAATTTTTCTTGATATCAAACCAAGACTCAACAACTGCCACGTTAGTAAGTTTGAATTTGAAGTGAATGTTGAAAATGTGATCTTAAAATCGCGTTACCTCCTGCTCCACGAATAAAAGCAATTCCACGCCAACGTTGCCTACCGCGGGTCTACAGTGACTATAGTACGCCGGCGTAAGCGTGATGCCGCGTTAATTCGATACTAGTTGTTTTGTTCTGCTTTTTCTAAGCGTAAGCCTTATTCAGCCGAGATTACTGCGAGCAGTGCAGTATCACGCTGTAGAGCTACGATCGGTAACTTCTGCGTCAAACCGTGTGTTTTGTGGAGCGTGAAATAAAGAAGGGTTAAAACTTCGTAGGTTAGCACAAAGAACTTATTTGTCTAAACAGCGGGACATAGTTTCGGCTAGACAAGTTAGCTCTCCGTAAGCTTTGTTGTTTCACGAAGATTGAAAGTCACGTGACAAATTGGTTTGCTCGATTGAAAGTTGAGTTAATGATAACTTCTTTTTTCTCGCCTATTTGATTCATTGAACGCTACTGAACCTGTAGCCTCCCTGTCGAAGTCGATTAAACAAAGTTGAACAGTACAGTACTCCTCAAGCCACTGCCGCGTTTACTAAAGTTTTCTGGGCTAGTTTTCGTAGCACAAAATTCATTTACGTCCAAAACTATAACACAAGAGGCAAAACTCATACCTTCTGTGCGAGAAGAGGCGACGGCGAAACCTTGTCAATTGTGAAAGTTGCATGAAGTTTTTGATGACAAAGAGTTTCACTTTATTGATCGGCACCCACCTGCACGAGCAGAAAATAACCGCAATAGAAAAAAATAAGAAAGCAAGTCCGTGTTACCGAGCGAACTGTATTTCGTTAACAAAATTGTTCAAATCACCTTTTGAGGTTAAAATGCGCTTCGCTACCATGAGTAAATACCACTTTTCTCGAACTGGCCAAATCGGCAGCTCCTTTAGCCAACAAAGGGCGGAACAGGTACACTGAGTTGAGTACTTTTTCTACAAAATTTTCCCGCGTCATTCGTTTCATTTGGTTATTTTAAAACTACGCTGCATACTAACATCTTATCCCGAAATTTCTCGGCTAAGTCTGAATTCTACGAGTAGAAAACTGCTTAGTCACGTTATCCTACATGTAAAACAAATTCATACCAATCGACCATAGGAATTAGGCCTTTATCGCGGTTAAGCAAACTGGGTGACTTTCAAACCTGTCAATGAATGAATATGAAACGGCGACGAGTCTCCCAGCGTCCCAAAGTGTGAATGACTCATTTTTGGTAGTATTAATACCTTTCAAATGCTAAAAGACATCGCCAGCAATTTCATTCGGACAGTTCTTTTATTAAGCATTCAAGGTGCAGTAACGCAAGCTTACAAAAACTGACAGCAGCTGCCAGCAATTCGTTTAAGTTAAACTGGAAAAATAGCTTAAGCTATTGCAGGCCAAAGCGATCCCCCACGCATGAGAATGATTAATCGAAATTCTTCGGAAATGGTTGTCACAATTTGCCAGGTGGTTTTCTATTACTCATAGTTCGTTATTTTTTGCGCGAAATGGAATTCTATCTCGTGGTTGCATACTGTATCTAATTTTGAAAATTAATGCAATAGTTAAGTGCAAGCTGTACTGCTCAATGAAAACAATTCAACTTAAGGTCAAGTGCGAGCTTACATTTTCAATTCAACGCGCAGCAAAATGAGAAAAGCCTTTCCAGAAGTTAAGGGGTCCGTTGCTTTAAAGAAAAAAGTTAAAACGGCAATTACTTTTGTTCGTAGTCGTTCCGGCATGTCTAATCTTTTTAAAAAAATAGTTAAAGGATTAGCAAATTGATTGCTTAACCTATTTTGTTATTGACGGAACAGTTTTGGTTCTGCTCGATTTTCGAAACGGCAATTTAGGCGCGCCAGTAGATGAGTCCAGTTAATCCACTTAACTCGTTTACTAACATTAACTTAGGTCATATGGTTCGCTAAGCGTATACCCGTAATTGTTTCAAACCCATTTTTTTCTACTGTTCAAATTAAAAATATTGTCTGCGCGGTCTCAAGCAGTTCGCGTGCTATCGATCCCGGAACTTGCAAAAATTTTCGGGCCCAAAATAAGGCTGCATAAAACAAAGGTTGTACTTCTCCTACCAAAGTTGGGCTAATCATCTTCATGTTTCCAAACGAATATAAGCCGTTCGTTAAATGGCAATTTAGAGATCATAGCTTACGGAATTAAACTTGTCTTGCTGTCAGTTTTTGCTGAAATTCTGATGCTGATCTGGAGACATAAGCACTTCGTCTCAAGCTACAGTGAAAACAAGTTCAGCATTGAAGCTCGAACAATGAGCCGGCTGGATGGCTTCCAAAGCAATCATGGCAAGGAATAGTTCACTAGTTGTTTCCCTAATGCTTAAGTGATCACGAAATAAACAGTTTTTGATGGTTGGGACGGCAGCTGATAGATGTATCTGCCTGTCGAATGAGATTGGGCCTATAAATTTTGTCCTATTCCATTTTATTCACACAGAAATTTCAACGATGAAATAGAACAATTCTCAAGTCCATTTCCATCACTTTTAGGATTTAATTATCAGCATGGTATAATCTACCTTACCGTCCCCGCGTATCATACAGGTTGAAGTCGCGAAATCGTGCTAGTGCCTCCACTGACGGAATGCGTAGAACTCATCCCGCTGAAAGTATGGTGACAGCGCTTTAGCATTCTTTCTAGTAAACAAAATCGTATATTCTGCAGACTGTGGAACCTGAACTATCAAAAGGACCATTTCCGCTTTATTGGCTTTACTGATCTCTGTGCATGTGCCATAGAGAGAAAGATAGGCATAAAACGCCTTTGGCTCGCTTCAGCCTTCTTTTAAAGGTGACCGCCCTGAGCAGAGTTCTTTTCAGTTTGTCTATTATGACCATGGCTCGAAAAGCACGAAAATAACTATTATCAGATTACCGTATTTTTGAAGCTGTGAGAATTGGCAGCAGTGCAAAAACGGGTCTTGGCTGACTACACGTCCATCTGCCCCTAAGGCATACGTGAGTGAAATATGCCAACAAGATTATTCATCTCGTATGTTTGCATGCTTATTTTTTTTAGAAGGCTTTGAAATTAAAGAATGGTCATTGGTATACACAAATGAGCGAAAAATGCTTTCTCGTCTAGTTAAAGCTCTTCTGGACATTATCTTTATAAGAGACGTCGACATTTACGTCGGCTGAACAAAAATAAATGAATCTGTTCTTCTAAAGCTCACAGCACAGATCGCTAAGATCCCTATTAACTGTTAGCTATTTGAAAATGCAGTTACAATACTCGTTGAGTTACTTGCTTTAAATTTAGCAGTGATGAGAGCTCCTTCTGAGCAACATATGCACGTCTAATGACTCTTTTATAGCGCGGTTTTAAACGTCCACTTTTATGTCTGCAATATGCACTTGGAAATAAGAATAAATCTAACATTTTCAATAGTCAAGAATGAGTATATACTTACTCCATGTCGTCAGGCATTGCCAGCTGAAAGCGTGAACTGAACAGGCACGAGATTCTTTTGTTTTTCTAATGGCGATACTGATTGAAATATAGCTTTCGGCTTGAGAATCAAAGAAGTCATTAACATCATACCATTTTGTTGCTCCCGACTCGTTCCCATTGATTGATTTTAGTTCCTCCATTTTGTTCGATAGAATATGCCAAGAAATGAACTTTACTACTTCTTGCCATTGGAAAGGACGACGCCCGGATGGACAATAAAACGCCCGTTCATCACCGATGCGCTCCTTTTCTCAATGTTCTTATTAGTTTCCACTCGTTAGATGATGCCGCCGGCGTCAACGACAAATGTTGGATCAAATTTATCGTTACGTAAATAGTTTCAAACGTGTCGAGCAACAACTTTAACCATATGCGCACGAACAGTCATTCGCAACGAACTAAAAGTACTTCTACAAATATTAATAGCTTCTTTATCTGATGTTCGCCGCAGAAGCGTCTGCATATTTATCAGTTCATTCGATTTGCTGTAGCGTAAAAGTAATGATCTTTCATTGCCCAAAAAGGCTGTCTGTGCGAGCTTAACGACTCCCACATCCTCGCATGAAGCCTTGACAGTTGATGCCAATTAATTTTTCAGCTATCAGCAAAGATTCCAATCTGAACAGCGCATTTAAGATACATTAAATTCATTTATCCGAATAGTATTGAAAGGTCTAGTTTTTGCTGTTTTTTCTTATACGGTAGTTGGTACGACCTGAAAACCTTAATCGTATGCCAAAAGAATGAACGCAGCTTGCGGGACTTAACTTGCGCTATCGTCAGCGTGTTGGTAAGAGTATTGCGATTTTTTCGCAACTGCTTGTTGGGGACATCTTTTCCTACGTTCGTTCTTTTCGCGTACAACTAAAGCTGTCATGTATAGCCTACTGCTCGACTGGACAAAGCCGTGAAAACTTAAAGCATAAAATCAAAATCCTAAACCAACAAAAAACAAAAATCTTCAAACACGGTACTGAATAAAGTGCAAAATAGTGACATCCGAACAAACGTTGACTGCATCATAATGTATTTGATGTGATTCAGACGAATTCGGTTCATTTTAGCGCTAACGTTTTTTTGCTGCTAACAGCCTCACGAAGAAGCGCGTAAACTTACAGGAAAACAGAATTGTTTAAACTGCTTTGTCACGACGAAAGCGAATAAGCGCAGGCGCACGACTGTTACTGTGCTAAACGTTTTATACCTAAGAGCAGACGTCAATATAAAGCTTATGTTGGAAAAAATTATGCTATATTATCCTTGTTCACAACAAAATTCGAATTTGACTGTGAGACTAACAATAACGCAGCTTCCGACTGACCGTTTATTGAGTCTACAGAATCTCTAACAACGTGTCGTTATACGGTATAATGTGCAGGTACAGATGGACTCCCTGCTCATCATTAGTTCCAGCTTCAGCCGGAACATCCTCCCGCCAGATGGACGATGGTCCATCAACCTAGTTTCATCCATCATTTTCTGTGCCTTATACACCCAAAGTTTCTCAGCTCGTCGTAGCTCTTCTACCTGCAGTGGTCCAAAGTTCCTTTCGCTCACAGATCTCCTCGCGTTTGAAAGAAACCGTAAACACCATGCCGTCACTCTTAGAAGTGTATCAAAATTCTCGTAGCTGTCCTCTGACAAGCAGTATTCCGGTTCAACCGTACAGACGTATATCGTCTCGGCAATCTCTTCGTCTGCCGCCGTTGGCGTTGCCACGTCTGTTGCTCTTGGCCAGAAATCGTCTGGCTTTCCCAGCCAAGCAGGCCCATGCCACCACGATTGACTTTCTTTCAGGTGGTCTAGTCTACTTCCTCGGGATAACAAGTCAGCGGAATTGTCTTTGGTCGGACAGTGATGCCACCACAATGGGTCCGTCAGTTGTTGGATTTCTTGTACACGGTTGCGTATGAACGGTTTCCATTTAGACGAGTCCCCTTTTATCCAAAAAAGTGCTACCATACTGTCACTCCAGCACGTTATTCGCCGAATCGGTAGGCCCAATTGTTCCTTTACGTACGTTAGAAGTCGTGCACCTACCAGTGTGGCCAGTAGCTCGAGTCGCGGAAGAGTTACCGATTTCACTGGCGCCACGCGCGCCTTGGCCATTACGAGGTGCGGTTCCACTGCACCATTGCTCGCCTTGAGATAAATGGCAGCTCCGTACGCTGTACTTGAAGCGTCGCAGAACACATGAAGCTCTACTTCTTCTGTTGAGCTGCGTGGGCCCATCCATCGATCGGTCCGAATATTCGCTATTAGCGGCAGTTGCATCCTCCACTGATTCCATCTGCCGAACAGCGGTTGCGTTAAAGGTTCATCCCAATCCTTTCCCATTTTCCACATTAACTGTAACAGCATCTTCGCTTCGACAAGAAAAGGTGCAATTAAGCCAAGCGGGTCAAAAACCTCGCTTAACGTTTTCAGTACAATCCGTTTGGTAGCTACGGATTCTAGTTTCAAACTGACATGATTCAACGCCAGCTGATCAGTACTAGTGTACCATTGCAATCCTAGAGTTTTCACGGTTTCGCGACCAGTGGGTGCAGAGTTATGAATCCAACTGTTGAATTCTTTCATGTTACTTACCCACTTTGTCAATTTGAACCCGCCTCTCAGCAATAACTCAGCTGTCTCACTAGAAGCTCGAGCTGCTTCTTCCTTTGAGCTGCAACTCATTACGAGGTCGTCGACATACATGTTCTTCAACACTTCTGAAGCCCCTTGCTTGTACTTCTCACTGTTCCGCTGCGCATGGAGTTGTGTCACTGCGATGGCTAAAAATGGTGAACAACTTAATCCGAAGCACAGTCGCGTGAACCGAAACACGGTCGGTTCCGTGCCTGCTCCTTTCTCCCTCCACAGGAATCGCACTGCGTCACGATCGTCCTCATGTAATGCGATTTGTAAGAACATCTTCTCTATGTCCCCGTGTATGCCATAACGGAATCGCCTAAATCTCAAGAGAATTCCAACGAGGTCTCGTTGCAGTGGCGGTCCTATTTCAAGGAACTGGTTGAGCGACACTCCTTGATAGCGAGCTGATCCATCGAACACGATGCGACATTTTGTCGTGGATGATTCATTCTTAATTACAGGGTGGTGTGGCAGATACCAGTGTCGACCGGACGTAGCTGCGTACTGCTCCACTCTTTCCACGAACCCATTATCCACGTATGAACGCATGCCGTCTGCATATAGACGTGCGAGTCTTGCATCTTTCGTTAGTCTGTTTTCCAAAAGCTCCAAGCGCCGTAGCGCTAGCCGGTAGTTGTCCGGCAGTCTTCCTTCAAATTTCCAGGGTAGATGGACCGTGTATCTTTGTCCGTCGAAGGAGACAGAGTCTTGAAATCGTTTCATTACTTGTGACGGCTTCTCCATTTCTTCATCCCGTAGCCCAATAGCGTCGAGAGACCAAATTCGTTTGAGTAACTCATCCGCAGAATCGCGAAGAGTTATTTGAAACACGTTTTGTACCCCTTTTTCTTGGCTACCAGCGGGACCACTCAAGATCCATCCAAACGAGGATTGGACTGCGACCGGTTCCTTTGGTGATCCATTTTTCGTGAATCCGGACATGAATGCATGATAATAGTCCAATCCTATGAGGACATCCACTATCGTCTTTCCTCTGGGGAACTGATCCGCCAACGTAAGGTCTTGTAGGTGCGACCAGGATGAGCTTATTGGGGGATTTGCTTCAAGCGGTTGGCAGAGGTGGGGCAGGCACAATGCCTCCATCCATTGCCTTGTCCCTTGTCTGCCCAATGGCTGTAAAGAAAACCGGACCCTTCGGGTTTTCTCCATTCGACATACGTGACTTCCGAACGTGTGAATCGCTACACGTTCTGTTGTACCTCTTAATCCTAGGTCGTCTGCCAAAGCCTTTCGAATGAATGAGCGTTGGGCCCCGGCATCGAACAGGCATGTGATCACCAGACTCGACCCATTCCCACCACTGATTCTTGCTCTGGCTGTCTGGAGGAACACTTTCTCCATTCGGTGGTTTCGCAATAGTCCAACTTGCGCTCTGCTACAATCCGCTTCTCCGTGAAGAAGTGTGTGATGCGATTTGGGGCAATCTTTTATCGAACATCTGTCTTGGCTCTTGCATGCAGCTGCCAAATGACCTAATTCCAAGCACACAAAACATAACCTGTTTTTTCTTGAAACTTGTAATCGTCTTGTCGGGGACATGGACAAGAATGTAGGGCACGTATGCACTGTGTGCGTTCCGCTGCACACGAGGCAGCTTCCGTTCCTGTTTGTGGACGCCTGAAGCGCAACTGCGCTGTACTGTCCGTCATTCCTTTTCATGTTGGAATTCTTCTGCGTCCGCTGCGTGCGTGTCTTACTGACAAGCGCGGGGTGCTTCGTGCATTCTTCTATGTCAACTTCCGTTCGCAAGAAGTCGAACAATGTCTTCAGCGTGACATTCTCGCTGTCTCCAGAGGTCAAGGTCTTCTGCTCCCATCTTTTCCGCACGGCAGGAGGTAACAGTTGCTTGAACAATACCAACAAAATGTCTTCTGCCGTCAACTTGTTTTCCACCGACTTTCCGATTGCCTCCAGGGCTCGAACATGGCGGTTCATTTTATCAAACAGCTCTCGAAGTGTACTACTACCATGCGCTTCTTCCTCCTTCGTCAGCTTCAGTAATGACAGGATGTGGCTTTCGACTACCAAGCTCTCTCTGCCAAATCTCTCACGTAACGTTTCCACTACAACTGGATAATTTGCATTAGTCACATGAAAGCCGTCGACAGCCTCTAGAGCCTCGCCACAGAGCGCTGATTTCAAGTACACTAATTTTGCCACGTTGCTGAGATCGCTGCGTCCATGTACACCAGCCTCAAACTGGTCCCAGAATGAGTTGAATTCCAACACGTCTCCACTGAACTTTGGAAGATTCCACTTCGGCAGGTTGGGCCCCGCTGCACTCACTTCAGGAGTTGCAGTAGTCTTCGGCGACCCGTGCAGATAACGCTGCACCTTAGCCCTAAGGTCCACGACTGTGGTTTCGAACGCCATTGCGTTTTCCACTTCCTTTTCCAGGGCTCCCTCATCCTCTACATAGGACTCGATGGCACCCTGTACTTCCTGCAGTTTCGCCCAGTACGCTTCCATCTGTGTAAGGGCAGCGCAGACTTCGAACTGCTTACCACTGTCTTGTAAGAGTTCCTGAATCGACCGATCCATGAAGCTCAAACGAGCCCGCAATCCACTGCGGGTGCGCTTCAAGGATTCCAATTCGGTCATTTCACTTGCTCACTGCAAGGGAACGATCACAGATCAGACAGCGCTGATCCGGCTCGGAGGACCATGTGTTCACAACAAAATTCGAATTTGACTGTGAGACTAACAATAACGCAGCTTCCGACTGAGCGTTTATTGAGTCTACAGAATCTCTAACAACGTGTCGTTATACGGTATAATGTGCAGGTACAGATGGACTCCCTGCTCATCACTAGTTCCAGCTTCAGCCGGAACAATCCTCTTTTAAAATACGCTTTTGAAATTGCCCAGTTTCATTATCAGTTCAGCAAAATAAAAGGTGCATTTAAAGTCTTCCATTAGACGCCCGGTGGGTACTGTAGGTAGAACTAAAATCAGGTTCTTTTGGTCCAGGTGGCCGAATGCTGACTAAGCTTAAGCAGAAAATCAAATTCTCTCAGCTCCAGTAATTGTACATAGCTTGGGACTAAGCCTAAAATTTATGACTACTTTAGTTTAGGCTTCCTGTGCTTACTTGGACAAATTTGCTGAAGTATTTGTAAGTTTTCCTTTAACCCAACACCGAATTCAGTTTTCTATATAAAAGACGCGATTACTTGTGCAATGAAAGAATTAAAAAGAAGAAAAAAAGGGCAGACGGATCTCTGCGGGCTGATGAATATGGCGCCTTTGGAACAAGTGAACGGCCGAAGTTTTTGTAGATCTGACATTATGGAATGTGAAGTTGCTGTTTATGTCTTAAATTTGGAATGAAAAAAGGTTGTCTTGTTAGCTGCGCTGCTGGCAAACTGTCGCCACTATTTGTTCAATCTTTCTGCTCGCATTGAATAATTAGCCCGTATACTGATAGGGATAACGGCCGTGAAAAAGTGAACAAATATTTATAGAATGCACCTTATACTCCAAAGTCCGGAGCACATCTGCTCCAGCTCATTTGGAAAATTCAATTCCTACTGTATATGTTCAGGTACACTTGACTTTAAAAAATCAAAAACAGCTTATCTTATTGAACAGTAAAAACTGCATGAAACTCCATTGCGACTTTGCAATGGAAGTTTGTTATAGTGTAAAGATCGGCCCACTAAAACAAACTTTCATAGATTTACTGTGCTTCGCTTAACGCTGCGCGAGTTACTGCTTCGGCGTAGGGATAATTTGATTGAAGTAGTGCAAAACCAAACCCGCTACAATAAACTGCGCGTTTGTCAATCGCTTTATTATTCCGCAAAGGCGTCAGTTACTTAGTGCGCAGAAAACTTGTAGAATACTTGTTTTTGCAGCGTGTCTCTCTTCAGTGCATCCGTACAATAGCAGGTAAACAAAAACCATTGGTCGCGTTGTAAAATACCAAAACACAAATTCAGTTTCGACTTCCAACTTCGCTTGAGCGTTTACGGATACGTTTGTTGGCTTACGGACATTGCGTCTTACGTACCTGCGTTTCAATAAACGGTCGAACGTGTTGGTTTTAACCTGTTTCCTTGTAAGCGATTGGGAGGCATGCAAAAGTTTTCTTCATCGTCAAAGCGTTTTATTTTTGTTTAACAAGTAAGGCGATTTTCTGCTTTGCATTTTTATACATAAGCATAATTTTATAAACAAACTGACCGTGTTTACAAGTGTTGAACGATTAGTCCATATGTGCATGCGTTCTTCGATACGTCGTTTTGACTTCAGTGTTGCTCTGTTCGCGTAAACATGTTAAGGTTGCTTTCGAATAGTCGTCGTTGAATACGGAATATCACATTAACATAACAGTGTCGTAACTTCTTTTCTTCTTTGATTACCTTTATGACCGCTTTCCTATTTCCGTCTTGAGAAAGTCCTAAAATCCATCTCCGCAGAGAATTTGATGACTTACCACAAGCAGTGGCGGTAGAACAAACGAGTCACTTTGCATGAGTTCAAACAACTCAACATTTTAAAGTTATCAATGCATGTTTTAAATTCCTTCGAACTGAGCACGCTTATATAACTTTGGGTGATTTAGGTCTAAAGCTTTTTAAGTTCATTCGAACAATTTTAAGTTTCTAGGCATTGCAGGATTTCTCTGCTTTTTTACAATGTTTTTACCATGTTGTTACTGTGTGTTTGTTTTTATTAGTTAGTTGAAGCTGTTTGTTCGAATTACGGAGAAAGCATTCTTTTAGATAGGGTCTTTGAAATGCTATGTTGCTCCTTAAATAAATTGGTTATAGGATTCTTCAGTAAATCGACTTTTTTCAAAAGCGCCTCCAAGAATTGTACTCCAAGGTGACATGGAAACATGTAAGAAGGATATCTTCCTTATTTATGCAGTTTACGCAAATTCTTGCAGCTCTGTACGAGCTGGTGCAGCATTCAGCGTGGATGGACCTACAGGATATCCACGAAATGGACCATGGCCAAACCTTCCTGCCAGGTTCCAATATAAGCTTTTGCCTTTTTTCGCGTTTTCCGAAGTTAAGATAAAAAGGATTTAATTTTTTTCCGTAGTAAGTTCTTTACAACGGGCGAATGGATTGGTTTTTGAGGAAAAGTTGGTAGAAAGCGAATTTGCATACGATTGTTCTCCGCAAAATTTGCATATTAACTTTTTTCCTCTTGTAGGTTTCCTGAAAAGTTTTGCAACTGACAGGACGCTGACCGCTATAATTTACGCAAAGAATAAAAGTTGCAGATCCAAGCTTGCTTGTTCGAGGTATTACAACTATTCTGCTTTGTCCTCAAAACGTCTGTTGTTTTATGATTGTTTTGTTTCTTTTTTTTCTTCGTTGCAAGTAGCCATTGGAAAACGAAACGTGCATATCCACAGGTAGCAATGGGGAACTTGAGTAATGATATGCTGATTTATTAAAGAAGTTTAAAGTTTTCATCCTTATTTGCAGAAACATCCCATTTATTCCATGCCGAATCCGGAAACATAGCTTTGACGGTCAGCCTTTTCCCACCGTCGGGAAAGGACGTTTCCACTTTTTAAGGAATCTTCCACTCTAACGCTAAGTTTAAAGTAACTGATTGGATTTTAATGTATTATTTTTTTGGTGCTACTTGAACGGGTATGCCCAGTTTTTTTTGTATAGCTTCTTCTGGCTGTCTTCGCAGCAGACAGGTTGTTTTGTTGTTCTATATGGTGAGTAATTCCTTTGACGTTCATTTGTCCAAAGCGTCAGGAACCGCACAATAAGGTTTCAGCACGTAAAAAGCGACTTATTTTCAGTTGAGCAAACATGCTCCATTTTGAAAATAAGTAGCATTTAAACCTGACATAATTCGTGGCTATTGGCTTGTATTATATTAATGTTATTCATATACGTTACGGAGGAAAAGCCTGACTTCAGTTAGTCGCTTGTGAAACGATGGAGCTTTTAGGATTCACCATATCCCGTTTGCAGCTAATAAAAAATAGCGATAGTACGGTAAAAGTGGCTGTGCGAGATGGGATTTTGAATCTAAGCAGAAAGCCCAGTGTTTTAAATTTTAAGTGTGATCTCGTTATTCGAACTATACTCGGCGAACGGTCGTTCGGAAAACGAAAAATTCGGCAATTGATTTGCAGGTTTTATTCATACTGTAACATATTTGAAATTTTAAATATTGAAGACATTATGCCGGGCTTATGCTTTCATTTTCTCAATCTTTCTTAATAAAAAAAGCAGTATTCAATTATAGAAAGTTAATGGAGCATAACACGCGAATTCAAAGTTGAGATCTGTAGGCTTGATTTGAAAAGCAAAGCAGCAATGATGATCAAACTTACGATTGCAATCCAAGCTCGAAACCGCAGCGGTAACACAGAATGAACAAACGATGAACCTTTCCATGGGTTATATGCCGGATTTTTTCGTGTCCTTGGGATAGGTTGTTCGGGTGGGTTTTTAGACTTAAAAAACAACCAGGTGAACTTAGCGTACCACAAACAGGAAATAGCGCCGTTCAGAAATCAATTGCGTCACAGCTTGGGCGTCACTCGTTCGTAGCGTAACTCTGCTGTTCTCTTCAACGAATTTGAATACTCAAAAATTTGAATAATGAAATTCAGGTAACAAGGTTTCACCGTATCTGCCTAAACGCATTTATAACGGACAAAAAGCGGAAAAAGTAAAAAAAAGAGAATCTTTGTGGTCCCTTCATATTTGTAAATGTGCTTTTTTTATCCAGTTTGTTAACGTGGTGCAAATGTCACTGATTTCGTCATAAAACCCCTTGTTTTGTCTCATCTGTCCTTATATGGCGAGTACAGGTTATTATCAACTTACAGAACAATAAAAACTTACTCGCTGATGGCGAATTCCACATATACAGGTGTAAATACATTTTTTGAGCCCGAGATCCATTCACGTGTTTTTTCATTGCCGTAAGCTGCAGGTTAGCCTGTCGAATTAACAAATAGCGTGGTTTTGTTTTTCTAAACCTATCTTTCATTTTTTTAGCGATCGAAAGCGTTACGGTCTGCTTTGTAACGCCCAGCTGGAGATCAGGTCAGCGGGTTGTATGAATTACTTAATCCTCATCTTATTTGCTTGTTTCAGAGAGTTGTTTGGCCAAAAGAGAGCGTATAGAGCTGGAAGTAAATTGTATACCATTTAACTGACCAATAATTTTCATATTTCCAGTTTTGCAAGATGAGTTTCCTCAGTGGTGTAAACTCCACTGGAGCTCGAGCAATGATTTGCTATTTCTTGCGAGAAGCAAGCCGATTCTAGATGCCTTCGATTGTCGCGCCAATTATGTATTCGGCATTAAGTTGGTAAGACGAATAGTCGACTTCAAAAAAAACTAACAGAATACCGTTTTGTCACTGAAAGAATTTATTAAGCTCTGCAGCAAAGTGGCTTTGCCGTTGTTGCTCTATGTTGTTGTTTTAACATGTAAATGCCATTCAGTATAAGAAGAGCAACAAACCTTCCCAGTGAGGTTATGCAAGTTTCTTGTGTTAAACTCCAAATCCCGAATTTCACCATCCCGAATTCGAATATTCTAAAAACTCATAAACTTAAAATTCGAGAACCCTATTGTGGCAGATTCAAAATTTGACCCTTTTAGTATTTAGACCTTTTTGGCCGTTGGAACATTCGGCATGTCAACTTTTCAGGGCTTGAACCCTCTTTTGCATTTTAAATTCCAATTTGAGAATTTTGAGCCGTCTTGGGGTATCTTACGGTTCAAGATCTTGTAGTAGACCCTCACGAAACGGTTTATGCTTTCAATCTTTATTTCCTTATACAGGAACAGCCTTCCGTTGTTTTTGACGCAGCATTGGCTATTTCATCGATGTATTGCCAGAAATGGGAGGAGGAGGAGAAATGGTAAGGACTTTAAAATTTCTCTTTCTCTCTCTCTCTCTCTCTGTTTTTCTCTTGCAATTCTTATTAGTTGTAGTATTGTTTTGGATACCGTTTCTTTTTTTTCAGGACGGATCGGTTGTTCATTCTACAGTACAACGGTTGCTTGCGCTGCTACAAGATTGGGTAGCTCCGACGGCGTATTCGTTTCTTCCTTTGTTCATTTGTAATTTCAGATTTTCCAAAGGATATTCTGCGGTATTTAGTGTTCAGTTGTCTTCTGTCGTAGCGGGTCCTTTTACATTTATTCTTGGAAGCCCAAAGGCGTCCTTGTTCGTTGTCGCATCAGCTTTTGTGACGCCGAAGTCCGCGGCCGACCAAGCGACTGCCCAGGAATTTGGGTTAAGCATATGGCGTAACGTCGAACAGGAGCCTTACATGGTTCCATTTCGGCAAGACGATTCGGTAATTTGTTTTTAAAAAAGCCTCCTAACAACTGTGACGTCACTTTGTTGATTGCTGACGTTTAGGACCCTCTCTCATTGACGCAATCGAAGTCTGTATCTCTTGGCGGCATGTTTTCATCCAGAGTAAGTTGGATTCCCAATTAGCACTCGTACTTCATTGAAATTGCGACTAAATATTTTTTAAGGGATTTGTCGTAGATCTTTCAATGAACGTCAGTGAGACTATGCTTGCTTTCCTTACGTCCTTGAATGACATTTTCGTATGCGCCTTTCCGTCGCTTCGGATGTGCAACTTCTTTCCCGCCAATTCGGTCAGAAGAATATATTGTGTATTCGTTGTCGAATTGTATGACGTTTTCTTTAGATGAGCGGTCCGAAGGACAAAGTTGGTCAACATCCTTTGATTTCTCCTTTGGCTGTCGACTGGTGGAGTTCTAAGGTTCAATAGTTGGGCGTCCAGTTAGACTGACTTGATGATATGCTAACTCTTTAGGAATTGATTGTCCTGTTCGATAATGGCAGCATTATAAGCCAACAGTGGGACCAAAAGGAGGATGTTTTTTCTTGGCGCAATTGCTTGCATACATTTGACTACCACTGCCAACGAGTGGATGGCAATGCTGGGCAGCAATTCTACATTGAGGTTTATTTTTCAGACCAATCCGGATGAAAGTAAAAAAAAATTGATAGCAATCTTTCAGACTTGGAAAGCTTTCGAAGGGGACACGTCTTTGCCTTTGGGTCCTTCGATTCCAAGCCTTATTTTCAAACTGCCTTACTATTATGCCAAGTGGTTGATGTACATCTTTTTTGGCGGCTCCTCCAGCCCGACAGACTTGGCAACATACGCGGTCAACTGTACGTTGTGGGAAATGAAGTCGGTGAATCCGATAGAAGTGATTACTACAGCGGTGCGTATTACGGTAGTATCTAATCGATAAACCGTAATTCAGGTTCCATTTTTTGAAATTTCCAACTTGAAACATTTCAGCTTCAAGACGGCGACTTTGAAAACGCTTCCATTATCGCAGAGCACTCCAACCTTTCCGTAATGAAAATTTGCAAGAAGTTATGGAGAAATCGAGACGTGAAAGTCGACGCAATCGATAAATATTTGGTTTGTTTGCATAGTCATTTGGCCACAACAAAATATTGCATTTTAAATTGTGTATTGATGAGTTGATTAGAGTTTCCCGCCAAAATTTTGTCTCTTGATTGCGCCTTGTGCAACGTTGCCGCATTGTGCCATTTAGATTCACATTGATGATAAAAAATGGGTGCTTCACCAGTGCCTTATGAAGCCAACTGACCATCCTGACCAGTGGTTGCATCTGCTTGAATATGGAATCACTTTGTCGATGGATTTGCATCTTGCGTGCGTAGGCTGTTCTAATAACGAATTCTTGTAATTGTCGTGTTGTTGCAGCAGCCAAAGCGACGTTAGTCCCTATTTGAAGCCTTTGTTTAAGTTATCTCGTCGCTGGATAATGCTAAAAGATGCTTTGGTAATTCTACGCGCTAATTCTCGCCCTATAGTTCACTTACTGCTCATTCGCAGGAAATCGGTTGGTTATCTGAAAACGCTGCCGCTTTACATCCTGAACGAATGCGAATGATTTCTTCGTTGAATCCTCTTTCTTTCGCCTTTCAAATGGCTGTGGTAAGTGTTGCCCAAGTTGGCTTAGGAATTTGCAGCAGCAGCTCCTTGCGCGCAGGTATCTTAATTATCAGCATCAATTTTAGCGGGGAGACTGTACCGCAGTGGCGACTCTCCTGTGCAGACACCAAAAGTTGCTCAGTCGTTACTGGTGAGTTGCTAGTTTTATTTTTTTGTAAATTTTGCTTAGAACAAATGAAAGGTTTTTAAAATTCAAGCTTTAACGAGCACATGTCTTCCCGCGAAAGTTTTTCTTACGGAATAAACCCATTTGTTAATAAGAAAAAATATTTTTCCTTAACGGTTCGTCTAAACTTTGACGACATTCTTTGCCTTCTTATTAGAAGATTAAGCGAGTTTTTCTCTAATACAAGAACACGTCATACTGTAAGGATGAGTAGGTTTGCGAAATCAAAATTTGGCAAAAGCTTTTCTGAGCTTATCTGTCGTGTCGTTATATCTCACCACTTTCATTTACTCATTGTAGCTTAGGCAGAAGCATTAGCTTAAGCAGAGACAGTACGTTATAGATTATTGATTTCCGTTGAAAATAGACTTTATTTAAATATATGTTCTTAGATATTGAAAACTAATATACTGCGAACAAGACCTTAAGATTTCGTCATTTAATAGAACTTTATCCAGTTAAACCTTTAAAGTTTACCCGGAGACGAAGCGTTAAGTAAAGTATTCAAAATTGCGCCATTTTGAATTAAACTTTTTATACCTTTAAGTGAGCAATAAAACGCCTAAACTAAGCGGGCATTAATTTTCCAATTTTTCGTTGTCAGCAACGTTATGCGAATAAATTCTGTTTGAAAATGTAAAATACAGTAGGAATTTGATTATCAGGACCAATTCTAACAGTAAATTCTAAGGTCATGCAAAATGCCATGGCTTTTCCGTGGGGTTTTTAAGGTCAAAGAAAACTTTTACGAGAACTACCTATGTTAATAAGACAAAAGGCTTTGAGAGATGAATTTTAAAAAAACTGTTGATAAGAATGAGTGACCACCTGTACGGAACCCATTTTCAGTTAATAAAAGCAGAAACTTTGCTTTGCTTTTCCGATTGTTGTTTTGGGAATTTTGAGGTGGTTCAATTACGCACCCAGCATAAAAGTCACTATAAATCAGAAATAATTGCTAGCTGTATACTGAATAACCGTTGCGAGAATGAAAAGCGTCGTATTTAAATTTTAACTTTTGACGAAAGAAAGGTGTGGCAAGACGATCAGCTTCCTTTCAGAAAAAGTAGCGGAGGCAATGTTTGTTACTTTGCCGAAAAAATTGAAAATTCAATTTCACGCATCTAATGTAGTGGAACATGTGCCGCTGTTGCGTGAATGTTTCAGCCGTCGACAGCAATTTTTCCTACGTAGCTTATTAAAATTTTGCCGGCTATGCACGCGTAAACTCCAGTTTTTATTCGAAGAGCGGAATGAATTAATTATTCAGTCTTTTTTAGGTTCTACTTGCTTGGTTGCATACATTTCTCAGTAAAGATCAAGAATATGCAAATTCTTCTTCCGTAAGTAATGGCGACACCTTAACTTTCTCCGTTGGTTAAACATGTGACGGTTGCAGAATAGCAGATGACGCATTGAAGAAGAGACCTTCCAATCCGCGCGAGTTTCCGGTTAGCTCAAAGGAAGTCGACTTTTCAGACTGCGCTCTTTTTGGACCAAAGCTTAAAAGTGACAAAGATCTCCTTGCAGCGTTTCCATGCGAGACAAAGCCGCCTTGTCTTTTGTAAGGCGTATTCGTTGTTCTCAAGCTTTCTAGCAAAATATGAGCCTCGCTTGCCAGTGCTTTTTGCTTTTACATCGAAGGGGTTACGCATTTATTTTCAGCATTGATACCGAGTTGCCTGATCGCATGAGCATTGTGGAGTGGTACCAGTGGCGATGTTCAGCGGTGGAAAAATATACAGGATGGCCAGATTATTGTCTGCACTTGCTAAACTTTGCTATTTGTGAAGGCGGTCTAAAGGTAGGTCAGCTTTTCCATTGTAATGAAAAGTTTTTAAAAGATGGTAGAAATGAACTTAGAAAAAACATTCTTTCATTAACAAGCCAAAGTAAAATCATCAGCAATGCCAATGATGCTTAAATAATATAAGTATATTGTAAACAAGCGTGAAAACTTGCGCACCCGTTGCTGTACTCCGCGCGTTTAAGGTAGGGGAATGCATAAATAAAGTAGAGCGCATAAGAAGTAAATAAAATGAGATAGGCAACAAAATTAGTAAAACTACATTCACTCTCAAAAATGTAGCAGTGGTAATGTAGCGAAATTAAATCATTAAAAAGGGTAATAAAGTAGGGACAGAACAATGATAAAATAAAATAACTAAAATGGAATGATTTCATTGACAAAAGTTATAGTAAGCCTTTCCGGGATCTGCGGGTACCTTCGGTCTGCGCGAACTGTATGCTCTAATGGAGTGGCAGTTCAGGGCATAGCGATGCCAGCACGTCGCAATATTATAGTTTGGCATGTGTATGCCGTATTTGTCTGTTGTAATTTCAACGCTTAGAACTTCAATCTTTCTTGTTTGTAGTCTTTTCTTCTCACGGGCTCCTACTTTGCTTATTAGATAGTGATCGCGGTTTTTCTCTCTGCTTGACGAATTTTTCAAGCCATTAGTTGTCCGTCCCTTCTACTTTACCGTAAGCCTTTTGTGATGCTCATGTTCGATTATCTATTGGCGCGACTTCAATCGCTCAACAAAGCGTGCTTTTCATCCGATTTTCCTTTTTATCTATGCTTGTGCCTAAGCATAGGGCATATATAAATGCTTAGACTTATATGAAGAGAGTGCAGGATGACCAAAAAAAGCATGACCGCTTTCAAAAAAATTACGTGTAGGCTGCGTCATAGCGAGCTGATGATTGGTAGAGGGCCACCTGCCAAAAGGTCATCGAACATAACTATCATTGAAGCTCAAAGGTTGAGTGGCAGAGCGGGAAACTAAAGGCTTAATGATTCATTTTTTAAATTTCTCTTTGTTTCTTTTTTTATATTTTTTTCGTTGTGTAGCGATTGAAATTCCCAACCTAGAATCTCCCCTGAGCATGTACGACTACGAAGTCTAATATACTCATTTTTACGCTGTGTAAAGACGTTGCACTTTAACATTGTTTTATAAGAGCTAAGATTGGAATTGAAGGTACGAAGTAAAATAATGAAAATGCTAATGAAGAGAGTAGCAACAATTTAAGAGAAAGCGAAGCTAAACAACTTGCGACTATTGCTGCTATGACCTACTTTGATACAACCATGTTCCCTTTTTTTCAACAATTTATTCTTTGCTGCTTAGGAGCTAATGGCATCGAGATACGAATATTACCTGGTTACGGTATTGGTCTACGACAGTTCCTACAGAGAACTTACCCATTCGATTTTTATGGAATTGAACCCTGTAGAAGTGGCGAGCCGGCTTCTTCGTCCGGTAAATGATTACAAGTGTATTTGAGCTCTGTGCCAACCAATCAGCACTTTACCTTAGTCATTTGCATAACTTTTTCAGATCTTCTTTTTTATGTTGTTGTATACAACTTTGTAGCATTTCAGTAGAGCTGCAAGCAAGCGAAGTCGTTACATTTCAGAGGGGTTTTTAGCCGTCATATCTTTTTAGTATTTGGGTTCCCCAAAGTTGCCTGAACAATTCAAGCGACTTATCATCCCTTATTTTGAATACTGCCAAAGGGAGCACAGCGTTGACGTTATACAAGTGCTGCGCGAGTTGTTAGCGACCGAGTCGCAAAAGTCTTTACGTACCGTATGCAGCCTACTTTGTCCTGCCGACGAATGTATCCTGTCGCTCTTCGACAGTTGTCCCGAAGAATACATTTTCTTGTTGAACCATTGCCTCTGCTTGTGCGATGACGTTGTGAATGTGGAAGACGTATCCAAGTTACTCCTTTCCGCCGAGAATATCCAATCTCGTTGCGGCGTCGTATCCAGCGAACATCGACACCTTCTCACTCTTATGCGCAACCAGTTGGAGGCATATCGAATTCTTCAAGCGGCTGGTCAACAATGTACCTTTCATCAGTTAGAAACGACAAGGCGCGACTCCGATGAATGCGAAAAGCTTTTGCAGAAAGTAGTCCAATCAACTATGCCGGAAGTAGCAGTCGGTGGCCAGAACGGATTAAACGTGGCTATAGAAACAGCTCACGACTTTGTTCGCTTTAGTCGCCTTAACATAGAACCCGAAATGGTTGTTTCCTTATTTGCTAAGGAATTACTTTTTTCCGGGAATGGGAAACTGCTAGACGAAGTTGAAGCAATAATTCAGACAGATCCCACCGACGATCCTTCGTCGCCTTTCCTGTTGGGGTAAGAAAGTTTTCCTTACGTTCTCTTTGCTATCTACCAAGATACTGGCCAATAATCGTATGCCTTTTAGCTGCTTGAAAAAGTTACCCTACGCTCAGGCTTGTAATCTCGTACTGGAAGCGACGCGCTTTTATGCAAATCAGGCGGGAGACAAAACATTCAAAAATCTTGCCTTAAAATGTCTTGGCTTGATAAAGTGCCGTTCTAGCGATTTGGAGCGGGAATATTGTTTTCTTCAAGCGCTGCCCATTCTTTCCAAACTTGGCATCCCGGACTCGCCGGAATACCTTCGTCCAATTGTATGCGAAGGCGACCTAATTGGTTACATACTCAAAGAAATACCGGACGCCTATAAGTCGCTTGACGATATTCAGCTTCTAGCCACTTTGTTGTTTCCAAATATGGATGCGCGCGAAAGAATAACTGTAGTTAGTATCCGATGCGCTGAGCAGGCAGTTCGCTTAGGCGATATGGTTCATATTGTCGTCTACTGCAATCGTATAGTGCGCGAAAATTGGAAATCCGGCTGGCACGTATGTTATCTGGCCGCTGAGAAGCTATTGTCCGGTGGTCGTTGCCCGGATTTGAAGGACGATTTCCGCCAGGAATGCGCGCGGCAATTTTTGGAGTTTGCCATCTTGAACGGCCAAGCGCCCTATTTGGAAAAAATTGTACGCGACTTTGAAAGAGTATCCGCCTCGCTTAACTACATTAAGACGAGCGAAAGCGACAAGTTGGAACACTTGGGCAGAATTTTGTTTTCTTGCTCTCCCGGAACATCAGGCTATAACGAAGAAAACGAAACAGAGAAAAACAAGGAAGTACAGGATTTCCTGAAGCTTGAAAGCGAAGTTGCTGGTTCTTCTCTACCTTTAACAGAAGGAAAGGAGAGTAAAATGCGTACGCTTATGAGAAGCATTGGCTGTCAGGCTGTACTAACGGACCCAACTACGGCAGCGAGTATTCTGCTTTCTCTGCCAACTTCGGAGGACGTATTATTTTGCTTACAACCATATCTCCATCGAGCTGACATAGTCGCCTTTGCGATTTATGTTATGAGTTTGCGCCTGGTTATGAAGCACGCTGACGAGACTCTGACCGCAGGAAAGTTGCTTCAATTCGATCCGGTTAGCGTCATTGAATTTATTTTAAACTGTGACGGCTTGGACGACTCCGAAGAAGTCAACATGATCAAAACATGGTTGGACAGCATTGAAACTCTTAACATACGGTTCGCTTTGGACAAAACCCATCCCGGTAAGTGGTCTGGTAAAACTAGGTAGCATTATCCATCGATTCGAAAGCGAGCTTAGAATATGCTGCGTCTGTTCATTTTATTTAAGCCATTTTGCTTCAGTTAGCCCAAGTATAGTGTATCTCCTGCGGCTTAGATTAAATACGCAGGACCATTTTCAATTGTTCGAAATACCGTATACCATAATCGCCTGCGCACAAATGCGGATTCGATTTTATGGCTGCCGTTAATTAGCCTTAGCGTTCATTATATGCTTTTGAATTTAGAAATGGACTCGGAAAAGTTCCTGGCCGATGAAGAGTATCGAAGAGAGACTATTTTAGGACTGGCGTTGTGAGTAGATGAAAATATGCTAATCTTTTTCTTCTATTGCTATTGTTTGATCTACACTTTCAGCTTTTATTTTAATTTGTTCTATGTACTGTAGATCAACCGACAAAGGCAACTACGAAACAGCCCTGCATCTTGCCGAAAAGTTCTCCGTTTCCGTCTGGGACGTCCAGATGGATCATTTGGAATATATTTTAACTGATAGCGGGTAATTCATTTGCGTAATTGCGATTGGCGCGTGCTATAACTGGCTAGCAAAAATTCCAGCAGTTGAATCTTTTCACTTTTGTACTTTTTTTGCAGTCTTTAGAAACCTATCTAAACTGTCTTAAATGGTAGTTTTTTAAACATGCATCTAATGGTATTTTTGTCTGGGTTTTACGGATACTTCTAGTTGAATACTTGTAAAGCTGTTGCCGCGGCCCTGTTTGGGCTTATCTAGCCCCGTGATCAGCACAGTGTGAAATGCCATGGCAAGATAATAAAGTTCATGGAGAACTTGTAGTTTAAAGCTGGAAAATGCGAGTTTAAATAGGAAATGTAGTAGGTAATCCCTTATCCGGAGTACTCCGTATAGCGGATCGCCTCTTGTAATTTTATTCAGCGTATAAGTAAGACAAGAAAATGAAGAAGTAATGGCAAAAATAACAATGCATAAGATAGATTACGACAATACAAAAATAATACGAAACACAAAAGGCAAAATTAAAAAAGAGTGAAAAAAGAAGTGAAATATGCGATGGAAGTTATAGGACGCTTCATTTATCATACTATGACGCAAACAGTAGTCGGAGCCTTCACAGAAGTTTGAATTACAATTCCCAGTTGCATTGAAAGTATAACTTCCTTTTTGGTAGATGCTTTTCGAAGTTATTAAAGAACTTTTTATGTTACTAAGATGGGGCTCATAGTTTGTAATTCGTTTCAGGGACGAACCCTATAGGAGTTTGTCTCAGAACTAAGCAGTACAACGTGTGTAGTGAATGAATAAATATTTATTAATAATTTTAAATTAGGTACTTTATTAGGCAGTTATTACGATAGGGTTTCTTTAATGTTATTAAAATGCTTGTCTTTGTTGCTATTGCAGATTACAACCTGACGAGATTATGGCACATGTAAAGGAACTCAACTTGCTGGATAAACTTGCTTGTAAACCTGTTGACTTTGTCGCTCGTATGGAACAAAATGTTTTCGGCATGCTGGACGGCAACGACTACGACCGACTGCAACTATACTATGGCATATTGAAATTGTGCGGACAGCTTGTCGCGGGTAATGAAATACCGCGCCAACTGTCTGACGCATCGCAATATCGTATGATTTTACAAAACTTCAAGCAGCACTGGATAGGTACTTTTCTAACTGAACATTTTTTATTAACCTTTGAGAGATATTTTCAGAAGTTGATTTCGTCAAGTTGTTATCCAGTCAACCGGATGATTTGACGGTTTTGCTGCCATGCTTGACGGCCAAAAATTTTTTGCTGGTTGCCAAATTAATCATGAAGCTGCCTGGAAAGGTAACATCTGTAGTCTTATGTCTCATTTCTGTACAAGAAAATTTTTAAATAGTGCCTGAACAGATTGAGGGGGAAAATTTTGAAAAAAAATAGACGCATTCATTATTTATTCAATATGCGAATACTTTTCCATTACAAAATGGGACCGTTAGTTCGCAAATGAAAGGGTTAATTTTTGAAGCTCGCACTAAACCTATGCTCTTCACGTTTTTTACGAACCTATAACCATATCGCGTATATCGACCTGCTTTGCTCTATCATTTGGTTTGTCATTTTCTTCTGCATGCCTGGAAATAAAAAAAAATTTCTGCTTTACGCCATTGCTTCGGTGTCTTTAAGTAGAATTTTTTCTTTCACAGTCTTTTTTTCAATTTTATGTTTTGAGCGCTTCATAAGTGTTCACATGCAACGAAAGCTCGTTGTACGAACTAGACTTGTTATGAAGCTTTCGGACAATCGAAGGTCAAATGATTTGCAGGTACTACGCCTACTGCCATGTATTCGAAATTTTGAATACTGGTAGAAGGGGTTCTTGACAGAAAGCGGCGCGAAATTTTAGTTTAACAACGCAACAAGCTTACGAAATTAACTTTGACGTTTGTAGAGTTGATTTGAAAAAAAAATAGGGCAACAAACGCTAAACATATGATTTTATTCAAATCACGAAAGCAGAATACATCAGCAGCAGGTATCGTAGTAAGGATTTTGAAGCATTTAGCTTATTAATCTTTTTATCGGTCGTATGCGGGACCTGCTCAGGCAGTGCTTTCAGGCTCAAGAAAATGTTAATAATTTGAATTTAATATATCAGGAAAAAAACGTAACTCCGTTATGGGAACGATAGCGCCGTATCTTAAACGGGCTTGGTTCATAGAATATCTTTTCCGGCCGATTCGGATAAAAGAAGGCTCAAGTAACAAAATTCAGTCAACGTCTACCTACGCTACTCAGAACTTGCTTTGTTTGTACCGTAGCATGAATAATTTTTATATTTTATGTTAACAAGTGCTGTATATGTAGCCAAAAGCTAAACCAATCCATTTATTGTTATGTGACGCTGATTCGTTGCTCATCGTGAGGATGTGAATTGTAATCTACGCCTGACTAGGAAATAGCATTGTTCTGCCTCTTTCTTCTGTTGACTTGACATTTTTTTGTTGCAGAATATTACGATGGATCATATGCTTGTTGTTTGGGCCTTAAAGACGTTTTTGGAAAGCTGCAAAAAGGTATATGTTACTTGCTTGGAATGCTGGAGCGACTAAGTGTCAGGTTGACGTAATGAGATGTAAGAATAGAATTTTGTCATGCATGCAACTCCGCCTCTGACCTTTCAGCGGTATGCTATTCTTGATACGTGTTTTAACCTGCCTGGCTAAGTTATGAAATATTCGTGTCAAAACTCTTTTGCTAACCTACCGAATAAATGCGGGTTTTTTCTTTTCTCTCTTTTTAGGCTTCAACCGAAGAAAGCATCGTTATTTGCGGGAAAACATTGGATAAGTTGTCCGATTCCGGTTTTCTTAGTTTCGTACGAAAAGTTCTGTTTTCGGACGACGTTGCCACCGAACTTGTTCGCTTATTTAAGTGTGACTTCACGTTTTAAGTACAGTACTTTCAGAGCAAAACAAAGTTCAACCCTGATTCCTTCGTTAAAGCCATTGAAAAGTACGCAACGTCAAAAGACAGGTCAGTCGTAAAATTCTGCCATAAATGAAGCTGCAGTTCTCATTACACTTGCTTTGGCGCCCCTAACTGTAGTTTTCTGGTATAGGCAGGTTTTTGAAATTGGGTAAAACTCCTTTACTGAAAATTCTGTGCTATTTTTGCTAAAATTGCTTTTTTTAGTAGTTGAAAATTCGTTACTTTGATACAAACCTTTACTTGGACACGTGTCTCTTCGTAAAGAGATAGTAATATACAACGCTTATTTACGATGAATCTTGTTAGGGAAACGAAATTTCGGTAACACCGGAGCTTTCGGGATTCAGTCTCCATCCGTTCGTTTCCTTAACGAAGTTTACCGTAAAGAAACCGTACATAGACCATTGTCTCAGCAGCATGCACAGTGCGATAATTATTAAACGTTTACTTTTAGTTTTTGTAACGAATTTTTCTTAATCGTTTCCATTAAGTATACGAAATGACTAAAAGTGCAGTACGGTTGATTGATTTTTGATGTTGACATATTGAAAATGAAGTACCGGTTATTTTGTTTGTTTAATTTAATTTGCTTAAGCTTTTTTGCCTCTTTTAGTCATATAATAGCCTGTATTAATCGTAGAGATTAAAAAGGTGTAAAACAGTTGTTTTTCAGTTATATGCAGCTTCAGTGTTCTTGTCAACAAATATGGATAGTAGTCTTTTAGGCGGCGCCATAAATTTCACTATTTTCCATATTTATCTTCAGATCGGATTCCACAATGCACGAATTGCGAAGATACCTTACTTTTTCGTCAAATGTGGAAGCGTTAATGGCCAGTGTGCCGGCAAATATGAGAGTATACGTTGACACGCAAATACGTCCATGCGCTGGAGACGCGGAAAAGGTGTAAGTTAAAAGAATGCTAGAAATTTAGCAATGATTTCTTTTTGCAGGCTGAGAGTATTCTTCTCGAATGGCTGAAAGACAAAGGAAAAAAGGACATTGCAAAGATTGCTTTGCCTATATTTTCCGCTTCGGCTACTGATGGTATCCCGGAAGAGTTGAACAGCGTCGCGTCAAAGTGAGAACGCAATACTAATCGTTCGCTTTCTGTAAGTTAACGTCGGTATGCGCAGGGATGAAGCAAACGCGTTGAGCAAAGATGACCTGGTGACTTCAGAGCAGTCTGACCAAAAACCTGAGCATCATATTTTTGGTCAAACGAGCAACACGGATGAAAAAGAGTCTGACGTAAGCTTTATTAATTTTTTATGGAAATTATTTTGAAGAAGTATTTTTTAGAAAACAAAAGGTCAGTCGCTTACCAAAACAAAAGATCCGCTGTTGTTTGCTTCGTTGGTACGTAGTTCATAATCTGTTTTCGGTCGATGCCGCGTGCGATCATGTTCCGTAGGTTGAAAGTGCAACGCTGAGCTTAAAAGCCCGCGCGTGCTCATGCTTACAACGTTTTGTTCTCTTACGTTGCTTCCAGTTTGCCACCTGTTGACTTTTTAGGTAAACGAAAAGGATCTGCGCAATCTGCCGCTGCAAGGTGAATGCTTGAGAAAGTTAGTTTCCGAAATGAAAAACGCGGACCAAGTAGAAGCATTGGTAGATTTCTTTGCCAATTTTCGGGAAAAGTGCATACAGTCGCCTGATTATGATCGGTAGGTTTATTTTTCGTAGTCACTGTTGCAGAAGAATCATGTTCGAAGCTTTTCCCGCTTCAAGGCTTACGTCTATTAACATTGGCATACAGATGTCTTTGCGCTAGTGAAATTGTATGTTTTCCTGAGATACCAAGTTAAGCTTAAAGGCGAGTGCAGTAACGAGTATTCGGGTGTCATCTCATTGTTTAAGATTTTTGCAGTTTCTCCCATTCGATAGTTGCTTGTTTAGGAGTTTGTATTCCGATCTGTTTGCAACCTTTCTCGACCGAGCTTTCAAGATGCATCAACGCTCATCGTGGCCTGTATTTCGCTCCTTTGTTGCAAAGCTCGTATTCACTGACTGCTTTGACGAGGAGGTGCCAGTTTTAGCGTTATCTTTTACGTCCGCTCAGATCAACTGCGTCTCGTAGGTTTCCCAGCTGTTTTACAAGATTCTGACGGAGCAAAAACTCTTCGACCATGCTGCTTTGTTCGCCATATGGTTTGAAACGGATGAAGACCGAATTATTGAAATTTTAAACAAAGGATCAAAGGAGGTGAGCCCTTTTCAATGCAATGTTAATTTTATTGCGCTCAAATAAGTCTTATCTGCCCCATTTAACTTACGCATATCACTTTCTTTTAGCTGCTGTGCATTGGCAAAGCTTTTCAAAGCTCCATTTTTGTAGACAGTCTTATCTAAAGCTGGAAATTTTAAAATTTTGAACTACCCATTTATGGTTTAATAAGTGGACTACAATGAATAACGAAAGTAAATAGAATAAATAGAATGAGTTTTAGACAACAAAGTTAAGTAATAGGGTTGGTGATAATATGATCAAGTGATATTAAATATGATAAAGAAAAATAAAATATAGAAAACGAAATAAAAAATAATGCATTGAGATTAAAATAAATGGTATTATTGTAAGTGAAATAATTTAAGAGAAGGCGTTTCATCTACATCATTTCCATTTCTCTTGAATTAATATATTTTACGTTGTACTTTGCATGCTTTATCATTGTTTGGTATTTTCACTGCTATAATTAACATTTATCTTTGTTACATCTACTTTATTTCGCTTCGTTGTTTTCATGCTTAAATTATTTTGCTTTATACTTCATTCGTGCTCATTTGGTTATGGGCTTGCTGGCGATTTGAATTTATTTTCTCAGTGAGAGAAAGTTTGGAACTTCGATAATTTATCCACACACTTTCCAGGCTACCGTTGGCTCTTCGTGATGCTCATGTTCGATGATCTCTCAGTGCACGTTCATCAGCCAACCTTCAGCGCGCTAAGACTGAGCCTAAACGCGGGCATTATGTTTAGGCATCCGCTTAAGTAAAGGGTGAACTTGGTTGCCAGCATGCTTTTTTACCTCAGTCATTCCGTCCCGCCTTTACGTAAGCTTTAACCAAAACAAGTGTTCCATGTTTAGGCTTAGACAAGGGCAGAGCGTGATTGCATGTTTTGCCTTTGCCTATGCCTAAGCCTACACAAAGCCTATGATCCTAGCGAATCGATGACAGATGGAAGAATGCTGTGGGAAGCACCGAGAGGTCATCCAGCATGAGCATTACGAAGGTCAACGGTCAGCGGTGGAATGGCGGGAAGGCAGTAAATGTCTGAAGATTTGAGGTGATAAAAGAGCGAATGTAATTCGCTACGCTTAATTCCAAAAAAGGACGTGTTACGAAAACTAAAATTAAGCGTTCAGCTGTGCATATGTTTTATTTTTGACTCTTAGGAAAGAATACGCGTAAGGAAAAGTTTAATATCAATTTACTGACGATAATATGATACAGTATGGTGGTCACGAAGTTTTCTTCACAGAATGATTGCATATGCTAATATTTAGAATTTCACCTGGTGCTCTGAAGTGATAACTGCCGTCGTCAAGAAGAAATTGGTACCTCGAGTTACCCGTACATTGTTTTTTGATTCCCTAGTCAGCTTTTGCTTGGACGAAGTGCAAACAGTTTCCGAGGACCAATTCGACGATCTCGTGGGTTCCGTTCTTTGCCAGCTGCATGAAGCTGGCTTAGAAGGGGAGCTTGAACTTCTTTTGTTGACTCTCAATTCTATCAGCGATTCCATTCTCATTTCATTCGATTCCACGGGCGGGACCTTTCGATTGACAAGGAAGTGACAAGTGCAAGCTATCCAGAAGGGAAGGTTCACGATTCGTGCGTGAATTAAAATTTTTGCTCGATTCAAAGTGGACCGGTCAGTTTTTCATATTCGAAGTTCCATTAGTAGTACGAATAGTACTACGCACGAGCAGAGCTTCAAAGATGCCTGCGCTGCATTGCCATCGGATTCAAGTGAATTGTCCACATAGATCTGAACAAGCGAGTAACCGGTACGCTGTTCAGGCGTATAGCAAATGGTACGATTCCATTTGTCAAGCTGTATTCTAAATATTTCCGGTTCGGTTGTGCTCTCGAGATAGCGCAACCATTTGCGCACCCAGTCCATCTTGTCATCGCAGTGTATCAAATTGTTGCGAAGGTCAATATCCAGCAAAATAGTTCCATGCGGGTTAATTATGGGCACGTTGGTGACCAGAAAAGGATTCAACGACCGGAGGCGATTGTTGCTCAAGTCGAGTGCTAAATATCGAACGTGATTCAAGGTGGAAAATATTTGCGGAGAAAAGTAGGCCACTTGACTGTTCACCAACGAAAGTTGAACGTAGTATCCTCTCAGCTGGCCAAAGGCTTGTGGCTCCAAACGGTCGACACCCACTGCATCCAAATACAAATAGCGAAGGTAACGTGCATCCAAGTCAGCAAACTGGTTGCCTAATGATCGATTAACTATTTGCATCCGTAGCATGCGAAGAGGCGGCAGGTATTCAACTATGTCTTCGATGTTTGTTCTTCTTACAAGATTGCCCACGTCGTATATTTCCAGACTGTGCAAACGCTTCAAGCCTTTGAATCCTTCCTTGTCAACTCTCTTCAAGTTGCTCATGTGATGACATGAGAATTCCTCCAACTTTGACAGACTGGCAAGGTCCGTTTTTGTCAGTTGCCCCAAAGGGTTATAGCTGATGTTCAACGAGCGCAACGCTCCAAACTGTTGCAGTAATTCAATGGTCAGTTCGTGAATTCTATTGAAGCTGACGTCCAGCGTTTCCAACTTGTTCAGCGAGATGCTATGTTCCATGCTGAGATCCGTTATGTGATTCCGGGATAAGTTGAGCTCCTTAAGCGATCTCCCTCCGAAGTTTGGAACCGAGTAGAGACCAGTATCCGCCAAGTTGACGCTCTCCAACGATTGGCTGACATCGCGAAATGCGCTTGGGTTCCACTCGTCGATCGGGTTGCCGCTCAGGTCGAGTAAGCGAAGCTTACGGAGTCCCTTAAAGGCAGCCTCTGAAATACTCTTTATCCGGTTGGAATTCAACAATAATTGCGTCATATTTCTCAGCTCGCTGAAGAGCTCCGGCTCGACGCTTTCGATCGAATTGAAGGACAAGTCGAGCCAGGATAGGCTTTTCATCAGGCTGGACAAGGCTTCATACGGAATTTTGCCAAGTAGATTCGACGACAGATTCAAGTGTAGCAGATTCTCTCCTCCAAAGCATCCCGCGTCAAGTCGGCTGATTTGGTTGCTGCTGATATCCACGATGTTCATTTTTTCAGCGTTCTGAAATGTCCCCTTCTTTATGTGGCTAAGCATATTGGCACTTAGGTAGAGTTCCGCCAACCGAGTAGCTCCATTCCATGCGCCAGGATAAACGTGACCTATGAGATTATGCGACAAGTCTAAACGCCGTAGCATTGGCATATCGCTGAACATTTGTTCGTCCACAACTTTCAGCCTATTGTTCCTTAAGTTGAGCTCCATAAGAGTCTTCTTCAGATGGCCAAGGCTAATAGAACCCAGGTTATTTCTCGATAGGTCGATTGAACGTAATTCCTTGATTTGGCGAAGAAAGTGAGAATCGAAAGTAGCCAACTGATTTGCGCTTAGGTCAAGCGTTTCCAATTTAATCACGTGTACGAAGATATCCGGATGAATGGCACTTAATTTGTTGTACCTGAGCGAAAGGTACTGCAAACGAGGCAGATTAACAAAGGCCGCTTCGCTGATCACGTCGATTTCATTTCGGCTCAGGTCGATCTCGCGGATGCTGGAAAGATTGATGAACGTGTACATATGCAAATTGCGAAAATTGTTGCCCTGCAAATTGACCATCTCCAAAAATGGGAGATTGCGGAATGACTTTGGCGCCAAAAACTGCATTTTATTGAATGCGCAGTTTATGGAGCGCAAATTCCTGTAGTATTCTCCCGGAAAAGAGTCGTAGGTCAGCGCGTGAATTTGATTGTGCGCCAAGCTGATACGCTCCAGATAGATCAGATTGTACATCTTCTCCGTTGGCAAGGTACGTATTGAATTGCGGTCAAGCTTCAAGTAGCGCAGTTTTGCCACATTCCTTAAAGCCCTAACGGGAAGACTGGACAGACGGTTGTCTTCCATTGAGATGCTTTCCAAACCTGGCGTCAGCATGAAGAACGTGTCAGATATGTGAAATATCTCGTTATGCGAAAGGTCTAAGTAAGCCATGGAGGATAGGCTGAGGAAAACGCTTGGATCAGTCAGCACTTTCAGATTGTTGCCAGCCAAGTTTAGGCGAACAACTTTGCTCGCCACAACCTCTTTTTGTCTAGGACTCAATTCGGACAAGTTGTCAATGTAGTTTTGAGAAATGTCCAAATGTTCAAGCTTTGGAAAGCTTGTCAGCATATCCTGCGCGATTCTGGTCAAAAAATTATGGCGCAAAAGCAGTTCTTTTAAATTTTCGTTCCACCTCCAAGCGGGCCTTAAGTGAAGTAAGGCAAGCTTGTTCGATATGATGTTCAAATGGGTAAGCGATCGCAGTGGCGCCAAAGCTTCCGGCACGGCATTGAAGTCGTTTTCCTCCAGCGAAAGTTTCTTCAACGAATCGGCAACGTTGTTGAACGAGTTAGGAGGTAGGAAAGAAAGGCGATTATGCGAAAGATCCAATGACGTCATAGTGGCAACGCCTTGTAAGAATTCGCTGTGCACAGTTTTCATGATATTATAGGAGAGGTCAAGATTTTCTATATGCCGGAAACTTGAAAAGGCTGCTGCCGGTATATTCTGAATGCGATTGCTGGACAGATTAATGGAGACATTTGCCATAAAGATTGTTGGCACGTAGGATTGGAGTTGGCTTATGCTATTGCCTTCCAAATCAAGAATTTTTAACTCTGACAACGATTCAAGAGCATCGTACGGGATCGACTCGAGCTTATTCTCTTTCAGACTGATACACCTGTAAGGCACAAGAAACGACTGTTAGCATTGGCAAGACGGATATGCGTTGACAAGTTGTCGCGATAGTAAGCTTTTCTTTCATTCTTACCATAGCGTAGCAGGCAGCGAATTTCCGTCGATGTTTTGAATTTGATTGTTATTCAGTGTTAGCACGCTTAAGTTGAGATTTACAAAAGCGTCAGTCGAAATGGCCTCGATTAAGTTGTTGTCCAAGTAGAGGTATCGTAGGTTGTTCAGTCGAGCATGCTAAAAAATGCTTAGAATTATTGGAGCCCTAAGTTTTCCTTCAAGTATATATGCAAAACGCCAGCCCGCTTCTCCTCAAGCTAGGCAACTTTCCTTTTTTGGCATAAGGACTCTTTGCAATGGACTTTTCCATTGGCTAATTGCCCTCATTAAGTTCTTATGCCCATGAAAAGTCTTTCAGCACGGCAGATATGGTAAGGTTCTACATTATTTGAAACCAGCAGCTTGAGTAAATAAAATGCTGATCGTTCATAGTTATTATGGACAAAAAAATCATTTTTATTGATTGAAAAAATTAAGACACCTTTCATGGTACAGCTGCACTAGTTGTCACCATCATAATTGGTAATGTTCGGCAATAATGAATTGTTTTCCTGTCAGTAGCAGTTTAGAGAGCGTTGTTGGTTTGTACAGTAGCCCTGATACGTTTTTTGCTATTCAAAACTATTGACATGTCAAAAGAGATTAACAAAATATAATAAAAGTATCCAAAGTGGTGAAGAAGAAGAAGAAAAAAATGCGAAGAATTATCAGCGAAAGTTAAAGGGAAATCAAGAAATCAAAGTAGAGCAGTGGCGGGCAAAATCCTGGACAGGTCGAAAATACATTGCAAAGTTTGGCCTTGTGGCACTCGTGTATTGGCTTTTTCTAGATAAGGAATGTATTTTGGTAGGGGCGTTATAACACTGATTTTTTTTGAAGCTGGTAATCTAAAAAACGAGACCAGTATATTAACGCTTCTACTCAAATCCATTCCTTATCTAGAAGATGCCAATGCACAACTGCTACAAGATTAGACTTAAGTGCATTTTCGACCTATTCGGGATTTCGACCCTAACCTGAAGTAAACAGGTTAAGGACGAATCCTTTTTGTTTATTTTATTTGATGCTGTGTGGAAAGTAATTCACAAGTTGATTACTTGATACACCAATAAATTCTAATACCAAAGAACATATTGAAGGTTGGTTTAAAGCAACGCTCTTTGAACTGTTTATGCCAATAACAGAACTCCCCATTGCTCAGCCTTATCCCGAAAGGTTCGTCTTAACTTTTATAACGAAAAGCGGCTTTCGAGTGCTTTGCCTTTGAAAATGTATACACGTGCTATCAGATAGTTTGTAAGTAATTATAGATACTCATTTGGATTACAATATCGTCTCACCGAGCTTTCAAAGTTTTAACATATTACCTTAGAGACTGCACGTATAGTAAAAGTCAATAGAATCAGCAAGTGAAAAGGCTCATACTACTAAAAAAAATACAGCTTCTTCTTTTGAAAGCATAAGGTTACATCGTTGACAAGAGCTGGCGGTGTTTCCATCGTAAAAGACAATGAAACGTCTACGCCAGGCTCTTTCGTGCCTTCGCTAAATTCCAATGCCTCAAAGATACGTCTTCAGCCATTCTGTGTTGCTTGTGACTTCTTAAACAGAAATTGTTGTTGTTGTGACGAAATTATATACTTGTTGCGGTTATTCTCCTGGATGGCCAAAGCCCGTAAGGGAAATATTTTCCTGTCCGCAAAAATCCCTTAAGGGTCAAGGCGTTGACCTACTCGAGCTTCCGCGGGATGCCCACTCAGAAATTTTACCTTTCAGGACGTCGGCCATTCAGAAGAACAACATTGTAAGAAATGACCTGAGCCGATACTTGGAGTAATTCGCATTTGCGTTTATGGAATATGGTTAGGCTAGAAATCGTGCTGTTACCTTATCACAATGCAGCGTAACGTAACTAATGTAAAGTTGCTGCTTTTTCGGGAGCTTCCTAATTAAGCTAAGTGTAATAGGCAATTTTTCCGCGAAGCGGCTATTGTTCATTCATAACTTTTAGTCAACTGTCGCTTTGAATGGCCAGCTGCTTTTAGAGCATTTTTCCCTCCGAGCCTAAGAAGCGTAGCGCGTTGGAAGCACCTCGCGCGTACTAAACTGATTTCGAGCTTCCATTGAAGACAACTTAAAAAATGGGTCTAATGATTTACGCGAAATGGAATGCACGCAAAAACGTTGCGTGAAGCACGTGAAGTGCGCCCTTGACGCCCTGCTTACGACTTTTGTTCGTTAACTGCCTATTTGTCGCCTCGTCGTGTGCAGAAGAAGAAAAATTGCAAGCGGTGAAATTTCGCCTCGCCCACAAATCAAAGTACGCCAATCAGTTGTCAATGTAACATGAGCCACTAGCGGGTCAGCGTAGCTTAGTAAGCCTAATCATTTTTAGACGGATAATGTGTAAACACGGCAAGCTCATACGAAGCAAGTTCTTTGCATACCTTGAACATTCCAGCTTCCACGACGTCTATGCGATTGTTCTTGAGGTGCAGGTATTGCAGTTGTTCCAGCTTTTCTATTTGCTTACTTGGTACCCGCGTCAAAACATTATTGTCGAGCACGAGTTGGTACAATCCACTCTCCAGACCACGGAAGGCATGTAAATTAATTGAATCAATAGCATTACTGCTCAAGTCCAGTACTTGGATATTTTGATCCCGAAAGGCGTCGTAGCTAATGAACATCAGATTTCCATGTGTGATGCTTAACGATGTCATATGTTGTTTGGTTTTTTGAAATGACGGGACGCTTGGTACAGTCAACCACGCAACGCTGCGGCAGTTCACCTTAACTGCATCGGCGGTAATTAACTCGCATTCGCATGTTCCCCATATTGACCGACTATTGTCGTCATCCTTAAAATTGCAAGTCCGACTTTCTCCTTCGAAGTTCCAGACGAAAGGTAGCAGAGCGACAAGAAAAATACGTATATCCGTCATGACATCGATTTGTTGATTGCTACGCAGCAGTGGATAGCTTCGGCATCTTCACGATGGCCGCACGGAGATTATGAATAGGAAAAAATGTCTAACTTTTGCTCTGCATCGATGCCCATCTGAACTTTGGCAAAGTGGCCAAACGAATCAGTGGCAGTTGAAAATCCGCCTCCACTCGTTGCACCTAACAGCAACAACTGCTTTGATCAATCACCACGTCGTCCATGGCGGCTGCATGGTTTATATGCACCAGTCATAAGCTAACTGCGGTAAGGGCCATTGAAATGCGTGGACTGACTTCACTGCCGTAGTGTCATCCTATAGAGTGATCTTGATCAGCTTTTGTCGTGCAATTTCTCCGCTACTTGCCATTGCTGACAAAGAGCCAGCCGTTCGGAAAGCAATTTTCGCTTCATCGTCAATTTTATGCTCATTCTAAGCTCTTCCCATTTTCACTGCCTGCCGCCATTGGCATCGTTGGTAGAAAAGTCAAATTGCCATATTAAAAGGGACAGTCGTGATCAAGCTGCCATCTGTTGCATAAATCTCATCGATAGGAATTTCTAGGAAGCGATAAACTTGTCTTAGCGTAAGCGTCATCCCACGTTGCTCAGCTTCTACGTTTTGTCAGCTTTCTTACTTTCATTTACATTTGTCAGACAGAAGAGGCGAATCAGCCCTAACGATGAACAAAAACAGCTCGAAATCAATTCGAAGTGTCGCCTCATTTTTTACTCGAAATCTGGCGTGTTAGCTACAGTATAATCAAGTTCCATCATTCCGACTTTTTTGTAAGCTTTTTATGTGTACGAAAATTTATTACGACATCAGACCGCGCATTTTGGATGAAAACGCGTAAGAATCGTCTTAACATTTCTTAACAGTTTAAGGCATACCGCTACCTGGAGGGACGAAGTTTTCCGCATTAACTTGTAATTTCCTGTTTACCAGCATAGTCAGAAGGTCTTCTGCGAAGCATGCGATGCTTTCTGCGCATGGAATTTTAAAATAATACATGATCCAAGTGCAACAAAAGAAGAAGAACGTACAAAGAAACTCGCTCTCAACTTATCAATAACGTTTTTTAAAACTTTTTGTCCAAAACTACGGTAACTGATTCAGTAGGTTCAGTCTGTTTTGTTTAATATAGTTTTCAATGAATAAAGAACACACGTAGTTGTAAATGTCGAGCATCAGCTCATTGCCAAAATAACACTCAAGTTGAGCAGATCAGAGCGCGTAGTTCATGCAGAAGCAACTGATGCCTAAATAGGCACTTGGTGAATGTCTCATATTGTATCTTTGAGCCTCCTAATGTTTTTAACTTTGTAAACAATAGCATTAACAATCACATTTGGCTAAATCCTGAAAGTGCCGAGTCTCGGAAACAACGAGAGGGAAAATTTCAAAACTTTGCTACTTCAATGTCTGCTGTACGTCACTTGAAAAGAAGCGAAGTTTTAAATTTTTAAATAGCTTCCAAAGCGTCTACTTGAAAGCGGTTTCATCGAGACGCGAAGTGCACGACGAGCGCTCTTTGTGTCTTTTCGAGAGCTCTCCCCATATTTGCAGATATTGCTGATATGTTCTTTGCACGCTGGCATACATGGAAATTAAACTTGCTTGAAAGATATTTAGTGTCAGTTGATTACGTTTCGTTAAGGTTTCTTCATCCGTCAGTAAATGCAAGCAAACCTCTACTTCAGCGTTCTTCAAGACTTTGGCGTAAGTTGTTGATTTGATAAATAATGCCGTGAATGCTTTCTTTCTAAAGTGAAAAAGTAGTCCCCACGCAAAAAGTGTTTTTGTGGAACATCTTCTTGCCGCTGTCAAAGAAGCGAGGTTGTAGGCGAAAGCAAGATTAATGCGCCTACTTCACGAAACGACGGAATGCGTGAACTGGTTCTCGTTTGATCATTCTCGTTTTATTTTATTCAAAATTCATTCAATTCACTGTTCTCGTTTTATTTTATTCAAAATTCAAAAGGGTTCGCAAACGATGAACTTCGACCGGTAGTAAGCTAGGATGAAGGCGGTTCCAGTTTCCCAACTACAACATATGGTCACACACACATTAAGTTCATCCATCCCATCTTGTGTTTTCAATCAAAAACTTGAAATTCGATCGCCTGTAAAATGCGCTCTTGCTTGCACCTTCTCAAAAGGGTCAGTTTTGACAAGTTCCTTGATCATAATGCCAATAATTCAGGCTAGCAAATAATTTCAAAAAGCCAAATAAAACACATATTCATATATTTTTTATAAAGTGAAAATCACTTTTTGCATTGTCAGTGTTAGAAGCTTTTAAGGACCTGCTCAAGTTTCCAATGCAATATTGTTCTTTCTTCACTGGCATATTGAAATAGCTTTATTACGGAAAGAGTCCCGTTTAATGTGCGATAACGGGTTTAACTCCGGAGCTTTCGGGTTACTCGAGACCCGTCTTCAGCGTTTTTAAAATTATAAATATAATTTGTGGAAGTGAATGCAGTTTTCTATCGCTTCTAAAGATCTAAAGCGGGCATTTTAAAGTCTTCCGTTGGTAGTTTTTTGTCTTTGCGTCTGTCTGCGGTCTTCTCCGTAATAATGCTATTTCATTATGAAAACATACGGTCTCGTACCAAGAAACCACATCTCCGAAACTGGCATATTATTCAAAAACATTTAATACATGCGAACAGTTATTTTTAAATGTGAATCCCGATCGCTCAACTGTAGGATAAACTAATAGTATGCAGGTAGGATAGTCATGCCGCTTTTAGATTAGTACCGCAAATGGCCCTATTCGTGTAGCGTGCAGTCAGCAGTTTGTACTCCGACTTATTGGAAATAGTTGCTTGCTATTAAAGCGAAGTAGCATTACAAATTATTCACATTAGAAGTCAGAACTCACATCCCGCTTATATCCAGAAGCTCTTTTAAGAATTATGCCGCTGGAGACGGTTCCTCCTGTGAATCGAAAACGCCCGACAAGCTCTTTAAAAATAAAAACGGACAAAAACTCTGTACATTCTTATAAGTATTTCAAGTTGTTATTTTTCTTAAACAAAGAAAAATAAACAAAAAGATGCAGCGGGTTTGCACAGCATCTTCAACTAGACTCATTTTCACATACAGTTTTGGGCAGAGACTTTTTAGGCAAACTGTGATAGTTCAGCTACCACAGATACTCGGATGATTGCTTTGGCAGGGCTGGTGTGTCATTAACAGCAAAGACCGCATTCCAGGATTGTGCCTCGTATTTTGTGTTCAGTGGACACGACTTTTGTTAGTCGTTCATCGAACTGGCTTCTGCGAGCTTACCGGCGCGGACTAAGACGCATGAAGAAACAAAATGATTACTTAAGCATACTTCAGTGTACAAAATAATAAAAGAGCGGGAACTGCTGCTAGAGTTAATTGTTTAAAGTGCGGTGATTGTCCTGATGTGGCGTAAACTAATCAACTTACTTTGCTGGTATAGGCAATCGAGAAGATGGCAACTTTTCAAGTACGAACTCTCACTAACGGCTGATAAACTAACGCATGCCAGTTCCAGCCAAAAATATATTATGCAATAGGTTTAAGATTAACGTCCTTTTGAATCCCTTCTTATTTTAACAAGTGAACAGTGTTTTCTCTCCTGACTTATAAAAGTCTACGTCAGTTTAGCTTTATGTCTTAACAATGGCGGCATTTTAGCACCCAATAACCTATAGTCAGCTGCGAATAATAGGCTCATGTTGCTTCATTTTAGTGCTTGCAAATCATTTGGCGCCTACTAAAGCGACTTTATTAAATACTAGCCAGGTTGATTTCAATTTTTTTAAAAAACGTCGGCGCGGCTTTTAATCAAAGCAAAGTGTACTCATGGTCACTCATCAACGCTGGTCTTAACGAAATTTACTTATGCGCCTTACGGTAGTTCACAGGTACACTTGTTTGAAAAAAATGGGAATTCACTACATGCACTTCACTTGCAAGAAATGAGTGTTTCATTTTCCTTTTACTGTCTTTTAGTACTCAGCGCGTCGCATCTTCAAGAATAACTACTACGGATGGCGGGGTCCCGAAAGATCTAAACAAGGGCAGGCTTAGGGTGGGCGAAACTGTCATTTGGACTAAGGACGCAGGTCTCCATAAAAGGCTTTAATGCAACTGCTCAGTTTTCATCGTTTCAAATCATTTTAAAGTTGGGGCATTTCTGTACACCGAAAGCTGCTTAAAGAAAAACTCAGATTGCTAATTAAGGTTATTTGAAAAGGTTAATTAATTTTCAGGCAATTAGTCTCTCAATATTTGATCTTCGTTCGTTATTAAACAGTTTAAATAAAACTGTGCCGCGTCCCCAAGCGGAATTGAAATGAGGAAATATATCTATCCACTGTACGCAAAGCGGAAGGTAGAAGAAAAAAATGTAGAAAGAAAGTTATAGTTTGTGTCGAATAATTTACTACCGCTTTAGCAGTAATACGACCGAGTTAAATCAATTTAAGAAGCTGTAATTTATTTAAGTGATGCTCATGCTGCCCCTAACTAGCGTGGAGAAAAAATTCCATCAACTAGCTGAGGCAAGCTTTTTTCCTTTTCCCTCAAAGTACATAAAGGCAACAAAAAAAAAGGAAGCATCGATTGTGAAGTTACGCTGTTCGAAATTGCTCAGCTTAATAGCATTATTTCGAAAATATACTATACTAACATGAGCACTTTACTGATTTTTCCGTCGTAAAGCCATGATTCCTCGTTCGAGCTTTTTATGAGCGGTTGGTGTGATTGTCTATGTTAGCCGTAGCACTTATCGTGGATTAAATAGGCGTTCGAATTTTGTTGAAATGGCCGCTAACGACAACAATCGTTCAAACGTTTCCTCCAGCTCTTCTCCAGTTATTAGTCCGCAAATCATAATCATCGACGATATATTCCCAAGGGACAACAACTTTGATAGCTTCAACGCTATGGTACAGTTGGACAAAGCGTTAGAGGAAAAATGCCCAATAATCGTGATCGAGCCGAAGACTTTAGGTAACTTGCTTTACTTTCTTATAATTAGGCTTAAAAAAGCTAAGAGGAGGCATTGTCACTCTTTTTGTCGACGTACAACTTCGTTCAAACAGTAATTTTCAGGCGAGCAGACAAGTCGATGGATCGAGATAGGCAACATGTTGCATCGTTCGTCCGTACTCCTCAGCATTGGTTCCATTTTAGCCGTTTTTTCATACCCGAAGGCATCCAAAGTTTGGAGTTCCACTTGTAGCGCCGCTGCCATTTGTTTATTGTTCTACTGGTTTGGTTGGTCTTCGGATCCATGCTCTCATTATCGTTTGGAAACAGATCTGGATAAGGTCGCTAAGCTTGAGCTCGGTGAGTCCCGTCTAAAGAGCGCTGTAGTTCTGGTGCATAGGAACGATCTCCCGCGCCGTCGTTTCCAACGAGCACTTGTGACAGTCGCATCTGCTCTGGTAATTATGAAACGTATGAACATATTTTGAATTGTCTCAAATGGCTAATTTATTTTCCAATGTAAAGCGGACCCGAATTTTGTCCATTCAGCTTCTCTATTTACTCGCCCTCATCGGCTAACCAAGATTTATCAAGCAATATGCAAAAACAACACGTTTTGCCAAAGGCGTCGATCCGCTATTCATTCATTAGTTTGATTGAAGTTTTGCTTAAAACCCTCTTCGTTCATCTGTTGTCTTAACCCGTTGTTTTCCATCGGTATGAGCGGACGTTTTATTACTTTCTTTTAAAAAAGTAAATTACACGGAATTGGAATTCAACGTCTATTATGCAGATTTGTATTCGAGGCGGATAAGTCGCGTAGACTTGCGCTTGGTAAAGGTTTCTTTGTACAGCTGACATTGCAAGCAAAAAGAAAACTGGAAAGCCATTCCAAAAAACTGGAAGTAAACAACCAACAAACGATCCAATATGGATCGATTGAGCTGCCGGCCGAATGTTTGAACAGCACCGAGTGCAATGGTATTTCAAGAAGAGAGGAACGGAAACAACGAATAGGAAAACCAACGCAGACGCATCTAACAATTGCGTAAAACAACCGAGCCTAAAAAACATGGAAACACTAAACAAGGCTGCGACACGACGACTGCGTTATTTCAACGTTCGTCTTGGAGAGGAAGGAAGCAACGAGCAAAGTTGGATTCACACTATAATTTCTCTGATGACGCGCTTTTGAGAAGGGGTCGAATAGCCGGAATGAACAGAGCCTTCGCGGGAAGCATACAAGCTTCCACCAACCGGATTCATATCCACCAAATCGTGGTGGTTGTAAAGACCGGCAAGCGCTGCAGCAGGTTTAAGCTGCACTGGATCAGAACAAATTACGCCGTCGGAATTATTTAAATTTCCACTTATTCGGCAACCAGACGAAGCCCACTGATCCGTATCGTCATAGCTGGCTGGACGTGGCAAAGTGGCACCTTCGGAATAGGCGTGTCCATTCATTTCGGGTGTGTATCCATCGTAGGGATAGTTTGAAAAGGTGAAAACGCCGCTGTCTTTCGAACTGGCCGTATTACGGTCAACTCCAAGATTAGCCGCATTCATGAGCTGGTCCGAATAAATTGGTGCACTAATTTCTCGAATCCTGAAATACGAAGGTTAAATGCCTAAGGCAATTGGGTACTGCCTACGCCTCCCGTCTTACCGTTTCACGTCGGGGCCGTTTAACTTCAAGTCAACGTTACCATTGACCATCTGCTTTTTCTTCATATTCAAACGATGCTTCCGACAGTAGAAGCACATCATTGCAAAAAGCAGTAGAAAGAAGAGAACAGTGCAACATATTGCGGCAATAACTTCCCAACCGATTGCCGTAGCAACGTTGACGGCAACTTCCAATGGTTCACTGCATTCCAGCGTTTGAAAGTAGCAGTTGCGTACCCGCAGAGCGGCCGCTGTTGGCACGGAATCTATTATTCCATTAGTAGGTGCGCAGTCCCATCTTTCCCACAGACCAGAAGGTTTTTGGAGGTAAACCTAACATTTTAAAAATGTTCAATCAGCCTTATCGGCAACTTTGATGTGAAAAGCTTACCATTAGGCAATAATGGCCAGAATCGAGCACTGGGTTAACTTCCAGCTCCTGTGTCATACTGTTGTAAGTTGCTGACACGGGTGGCTTTATGCCTACAATTTGTAGTAAGCTGAATTACATGATATAAATGGTTAAAATTCGTTTTAAAAAAATATATATCCAGTCCGTTTTCATTTATTTGTAGGATGGAAACTGATTTCTTTTGAATTCAAATAACAAAGGTCTTGTCGGTTATGCGACCCGCTGTCATACCGTATCTTTTTCGGTCATTCAGTCCTACCCTTCCCTAAGCCTGAACCTAAACGTAAGCCTTTTATTTTGGCTTGGGGTCAGCTGAGGGCAGAACAGGATAGTAGGCATGCTTGCTATTAAAGACAAAACAGAGTAGTCGCATGCTTAACATAAAGGAACCTGCATTTCTCAGACGGTAAGGCACCACGAAAAATTTTATTTGATGCATTCCTACTGCTTTTCTAATTTTGTCTCACCTTTCGACTATTTTAAATTTTATTTCTCGATCTCCTCTATATTGGAATCCATTTCTAAGCAAGCAATAAGATCATAAAAACTCGAACTTATTTTTAAAGGATCTCTTCCGGACGTCTGTCTAAAGAGACTTTTGCGGAATAAGAAAAGAAAGAACCTTCAGCGCGCGCGTGCGCGCGAGATTTTCTAGATAAACCTAACATCTTGAAAATGCTGAATCTTAGTGAAGCCGTAAAATAAAAAGCAATACGATCTCGTTCAAGGGTATAAAATATCCCATTTTCGAAGTTAATAATTTTTATTAACTAGAAGCTGCGAGAAGAACCTATCCTTCTGGAGTCAATCACTGTCACGTCGTATTTTTACGAGTTACCCCGTTGAGCAAGTGAAGTCGATGCGATCTAAATTCTTCGTCACGAATAAGTCATATAGTCAAACCTAAGACTAAGGCTTATTCTTCGGCACAAGCTTAAGCAAGAACAGAATAGGATGGCCGGCATTTTTTCCCGAAACGAACCTGCATTTTGGTGGGGCTACGGTAGGTTGCTTTCGGGGCTCTAGGAAACAAGACCCAAGTCGCTTAAACGTTTACCTAACTTTATCATCACTTCAAAATATTAATAAATGCCTCCTAAGAAACTTAATTTAAGCGCTCTACCTGAATGAAGCGTCCGTTTATTAGAAAAATGTCCATGCAATAGTAAAAGGTTAGAAAGAAGACGCTTAGCCAGCTTTGCTCATTTAAAAACAACAGTTTATGCCAGGCTGAAAGGAGGGGACTGTCTTAACTTCTACGCAGAGCATTACTGCAAAATAAAAAATATGTTCAAGTTCGTGTTGCAATAACTCTAACGAATCCATTAGGACTTACTTGGGTTGGTGGGAGCATCTTCGGTAGCAGCCGTCAAAGATTGAGTCCAAGCAGTTTCGCCCAATTGATTCGAAGCCTTCACCCGAAAAGAGTACAATGTGGAAGGAGCCAATCCTTAAAATAAGCATTTTTAGAGGAAAAAATCGCAAAACGTCATCCAGTCCATCCAAAGCAATACCTGTAACATTGAATTCCACCGGAAGGGCTTTTTCAATGCCAAATTTTGGTCTCCACTTTCCAACTTCGGCATCCGGCGCTTGGAACGTCTTTAGCATATGATCATCGTGAGTCAATTCAACCGTGAACTTTTGCCGGTGACCGCCGTCAAAGCCTGGCACCCATGAAAGCAATATGGACTTGTGACTTTGCGTCTCCACTTTCAATTCCTTCGGCGGGTCAGGTTTGCCTTAAGTCAATTGTTACACAATGGGCGCAAGAACAAAAAGCGCTCACTTTTTCGCAGCAGCTTGAATACGTGCACATCCTCGCCGAAGAGGTTTGCCGCCTTGCAAGAATAGGCGCCCATGTCGCCCTTCTCCACGTCGCGAATTATCAGAGCATTTTCGTAGACGTCGAAAGAATGATTGCGCACATGATTGGAGTCGAATTTGGAGCCGTAATCGACCAGCTCCTGACCATCGCGGTACCAGCGAAAAACCGGTTCAGGAGAGGCGGTGACCTTGCACACGATCTGAGCAATTTCACCAAAATCAGAAGCGACGACCGGCCTTTCCGGGTCGTTGATAATAACAGGTTTGTGCTGGACCTTCAGGAACATAGTGCTCTCGCTGGGACGGCCCGCGCCATTGTCCGCCGAGCACGTATAAAACCCTTTGTCATTCCACTGGACTGCCGATGTCCACTTGAGCGAGCTGCTAACCTGCAAAGGAAAAAAAGCCAATACGGATCCCTAAGGAGACTCCCATTGTCCAGAGGTCAAAATGGAATTAACTACTTATGGTAAGTGGCCATTGTGAGAACATGATACGCGTGGGAAACCACTGACGACCAAACTAAGAAAAGAAAAGTAAAACTTACCTTGAACGAGCACCTCTCCGGTATCTCACAGCTCTGTGCTTCAGGTGTTGAAGATACGATAAAGTGGCTGGACGAAATAGGCTCGTTGTCAAAATACCACGTAATGTTTGGCAGCGGATTGCCATGAGCAGTACAGGAAAGGGAGTATCCACTGTGACCTCCTCGTATGGTTTCCTCTTTTCTCAATACGGTCCCCAAATGAGCAGGCTCTATAGGATGCATTTTTTAAAGATGTACATTAACACCGTTGCAAGAATATACCTCTAACAATAAGCTTATAGCTTCCCTCTTGTCCGTTGCCAATGTCGTTGAAGGGTAGACACCAATATTCGCCAGCGTGTGATAGTTGAACATCCGGTATGGTATACGTATATCGTGCACCATATTCGTAGTCGGCTTGCCCAGGTGCCTTCCATCGATATCTTGCTGGGGGATATCCAGCACTATCGGCAGAACAGTTAAGAGTTACAGTAGCTCCTATGACCACTGGTTCATCGACCGTTATTATGGCAACTCCAGGCTGGTGACTAACAATGACTGTAGTTGATTTTGAAGCGACTCTTTCCGTAGACTTTTGGTCCATTACAGTCAAGCGGTTTCTGGCAATACAGGTGTACGTACCCGCTTGAGCTTTAGTGACAGAACTGAGCTGTAGAATGGACGAATTATGCACCTCTTGGTCAGGCGTAATCCAGCTGACTATATAAGGAGGTGGATTTGAAACTACGTCGCACTTTAAGTGCAGACTTTCTCCTTCTTTCACTATCACTTCGCTGAGCAAGTTAATATCAGGCTCGTACTGGACATCCAAGTTGACGGTCGCCTCGCCGATGCCCTGTAGGTTTTCCGACGTGCAGGTGTAGCTGCCCGCGTGGTCCTTGTCCACTATGAATGATATGTTCCTTTCAACCCACGTACTGTCCGCCAGGCCGGCGGACCGACGCCAGCTGAACTTCGTTGGCGGTGGGTAGGCATTTGCGTCGCAACTTAGCTTTGCTTCGCGGCCCACCTCCACACTGTATACAGGGCCTGGGCGAACGGTCACTTTTGGACGATCTACAACGGAAAACCTTAAGGTAAAAGAACCCAAACTAAGCACAATCGCAAACAGTGGCTTTCTACAAAAATAAAATTACATAATAAACAGCTTACATAAAACAACCAAAGGATTGGTCTCGACGGAATAAGGCGCCACGCTGTCGCCCATAGCGACATTCCAAATTTTGCAAACCAATTTTTGCTCCTTATCGCTAGCAGACGCGACGAATCGCAAAGTGCTAACCGTTGGTTGCTCCTTGTTGGTTCCATTGACCGTAGCGGACAGATGAGTCAACTCGGTACCATTGCTATGGAACCAAGTGATTTGGGGCGGCGGATTACCGCCAACCGAATGGCACTTCAACTCCTCGACAACTCCTTCGGTGAGAACCAAGCTTTGCTCGTTAAGCTCAGGTTGGCCGGGACGAACTACAAAAGCACAAATTCCAATTATGGCGACAAACCAAAGACGGAATGCTTACCCAAGACTATAACGTTCGCTTCTTTGCTAGTGTGCGTTGAGCCGTCCGGAGTGGCCATTTGGCAGTAGAACTTGCCATTATCCCGAGCGTAGTCAACACTTTTGATGTGCAGGTTAAAACATCCGGCGCAACTTGCGCTATCAATTTCATAAAAGGCGTCCGTTCGTACTAGGTAAGGAGTGTTCTCCACAAGACGCATCCAGTAGACCGAGTTCGGCTGCGATGAAGCGTAGGTCGCGTCGACAGCGCACGGAAGCAGCAAATCCTGACTGCCAGCAGTCACGTAGTAAGGCTCCGAGCGCGGCTCCTTTACAAAGTATTCGACTTTGGCCGGCGACACGTCTGGCAAAAAAGAAACAATGTGCGCTTTGGACAATTTGCATATTGTCTAATTCAGCCAATAAACGATAAGCCTAAATCTTGACGATCAAACAGATACTTCAAATAATCGCCTCTTTTGCAAAGCTGTTGGCAAATTTGCATATCTACAAAGCTAACATAAGCGAAGATGGGCGATTAGACGCAGGCCGAAAAGGCGTCGAGCAAATCAAATAAGGCAAACGACAAGCTTGCCGCCAAAGCCCGACTAGCTGACTAAAGCAAATTTACAAAGGCTTTTTCTTCTTAGTCAGCCGTTCCGATCCGAAGCTGACCAAAGCCGAAATGGAGACAACTTGCCAAGCTCTTCCGGTACAAAAGTCCAAAGGTCAAATTTTTCCCTTTGGTCACCTTTTCAAGGAAAACTGCTCATTTCGCATCTGCCGTGCATTGTTCGAAGGCGAGAAACGGTTGCGAAACAGATCGGCGAAGTCAATGGTCAAAAATCTTTCGGCATTTATCCTTCCGCGTATAAAGAAATCGAGAAAGTAGTTTGCAAACATTCACGAGTCCATAAAAGGCGAACGGAAAAAGCGGAATTCATTCAATGGCCATTCATGAATTGACATCAATGAAAAATGGGCTCAGTGGAGGACGCGGGAAGTTCATTAGTGCCTCTCTGGGGATAAATAGCGTTTAAAATAGTAGACTTTTGAATAGTGCATAGCACAACCATGACTACCGTACTGTTGAGACGTTTTTATTGCATTATCGACTTCAACTTAAGCTTTCTTGCTACACGATGCAGCAATAAACTACGGCGGCAGTCAGCCGCAAAAAACTCAGAATTATTTTCCGCAATTGAAATGACAAGTGCTCATCGGAATGTAGGCATCAAGGAAATGCTGAGTGGAAAATGTTCAATTCAATATTTTTGCCTCGGACGAGAAAACGTCAAGTCGATTGTTGTTGCCTTATCGATCTACCGCAGATTTTCTTTGCTACCACTTAATGCGTGGTACAGATTGAGCACTAACCGCTTATTAAGGGAAAAAAGCATTAATTTGGCAACCCGGTCTGCATTGATGCTCGGTTGGAGGCCCCGTGCGGCTTTGGCTGGTCTTACACTTTTGTTTGCCGTCCGAATAAAAGCGACCAAACCTCTGACAACTACGACGACGACTAGGACGTTAGGGGGCAGTCAATTGTCAAAAGCCAAGGACGGCTAACGACCCGAACCCATCAAAAGCGAACACTCCCTTTTATGGGAAACGATAAAAAGTAGAGTCGAATTAATACGATCAAACCAAAGCTTCTCGTGTCTACTTCTTTAGGGTCACCAGTTCGCCAAGCGGCCTAATTCACGTCCATTTTTGTCATCTACTTCAGGCAGATGTCGCTTCGGTCGATGCCTTGACAAAGATGGAATAATTGGCATTGAGAGCTATGGAAAGAGCAGAATTACGAGGACAACGAGCCTACGGGTCGCCGTTGGAACCAACGGATACTCCCCACCCTGCGTTCTCGCGACGTGTGACCTTCTCTAGTTTGCCATGAAGCCGAGTCTGCCTTGGCGTTAAGACGCCTATATCGCCTCGGAACTGGACAGCAATTGGGTCAGCGCTGTTTTTGGTAGGCGAAATGACGCGCCGGTCGCAAGAACCTCTCTATCAGCTTTCAAGATCTCCGCTCGAGCGACTAACGAGGTTATAACGGATGTTCAATTCGACATTTAACATGTAGATGGGTGCCGGCAAACAAAATTCCTGCATTTTTAAGCGTTGACAAGACGAGTTCCATCTTTCTTTTCGTCTCCATTTCGGCAAATTCAATTGACCACACATTCGCTCCGCCGCGCCAAAACGAGACGGAAGCGATAAAGTTTGACTAAAACTGGGTGACACTGAAACACTGTTTGTCAGTCACTCGAACCATCCAAAACAGAAGCAACAAAAGATCGTATAGTCGTAGAACGGCAGTAACCGCGCACTTTGCAAACAGTGACGAGCAGCAACAGCATACGACAGTCCGAGCGTGCTCGTGGTGGTCAAACGCAGCACGAAAAGGCCACGGACACTTAACGGGCAAAAGGGGGTTGATTGCGTGTAACCGTTATGAAATGCGAGACAATATCAGAGCGCAACCGGAGCAGTATGTTTATCCACTATGCACTCAGGGCAAACAGTACAGCATGGCACGGCCAATTTCTGCTATATCGCACTGCCTAACGGTAAACGAGAGGTCAAATCGGGTGCGACGACGCGTATAACTACTTAGCAAAGCTTAGGCTGACCTATGACATGACGGATAATCTGTCCTATCTATACGAGCAAGCGCAGAGGAAGCAAAAGTAAAGAATAGCATACCGGCAGAGAGGAAGACGAAAAAAAGTAGAGGAAGCATGGCGCCACCGAAGGTCATAGGACAACCGTACGATTCCGTTGAAGCTATGGCACTGTTAAGGACAACTAGTTGCTAGCAGAGTTGCCTCTGCAAGCCAGCAGCAGCGTTGCATCAGTGAAAGAGGACCGACGGACGAGAGGGCTTTGCTTCGCCTTGGAAACGATGAGCCAACGGCGGTCAGCCTGCAACAAGGAGGCTGTCATTAAAACCAAATGCAAAACAGCCAACAGCGTGAAACTGGTCTCCCCACAACGTGAACGCGTTTAATCGGACGACGCACGTTGGCGCTTCTTAGCAAACAGCATTTCTCTACGGTACAATGCAACCACGACGAATCGTTGTTGCGTATCGAAAAAGTAAATACAACGGTCCTCTCCAAAGCGGACCGTTAGATGGGACGGAACTTCAAAGTATGCCGCTCCTGCCGAGCCGACCACTGCCCTCATCGAGGACCGCAATAAACTGTATGCCGGCCAGGTAAATGATAGTACACCTGTTCGGATACGATTCGCAGGTAAGCTAGCGCCACCTGTATGCGCCAGCAGTCGTCGACAGGAGGACATTTGCCCTACGTTTTATTGATCGTATTGACCAAATAGGGTCATACACCTACGGCTGACGAGCGGAACGAACTGAAAGCGTACGTGTGTGTGCGTGTTGCACACTCGTAGTAGCATTCGTAATGGCGTCTTCTTGACTTCAACAAATGGTAAAGGCTGATTGAATGAAAAGAGAAAGAAAAAGCGCGCGAGCAGCCACGCCAGTTAACGCGCGACCGGTCCGTCCTTGCCGGAGGAAGCGTACTTACGGCTAAGAGGAGATCTGATTAATAGGCATCCTGTTGACAAGAAGCTGCAAGATAAATAGCATTGACGGCTCGACTGGTTGGCCTGTCCTCCGCAAGGCGACACACGTCTGCATGAGCAAAAATCGTCACGAGGTACCGGATGCTGCCAGCCGCCTTCCTTCCGGCCATCTGGCCGCACGTATAGTTTGCAGAAGTAAAAGGACGTTTTTTCCCTACGCCACAGCTCATCGCTGTCCACAACGAAAGCTTTGAAAGTTTTACTATTTGCCGATTGGTTTCAGGTGTGTTTTCCGCTGAAAGCTAACTTTAAAAAGCGCTACTCAGAGGGTAAAAAACATTTTATCCCTTCTAGTCTACTTGAAAAGACGGCCTGAAAGCAATTGTAGACATTCCAACGCGAAATATGCAAATAACGATGACGTCATCACTAGAAATGTCTAAGAAATCATGATTGAGTACTTTGATTCGCTTGACTAATCAATCGATGAGATAAAGGAAGTAACAGAGGGGTATTTTCTCTTTGCTTTTTGTCAGTATTGATGGATGACCGTTCTCTATTTTCTTTTACGCTGGCAAATCATTTCGGAACGTTCAACTTTTTATTGAGGTAGAAACCGTTGGGAAACCTTACGTATTTAAGATGACTGTTATAACGTTCAACCTATGATGCTGCCTTATAGCTTAAAGTGTTGTAGTCTTACGAAAGCATGCGCGGTAAGCGCTCTATACCCTTATGAAGGTCAAATATTGCTTGAATGGTTGGAAATAAGCACTTGGATATAGAAAAAGCAGTGCTATATGAAAAGCAGCAAAGAACGATAGGATAATGGCAAGGCGTCAAGTTGGCTGCAGTTGAGCTCTCACGTTTGACGGTCGCTGACCTGAAGAAGGTGACGGCATTCTATGCAAAGTCGTCTTCCATTGTTCGTCAGTGCAAGGACTTGGACTGCCTAATAAATAATAATGCTTTGACTTCCCAAAGCGACAGTGACCACTATTCACCGCAACTTTAACGCTGGCACCAATGGTGACAAGACGTAAAATGTTTCCTCAAGTAGACGACTGCAAATTAGGCGAAATTGAATACCGTTACCGCGGATACGCTTGCGCGCATTCTCAATGCTACAATGCTACAAGGTTGCCCTACAAAGAGCAATTGACTTGTAGAGGTTACAATAAAACTCTTAGAAGCACAGTGCTGACGTCACCACGTTAATTAGCTAGTAATTCACAGAATTAAAAAGACTGCTTTTTCAAGTGGATTGCTCAACTACTTATTAACCGATACGTTTCCTATTGTTGAAGTTATTAAATAGTAATAGCTAAAAATCTGTTAAAGAAGGGACTTATTACCTTTTCGTAGTGACTGCCAAAATGCATTTGCATAAATGGATTACTGTCTCAGGTGAATTGAAGCAGACTGGATTAAATGTCTCGAAAAATGGACATATCGGAAAGAACTTAAATCATGAAACCCCACGTGAGCACATTAATGCAGTTTACGCTCTATTAACGTTCTGAGTGACACTGAGGATGGAACGAAGTTGATGCTGAAAGCTCTGTTGAGATGGTAATAAAAATATCTTTATTCACCTCATGGAAAGTTCATCAATTGCGAAATGCGCCAATAAATAAAGACTTGATAATATAATACAAAATCCCTTATTCGGAGTACCTTTAAGCGTCGAGACGACCTCACAAGCGTTCCCTGAGTGACGTCATATGACGAACATGTTGGAAAATAACGCTGGGCAGTTAGCTGCAACTGAAAGTATGGTACTCATGGACTGAAGATCCAGGGAAGGCTGACGAGGGAATCTGATGAATCCCGAAAAGTTCATCAAGCATGTTTAACGTAAATTGACCACGAAGTTTTTAAAGTAAAAGAAAATTTCTACGGTCAACACCGTTTTCAAATACTAGTGATGAGAACGCATGCTCATCCCTAGAAAACTGCTGAACTATAGCAGTGCGCAAAATTATCTACATGCTATGCCTGTACGACAATTCCATGGGCTCTGTGTTTACACTTCTGCTCAAAAAATAAAACGCAGATTTTCTTTTTGGCTTTGCTATACTAACGCATAGGTTCGATAGGGTTGTAAGACTTAAAAAATATATGGGCTTTTAAGTTATGAGAATAATGGATCGCCTAGGATTGCCAGAAATGGGGCAATAACGTCAACAAGGCTTTTCCCGCCTACAAGAAAATGTGTTATTTTTAAAACATTAAGCTCTGAGATCTCCAGTTAACTGCCAATAGCTTACGATGGATGTATCTACGAGAGAACAGCAAGGTATGTTTTGAAGTCCTAATAAATCGATTTCACGGAAAGAAGGTCCATAATCCTATGGACCATACCGTCAAATGCTTCCCAAATCTATAAAAGTTTGCATTATCCGACAACCATAGATAAAAGATATATTGTTACGTCTTCAACACCACTAATGCATTTTACGAACTTCTGTTTTGCATAACTCTTAAAAAGCTGTGCATTTTCAACTTCCGTGAAATGTTGTTTTATCGATCTCAGCAAAACACCACTTTGACGTGGTCGTCAAACGTCCGTTGCGGCATTTAAGCAAAAACTATTCAAATTTCAAAACTGTCTTCTTATCTTCGTCGGCAAAGCGCGAATGCATACGAACCGTGTGAACGAACCCCACTGACTGCAGTTGTGACGTTCGAATTTTTGGAACAGTGCTTAAAAGTTCAATTAACTTTTACAATCATTTTTTTCCCATCGCACTCAGCGTACTATTAGAAATTTCAGTGAAATGGCAACCGCACAGAAACTAAAATTGCATTCGAAATGTTTGAAATACGATTAAGTCAGTTTACGCAAGTTTACGGCGGTTTTAAATGAGCTGAAAAACAAGCAAGCGAAATTTTCTTCGCTGATGCAATACGATGCTGCAATCGTTTCGTTAAGTTATGCAAAAATTAGAACAAGCTGCAACAGGGCAGTCGCTACAGTCACAGAGTAACGTGAACGTGCACGAAGGTCACCGAGCACGTTTTCAATGTAAAAACTTGATTACATCAAACAGTATGCAAATAAATAATCATAAAAAAGTCAATAATTTTATCGCGTCGTCAATCAAGAAAGCGGGTGAAGTCAGTAAACGAAAATAGGGGAAGCTGAGCTATGGTCAAATTGAGGGGCATTGATGATAAGGAAGTTACAACCAAAGACAGCGATTGCATTACTGACTTAGAGACAATTTCGTCTCAGTGACATTTAAATAATCGATCTGATTTAAAATTCAATTGAAATTTGAAAAGCTGGTGACCTTCTGGAAACTGTATCATACTGAGCAAGGTTGAAAACAAGACGTACTCATTTACTACCAACAAATGAACAGCCGTTATATTATTAGCATTTCTCAAACTTTTTTTGGTTGTGCCAACGACACATTTGATGCGTACAAAGGTGAGACGGTAAAATAACAGTTGTGCAAACACTTTCCCTTCCAACTTTGCTCAGACAAACTAGAAATAGGTCAGGCACTTCATATCATTCAACATGTCATCCTTGTCGTCAGAGATAAATCGACTAGAATAAAAAAGGCCTAAAGTCACCCAGTTCATTTTATCTTTTGTCACTTAACCTGTAAAACTAAGTGTTAAGATAAATTCACTTACTACTCATAATGCGTACTTGTAGTAACGCATACTGGGCAAGATTTCGCGGAAACGAGGCTAAGTTGCTATTAAAGTTTGCCACGACTACTCTGCGAAACTGACCCAACATAACTGAAAAATATGTTATAGATTGAGCAGATAATTTTCGGCGACGCACTGTTAACAATATCTAATGCGTATAATGCGAATACATTTGTTTCGAAGTGACTTCATCAAGTCTTTTGTCATAATTCGTGGTGGAATCGATTCGGGGAAAGTCTTTCCGCAAATGCTTGCATTTCGCCGCTTGAAATTTGCTCACAAGAAAAGTACATTACTTCTAGCGAAGTTATTCCCGTAGTGAGCCAACGGCCGCCAGAGCCATATATCTAAACGACAAGTAAAACAGAAAGTCAGTAGCCTGACTTTTGGAAATATGGACACCGATTTTTGCATGAAGCATTTAAAAACTCGACTTAATTTAAGAAAGAAGCAATAAATATTACATCAGCTTTGTTTAACTGCACGCACTTACAAAAGCTGATAAACAGGTACTTATAGAGCTGCTCATTTTGCTTTCTTGCTAGAACAACTAAATGCTCGTAATGAGATTGTTCGTAGTCTACTAACCTAACTAAACTGTCAAAATAAAATTTTCAAACTGATGACGTAATGTATTATGTATGCAGTCATTACGAGCATGAAACCGGCACGGCAAATGTAGGAATTTAATTCTCAGAGCTTTCAATGCTGCCTAATTCTGTTTAAACGTCACCAACGTTGTTGAAATGACGAAAATCAAGCTTGAGGGAAATCTCGGGAATTGAATTCTTATGGTCACTAACGCCCGATTTTTGCTTGCTTTGATTACAGACCAGTTGTAGCACATCAGTTAAAACGCAGCCATTCGTACGGTATTTAACTGTATACCTAATGTTTTGTCACTGTCCCGAAGAACAGTAAATTTTTTACCCTTTACACTATTGAACCTGCAGACTCATTAGATACTGTAAATGGTTTGCGAAATTGTGTTGAAAACGTTGAAAATAAGCTTCGTGCGCTCATTATTTTTGCCAAATAATGCCCAGTTTAGATTAATAAAGATACAGTCTTGATTGCTGCGCTCCAACTTGCCGCTTTTGTGTTTTTGAAAATGCTCAACGACGGTGCTTCGCAGATCGAATTATTCGTCGTACGCGTGTGCATGTCTATTTCCTTTTTTGTTTAATCTTACGTACATTTATTTCTTTGAGATTTGATTCCGTTCGGCTCCAACGATGCAATGTAACGATGACGACGTCATTGATCTCCGCGGTAGCTCGCCTGAACTCACAATTGAGGATCGAACGCCGGCTTCTGTATCCGATGATTGTTCTGCATTCGTAGAAAAAGTTTTGAGACCCGAAAGCGCCGCAAATCCAGAACGTAAGTTATATACATTTACATAAGCTTCTGTCCGTAGCATTCGCTTGTTGCATTTTCATTTCTTCTAGCTGATCATTGAGCAACGTAACAGACATCTTGTCATTAAATAGTAATATCCATGTTTAGCCAAGGGGTATTAGTAGACTTTTGGCAAGGCTTTGACAGCTCATTCTTTCTCCATTTGTATACCTCAGGTGGCTTGAAAGTATAAAATTTAAATGTTCAGTCATTTGCATAGGACGAATGCCTCTTTCCAAAATATTCATGTACAGCGTATAATTATGCGTCGTTGTTTTAATACTACGATATCCGCATTAATCCTTGTCATTTTAAGGGCAGAAATGCTTGTTTTGCTTAATTTATATTTCCACCGGAAGCATATATGTTAATAGTTCACTTATTCAAGTTAAAAAGCAGGATACTCCATTTGAAAGCAGAACTGAGTCTTTTGTTACCGATTCAGAAAAGCGTTTCTGTAATTGCCCTTAAGCTCCGGTGCTTTGCAAATTTCAGTCGCAATGGACGATGGGCGTTTTCCGTCATATCGCGAAGACACTTTTTCTGATCTTAGCGACGATGACATCGACACAATTGTTATTGTGGATAAAGCGGAAAAGGAGAAAAAAAGCAACCGTAGAAGAAAAGGCATTCCCGGCGATCCATTGGGAAAAAATGATGCTGATGACAACGTAAAAGGTCGAAAGAAGGCAAAGAAAGCCAGTTCAAAATCGGATAAAGTGCCAAGGTGGACAGCAGAGCGCATACTAAGCCAGTCGACTATACTTATCGATCCAAGGCTTCCTTATGTTCAGCAACTGGAGCAAGAGATCGAGCGCAACTTGACTGCAAACATGAAAAAGTGTCGATCACAAGATTATCCGAATTATGTCGAAGCCCGTTGTATGGTATGGAAGAATGTTATTGGGTTTTGTCGCCCCAAAGTCGAACCTGTTCCTTCCGAGGTGAACAGAGTGACGGATGAAGAAATACTTTGGATTATGGATGTTCAGGAATTTGTTAAGCTTGCGTACAATACTGTAAACGCACGCCCAATGGACTTCCCTGATGTTGGCGTTTCCAGTTTGCTTAATCGAGCATCTGAACTTGAAGATCAGTTCCACCCATTGAAAGTAAGAATAACGGCTTTAGTCCTAAGGCTATCAGTCTATTTCAACGACTTGCGAAAATATGAAGCTGCCAGTATACACGCTCGTATGACCAACAAGGAGACTGCCCTCACGAAGGCCCGTTTTCCAGTTCTCAGCGAATGCAAAGTTATTGTATCAAAGTATGTGGTCACTCAAGCATTGGTACGCCTACAGATGGAAAAAAATATTTGCTGCTATCCGCTAGACGGTTTGGAAGAAGTGGCCAAGCAAGCAATTGACACTTGTCGTGCTATAGCCGAAAGAGAGTATAAAACCCTGCGAACGGATGTGCATAAATTTGCTTTCCTACCTGAAGGCGAAGTGGCAAAGGGTGTTCGAGTTGACCGTACTACCGGCTCTGGCTTTATGAAACTGTGGAAGCAGGTTTTGGAACAGTGTTTCGGACGATCTTTTCCCGAGGGAGCGGAAGCAGTAGCCAAAAAGTACGGTTGTCCGCGTGCACTGTTAGAAGCTTATGACAAGCTATCTTCTGTTGAAGAAAAGGAAACGCTGTTGGCAAATTTGGTGATTGAAACGAAAAACGGGTTTAACAGGCGACTTGGTGAAGCTTACTCTAAGAAAGTATTTCTCGCACTTACCAGCAAAGACCCTAATCTTGTACTGCAGTAAATCTGTTTTTTTAGAGAAATATATCGTAATAACGACTTTATGATATGCAATTCAAGTGATTTAGTAAACTGCTAAGATTTACTTCGCCAATTCCGATTGGCTAGTTTAATCGCAAAGCTGATTGGTCCGTTCAGGTATACGTGGTGCTGCGCTGAGGATGTATTTTAGGGCTAAAAGTGTACATTCTCAGATGGAAAAAAACAGTGATTGTAAAATAAGTTTGATGAGCTGATCTTTTCTTGTAACGACAGTGTTATACTTCTCGTGCGCAGCTGCTCTTTGGGACGCCTTAGGAAGCCGTAGTCGCAACCTGCAAATCAAAAGGCTGAAATCACTAGATGGTCAGGTTTCTAAAAACCCGTTTTTGTTTAATGGTTAGCTTTGCGCAGGAATAAGTACGGTAAACGGTACAGTATAACTGGTAGGCTTTTTCATGCGCAAGCTTTAGGATTGTCAAGTAAGGTGAAACCTAACCTGCGCATCTTTAAACGGTATCTGACTAATTTGTGGTCTTATCAGTCAATTAAAGTTCTATTTGCAAATAGGTAAAGTTGTAATTGTTTTCCTTATTTGTGACTGAATTGATCGGGCGCAATAGTTTTGCGTTAGCAGAACAAAAGCCAACTTGATAACTTGAAAGATGAGGTTGTTCGCTCGTTTAATGAAAGCAAGCCCTTGGGACGTTATCGTTGTTGGAGGTGGGCACGCTGGATGTGAGGCAGCAGCTGCTTCCTCTCGGATGGGTTGCCGTACGCTTCTCGTCACTCCTCAATTTGAAAAAGTAGGAGAAATGTCTTGCAACCCTTCCTTTGGCGGCATTGGTAAGGGACATTTGATGAGGGAAGTGGACGCCTTGGACGGTCTTTGTTGCCGCATTTGTGACCTTTCGGGTTGCAATTATCAAATACTGAATCGAAGGCATGGTAAGTTGTCCGAACTTTCACTTTCTCTCTAACTTACTATTGCTATTAAAATGCCGCTATATTGTCGTAGAGATACTCCAGTATTCGTCTAGCTGAGTTGTGGTTCACTTTTAGGACCCGCCGTTTGGGGTTACCGTGCCCAAATTGATAGAAAACTTTATAAAAAGCATATGCAGAAAGAATTGCTGAATACACCGAACTTGAGCATTGAAGAGGCTTCCGTAGAGGACTTGAAGATCAACGTTATAGACTCTTGTCCAACAGTTTGCGGCGTCCTTCTTTCCAGTGGAACCTTGCTGCCTTGCCGTAGCGTTGTTATAGCTACAGGCACGTTCCTAAGCGGCGAAATTTTTTTGGGTCTTGAGACATGGCCAGCAGGGCGAATTGGGGAATCTGCTTCTTACGGTTTATCGGCATCGTTAAAACGGTTGGGTGCCCGCCTATCTCGTTTGCGTACCGGTACTCCACCAAGACTTGTGGCCTCCACGGTTGATACTACTGGTTTGCATTGTTTCCCGGGTGAACCAAAGCCGACACCATTTTCTTTTACGAATAAACAAGTATGGCTAGATCCTGCTTTGCAGCTGCCTTGCTATCTGACGGGAACAAACGAGAAAGTAGCAGCTTTAGTCAAAGAGCATATACACCTTAATCGTCATGTCCAGGAGGAAGTGAATGGCCCGAGGTACTAACAGTTACTCATAGCCATTTAAATGTTCATCTGATTAGTGTAACTTGAGGTACTGTCCTTCTCTGGAAAGTAAAATCCTAAAGTTCCAGCGACCAAGCCACCAAGTCTGGATAGAACCAGAAGGTTTCGACTCTGAATTAGTCTATCCAAACGGGATTTCTATGACATTTCCTGTTGATATCCAAGAAAGGATAGTCAGATGCATACGTGGCTTGGAAAATGCCAAGTTGGCTCGACCAGGCTACGGTGTCCAATACGACTACATTGATCCACGTCAGTTGAAGACTTCATTGGAAACTAAGTTCATGAATGGATTATTCCTATGTGGCCAAATTAATGGCACAACTGGCTATGAAGAAGCTGCTGCTCAGGGCATTATTGCTGGTTAGTATTATTTTTGTTTGCAAGTGGTCTATTGCCTAAGTTTTCACGTAAGTCATTCATTCATTCATTCATAATATTTAATGAATTGTATTTTAAATACGCGAAAAATTTCCTTTTTCTTTCCAAAAGTCGACCGAACACAGTTTACTTCATTTTTTGTCAGCATCAAATTAGTGCATTCATTTCATTTTGCAAACGTTTGCTTCTCTAAATTCACTACTACTAGTACTAGTACTACTACTACTACTACTACTACTACTACTAATAATAATAATAATAATAATAATAATAATAATAATAATAATAATAATAATAATATTAAGAATAATAATAATAATAAGAAGAAGAAGAAGAAGAATACCGAGTCATTAATAATTTATTCAGCCTTTTCTTACAACTTCATTCTTCGCTGTAGTAGTAGTAGTAGTAGTAGTAGTAGTAGTAGTAGTAGTAGTAGTAGTGAATAGCCTACTAATACTAGTACTCACTTACTCATTTACTCATTATTCATTGGTAGTAGCAGTAAAAATAGTCGTTGTTGTTGTTATTTTCATTATGTTTTATATTCTGGATCGATAGTTGACGTGAATTGCTCGTGAGAGTTTCATAATGGACCTATTGATTTTGCTTTGTAGTAATATGCAGCCGTCTGTTCCTAGTTCTGTAAGCGAGCTTATTTGTTTTAAGTCCGAAATTGAAAGTGAAATTTTTTTTGGGACTTCAGTCTTCTTACTTCTTATACGGAAAGGGAAGCCGTTTGTTCGAAAAAGGCTAAAGGTCGTTGGTCTACGAGTTTTAAATTGCACATACCAATCGTTGTCAATTTTGTAAACTTCATTGCGACGAAGCGTTGAAACAATGCGCAGATCCAATTTTGCCGCTTCAGCAGAAGTTAACATTACTTAATTAGGACACATAATGCTGCTACAGAAGTTTGACTCTCGGAACGTCTATTCACGAAGCTTTCGGGAATGGTCTGTTCCTGCCTTTAGCGTATGAGACATTCATCATTCAATCTTTTATTGAATGCATATATGTATGACAGTGGAAGGCATTAAGTGAACTGTTGATTTTCAGCCATTGAATTCGTCCGATGACATTGAAACACTGAGTATGCAGGTAACTGCTATTGTCCACTTGGTCTATCTGTTCGTTAGCCACATTCCCGCACTATTTTGCTTTCTACATGTTTAACTACATGAACTTTAAGAAGCTGATTATTATCCACTTTTTAAGGGGGCTACAGTGTTCTCATTAGTAGATCAATGACGGTTGTGAAGCGCTTACGCTTTTAGGGAAAGTTCGCTGCCGAGTCAGTGACGTAAAGTTGTTTACAATGTGCAGAAAACGCAGTTGAACAATTTTTTATAGGGATAAACTATTGCGTATGCAGTTTGAGATGAAAGTTTGCCTCATTTCTTCTGTAGAAGATGCACATTTGATCTAACAGTCTGATACAAGAACAATTGTTTACGGGTATCCGCTCGCACTGTACATTTACGATGCCGTTTTAAAAATAAGTCATCATCATCCACCTACTCGCATGCAGCTTATATGAGAAATTCGAATATCCATGGGTTTACACATTGGCTATTTATTTATTTTTATGCTACAAGTACATACAGCCGTTTTGAAGAGCTTTTAAAAAAGTGCTGCAGAATGCGCGGTCAGTTTGACCTTGTAAAAACTGATTGCCGCTTAATTTTGCCTAAAGAAAACTGTCAATCTGAACTCAGGCTGTCGACTGTTTTTTCGAAGTCGATTAGGATAAGACAGGGTAGCGCAGTAATGTTTTGAATGATGTTTAAATCTTTCACCACGCATCTTTACGGTTGTAGCGTCGTTATCCGTTTCAACTGTTTTCATCATTAAGGTTTAACGAATTAAACAATATCTTTAATGTTAAAATTGCTTGTACGACAGTTTTAGAATTCAGTAGACGCCCAAAAGTTTACCTTAGGCAGTTCATTCATTATAATTGTCGATTGGTTGCCAAAAGCACGTGAGTATAACGAAGTATTCTTTCTATCGATTGAGCTTGAGCATCAGCCTTTCTTCGTTGCGTTTTCCGAGCACGGTAAGTCGTATTGTTCAAAGATTAAAAACTTGTTTTGATAGTGGAAGGTATAATTGCAGTACAACTTTCTTCCGTTTCGTTTCTCGTTGCACTTCTTTTGAACTTTGGCCGTTTTTACCTAAAGGAAAACTCGCGTGAGATAAATCAACGCTCGTAATTTGCCGAGTTGTTGAAATTAAAAAATTTTTTTACAATACATGTAGTACTTACGGTTTTCCTTTCGCAGTCAGTTTCCCTTATAGTGTAGTTGATATCATAAATGGTTGCGGACGGCGAGTACCTCTTCCTGGCTGACTGCACTGTGTCAAGTCGAAAGTAGTACAGGTTTTTTTCCCAGTTTTTATTGAAACGCTGAACCGCATCTCCGACTATTCTGATAACCTTAGTGTTATTACGTTCCAGCGGAATGATAGCCGTCATATTTTTTTTCGCTTGCGCAGATAGCCAGCAATCTGAAGTGTAATAGAACAGCGCAACATGCAGAGCGGCAATCGCAAGAGCGTGCATTGCTTCTCTTTCAATTATCCCTTTGAAAGCCGACTTATGAGGAGTGTTCCTTTAAGATGCAGTGACACTTACCTCTCCACGAACTTAAGTAAGGCTGCCCATTTATATTTTGAATTGAGCATTTCTGTGTGAACAGCTTTGATCCGTTATAACGCTCAGGTTGACTTTGTCGCTTCCTTGCGCAAACACTGCTAGTCCATTTTAATGCGTCGATTGCCTCTTCGCAATGATGCGGCCAGCAAACAACCCAATGCAACGACTGCATTTCCTTCTGCAAATCGATACGCTTCACTTTTCTTTACATTAATTTTCCGCAAATGTATATCTGTCGTCACAGATACGGCCTGATTTTAAGCATTGTTGAGCAGATATTTATTTTTGTAGTTTTTTTCCAGAAATCCTGTTGACTTGTCTTTCGTGTCGACTTAATATGTGAGGTGATTTTAGGAATCAACGCAGCGTCTACGGTACTTGGCAAAGAATCATTTGTTCTTGACCGCACTACATCGTATATAGGAGTAATGATTGACGACTTGACTTCGTTGGGAACGTCCGAACCGTACCGGATGTTCACCAGTCGAGCCGAATTTCGCATCTATCTTCGTCCGGACAATGCCGACGTTCGTTTGACGGCAAAAGGTTTTCAACAAGGCTGCGTAAGCCGCGAAAGATATTCGTCATTTTTTCAAATGTTCACCGATCTTCAACGAATGACCGAGGCGCTTCGATCGGTCGTTCAAAGTCGACATCAGTGGAAATGCCTGATTCCAGAAGGGAATTTTGGTACCAGTGCCACAGGTCGATATTCGGCATTCGAGGTGCTCTCTTTATTCGACATCCCGCTTCAACGTTTGATGGAAGTATTCCCAAGCGAACTGCCTTCGGTGAACACCGAAATGGAGGAACTTGAAAAGCGAATTCGAATGGACAGTCATTACGAGTTTGTCTTAAAGGCTGACCAAGCTCGAATCGAGGAACTTCGTCGGGACTACTCGTTGCGTCTGCAGGACGATCTTGACTACAATAAGTTGAATCTGTCAGCCGATTGTATTGAAAAGCTTTGGCTTCATCGGCCGCAGACAATTGGAGCAGCTCAGCGTATACCGGGTATTACTCCTTCGGCTCTTGTACAGCTGATGATTTATTCAAAAAAACAGTCGATGGCACAAAGGGCAAAATCACCACGTGACGCTCAGTCGAATGAAATGAACTAAATGAGGGCATGCTTCAGCGTTTATGTGAACACATGCTTTGTCGGCTGACAGTATACTCAAATAAGATATTAGTGGTTTTTCCCGACGGTCAGCCGCGGCGCTGGAATGAACTGGTCACATGATCTTGACGTGCTTTTATTCCACTGCGATTCTGAGCGTTTGGAAGGTCAACTAGCGAAGACATTAGCGACAGGCAGTATTTAAAGTAAGGCAAATGATTGCATAAACACCGTCCTTAAAGTAACCGTTTTTAGGCAGGGTTCAAAAAGCTAAGCTGAGAAACGGCGTCAACATAATTTAAGCTTTTTTTTATGTGTCCAGCGAATTGGTGAAGAAAAAATATACTTAGCAGTAATGTATAAAGTGTTACAATCCAGACGAATGCTCAAAGCAGTTGAACTTTCGCAAATGATAAAGTGCACATGTAGTCTCTCCTATGTAAGTCAGTTGTAAGCGTATGTTGAGGAGCAATCGAAAACATATTTTCATGTCTAACTTGTTCGTACAGGTAATGAAATTCTGATATCAATTTGGGGAACTGAAATAGTAATTATGTAATAATGTACATGGGGTGAACGCAACTGATCCCGTCGTCAGTATTTTATGTGGCAATGTAATCTATTGCTACGTTCGACACTGAGGACGGGACCAGCTGCGTCCAGAACGCTCTATTTATCTTTACGTCCAATAAACACTGTTTGTCTAGGACATTATGATAATAAAGAAATATGTTTTCGAAAAGCTTGAAACGGCCTTTTAAAAGGGGTTATCTATTCGGACGATTTTTTGAGCTAACAATTCGAAAAAAAGACATAATAGCTACGTAAACGTTTTTGTTCCTGAAATATCGACAAACCTATTTAATTAAACAGATTTGCTGTTATTTGATTTTTGAAATTGTCCGAATGGAATCGTGGTAAACCCGTTCTAGTCGAACGAGTTAACCATCATTCGCGAGTATCAAAAGGTGGCAGTTTGTATTGATATTTCAAAATTAAGTCAAAAATGCATCATTTAAAAATTCTAAAGCTACCTTACGGGCTTTGGCTGCCAAATCCATAAACGAAAAGGCAATGTTTCAATTTGTGCATCAGTTAGGATATACTAATGGAATTTGAATGTTAATAATTCTTTCTATCGCATCTGTATGGCAAATGTTTAAAACTAAACATCGCTGCAACAAGCAGTTGATTCATTCTGTGGATCCACCGCGAAGAACTGTTTATAGCCAACATTTCTTCGTCAGTTATTCCATTTTCATTCGTGTACTTTTCATCGACAAAATTTGCATTGCATATCTTTTTAGAAGACAAGATGAACAAACGCATCTGGCGCATGCACCAGTAAAAAGCGCACCGAGAAAGTAGCAGCTGCCAGTTGCAGCTACTGGAACGTACGAACGAGGGACAATCGTCCATATCATTAAGAAGTGACCCGAGCAAGCGGTGGACGAGGCTGTCCTAGACCTCGTGTGAGCAAGCGTCAGCTCTGCGTTCTTTTGATTAAACGCTTTGAGGGCTCGGAATTTTGTCTTCGCTCACCAACTGATCCGTATCATCAGCCATGGCGAGATTACGATACGCGTAGGCCACTATTTTTGGGCGACATATGCAGTTACGCCAATTAAGGCACATACTCTTCCTGTTGAAGCACCAATACCATGCCGCTATCCAGGCCGCGCTGCTGAGGCACACTAGCAGAACAAGGGTGACCATGCGAGCATGCGAAAACGCAATAAAAGAGCGACAGTTGAAGTCAACAACTCTGAGCTCATCTATTGTTCGATTTCTTAACTTTTCCGGAGTGGCACACCTTAAAAGGTAAGAAAGTGTTGTTTAAAATTTCTTTCGCAGTAGCAACGGACGAGCAAAGCTAAGAAAACATTGAAGCATTTCTTAAAGCTTACCTTACCGGTTCTTTAAGCTTCGACTGGTAGCCTTTGAGCCAACTCAAGTCGCAGTCGCATGTCCACATATTGTTGTCAATCCGAATGATGGTGACATTTTTCCATGGAAGCAAATCAGCGTTCAACCGACTTAAGCTATTGTTCGAAAAATCGATCAGCGGTATTTCCCTGTTGAAGTACTGATTGGAACCAAAAGCAAAAGGGTCTATCCACTTCAACTTCGGCGAATCGCTGACGACCAAACTTTGCAACTGGTGCAAACCGCAAAAAGCGCAATCCTCAATGCTGACCAACTGATGCATGTGGCGCAGTTGAATATTTTCCAGAATGGGTACCCACTTGAAGGCGTGATTGGAAATTCGCACGATTGGGTTGCCGCTGAGCACTATGCGATTCAAGTTGGACATTCCTTTGAGCTGAGGAACCACCTCGAGCCGGTTGTTCTTTAGCGATAGTAGTTCAAGCGACTTGAGGCTAAGAAAGGCGTTCGTTGAAATTTCGCTTAGTCTCGCATTTTCAATGCTCAATTCAATCAAGTTGCCCAGTCCTTCGAAGGAAACATTGTTCAGTGACGTTAGCGGATTCTCGTCCAAATATAAATACTTTAGTTCGGTGAGGCTTGAAAAGGGTGCGTCATCGAGATTTTCCAGCAGATTGTGATTCAAGTCAAGAAACGTTAGGCCAAAGTCCATGTTGTCAAAGACGCCAAGCTCCAAGCGCTTTATTTTGTTGTGCGACAACAGCAAAGTATGCAAATTGATCATGTGATCGAAAACTCCGCTTTCTATGCGATGAATGAAGTTTCGTCGAAAATCCAACCGCGTCAATTCTTGCTCATAACCGGGCAGTACTTCGCCTTTTTTCAGTTCGGTTAGCATGTTTTCCTGCATGTTCAATTGCTGCACCGAGAAACCCTCCGAATGCACTCGAAGATTGGCCGTATCCAATTGTTGGTTCTTGCAGTTCAGAACGTTCGCCTGCTCGCAAGTACAAAGTGACCCTTTCGTTCCGCAAACGGCTGTGGGTTCCGCGACATCATTGGCTGAACAAAACATCACTCCAACAAGAAGAACTATCGCCTTCAGACTATACATTGCTTCGTCAACAAACCGAGCCATGAGTTACTTGGCTTATAGCTATCGAAGGTGGATTTGGAGCGTTCCTACTTGAAAAAATGGTATTTTCAAAAACGAATCATCAAGTTGCGGTGAAAGATGAAGTTGGCACTGCAAACTACATTCATCTTTTCCAAGCTAAAATTCACTGGTTCAACACAAACGAATGATCAATGTATTCCTTCTGCTCCTCATTCTGCTATTATTCTCGTTATTCTGTGCGATGTTTAGGAAAATTGTGTCGCCCAAGAACGTTGACAACATATCCGTCAAAATACGCACGTAAGCTATGCACGCTCAGCTTTCGGAGTATGTTTTGCTCTCAGCAAACAGCTTGTGCACGAAAATAATGTCATCTCCAAATAGCCGCCTCACATTAAGTTAAGCAGGAGAAGCCTCAGCACAGTAAAGTGAAGAAACTACGTCGGCTGACGGTTTGAAAAGCAACGAGATTGGCAGAACAAGCGAGTCTGACTCCGCTCAAAGAAGGAAAGCAGCGAGAGGTCACCTTACGAAAAGTCGAATACGCCGTAGACCGCCGAATTGGATTTCAAAAATTCTAGGCTTCCCAAGAGCATTACATCCTTTTCCAAGTAATTGTTTACCTCAGAGGTGCTATGTCAGCGAAGATATTAAAGAAGCGATGGGCATCATTAAAACGACACGCTTGAATTTGCAAAAGACGAAAGAAAAGTATAATAGCGAAAAGAACTACCAACGACTAATGGATTTGTTGAACTTTCTTGATTAGGTACAAAATAGAAAAACTTTAGAATGAGCAAGAAAGAACGGTTACATTAAATTGCGTTGAAGAGCACCGTCCACCGATGAGCGAAGAAAAAATAGAACAGCAGCTCCGAACCGTTTCCGGTGCTGTCGTATTGTAATTCATTGAGGTCAAGCAAGTTTGAAGACTTTGTCAGTTCGTCACGAAACCCACTGTCACCTTATTGCATGGCGAACAAAAGAATTCGCGCTTTATCGCTGAACACGCCTTCAGCTCGTAAATCCGAACCTCTGTTCTTTAGGCAGCTCAGTTTGTTTACCTGGACAGAGCGTCGGCGTGCAATGTTTCGGAGCACAAGAAGCGAACAAAGTTGAGCGTCGATTCTGCTTGCGTTCACGTGGCCAACCACTTTGCGCTTACGCGACAAAGTTGCTCGAACGCCGTTGAAAGCATGTGTTATTTGTTAGAAAACAGTTGATTATTCAGCCGCAATCGGCAATTCAAATATGTTCAAGATTGGTGCACCAACTTCCGTTACCAACCTGTCTTTGGAGAACCAGTAGAAAGGTAAACTGAATATTGACCGCTCGCCAACTATCAGATGCTTTTCGCTGCCACTTGTTCAGGGCAGGTTGAGAGGAGCTTAATAACCTTAGGAACCTTAGCGAGTAACCGACCGAAAAGGAAATATCATTTGTTCACTTAATGTGGTAACGTGAACAGCTTACGTGGTCACTGACGCGTCTAATAGAGCTACACTAAGCTGGCTTCACTCAATTTAAGCTTGCTACCAGTTCTGACGTACCGGTTGCTTTATACTAATGCAAACGGCTGACAAGAGCAGAAACACTTGCTAGATGGACCTTTCACTTTTGATAAGGCATCTAAACTGAACATTTCTATCCATTTGGTTCGAACGTGTCCCTTGTTGCATCGTCGAATGAGCCAATCCCAAGAAGATGCATCAATTAATCGAAATCCACCTTATCTTTTCTTTCATCATTATTAGAACATCGATCCTAACGTTGAGAACAATCCGCAAAACGGAGTATCAGTTTTGCATAACGCAATATATATGTTACCTGGAAAATCTCACCTTAAACGAAATGCGCAAACTATAGGGAATTAGGAGTTAAGGTAGAGCGCCGGGGAAATTTCTTTGCAACACATATAAGAGACAAAGTTCCAATCAATAGTGAAACAATGTTGCTCAATACGAATGATTTAATTATTAATCTTATCTGAGAATAAATGTGAGATCTCAGATTGGTAAAAGCTAAAATCTCATTATGGTTTTCCAACTTTTTTTTTTTCTGGGCGCGCCTGAGCATATTCTTCTGCTGCATCAGGTTTGAGCGGCTTTGCAAAGCCTATTTTCTAACGAGCGCATACGTTTTCGTTTATTTGTGCGCAGATAACTTGTCTTTCAAAATTTTGAATTTCGTATTGTAGCTTCGGGGTTAACAGCATCCCACTTGCAGCCGCTAAATTTACAGACGATGAAGTTAGACGCTACTGACTCCAAAACATACAGTAGCACAATTTGAAAATTTGAAAGACATGTTACCTGAATGCAAATAAACGCGTACTTTATTTATTCATTTGAAAGGCTGAATAGGACGACAACTAGTCTGGCGGCAGTTTCTACGCTCTGTAGAAATAAACGATGGCAGAACGGAACGCTGGAAGCCCAATGCCTTCCTGACCGTGAAACCAATAGCCTCATTCGATAGCACTGGTAACAACGAAGGCGCGTCAGCCAGTTGTTAATATAATGCTACTTAAAACAATGCTCAAACCTCAATTAAAACGAACGGGAGGTAGAATAAGCATTTTCTACTGGAGCGCAGCAGCGTAATTCAAAATTTTAACGTCCTGGGAACGAAGTTTAGTTGGCCTCTTTTTCGACCCAACGAAAAAGTTAACTGCAAACCAAAAAACCCGTCATGCTCCTTAAGGGACATTCTTTGACTTTGACAAGTAAGCGTAAATCAATGTTTATATATGGCTGAAAAATCAGCGCCTCGACTCGCGCTATCTTAACGACCTGCAGACGTGCAGGTAGCAATACAATAGTGAGCAATTTCTTCTTTCCGCTTCAACATCGCGGCGGTCAGCAAGCCGGTACAGAACGTAATTCTTACTCAAAATCGCGCGTTACTTCAAAGCGCTGTCATTTGAAAAATACAAAGTAGGACGTTACGGATATGCACTGTGGGCAGTAGGCAAACGAGGTAGCGCAATGCAAGGAGGCGAAAACGCGTTTCCCTATAAGAGCATATTGTTTATACATTTTTTCTCAGCTGCTCATCGTCGTGCGGCTTTTTCAAGACCAATCGCGTAAGGGAAAATTGGTCTACGATCGAGCGAGGGTTAAGGTTTCATTTGGTCAGTCGCACAAGATGTACGCATCAGTAAACTCACCGAAATGGTCGAGTAGAAGTCGGTAGAACCCTTCGGCGATAGGCAGCAAATTATAACAAATTTTAATAACCTTGTCGCTCGTTCGATGGGAAAATTTTTTTTGCTGACAACTTCGCTAACAACCCAATTTTAAGGACAAGTTCATTTGTCGAGGCAAGACTAGATCAGAGTTTACCTTGTTGACAGAGCTGTCGGTACGAATCCCGTTCGGGAAAGCAAAAGCGACCGACAAATCTTTCTTCTATTGCCATAGGGATGCTCTGACCAGAAACGCAGGCCTGGGGCATTTGCATTTCGCCTTAAAAGACAGCTAGCTTTCAAGGAGTGCTCAATGCTTACGAAAAATGTAGCCACACCACCCTAAGTTCAAAGAAAGAGAGACTGGACGATTACTCCCCCCAAAATGCTGACCGGAGAAGCCAACTGCGAACCTAGAAGAGTCCCAGTATTCATAGCGGCCCATCGACTTACCAAGCAAGCGCATAATGCCGTCAAAAGGTCTTCCGCTTTGCTTACTTTGATGCATCAAAGAAAAGTTGTCATCGGGACAGCGTGGACCGAACGACCATCCGCCGGTTCGCACATGTCATTTTTTATTACCTTTTCAATCACTGAGATCAAACATTTGAATCCTATTAGGCATTGTTCATTGCCGGGACCTAATTTTGGTCAGCGGAAAAAATACGCAGATATGTCACATGATCATTGGGCAGGCAACTATATGCGGCACACTGCGGCGCTAGGGACGCCTATTTTTAGGGGCGCTTTCGATTTCCGCTCCTAACGCTGGCGACACTTTGCACTTTACCTTATCCGCTGTTAAATTGTTCAAATGGAAAAAAGAAGCAGTCCTTACTAAATTTTTTGGAAGCTAATTGAAGCGCACCGGATTTGGCTGGTCATCGAGTAGACGACGACGACGACGCAGTCGACGACGAGGAGGACGGCGGGAAAAAACCTTTACATTCGGACAACCAGTTCGTAGCGATGCACCAGCCAACTGCCAGAGTTAACGCGCGCGCCAGGAAGGGCGCCAGCCTTGACGATAAAGGCCAGACGGACCGGCCGGATCGTCATAGGGTAAATAACAGGTAGCTGCATGGGCGGTTACAAGTGGCCAGCAGGAGCTGGCACGTTTAAAGAAAGCCCTTTTTTCGCAACTATTTTTTACATTTTTTCTTGCTTTCCCCCGCTGGCGACTGGATAAAACTTTGCTCGCGCGAACAATGCGCTACTGCCGCTAGTTTGAATCCCGCGCACAGGCTCGGGTTGAATACAAGCGTTGCTCCTCGGTAACGACCATGAGGCGGTTACTGGTTAACCCCATCGCGCGACATGTCCAAATGTGGCAGTTGGTAACCGAAATCAGGGCGTTACCCGCGGAACAATTATTCCGGCCGAATTACGCTTGTCAGACGATTTTAGCCTTGCAGATTTGAACTTTCAAACCTAGCACTATTGCCGACAACGGCATACCTGAGCTTGAAATTTACAAGTTAAGCCATAGCCGGCTGACCGGAAAATTATGTGTGCAAACGACGTGTCGACTGCAAAAGGAGCAACGCGAGTGCCGCCGCCAAGAAGAAGGGACAAAAAGGATGCAAAAAAACAGGGGGCGCCAAAGTGGAATGTCCACCTACCAGCGACCGTGGCTTTTTTCAATTTGGATTGCTTACCACCACTACTAAGAAGCGAGGCGGTCCGTGACGCATGCGTCCATAGCGCCGGTTTGTGACAAACTAGCTTGGTAAACATTTACGCCTAGTAGAGTTGTCACAACTTTACGACAAGTTGCTACGAGGGACAAATATGCTTTGCTTAACTGTTTTTAAAACCGAACCCTTTAAGTTAAGCATGGCAATAATCGCCAAAACGGTTGGGCGCCGCTTAACGAACAAAGCTCTGTTCAAGAAATCGCCCTTTTAAGAAAAAAATAAATATTCGCCGGATGGGCCCTTGTTTACTTACATTTCAGCGTTATAGCACAGCATCTACATCGAATTTGCACATTGTCGCTTAAGCAAAGAGTACAAGCAAACGCTGTCGGTTATCTGGCACCCGATATGGGCAATTTGCCCTGTTCAGTCATCAATTTGCAAATATCTGACATGCAGAAAATGTTTACGCGTTTGTACAATACACATCATCTGTCCTGGCGGGAAGTCTTTTATCGTCTCTTATCTCAGCTTGACAAAGTTATTATGCAAGCAAGTGGGTCGTCTGCCAATTCAAACTTTCGAAAAAATGCAAATTTCAATCTGCAGCTCAAGCAAGCGTCTTAGTAAGGGCATCGCCGTTCCGTTAAGCACTTTCCTTATCTCTACGAGCGTCCTTCTATTTTAACTTGTTAAATTTGCAACACACGACCAAGACATCACAAACGATAAGCAAACAAAGGGAAAACCCTGACGTAGGTACAAGTTAGGTTCACTGCATATGCGAGCGTAGGCATAACAGTAGATAATGAAGGTTTACATCCCGTTCCTCGAAGATGTACCAGCTCGGCAAGTTTTGTGCTCCATGAGAGATATGCGTCTTCTCTTCTTGGCCAGCGATCAATTAGCTTTCTGCCTGTGCATACAGAATTGCCAACTGCAGGCAGCGCGTACTGGGAGACACTTAATTGAATCGCAAGTTTTTGCCGTCCTTTGTAACAGAATTTATTGCAAATCAAAAAGTCGCATTGACCAACTCGAGCATAAACATTGTTACTCAGCTTGCTTGTTTCCACAGGCAGACATCCCATCTCCGCGAAGCGGGAAAAAACAAAATCAATGAATGCATCCTACCGGCTAGTCAATAATGAGCACTCATTTTCAATGTGCCTTATCGGGAACACTGGCGTAGCAACGATGAACGTAATCGGCAGATTGTTAAAATAACAATAGCTACGTTTACGGTATTTCATTGATTCTTGTCTGCTTTGACCAAAATACTATTCGTGTAGATTAAATAAGCGTCAAGCCCCTACTGCGTGCAACTAGGTCCCAGCGGCCGCTGAGCCTCAAAAGGAGCAGTTAACTCAAATGGCGGAATAATGCCAGCAAGTTGTTAACTGCAATCATTAATGACCCGCAGGAGTGTGTCGGATACTTTGCTTAACGAGCAAACCCGTCTTTGCGAGACTGTCTTGGGGAAAGTGGCGAAAGGTTGCACTTTAAGCTGAGTCACTGACGGTCAGTTTTGTCGGCTAACACTGCTGGTAAAGGCCGCATACAAAAGCGACGGGCAGTCTTACCTGAACGTTTTCAGTCGGTCTTAGCTGCCACCATTCCTTCACTGAGTCTGCGGCTGCTGCACTTCGAGACAGATCGGACTTTAAGAACCATTGACCGAGCCACGACCTGCCAGTCAAATGGCTTCAACTGTCGGCCGGCGCATTTATCAGCACTTCGTATGCTTCCTTAGAAGGCAAAACTGCCATCGCCACGTTTTATCTACTAAATGAGAGAAAAGAAAACAAAATGCGCAGCGCAGTCAGCCGAGTTGGCAAAAGGCCGTTCCACCAATCAAACGAGCAGCTGTCATATTTCTGACGATTTCCAATGGTGGTCGTTGAAAACGATCGCTGCCATCGAAGTGCACATCCAATTGACCCATTCAATTTTTCCGCCATCCCTCATCATATGCTCAATAAGCGCGAAAAGCTCAAAACTTCGACCGGCAATAAAGTATTCCTTCTCTTGAGAATTTTTCATCAAAACCATCAAGTCTGGCGGTTGCCGAAAAGCTATTAAATTACAACTTTCTAAGGCGTTCATTTGGGAAAAGCGGGAAAAATTTGAATTTTGACAAAGTCGGGCCACCGGGTCAATGCAGTCTATAGCCTCGTACTTGTCAACAACAATGGCAGATTTCAACAGGTGGAATCAAACTTGTCGATTTTACAGTCTGCGCTTTTGCTATTCTTGCATTTGCAGAATTTCCTTTCGTGGAAATTGCCGAGTTTGCGCCAAGCGGGCGCCATTGTTGAACACTGGAGACGGCAAGGCGCCAAGCACGCAATCGTGCTCCATTTTGCCGCCCCCAACCGACGCGGAAAGGCAACGCCAAGTGGCGTTTGAGGAAAATTCCCTAAATGGCAAAGCAATCAAAAATGGAACCATAAGTTCGCTTCGAATTGAACAGCTCGCTGGCTTGCTGGCAAATTGTCTAAAATGGCTGCTGGCAGCCTTGTTGAACAGGTCTCCTTTAATCGTAGTGAGAAATTCTCGCAATGTGCGTCACAAGTATGGGCTTACCGGCGTTCAACGGCGGTGGCGGCGGCGGCTGTTCGGATGAGTGGATTGTTTTTGAACATTTGAATCGTTGCTACCGCATGGAAAGTTCAAAGGGACAATTCACCTGGCCCGAAGCGCAACAGCACTGCGTTTACGATCAAAGCAACTTGGCCGTCATATCCAGTCGTGGCCAGTATGAAGCTGTTGTCAGTAAGTAGACGGCCTTCGTTGCTAAATGGAAAAAACTTTCCCGCGCTTTGACTGCCTGCTAAAAAAGATACAAACACTTCGGAAAAGTATTGAAAAAACGGCTACAAACAAGATAAGAGGTCTTATGTAATTCTTTTACTTTTCGTACTTGCTTTTTTCTTATAAATCTTTTTTTCTCTTTGGCGGTATAACCCGTTTTTTTTCAAACACAAATCTTTTATTGATGCAACCAACCAACCGAAGAGTGGCAAAAAGTTTTGCTGATAAGGGGTCACGTGAGACCTGAAAGCTCTGTATTCGAGGGTTGCATCAATGAACGATGTATTTACACTGCGGAAAAAAAGAATCAAAGATAAACCAGTTTCGTTATGCAAAATAGAGATTCCGCTGCTAAATTCAAAAATTAATTATTCTCATCTTCCAAAAGGGTTGCCGATCCGCCACGTCTCTTTGAGTCGTGCCATTGTAGCTTGAATATTCAAAACCTTTGCAGCATCCTTCGCGTCGTCCAAAGAACAGCCGTGGATTGGAGTTGTTAAAATGGCCGGCGGGACTTCGCTGCGGTCGATCAATCCTAAAGTGAAGCCATGGCCTACCGAGTTGAGCTCTCGTCTGACCCAATGGCGCGCAAAATTAATACTCTGTTGCCACTTGCAGCTTCTTCGTTGACAACAGCAGTTCCAAGCTTGCCTGCCTATATGTTGATTTCAAGCACAGCTATTACACATACACGGCGGACGATTGCTGGTCGAAGCGCGCCTTTATATGCGAAAAAAATTTTGGTAAGCAGAGAGGCAATTTTTCGCTTTTTTTATTTATTACGTTTGGTGAAAGGTGCTATTTATATAAAGCATTATTTTGAGATGGCAGCACGATCCCGTATTCCGTCCCACCGGAAATTTACTACACGACAGACCACGTGGCGGAATCGTCCACCAGTATTGCGCTCTCACTAACTGTACTAATGCTACTTATCCTGCTCATCATTAGCACTGTAGCTTATTTTCTGATAAAGAAGATTAAGTCGAAAAACAAGATTAAACTAGGATCCGAAACGGAAACGCGTAGAACTTCTGTCGCCACCTCAACGGAGGATAAGTGCTGCCTACCGATGATCAATGCGAGCCCTTCAGTGATGCCAGTACTGAGCACGCAAGCTGTAGTCAATGAAGGTTCAACAACTACGAATAGGACAACAGATACTGCCGCACAAACTGACGAAAATGCAGGGCGCCAAGAAGCCTTCAAAGATGCTAGCAATGAGACGTTGTTGGAACTGCTCAAAGCTTTGGAACAGCCTTTGGTGACACGATTGCCCGAGGAGCTGTTCATAACACCTAAAGTGGAACCGTTGCCGCCGGAATCAAATGATAAGCTAAATGCCATATGGGACGCTGCCGTCAACCAAAGCTCATCAACAGAAGCCTCAGACTCCCCTTGAAGAATCTGAAGTTGACAATCTCGTATTGGTCCTCCTGCTTTCCTTATTGGCCCATTTTTGAATCCCCAATACGACAGCGTTAAAATGCAAACTTTTGCTCGTCGAAGCCAGCAAAATGTCCCGCCTGTTAAACCGTTGTTGTTTTGTATATTTTTAGCAATAGACAAGCTTAAACTACCTGAATACATTTCCAAACGAACGTAAACCACTGGTGGAGTTGGGGAGTCCACGGATAATCAATACGCTAACAGCGTATGTTTATTATTATTATTATTATTACTACTACTATGGGTTTTGTAATTTAAAAAAATTTACTGCTAATCGGAATGGACAATCTTAACTCTCACGGCAAATTGTCTTCACCCTAAATTTGGTCAAAAAAGTATACATTGCATAGTCTACAATTGGCGTGCACAGAAATGCTTGACGTTTCTACGTAGTTTGTCCCGTAAACCCGCCTTGTAGAACCAGCCAGATTGAAACGCACTAAATTGCAGGAGTCCTCGAGAAGCAAAGGAATCGTGCATATGTACGGTTTTGTCTTCATATCCGACTGGAAATTGTTGACTCGAAATCGTCTAGTGGTCCCCTTTTTGTCTAGCAATTTCTACCTGGAAAACAATGTACTTTTCCACGTTCTTCGCCACGAACACCAAGTAGGGCATCTTTATGCCCAAAGTGAGCTTTGAATCCATAGGACATCTTATGCAAGCGCCGCTTATGTTCGAGCCAACCATTCCAATAGCAGCCGATTGAATGTCGTCGTCTTCGACTACTCTTATAAATCCATTCTTAGTTTGTTGTTCCCATAGCTGCAGCGGTTTTTTGCTATTCTATAGAACAGGGATACACTATTAGCCTACGGATACAAGGAAGCAGACACTTTTGAGTAAAAAAGACTTAGACAGGTCAAAAGGCAGGCACACGTAACCATCTAAAAAACCGCGATAAAACCTTTTACTTCAAACCTCCTAACAAAAAGTTTAGTTTAAAACTTTGTTCGGCGCATAATTAGTCACCGTAATGACAAAAGTGTTACTGCGTTTTATTAACCAGACTGGAAACAAAACAATGCTTACAAACATCAAAACAAAGCGAAAAGAGTTGTGCCAAGCGCTCGCCGCAAATGAATTTGAAAGATGCTCAGGCGGAAATGTTTTGCCTGAAAATCCCTAAAAAATACTGTACTATTGTACAGTTACTAACAGGGTCATCGTATAAGCATTAACAGAAGCAGCATGGTAGGAGAAAAGAGTTGACAACTGTGACTTCCTGACAAGCACTGTTGCTGCAACAGAGTTAAAGTTGAAAATAACTTACAATAAAGAATACAAAACTGCCCGCGCTTACAAAGCTGGGACATCGACGAAATTGCGATCCAAAAAGTAGGCATACCTCAGCAGTTCAAAAGTGAAAATACACAATGACGCGCGAGTAGTACAGCCAATGAAATGGAATCACCTCGCAAGAAATTACGACCGCAAGCTTCAGCCCGACAATATCATGAAGCGTACTGTCATCTCCAAATTTGCATTTTGATTTACAGGTACGTTTAATTTTAAGTAGCATATCCAGTACAGCTGCGCTTCTTCACTATGATTCTCCTAGTTAGCATTATTTTTGGCAAAAAAATTTATCGTGATATTTCTTTGCGGGCAGAAACCCAGTCATCGTTTTTTCAATAAATGTCTTTGGAATAGCGGGTACGCGGCCACTGAAATTCTCAAACGTTACTCGAACGTCTGTCAGAAAATTAGGAAGACAATATTTGTAACCTGTGCAATTATTTTAACGATGTTGCGTCTAGTGTCCGCTATGCTTTTTTTCAGCAGCAAATGCCCCGGGGACTCATTGACTTTGACAATGACGATTTAACTGACGTGTATTGAAATTTTACTTTTGTAGAATTTTAGAATCAGCTAAAAATAGAAGCGTCGTTTTTCCCGCATAGAATTCACATGGAATCAATGACTGCGAGTTCGAAATGTCCGGCAGCCAAAGTGTGCTTATTTCAGAGCTCAATGAATCCAACTAAGCTGATTAAAGAAAACAGCGACGTGTTTTACGTACTATGTCGTTCCAGGATACTTGAACGACATGGAAATATTACTCATGAATAAGAGACAAGTGATTTGCTTTGAGGCATAATATCCACATTAAATCTACTGCAAATCGTAAGCTATTCAGTCTCATTAAGATATATTGACTAACAAAAGTCTATTTTTGAAATGAGAATTCGAGGAGGTGCAAATAGCAATCAGCTTCAGTTTGAACGTGCTATTGTCATCTACGCAATGGCTGTCAATACATTTTCTAAACTTTCGATAAGAGATCAGTAGCTCATTCTAAACGCAGATTCTTTATAAATACCACCCCATATTCTATTCGAAAGCCGAAAACGTTGAAGGTTTAATATAGCCATTTCAACAACTGGTATATTCGATTGTTTTACAGCATTTGCGCGTTGTGATAGAGCGTAACTACTCAAGAAAGATAAAGGATGTCATTTTAATGCATTATATAATTTAGCGTCCCGAAATTGATGCTACGAAGCTTTGAGGTTGTCGTGAAGCACTAACAGAGTACCGCTTCCAAAATACCTACAGTTCCTTTATAAATCATCATTAATATCTTCTTTAACGCTTTAACCAAAATTTATTAATAATAAATTATCCGGCCTGCTGTAATTGATCAATTTCATTTCTCTGCTAAGTCGCTTCTTAACACTTTGCGAAAGAAACTTAATTGTGACAACATTCGGCTGACAGACGCTTTACTGCGTAACAACTCAATCAAACGCATTTTATGCGCCTTTCAACGATTTGACAGCTGCGGAATAAGGAATGCTGAATCGCAGCTTTCAGTTTTTCGGGATGTTCAGGCAACTGTCCACCTATACATCTTTCATTTTTAAACAAGGCCTTTTGCTTTTTTTTCCAAAGCTGTGGCCGGGCGCGATGCCATTTAGGTTGAATTGTAAGCGACACATTCTTAAAGTCAGCAATTACAGCTAATCCGCGCGCATTTTTAAAAAATAATGCGCACGAACAGCCATACTGATAACTGATAAGGTAAACAAACGAGCAGGAAACGAAAAGGTTTGACAAATAAGGAAGTAATTTTCAAAAAACCGCGCATTTTAGCTGCCAGAGTTTGCGAAAGGAAAAAGATGAGCAGGTTACATCGCGTTCCAAAATTTAAGATTAGACAAAGCCTCTTCCAGTTATCGAATTGCTTGTGGAAGGGACGTAAGGAATGCGGAAATTTTATTCTGTCAAATAATTTCCGCTGAAAGTACGCCATCAGTCAACGTCAGCTTAAACAAGCAAACAGCTTCGAAGCTGGCGCAGTCAAGCAAACGACAAAACGTTTGCGCGACTAAAAAGCATTGAACTGCAGTAGTTGTGCCATTCTCTGTTTCAAAAAAACTAAAGGCGGCATTGGCCCGTCAAAAATGTATGCATTAATAACTGCAAGGAAGCAGTGAGTGATGACGCAATAGCAATCAATGGAAAAGAACAGATCTGTTCCAATTGTAAAGAATCGTCAACAGCTTCGCTTCGCATCTTTTGCATTCTATTATTACTGCCGAGTGTAAATTCCAACATTCGTAAGAGACAGCCGCGCTCAGACAGGGACGAGTATTACAACAGATTGCGCTGCTACGGCTAACTGACGTTGGCCATATTCAATATGCATGTATTGGAAAAATAAACAAGTATATAAAAGATTTTGATTGGCTACATTCAAGCGATGCTATTGTTCCAAAATGAACAATCGATATTCAAACGTAAATGCCAAAGGAAAAATACAAAGTGACGACGAAGGATTATACGTTCACCCTTTCGAGTAATCGTCAGCCGTTGTTGTCATTTCGAGCTAAAATACTGATTTGTTAATAGCTGACCGTTAAGCCGGTAAAGAATAAACATTCAACTCTTAGCAGCGAAGCAGAGTTATTTCCGAAAACTTAGTTTCTGAGCAGCCTCGATTGCGACAACGATGGTGCGCTTAGTTTGTCAAAAAAAAGCTGAGCCATTTCTGTCAGAGTTCTATAAAAAGCTTTTGCACGTTTGCTATTAATTTCTAGCATTTATAATGTTGCGGCGCCATTCAGGAACCTCGAGAACAGAGTGCATAGCCATCAAGTAACTTCGGATAAATTTTATAGCCGCAAATGGTTACTTGCCGTCCTTTCTACGTGCCTATTTTGTCCTGGTAGCGGAAAGAACGAACCTTTGAATCGACCGACGGTGGAATGATAAATCGCATTTTCAGCGTCACTTTACAGCGGTATAAAACTGAAGCCGTTAAGGTCGTAAATCGTGTAATTTAAACAACAGACTTTTCAGGACCAGCCTTGTCTTGTGTTCACCGTTAAATCAACTAACAGACCTAATTCTAAGGATAGGAGGACAAGGTCGGTCACGGAAGGTCCGTAGCTTAAAATTAAGTAAAATTATGACGATGATATTGCTGTTATATCTGTTTTAACTTTCTTGCCGGTCAACAGATCGAAAGCGGTTATAATTGGCAATAGTTCTACACCATAGTTTCTCAACCTTTTTTGCCCCATGGCTCCCCTAGGCCTTGTCAGGGCCCCCTCCAGGGCCCCCCTGGCTTCCAGGGCTCCCCTAAAATCTCCCAGAGCCCCCCAGGGGGGCCCCAGGGCCCACGTTGAGAAACACTGTTCTACACGAATTCCTTAGCTTTCAGAGCTCTTCTGTTCCCATCCTCAAAGGCAACGACGAAGGCGGAAAGAATCCTAAAAGCTACGGTATTTCTTTGGGACTTTTGCCAATTAAAAATACTTCTCTGGCGGGAAAGTTAAGGTGAACAACGCCTCTCTTACTAGTCCATTATTTATTCAAATCAATTGCTTGTCCGAGCTGACTTTTAAATTAAAGGGTTTACAGAGCTTACTACTCTTTTAATAACAAAAGATAAAGCCGGCAGCGTGCCCAGTTTGTGGTTTAGCGTGACTTTTGTTGCTTGGAGGTTACTATCAAAGCAGCGTATTGAGTTGTAATGCTCTGCACGACTACTGAGCTTCAAAATTTGCTAATTAGACTAACAGCTTTTTATTAGCTCCAGCCTTTGTTTCTTAAACATTTTCTCTGTAAAAATCTCAAAAAATTCAAATTGATTACAAAATGATTTTCAGGTACGAAATGAGTGCTTCGTGAATTATAAAACGTAATTATTTTAAAAACAGCTGCTATTGTTCACTCATTTATTATTCTTTAACGACAGTTGAATAACAAACTGAAAACTTTCTTCTGTACGCCAAAACCCGACCGTAAAAAAATACAGTAAGACTGTAAGTGCTCAAGCAAAAATTCTTCTTTTTGTGGAAGCTCTAACGTACGCTTATTGCGAAACTGTTTTCGGTAGTGCTTGCACAGGCTGCTAACCCTCGTGTACGGTTTGTTTTTGGTAGCTTTTAAAATGTTTGCTTTTTCAAAGCTCTTAATAATTTTGCCACTTTGCGCTATGTTACTACGAAGTGAGTGTTAAAATTTGTTTCGTGCTAAAAAAAAATATAGTTTATATCGTGCTTCGTCGATTTTACGAACAATGGGGGCGAACCGTAGTGTTCTTCGAAAAGTCTCGTATAGAATACGCAGCTGAAAACCATTAGTATTAACTGTTTCAAATAAAGCACCTGCTTACCAGAAAATACACGAAAAATGTAAATAGCAGCAAACAATGATATGCCCGCGTAACCTATTCAGTAATGCCACCTGCCAATTGTAAACATTATTTACAATATATTGGCGTCCAACATGCAAATGCGTACATTTCACTCTGCGCAGATTTTTTTTTAGCTTTTATGCTTAAAAGGAGTTTAAGTAAAATCGCCAATGCTAGAAATATACAATAATAAATAAACACATGAGAAAACGTAGTAAAAAATAGATATGCAAATGAGTTTCTAATAAAGGAGAAAAAAAAGCGATTTCATATTGTAATAAGCGATCGTCGTTGCGACGTCGCTCAATTTTAAAATTTGAAATTCTCTTGCGGCGGTTTCGTTCTTGAAATGCGCGCAACAATGAAAGTTGTCTTGTCAATGTTTGACAGCAATGCATTGGTCACCTGATCAAAGCATTGTTGACTGCGACAACAGCAACAACGACAACAAGGAAATGTCGTTGCCGCGCTGGCAGCCGACAGGAAAATTGGACAACCAAAATTTCACGTCAATACTACTTAGCCACTTCTATGCTTTGCGCCTCTCAGATTATTTTTTTAAAAAAAACACAACCGCTCCTACAAACCATCTTTCGCACGCTTTCGTAAATCCTTGTCTTAATCAAACTTATGACGATTACTTTGAAAATCGTATCGCATAAACATTTACAGACGAAGAACAGTTTCGCCTACGATCATCGATTATCACTCAAAGAAGATTTACATAACGAAAAATTAGCATAAACAAAAAACTAATAAGAAACAAGACGAAATTTATTTTCAAAATTGAGCATTTAGCAAACAGAAATAGCGAAACGGTGTCGCAAAGATGGCCAAAAAGTTGACTCGCCAAAAAGCAGCCCATCGATCGAAGCTGTACGATTCGACGGCAAACCAATACGGTCAGTGGACAGCGTTATCGCTAAGCGATACGACGTCGTCGCGCGTTCACTCTCAAAAACAACTGACCGTTTTCTTCTTCTTTTTCTCGCTGTTGCTGCACGTTGGCCGTGGACGTCCTCAGAAAGAAATAAAGGGAGAAAAGTATCTTTTCTCAACGCGTAAAACGTTTTGCCATCGTACCGTGCAGCAGTAGTAAGAGGAGTCAGGTCAACGTTGTTTGGCACAAAATTAAATCAGACGCAGATCGTCCGAGTGACTAAGCTCGTACGATCGAGATAAAAAAATTATCTCTACAATAGGTACGTTCGCAGTAGCAGTAATAGTAAAATTGTAGTCGCAACAGGGCGACCCCCGCTCGGGAAAAAACAGTGCAAGAGATGAAGACTGTCGTCACCACACCACAACCACATAACCGCGTACATGGTCGGTGACGGCGATGACCATTATTGGGAGAGACGTTTTTTCTTTGTTCTTCCTCTTATTTTACTATATTCTCTTCTTTTGCGCTTAAATTTTACCAGTAAGGACCGTCGGTGGTCAAATGCGTCCAACTGGCAAATTCAGTCCAGTTTGGACAGCTGAGCAAAAACGCGTCGGCACTGCGCGGGAACGACTGCGCCATCGTCGCCTCCGCTTGGCTGTTGCGCACTTCGCTTCTACCTTTGCGCAACTTCTCCGAGGAGAGTTCAAAATTCTTGCCGTCGTTGTTATCCCAATATTCGACTCCGTTTGTTCGATAGCATATGCAAAATTCAATTTTGCTACACTTTTCATCGTCCGTAGACGACAGGTCAATGTCGAATTGAAACGTGTCGAAGTCTCCGCCGGCGCTGCGCAAATAGTGAGCCGGCCGATCGTAAAAGGTGAGCCAATCGTCCAACGAGAAGCGAACGAAAACCTCCTTTTCGAATGCCACATTTTTCACCTTTATTATGCCGCTGACACGCCCTCTCTCGTTATCGATAAGCACATTTTCCAAGGCGACATTTCGCGTACATATTTTCGACCTAAACTTGCTGTAGTCGGAAGCTGGTTGCGGAAATTCCACTCGCCACGTCCCTTTGGGCGATGACATCCTGTCCGGACTACCGTCTCGATAATCGATGCCCAAAGCTCGCAGGACGGCCGCATTTATTCTTGGCGGAACGTCAGATGGTTCCGACATTATCTTGACAGTGGCCAACGGTCGACCGCGGTCGTCGGCAAAAGTGACCGACTTCTTTGGTCGTCGGCTGGAGAGATAAGCCGGCTCTGCGTTATCTCGATGCTGCTGCAGCAAGTTCAGAGGACAAGCGACGAATGACGGCCTGTCGAGTCCTTGGATGTCCATTCCTTTCGGTTCAGACAGCGACCTATCTTTGAGTGACGAAATCTTCACTAAGCACTGGTTAGATAATGGGAAAGTTGCGGCCCGTCGACAAAGCACCGGGGCATTATTGTTTGCCACGAAATGGCTAAGATAAGGAGCTAGCGAAAGCGCCTTCGCAATCGGGTCCGACGCTTTCACACACACTGAATCCATATCCACCGGCATTACTCAAGCAAATCTAAAATTACAAACAATGACAAGCAACGCTGCGGCAACACACACTATAGTGGATAAAAGATTTACAAGCGCTGGTGGCAGCTCGGAAAACTCGTTCTCCTCAAAGTACGCTTAGCCCCTCGGAAAACGCGTATATGTACATCTACCTGCCTGAACTGTCTAAAAGCACCAGAATTCGCCTGTTTAAACGTGCAGACAGGAACAGGCCAACGTAGTAAGTATCTCGGCTGCCAACTGGCCTGCTTGCTCTCAATGGCGCTAGAAAAGACAATCTCAAACGGACCGTTAAAAAGCGTCAACAACGGCTTTCCTGCCAATGGGAGAGAGCACGTGACCAAACAAATGAAAGAGTACGAGTGTAAAAATACTCGAAGTTGGCACCACCGACTGGCGCCAGTTTAAAGACAATTTGCGGCGGTAAAATTGACGTACTGAAAATGTCAACGACGCCAAATGAGCGCAGCGGAACAATCATTTTCGAGCATTTTTTTCCGGGACAGGGAAGCAAATGTCTGCAAGCCGACGTTACAATATGCACGAAGGACGGTCGACGGATGTAGCCGCCGCAGTGAGAACATAAGCTCAAGTAATACGTGCTTCTTTGTTTCCAATTGGTTCGCACTGCAGCTACGCGGAGAAGAGAGCCCACTTTCCCTCGAACGCTGCACATGAATTAATTTGTTACGTCACTTATATTAATAGCTTGAGGCACTAGCGAGCGACGACGACGACGTCGTTTGGAACAGCACGTACTACCTTTCATTCAACAGAGAGGGCGCTTCGGCATGTAACTCAGTTCACTCATTACGCAATGCTTTCCTTCATGTTCAGCTGAGCCTTTCAAGATTATAAACTGAGCTTTGTGTAATCTACTCACGGCGCATGGCCGAAGAATTGACATTAATCAAGCGCTGCTTTTCCCAATATAGCTTAATGGTTCGCTTTTAATTCATCGACTTGAATGAGCCATAAATTATAAGTACCGTACCTGAGCATAATCAGAGACGCACGAAAGTAGAACAAGATTCGTGCGGGATCGGTATCAAATGGTGAATGTACCCCACGATTGATCAACTTGAAGAGAGATGTTCCTGTATCAGTTCGCGTCGTCATTTCCTAAGCGATCTGCGCAACTGCCGAATGTCTTAAAGAAGCGCGTAAGGAGCAGCAGCTGTCCGCGGAACGGGAAGAAACGGCGTCACCAACAACAATCGATAAACTGCCTCAATCCGATAATTAGCTCTGTTATAAGTTAGGTCTATTTTTAAAAAGTTCTAAAACTCTCAAAGAATTTTGTTTCTCCTCGCGGCAGGCTCACCGACCGCTGTTTAAATAGCCGTACGCGGGTGAACGAACTGGATTTCCTATTCTGAAGCTCTGCTACTGCGGACAGGAGAATTATGGGAATGACAACCTGACTGAGCAAGACAAACGCTCTTATCTGGGAAATTTAACCTAAAAGAGATTGCACAAACCAGGAAGTGCTTAACGGAAAGCGCGTTTACGCTGGCAATTCAAACCGCTAGCGGTAACGCCCTTTGTTTACTTGCCAAAAAGCGACCATGCATTCATCTATTCCACCAAGTTGACAGCCGATAATGTATGCTGATAGCCTACCGTTTCTTTGGGAAAGCTTAGCAAAAAGAGACGTTGGGATGGCGATCTGCTTGGTCGAACATTGAGACAGAATGGAGAAGAACTTTACTGAACCAGTAAACTCAGGTGACAGCATACATGATGCTGCAAAGCGGCGCTGTCGAGTTTAAAGACGTCTGCTACTGTTCACTCAAACCTTGTAGACTAAACTCACCGGAGGTGAAAAGCGGAGAAGTGGAGGGAGCAAAGGCGTTGCAATTTCGACTCATCCGGTATCGACGGGTAAAAATAGCATGTGGATATTAAGAATAAACTGAAAGCAGAAGGATCAACGGAAGCTGATGAGAAGCTCAAAGAAAAAAAAACTGGAAGCAGCTTTCAACTTAAGCTTGAAACAATGAACTAGCCGATCAGCAATTTAAGCCGATTACTTACGCCCGACGTATAATGGTGCTGCTATTTGGCATCGGCGCAACCGGCAAAACCACGCTCAACTGCCATTCGTCGAAAACGACAAGTTCTACAAAATAGAACAAATACACTTATCTCAAATTGCTACTTTGTCAACAAGCAGTAATCTTTTTGCGACAACGCTTAGCCATCACGTTTGGAATGGGAAGAAAATAGGTGAAACGACGAGACTTCCTCGCTTGCAAGGAAATGCAGGAGAAGCCGTTCAAAAGGTAAGTCGACAACTATGACGAAACTGTGTTAGCGAAAAATTCGCTATAACGCGCGCGCGAGTTTTATTTAAACCGTTTAATTAGTACGCCCTTTGCTTTCAAGACGAAACGAGCGAAACTGGAAAGCTGGCTGGCTACACGTTTAGCCTTAAAGTCAAGCAAACCCACCGCGCAAGCAACGCCGCTACGCGAAATACAAGTTTACCTACCGAATCGTAGCCCAAACAACATTCAACCAATTATGATGATGATCAATCATGGGACGAAAAAAGTCAAGGTGAACTTTGAATACTTGACGGAACGTCTAAATATAAACTAAACGGAGGAAAACTAGCAGTGACGACTATTGAAATGAACACTTCAGTTAGAAAGCGATTTGAACAACCGGCAGCTCTTCTACGTTTCATCAAACTATTCACTACGATTGCCAGCAATTTCCAACCAAGCGGCAAATCATTCATTGCAAGTTAGTTTGAATGTTGGCTGTTATCTAATGGATCTGTAAAGTATTATGGTCGACAACGCAGCTACTTCCCGTTATTCAGCCGATCTTCGGCGCTATAATGGTGAGAGCGAGCTCTGTTCATGATCTTCGTATGCTCCAAGTTCTAGGCTAACAATGGAACGAAGGGAAGGTTAAGAAAACCAAATTTAAGGCAGTTTAAAAACAAGTCACTATTCCCGTGCGGTGAATGTTTAATTAACTTGAGCACCCGTTTTGGAAAAGTTAGAGTTCAAATTTTCAAAAAATTTGCATACGATCGACTTGGCGTAGGGCCAACTACGGGTGACGCCAAACAGAGCGTCGGTTTTCAAAATTGAGCTTTCAAAAAATTTACATAAATGCGACAGGTAAACTTTTCCCGTCGCGCCACGCCAAATTTAGCGTCGGGTTTTAAATTCGAACTTTCAAAAAATTTACATAAACGCGACGGATAAACTCTGCCTGTCGCGCCACGCCAAACTGCGCGTCGGGTTTCAAATTCGAACTATTAAAAAATTTACATAAACGCGACGGATACACTCTGCCTGTCGCGCCACGCCAAACTGAGCGTCGGGTTTCGAATTCGAGCTATTAAAAAATTTACATAAACGCGACAAACTGCGCGTCGGGTTTTAAATTCGAAATTTCAAAAAATTTACATAAACGCGACGGATACACTCTGCCTGTCGCGCCACGCCAAATTGAGCGTCGGGTTTTAAATTCGAACTTTCAAAAAATTTACATAAACGCGACGGATACACTCTGCCTGTCGCGCCACACTAAATTGAGCGTCGGGTTTTAAATTCGAACTTTCAAATAATTTACATAAACGCGACGGATAAACTCCGCCTGTCGCGCCACGCCAAATTGAGCGTCGGGTTTCAAATAAGAACTTTCAGAAAATTTACATAAACGCGACGGATACACTCTGCCTGTCGCGCCACGCCAAATTGAGCGTCGGGTTACATAAACGCGACGGAACTCTGCCTGCTAAAAGCGTCGGGTTTCTTTTCGAAAAATTAACATAAACGCGACAGATAAACTCTGCCCGCCGCGCCAAATTGAGCGTCGGAATTCAAATACGAACTTTTAAAAAAATTTACATAAATGCCACAGGTACACTTTGTCTGCGGTAACGCGCTTGTTGTTGGCAAACGCTACTCCTACGTCAATCGCATAAGGCGTAACGATGGTCTCGGGAAGATTAGAGGGCGTAGAACTGGGCACAAACCGCAAATAGTGCAGCCGTCTGCAAAAGTCAATTTATTTAAACTGCTTGAACTTTTCTTAGCTCGGCAAGAGGACGGCAACTTTAGTTTGCAAACAACTTTCAAATTATCGATTCTTTAACGCACTTAGACTTCACTGCTTAGCCAAAGCATACGAACGTTGTTGAAATGGGATAATTCGCCCAATGACTACGGAAGAGAGGTGGAAACGCGTAAGAAATTACTCTGCTTGTTCGAACTGAGATAAGTAAGACGCCAGCCAACTCGTCTTACATTGTCGTAAATGTCTTAGACTTTTGTGGGTCTACTTTAAATGTGCTAAACATACCCAGGAATGGAGCAAAACAAAATGAGGCGTTATCGATAAATAGCGCATCATCAAGCAGTCGCGCTGACCACACATCAGACTGATAGAAAAGGCGCCAAACTCATCCCGCAACTCGAGTAGCAAAATATAAGCAGACGATAAAAAAAAGACATAAGCAAAGCCATGTTGTGAAGAGACTAGACCAGACCAACCAAAAACTACGTTTAAAAAACCTTTATCTCAAAAACGAACATTTTGTTTAATTTCGATCGCGAAAGAAAAAATAATCAAAGAACCAATTTTTTAGTACAGATAAACCGTGTGATGATCAGTACCGACAAGGAAACCATTCGCCACTTTTCGCTAACGTCACAAAGTTGCATTCGACAAAATTTGACTTCAACTGGAACGCCAAAGGTCAACAACTGGTTCTTCCGCGTTTGAAAAGAAGCGACGAATGCTGAGGCGGCGCTTTTCGAAATAATGACGGCGCGGCATCGCAGGGCACTATTTCAAAAGCTCAATTTCAACTATTGCCAAAAGCATCACTAAATATATGTTGATGCGTATCGCTACGTTACTGTTTGATTGGCACGCAGCGACAAGTTTCCTTAAGGACACGTCGCACCTAAAAGGCGACATCGATATGACACAACGTGGAATAACAAATGGGTGAACATTTCGCCAAACTTGTTACTGAGAGGATACCTGAGGCAGAATTCTGTGAAGACGTTGACACCAACTGTGCGATTCCGCTGCGCTGTATCGGAAAACAATGATGACTTGTAATGGTGAAATCGGGGCACTGTCAACAACAAGCCGACAACGAAACGAAAGACAACAAGCTTACAGGCATGACGATAAAGCTCAACGGGCCGAACACACACGTGGGAAACTTCTTCGAAAGTTCGTTGACTTAGACCATTATAAGGCGCCCATTGGAGACTTATAAACTAAGCAGCAGCGGGAGCAGTGACAACAACACTCGAACGCCACGCGCTTCTTACATCACCAAATGGGCTCTCGACAAGCAAAAACGTCGATGACAAATTTGTGATGTCAACGACGACACAATCACTGCCACGTGTCTTCTCGAACTTCCGCCATTCCGAACAACAACGAACTGACGAGGAGGCGCCATTGAACGGGCAGACAAACGACCAAAAGCGTATCATTGACTTAAAGGCCGCGAGGCATAGACTTGTTGGGCGCTGGCCGTTGTCAGAGCGAGCGCACTGAAGTGCATGACGTAGCTGTGGATAAGGATCAGACCAACGACAACAATGCAAACTGTTCAACGGCATCCAGTTGTAGCCAAGCGCTCGGCGGCGCATCACGAGATTGCCAGCGGCGCACCAACACAAACAGCGATAAATCAATTGGCTCCAGCCGTTAGCCGCGCGTGCAGGCCGGATAGAGATGGACACCCTCTAGTTCGTACACAAAAAGGGAACAAAGCGCCACCTAACTTTCGCGTTTACCAAACAACCAGGCCAATTCGCTTTGTCAAGGAAAAAATATTGGACGCCTTATGGCCTCGCCATACTCAGCGCGCAAAACATAAACGAAAACCCTCATCGTCAAAGAAAGGAAGCGACAAAAAAAAGGTTGTAAACAAATGTTCCAAGGCCGACTTACCACTTTAAATGCATGAGACGCAGCAGGTTGTCCTTGGATTGCGCTGGTCTACGGGTGCGCAAGGATTCGAGCACCTCAGCTACGTCCAATGATAGGCGCCAAAGCGACGAGCGAGGCTGCACACGTAGCGCGGGCAAGGCCACGCAAGTGCGATCGCGCGGCAGCGGTACTGGCGCCGTGTAAATGCAAAGCAGCTATGCAAACATTCCTACTGTGTTCGTTATACGAATTCAGGTACACTTTTCTGGTTACTAAATGAATTTGCTAATGAAAAATGTACTCTCTCGGCTTTGAGCCGCCCGCGCAGTCGCTGAATCAACTCAACTAAGCCGGTTGTACTATTTTCGCATACAAAGTGAATTTTGCGGATGAAAATAAGATGTATGGCAACAGGCGCGGTGGTTTTCTTAGAGAAGGTAGAGTGGAAGCGTCCTGTTGCCCTCTCACGCTGACCACACGACCCGATCGTCCTAAAAGCTCCATTTCCTCTTTCTTGTAACTTACCTTTTACCAAAAAAGGGGTATGCCATACCTTCTCTTTTCATTGCAGCAACAGCAAGCTGTTAATTCACTTTTTAAAATCTAACCACTATGCCAATGAACTACTCATCTGTGTTAGCTTTGCAGAAACATGGTGGACTTAGCTGAGCAATCGAAATCAGTTGAATAACGGGGGAAATAACGATTACTTAGTTTTAACCACACATGTACGCCATGAGTGAACTTCTAAACTGACAAGATGCCTTAGACGGTCACAAGAGATTATGCATGCAGTTTTGCAATCTGAGAGTTAGGGACATAATGGATTTCCGAATTCCAACTAGGGCATCTAACCGTGCTACTTTTAGTTGTTACGTCTTTCAAAATCCATGCAAAAGTGCCAACGAGAAGGAACAATCAGTACTTGTTTACTTCATATTTGAAAATTGTCCTATCAAAAGCATGATGAGATCAGACTGACTATATTTCCAGCTTATAATGGAACAATGCAGTGCTTCGGATATTTGTTATCGCCTAAGCATATTTCTCACCAACATATTACGCGCTTGGCAATTCCTCGCAAAAAACTTAGTCGGACGGCGTAAAGAAAGTGCAGCATCGCGGAAATAACACTAAGCTTCACAACCCGACGCGGAGCATTCAGCGATTGGAAAATGAAATGCAAATTTAATTCAAACCTAACGGGATGGTTGAATTTTCGGTAAGCCCCCGCGCATACTATCTAACGTAAAAGTGTCCCTTGCTTACGGAATCGCTTCGACATTTCAGGAGCGTCCAACTTTGAGAACATTAAAATTTACGACTTTTAATAATTTCAAATTGGCAACTTTACCTTCTCGCTAGGCCGGTTCTCCCAGTTTGCACGTTGTTGACAAAGCGGCATTGATAACTTGCACCCAACAAGTTAAGTCAACTGCCTTGCAGTTCCACTTCCCAACTTCGGCACCTACAATGGATTGTGAAGCTTGCGAAAATAACCAAATAGACGTGGAAAGCGGTAGTCGCAGCTTTGCAGGTGTCACCGAACGTCGCATTCGCGTAAAGTAACTGAAAATATTTGCTCAACTCTCTGCATGACCAAAACAAAGCAAAAACTACACTTCCGCAACGAATATTGACTTTTTCGCTTTGCAATTTGCATTGATACTTTCGCAGACCTACAGTAATTCAAATTTCGTCTAGAACGCTCAGGTACACAGATAGCACAGAAAGTCCAGAAAAGCGATTTTGCTAAGACAGTTCAGTGACTACCGAATAGAGAATGTTATTCGAACACTGACATCGCAGCCCACGCGTCATATTTCAGCGACAGTGAATAAATAGAATTAAAATCGCTTAAAGAAAGCTTTGCTGCCCGAGTAACCTAAGGAAAGCGAATCGAAAGCGTGCTCGTTCAAAAATGAAAGTTCGCACAAGCCTTAGACCCATTTCAATTTTCGGGCTCCTTCTACCATCAAATCGAAGTAAAAAATTTAATAAATTTCTTTAAAGATTTGCAGGTACTTTTTGAAACGGTTTAAATACAAACTTTTCTAAAATGTAGACCGGACCGAAATTCGACACCTTAACGCAAATGCAATCAACAGTACACAATTTTCGACTATCCGTTCGGGATAAGAAGCTCAGGCAAAAAGACTCTACGGCAACGAAGCGCGGCCGTACGACGCAGCACCTTCTGTCACGGAGAAAACGCCGAGTTTCAAAACGGAGCAATTAAGACGTAAAGAGATAAAAAATCAGACTAAGTTAAAGGACGAAAGGCATTGATCTACGCGCATAACGGTAAGAAAAAGTACCATGTCGTATATGCAGTAACGTTAATAGGACGAGTAGGCGCAAAGCGTCGTATAGCGCACCCGTCAACGTTGTACACTTACTGTTCATTCAACGATTCTACGAGTCCGCTCACGTCGTTTCAGCATGAAAATGCACAACACCAACGCACCGGACATGACTGTACCGCATCCGCCTACGAAAAATGTCGCGTGGTAGTTTTGCGTCATGTCGTAAAGGGCGCCTATTTTTAAAAATAAGTTAGTCCTTAAAAAGTAAGCATTCGTACATCAAACCTGCTAGCGGAGGACCAATCAACGTTCCGAAACCCTGAACCATACACATAATACCGTACGAGTAGACAAAGTCGCTTAAGGACATTAGGTCAACAAGAATGACCGACGTGAGCGTGTAGTTGGCGCTTATGAAGAAACCAAAAACGGCCGAGATCAAACAGAACTGCCAGTATGTATTCACCCATGGAACGAGCACAATTGAAAGGCCACAAAGACAAGTGCTCACTCCGTAAAAAAGCGTATTGTTTACAAAGTCTCTGTCAGCCAACACGCCAAACAATAGCATAGCCAGCATGTTAACTATGCCTATAATGGAGATGAGCATTGACGAGCTTTCTTCCGCAACTGATAGCTTTTCCATGGCGAATTCAGGCATATTTATATACGGTATGTCGTACAAAGCGTATAACAAAAAGTTGCTTATAAGAAAGAGGACAAACGAAGGATCCTTTAAAAGCTTCAAATAGTCCAAGGCAATATAGCCAATGCTGCTCAGCATGCGGCACAAATTCAAGCGCTTTTTGGGCTTCACTTTTAAAACCACAGCCGGGGCGCTTAATATACGAGCGCTGTACCGCGGGAAGTCAGCCAGCTGGCGCCAACGTTGCGACCGCGCGTAGCCGTAAGTATCTGCCTGATACCTATGATTTCGACGTGCTTTACGATTCCGTTGATCTTTGAAAGAAAAAAAATATTAACTATCGATTTTCGAAGCATCAGCAAAAGCTGTCACCAGGAACTACGAAAACATCGTCTTCGGCAATGCTGGTCGAAGGATGGGCAACGTATCCATTTCCTGGACTTTTTGCATTTTGACTTTCTTCCTCGTTGCCAACAACGAATTCGACGCAGTGATCGTCGGTAGCGTCACTGACAGCATTGGGCATTGGCGTATCCCCTTTACAAGAAGTTAAAGTTTGAACGAAAAGAAATTGTGATTATACGGAGATCACTTACTGCACTTTCCATTTACGGAATCCCATCGCTGACCATCAAGATGGTCGAACGGGGGGCCGCACAGCGACAACGAAAAAGGGGAAGGGTGAGTATCGAAAAAAATTTCCGGCAAAGAAATTGCCCTACGCGCCTCCTTTGTTACATCGCTTTTGCATAGCAATACACTGGATTGGGCGTGCCGTTGGTCTATCAGAGAAGCGACGCTCGAATTATGCAAATGAGTTGAGTCGTTTAACGAGCGTAAGAATTTTCGCTTCTTGTACTCGTACGTATCTTCAGGCCATTGAAGATCACGTATCAACGCGCCGCAGACGGCCAGATTCAGCGCCACGGCTGACAGTACCATTAAGGCGCCCTTCCATTCGTAGGTGGACAGCAAGAATTCAACAAACGGAGCGAACAGGAAGGTTCCAAGACCGCTGCCGCATACGGCTATACCGGTGGCCATTGCGCGTCTTCGTTCGAAGTAATAGGTGACCGCCACAATGGCAGCGGTGAAACAAAAGCTGAAGCCAAGACCGGCGAAAAAACCAAATGACAAAGACAACGTGAAGATACTTCCGGCAAACTGACTGCAAATACAAAAAGCCAACGTCAACCCTCTCTTATTCGTTGTATTTCAGCGAACGTCCGCCATATATGCATAACGATGGGCAAACTAAGTTGTGCATTTACAAAAACCAGTTTATGAAGAGAAATCTCACCCAGCAAATGGTTGAATAAATATTGCGCAATTTATATTTACGCTCATATAGAACATACCGCCTAAATAACAAGGAAACCTGTTCCTTAAAAATAACAGAAGCAGTAACTATATATGTGTATATATATACACATATATAGTTACTGCTTCTGTTATTTTTAAGGAACAGGTCAGCCTGTTTTTTATTAACGTTTAGTGCATAAACGTTTATAAAAAACGGGCTGAAAATACCGCTAACAGAAGCAGAAGTATATATCTATCTATATATATATATATATATATATATATATACTTCTGCTATATAAAGAAAATACTTATGCTATATTACGAAAATACGGACAAAAATAAGGATAAAGTAAAGCAAACAAAATGTAAAGATTAAAATTTAAATAATAAAAAAGCGATCGAAAAAAAGTCTTACTAAACTAACGTATTCAATGCACTTTTTTCAATCTTTTAAGTAGCGGAATTTTCAGTCCGTTTTTAATAACGTTTAGTGCATAAACGTTTATAAAAAACGGGCTGAAAATACCGCTAACAGAAACACGTTAGTTTAGTACTTTTTTCGATCGCTTTTTTATTATTTAAATTTTAATCTTTACATTTTGTTTGCTTTACTTTATCCTTATTTTTGTCCGTATTTTCGTAATGCAGCCTTATTTAATTACACTTGATTTCATTATCAGCATTACTGTATGCGTACTTTGTAAGGATTCGTTTTATTAATATTTTTGTTAACTTATTGTTGTCGATTTTACTTCTACTCGTTGATTTGTTCGCCTGAAATACGTTATCGAATTGCTAGTTCTATTCTTACTGTATTATTTTGATTTTCAAGTAGGTTGAAACTACTTTCTTAACGAACGCATCTTCTTCTCCTCTTAGAAACTTGCCATTCCCATTATTAAACTGTCTGTGGATGTGTCACCGTCGCGGCAGGTCGGTTGGGCGCTCACTCTACTGTCTGACTGACGAGTTGGGAACAAAGCTCGACGGCTCAAGATAGAGCTGACAGCTGCAACCATGAAGACCAGCCCGGCGGTAGGCTTTCCTAGCGCTAAAGATGGGTCCCTGAGTGAGCCGAAAGCTTCGCTTCTTTGATGAATAACAGGTTAAAAACCGTACATAAAAAAGTTTTATCAAACATTTACAAAATCCGGTACGAGGAGGAAAAAAACATCAAACCGTTCATTCAATTCTGCGATCAGTCTTGAAAGTTTGCGCAAAAAATTTAAAAAAATTTGAATAGTAAATATGGCCGCCTCTTCGGTTAAATACTTTATTAGGCTTATAGAAGCAGCGGTATATGCAAATTCAAAAGCCAACCGATAAGCAGTGATAAATCAATTAGAAACGGAACAATTTCGCTCTTTAAAAGGAGCGCAGAAAAGTCAATAATCTTTCAAACAACATTTGCGGGGTCGTTGCAGGTCAGCTTTAGGCGTCCCCCGCTGAATCAATAAAAGAAGAGATAATTTCAAAAACTGCTTATCGCTTGCCAAGAGATAACACTGCGCGGTCGAGACAACTCAGTCTGGAAGAGGATGTCTAATCAATTGTCATGTCAGTGGAACATTAGAATTTTCAAAGTTCATAGCAACTTTCAAAAATGGAGGGGCCCCTGGCAACAAAGCATAAGGCTACATAACGTTGGAAGTTACCTATTCCTAAAGGAGCACGCGTTTCGACTACTACTAAGTTCAAAGTGGCAACTTAAACTATTTTCCAATGACACCCAAAGGCTGATCTTGAAAAAAGCGCAGATTTGACTAGTATTCAGGCGTTAGTAAAAGACGCCAACAAGAATTGTTGTAAGATACAAAAATAGCGCGTTTCTACGAATCGCTTAAAGAATAAACGAACGGCGGCAAAAGTCGACGTTTAAGCAAATCTCTGTTGACCAATAAAAGTTAAAAAAAAATTCCATTACAAATCAAAGCAAGCGCAGGGGCCAAATTATATCAATCGAAGTTCGGAAGACTCATTTGCAGCTGCGCTTTTGAAATTTCGTTGAACGGAACTTTTCCTATTTTAAAACAGCGGTCCAAACAATGCATTGTTAACCTTTCGCTTATGTCAACCAATCGCAAGTCGCTTATGTCAACAAGGAACGAGGCTACGATTTTTTTAAACGAAACTTTTTCGGCTTCAAAAAAATCAACCGCGGAGGATGCACGAACGGCCATTAAAGAAAAGAGATAAGTAAGCGCGCTTTTCTCGTATCAACTTTTGCTCATTAACTACGGGCACTGTCGACCGTGAATGAAAAATATTGCTTGGAAGAAAAATGAATGCGCTCTATTTAACCGTAAGACGTTAATTCTGTTGTCAAACGCTTTAAACGCAAGTAATGAATGAACTGCGCATATACGCCTGCGCGGTAATGCGTTCCCTTCGGGGCGGGACAACGCTACTTTCCAACAAAGCTTAATGTATGCAAAAAAACCGCTAATTAACTCCCACTTATTATTTCTAAAATTCGCTAGTTCAACCTTAGGCGTAAGGAAATTTTATCGACTGTGGCGCCACCACTTGGTCTCGAAACAAAGCGGATAAAATGCACGCATGCTTAAAACAGTTTCGAAACGCTTATAGCAACTGCTTTCAGCGAGTTGCAGCGAGGCTACGAAAAGCGGCTACGTGGAGTGCCGCGCGAAGTTGCGATCAAAAATTTCCATTTCCGTTGAATTAGGCTTAACTAAGCTCGTTAATACCGATCGCTATTTGCCAAACGGAAAAATTTACGATACTCAAAAACTGAAGGCAATTTTCTCGTAGCAACAAAAAGAGAGAAAGCCGAAGCTGACGGAGGGCGGAAAAACATTTACCAATTTTCTAATACTTAAAATAGTTGAAAGGTGGGTTGGAGATACTCTCTTTACGCGACAGGATATGCAAAAATTGTTATCGCTTAGACTTATGCTATCAGCTGAAGCGGAACATGGATATGCGCACTTAAAGTCAATGTATTAAAATAAAGCTTAAAGAAAAAGCAATCGTTTAGCGTTGATGACTGACCTTAGAAAGAAACCGGCAAAACCGAGTAGTCCACCAGCTATAGTGACCGCTCGACATTCGTATCGGTCAATGAGGGCGCTGGACACCGGACTTGCAATCAAAGGCATTGCCATGAATATTGAGCCGACAAGAGCGCTTTCGCTCTTTAACGCTTTGAATTGTTCTTGAATTTTTGGATACAGGACACCAAAGCTGAACGAAATACCGTCCGCTATCAGGTGAACCATAAATGCGGCAAAGACGACCACCCAACCGTAGCCTCCGTCGGGTGCCTCGGGAAACTCGGTTTCTTCCGATTCCGAGGTCGACTCGGTGCTGCAACAACAAGTCATTAAACGTCTTTTCACTACCATGCGGAGCATGCTAATAAAATTTGCATACTGGGCAACTTACTAGGAATAAGATCTTTCGGAGGCCCATCTTTGCGAATCGTCGTCCGGAGATTTCCGGACGCAATACAAGTCACGCCATCGATTAGCAATTCTTCCGCAATCCATGACGGCCAGGTAGGAACATTGCGCAAACGCCGCAAGTCCACATTTCGATCGCGGACTTGAAAATCACCTTGAAAAAATCGATCGCCGTTTAAGTTGAAATTTCAATCGACAAGGCATAAAGCGGCCATTCGTAGCGGATACGTAAGAACTTGAGGCGTTCGGTCGGTCCGTTTAAATTTTCGAAACGCCATCTACGCCGCGTCTCCAACGAGCCATGAAATTCAAACTTTCAAACGCGACAGACAGCGCCTTTAAAGCTTGCAAACCAATAGGGCATCATTTTGAAAAAAATTTTAAAAAAATAAACAACTTGCTACAAGAATGAGCCAATCAGGTGGGAGAGCAGCAATTTTTTTTTGAATATAAGTTCAAAGCTGTCCCAAGCGGCTTTGACGAACGAACGCGAAGCGTCCGCCGGTTGAAAGCGTTTGTCATTGACCAAATATGGAAGATCGAAAAGGGCGAAAGCCATTCGCGCTGCTCACAAAGCAAGAATGGAACTAAACAACCTTTTACGGTTTGCGGCGTATACTTCTTGATTGATCACTCAGCGATCCGCTGTTTGCTTTGGGCAAAAATCAACGCCTGAAGCCGAGTGTTTGCCAACGAGAAAATTACGCTGCGCCAAAAGTGGTTACGAAAAGGAATGCCGCCGTTCAAGGAACGACCTTAGAAAACGATACTGAATTTAGTCATTTTGGACGACTCTCTTTTGTCGTCGCATTGCAAACTTGTTATTCCGAGTTTGGAAAAGCCGACCATTGTTGTTTCCATCAACCGCCGCGTTTTGGAATGCAAAAACAATTTTACTTAACGAAGCAATAAGTGAAAATATTGGCTTAAATGATAAGCAGGTATGATAAGAATTCAAATAATTGAACGTTGCGGGCAGCAGCTTAACAATGAGACGGAATGTTTACGCAAAGAGAGTAAGCTCAACGATTCGTCGCCATGTCTGCTCAACCAATCGAAGTTGCAATACGCAAATTTCTGCGGACGATTCAAGGCGCCTTCATTGAATTGAACTAAGGTTATTAATTTAAAAAAATATTTTTAAACAAGGCATTTGCGAATTATTTTGCGAGGCAGCATTTACAAATGCTCTCCGAATGTTTCATCCAACAAAAGTTGAAAAAAGTGTTCAAAACTTGAGCGTCTCTTCGGCTGCATTTCGAAAGGTTCATTTTCTCGGCCACTTAACGGTGTACAGACCGGTTCGTCCAGAAAATCTAGTCTTGCGCCCGTTTCAATTTAAGACCGAACTACAAAACGGAGAGAATGAAAAAACATTCGAACAAGAGAACATGCGAGTCTATAGACACGCGAAAGTGCCGACTCGCGCGATGGTAAGCAGAGATAGAAAGCTGGATGTTTTAAAAAATCGATCCGACCGAGGCGCCCCCATTCGAATGCTGCACCCATTCGTGGCGACAAGTTTCAGTTTACTCAGCGGGTAACAATCACGCGCTTACTATTTCGCACTTTTCAAAACTTGAAAACCTGCTGCTCTTTCGCTGATATTGATAAGGTAGATAAGATATCGCTAAGCATTCTTGGCGCTGCTGCCGTTGCTTGCTAGTCTGACTATCGCGTGGCCATCTCCTATTTCGTTTCGTCAACAGCTTATACATGAATATGCAAATTTTGGCAGATTTAAATCTTATCAAAACAAGTTGACATGCTAGAAAGAACGCGGCTTTACCGAAAACAACGATTAAGCTGCTTAGCAGTAGGAAACGAATATTTTTTAAAACCTTTCTCTTAAAACAGAAAACTTTAACCTTGAAATTCAAAAATGAATGTTTATTCGGACAGCGCGGAAATATTTCGTGCATATGGCTTTCCTCCCATTTTCGAAAGTCAAAAAGACAATCGAATAAACTTAAAGTTTCTACTACGCCCTGACAAAAGCAATAGGTGAGCTGAAGATGAGGGAGAACTTTTTTCCAAAAATATGCAAATGCTCACTGAAGAAAGAATCTTAAAACTGAAGAGAAATTTGCATAGTAACACCAGTATTTAAATTGCAGCCAAATCGGCAATTAATAGGTGAAAGCAAACGAAGTCAGCGCATCTTTTTTCGTATGAATCAAACATTAAACAGACAGAAAAGAAGTTTATTTGTCTTTCTCTTAACCGCAGAAACGCTGACGTCAAAAGCCATTCGCCATTCCTATCGTTCGGTTTAAGACTAAGTAAAAAGCTTAACCTATCGATCGGTACTACTACATGTTTTTTAAGTATGGAAATGATAGTTTCAAAGGCTGACAAGTTGGGAAACCTGAAATTCGAAGCAAAAAAATTAACCATGACGTTGGCAGAGCGCCAATGGTTCGCCTGCGTCCGCAGTCAATGATTGCAATGCGGAATTTAAGTCTAAAACGGCGCGCTTACAAAACTAAATTAAATTCTACACCTTCTCGTCTCGTAACATCTTCCAATCTTTTCCTAAACGGAAGGGTTTTGATTTTGCATAGAACCTTACGAGAGTTTCCACTTTTCATAGCTCTACACTAGCCATTAGTATAACCAATAACTTAAGGACTGCATAGTCTAACGCACGTGGGGAAATGACTGCCGTCACTAACGTCAAACTATTAATGTGCAGCTTCGTAAAATGTTGGAAGATTCGTTTCGCGCCAAAATGATTAAAGCTCATACAATAATGAAACTTGTGGAAAACATTTAAGCATGTCGGCAAAGCCTCATCAAAAGCTAGCTGCCATTTAAGAAACGATTCCTAAAAAGCTTAATTTAATTTAAGAACAAATTAAACCGCAAAACGCAGTAGCAAAGACGTAAGAGAACCACGCGCTTGACGCGATTAATCGCTAGCCTGCTCAGTTACCCGAAAGTAACGAAAGGTTATTTGAAGAAAACGACCATCTCTGTTTAGCAGATAGAGTTTTAAGCAACTGTCAAATTCAGAAAAAGTCGCGGTGTCAGCAAGACAGCGTTAAAGAAGCAAAATTTTAAAAATAGACGCATTTTCTAATTTGCATACGTCATCGTCTTCGGATCGGAGCTGCCACAAGGTGATGATACGCGACGTAAGGAAACAAACTGGGGAACGCATTCTCATGAATCCGACAAAATAATTGCGTTGCTTTTAAAATATGATTTCAAAAGTTGACAAACGGAATGACCAACGTCATCGATGTCACCTGGCTCTAACTACGGTTATTAAGGGATAACCTAATCACATCCATTTCCGCGAGTCGGTATTGAAAATTTGATACAACAGCTATGCTGCTGGGCGCGATAGGCAGCAAAATGCGATAACATACGGCACCGTGTTATGGAAAAGTGCGGAAAATGTCAATCAATAAAAACCAGTTGGAGTTGCAAAACTTAACACATGACAGCATTTGCAGATGACGTCTGAAGATTATCGTTTGCTTGCTAAGTGACAAGGCGGAGCAGCAAGCAAACTAAAGATAAGTCAACCTCTTCCCCGTAATGTACGTCAGAAATGTGGGGAAAATCTAAGAAGCGAGCATAAAGTAAATAGCAGCAGTTAAAGTAACCCCTTCGCTAAGCCGACCAAAAATTGAACATTTGACTTCTTTTGAAGGCAAAGAATGTTCTAGCTGTAGCAAAAGAGGGCGAGCCTATGGAAACCGCGCGCCTTTATGATGAGCGTTCAAATTTTTAAAATGACACTGCTGATTTTCAAGTACAAATGATTTCGACGAACGCTAGTTTTGATCCAGTTATACAGCGTCTATTTTTTTAAATGTTTGATGAGCTTGATGTAAGCACCAATGCACTGCCAAAGTCGGCTTTGCGATTCCTCATTTATTCAAACTTTCGAGTTCAAAAAAAGTATGGCTTAACAGCTCCTAACCGACAAAGTCATTCATTCCGACTGCTTCTATTGGGAAAACAGATAACCAATCGGCGAATAAAACGAAACAACATATCGGCTAGATCAATATGCGCCCGCTTTTCGCCTTGACAACAACAACAAATGCTACTATACTTGAGTGGCGAAGCATTTCAAATCCTTATGTCAGCGACGAAACGTGAAAGAGCAACAGTATACGCTGTAAAATTTCTTAACGACCTTCAAGTAAGCTAATATTAAAATGGTTTATTTGATCACAGCCAGATCAGTTGAAAATAGTTGCATAACTTAGTTGAAAAATATCTTTATTACGGATTCTCTCCCGTTGTGAAGTAAAACAAAAAGATTTTTCTTTTCTTCCGGAGCTTTGGGGTCTTTCGCGACCCGTCTTCAGCGGTGAGATTCTCACCGATTGAATCTCACCGCTGAAGACGGGTCGCGAAAGACCCGAAAGCTCCGGAAGAAAAGAAAAATCTTTTTGTTTTACTTCACAACGGGAGAGAATTCGTAATAAAGATATTTTTCAATATGAAAACACACGCTCCCGTACAAAAGCATCGTGTTTTCATAACTTAGTTATCATTTCTAAAAAAATCACTTTAGCTATAGGCGTTAATACATTTTTTGGCTTCTTTTTGTACGGATTTTCTATGTCCCGTTGAAAAAAAAACTTTTATTAATAAACTGTCCGTAGCTTTCGGGTCCGAACTTGACCCGTCATCAGCGGTCTAAGGATTGACGTATGAATAAAGTGCACTAGTAACGTGCAAGGTGTACAGCTGTTGTTTAAAGGCCCGTGTTTTAAAGTGGACCTTGTAGTTCTTTTCTCTTTGTCTGTCAACAGTTCGAGCGGGTGTATCCATTTAGTTGAGTGAGCAACAATTCGAGCGGGTTACAATATTCGTCCATATTTCATTTATTTCCGCTCCTTTATCTCGGTTGTAGTTGTGTTGTTTCTAATATACAGAGCTTCCTTAATTTTTCGTAAGCGTGCATTCTTTTCATAACATAAAACTTTTGCGCCAAGGCTTAGATTGCAATCTAAGCCTTGGCGCAAAAGTTTTATGAAAAGAATGCACGCTTACGAAAAATTAAGGAAGCTCTGTATATTAGAAACAACACAACCTACAACCGAGATAAAGGAGCGGAAATAAATGAAATATGGACGAATATTGTAACCCGCTCGAATTGTTCCTCGCTCAAATAAAATTGGATACACCTGCACGAACTGCTGACAGACAAAGAGAAAAGAACTACAAGGCCCGCTTTAAAACATGGGCCTTTAAACAGCTATACACCTTGCACGTTACTAGTGCACTTTATTCATACGTCAATCCTTAGACCGCTGATGACGGGTCAAGTTCGGACCCGAAAGCTACGGACAGTTTATTAATAAAAGTTTTTCAACGGGACATAAAAAGTCCATACAACAAGAAGCCAAGAAATGAAATTATTTGGTCCCGTACGAAGACACTATATCTTCAAGGCGTTAATACATTCTTTTTCTTTCACATTCCATCTGCAGCAGCCGTATTTATGCGCTGCGACGGAATGGATACCGTAAGAATTCAAAATTTAGTTTCAAATTCAAAAAGGGACTGCAAAACCTGCGAAGTAGGCGCTCGACAAATCGCTCGACTTGAGAATGTGAGAAAGCTGAGCCGACAGAAACGGACAGAGATAAACAAACCCCGCCGTCCCAAAGCCAATGGACCGCTTGTTTTTAAAAGGCTAGAGAGAGTTGCTGCCACTACCAAATAACCCATGACGGAAAAGCTGAAATTGTTTGGGACCCATTTTATACAAAACGTACCTTTACCACTTCCTTCAAAGCGAATTAGCCATGAAGCAACACACTACGCATTCCATTCGACCTTAGCATAGAGGAAAAAGCTCAAGCCAGCGAGACCACTTTATAAATAACGATAGGCTGAGACAAATAGTAGGTCGTCCGACCAAGCTTATCATATTCACCCATTTGACCTGTCCGTACCAATGAATGCTTAATATGAAACAGCATTCTTTAGGACGGATAGACGCAACCAATCCCCTCGGCGGGAACTCATCAAAAAACTTTAAGCTTTTTTTCACGCCTACAAAAACTGGTGAGCGCAAAGGGCTGTGCCTTAAAGGGAGAAACCATTTTAAAAAATCGAAAAGAACCGGTTGAAAAGCAGAACAGCAAAAGTGCCAAAAAAATCAAGGTCACAAGCATTGACAATAGGTGATGCCGAGGAGGAATAAAGTCGCCGTTTTAAATTGGGCGTCGGCACGCAAACACGCGTGCGCCAAATTGCCAAGCGCGCATGATAAGCAAAATTGCCAAGTGCTGAAATTTAAAAACAACAACTTTGATCAAATCCATAATATATTCATTTTCTTAACGAAAAAGAAAGGGCCATTTGAAGCCTCGCCAAAATTGAATTTTTATAATCGACGCGACTGTTTCGTCTATGTCCCACCGCTTTCTGAATTAATCGATTCTACAAGTTATGTCCTCTCTAAATCAATCAGACAGCACAATCAGTCCACTACAGTACTTTTCCGATTGCCCATATTTTCACGTAGAAATTTTTGCCATCCGCAACATGCTATGCCTAAGCTGATCGTATGGATTTTACGCTTTAAAGCTGCTTGCAACTTCGTATGAAGAATGGAGCATTACCAAGCAATTATGAAGCCGCTGCTTTTCAAGTGACACAATTAATGAGGGAACAAAACAATCAACAGCAAAACTATGGAAAAGACGAGTAACAAATTTTACAAGAAACTAATAATCGAAGGGTCAGGTTGAATTTTGAGCTGAAGGGTTGTTTTGAATTGTAAGTTATGCAAATGAGGTCATTCAAAATCAAAGCGATAAAGTTGACACTTCAAGAAAGGACGCGTCGCTTGCATATGTTAACACTACATTAAAGTGGGACAACCTTCAGACGGAGTAGAATTGAACTAAGCTATCACTAAGTCGCGACTTGAGTTGGGTATGAACACTATTTCAGAAGTAGATCAATTGAAGCTGTTCGAAAATGTGTTAAAAGGAGAGGTGATACACTGTAGCTGCACCTCATCTACTTTCAATGAAGCTGCGAAAACTATTTAAATGGAAGTAGCTTAAACAAATATGAGCAATAAAAACTGAGAACTGAGTAACATGAAGAATTTACACAGCTATCAAAGTTGCTCTTGCGCTGAAGACGGGAACAGAGGTTTCCTGAGAGCATCACCCAATAATTACATTATGCGTTTGGATAGAAGAGTAATTTTGCTGATAAAGCAAACTGAGAAAATCATCTCTAGGAAGGTTTACACAGTCTGCATATGTACTGCGTAGTATATATGCGTCTAAGCTTTTATTAATATATTATGCTTGATTATTACCTGAACAGCCACAGTATATATTTTTCGTTCCGCCTTCCATCACTGCCTGCTTGACAAAGGCGATTGAAAGCACAGCCGTAAAACGAACTCAACATATCTGACCAATGAACAAATGGGTTTCGTGTCAGCGAGAGACAACAAAATTTGAGAAAGAAACGCCTCTACAGTTCTGCTTACTTTTCACAAAACAAACAGCTTAACTGAGCAGACAGCGTATTTCTATTTACCGTATCAAAAGCAACTATGCGCATTTCGAGGAAAACAATACCGCTTTACTGTGCTACGCTACTCGGCAGAACAGGTTGCTTTCTTGTTTACAGAAAAACGAAACGTAAATATAAGCACACCCACAGCTTCTTTACAGTAGTTAGTGATTACAGATGGGCTTAATTGGTGTAAGTATGAGATAGTGAACGCTGAAGCCCACGGAAAACACCTTTATTTACGAAAAGCAGTTCACGTAGGCGTCTTTGTTTCACTTTCAGGACAAGTCAGCCAGTGATTTAAAAGAGTTTATGCTTTTTAGAAACAAGCAGCTGACTACATGCAAGTCGAATGAATACGGTGGAAAGCAGAAAACCAACGAAAAGTATGGAACCAAAGCAAAAAACAATTTAAAAATTTAAAATAATCATTTATTCACTGGTTTTCTCTAGTAAAGTATTTTTCGTAATGATTTTAAGGTTCACGCTGCGAATTGAACGACCATACTTATTGACATAAGCAGCTGAATTAAGCAGACATTACTTAATATGCAACATAGAAAAGTCATAGGCAGAAGGTTACGGTAGGACTCGTAGCAAAGAGAGTATACGCACCATGAGTATTGCCACTGGCTTCTGAGATGGCAACATCTCCTTAAAGGAGCCAAGGGCTCTTGAAGGTCGAATACACCGGCTCTTTATTTATAAATACAAGTCCACAACCAAACCCACAATCGCACTTAGGGTATACAAGAATTTTCCTCACTGCCTTAATGACGTTCAGGTTCAACAATAAAAACGTACGAAATTTGCACTTCGCTCATTGCGAAAAATTTAAGTCGAACCATACCTCCACAATGACGTTTTCGACAGCTCAAAATTGCACGCGTACATTTCTTTTGCTTTTCTAATTATTCGCGTTGCGCATTGAAAAACTACAGTTGGCCAAGGGAAGTATGGTTAAAAGACGAACACTTTCTTCTGAACCATTAGAGCGCCAAATTTTAAAATAAGCCCAAAGTTCTAAGTAAACATAGCTGAAAGGATAATGATAACCTCTGTTATTCGCAATGATAGTATGGCAAGCTCGCACCGCAACATTTGGAGAAAAAGAGGACTTCGCTGCACACTGAAGCTGCGATGGCCGGTTCGTAACTGTAAAAACTCATGAAAAGAATTCTGCATTAACGTTATGAAAAGTAGGTGCCCCGGGTGGGGCTCGAACCCACGACCTTGAGATTATGAGACTCACGCGCTGCCGACTGCACTACCGAGGCAATGATAAAGCTTCTAATTCTTCTAGTTGTCCTAAGATGAAGTCATGAGAAAAAAAGGCCGTCAAGTGCTGCTTGCTAGTCGCATATTATCAGTTTCGCTACTTCTAGAAAGCAGTGTTTATAAACTTCTAGTCAGTTTCTCTATGAGTTGAAACTCGGTCGAGGAAAATTATTTCACCACTACGCAAACGTTCGATGGCAGTTAAAAGAACATTCCTCCATTATCTTTCAAGGTATTGTACCTGCCGCGACCATCCTTGTTACTTAAGCATCAAAAAAGAATACCGTACGATATATACCTGTCTATCGAGTACAGAGTACTGTCGTTCATTGTATTCTGACTTGCGTGTGAAGTAAAGTGGTTGTGTAACGCTCTTACGGTCCTGCGAAAGTATCTTTAAAGCAATCTTCAGTCTTTCAAATTTTCTTTGCTCTCGTTTACAAAACTTGTGATTTCATGTAAGGTGCATATTGATGCAGTCTGGGTTACAGTCTTTACATTAATGACTTAAAGTAATGCTTAGAGCATAGTAAATCTGACTATTTGCAACATGCGCATTAATCCACCGCCATAGGAAAAAAACTCAGAATAGACTGGCGAAAACTAGCCGCAGCCAATCAGTACACTTGAAATTGGCTAATCAAAATTGGGGAGCCCTGACGACCCTCAGCTTGAGAAACACTGTTATAGATCATTGCTTGGAACCTGTTGCAGCACACGGTTATTTCTAGTGAGCTTCTAAAATCGTTATGAGCGGCTCTCCAACCAAAATGGTAATTTTGAATCGAGGTATTAACTAAAACAAAAGAGCTGAAGTTCGTAGGCTTAATCACACGATAGGAAAAACAACTTGATTTCTACAAACAGTATATGCAATGCAGATGCGCTTTTATTTATTTGTCAACGTATACCGGTTTGTTGAAATCACGCTACTGTTGAATTTGACATTCACTTAATTGGCTTGCATTTCTAATTTTGTTCACGGCTTTCCTTTTCGTTTAAGGTGCTGCTTCACAGGTGTAGCGAATTTTGAATAAGCTTAAGCGTCCACAGGTAGTGAAGAAAGTGATCAATACCGTTGATTTCACTTTTCATAATGCTATTCCGCTGATTATTTATTTGCAGCAAATTCGGTTTACAGATCTTGTCTCTTAGACGCCTCACCGTCTGAGAAATGCAGGTTCTTTTCTAGTTAGCGTGGCCTCAGCTTGTTGTACCTTTACTGGAGAGCATGCCAATCACCCATTTTTGCCCTTATCCAAATTTAAGCCACGAAATAAGCCTTATGTTTAGACATAGGCTTACGTAAGGGCAGGACAAGATGGCCGGCAAACTTACAGTATGACGGTGGGGCTCCTGGGAGACGAAGTCCCCGTTTTTACACTTAGAGTTGACTCAATCACTAAAAATTACTCCCAATGCAGACTAGTATTTTTACCATATCAGCGTATGCATTTTAGGCATTTGTTGCTTTTAATTGGGTAAAACCGTTAACAATGGAGATAATAGACGAGACAGGTACTTTGGTTCTCGAAGGCCGCTACGCCCTTACCTTTGGCGATAGTTTCGGAGGCAAAGGCGGCTCTCATTATTTCCACACAATTCGATGTATGTGTATTCTCTACAAGAGTTTCATTATTTTGATTGGCGGCTGACGGCAAGTTTTGCTTAGACGACTTTAAACCAGCTTCAGTTGAAGAATGTACGGAAAGCTACGTGGAGTTTTCCGAAAATAACGAAGTTACCGTTACGATACCAAAAGTGGACGTACGTATCGGCGCACTCTGTTTATCGTCTTTTAATTTTGTTTTGCAGGAAGCTGGTGAAGTCCAAGATGCAACACTTTATAAGGGTGGAAAGCGGCTACACCAAAAAGAGTTTTTGTTGCTGTTCAATCATGACACAAAGACGTTCACTCTTGAAAAGTTAACTTACAACATTCAAGTGAAGAAAACGCGGTAAGAAGAATTGTTCACAATTTCTGAAATGGCTTTGAACTGCAATCATTATAGTGGTGAAATAGAAGGCGAAACGTTGCAGGCAATTCGAAGCACTTGGAATCAGCTTAATAGCAATAGACGGCAAGAATTGGAACCTACTTCGAATCTTGAGAATTCCAGAGAACTCTCAAGCTCCGATGAGTATATCAGTGTGTCGAGTGTTTCAAGTGAAAGGAAGGAAGACGATGACGATATAGGTAATGTTCAGGAAATAATTCCGATAGTTAAACATAAATAAATAAAATATGAATGTACTTTTTTTTATTATTACCGAAAAGCTTGTATTGTTTGAAGCCGAGACACTTGAAGCCGCGTTGACTTCAACAGAGACTACTGCTGATGACATGCCAGATTTATTTGCCGATACACCTGCAGTGTTGGAATCGACTGAAACACAACGACCTGCTTTCAACCAACTACGTGAGTAGCATAATAATTATCTTTCTTGTTCTATTATACTGCCTTTAAAGTATACAAAGTTTGACTAGTACTTATATTGTATCTTCTAACAGTGATAGTTGTGCTATAAGAAAACCGCTTTTCTTTATGGTCCGCTTTCTATGCTCAATGCAAAACTTAACCTATACCGTCTTCTTCATAGGACAAATGAATTTGCTACGTAATTTCATAGCCATAAAAATATTAACTTTAAATCTTAAAAGTTACGTTGAAAACTGAACTGCCTTTTAAAGGCCGTGTAAAACTTTGCCAATTTTTGTTGAGAGCGGGAAAATGTTTATAATAACGTAGAGCCATGTTAGTTTCGAAGATATAGTGTCTTCGTACGGGACCGTATAATTTCATTTGGTTGCTTCTTTTTGTACGGATTTTTATGTCCCGTTGAAAAAACTTTTATTACTAAAATGTCCGGAGCTTTCGGGTCATTCGAGACCCGTCATCAGCGGTCTTAAGTTGTAAATATGATTTTTGGCAGCGAATGCCATCTATCGTTTCCGAGGATTTTAAAGCGGGCATTTTTTAAAGTTTTCCGTTGGTAGATTCTTGCATTTGAGTCTGTCAGCGCAATTCTTTTTTTCATATTGCATTCATTTTTTCTTCTTTCTTTCTTCTTTTTCCTTTTTCTTTCTTTGTTCCATATATAGTGCAATCTTATCCATTTCAATTTGTTCTAATTATTTGTTTTTTCTTCTTTCCCGGTTTTTGTATTTCATCTGTTGAGTGAGCAACAATTATACCGCGTCACAATATTTGTCCAAATCCCACTTATGTCCACTCCTTGATCGCGGCTGTAAGTCGTATTATGTCTAATATATAGTGCTTCTTTAATTCTTCTTAACCGTAAATTGTTTTCGTAATATAAAACTTTTAGTTGGAGTGGTTGCGTGCATTGCGTCGCGTGTTCCACTACGGCAGAGGCTTGTTTGGTTTTTTCCATTGTAATTTTTGGGTCCACGATTGGTCTGCCTCGCTATGTGGTTAGATTGGTGCCATTGTTAAGTATGGCTTTCGCGTTATTGTAACTTGTGAGTTTTTTTTTATGTGTTCATTGAATCTATGCTCCAGGGTGTTTCCCGTTTCACCAATGTAAATCCGTGAGCAAGAACGTTCGAAGAATTGCCCTGAGGTTGGGCGAACTTTGAAAAAGACTTTGAAGCCTAATCTTTTTCCTAATTGGACAATCTTTTCGTCTAAACCTGCCACATAAAGAATAACCAGACAAGTGTCGTGCGTAGTGTTTTGCTTTAGAGACTCGCGTGTGCGAAGCTTGTGGTTGAGCACTTGGTTGATAAAGGATTTAGGATAACCGTTTTTGTAGAAGCTTTTTCTAATGTAGTTAATTTCTGCTTGGAGATATTCGGGACTGCATAAATTGATTGCTCTGTTAATCATTCCCGAGAGGATTCCGCGCATTACTGAGCGTGGATGGTGCGATGAGAAATTAAGATATTGGTCAGTGTGTGTTGGTTTTCTGTAAACTCTGGTTTTTAATCCTTGATTAGTGCGAATAATCAGTGTGTCAAGGAAGGGGAGGGTTCGGTTTGATTCTTTCTCCATTGTAAAAACGATTTGATTGGGGCATACGCTGTTATGAAATTCTAGAAACTGTTTCTTCCTTTCCATCTTTGATAATTACGAAGATGTCATCTACGTATCTTTTGAATAGTCGTGGAGCTATTTGCCTATCTACCGTTTTCAACATTTGCCTTTCAAAACTCTCCATGAATATTTCGGCCAGGATAGGAGATAGTGGGTTGCCCATAGGGACACCGTTAGATTGTTTGTAGAACTTATTATCAAACATGAAGTAATTGCTTTCTTGCATACAGAATGATACCAACTTAACAATGTGGAAGGGATTTAACTTGGTTCTGGTGAACAAATTTGTGTCTGTATTGGGGAGATTGTATAGTGTATCGAGAGTTTTTGAAATCGGAATGCTAGGGAATAAATCTTTTACATCGTAGCTAACTAAGATTTCGTCCGGTTCTAGATGGTATTTTCGTATTTCGTTGACGAAGGTGTTACTATTTTTGATGAAGGACGGTTCTTTGCCAGTTAGTGGTTTGATCACCTTTTTCAAATATCGGCTGAGCTCACTTGTGGTGCTGTTAATTGTGGAAACTATTGGTCTAAGTGGGACCTCTGGTTTATGCACTTTAGGCAGACCGTAGAGCTGAGGGGGTCTGTAATTTGATGTGAACCTATGATGCTTCGCTATCCTGATGATTTCTGGTTCCTTGGTTTCTGTGCCGTATGTGATGAGAAGGGAACGAAGATTCTTCCATGACAATTCTGTAGGGTCATTGGGCAGAGGTGTATAACTGTCGGTGTTCAAGATAGCTATCATTTTTTCGTTGTAAGTGGTTCTGTCGAGTAGGACAATTCTATTGCCTTTATCTGCTTTAGTTTTAATTCTATTAGGTTGCCTTTTAAGTCGATTTAAGCAGTTGACCTCATATCGGCTTAAGTTTGGGGTGGTGTTGAAGCGGTGATCTAAGATAAAATCATATTTACAACTTAAGACCGCTGATGACGGGTCTCGAATGACTCGAAAGCTCCGGACATTTTAGTAATAAAAGTTTTTTCAACGGGACATAAAAATTCGTACAAAAAGAAGCAACCAAATGAAGCCATGTTAGTTTTCTTTTTGCACAAGGCGAAGCTCGCTTTTGACGCGAGGTGAACTGTAACGTAGCTGCGCCAAAAGTGATCTCTTCATTAGGGTCCACGAAGCTGGAAGTCGCCTTTTCGAGATAAAGCATTTGCATATTGCTCAATAATTGCTTTGTTCTTTTGCTTGGCTATGCTAACACTCTGTAACTGTCGAAAATGTCTTTTTTGGCAACCGGCGTTACCGCAGTCATGTAAAGTGCATTTTTTTTCAGACGAAGATTTGCAGCTGAGCGAATCTTCAGGCGAAGAATAGGACGTGCCTTCATGAGTGCTCATTCTTCAGCCGTCCACGTGAAAAGAATAAAAGTTCGTCCATTGGTTGTTTCGTTTTTTGGCGCCCTTATCGCATTTGAATTGCTGTTGACGAGCATATTTGACCGTCGTGTTGTTGTTCATTGTTTGCGCTGCAATGCAGCCCAATAGAAGCTTGTTGCAATGACATTTAATAGCGCGAAATTGTTGCGCAGTTGCGGGCGTTCGCGCAATGTACGGTTGCTTAATGATAGATAGGTTCGATACTAATATGAGAATTTTTTCCGACATAGTGAACCCATGGACAGGCAGTTTGTTCAGGTTATGTGAAACAAAGAAGAACCGTTTGCTTGCAGTCCTTTCAGGTGGGTGTCGTCATTCCGCCAAAGGAATGCCCCTCAATCGTTTTATATGACCGTAATGAACCTGAATATCATTAATGACGTTTTTGCATACTCCTCTACTATTTTCGCTCTTTTTAATCAGATGCGAAAGACGGAGTAGTTTGTAGGCAGCTTTTCGTTAGATCATTGATCATTAGTCTCTACAAAAGCAAAAAAGGCGTTGTCTCATTATAGATGAAATGTTATAAGACAGCTTACGTCATTTTTGACAGAAGAATTACGTAATTATGCTTCCAGCTTAAAAGAAAATGGAGCACTGCTTGACCGACAGGACGCAGCGATGAATTGTTTTATCCTCGCCACTTTTGGGTGCATTAGCCGGTATATCCAAAGCTGGCAACTGTTGACCAAGTAACCGTCCGTTTTTAGCTTAAGCGTAGACAGCGTACAGTAGTCGTAATTAAAAGAAAACTATGACCAGCTGAAATTTAAATTTTCACTTCAATGCACCTGCATTCACTTTTCATACTGTACATAGTGGTGTGCGTCTCGAGAAGTGCTGTTATTTTCGTTGTGTTCTTCAGTCAAAGATTTTTCTGTTGCCGTTTATGTACGTGATTAAGCTATATGAAAGCATTGTCAACGGATGGGTGGCCAAATGTTTAGAAAAAAAGTACAGGACAAATTTTCATGTTTTAAAACTGCTCTTGTTCTGGAACGATGCAGACACAAACTTTAGCCCAATTTACCTATCCTTAACATTGCTAATGGCAGAATAAGAGCAGTTTCAAAATGTGCGAAAATTTTTTCAGCATTTTCTCTAACAATTTGTTCAATCGTTCGTTGGCATGGCATTTGTATAGTTTGATAACAGACATCAACGATAACTAAAGCAAAGCTGTGAACGAAAAACATTATAAAAAGGCGAATTCCCGTCAAATGATGTCCAGTATTCAGCGAGATTCGATATTTCGACGGAAGTGAAAAGAGAAAGCTCACTTCCGACAGCGGGGAAAGCTTTTGCATTGTTTGTGTCGTAACTACAGCAAAGAGATTATTTTCAAAAATTATCACGTCGTTTCAGCTCACCACTTTAAAGCTATTTCATATTCGAAATCCGAAGACAGTGTAGGCGAGTTTCGTGATTGTGATTGCAAAAAAAGCATATTTCCTAAAACGAACGCGATTTTGGTCTACAGCATTCTTTTAAAGGCTCAGTCATGTTGAAAAATGAGGATCGACAAACTGAAAAATGGGTGAGATGCACAACAGGTTTCTATTGTTAATCTTCTCTCAATCGTACTTGCAAATCATTCATGCTGGCATTTAGCATCTATAAACGTGGGAATGCCTTATTTGCAATACGATCTTTTTGTCTTTCCTCATTGAGTCTTACTGCGCAAATTTTACCAGTCGAAAAGACTGTAGTGCTAAAATTTTTTTAAAAAAATTTTCAATACGCAATATCGCATTTTATTGAGAAAAGTATTTATTCATGGTTTACTCTACAATTTGTAGCCAAACTTGTACATTATGTCCCTGAAGTCAGCAGAATGATTAATTGAGTATGGTGACAGCGTGCTCGTGTTCAAGTTTTTCATTTTACTATTTTTGGCATTCACTCGTCTGTACGCGCTTATCTGTCACTGCTTTTAGGAAAACTTTTTTCTCTCGCTTTGACTAAGTATAGTTGGTCGTCTGTTATACTGCTGCCATTCGTTTTCAGGGCGACCGGTTACTCTATGAATGGTGCCGAGTTTCATGACTCGCTTGGCTCGTGTTCACAACTCGTTGTGGTCTTCAGCGGGATGTAGCCGCTTCAGGCCGCTTAACGAACTGCACTTGACGCCTTCGGATAGTCGACTGGTCTCTAAAAGATTGTTTTTCAAGTTGCCTGAGCCGTCGGAACCGTTCAGACGGAAAAGAGATTACTCGCATCATGAAAAACTTGGGTATTCGATTCTATTGCTATTATTATTACTCAAAAAAGTTGATTTGGAACTCTAATCATTCAGGGCAGTTCCCGTCAGCTCAAACAAATAACAGAAGACAATTTTTTTTATAATAGCAGTTTTCTTCAGTGATTTTTTATTTTTCAGGAGCCGTCGCACTGCGGCCAGCGGTTTATTCGGTTCTGTTTAAGCATCAATAGGCTACCATACGGAAACAATAAAAATTGGTAAAACGTAAAAGCTACAAAATTGTTCTAGCATGCTTTTGTTCTTTTAGTTTTACTTGTCGTTGTCCTTTCATTGTTCTGTCTTTTTAAATGGTCAGTCGAGTAGTTCACCTTAATAAACTTGTACAAACAAATAAACTTCCGAATAGCTGATTTAAATATCTCATCCTTTTGTTAAAAACAGAAGAAAAAAGCGCGAATTCGCTCGAATTATGTATATTCGCCAAGTGCGCTTAAAATACAGTATCCCTATTGTACTCGCGCCCCCAAATTTGAATTTTAAATTTGCCTACAAAATTTTATAACGTGTTGTATTTATCCCGAGTTAGGAAAACATTTTTTTCTAACAGTAATTGGCATATATTATTTTGAATGCGTCGGCTTAGTTAAAAGTTTGCTTTGCAGATTAAAAGGACGTCTTAAATTAAATTTTTCAGTGTATCCCGATTTCTGTAATCACCATTTTATTCCTTGAACAGACTATTAGTAGAGTATGGAGGGCTTATAGTTTCTATTAATTTTTGGATTTTGTTCTTTAAGTACTCATTGTCGTACTGTAGCCTAAATATGCAGGTTTCTTTTTTAAAACAATGCTGACCCATGCTCTTCCATCCTTACTAAAAAACTTATGTTTGGACTTAGGTTAAGCTAATGGAAAAACATAATAGCATGCGAGCTTACAGTGTATCGATTAAGCACGTAACACAAGATCTTAAGCTTGAAAACGTGGTGCCTTGGTAAGGGACCATATATTTTCATAATGAAAAAACTTTATTACGGAACGGTTCCCGTTTATGTATATAGAAAATAGACTCCGGAGCTTTCGGGTCATTCGAGACCCGTCATCAGCGGTCTAAAGTTGTAAATATGATTTTGGCAGCGAATGCCATTTATCGTTTCCGAGGATTTTAAAGCGGGCATTTTTAAAGTTTTCCGTTGGTAGGTTTTTGCATTTGAGTCTGTCAGCGCAATTCTTTTTCTTGTTCCGTATGGCTTCTAGATTGTGTCTTCGCTGGTTGTTTCGAACATTTTTCTATGTTGTTGAGTCACTGTTTTTTCATTTTTGCATTCATTTTTCTTTCTTCTTTTTCCTTTTTCTTTTTTTCTTTGTTTCATATATATTTCAATTTTATCCATTTCTATTTGTTCTAATTATTTGTTTTCTCTTCTTTCCCGGTTTTTGTATTTCATCTGTTGAGTGAGCAACAATTATACCGCGTCACAATATTTGTCCAAATCCCACTTATGTCCACTTCTTGATCGCGGTTGTAAGTCCTATTGTGTCTAATGTATAGTGTTTGTTTAATTCTTCTTTACCGTAAATTGTTTTCGTAACATAAAACCTTTGGGTGGAGTGGTTGAGTGCATTGCGCCGCGTGTTCCACTACAGCAGAGGCTTGTTTGGCTTTTTCCATTGTAATTTTGGGTCCACGATTGGTCTGCCTCGCTGTGTGGTTAGATTGGTACCATTGTTAAGTATGGCTTTCGCGTTTTGAAGATATAGTGTCTTCGTACGGGACCAAATAATTTCATTGTTTGGTTTCTTTTTGTACGGATTTTTCGTGTCCCGTTGAATAGACTTTTATTAATAAACTTTTATTAATAAAAGTCTATTCAACGGGACACGAAAAATCCGTACAAAAAGAAACCAAACAATGAGGCTTTCGCGTTATTGTAACTTGTGAGCTTTTTTAAGTGTTCGTTAAATCTATGCTCTAGGCTGTTTCCCGTTTCGCCAATATAAATCCCTGAGCAAGAACATTCAACCGCGTATATTAATCCTGTCTTTTTGTTTGCGAGGATTTTAGTTTTGTCTGTGCGAAGAATTGCCCTGAGATTGGGCGAACTTTTGAAAAAGACTCTGAAGCCTAATCTTTTTCCTAATTGGACAATCTTTTCGCCTAAACCTGCCACATAAGGAATAACCAGACAAGTGTCGCGCGGAGTGTTTTGCGTTGGAGACTCACGTGTGCGAAGCTTGTGGTTGAGCACTTGGTTGATGAAGGATTTAGGATAGCCGTTTCTGTAGAAGATTTTTTTAATGTAGTTAATTTCTTGTTGGAGATATTCGGGACTGCATAAATTGAATGCTCTGTCTATCATTCCGGAGAGGATACCACGCATTACTGATCGTGGGTGATGTGATGAAAAATTTGAGATACTGATCTGTGTGCGTGGGTTTTCTATACACTCGGGTTTTAAGGCCTTCGCTTGAGCGAATAATTAAGGCGTCCAGAAAGGGCAAAGTTTTGTTATCTTCTTTTTTTCCATTGTGAAGACTATTTGGTTAGGACGGACGTTGTTGAGGAATTGTAAAAATTGTTCTTCTTTTCCAGCTTTTATAATGACGAAGATGTCGTCTACGCATCTTTTAAAAAGGCGTGGAGCTATGTGTCTGTCTATAGTTTTGAACATATGTCTTTCAAAGTTTTCTATAAAAATTTCCGCTAATACAGGGGATAGGGGGCTTCCCATAGATACTCCGTTAGATTGTTTATAGAACTTGTTATCAAAAGTGAAGTAATTGCCTTCTTGCATGCAAAACGAAACCAGTTTGACAATATGAAAGGGATTCAATTTAGTTCTGCTGGGTAGATTTGTGTCCGTGTGGAGGAGATTGTGTAAGGTCTCTGGGGTGTCTGATATTGGGATGCTGGGAAATAAGTCTTTTACATCATAGCTGACTAAAATCTCGTCGGGTTCCAAACTATTATTTCTTATTTCGTTGACGAGCGTTTTGCTGTTTTTGACAAAGGATGGTTCCTTGCCTGTTAGAGGTTTGATGATCTTACTTAAGTATCTACTGAGTTCAGTGGTGATGCTGTTAATTGTGGAGACTATCGGTCTCAGCGGGATATCTGGTTTGTGTACTTTTGGGAGACCATAGAGCTCAGGGGGTCTGAAGTTCGATGCAAACTTAAGATGTGTTATCATTTTGGTGATAGCAGGTCGAATGACCCGAAAGCTCCGGAGTCTCTTTTCTATGTACATAAACGGGAACCGTTCCGTAATAAAGTTTTTTCATTATGAAGATCTTAAGCTTCTATTAAAAACGAGTTGATACCACCATACTGTTGTTATTGATTTCCTTTTATTTTTAGATACCCAATAGAAAAAATGTTCTGCATTGCAGCCGACGTCAACCGTTACAAAGAGTTCGTTCCGTGGTGTATAGGTTCAAAGGTTGTTCGCAAAGTTGACGAGCGTTGCAGTGAGGTGCAGCTGACAGTCGGCTTTCCTCCCGTCGTTGAAAGCTACGTGTCAACGGTAACCCTCATTCGTCCTTATCTTGTTAAGGCAAGTTGAAATATACCTTATTTATCACGCGCGGAAAGCCATTCACCTTTTGTACTATTTAGTCGGTCAGCTCCGATACAAGACTGTTCAAACAACTGATTTCCCTTTGGCAGTTTTACATAATCGATAGCGAGCCACCGAATACTTGCCATCTCTCTTTCTCGGTTAGCTACAAGCTTTTCCCGGCTTTTTCAATACCATAATGATTATTTTCAGGTTATGTACGAATTTCAGTCACCTCTGCACGCAGCTATAGCGAGCTTGTTTTTCGACGAAGTGACCAAGAAAATGATCGTCGCTTTCACGGAAAGAGCGAGAAAACTTTACGGCCCTCCGTCAATAGTGACATAAATAAACAATCTTTTTTAAAAAATGAGCGAGAGATTACGAATTTATGGAATGAAGCACGAATTAACATCAAAGTGTATGAAGCAAGTTAAGAAAACAGACAACTGGTCGGTCATGCATCCTTACAATGTATAGTCGAGTTCATAGCGTACGAAGGAATTTTTGCCCTGATTGGGCACTCGAGGATAGCAGGTGACAAGCGCATCTTGATTGCCAATGTACAGGTTGTTGTATACCTTCCAATAGGGTTCGCGTACCTTTCTGGCCGGATGGAACAGACCTTGCAAGCAATACTGCAGCACGCGAGCCGGTCCCAACGATATGCGCATTCCTTCGCAGGCAAAAATGAATCGTTGCACAACGTGAGGCGACGTTTCAAATATGTTCGGCCATACGTAGTTCAGGAGATGAACCAACGCGTCTTCGCAACCGAAACCGCAAACGCCCAACGCCATATGAGCTACCGCGTCCATGGCAATCTGACGATGAACCAAATCGCTGAAGCAAAAAAAAATTAGCATACATTCCGTTACGCCACTACGATTGTCCAACTTACCGTTCCATTAAGGCGTCTTCCAGCAGCGGAGTGACGGCGTATATGTAATCTTTGCTCATTTCTCCAATGTATTCGAACATAAAACTTAGCGCCTTCAACACACCATTTTGCACGTTCAACTCGGGTACGCGATACTCATTCATAAGCGCCGGCAGAACGGTGAATGGCGAGCACGTTTCGGACACAATGGCAATGGCCACTGTTGTGCATACGCGGTTCTGTCGTTCCTGCACCTTCAGATTGTTCAACAACGTAGCCAGCACGTCGTGCGGACCTATCGCTTTTGCTATGTAGCCAAACGTGTTGACGGCGGCGCGTCGAATTGCCTTCTTGTGAGCCTTCAGCAATTCCAAAAGCTCAAAGCATATGCGCATCCATTCTCGAGCCGACACGTATTCGCTGCCGCGGTCGGCTATTCGGCCGACCAAGTCGATACAATTCTCTTGCACCTTCTCGTGTCTGAAATTTGAACGTTTAAAAAATTTTTGCGTAACTACAATTGCCGCCGCATCTTGCCTGTTCTTCAAAATTGGAGTCAACCGGGGCAGCAAGTCCTTTATGGGCGGCGTCATCTTGGTCATACCGATAACGTTGACGATGGATTTCAAAGCGCCAAGAATGGAACCGAGCACCTCGGGATACTCTTCGCCCAAATATTCGTAAAGAACAACGCCCAAATGGCCCATCAATTTTTCCTGAAACATAAAAGCCTCATTATGTGCTCGAGCAGCGGAATCGTAAGCGCAGTACGCCTGAGTGCAAAAGTCAATAATTTTGTAGAATTCAAAATTTCAAATGAACTAAAAAAATTCAGGTTCGTCGCAGTGATAAGTCACGACGGTTACGGTCTTGGACACCTTCGATCGATAAAATGCTAAAAATTCTATTACAACTGTGTCTTTAAGGCTCACTGTCGTCACAGCGCCCTTTTTTAAAGCTAAATTTTAACTGGGGAATAATCCTAAAAAAATATGGCTCTTTTTAACGGCTTACTGAAATTTCATAGCGCCAATGCACACGCCATGAAAGCAACTTCATTTCTAACATTTCGAGTACTTTCTAACAATTAGGAAATGAGCCCTACAACTATGATTAAATGTTTTGCTGGACTGCTTTTCAAAAAGCTTTCTTCCAGTCATCCTGCTTCACCAACGATGATTTTAAATGCCGCCTCGAAGTGTCACATGAGACTACTTATGACTTCACGAAACGTAAACAAATACTAACGGATTTTGTAAACATAAACTTTAGAGAAATTTTTAAATTTGCATAACAAAACGTATTAATATATACCAACCTCTTGACATATCTTCATCACAGGAGCAATGCGCGCAATTAGGTCGGCGGCTTGTTGACGGACCTTTGCTGACTTGTTGTTCAATCTCCATAATATTGTACCGCAAATCTGCGGCAGGTAAGGTTGCACGCGCTTTCCCAAAGCGCTGCATACGGTACCAAAGCCGCTAAGCATAACCGCATCCTGAAACAAGAAAAAGCGATCTTACAGAGAGACAACGACGGACAATGGGCGAGTCGGAACCTCGGTGGTCTGCTCTTGAAAAGCGTACAAAATACCATCGATCAGCTGCTCCTCGAGGCGGGAATCGACTTCGGAGGCGCCAAGATTGGTCATCACCTTTTCAATCGTTTCCATTACCATTTTGCGGTACTGCTCATTCTCGTCCTTTAAGTCGTCAACTATGCGCGCTATGATTTCCGCGGCGCCCACTTTGTTGGCAATCTCTTCGGTGGTGTCGACGAGCTGAAAATTGAACGAACGAAAGTTCCTCTCCTTCAACTGCCCTTATTTGGCGTTATGCCGCCCCACCTGTCTGTAATTTCGCCTATCCAATGCCATGCGATGGTTCCAAAAATGCTTGAAATAATGAGGCAGAATTTCCTCGCGTATATACTGCGCTTCGACGCCGTCGGTGCCGCAGCACTGCTTCACCACTTTAAGGACAATCTTTTTCATCTCCTCGTCCGGCGATTGAAATTCGCGAATCAGAATAAGCATCACTTCACGGGTGTAATAGTTGGCATATTCGGCGTCCATCAAAGGTATTAAGTAGCCGATAGCCTTTAGAAAGGCGGCCAAACCCTTGAATCAAGAAAAGACAATAATTAGCATAAAATAAAGCAAAAAATTCGTTAGCAATTCAACTTTGCCGCGATGAGTTCGAATGCCTTTCCACAATGGCTTCAGTACGGAGTCGAACGATTCAATGCCGTAAGGCGTGGCCGCTTCGGCAAGCGCCGCTATGGCCAAAGCGGTTATGGTTCGCACTTTCTGTTGGTCGTCCGTCAAACCGCCTTCGATGATTTCAACAAGACCGCGCAAGTAGGGCAGAACGCCGCATCCCATCAGTATGGCAATTTGTTGAACAATCTTAATGCCGGTGTGACGAGCCTGCCAGGACTTTTTGCTTTTGCACACAGCCTTAAGGAAGGGCAAAAGAGCGGGAATGCCCAACGCCGAAGCCACAACGGCAAAAGCTCTAGCCGTCGTGTTGCGCACATATTCGTCCACGTTGTCTATGTCCGGTCGCATTGTGGATATCATAGTTGCTAAACCTGCAGCCTTTGCCAAGTTACTTATAATCTCTCTGCCCTCCACTCGCGCGTAGTAATCTTCGTCGATCAAAAGTGGCTCAATTACGACCAATATCTGAAATGCAATGTAGTTTTAACCGAAAGCGACAAGCAGTGAAGGTGCCAACTTAGTCAAAGTCATTTTAAACCAAAAACTTGTTATAATGCCAAGCTAACACGGCATTTATGCAGCGGCTTGAACTTTCAAGCCTTACTATTTAAGGGACGTATTTCGCAAAGCTACAGATCGGTATAACAAGCTTCATTATATGGACATTTGTAAATTGCCTTGGACAACTCAGCCATGTTGAACAGTCAGAAATTGATAGCAAAAATCTGTCTGGAAGTTAAAGAGCGCATACTGTGTTTTGAACCTGCACATTCGTCAGACCGTAGCTTGACGTAACCATAAATGCTTTTACACGAATCAATAATTGGTAAAGCGTTATTCGAGACAGCTGCTTTGTTGCGACAGTCTGGCAATAGAGAAATCGCAAAATGGGCAGCATCTGGCGCAAATAAACAACTATTAGCTATGGGCACGTTTAAGAAAACCGCCCCGACTGCCGCGTGAACCAAATATCTAAAAAGTCCTAACCCTTACACAGACTGTTTGTTTGTTTTGGCGCTCGGAATGCTTGTCGTCTGTCTGTACGTACTTCACTAGACAGAGAGTTACGCACAAATTTTAAAAAAACTGATTTTCAAGTAGCATTATTGTAGCCTTCATCACGGTCAACCATTTTGAATTCAAAAGATAACGCCCGTTCGGAGTTGCGCGAAACAAAAAACTAATTCATTAAGGGAATGCTTTTTGCTTGTTTTGTTGTAACACAACATAAACAACGCTCGCTCTAGTGGAAGCCTGAACGGCGAAGCGGGCAAATGAAGTCAACCTGAAAATCCTACAAAAATATTTTACGCTTAAAACTAATAGTCTTGCATATTTTTGGAACTACTTCAGTCGTTACAACGCATTTGAAATTTAAATTCGTTTTCATCTTTTGTCTGGTAAATCAAATCGACAAAAACTTTAAGAAAAAAATGCCAACTAACCTTGTGGACGTAAGGACGCACCAGATCGTCCAACTTGTAAAGGATTCGATCGATGACCTTTACAAGCAGATGGCGCTCTTGGTCTTCCAACGTCGGCGACATCAAAAGGGGCAAAATCTGGTTGAACAACGCGCCAGCGCCAAACTGACGCGCCTTCTCCGTTATTTTCCTCAAAGCGGACTGCAACAAAGTTGAGCGTACATAGTCGACGTGGCAAAGGCCGGCGGGCTCACCTTTCGCATAGGCGGAGTGCCATTTTTGATTTTCAACAGATAGGTCATAATTTCCCTCTCCTTCGCCTCTTCGGGTGACAGCTGGCTTTCGTCAACGTCCATAAGCAACTTGTCAAAGTACTGCATATCCTCCGGTTTCAAAGGAGGCAAATTTTGATCTTTGGGCTGCGTATCGATCATCAAATTCTTGTCGCCCAAACCTTCGCGCTGCGGCGTCGCTTGCATCGTAAAACCCGGCATAAGGCCACCCATCGGCGTCGGTGTGGCCGCCAACTTTCTCGCCGGCGTTCTAACCGGAATATAGCCAACTGGTGGTGGCAAAATCTACAACAAAAAATTAGCATATACATTCGCGAAAAACACAAGAATAAAAATATCAACGAGCCTTGTAGCCGGGCGGAAACAGCGCGTCCAACTCCGCATCGCTTAGCGGTCTATTTCTGTCGTCTATCTCTCTTTCCCATCGAAAGGCTTGAAGCTGTTCAGGCGTCATAGCTGAGAAGAGATGACCAGGAGTGGGAGTCACCATTCCCATAGCTCGAGTTCCAACGGGAGTCACTCCAGATGGCGTAATCGCTGGCGTTCCTCCCGATGGCGTAAAGCCACCTGGACTCATCGATGGCGTCATTGAAGGTGTGAAAAATCCGGGCGCCGATTGTTGTTGTATCTGAGGCGTGTCCGCCGGAGTTAGATCCCATCGACTACGCCTCTTCGACGACGACGGAGTCTCGGGAATTTGCTCCGACTCGGCTCTTTCAAATTTTGGAGTTTCGCCCCAGCCAGGCGTCGACGCTCCGGGAGTCATATGACTCGGCGTGTCTGCGTTCAAACAAACATCGCATAAAATTCAAATAAATCAAAATTTGCATAACAATCACCTTTTGGAGTTTCGTCCCATCGATTTCTTCTGGGAGTATGAATAGCCGGCGTCGTGTTAACAGGCGTGGAATCCCATACGCGACCTGCCGGTGTTGCTGAAGGTGTTTCGGCACCTTTGGCAATATGGATAGGTGTTTCATCCCATCTTGCCACGGCAGGAGTTGGTGCCTAAAAGAATAGCAATTTTACTATCACTAAAATCTTAAGCAGCCGGCTAATTAATTCAAAAGTTTGATCAGACTACTATAACTGTCGTCACTACATTCGGATGAACTATGCCACATCCTTTACATACTATTAAACAGCATGTAAACAGCGTAAGTGGAATTCTTACTTCTGCTGCATCCCATCCGGTTAGCTTCCTCTTCGGGGTTACCGCGACAGCTCCATTAGCCATATCTTCCGTCGATTCCGCCTTTGGCGGTTCTGTAATATCCCAGCGTCTCTTTTTTGCAGCTGGTCGTCCCGCTTCACTTTTTAGTACCTTCAGATCACCAGACTTCGACTTTTCGACTATCTCCTTGCGCAGCATTATCTGAAGAATTTGAAATTCTACGAAGGGATACTTTCGAGCAGGATGCAAATAATCACCCTTTCTTCATTTAACTGCTTTTCCCTCATAATGACAGCGTACGTTCTGGAGTTGATATCCGGTGTTTTTTCACCTCAAATGTAAAAACGGTTAAAAAGGCTTAGGAAAAGTAACGATGCGACAGTAATTATTTGAAGTATTAATTTTTAGTTGAAACGGATCATTTTACAATTACTCCGTGGAGCGTATCCATCGCACATACCAACCTGCGACAACATCTGTGCCCGATATATCACGCGTTCAAAGAGCTGCAATCAGACTGTTATTAGTCATTTTTTGACAGTAGCACCCGAGGCTATTAAAAACCCGTGTTTTGCTGCTACCAGCGAGGAGGTCTTTGCACGGGCGGTTCGGAGACCATACGGAGCGATTCCAAAAGAACTGACCATCGGAAAGGATTGAAAATCATTAGGGATACACACTTCACTTGTGTTCAAAGCTTACAGAAAAACACAACTGCTTCTCAAGTAAAACGACGATGGAACTAGGTCACCTGAACCTACCTCAATGCAAACTGGGCAACGGGCAGTTTATTTAATAATTACCGTCAAGGAATGGGTCTATCCGTTCCGGTGAGATGACCAACTTGCGACGCCTAGCGTGATATTCATCCTCCCGTTCGGCAATGGTCTTCACTCGAGTCTCAGCAAACGGATCCGGCACCTAAAGGGAATTTAAAATTCTGCATTGTTGAAAGAAGGCAAAAAGGGTTACCGTATCGTCCTCCTTCGCCGCCTCCCTAAGGAAAACCTGTGGCGCCGTGTACAGCATCCGACGCTCGCGAAGACCCTTCTGCATAACGTCTCCATCCTCCTCGTCCTGAGAATATGAAATCAAAGAGATAACAATGGATACAAATTTAAAAAAAACATGATACCGCAAAATCTTGATCGCCAGGTGCGATCGAAGTGACGTAACGGTCGTCTATACCACTCTGATCGTAAATATGTTGATCGTACTCTCCCGCTCCGCCAAACGTGGCAACATTCGTTGGTTTGTCTGGAACGAAAGCTTTCCTTCGGGATTGAATCTCCCGAATTTGAGCCTCAATCTCTGAAAGCAACATGCGTTAGATTGGAAATTAGCGTTCGCTAATTTGCCAGCGCAATGGCGCTTTAAGCCAACTGAAATGCAATATACGCAGTTTGAAAACTGAAAACTACCGTTAGACTTTTACATATCACTAAGCGAACGTGAAAACAAGAGTGACAGCAAACAAATTGCGTCTACTTCAGGAGCACTACATGGGCTTGTCGAGAAAGCCAAAACGAGAATATTTAATTCTATTCACACTAAGATTTAAGATCTTTCAATCAAACAACACATTTACCTTCTTCCGTCATCGCCGGGCCGTCCATCTCGCAACGAATACAATGCAAGCCACAACACAGTGATGGCAGTACGCTACAGTAGGAAAAGCCTGAACGTCAGTAAAGATCAGTACTACCGTACCAGAAAATGATGTTTTTAACTTTTCCGTTCAACACCAACTGCGCAGGTTGCTAATTTTAAATTTAATCAATATACAAAACGTTTTGGCATTGATTAATGCAGTCGTGTTTGCGAATTCTGGCTATGTGCACAATTTTTAGTTAAATAAATATTCCGCATTCCATTTTAGGAATTGCCGTATAAATAATTTTAGTTTTGTAATTATTGTAGTCAGTAGAGCTCAAGCTGAGCCCATTTTTAGGCAGTGAGCAGCACTTGACACTTTGATAAAATTGTACCTGAGCACATTTACGGTATACATGTCACTTGTTCAGGAACGCGTGTAGCAGCTTTTGCTGAAAAGTTTAAGAGTGTCAAATTTAGCGCTTATGCTTGTTGGCGAGGTGCTAAGCTTTGCTAATTAACTAAAACGTTTTGCGTTGTTTAGCTTGGTTGCGCATTGACGTTACACAAAGAAATCCGTGATCATGAAGGTAAGCTTTTCTAAAGTTTACTTTACTTGTCTGTTGGTTTTGCTATTAATTGCATTTTACTTTTTGACCTTTTACTCTAACGTGGCAGAGAACATTCTCTGTGTATCGGTTTCGGCTTTCACTCGTTCGTTCATTGTTGAAAATCTTTTATTAGATGAGACACTGCGTGTTAATATATTGTTTTTATCTAAAGTTCGCTATTATTTGCTAGTGCTGCTTTCTAGTTGAATATAGCCTATCCGGCGACTGCTTGTCAAAAGTTGATAGAAGTTGATGATGAGAAAAAACTACGCATATTTTACGAAAAGAGAATAGCCCAAGAGGTTGACGCTTCCCCTCTTGGAGAGGAATGGAAGGTAGGCTACCATGTTTTCTTGATCAAGCTTATTGCTTCCATGTTAGGGTTATGTCTTTCGTATAACCGGCGGAAATGATAAGCAAGGCTTTCCAATGAAGCAGGGCGTTTTAACAAATTTGCGCGTACGACTTCTGTTATCGAAAGGCCATTCCTGCTATCGTCCACGTCGTGATGGCGAACGTCGTCGCAAATCCGTTCATGGATGTATAGTTGACCAGAATTTGTCGGTTTTGAGTTTAGTGATTGTCAAGAAAGGTGCGTACTGTACCACGAAGAGTTTGAGTTTATCTTCCATCCGCTCACGTTGCAGGAGAAGGAGAAATTCCAGGATTGACTGACAAGACTATCGCGCGCCGACTGGGACCAAAGCGGGCGTCCAAAATTCGGAAACTGTTTAATTTGTCTAAAGAAGACGACGTCCGCAAGTACGTTATACGACGCCCCGTTGGAACACCGAAAGATGGTAAATTTTTAATTTCATACAGAATTCTTCTATTTTACGCTTTAAAGGCAAAAAGCAACGCGAGAGAGCTCCAAAAATACAGCGACTTATCACTCCTCAGGTTTTGCAAAGAAAGCGCCATCGTTTGGCACTAAAACGCCAAAGGGCCATTAAGCGTCGCGAAGAAGCAGCGGCATATCGTAAACTGTTGAGCCAGCGAAATAGGGTACAGCAATAATGAATTGTCAACTTTCCATAAGCGAAAGATTTCAGGAGAAGAAAATGGAAAGGCGTTCCCGCCGTTCAACCAGCAGGTCGAGCATATCCATAGGAAAGACCGCGGAAGAAGCGAAAAAGATTGTTCGCAAAGAGGCGGGTTCCAAAGCGAAGCAGTTGGAGAAAGCCCCGAAAAAGTTAGCTGCCGGCAAAGCTGAAGCGAAAATTTCCTCAAAGGCTCCCGAAAGACCCACAGCCGCTAAGGCTGGCGTCAAACCAGTACCCGGCAAAGGTGGAGCAAAAGCTACACCAACTAAACCTGTTGCCGCCGCTGCTGCAAAGGAAGTTAGCAAAGCAAAAAAGGCGGAAAAGAAGACGGAAAAACCTGCTGGCAAGGCAAAGGAACAGCCAAAAGCTGAGAAAGCCAAAAAAGAGAAAAAGAAGAAATGAAGTATAAACGAGTGAATGGAAATCCAATAAATAAGCTGTGACCGTTTCTACGCGTTAGACGTCGTTGCAACGGTATACGGCTGATTATTTTTTTCAATACGAAGATCGAACATTTAAACAACAGCGCAGTACAACGTCGTATTAACGTTGCACAGCTTTCCCGTTGAAACAATTTTTTATTACACCCAACTTTCAGAAATACATTTTTCTACTGTCAGCACCTTTCATAGTTGGTCTTCTGGTTCACGGGTTTGGCTTGTTTGGTGTATCTGTAAGTAGACTTCGAAGTGCCCTAGCAAAGATTGGATAAGCAAATTGTTAGAGAAAATACAGAACACTTAGGATACCGTACGTTTCCGAACTGCTCTTCTTCTATCGTCAGCAGTGTAAGGGAGCTCGACGACAGAACAAGAGCACTTCCGAAACTTACGGTATACAAATTGTTCTGTATTTTCTCGAACAATTTGCTCATCCATTCGTTCGTAGGGCACTTTGAAGTCTACTTAGAGATACATCAAACAGGTCAAACCAGTGAACCAGAAAACCAACTATGAAACAACCTAAGCCTGTTAAAAGGCATGCCGTCTTTCGGTACTCCAGAGAAATGTAATAGCTTACGAGGCGTCGCATGTTCTTAGCATCTCTAGGAACTTTTCCGCGTTCCCTGTTCATTGCCTTGACAAACTCAGATCCGTCCATGTTCAGTGCTCAATGTTTTCCTTGACGATTCTGAAGTTGCTTTTGCAAATTAAGTTTAACATAACGGTGGGTAGCTCCTCTCCCCAACCAAGTAAAAGTTCTTTTCAAGATAAAGCCTCCCGTACCCGAATACAAAAATGGATTAATTGCAGCTGGTCACTTTAAGCAATTTACCTCTCAAAAAAATATGCAACTATAATAACGTTACCGTCACATTTCGCTTTTACAAAATATACAAGAAGCAAAGAAAGCTTAAACAAATCTATCGCACCAGTAACAGCAAGTGTGCATTCCGCCCCCTTAGTCTTTCAACCATAAATAGCTGTCGCGTGGTTGCGCACAATGTAAAATGTCATGACATGTGTAAGCACATCCTTGAAGCAACATAATTACAGTCAGCCCATGTTATCCGCGGTTCTATACAACGCAGCTTGTCCGGCGTGAAATAGAGACATTTCCTTTTACACGACAGTATACGAGATAAATGCTAGAACAGTCAGTGGTTGCCGGAAGCGTTTGTGGAGAGACGCATTCAGTGAATGCGAGGAATTAGGTCCCATCGATCAGGAGGTCACGGACATAGTGAATATTGCCAAGGAGTTGGAAAGTGAGGGGTTTCTCCGACATGATAGAAGACGATATCAGGAAGCGCATAGGAGATTGTGAAAAACTGTCCACTGACGAGGAACTCGAAGAAATGATGCAATCACCTACGGGCTGCGACGACGACGTTATGGAAGATACAGGAGCTTAAACATCCTCGGATTAAACGCTGCAAAAGCTTGCGAGTATTTTCTGGCAAGCTCAGGTCTTAAGGATATGATTGCTGAATATGATCCATCCATGGAACATGGCATCAGGGTTATACGAAGAATAATGGCTCCCTTGAAGCCGCTACAAGATTTATTCGACCAAGCGAAGAAAAGGAAGAGAAAGTTCCCTATAAGAAAGTTTTTAAGTAAAGCTCCAGCAGCTGCGGAGCCTAACATTTTAAGGGGAGACGTTTCGCTATCAATAAGTCCAGGAAACCCTAGGACTGGCTCGTTTCCGGGGGATCGGCGCCCACCTACAGACAGCGGGTAAACTGTCTGATTCTTGATGCCTCAAACGTTTGTGTCGTAGACTTATTTGTTCTATGCGATGTTGAGTATTTCTGCTTAAGTGCGCCTGTGCATTTTATATTTCCCTTGCTCAGTACCCATTCCGCGAACCAGTACATCCCTTAGCTCATTAAAACAAGGCATTTCCCAGGCGTTTAAAGAAAATGCATCTTACTTTCATCCTTTCTTGTATCTAACGCTCAGGACTGTGATGGCTAACCCCATTTAATACGCGAGGTCTCATTTATGTCATTTTCTCGCAGCTGGATTCTGTAGTACCAAGCTTCGAAGGATCACAACGTGTGGTAACCATTCCGGAAGAACTTCAAGGGTGCAGGACGAAATGCGCGGCCAGATAATAAGCTATTTGGCCTTTTTCATAGGGTAGCCTATATAACGCGGCGTAACGTTTAAACCTTGGGACAAATCAATTGCAGATAACGAGGGCCGACTATATATTTATATTATTTTTTTCTTGTTATTGCCGTTTACTGCAACTAAACGGTATCGTTGCTGCACCTTCTCATCCTTCTAATGCAGCAACGACAAATATCATCATTTCATGGGCTTTTTCCGATGACAGAAATCAGAAAGGAAAGCAGGCAAAATAGATCAGATTATTTGCAGTATCGTTTTTGTCTAATCACTTGCGAATAAATGGTTGCCATTGCATATGATTTGTGGTGGAGCGTTTTTGAACGAATCAATGAAACCAACGAGGTTACAAGACCAGTCTAATAGTGTGCATCCAGACGTGCGTGATAAGAACATCTGTTACTTTCAGTCGCTTCACCAGAAATTCTTTACAAAAAAAAACATTGTCACGTATGTTGTCATCGGCATAATAAAAGTATAAGGACGATCTCCGTGCGTTTTCTAATATTCTCTTAGTGGTTGCAAAATGTGGAAAGCCACATAACACTGGGGAACAACTGTTGCTTCCCGTGATTAGCAAAGTTATCCAGACTGTACTGCACATGTCACCAACTGAAATAATCAGAAGGATACCTTTCAGTAATGACATGGAGCAAAGAAGGATTGAAGAAATGAGCAACGACGTAGAACGTACTTTATGCGACTTCTTGAGAGCAACACATTTTTTGTTGCAGCATGATGAATGGATCTTGCCTAACAATGAAGCATTGCTTTTAGGTGACATGAGATTCGTAAAGGATGAAGCCCTGATACAGCAACTGTTATTTACCAAACAACTGGCGACAGATACCAAAGGAGAGACCATATTCCATGCTGTAGAAAAGTTGTTCAAGGATAACAACATTCCTATGGCGAGCATAGTTGCTGCGGCAGCCGATGCAGCACCGTCGATGGTGGGCTGCTACAGGGGTTTTCACGCACGTTTGAAGCAGCTCATTCTGGGCTTTTTGGCGGTTCGTTGCGTCATTCACCGATAGGATTTAACCGGAAGACGCCTGAGCGAACGTTTAAACCGATGACTCCCATTTGTTATCACAACGCTTAATAATTTCAAAAGTAAATCGCTGAATGAGAGATTATTCAGACAGCTGTGTGAACAGAATGATGAAGACCTCAATCGCGTGTTACTTTACACTGACGTTCGCTGGTTGTAAAAGGGTGCTTGTTTAACTCGGTTTTACAGCCACTTTGACACAGTTCTAGAATTTGTGTGGTGTGTGAAACTTCCTCTGCGAGAGAAGATAAAAAAAGCAAGAAGGACATCGCGTGTTTGGCCGTTTTTTATCGCAAGCTCAATGCAGTCAACTTGCAATTCCAGGACGGAGATTTAGACTTGATCAGAAGGAAAGGAGTTATATCTGCTTTCGTTCTGAAGGTGCCAATTTTCAAACGAAACCTGCGAGGTGATGAGTTCTATTAATTTCCTCTTCTAGCTGCACTGAAGGAGGAACATGATATCGCTGAACATGAAATTGAAGTGTACTGTCGACACTTGGAAATGCTGCACGCTGACTTCACGGAACGGTTCAGTGATATCCTTAACATGAGAATTCCAGTGGGCAATAGACCCTATGTTCAGCGCAGGCGAAGCTGAAATGGCATTGCAAGAAAAACTGATAGAACTGCAAAGCAATGAAAAGCTGAGAGTAAAATGGAAAAGCGGATATCAGCAGTTTTGGCTACAGCGCGAAATAAGGCATCTGTATCCGCTGTTATGAGCTCCTGTAGAAAACTTCCTTATTGCGTTTTCATTTTCTCATCTAGCAGAATGCGGATTCAGCGCGGTTACAGAGTTGCCAAGTAGCAAGAGAAGTCGGCGGGACATAGTGAATCGAGGTAACCATAGACTGATGGTGACAAAGATGCAGCCAAATATAGACAACTTGCTCGTACTGCACCAAGCGCACCGTTCACATTGAGTAGTTTCTGTTCATGTGCAGTCGCAAACGTGCGTTATAGTTCCTTTTGTATCTTCTTCCTTAACTGTTTTCGCTACGGTTTGGTTCATTGTCATTACAATGCCGTCTGGTGTGGGGAAAAATACAAATAGGCACACGTTGCTTGCTTTTTCGGGATAGGCTAATGAACGTTTCTTGCTTACGTGGCGCCTTTTTTTTGAAACATGCGAAAGGAGATGTGAAAGGTATGCAGATACATTCCCATCACAAAATGGTTATTGGAAAAGCAGAAGTGGCATGGGGCAACTTTTACATGCCGAGAAGTAGAAGTTTTTTCTGCAAAATTTTCTTGCGAATATTCGTATTGGAAAACTTCTCAATGAGGGGCGATGAAGCGGAAAGGTTTGAGAACCTAGTCCCTGCTATCCTTCATCAGCGTGCTTAAAATCAGCCAATCAGAATTGGGGTGTCAAAGGCTCAGAGAAATTCAGGGGTGCTCTGGCGACCCTGAATTTGAGAAATATTGCTCTACAGTTTAACAGTTCTTACAGAGGAACATGTTAGCGCATACTGAACGTAGTAAGCTTGTACCAATGTAAGCTCAGTTTGATCTTCAGGAACATTCTTTCATGATTTAAAGCATCGTTTCGTTTATTTAAAATCAGTTGCTTGCTTCAATCATACTCACGAGTTCCTTGTCTCTGCAGTGTTATCGTCCTCCTGTAAAAACAACACGTCACACATTGTAGCAGAGTTTTGATTATCCAGTTCAAGTGAGATTATACAACTTGCTCAGAATACAACGTAAGTGCATGTATTATCAAGTATACTGCTCCATTTAACATTTATACGTCAATAAGTGATCAAATATATAAACGTATAATTCGTGTCCTTCATTCGTTGCCAGGCATACTTGCTTTCACCTGCTCTGCCTTTAGAACGGGTAAATCATTCACGTGGCTGCAACGTATTCATGTAGCATTTTCTTCTAGAAAATGCATAACTGACAGGCAATAATAGATGAAGGAACTCTATTGCATTAGGGTGCGTTCTGAAGCATTCTTTCAAATGTATGAACCACTGGAAGGTTCACGAAAACGGCCACTATCAAATTTCAGCTCTGGTATCAAATCAAAACCAAAAAGAAACGATTAGATTTTCTAGTTGAAGACGGTTAATGAACGAGTACGTAATCGTTCCAAGTGTTCACACATTCGACGAAGCAATAGTTTAGAAGGGTAACCCACTAGCAAAACCTGTTAATTAAGAGCACATAAATACCTTTTCTGGAATATTACGTGACAACAGGCACTATCAAAGGTGCCATATCTTTAGCAACGAATGCTCACGTAAACGTAATCTTGAACACTCGAGCTTTTTAGTGGGCTTCACGTTGAGTTTGCAAACCCAACGTCGTTGAGCCTTTGCAGAGCTTGTTTTCAGGTGTCATTGAATTATCCAACACGTTAGCCATAGACATGCATGGATTTGTACTTACTAGAAACACTCTAGCGTGTAACCACATTTTTTTCAACTATCTTTGCATAGACGTTAATGGTGAATCCGTTGTTAAGGCGAACATTGCAGTTATATTCAGAAACCTAAAAAGCTGTCAACAGAAACCCGTATAAACATTCATTATCAGGAATTTGTCAGCAGGATGTTCTGCGTCAAAGCGAAACAATTTCTACTGCTCAGTAATGCCACTGCTGCAGCTCGAAAAATACTTATGGTCTTCTTTGACTTCCGTTAAAGCGAACGAACAGATCAGTCACACGTTTCCGTGTAGGGTTCATAAAGGCTTTCTAATTTATCTCATCATACGACGTTGCCTATCCTCAAGTGTATGATGACGCAGGCCGCCCAGTCTCCATCAAGGGCTTCACTTCCTCTAATGTTTTTATGATTATCTCTAAAATCTTCGAGAAGTAAAACTATACCCCAACAGCAGCTCGACAATTGGTCAGGAATTCAAATTGTAACCTTTTATTTCGCACACACCGAAAAGGGTTCAACTTTGTCCATCCATAATTGGCCTTGAACACAAAATGCTGCCCAACGGAATGATACAGCTCCGTCATATGCGAGTTCTCTTGCAGTGACCACCGTTTTTATAAACCTATAGACGAGCTCTCCCGTTCCAGCATCCACTAGTTCTTACGGGTAACATTTCTTCACGATAGGGCTAAAGAAACAACAATTTCCTGCATGCTCAAATTTCTAATTTAATTTGCTCTGCGCCATATTAATTTTCAACATTACCAATCGCATAAGCTCCCCAAAATGATTCCTTTCTGGCTTACGTTCTGTAGTGAGTTTATCTACACTTTTCGAGTTCAATGTGACAAGGCGTGAAATCCACAAATGCTATTTTGACAGCTTATTTCCGGGCGCTCACTTTTGTTCATCTAATTATTACTTCCAGCATCTCAACGTAAATAGTCGCAACGATTTCTTTCAAAGGATCGAGCAACGTTTAGCTTACATGCCTTATAAATTTCTTGCTCATCACGTTTAGCATTATTCTTCGATTATTACCAAACCATCGGCAGATGGATGTCTTTGTTAATGGTGCAGCTGTTTCAGGTTGCTATGCTCAGCAATTACTGTATAAATACGTTAATCTTGAGCACTGCTGTTCTTTGGTGTCATGCCTATCCCCAACTGCTCGACTATGATAAAACGGACTGCATTTACTACTTTTATCGCAACGAGCATAGGCTTGACTATCCTATGGCTCTTATGCATGGGACACCCCGTCATTTCTCATACGGGGAACATTTTGCTCCACTGAAATTATGCTCAACTATCACTCCAGAGGGACGTACAATTGGGTTCCTATGGCCCGTAGGAATGAAGACATTGTGCTCAAGCGATAAAGCTCTTGACCACATCTGGGCTCAAACTAAAACTATGACGAACAGAAGTACAACTGGGCGATTATTCAACGCTATAAAACGCAATTTGTCACTGTCAGAACATGCTTACACTGAGTTCCTAATAAATGGATACGTCATAGTGAGAATAAACTGCACTCAAAAAGGAAAGCTGTACAACGTCGCCTACAAACTAATTGAAAGTGCGAATGTATCAGTGATAGCGCACACCGTAGACAATGGAGTCGTGGTAAAGCCAGATCTGGCGTTGTATTATAATTTTACAGATTTGGAAAAATCTTATAAAGAACATTTGAGGTCAGATGAAAGGATAGTTGTAGTGTTAAATCGTGACAAGCTATATTATGTGCATGAGAACGAGGTCTACGAAACGCACAGGGTCTATGTACGTGAAGAAAAAGAAAGATCATTTCACCACTACCTTTCCTTCTGTTCATATACAAATTACATGAAATATTGCGCTGAGAAGTTAGATCAGGTGCATAGGAAAGACAAAGGCATACCTGAAAAATGTGGTTGCAAGAAGTGCAGACCCGGTTTTGCAGGGTTCCATTGCCACATTGGTAATGTACCTACACGTTTGTTCATGCTATGCATTTTTGCTTTTCAATCCTTAGTGAAATCAAGTGTCTTCACTGCATATGTCATTTCACTCTTCTGTTGGAGCTAATTCTCTTAATGATTATATTAGACGTTTTGTTGTGAAGGCAAGAAATACTTTTAATTGGAATGCATTTAACCTTCGTGCTTCCCCACTTGACAACGATATCAGCATCTTGTAAATTTCACGAAACTGAGTAAGGTAGCTTCGTAAGCTAGGTCTGATAATCAGCATTTGAAACGTAAGTGCCCTATCTGTTGTGACTTTTCTATCAAGAGCACGTCTTAGTGAACATTCTGAGAAAGTGGAAGCACTGTTCTTCCATCATTAATATTACAACTGGCAGAGAAGGAATTTGCGCTTCTCCTTTCCTTGTAAATTCTTTTAAAATGCAAGGAGCAGAGTGCGCTCTGTCATTTTCTGTCACTTGAAACTATTGCACCAATCAAAGAAAAAACAGGTATAAAGTATAATAAGAACCAAGTTTTTGCTATTGATTGTCTTTATAACGGATCAGGTGTCCAGTTGACATGTACAATAAACGTAAAACTTCCCCGGTGCTTTCGGGTGCATCGTGACCTGTCTTGAGCGGTCACAAATGAATGCAGTATGCTAGGCGAAGTCAACCTTGAAACGTTTTCAAACGGTTTCTAAACGAGAGTTTTAAACTTTCCTACTGAAAGATTTCTTCTGTGTCTGTCAGCTGCAGCTTCTCTTGTTTCGCGAATTTTGTAGAACTATATGTGCGTATATATTGATTTATTTTTTCTACTTTTTGTGTCGCCAATTCCCTTTTCTCCCGTTTTCAATCCATCTTTGTAACTTTGCCTCTTGTTTATTCCAAATCATTTGTGGGTCTATTCAATTTCCCATTTGTTCCATGTTTGTTAATGGCTCATTCCTTAACTTTTTTCAGGTGCTCTTGTATCTCATCCATCCAGTGAGTAACACTTGTGGCGGGTGATAATATTTGTCCATACATCACTTATATCTGCCCCTTGATGGCGGTTGAAGGTTACATTCTGTTTAATGTATAGGGCCTCCTTAATATTTCTTAAACGTAGGTTGCTTTCATAACATAAGACCTTGGGCCGGAGGGGCTGTTTGCTGTGCCCCGCGTGTTCCACTACAGCGGAAGCTGGTGTCGTTTTGTCCATGGTGATTCGTTTTCATAATGAATAGTCGTTAATTACGGAGGCCAAGTCAAGTGAAAACGTTTATTTCTCCGGAGCTTTCAGGTCACTCTAGACCCGACTTCAGCGGTTCTAAATTATGAATATATTCATAATAATATATATTCATAATAATATATTCATAATTTAGAACCGCTGAAGACGGGTCTCGGGTGACCCTAAAGCTCCGGAGAAATAAACGTTTTGACGGGACTTGGCCTCTGTAATTAACGACTATTCATTATGAAATATAGTCCCGTAGCAAGAAACCACATATTCATGGTGATTCTTGGATTTACTATTGGTCTACCGCGATGAGCAATTGGGGTGCCGTTATTGTCGAAGCTATTTCTTGCGTTCTTATAACAGTTCAGCTTCTTTATGTGCTCCCTGAACCTATGTTTTAACGTATTGGCTGTGCAGCGAACACGTAAAGAATCTAAACTGTTATAAGAACGCAAACAATATTTTCGACGATAATGGCGCCCCAATTGCTCATTGCAGAAGACCAATACTAAATCCAAGAATCACCATGGACAAAGCGACACAAGCTTCCGCTGTAGTTGAACACGCATCGCACTGCATACAGCCCCTCTGGCCCAAGGTCTTATGTTATGAAAGCAACCTACGTTTAAGAAATCTTAAGGAGGCCCTACGCATTAAACACAATGTATCCTTCAACCGCAATCAAGGGGCAGATATAAGTGATGTATGGAGAAATATTATCACCCGCCACAAGTGTTGCTCACTGGATGGATAAGATATAAGAGCACCTGAAAAAAGTTGAGAACAAGTCATTAACAAACATGGAACAAATGGAAAATTGAATAGAGCGACAAATTATTTGGAAGAAACAATAACAAGTTTACAAAAATGGATACAAAATGGATACAAAATGGGAGAAAAGGGGATTGACGACACAAAAAGTAGAAAAAATAAATCAATTTATACACACATATAGTTCTACAAAATTCACGAAACAAGAGAAGCGACAGCTGACAGACACAGAAAAAATCTCCACTAGGGAATTTTAAAACCCTCGTTTTTAAACCGTTCGAAATCGTTTGAAGGTTGACTTCGCCTAGCGTACTGCATTCATTTATGACCGCTGAAGACGGGTCACGATTGACCCGAAAGCTTCAGGGAAGTTTTACGTTTATTGTACGTATCAACGGGACGCCTGATATGTCATAAAGACACTCAGTATGAAAACATATAGTCTCAGACAAAAACATCACGTCTTGAAAACATTTTTGCCGCATACAAAAATTAAGATAGCTTTTCCGTCTGTTTTACAGTAACAAAGTGTACAGACTTAGCAGCTGACAGAGCCAATAAATAAGCTGAAAAACTATAAAATGTCTTTTACCTTGAGCAGATCTGGATGAATGCGCACGCAGAAGCATAACGCGGGTCATTTATACCTATCGATATGGGGATAGTACGTTCTGCCATTACCGGTTTACTGTAACATCATGTCGGTCCGTTCAGAATATACTTGGACGAGCTCTATGAATTACGAGAATGGCATAAATAATTGCAGCTCACATAGCAGGTGTGAAAATACATTTGGTTCATACAAGTGCATATGTCATGACGGATGGCAGGGAATATATTGTGATGAAGGTGAAGCTACATTCATTGTAGTGAGCCTTTTAAAATGGTTACAGATATTGACGAATGCAAAGAGGGACAGCAACTATGCGGTAGAATGACGGATCGATGTGAGAATGTTCCAGGAAGTTATAAGTGTATCTGCAAGTCTGGATTCACTGGAGTACATTGCACAAATGGCAATGCTTTCTTTGCCGTATCGGACTACAAGTAAACGCAGTATGCTTTTAGACATTGAAGAATGTAAGGACAAACCATGCCGTCACGGAGGTTTGTGCATAGAAACGTACGGTAGCTATATTTGCCGGTGCCCCCAAGGATGGCATGGTCATAACTGTGAAGAAGGTTCTGCAATCATGAAATGGAATAAAACTTGGTGAAACTCTTAATTTAGACATAGATGAATGCACCTCTAATCCTTGCCAAAATCAGGCAGAGTGCGCTAATACAGAAGGCGGTTTCAAATGCAAGTGCCCTGCATACTTTACTGGCAAAACGTGCGAGATTGGTAGGTTACTAATTAGGTGCACTAAGTTCGTTGAAAACCGTGATATGCGCTTTGCGATTTCTTTATCTCCTATTTGCTTTAATACGACCTTTCCTGGCATGCAATTTTTTGCTTGTATTATAGAGATAGACGCCTGTAAATCTGTAAAATGCGTACACGGATTCTGTACAGGAAAAGGAAACAATGCTCTCTGTCAATGCTATGGGCAATGGACGGGTTCAAAATGCAACGAGAGTAAGTTAGTGATAATGTCATTTCGCTTATTGCACATTTTCTTAAAGCTGTCAATATGTGCAACAAAGAAGACACATGTATGAATGGTGGCGCTTGCATGATTGATTCTCTAATGAATTTCACATGTAACTGCGCCGCAGGATTTACTGGTAAAAACTGTGAAATAGGTAAGGCAGATCCTTACAAGGTACTTTTATTCCAATATGAAGACGTAAAATGTGAAACTGCATAAAGTGTAAGGCACAGAGAAAAGCGTGTTGACATTAGAATACTGACAGCGGTGCGAAAAGTGCACGAACACTCTTTATTCTCATGTTACCTCTGTTTTTGAAGACAACGGTTTGGAAAGGGCGCACGGGTTTTCATGGTTGAATTAGTTTTTCACACGGATTACCTCTCATTGAGAATAGAAAACTTTTCATGAACTTCCGAAGCCTTCGGGTCGCGTGTGATCCGTTTTCAGCTGGTGCCATCCTTTCAACGAAATTAATTTTTTTCTGGTGACCAAATCAAATTCAAGTACGAGGAATTTGATGATTGGAATAAGATTTTGTTTTGCGGCTGTGAATGTAAAAGTGCTTTTAATTTTAGACCAAAACGACTGTGAGAGCAATCCATGTGCAAATGGGTGGTGCGTTGACTTGGTTGGCGGTTACAAGTGTATCTGTGAGCGCGGAATGGAAGGAGATAACTGCGCTAAAAGTAAGCTGCATTTATAAAATGATGGTGAAGATGACAATTTAAATTTTTGGGGCATCTAATTGCTTTCGTGCTGAACTCTTTAGTCATGGGCCGCAACTGAGCTGCTTTCATGCATTCGCTGAGTCTATCGCAAAACTATAAGTAATTGAATGACAGTTAGTAATTAATGCTGCAACAGAAATTTTCTCTATCTGAAGAAACTGTTGCAAGATTCAGCATGGATAATGAAGAGCTGTAGTAGTAAAAGTTTCCTTTGGTTACCAAGTTTTGTTAAAGCATGAGTTAAAGCATGAGCAAGCACTTGAAGAGCAGCTAATGCACCAATCAACACAGTTGCCTTTAAATCGCACGAGTAGAACAAAAAGTTAAGTTCTTTCTGAGGTTACCTACAATTTTGCAAGAAAGAAAACTGGGCTGAAGTCTACCAAAACGACAGAGCAAGTTAGCAATAGTCAAGTAGCAATGGCAACCATGAACTTCTCTTCCAAAAGGCATCACTTAATGGATCTAGAACAGCGAGGTCAATTTTAAATGTCCATATCACAACTGTCCATACATTTAAGGTCAGGCGTTTTCTAACAATCTTCGCTAATTTCGTATTCACGCTTCTGTTCACAGTTCTGTTGCGTTCTTTCTTCTGTGTCTGTAAATGAACATCTTACATACCTACGAGCATTTGAACAGTCAAATTGTTAGAGAGAAATACACCTCCCTCACGCAACTGTCAATGAAACAAGAGCAGTTTCCTGACTTGCGCTATAAAGATTCTGTAATTGTGTGTAACAATCTGCTGATCCGTCGGATGATAAAGCATTTTGAATTTACTTACAGACACACAAGAGCCCAGGAAGCTTGCAAACAAAAGCTCAATTATGTAATTAGCCTTATGACTTAAAGTGCTTTACATAAACGCTTTTTTGACTGTAAAAAGGCGGGAATTGTCTGTTCAACAGAGCCTTGCAGTTGTTCACGCTCTGTCCCGATTGCTAAATACTTTATTCATTATCCCTTTTCAGGCGTTTTTTATCGCAGCGACGGTTAAGAGCATATCACTTAATGATTCACCCGCAATTTAGGCAGTAGAGTGTTTAATAAGCTGCCAACTGCACTCGATGCATGCACAAGCGACTGGAACATGATTACTGAATGATAATTCAGACAGATTATCTTGAGAGCACTAATCTGGGTTAAAGCTACTCTTTGCCTATGAAGACGTTTGAGCATTTTTGACACTGCATTGTCAAGTCTACTAAGCCAGAAGCAAGTTTGTTGTGTCCGCTAGCATAATTCTCTACCCGTTACGGTCTATTATGGAGGTGTAATATCTCGTTTGAGAATGTATCACGCCAGCTGTGCCAACCGTTTTCAGTTATCCGACGCTCTATTTCTGGCAATTAAGAGTTTTCTAAAGGCCGACGTTCGGTTTTCCCAACTGGATGTTACTAGACATCTATGGTTTACCAATTCAGTTCATTTTGATTACATGATCCACTGATTCAATAGACGTAATAATCTGTGACCTAAATAGATGTTCTATGCTGGGAGCTATGAATGCCTCAGTATTTCTAGAAACTTTAGTAGAAAGTTAATACTCATCATATACTGTTTAGGCGAAAACAAGTGTGCCCGTTTGAATTGCATTGGAGGCACTTGCAGGCTACACAATGGAGTGCCATATTGCAAATGTGACGAAGATCATTACGGTCCTCACTGTGAGATTGGTAAAAAGAATCGAATGCATACATTAGAACGTCCATTATCTGTGCTGATTGTAACTGGGGTCATCTGAATTAGAGGAAAGAGGGATAGTGGATCGTCTGCTGTAGGGGCCAGATTTTCCTTTTAGCGTTGTCTGCCATAAAGCTTACTTATTGATAATATAGCGTTTCGCTACGAGTTGATTATTTTCCATAATTTAGGGCAGTGATTCCCAACGGGGCTCCCTGGGCCTCCTGGGGCCCAGGGGGAGTCGAAGGGGATCCTGAATGCTAAGGGGGCCCTTGGGGGTCCCCGGGTTGTGCCTGTACATCTTTTTTCTAATGTAACTTTTCTCGTGAAAACAGAGAGTAAGCAATTTCTGAATATCACGGAGCACAGAAGAAAGGAACTTGCCATCAGCGTAGCGTGGCGCTCCTAAATCAATAGAACCCTGCTGCGTTCAAGCTAAGTCACTGACAATTCGCAGAAGCTCGCTGGATACTGAATGAGGCTGCGCAATTCCTCCATTTGGCGACGACTTCACGACGACGAAGAAGTTTCGACCAATTCCATATGACTAAGGAACCTTTTTGACCTGCCTTCATTCACTCAGCAAAGAAGCGCAGTTACAGGTCGTCTGAAATTCTTAGATCGCGTGACTGAAAAGCATTGCCTACGTGTCAGAAATTAGATTTGGATTCGTTACTGTCTTTTCCATATGGCACAGACCGGTACAAACATAAAACTTTTAAATTGAAGAGTTTTAAAATGCAGATTAAAAGTTCGTTAATAGCGTCGGTATTCACCAGATGGAAAAGACAACAGCAAATTCATTGTTGAAATCTTCGGCAAACTGTGTGTCACAGGTACTCTAATAAACGCGAAAGAACCTCAAGCGAGAAAAGGGAAGAGCAGAACCACGCAAGAACAGAGGGGGGCCCTGAGGAGTTGCGCGTCTCGAAAGGGGGCCCTGGCGCAGAAAAGGTTGGGAATCACTGATTTCGGGGATTAACATTAGGAATCAGTTAGCCTATGTTTCTTTGATCTATCACAGTTTCTGAGCTTACTTATCCCTATTTACTAGTCATTGACGGTATGGAATACGAAACATTCGACCAACATTGACCGTCCGGCTGATCTAGTTAATAAGGCATTCAGATAACGGGCAACCGGATAAGAAACGTTCTAGTCTGCTTGCATTTCACCTGGTTTCGTTTTGGTAGTTTGTATCTGATAAAATAGGTGAGCAGTCTGACTGTAATAGAAGGGCGAACCAATTTAACGAAATATAATCGTTCATTATAGAAATGGATCCGTGTATGTCGTCGCCTTGCAGACGAGATGCACATTGCATTAATGATTTGAAGAACAAAGGATTCATTTGCGTCTGTCCGGAAGGCTATGAAGGCTTCGATTGCAAACAAAGTATCTATCAGTCACGTTATTTGCATGATGCCTTTATGAGTACGAAAAGTTTGTCCGTTGCGACAAAATTCTCTACTAGTCATCGTCAAAAAATGATCAGAGTTTATTGCAGCCAGTTTCTTTTATTTTATTGATCAAAGAGTTATGTTAATAATTCCCGTACGTGTTCATGCGGTGAAAAAACGCAATGTGATAGTTCAAACGAAAACGTCTAGGACAGCTTCCCCTTCAACTGTAAAACAAGACGAGAGCGTTTTGATGCAGCGGTGTTTTTTATCAAAGCGGAACGATGAATTGACCATAATAATATTTAAAATAAGTCCATCCTCTGAGTGGTATGCAAATGACTTCAGTAAAATATCCGTAAAAACAGATCCAGTGGAAATGTACAGTTGATTGCTTAAGGTAATTTTAAAAAAATACGTAGTAAACTGTTTCAGAGCTGTTGCCAATTAGGCAGCGACGACGACGACGCGCTCGCGAAGGGCCCCCCACCAGTTGGTAGCTAGCCAACTTACTGATTCGTGCCCTCTGGCGGGGTAGCACTCTGCGTCGCGCGGGTGGACACTCATTCGTTATCTTTCGGTCGTTTGCTCTGGTCGAGATCGCTCGGTTTTGTCTTTCGCTCGTGCTCATTTGATTGCTAAGTAAAAATCAGTATCTACTCGTCGACGCCCTGCGCCACTGTATTCGCGCCGTGCATCCTTTGTTGCCAAGATTCCCGAACCAGCGCACTTCCTCCCGGCAACAGCAGCATTTTTTAGGAAGTCTGTATGCATTCCACGTGCTGATCACCCTTCCATTTTCAGAAAAGGCATATTGCACAGCAGACTCTTGCTTTAACAATGGTACGTGTTTGGTGAATGACTCTCCATTGGGTTATGAATGCCAATGCAAGACAAACACTGTTGGAAAACGCTGTGAAAGTAAGTCATTTTTCTCATTGCTCACCCTCTTCCGCTGAAGAATCCTGTGAAAACCATTTCCGTCTTCAAAAATTAAACAAATGTTCACTTACGGAGAGCAGCGTATGTTTGTCATATCTTATGAGTGTATCATACAAAATGAGCAGGCTTCCGTAGGCTATTGATAAGCATTTAGAATATACTAAAACAACTTTATTGTAATTAAATGTGACATCATGAAGACGCTTCTTGAAACCTATATTTTTCGACTAACTGGTGGTTGCTTGTTAATACTGTTCAGGATTACGAAGAAACAACTCTCTTAGTTGCCAAAGCACTAAACTGCCTTGAATACACTCCTTTGACGTGCTCTAAAAATATTATGCTACTGCATTTAGTGCTTATCATGGCAAGTGGTCAGGCGAGAAACGCAAAACTGACAACGTTCTCTCTCATATTAATCCTATGGGCTGTTGGAAAGACATTATGGATTTTTTTGGCACCAATCTGGCATCTGCATCGCCACCGTTCTATTTTTTAATAAAATAAATTATTCGTAATGCTTTACTGACGAATTCAACAGGTTTAGAACCATTTCCAATTTTCGTTTCACGCTGCGACTGAACGGGCAAAGGCGTAAACGACTAGTAAAATTCAAACTCAAGATTTACTATTAGCAGCTAAAGTTCTTTGAACTTTTTACCAGCGCTAGAAAGCTTATCACCAGCTAATAAAAGATAGGTTAACGCAGACAGTTGCAGATCATTCCTTGTGGAAGAAATGCTGTCTGTTTATTTTTATTGGTTACAACGATAATATACTGCTAGACAAACGATGGGACTTCTGAATGAATGAGCTCTCAAATGCCCAATCCTAACTGCACCTCACATGATGACTTTTGCTTCCAACATCAGAGGCGCTGAGATACCAATAGAATCAAGCAATTTTGCCACTCTTCTCTGCAACCATCGACGAGTACGCAAATCCGTTACGATTACTCCTACCCGCAAGAATAGATGCCTAGCTTAGCTACTCCGTTCCATAGGCAGGCTTCCCCTGGATGGAAGAATTTTCGAGACTGAAGTTTCCTGCCGGTGCCTACAGCTACAGCTGATTGTCGAAGAATAGTGCTCAGTATCTCGGGTAAGACTGGCGTAAAATTTTCGTAATGGATAACCACTCTTCAACAACGCTATTTTTGAGAGACTGACAAATGAGTTTAAATAATCATCTAAGTAGAATTGACTGACTGTTCTGATTGCCATTGACTCATTTCGTGAGTACTAAAGGGATTTGTTCATTGCATATCCCCAGAAGCTGTCGGCGATGTAATTTCAAATATTCCGCTACTTATCCGATATGTTATAATCAGCTCAGACGAACCGTTCAACCATAAAACCGGTAAGACTGACTGATCACCTACTGATTTGCTGACCTGATGAAACACATAATCAATATCTGCACAAACTGAAACTTCATAGGGTCAGTACCGGATCATGAAAACACACGGGTTCTTCAGCACTGGTTGACCAATAGCAGAATGATTAAAGTTGCGCCACCATATAGCCAAAGCCTCAAATACTACCCGCACCTTGCAAGGCTCCCATGGTAATGCACTGCGTGGTTTGGCAGTCATCAGACACAGTAATCTGGTAACTCTATTTTGGAGAGCACTTTGCTATGGCATTTCGCAGAAAGTCGTGAATTGGTATCCGGTAAGCTTCTTCCAAGAGTTCATCAGCTAACAAGCTCTGCAGTTGCAATAAAGTTGAATTACCTCAGTGATTCCCAAAGTGGGCGATGGAAGCTGAGATTGCGCGCTGGGGCGATAATGATCTCCAGGAGGCGATGTGCTCGAAATGCGCCATATAAATTTAGGGGCTCAGCGAAGACTTGGGTGAAACGCAGCTACTATGAGTCGTTCATCTTTTTTTGTTATCTGCTGTCACTCGGTCTTCTTGATGGTGAGTGGCATGATGGAACTTGCGAAAAGTGGGCAAAATCAGTGACATATTGAGGATTGAGTAAAGTCGCTACTCGAATACTAAAGGCTGAAGACGGAAACGGTGAACAATTAGTCGTTGAAGAAGTGTAAATCAAATCAGACAAAGCGTTTAAACTTTATCGCCGCTGAAGAACACCTTTTGTGTCTCTGCCTAAACCGCGGAGGGTTTTGCGTCAATAGAATTACCAGGAGATCAAGCTTTAATTATTTACCTATATCTCCGCGTATAAGAACCCCCCCCCCTACGTTAGCGAAGGTGGTAATGATTGGCCCAGCAACGATGACGCTCATTGCGCAAGTCTAGATCAACTCTGATTGGTCAGTTTTCCGTGAATGCTAATCGGCCATTCAATTGAAACTGTCTTGCCTAAAGTGCAACGCAAAAACTGATCAGCTGCTGCTTAGCGCGCGTTGTAGAGCATTGCGTAGGCTACGAGAAATGAATTGTGTTGAATAGGTTTATTGGCCGTCTATGACAACTGTTGCATGTAAAACACGAATGAACAGATTGTAGAAGCGGAAAGAAAGGATACATGACGCCGAAAACATTAAGTGCACTGCCAAAACGGTAAAGCTAACAGTGCTCTTGGTCACTTGTTGGCTTTTGATCGTCCTCTGTGTTCTCCGACAGGGCAGAAATGGAGCACTTTTAGAAAGACTTTATAACAGTTTCCGTTTTTACTTTGCTCCACGCCTTTATAACGAACTGGCACAGCAAGCTGAACGATGGAACTCGCATTCGTCCGCTGGCTGCGTACGTCTTCTGCCCGTTCGCCATCCATTCTTTCCACTCTTCTCGCATGTAGTCTTTAAAGGGCTTATTAATGCAGACGTCCAGCGGCTGCAGAACAGATGTAAGCCCACCAGGAATCACGGCTGTTTTTATTTTGCATTTGTTTAAATGTGATTTTATTGCTTCAGATACGTCACTTCGGAATGAATCCCACAACAGTAAACTTCTGCTGTTACGATGCCCAGGTCTTTTCCTCCAGATGTTGTCAATCCACAGTCTCACGCCCTGTTCATCCATCCAGCCTTTCTCATGAAAGTGGACAAAGGCGCCAGAAGGAAAATTCTCCTTTGGCATCCTTTTCCTCTTAAATATGACCATGGGCTTCAGCTTCATTCCATTAGCTAGGCACGACAGCACCACCGTGAAGTGAGTTCTTTCATGCCCGGTGCTCTTCGCTATGATCGACTTTGCACCTTTGCTGTCCGTGGTTCTATTGCCAATCATATCAAAAAATATTGGCGTCTCATCCATATTACCGATGTTGCCCAATGGAAACTCATTTCCGCTTGTGAGATCTTTGACATGCCTGGAAATACAATTTCTTTAGATAGGGTACAGTTTCATTTCTTCTATGAAACACAGCTTTGAATTCTGCTTATTTTGAGAACGCACGCTGCGCTTGTTCAAAAAAGATACGTTTAAGCCAATTGCAATGTCGTGAATAGGACCGACTAGGCATGAAGCACTAGCAGCAAGCAGATTACTAAACATAGCAGCAGCCATGAGCAACGCATACGTGGCACTACCGCACTAGCACTGAGTGCTGTACAATATTCGCAGGTTATAAATATATGTATATCACAGTACTGCTAATTGAAGCGTGTAACTGGACGCGGCATCTATCTTTTTTATAAACATGCCTGCGTAATATATGTATGTTAAATGGATGACACGCCCGAAAGCAAGATGCGCCTCACGTTTTTTTGGCGAAGAAATCTGAAATGACTGCTTGACTGCCAACCCCTGCGAAGGTGTACTTGCTAAAATGATTCAAAAATATTGAAATAAACTTCGAACGAGAACCACGCTTTTCAGGGTTTTCATAAACCAATCCTCGCAGGAGCATTAAAAATGCTGAAGCGAGTATGTAAGCTAGGGTTTCTGTATACGCAGCTGGCGATCTGCATGATGCTCAACTGGCACTCAGTGAACAGCCCCTCGACCTGCAGCCTTAATGATAAGAGGAACTAAGCTGACTTGAAAAGTCTAAGCTGAACTATACGTTAGGAAAAATTTCATATTAAAGAATATTGCCGATTTGATAAGCATATCTGACTTGATAACAGAAAGCGCCAGACTTACCAGGGCAGAACATCGTGTACGTTCCGTGGACCAGATCTGTTCTTTATACGATCCATTGTTAGACCGTACACACACGAACAGAAAAAGCCACCAGACAGCCACCACTACTATGATTGTAACACGGGTATAAGTAACACAGTAAACTGATGTGTAGGTTAATGCCGATAACGGTTATTTTGCACCTGTCGACCTCTTGACTGTGAGGAACTGACGTCAGTTTTGTTCAGTTTTTTTCGCCTAATAAACAGTAGGAATTTTTGTTACATGGTTCAACATCGGCTTGATTCAACGCGAACATTACCCCCTGCTGCTCTGCATTGCGGCAAAACATTGGCCGCGCAAATGTCAATTGAATAAAGACCATATGACTTGACTGAAAGTTTAATAAAAGCAAAACAGGTTGGTTGGGATTTTATTTTGACAAGGTTAGCGCGGAAAATGGTGCACGGTGCTGCAGAGCGTGCAGAGTAATTTTCGCGGCAAATCATGTCTTGCTAGCGTAAGAAAAGTTCATTTTAAAAACATGCTACTGTTGCCAAGTTCACTACATCTTCTAGTACGTGAAAGTAACCAGCTACTGATTTAATATATTTGGGCTACTGCAAAAGATCTACGCAGATTAAGTCACCTCTTGAACAGAGCGATAAGGCAAGATGACAATAATACTTTGGGTCGGTAGGCAGTCAGTGGTCTACGCTACCGATGCGCACCCTATTGCCGCCTACTGCTTGCCTCCGAAGACTAACGACATCGGTTTGTCCACAGAGAGCTGAGAGCAAGGCAGTCTTCCTAGCCAGCCTGATGCTCTCTGCTTGTTACCATGATTTATGTTATTACCAGAATTCACATAGAATAAATTTATTGCGTTTTCAAAAAATAAGCTCATACAGTCAAATTTAACTGAATCTCGCATGCATGTGCTGTTGCCTCAGCGGGTGGAAGGGAATGCTTCACAGGCCAGACGTTCTCCACCCATATGTTAGATGATGACCTTGCACCTGAATTGTAGGTTGCTTACATTCTCATAACACGGTACAGCGGGAACATTTTTTTATTCTGCAGAAACAAGGACTAACAAATCTACAGAGCAACTACTCTCAACGAGGGGCCTGGGGCTCCCAGGGAGACCTAGGGGCCTTATTGGGACAAGTGTAAGTAGGTACATCGGAATGGCGCGATTTTATTCCAATCCTCTACACATATTTGATTTTCGAATCACGTTTTTTTCTACACGGAAAATTTGATCCTACTCATCCGTGACGGTATGTTTACTTTTCTTTTTCTCTCGGTTGACGTATTTGTTAGCGTCCGTTACTATCTCACCTATAGGTTCCTTGGCGAAGAAGAAGTGTCGGCATTGTTCCGTAGAGTACTTAGCATACAGTTTCGCCTGGTCTTCTCGTGAACAGTTATTGCCCGCGTGTTTACTGTGCATGTGTTCACATGTTTCACATATTGAATCTCACAGACATTTTTGAGAAGTTTAATTTTTTAAACAAGGCTTTACAAGGCAGAGATAATAATCTCATGAACAGCAAGGTAGCGGTCGTCTCTTTTCTCAAAAAACTCGAAGGCTATTGGCATAACATAGGTAGGTCGTCTTGAATTTTTGCAATTCCCAAACCTGAAGACGATCGCACAGGAAGTAGACAGTGATAACCTTCTGATTTATGCAAATCACTTGACGCAAATTCAAAGAGATATGGAAGAAGGGTTTCTTGGCCTGGTGAATTTGAATATGCCAGATTGGATTGTAGATCCATTTGGAGTATCAGCCGTTGAAATCGACACAGAAATTCAAAGTTTGATTGATCTTCAAAAGTGACACAACTGCATGTCGCCAATTCGTTCACTATGGAAAAGATTTTTGGGTAAAGAATGATCTGCCAAACAATTTCCATCCTTGCGGGAAAAGGTACAAACCTTTCTCAAACCGTTTCCCTCAACGTATTTAGTTAAGTGCGGATTTAGCAAGGTAGTTGCCTTAACAAAATCTGGGTACAGAATCAACGTCGCTGCCAGACGCGACTCGTGACTGTCATTGTCCAACTTGGAACCAGATATCATGAAACTTGCAAAGTGCCACCCTCAAGGATCTCACTAATTTGATAATTCTTCTTCGTGTAGCCTTTTTAGGGATCTGCCACTTTGCCAAAATGCTTACTTTCTTGGCGTTCATCAGTAAATGATTTGACGACTACATATTCACATTGTATCAGTGCATTAAGTTGATCCTAGGTGGTCGTCGCTGAAAGCTGATTGGCTGCTACACAAAAAACGCAAAAATTAATTGACCAACAGGCAAAGCGGGTATATCCTCCAAGGGCGGCACAGCGGAGAAAAGGTTGAGGATGGCTACGACAGATGATGTTCCATCAGCTTTTCAGCTTCCTTTGTCAGCGGATTCAATAGCCAGCGCTGGCCGGCACCTGTTAATAAGATTCCATTAGGCCGCTAACGCGGTTGGACTAGAACAGAATGAAAGATTCCTGCCTTCGTTACGGCCGTAACATATCGTCTCGCTCTTACAGTGGGATCAGATACTCATATCAAAAAGGCCTGACAAACTCAGGATCGTTTTAATCCATCTCGTCACAACTATTCCACATCGCTGTTCACGAGTCGATTAGGGACATGTGCAGATGGTAACACCCATCGCGTTTTTCCATGTGGGTCAGGCAATATCTTTCCAGCCCATGGTGAACAGTTTTTATAATATCATTAAGGCCTCTTGTGGAACAAGGCCAAACGTGCATATTATTGGGCCGCTGTCGTTACAATAGGCTTAATACGGCAATGAAAAAGTATCATTAAAAATTCTTCCCGCCGCAGCCATACGACATATCATTCAGCTGCAATGGCGATGAGATGTTCACACAATGGAGACTTGAGGAGCAAAGCATCGGTACAACCCTTCTTTTCACCAAAATTCCGCACAGCTGCACTTGGATAGAAGGTATATATTCTGATGCAACGATCTAATATTTCGGCAATATAGTTAAGGTTTCTTGTGAAGCAAGGCCAACCGTGCATATCATCGGGCCGTTATTGTTACAATAAATTCAAAATGGCCATGAAGAATTATCGATAAAAATTCTACCCGCCACAACCTTCACAACCAGGCACAAAATAACAAAGCGGAACTTTGTCATTAAATGCCAACCGTTATCAGCGCGTCAGTGAAACGCTGGAAGGTGCAATGGGTGCAACCAGTCCAAAATATATAGTTTAACCACTGGGATGGAGAAACTGCTCTTGTCATTCTCCTAGTGTAGGCAGTTTCATTGAAAAAATAAAATCGTGGGCAATCGACGCTAACTTCCACCAGTACCACTTATCCGGCTCCATTGGTAGTGCCCATAACCACTGAACAAAATAAAGGAGGTCTGGAACTGACGAAGGCGTGGAAATATGCTGCTATGGTACTCAGACAGGTTGCCGACAATCAACTGCATTCTTGCTGGAAAACTCATCTATCGTATTGCGCTTGGTGAAAATTCTTCGCCAAGATAAGCATCTTGCAGTCGATGCTTACTCACTTATCGTCACAGTATACCATCACTTCCCAGTATTGAAGTAGTCGCTGTAAAAGCTATCGAAGTACTTTTCAGTAACTGCTGCCAGAGAGGCTAAGGCCTCGATAATGGTGTTCAGCCTTTGACCCCTCGATCAAGCCAAAATAAGGGAAGTCCATTCTTTCGCACCCAAAGTAGCGTTGCGTTCGAGTAGGCTTTGCTGGTTACCGTATGGTCGCTTCGACTACCACCTTACCAAAACATCGTTCAATTAAAGTGCGCATCTAACGAAACGTATTCATCCCCGAAACAATGAGAGCACACTCAGCCAGAGAAGAAAAACGATGCGCAAGTAAGCCGATACAGTAGACGTCACTAGATAAACGAACATCAAAAATTCATACTACGGACGACCGTTCAGGCTTGACTTCATCAGTGCTTGTAGCTAGTCCAAGTGCGTCTGCGCTAGTAACGCCTTGTTAGCCGACGCAAGCGCAAGGTAAACGTAGGTACAAAATACGCGAGCTCCTGCACTCCATCGAAGAATTCCGCTCAGGTTCAATACGAAGAAGTGTCGGCTGATATCTTGATTCCACTTTTTGCTGTTGCCGCTTCCTGAACCAACCAATACGACGGAAAGCCAATGTAGTTTAACCGATGGGTACGAAGAACGAATTGGCGGACTTGGCTCAATCTCGAACTGTTCAAATGCCATAGCGCCTTTTTTGAAATACAAAACCTTTCCTTCTACCGTTACTCAATCTTGTTGCTATCTGAACGCAAACTTCCAGCATGTCACAGGCGTTAACAGTACCAAGAGTATGATTTTCAGGTTACAAAAGATGCTCACGTTCAGTGCGACATTTGTTGCGCCGGTCAGCCGTAGATGAACATTTCATTCTCTATGCTGATTTGCGCAATTGTTTTTTGAGACAAGAATTTTAAACTCAAACATATAGTTTAAGATTTGACGCGACCAGCAATTTCTTACACTCTTGCCTGCTACTTTTCTTCAAACTTTTTTCGGTTAAACGGCGAACCCTGCGGTCGAACGTCCCTTGTAAGTTACAGTTCCGCGACTTTGTGGTAGCAGATAAGCACTCGTCACTGACCATAAAGTAAAAGCTGCTTGTTAATGATTCGCAGGTAGGTTGCATTAACTTTTGACAACCCAAAGCAGCTCGTCGCTGCAGCAAATTTGCAACTTTCCACACGCAGATACAGAATTGCAAACAACGACTTAGTAAAAAGGGTGCAACCCTCACCTTGCTGAATCACTCGTTTGATCTAAAATGCGTTTTAGCTAAGGAAAGACTACAAGACGGCGACATTGTTGAGCAGATAAACCTTCGTGTTCTACAGCAGCTCGCAAAATCAAAATATGAGCACGAATTAGAGGGATGGAACATTTGAATCGAGCTAGCTAAATCCTGTAAAGGAGAAAACCGAATTAAAGTTTTTAACTTTTGATTTGCCGGAATGAAGTCGCAACAGAGGAGACCAGAATTACGGTTGCGACATGCAGTCATTCAAGGTCAATTTGTGATGTTCAATTTTTAAAAATTATTCAAATGTTCAACCTGATCATTATTCACAGCCAGGCGTGCGCTTGAATGGACGCACCGTTTTATTAAGGCGTGTAAAGTAAAATCAAGTCGAAAATGGACTAGCGGTGTTAGAGTAAAAAAATAGAACATTTCCAAAAGACACGTATTTCAGACGCATTCGGCCAACTTGGAAATATCGTACAGATTGAATCGTGGAGCACTCGCACATAGTGAGCAGAAGGAAGTGAAAAGTAGGCAATACAAGTAGGGGCGACGCCAACTGGAACGCGCAGTTAGCAGCAAGAAAAGAAAGGCGCCCTTTTTTGAAAGCTCTGCTTGAAAGAATCCCAACGAGTCCGGGATTTGGACGTCCCTTGACCCACTGTCTTTTCAATTATCATCGGCGGCATTTGGACAAGTTGCATCGGTGATCTACCCTCTTTTAGTGCTTGGCACAAGTTTAGTATCTGCCCTCGCATTACCGCCATCTGTCGTTCAAATATTTGAAAGTCAAATCCTTGATCAGTCTAAAAGGATAGCATACTACTTCAGAGAGTCAATGAAACCATGGAAATGATGGATCACCTCGAAGAGCCTCCTTAAATCGTCACACAGTTCCATAACAAAATCTAAGTCATCAATGTGGGGCAACACCAACTTTCTTGTTTCCTCGCTAAAAGGTTCTCTGGCTTGCTTCAGCCATGCCCAATGGAAAGGATCTTAAGAAGTTGTAATTCTTCTTCAAAAATATAGATTTGGAACCCGTAGTAACTTACAAGCCCGCCATTCATCCGGATGTTTGAAAGGGAAAGCAAGACCATTGTCAATAGCCGCCACCGAGACGAAATCTGACGTATGCCTTACAGAGGTGTCTTCCGATTCATTCCCGTCGCTGCTTTTGACCGGGCGATCGCATCTGATCAGCCAATTGTCGCTTCCTCTATCTGAAACGTGAGTCGGCTAAATGCAATGACATACTAACACTTCAACCAACCCGTATTGCGTATGATGTAATCAAGAATAACCAAACGTTCAAACTGTTGTTGGAATTGGACCTTCGCATCGCCGGTTAGCGGTTCCTGGTCAAATTGGGCTAACCAACAATTAGCGTCCTTATAACCGCTGACGAAAAGTTGAAATGAGCCAATCTGAAGAGCGGAAATGCTTTATTCTATGGTTAAGCGACCACCGGCAGCTTGCTACTTTTGGAGGCAAACCAAGCCGGTGAAAGTGTCGGCCAATATTCGGATACTTGTCCATTATGCGCTGTTTGGTTTGCGCTTTGGCGTGGTCAATGCGGGAATAGTTGAAAGTAGGAGCGGCCAGACGAACCACCTTTGTTCTTGGTACAATGTTTAAGTTCAATTTTTGGTCGACTAGAGAAGCGGCAGCTTCCGACAAGTAGCCCTGATTCAGCGGCAGGCAGCTGCGGCCAAAACAGCACGGGCAACACATTCTTTGCATCCACTTCAACCATTTGGGGTTCAGTTTGCCGTAGGGTTCTTCGTTTTTTGGTTTAAATACTCCAATAGTTTCCTGGAAATCCAATACTTACTCAAAACCAAAACTCTGCTACTTGAAAATCCTTAAATCAATTTCACATGCAGCTACAGTATGCCTTTTAAAAACTGTCCTTTACGGCGCCTGTTTACTTTTTGGTAGCTGTCACCTTCAAAAATTCATAGCGGGAAAATTGTTTCATTCATTGATTTATCCTTAAGGCGCTGCTCATTTCAAGATGAGTTCAACTTGAAAATCATTGCAAACCATTCTACCGGAACACAACAGCAATCCATAAGAGCACTGTTTTTTAAGACTAACTTACAAGTGTGACGTCTTACGTGGACCTCAACTGTTTTAATGATTTGGACTGTTCAAGTAAACGCGTTTCTAGATGTCGCTACAAACCAGGCATTATTCAACGCCACCTTATACCATATCGGGAAGTACACTTCCGGTCACAATCCTCCCACTACACGCTTACGGGCAAAATTAAATGGAATTTGCGTTTCCTCATGCTATGAAAAATCAGCCATTTTCAAAATATGGACAACCTGATAATCACATATACAGTCGGCCCTCGTTATCCGCGGTTAATTCGTCCCGAATTTCGAGCGTTACACCGCGTAAAACGAATTCCGCGTTGTATAGGATACCCTATGAAAGAGACCAAATAGCTTGTATTCCAGCCGCGTATTTCATCCTATCCCCTTGAATTCTTTCCGGAACGATTATCATCATACCTAGTGATCCTTCGAAACTTGGTACTACGGAATCTAGCTACAAGATAATGACATCAATGAGACTGCGCTTGTCCAATGGGGCCAGCGATCAGAGTTCAAGGCATTACATACAAGAAAGGATGAAAGTAGGATGATCTTTCTTTAAACGCCTTGGAATCACCTTGCTTCAATGAGCTAAGCGATGTACTGGTGCGTGGAATGGGTACAGAGCAGGGAAAATATAAAATGCACAGGCCCACTTCAGCAGAAATAGTGAACATCACATGGAACACATCCACATAGAACAAAACGTCTACGGGCAGAAATGTTTGGCGCATGAGGAATCAGACAATTCACCCACTTTCTGTAGGTAGGTGCAGATCCCCTGGAGACCGGCCAGCCCTAGGGTTGCTTGAACTTGTTGGTAGCAAAACTTCTCGCCTTAAAATGATAGGCTCCGCAGCTGCCAGAGCTTTATTTAAAAACATTGTTACAGGGAGCTGTCTCTCCTTTTTCTTCGCTTCATCAAATAAATCCTGTAGCGGTTTCAACGAAGCCGTTATTCCTCGTGTAACGATGATGCCATGTTCCATGGATGGATCATATTCAACAATCATATCCTTCAGGACCTGGGCTGGCTGAAAAATAGTGGCCAGCTTTTGCAGCGTTCAATGCGAGGGTGTTTGAGCTTCTGTATCTTCCATAACGTCGTCGTCACTGGCCGTAGGAGATTGCATCAGTTCTTCGAGTTCCTTGTTGGTGAACAGTTCTCCACAATCTTCTATGTGCTCTCTGATATCGTCTTCTATCATGTCGGAGAAACCCTCACCTCTCAACTCCCTGGCAATATTCACTATGCCCATGACCTCCTCATCGATGGCACCTAAGTCCTCGCATTCACTGACTGCGTCTCTCCCCAAACGCATCCAGCAACCACTGACTGTTCTAGGCTTTATCTCGTGTACTGCCTCCGCAATGAGGGCGATAGCGTCTGCAATTGAGAAACGCTTCCACAGGCCGGTAAGATCGCAATCAGCATTAGCGTGGAGGGTATCACGAAGCTTTCCAAATACGAGACGAGTATAAGTAGCCTTAATGCATTTTATGGCGCCCTGATCCAGTGGCTGTAGTAGTGATGTCGAGTTAGCGGGCAAAAATTTCACCTCGACGTTCTCATTAGCGAAGCAAAGAGATTGCGGGTGACCGGGGGCGTTATCAATTACGAGGAGGACCTTGAAAGCCATCCCCTTGCTTTCCAGGTACTTTTTCGCTTCAGGAATGAAGCATTGGTTAAACCACTCCGTAAAAAGGATAACCGTCATCCACGCCTTCTTGTTGTGCTGCCAGAAGACCGGCAGGCAATCCTTGTTCTTGTTTCTGAGCGACCGAGGATTACGAGTCCGGTAGACAACGCCGGGCTTTATCATGTGTCCTGCAGCGTTGCCACAAGAGCACAAGAGTGAGTCGATCTTTCAGCGGCTTGAATCCCGGGGCTTGCTTTGCGCTCTTGTGGATGTACTTGCGCTTTGGCATTTGCTTCCAGAATAATGCCGTCTCGTCACAATTGAAGATTTGTTCTGGGAGATATCCCTTTTGGTCCACTATCTCTTTGAATTCCTCCGGGAATGTCGAGGCAGCTACGCAATCAGTCGATGCCGCTTGTCCAGTGATCTTTAAGTTCTTGAGGTTGAAGCGCTTCACGTATTTGCTAGCCATCCTTTGCTAGCAGTAAACCCTTTTCTCTCGTTCTCTGCAACCGAGCCAGAGAAGTGCTCTTATAAGCTCAGCGTTTTCTCCCGAATAACTTTCCCGTCGACAGGGACATGCATCCGCGACATGTCCTCTATCCAAACGCTTAGCGCTTTCTCGGCCTTCACGAGGACTTTGTTGCGAACTACAGCAGCTCTTTTCGCCAGTGAAGGGTCGGGATGCACGCTTCTTCGAATCTCAGCTTCCTGCTGCTTTATCGTACGAATGCTGGATTCATTCTTCCCGATCTTGCGGCCCACTTCGGCACATGACAATCCGCTTTTCAAAAGATCTAGGACTTTTACTTTCTCATGAAGGGTAAGGACGCTACGTTGTCTCTTAGCCCTAGAGGAACCGCTCTGTTCACTTAGTTGCCTTCTGTCAGCCATCCTCCTATGCGACACCAGTTACACGACGCGAAAGTTCAGACCTACCACGCTGCAGGGAAACTGATATTTGCGCACAGCGCGCGGCCTCGACAACGCGCACGAAGCAATAATGAGCAGTCAGAAAAATGACAAGGCCTCATTAGCATTGTGCACGGTTAGAGAGCACTGTGGGCAGAGAAAGTCTTTCGCGAACGCGCAGATGATCACACTGCTGCACAGGCATGCAACGACACTAGTGCAATTATAATGCCGGCCAGCGGTGCGCATGTCTCTGTGAAAAGATGACGTCACTATTTCACGCTGGACAAACCGCGTTGTATAGAATCCGCGGATAACGAGGGCCGACTGTAGTGTAAAAAATCAGCAATTTCAAATATCGACGTACATACAGTAGTAAAATCAACAAGCAATTTACAATCCGCTGTAATTTCGAGTGTCGTTTCAAATAAAAGAGCAATTTTCAAACTCATTAATGCTTTAAAAGCTCGCTTGCACTAAGTTTGTTTTTAAAGCAGAGATGAAACTAAATGGCAGAACATCAGCTAAACGTTTTTTTAGTCAGTACATCTGCAAGAAAAATCGCATAATTATGCGAGCTTAGGGAAAGTGAGCACCGTAATGCTAATCTACTTAAGACTGCGCATAAGTAAGTATTGATTAAGGAATGACGGCAAAGTAAGTGAATTGTTTCGCTACAGTATTCTAGCGACCCGCAATTAAAGTAAGTATTGAAATTTAGCTTACAGAACCGCCAAAATGCTTTCTAATCAACGATCAAAGACTTTGTGCTCAAAGTATACTTACGATCGTGGCAAGAAAAGTATACCTAACGGAAAAGGTTAGAGAAAAGATAATCTTACAGCTGAAAGACAACAGAAAACACAAAAAGAAAATGTCGACAAAGAATGTGCTTTAACAGCTTACTCCTTTGGTATTCTGCACAAAGTAGGAGCCTGACGATCCTTGAAGTATTCTTTTCGGATACCGGCCGAATTCGATGGCTTCTTCAGCCTGACGGATAACGTTGTTAAATAGTGGATCTTCAGGAAAGTTATTTTGAACATAATGAACATCAGATCCTGACGAGCCCAAGCGTTTCAACAGAGGCAAACTTTCACGATGGCTAGTAAAGATCGGAGTGTTGGGAGGTGTCCCGTCACCTAAAGAAAAAACTTAATAAATAACGAGCAGCTCAATGATAAACATTTGAAAAATTGTGAGCAACTAAAAGGTAGAAGTTAGTGTGCGTAACCAGATCAAATTCATTGTGCTAGCAAGCGATAAGCTAAATACAAGACTACACTCATCAATAGAATTCGAAAACCAGAGATAATTTATAATAAGCCATCCAAAAGACAATGCAACACGCATGTCCAGCGGGCATACAGCTACTCCAACTACTTAATGATTCCTTTAATTTAGTGTTAGATTAATCGTGAAATAGTAATAATGTTGGGAGATGTACACATTTCTAGTTTAACACTGAAATATTCGTTGCATACGTCAGCGAGGAAAAAAATGGAAAAACCTTTCAGACCGACGTTTCCAAGCGACATCAGCAACTTCACCTTAATGGAAACAATACCCGAAAGTGTCTAACGTTTCGTTGAAATGAAAATACTACGCACTGGGTTAGTCACGACAGTGACGGCAAAAGAGCAATTGTTTACTTAAAGAATGCTGCGGCAAAACGAGTACGACAGCTGTGACCGTATTTTCTAAATAAATTTCGGCCTCAGGGTAGGCTATGAGGTATGAGTCATTCGGAAAACCGATACGAATCGACAATGCAGCAAGAACAGTTCAAATTTCCAATACGGTTTCCTTTCGCGCAACCCTTAGAAGACCTCCGGAGAGTAACTTACCACTTTCGCTGCCTTCCGCTGTTCCAGGAACAGTCAGGTTGTCATTCGTGTTCATAAAAGCAACTGTTGGGATGGATATTGAATTGTCCTTTTGCAAATTATCGAAAGCCTGATTCTCTATTCCCAATTCAACGATTGCCGGTTGCCCATCTCCGCACGAATTATACGCCATTCATTGATCATAAAAGCTCCATTCCAAAAGGTGATGTAGGCAAATAACTTTTGTATTTTTCTAAACAATCATTACAAAGCGAAGGCAAACACTTACAGTACCATTGACTCTTATCCGCATGTTTGCCTAAAATGTGATAATAGGATGCGATTCGTCGAGAAATGCAGTTCTTCGATTGCAGGATTTACTAAGAGAAAAACTTCCGTTTGAAACGGGAAGCTGAAAGACTGAGGAAACAACTTGTTTATAAAATGTCGTGTTTTCGTTCAAAAATTATTTAGAGAATTGATTTGCTCTACCCATACTCTCATTTAATTGCCAGAGAAGCACTGAGATGCTAATCTGAAAAAACTATAACGTGTATAAGGATTTTAATGGTTTTTCCTCAACATTACCATTCTTGCTAACGCAAAGCCGCGATTATCGGCAGGTAGGCCATGTTTAACCGCAGGACAATTAGTAACTCAGAAGGCATAAACAGCAAAGCTTTACTGCTATTACCAAACACGCTGGTTTGTTGAAAAGCAGCATTCGACTACAGGACGTTTAAGGCTATCTTGGTACACGTGCAAATGTTAAAGCCAGAAAAGATCACGGTAAGCTGAACTAAGGAAAGGGAAAGTAACCCAAGTGCAGAATCCTTACATTACAAAGGGAATCTGCTTCTCCAAAGCTGAATTTGGAATTGACGATGAGTTTAAATCATCAGTAGACCTGTACGTACTGTTTGAGCAATTTTTCATTTGTAAAAAGCTTTTCGGTCAAAGAGCATGAAAATTTTTGTTCTCATTTTTTGAAAGCTACGTTTCACTACCTTAAAATTCCTACATCTACGAAAGCCAGTTTAAACAGCACTACAGTACGTTAAACGATTTACAGGTACTTTTAACTACTCAGCATTGACACGCATGACGATTTACGAAACAAAGGTAGTTTAAGACCAGCAAATTTTATGACCGATTAAAATACCTTACGTTAATATGGAACGAAAAAGGTATGATTTCATGAATTTGCAAATGGTTGCCAACATCTGCAAGCCCTGCTTCGACTACGTACGCTCTACTCCATGCCAACAAATCAACAACAAAGCGTTTGCATAAAGTGCCGAAAAGGTGAGATTTGGCTTTGACTCAAACGAAACAATCTCCTCAACAACTTAACTTAACTAACCGTTCGCCTGACCTATCGCGCTGTGAAAAAACTAGAAACCAGTACCAATATGAGTCTGTTTGAAGGGTCGTGTTTTATTACTTAATTTCGCTCATTTTGTGGGCAGGGAAGTTCTTCCTTTGAGTTATGCACGAAATCGTCGAGTGAGTCTTTTTTACTATTTTTTTCGAAGCAAATACACATTCATTATGAGATGCGGTATATCGAATCGTCTCGATACATAAACAGTACAGTGTATGTTGGTTACTTTGTCTTCTAAATGGTCTTACCGTACTTAGGCAAAGCGCGCGGGTCTGATATAGAAATTACAATAAGCTTTCACTAGCAAGCAAGCTTAACGCCAGCGGAATAGTCTTAAAATTTTCTGCAGCGAAATACTCTAACAGTTATTTGATTTCAAACAAAACATACTGACTTGCGGCTAATGATTTGTAGGGCCCTGTAGTACTGTAGGAACGCAGGTTGTCAGCGGCTACGGGGGGATTTTGCTGTCAACAAGGCAAGGATAAGCACGGCTTCGTCAGTGCAGCGCGAGTATGCATTTAGTTAGTCAAATCGTTCATATAATTGCCCTGTTTATCATCGTCATAATAAAACTTCAAGTACTGAATCTTATAGCCAGCAAAAGCGGCAGGGTCTCTCATGATGTCAAAAGCAAGCGAGTGTGTCACCTGCATTTAGCCGTAAAGACTGCGCAGGTGAACCTGTCTCCTCTGAGAGCGATGCGGGTTCTTGTGCTTCGTCAGCCTAAGAAAAGTAGCGACGACGCGCGCGCGCTTATGGAAGCGTTTCCTACTATGTACCTTTACGTCGGTTTGAAAAAATGGTTCTCATAGGCAACAACACTCATTTTCATCCATTTCGTCTCGTTAACGATTAAGCAGAAGAAAAGCATCTCAAAAATTTGCGTGTAGCTGCAGTAGAAAGCAGAGAGTTTTTCTAAATTAATCCAACTTCGGCAAAGGAAGAAAGTATCCTTTCATGAAACGTGACTTTCACATTTATTTGATAATTCAAATGTACGGAAAACAAATACTTTGAAAATGTAACCTCGTTAGCCGAAAACAACAATCAAAAATCCTGTGCTATTCTCGTAGAAACGGCAGTTAGTGATGCAAACACATTGGATTGACAATTGGCGACTTCGGAATTGTGTTGTACATAACTATTCTTATTCCTACTGTAGCGTTGTTTAGTGAATTGAATGAATTACGAACCCAAGAGCTTTGAGCGCTTCCTGTCCGTTCGCCGAATGCAAAGTTTTTACTAGCTTATACTCAGCTATTTTTGCGCGGGATAACTATGCAGAATAGTTAAATGTTTGCATGGTGCTCTTCCGCCGGGCGTTTATGTCCTTTTAGCTTTTAGTTAAACAACTTTCGCCTGCTGGTGCAAACGACCAGCCTTTAATGGATTTTTTAATCGTTTTTTAGTCTCTATTCACTCTATTAATAGACGTCGTGGCATTTCGTTTGCTTCAGTAGTCTGCATTGGTAGCCTGCGTGAATACTTATGGTCTGTGCAGCTGCCTGTTCTGCCACTAAGTATATAGGTAAAGTTGCGTGGTAGATTTGATAGCTTTGCATCCGCGAATGCCATCATAACAACGTTTTCCATTGCATAACCGCTTGCTGCCAGTACCTGTATTTTTCAGCATTAAAGACTTCTACGCGAGATCAGGCAAGGCATTCCAAGACTGCTGCAATGGAACGGAAGAAGGTGGACAACGGTAAAGCTTGATTTTTCCGAGCTCTCGCCTTACGTATTTTCAAATCCGTGAGTTGCAGAGACGCTACTACTACGGAAAGATGACCAGATAATCTCCTTGCTAACATCTTTACGGGAATGCCGGTTGGAAGCGGTAGTTATTTTCATTGCCTCCCTTTTGGCAGTGGCTATTTTTTGACAAAATTTGTAGGGCACGTTGAAATGGTCGGTTAAAAAATTGACGAAGGAAAAGGAAAATATGTTGAGCACAATGAATCGTCAGCGGGGAGAAATTGGTCGCTTACAAGGTAGGCTTACCGCAACTCATGCTACGGGTACATTGTCTCGAGCGTTTCTGGTAGTCAGGTTCAATATTTAACTCCGCTTTTGCGTTTGCTTCAGTCAGAATTTGCGTAATAGCAAAAATGCTTGAAACTGAGCTTATATTTTTTTAGTCGATGCACCTTAATGGTTTATTTTCAGATCAGTTGTCTAAAGAAAGGGCGGAAGTCTTAAACGTGGTGAAGGAAAAGTGCTCGCTCGAGCTGCGTTTAATCGAAACCGAAGGGCAACTGGTTAGGCAGCAGGTGCGCGTTATTCTGTCAACTCATAATTTGAATTTGAATTACTACTAATAATTTTCAGGAAAGAGAGCAACAGTTTGCCGCCCTGGTTGAGTCGACGAACGCCGAACGAATGAAGCAACAACAAGAATTGCGTGCCGTTGCTGAACTTATGGCCAGTGTTCAGCGACAGTCGAACGAGCATTGTTTGAAGGCTGAGGAAGCTCAGATGTCCTACGCAAGGGAGTTGGGCATGCTGAAAATGGAAAACGACAGTCTCAGACAAGCCGTCATGCTCAGTCAAGAACGGGCAAAAAAGTTGGAGACTCAATTAATTGAGGTCGCTTTTTTATTTCTTTATTTTTCCCCACTACTTTGAAATTGTTTAGGCGCTAAAGAGACATCGTCTTCAAGCAGTAGAGTACATAGATAAAATATTTGGGCTGGAATGCACAGTGGGCGATGACGTGGTAGACGCATTATGTAAATTCTTGTTTGCTCATTAAGCTTGGTGAATTTGCAGAAATTGATGCAACAGTATTTCGAACAGGCTTCGCGGACGGAGGAAGAGCGAAAAGCCGCGCTTCTATCCGTCGAATGCAACAGAAAAAGTAAGGACGAATCTTTGCTTTAATTGTCGACGAAACAGAGCAAATTTCATTAGTTGTCAAAGAGGTGCTAAGCCACGCTTCAAATGTTCAAAGAAAACACGAGCTGCAGATGTCGCTGAAAAGTGATTTGCATATTGTTGCGGTTTGAAAGTTTATCCATTCAGTTTTCAGACAGACTGATTGCCCAACTGACATCGGAATTGCGTCTGTTCCTGGAAATGGGCGACGGCACAATAGCTCGTACTTAAGCGTCTATTTTTCCTTTATAAAAATTTATTTTTCCGAAAAAATCTTCCAGACATGGTAGCACTGGACAGTTCCGGCACAGGCCAGATGGAAACCCGCGCCGTTACCTTTAGCGAGCTGTACCACGAGTACTGGAATTTGGTCAAGGCGCTCCTTGTGAACAAGGCGACGTTTCAAGTTTTGAAATCACAATTGAAGAGCTTTGTTACCGTAAGCGCTATATGATGCGCAGGTTTGTACTACTGTTTCGCTACGCAGGGCGAAAAAGCTGAAAGCGCAGAGCTGTTGGAAAATGAACCATTGGAGCTGCCGCCTTCGCCAGCACCGAAACTTTCCATCGAGCAAAGCGAAAGCGCCCCATATGATCTCTCGGCAACTTTGGCCTTCGAGGTATTTTGCTGCAGCGTAATGCGGTTTCACTTGTTTTTCTTTTAAATAGCTGCCCAATATTGTTGAAGCGTTGAACGAACCTGTGGAGAGTGAAGCCTGTCGCGGTAGTTTCACTTACGCGGACGAACAGGGTATTCTCAGCCAGTGAGTGCAACAACTCGTTTGCTGTTAGCTTCATTTCGCTTAGTATAGAAAAATCAAAAGCGTTGAGGAGTATCGTAAGCTTTTGTCGCAAGAAAATTTAAACCTGTTGACCACCGGTGACCAAACGTGTAGCCCTTCCAAATCGGAAGTTCCATTGTTGTTCAAAAGCTCAGAAATGCCTTCCTTTGTTGCCCAGTTAGTTGAGGCCGCAACCTCGTCGTGGAAATCGATGGCTCGTTTGAAAGCCGAGAATGCACAGTTAGCTGAGGAGTGCAGATGTTGTTCCATTTTGCTGGACAATCAAGAGGAGAAAATCCGCTCGCTTAACACGACCATGGGATCGCTCGTCGAAACGCTCAAAACGTTGCAGGGTGCCAGGGAGCAAATGAAAGCGTCCGAGACGATCGCCCAAAGACGCTTCGATCGACTGAGGGACGAACTGGTCACGGAAAGGCGCCTTAAATCAATTTGCTCTTCAAGTAACTCCACCCTTGCCGAAAACTTATCGGATGCAAGAAGCAAACTGGTTTTGGCGGAAAATGAGTTGCGCAATCAAGCGGCAGCCTTTTATTATCAAAACAAGCTGGCCGGCGTAGTTAGCGGTTTGACCACTTCGCTGGAAAATATTCAGAAAAGCAGTATGGAAAGTTTTAGCGAAAATCAGCAAGCAATGATGACTCGTCAGGAGTCGCTTGTCAGCGTAGCCAACGAAGCAACGGAATGGAGCGAAGAGGCAGTTAGAACGTCCAGTTATTATTTAAGATTATTTCGCGGTAAGATGAAGAAGGAGATGATGTTGAGAAGACGAGCAGAGGAAAAAGCGACCCGCCTTAAACAGCAGTACTTAGAGCTGAGAAGTAAGATGAAGCAATTGTTGAGCAAGAAGTACAGCGACTCGCAAGAGCAGAAGATTATTCGTCTACGAACGAAAATTGTAAATCTGACCAAGGCATTGCGCAAGCAAGGCGCGCGACTACTACAGGCAACAAAAGAACTGAAATGCAGGGATGCCGAAGCCAAATACTGGAAGGACCTCTGCGATTCGTCCGAACGTAATTTGGGTGCCACCTTGGCTGAACGCCACGCGTTGGAAAGCCAATTGCAAGAGCAGCTTGCCGAAAATAATCAACTAAGCGATCGCGCTGGCCAGCTGGCAAAGGCTGTGCAAGAAGCTGATGCTCAGGTTCAAATTCGAACTTTTGAACATTCCAGCCAATTGCAAGAGGCGCACGATCGTCTTGCCTTGCTGGCCGAGCAATTGGACATTTGCCAAGCTGAAAAGGAGAAGCTGACAAACGAAGTTGACGCGCTCAAGTCGGAAAGAGACTCGTTGCTGCATACTGTAGAGACGCTAAGTTCGGAAATGGCTGACGCGCGATCACAATTCGCCAACTGTACGGCTGAGCTGAAAGCCAAAGCGGAATGCTTAGAGGCTTTGTGCAAAGAAAAAGAGGACCAGTTGAATTTGGCCAAGCAAGAAATGCTCGACCTTAAGGGAAAGGCTACCCTTGAAAAAATGACTCTGGTTCAGGAAGTGAACAAAAGTCGGAAAATGATGGCCGATTTTGAAAAGGTGAAGGAGCAGCTTCTCGATCGCTTATCTACTTCCAGCGAGTCCTGGGAGGGTGCCAGTTCGAACGTTGTCCACTACTTGGAGGAGGAAAGAAAACAGGCGGTCGAGCGTTGCGCTCTTGCCGAGGCTGAGCTGCTCCAAGCGCGCGTAAGGGTGTCCCAGCTGGAAAGCAAAGTATTTCAGCCGGACAAGACCAACAGGGAAGAAGTTGAAGCTTTAAAAATGGAAGTGGACAAAAAGAACAAGGAAATAGACTCTCTGAGTACGCGGCTTCGTCAGCTTAGCGAAAGTGTCGCCGCTTTGCGAAAGGGCGCGGATAAGCCTAAGGCTGTCGTCAGCGTAGAGACAGTCGCTTCGGCAGCCTCGGACGTGTCACCTAAAGCCGAAGAGAAACAACCGACAACCAATGAGCGCGAGAAGATGGCGTCACATGCAAGCAGTTTGAAAATTCAAAATTTCTTGAACATAGTGAGCCAGCAATTGACCACTATTAAAAGCTTGGAACAGCTTACCGATGAAGCCGAAGGACTTTTCGACCGCGTCACTGAGGTAAAAATTTTTTAAGTTTTTGGAAACTGACCAAAGATAACTCGTTGTAATGGTATTAAAGGGGCGTCCTCCCGAGGTCGGCCCGAAAAGCAGCGTGAAAACTAACGTAGAAATGGAGCATCAATGGACGGAGAATGTTGCGAGCATTAAGGAAACGTTGAAGCAACTTCGCTGTAAACATCGAAAGTTGCGTACTGACTGCGGAACCATCATGTCATCCTCGCAAGGCGATCAGACGGTTGAGGACACGTTGAAGGAGACGGCAATATCCGCTGAGCCACAACAGCCCGTTCAGAGTAAGCTGTACAGACTAATGACGTTGTTCTCTTTGATGAGATGACGAAATTTATTAGCTAGTGATGTCCATACCGGCAGCTTTGACGCAGGGTCGACATTTTCGCATCCGTCTGCAGAATTGCCTGCTTGCAAGCGTATTAAAGTTGGTCCTTCTGAAGACCAGTCCGCTAAGGTTGTTCCCATCCCGGAAAGTGAACAGGCAACCTCAGCAGCTGTCGAGGGAGCCGTGGCAAGGGGTGAGCTGGGTATTGTTTATGAAAACGAGTAGCGTAGCAGTTAGTTATAACGACATTGTTATTTTCAGCTGACCAATCCACAACCGGTCCAGCAGATACGGGTGGACCACCTGAAGCATCAGTTGGCCAGATTGGTATATCTTCCGAGTGCTCGCATTCCGCAGACCAAACGCGTAGTGACGTTGACGTGACGCAGTCGGGCGGTCAAATTATTGGAGGCCAACGTAAGCCTATAGTTTGGGATGCAAATGGAGGGGAACGGCGACCAGTTCCTGTACTTATCCAACAGCCACGTATGAATCGGAGAGGTTCACGTAAGCGAAGACGCCCTGGAGGAAGGCGATTCCCACGTCGCGGCGCCTCGTGAACAAAAAAATATAATAATTTCCACATCGCCGTCTGCGGTCAATTCTTTCCACGCCTACTCACGGCTGGCATTCGAGCGGTCAGTTGAAGGAAGCCAACTGACTTTCATGTAATTGATTTTCAGGTTTTCTGTCGTTTCGCACGCTTGTTTAAACTGTAGGCCGCTTGTTTTAAGTTTCTCTCAAGGCTTTGCTGCTGTTCTTTAAGATGGCGGTTGTTATGAGGCGTCGAATGTTTTGCCAAGTTTTTACCGAGCAAGTCATTGTAAAACCAGAGAAATTAAAGTGTTCATTATCATGCGAAAAAGTAACGGCGTCAATAAGCGGACAGAAGCGTGCGTGCGCTTCATTTGAACAACGTTCTTTAAGAGGATGAAGTGACGATCGCTATGCATCGCTGATTAAGAGAAACTACCACAATTCATTTGCTGAAACGGTTGTTATCATTTCCCACGGATAAATTCATTTTTACTTACAGACTCTGAACCATCTGCAGGTAAGCGTAAAACAAACTAATTAAGCCGGTTTACTGTAGCTTCAAAACTTGGCGCTGAAGAATTAGTTCAGCTAGTGTGACCTTTATCTTGAAAATGTAGTTTCTTGGTACGGGAGCGTATGTTTTCATGATGCAATATCTGAATATCTTTATTACGGATTCTGTCCCGTTGAGATGTAAAATAAAAAGATTTTTCTCTCTCCGTATTACATAATCTTTTTATTTTACATCTCAACGGGACAGAATCCGTAATAAAGATAATGTGACCTTTATCTCTTTTTTACGCGTTTTCCCAAAACGTGTTCAAGAGTTCTTATTGTTAGCAAATAATCGTTAGTTACTTCGTCCATCTGTTTATCCGCAGTAGCATATTGTTTTAAAGCACCTGCATTTCGTTTAATATACAGTATGCAGCTTCATTTTTCTGTCGTCTGCTTACGGCACTTCAAACCCTCGCGCCTTTAGTTAAAGCATATGAGCATTGCGTTGACAAAAAACAGCTGAACTAAAAATCTGAACGTCGGATTCATTTTTTAAGTCAACAAACGTCCGTTTCATTCACTGGCAAGAGGAGGCTGTATTTTCAGTTTTGTAAAAATAGAAAAAATATATTAGAGCTAAAAGTTTTTATTTAACGCGACTTATTTCAGCCGATTACCGCGCATTAAGACTTCGGCAAAGCCAAGGCGCTAGTGTACCTGCAGGTCATTTTAGCTTGCTGTAGCCGGTAACTTAACAATTTACTGTATTTTCCCGAATTTTTAGCTGTTTCCTTTCTTGCAGTTGTCATGGCCCACATGAAACTTCGAGCTGGCAAGGTAGGTAGGATTTAATAAATTTTTCTCCTCATGTTGGTGCTTCTTAGCGCACGAAGTTTGCCGACCCGGAAGGCCATTTCGAGCGAATGATGAACTTGTTGCGGTATGCTTTTCTTTATGCCTTTTTTTCCGCTTCCCTTGCTTGAAAGTTGTCGCGTAGTATGTTTAGATTATTATTATCGCTTACGGTAGTAGTCGCTTGCGTATGGGGGCTAATGTAAAGCGTTTTTCGAATGCTCGTACTTTTCCGCTTAAAGTAAACAAGCTCAGCATTGCTACTTCCGCTGCGTTGATTATACTCGCTGTAATGGAACGTGATTGTTCCTTAGGGATTTGTCAAACTTTACGGCATTCACTATTAAGTAGGCAGCTTTATCCCACGACAAGGCAATTTTCCCGCTTTTAATTAATTTTAAAAATCTTTTTTTAACAGAATTTCCTTTCATGCTTTAAGCCTGACGGTGAGTCAGGCACGATCCGAGCTTCTTTGAACAAAAGCGTTGCCACCAAGCGGGAAATCTTTCTTATGTTTTTGTCACGCTTTGGGTTTACGTTACGCGTAATCAATTTAGCCGTCCGATCCTCTTCGAAGCTCAGCTTTTAGTTCGCACAAATTTTTTTTAAACTTAACGTCGTTTCAGCAAAGAAGCGCAGTCGACAACAGGGCGTAGTTCATCATCCCTTGGAACCCTTGCATTTTCAAGTTTGTTTTTTTACCAATTCGTTGTTTTTCTTTTCTAACAGTTCCAACTTTTTCAGGCACCACTACTTCTCAACAAACAGAGGTTATAATAGCGGACGAAAGGCAAAAAATGGAAGGTATCCAACAGCAGCTGGTTAGAGTAAGTATTGCTTTCAAAGTATTCTTTCCTTATGCATCCTTCCAGCAAGAGTCGTCTTCTTCAAATGCGACGTACAATCCTAGCATCTTATCGGCTTCAAGTACTTCAAAGAAGACAGGCCGAGCATCCTCGGTCGCTCCGGATTTCAAAGAACCAAAGGAGCCTACCAAGCAAGAGATTTCGCGGCAGGAAACGAAAAGTCGAATTGAAATGAGTCGACCGTATCCTAACAAAAGCAATTCAACAGCGAAGTCGACAAGTCAACTGAAAAAAGAAGCGACAGTTGCCGAAGTAATTTCAAGTTGTTACTGTAAAGATAACATGCTTAATAGAACTAGGCAGACTTTGCCTTGATGAAAATCTCTTCTAGCTTGAAAGCACTAGCGGTTTGACGCTTTATTATTATTTACTACTACCATTTAGCATTTTTCCAACTGTCTTGATCTAGCCAGGGTCAGAGCCTCTTTATTTTGCTTGCATGAAATATCAGTTATTGAATCTTGCGGCATTTCGTTAAGTAGCCGACTTGGGCCCCTATCTGTTGATGATTAGAGTTAGGAGACGAGTCATCAATGATCGTCCGCCACTTGACAACCGAGTTTTTACGCGCATTCATTCATGAGAGACTCCAAGCGACAACCTGACCTTTTAAGCATAGTAATCAGATTTTCAGAAAAATAGTTTCTCAACTCAATGGAGCCAACCGAAATTCTTCTATGTTGAAGGATTAGGAGATAAGCATACGTTAACGCAAAACCAAATAGGAGGACACGAATACGTGCCATTTATTGACCAAGTTTATGCAGCAGTGTTGGATGAATGCGTAGGGAGTAATGTATTTTGTCCCGTCCATTGTCGCAGTAGCTCAAAAGTAATATCGATGTTTGAATATCTCCCTTTAAACGATGGCACATTGTTTAATATTGACTTACAAGCAAAGTTAGAGATAACTACATGAATCCCGTGCGTTTAAATGTGCATAACAGTTTTGGCGCCTTTATTGGCCGTTTAAATCCGTAGCTATTGGTGTATCAGAGGTTTACTTACTGCATAATTGTTAGCGTTGCCAGTAGTCACTTTCTTAACGGCGTCTATTTCTACATGTAAGGTAGAGCAGAAAACCGGCGCGCATTCCGTCCACGCTGGATCCATTCACGTAGTGGACAATTCAAAAAAGTTTGATAACGTTCGTGCGGTGGAGCCTCAAAGCGCGGTAGTTACGAACGATGGAGAAAGCAGTTTTTCTGGAAGACGAAACCGCAAAAGTGGCAAACTTGCCGCGGTCAAATCTCAGCAAGCTAAAGAGTTTACGAAAATTGATAATAGAAAGGGAAAGGCTCGGAAGACTAACTCAGAGACTCAGGGTTCTACTGAATCGCTTGAAAAGTCGGCTCCCAAACAGTCATCCGAAGATTTGAAGTCAACCGAACCGAAGAGCTCTTCCGAATCGCTTCAGCTGACAAAGATTATACGTGAAAATATGGCCGAAAGCAGTACTTTCGATTCTTCCGACTTTGTCAGCGACTGCACCACAGACTTATCAGTTTGTTTGCCCCGCCAATGGTGCAAACTACTTTGGTTATTATGATTTCTCCCATTTCAGCAGCTGAATTCCGAAGCTGTCGAACAGACATCACCAAAACCCACAGCTAGTACTACCGTCATTCAAAAATTACCGCCGGCTGAAGATACTCCAAGTAGAGGAATGTTCTTGTTTTTCATTCATAAGTTTTTTTTGTATTCTTACCAAAGAGCTGTCACGACGCGACAGACCAAACGTTATGCCGTTTACGTCAACGCCCGCACCCGGCAGAGCCGCGTCATTGGATTCAAGCATTTCTCTAATCCAAACTTTCAAGGTTGGCGTCTAAGCGTTCTTTCACAGCACATTTTTGCATCTACTTTCAGAACGCGGCCAACTGGCAAAAGAAAAACTTGGCTTCGAGTCCAAAAAGTTTTCAGCCAACAGCGAAGACGCCAAAACGCGTCAGTAGTGCCAACGCGTAATGTCGCTTCCGCGCGCTGTAATTGTCGATTGTTTCTTAAGGTAGCTCAGTTGAGAGGAAGCGAGCGCAAGTCGGGACCGGTTACCTCAACACCATTACGAAAAATGCCATTTGATTTGGATGCTTCGGCAATCGTGGGACCTTCGCGGGCTTCGTATGTTTCGTGAACGAAGTCTTTAGCCCCGAATTGGAAAATGACCAGAAAAGAAAGCAGACAGCCCCCAAACGCCGTAATACTATAGATAAGAGGCAGATTGACTTGGCTGACGCAGCGCCTATTCGTGTATTGAGAAGAAATGTGAATACTCCCATCCCTAAGAGTTACAAGATGTCGACGACGAGAGTACGGAAGCAGCGTCTATCTGGCGCGAAAAAAGCTGTTGAAAAGAAAGCTACATACGCTCTTGGCTCTGTTGCTGAAATGTCTAAAGATGATTGCACAAATCCGACTACGATGCATAGCATTTCTTCATTTTCGGAAGACACGAGCGTAGTTGCTGAACTTCATAAAAAAGCAAGCAAGAATGTACAATCCGTGAACAGGAAAGTAGCGCCCGTCAAAGAAAGCAAGCAAAAAAAGCGGCACGGCGGTGTATCTCTGTCTGAAGTGACTGAAGTTGCGTCACCTCCCAAAAGAGCAAGGAGAGACCACCAAAGCAACAAAAAGTTTGAAACCTCTGCTGATGAAGAAACATTGCTGAGTAGTGGCGGGAAATTATTACCGCGTAGGGAAAATATGAAGAAAAAAGAAGTGCCTATATCAGCCTCGGACAATCGCAAGTCGGCTCTGCCTATTAGGGAATTGCGAGGCGTGAAGGGGCGCACTGCATATTCTAATAGCGGCAAGAAGAAAGTTGGCGCTATTGATCAAGGAAGCTATCCCCAAAGCAGTTGGCCAAGCGGAGCAATTAGTTCATCATCGCGCGAAGACTCTGTTTTTGGTTGTGATAATGAAAGTACATTCAGTTACACGCCCACTTTTGTTGGCCCTCAAATTTCGAAAGCGTCTTATGCAAATGTGAGTTCCATTGAGGAAGGCGACAGCAACAGTGCGCATAGCCGCTCGTCCGAAAGTGAACGTGCTTCCGAAAAGCAGTCAGAGAAAAAAACATCGTACGCTGTTGACGATGATGATGCAACGAAAAGTGAAGACTTGTCGGAAATGCAGTCGCCGCCAACGATTTCTTATTGTGCCAATGGTCATGCAAGTACAGGTATGCCAATTGAACTTGCCTCAGTATTGAAGAACCGTGGAAAGTCAGCAACAGAAATGTCAAAAGGTGCGCTTGTCCAAATCTTTTCACTTCGTTTCGTTACGGGTAGTTGTTGCAGCGGCCATTGGTAAAAGAAGATCCGTTACGAGAGTTTCATTTGCGGAAACAACAGGCAACAAAGATGGAAAACCAATTTGGGGTGCTCACTAACGCGCGTGTTTTCAGAAATCGTAAATCTCCCCGCTGATGAACAGAGCTCATCTGAAACATCAAGCAGACGCAGCTCCTTCGACTCTACGTTGCCTACGCCGGAAATAAGTAATATCCATCAGTTGTACTTTCAAATGGTCGCGCAATACTGTATTCTTAGGTTGGGGAAATACTAGAAAAAAGACTCCGGGAAAGCGACGTTCCTCCCGAACTCGGGTACGTCGCTTGCGACCGGAACTCGGAGAGGTGGTAAAGTACGAATATGTCGAAGGGGGACTACGTAATTTTGAATTTATAAATTTGAATTGACCGTCTTGAAATTTACATATTTAGGGCGAATTGCCGGCGTCGTACCTGGTCACGTCGACATCCCCGTGTTGAAAAGAAACAAAGTGCACACAATGTCCCAATACGTCGAGGTTCTGTGCGAGAAGCGAAACCGTTAATTTTTTCCGGCATATTATTTTTTTTGTCTTACACGCGACTTTGCCTTTGTAGGCAGAAGAAAGGGCGTCGGATCGAGCAATGCTTCGATAGGAGGCTCGCAGTTCGATAATGTCGCGTTTGGTAAACCGCTGCTGACGGGAGCCGAAGCGGACGCGGCAATGGATGGTAACCTATGAAAACATCCTGTAAATAACGTTCGTTTTCATTAAAGCAACCTTATTAGGTCGCCTGTTTCGCTTGAGTAAGGCCAGCGAAGAACAAGTGACAGATCGCGTGTTGAAGTATGAATACGAGGAAGATTCCGAGACTCATAAAGTCCAAATAGAGATACGCAAGGGAGGAGAAGTTAATTTGAACGTAGAAAATAAAGAGGTGAGCAAATTATTCAAAAACGATGTACACTCTTCACGAATTTATTCCTAGAGCGTGTACATTATTGACGGGGTCGTCGCAGTCATTTTAAACGGTTCCGCTGTATCGCTATCGACCGGAGACTTCCTTTCCTTGCGAGCAGGTAATTGAACAACCATCCTATACGCACGAGTACATTTAGCTCTTTGTAGGCGACGCTGTAACTCTGAAAAATTGTAATCGTAAAATTGCTAAAATTTTAACTATCGATTTGATGTAATCTCTTATCCGTTTCGTTGAAATCATAGCCTTTGAGCAGTCGTACAAGTAAGCAAGACGTCTCCTTTTGAAACTGAATGATTTGCGTTTTTAACGTAATAGACAAAAATTGATAGAATAACGTTTAAGCATACTATTAAAAGCATTACGTCTTCCAAATATTAATATTTGGAGATGTAAGCGGGTTGTTGCTTCTACTTACGCCTGTATCTATTCTAATTCGCATTTTCAATGTGGTGTGCAATAAACTTCATTGGATATTCGGTAATAAAAGCAGGCACCTAATTGGATGATTTTGATTGGGCTAAAGCAAGCGTTTTGACACTTTTTAAATGGGGTTCTCAATATTGTATTAATCGGCACGAGTGTTAGCTAAGGGTGCAGCGCCCGAATGAAAGTTCACCATGAGTCTTGAACGCTGAGCAAATTATTGTAAGAGCACAATAGCACTCTGAATATTGAATGTTTCCCAGAGTCCGGCAAGCATACAGTAATGGATGGAAGCAATGGAATGCAGGTACATTTTCGGAAACTCACATTGGCCATGCTGTTCTTCTCCCGCCTAAGCCGAAATAGGAGCCCCACTTTTAGGCGTACGCTTAGCTAAGGGCAGAACATTGAGGCTAGCGTCTTCCAGTGGTGCACTTGCATTCCATTGTTTTCTCCCGCTTATTACTGTATGCTTGTAAGAGAAAAAAGGCAGTTCTGTGATCTGTCTATCCTTTCCCTCAGTTCGTAAAATTTTGCGGGCGGTATAAATGCCCTTATAGTTCACTTGAAACTGCAATGCTGCGGAAGAAATAGAATTAAGGGCAGAATGTGAAGGCTTATTGCGCCCCTAAGTTGGTAAAGGAGCACGAAAACACAAACTCAACAAAGCGAAGATAAAAAGCAAAAAAGCAGACGAAATGCGAACGGTGTGGCGAAAGCAATACGGTAATATTAGTACCTGAACGTCCTTGACAGGCATTAGTAGCTTGAAATTGAGAAAACAATACTATTAAAAAAGCCCGCATACCACCCAGGCCATCGGTTGAGATTACAAAATTCGAAAAAATTGTTAGGACTCCATGTTCTATACGTCTTTAAGGCGACAGTTTTTACAAAAGCGGTAATCAAGACGAATTACTTTATTTAAACGGTTATCACAAGGTTGCTTGCCCGCTACAAGTAAAATATACTTTTGCTTAAACGATTCACCTTGATGCAACAGTTTTCTGTTAATTTCGTTTCTCTCTAATTAGCTAAGGCCTATCTACCATTGTACGTGCGATTCAGTAAGGGTTACAGTAGCTGCTAATTTGAATATTTATTATATGCTTTGTTGCTGCTAAGTTACGAGCGTTCAGACTGTTTCGTTCGCGTAGCTGGTCCGGCTTCATCACATATATTAGACTTTGAACTAGAAGAGTGGGTATCCCCCAAATAACTTTATTTTCTCATTCCGTTTGTCTTAAGACAGGAAATTTGCTAACGTGGACGCTCACTTAGAACGTACTCGTTCCGGCCGGCTCATTTCGCGTTTTTCTTCTGTACTTCTTGCAAGTGGAGTGCAAATAATTTCTAACAAGTGCAATTAAGAGCAACTAACCCAATTGTGATGAAAACGTTTCAAAAATGACGCTTACAACGCAGCCAGAAACAAGCGGTCGCTGTCTTGGTGACGCCAGCCTATAAGAAACCCGCTAATAGACAGAAGAATATCGTATTTCAGGAAATAGCAGTACGGAGGTCAAGGGAGTGATATCTGCTTTTCATAATACGATGGTAAGTCGCTGAAATAAGGTTGAAAATTGCAGCATGCTATCACTGTAAAAACTTACGGTTGATTTATATGTTTTATCGCTTCTATTCGTTTGTTTTGCTTGTTAGAATTTTTACAGTATTTCTCTCGCGCTAATGGCTGCCCAATGCCAGTACGGGTTCATAGTGTATCGCTTATTGGCGTCTACATCAAAATCCCGAAAGAATGATTCCATTAGAAATAGCCAAACATTCTCCGCTAGAAAAACGGTCTTACGTACTTTCAACAGCCCTTATGGGTTTATAGTTCCGAAAATAGAAGTGCCAGGATGGTTGACGTCCCCATTCAAAAATACGCTCGTTATGCAAAAGCAAATGAATGCTTTAAAAAGCAGAAGGAGTTTCATGCCCTAAAAGGTCGGTATATACCAGATGGGCCGAAATTCGAAAAAATATGAATACGGAAAGTATGCACATCCGGGAATAGATGGAAATTTCGAAAAGGGCTGATTCTGATTGGTTGAAATGCTAAGTGGGCCGAAACGCAGATGGTAAATTCATTTGGCTTTTTATTTGCATTCCGCAATATAAACTTTCTTCGAAGGAAGGGTTGTTGGTTGAATTGCATTACAATGAAACCTCCCTAATTCGAATCCCTCTCTAATCCGAATTCGTGGAAGGGAACAATAGAACGACAGTACACAATAAAGATAATTAGGCTACTTGTGCGAAGCGCACTGTCATTTGACGGAAACGGCTATAAGGCAGCGAACAACCAGCCAATGGTTCTTCCGGTATATGCTAACATAGGCACAGTCCAGCCACGGCTTTGGCGAGCTAATCTGGACCAATAGGTTGGCTGCAACAATTCACCTCGTGACATAGGCTTCCACAAATAAACAGAAATATGCAACGTAGCGGTCAATATTGACATCGGACAGAGCTTGCCATATGTATATCAATACGCCGCAGAAGGACCATCAATCTAATTGCAGGATGTGCACAAAAATAGAATCGTGTTATGTGAAGGTATGGCTACCACTTATCTGAAAGTAGGCTACCACCGCATTATACCAGAACAAACCGTATATAAGGAGAGCAATACGGGAGTCATTATCACTGTGTTCTGGTGTGTTCTACGGTTGTGCAGTTGTCCAAATGTATAAAAGGAAGCACATTACGCTCACGATAGAGAAGAAGATGAAGATAATCGAAGCATTGAAGAGAGTGACCGGCCGAAGAACAGGAAGAATGCGATGGACAGCGTGGTTTATGCTTAAAAAGCGTTCGTGACTTAGCCATTAGCAAACGTCAAAGCCTGTTGAAGCAGAAACTATTAACTGACTACATAAAATAAATTTAGACTTCGTGGACTTATTCTGCACAGTGGAAGGAGGATGCATACCTGTGCGCAACTCAGGAAACAAAGGTTACAATAGCCCAGAAATCGCACAATAATCAGCCGCTAACTCCATTTCTTTTCGAGCCAACAGAACTGGCTAGCAACTACGAATATGGGAAAATAAATTCATGGGAACTATTTCCCTTGTCGCTTCGTGGTACTGCGTCCGCACCATATAAGAAACTCGTTTCTGCTGGTCAATCGTTTTCCTGAATCAGACGGACTTCCCTGCCCTCGTTAAGCTATTCACCGCTTGCAGAGGCTGACTTCGCGCTGTAGACGCCAGGAAAATGCATCTAAAATTGCATTACCTGCTTTTCTGTGCCCTACTGTAAGCCTCCTCAATAATCCGAATTCTTCTATAATCCGAACTACCTCCCGCCCTGACGTGTTCGGATTAGGGAGGTTTCACTGTATTTGTAATCTGAGCGAATGGAATATATATGCTTCCTTGCCGGCGCGATTACGACATCAATTCATCTCCACTTGAAATGCCGTTCCTGCTTTGCTTCAAAGACTGCGTCTCATTTGGTGAATGGCGTAGGCAGCTTTCATTGCGTGACTTTAAGTCTGCCTTTTGTAACTTGGCAAACTTTGCAGATAAATCAACAAACCCAAAGCACGTCAGGGTTTGGTTTCCTGACGTCATCACCAGCAAAAGAAGAAATACCCGACTTGACTATTTCGCTCTCAACAATTAAGGGAGCGTCAGACGAAGATTCTAACTCAGGAAATTTTTCTATAAAGTTGGAAGGTGCTCAAAAGTGGAAACAAATTCCGGAAACGCATGTAAACAGGCCTTTACGTAACAGTGTCGAAGGGTCAATTAGCCAAGTAGAAAAGCAACGTCGCTACGGTGCAGAGAAAGCTCTTGCTCCTCTTATTGAAATATTCAAAAATGATAGCCCGTCTGTGGATACTGCGCATAGTACTTCATTATCAGACAACGTGTTAATTGTCACTGAAAGTCGAAGGAGAGCGGACATGAACGGTCAAACCACAAAGGGAGAGCTGGTGTCCATCAAAGAAAAAAAGCGATGGAAGCAGCATGACAATGCGTCTCTATATGAAGTCACGAAAGATTCATTAGCTCCTAAAAGAGCAAAGAAGGACGATAGACTTAACAAAAAGTTCAAGGCATCGCTGAGTACCGGCGGAGACTTAGTACCACACCCAAAAAAGACAAAGAGGAAAAGCGAGCAATCGATGGAATGTTCAAAAGGTATAGTTGACTGGTCGTTTTGTTTCATTGTAAATAATTATTGTAGCCGCTGCAAGCCGCGTCGCTTCAGCAAAGAAAAACGTGACGAAAATCTCGTCAACGGAAAAAAGAGGCGACGAAAATAGAAAGGGAGTTGCGAATGCTCATTTGCATATTTTTTTTAGAAATTGAAATGGCAGTTGATCAAGCAAAGCGCCTACCGTCAAAACTGAGCAGCAGCGGCTACAGCAGCAACTTGCCTTCGCCGGAAATAAGTAATGGATCTTTTGAACATTTTAAAAGCTGTTAATCAAATCTCCCTTAACGTTTCCATTGAATCATGACAAAATGAATGCGAATATGCAGTAACGTTTGCGTAGCATTCGTTCAAGAACAATGGGTTTTTCCTTCAGCGGGAATTGTATTTTTGAATTTGGAAGATATAAAGCCAATTAGCTTTTGCCTGACGTCACACTTTCGATGAATAGTTTAGGTTTTAGTTTAGGAGGTAACCATCCTGTTCTGCCATTACATAAGCCAAAGCATATGGCTTGTAATTGCAGTTGGATTGAGGTAAAGCCACAACCGGAGGGATCGCATGCTTGCCAATATAGGCAAAACAGGATAGCAAGACTTCTTCCAGAAAGGAAGATGCACTTGGTGGAGCAACAGTGGATGGTTTGCAGGAAGTGTAGCCCCAAGTTTAAGTTTCCCCACCGCATAAGCCCGAAGAAATCAGCTACAATTTGGGTTCACATACACCCACGATAAGGCAACGCTTATGCTTATCGCTGCCTCTATGCGTTATCATGTGTCCATCCCACTTATCGCAAAAGATAACAAACAGCAAGATGCAGCCAGCTTTATTTGATAATGAAACGAACAAAAGCGTAAAATGTTTCCATTCCACTATCCGGTCAGCTTCACAGCGTGACCGCGAATACAGAGCCTTTCCTGGTGCAAATTTTCTCCTGCTGAAGGAAAGAATTTTGCATAATTAAATCAGGTGCAGAATTGACGGAAGCCGATTCCCGGAACTGACATGAAAGCAGAAAATGATCGAGCCAAGCTTAAGAGCGGTGCAGCTTCAGCTTCTCCAGCAAACACAAACATGTTCAGTGAATAACATGGCTGATCAGCGAAACTTTGACAACTTTGAAGCATTGAGACTGTCTGCTTTGCAACACTTTTACTGGCAACTCTATTTCGAGCGATAGCTCTGAAAACTCTTATTTTCTTCTTTCCGTAGTTTCACTTGCGTTCATCTTTCTCATAGCTATAAATTCTTCCAAAACTCACAATGCTTAATGGTATCACAGAAATTCGACTCGTGAAATTTCAAGAAGAAAGATAAAGCAATTTTCAAAGCTACAGCATATGTGCTACACAGAAACCAGCTTGAAGTCAAGTTGTGTAGGTCAAGTCGAAGCGCACAGCAGTACTAAAACTTTCTGATGCTTCAAGTATCTCCACTCCGCCTTCTTCTTCCTCAACAGTTTATTATCGGTGAATAAGAACATGCTTCTTTCTTCAAAATTTTCAATAATACTATTTTGAAAAGTTTCGATTGCTCATGTCAGTTTCGTCGCTGAACTTTGCATTTTGCTAATTTCTTAGGTTGGGGGCAGGACAGAGAAAAAACTCCAGAAAGACGACGATCCTTCCGAACTCGAGTGCCTCGTTTGCGACCGGAGCTCGGAGAGGTGGTAAAGTACGAATATGTCGAAGGGGGACTACGTAATTTTGAATTTTTAAATTTGAATTGGCTGTCTTTAAATTTGCGTCTTTAGGGCAAATTGTCGGCGTTGTCCCTGGCCACGTCGACATCCCTTTGTTGAAAAGGAATAAGGTCCATACAATGACCGAATATGTTGACCGACTGTGCGAGAAGCGACTAAGTTAATGCTTTTAAACGTTCGTTATTTTTCTTTGCTCTAAACGCAAGTTTCCATTCGCAGAGCGCAGAAATGTTCGAAGAAAAACTTCAAGAAAGGAAGCGCAATCTGATGAAATGGCAGTCAGCGAATTGCAGCCTGTTACACCCGATGGCGGAGACGAGTTGATAGAAAGTAGCTTACACGCATATGTTTTGCTTAGTCTTAAACTTCACTGAGGAACAATATTAGAGGGCCCATTTCGCTTTGAATGCCACGAAATTTTTGACGGTGTTGCAAAATATGAGCACGACGAAGTCGCTGCGATTGCGCAAATGAAAATTCGACGGGGTGCTCAATTTAGCTTAAACGTTGAGCGGGACGAGGTAAGGAGCGCATCGTTCAAAAACATTATATGCTTATTAAAGGTTTGTTATTAGACGTTTTGCGTCGTCAGAGGCGCTATCGTAGTCACTTTGAACGAATGGCGTATGAGCTTATCCGCAGAAGATTTCGTTATTTTGCGAGCAGGTAATTGAACAACCGCTTTTTTGCACAAATACATTTAGTTGTTTTCAGGGGACTCTTTAACCGTGAAAAACAATGGCCGTAAAAAAGCTTATATTGTCACTTGTTTCCGTTGATGCAACCGTTTATACTTTTCTTTCTACTTGCAATATTCTGGCACAAGTGCAATTTTTCGTTGATCTTTTTCACCGATTTGTTAAAATTTTCTTAAGAATTAAATGATTTGCAGGTTTCGCAAGTGACAGTACGACTGAGGAAAACGTTGAACATTATTTAACTCACTGAGTTAGGTTGTGAATTTGTTCAACTTTATTGCGGCGTACAGATGGTGGCACAACTTAACCTTGCGCTTAAAATTTTAACATAGACAATAAACAAACGAAGTTGATACTTGCGTAAGAACATTTTATTTTAACTCATCTGTTTGGTGAGCATTTTATCTCGTTAATCACAGACTCGTCAGATGCAGATGTCTGAAAATGTCCTGTGAATTTTGCATTCATACGTTGGTGGCCTGGAGCACTGCTCAGAGGAAAGAAAGGTTTGTTTTCAGTTTCAAGGTGGTTATCCCGAATCGTTTTGGTTTACAATACTGAAAGTCTGAATTCTGAAAAGAAGAATTCCAGAATGAGTCAGGATCCTGAAGCTTCAAAATTCGTTACGAGGTCTTTCGCATTTATAGCTGCTAGATAATTATGCTCTATATTTTACAGGCAATGCATGAAATGCAAGCATTCAATAGAGTGCTTAGGCAATCTACAGAATGTGTGACGTTTTTAGGCGAAGTATAAAGCGTCTGCTATCTTAATATACTGTGCACTTTGCCTATGCATCGCATATAATGACTAGACGTTATATAGAACAATGAATAATGGTTTTGGCATAAAGTAAGTTGCAATTTGTCGCCTACGTCCGAGCAGATCTACAGTGGCGATATTTGCAGGGAAAAATGTGCTGATTCCTCTCTACGCTGTGGCTATGCTGTCCTTATGTTTTGGCTTCGCACCAGAGCACAATAGCCGGCAAAAGCACCCAACTTTTCTCGCGTCTTTGTCGGCTACCGTCATTTGATTTAGCCTAAGCCTAAGCCAAGAAATAAGGGAAGTACAGCCGGCAGAGTAGCGAAAAAACGGTTCAGTTCGACCTGTAGGTGTCACCACTGCAGACTCGCAAGGGCATAAGTGAAAAGGCTCGATTTAGGACTTTGTCGGTTTGCCCTTTGGTATTGTGCAGAATGCCTAGGAAATGTACGAAGTATTTAAGTGGTCCGTACACTGCCTGAGAATTTTCGGCATTCTGTAGACTGCCTTGTCATTCTACGCAATGCCTGATTTCAAACATCGTTTCTAACATGTGCATATAAATACAGTCGGCCCTCGTTATCCGCGGTTAACTCGTCCAATATTTTGAGCGTTTCACCGCGTTATATAAGATATCCTATGAAAAAGGTCAAACAGCTTATATTCTAGCCGCGTATTTCGTCCTGCCCTCTTGAAGTCCTTCCGGAACGGTTATCATACCTAGTGATCCTTCGAAACTTGATACTACTGAACCTAGCTACGCGATAAAGGCATCAATGAGACTGCGCATGTCCAATGGGGTTAGCCATCAGAGTCCAAGCCGTTAGATACAAGAAAGAATGAAAGTAAGGTGCTCTTTCTTTTTTGAACGCCTTGGAATCGCCTTGCTTTAATGAGCTAAGCGATGTGCTGGTGCGCAGAATGGGTACAGAGCAGGGAAAATATAAAATACAGAGGCGCATTTAAGCAGAAATACTGAAATACATCACATCACATAGAACAAAACGTCTACGACAGAAACGTTTGTGGCATCAAGAATCAGACAGTTTGCCCACTTTCTGTAGGTGAGCGCTGATCCCCCGGAAACGAGCCAGTCCTAGGGTTTCCTGGACTTATTGATAGCGAAACGTCTCCCCTTAAAATGTTAGGCTCCGCAGCTGCTGGAACTTTATTTAAAAACATTGTTATAGGGAACTGTCTCTTCCTTTTCTTCGCTTGGTCGAATAAATCTTGCAGCGGCTTCAACGAAGCCATTATTCTTCGTATAACCATGATGCCATGTTCCATGGATGGATCGTATTCAGCAATCATATCCTTTAGGACCTCAGCTTGCCGCAAAATACTGGCAAGCTTTTGCAGCATTCAATCTGAGGATTTTTAAGCTCCTGTAGCTTCCATAACGTCGTCATCGCTGCCCGTAGGCGATTACATCATTTCCTCCAGTTGCTCGTTAGTGGACGGTTTCCCAAAACCTTCTATGCGCTCCCTGATATCGTCTTCTATCATGCCCGTGAAACCCTCACCTTCCAACTCCTTGGCATATTCACTATGTCCATGACCTCCTCATCGATGGCACCTAAGTCCTCGCATTCACTGACTGCGTCTCTCCACAAACGCTTCCAGCAATCACTGACTGTTCTAGGCTTTATCTCGTGTACTGCCGTGTAAAAGATGACGTCACTATTTCACGGCAGACAAACTGCGTTGTATAAAATCCGCGGATAACGAGGGCCGACTGTACATTTGTGAACATATCTGTAACGAGAAGGTTAGTTTTTCAAATTGGCACTGTTCAAGTGTCGCAGTCCTTTTCCAGTATAAGTTTTTCAAACTGCGTACCTAAATTGACGGCGAGAGGTGCCACGATGAACTAGTCGGTCTATAAGCACTAAATGACGGGATCTTGAACTGAACAAAAACCAGAAAAAATGAATGCATGTATACATATGCGCGCCACCCTTCGAAAACTACAATAATGTCGAAAGCATTCAGTATCTCGAGCTGCCTCGCGAAAACTGACCTCCGTGACTTGAATTTGGCTTCTACAGGTGTCACAGCTTCAGCCCTTTCTTCCTCGATACGACTGAATGGTAATAGGATTTTGACCGTTCGCCTTATATAGTAAATTGGCAATTCAGTACATTCAAGCGATTATGCCACCTAGGTAGCTGTTGGAGATAAAAGAATTGAATACAAACGCAGGCTTGGTGAATGATATAGTGCATTGCGCACTACTGGAGCCTTGCTAGTTCAAACATGTGGGTTTTGGAAAAACCAGTTTTGTAAACGAAGCATACAGGCAAAAATATGCGCATGTTTTTTTCTGGAAATAACGCGGAAAGGTTGACAAGGTATAAATTCATACAACAATACTGAGCAACTTTGTTTAGCCAACTGAAGATGCGAAGTACGGCATGAAACTGTCCCACTGGATGTTTTAGTGTATTAATCACTAGACTTTCGTATGCGCTTACAACGCTTAGAGAATCAGGTATCAAAGTAAGCAGTGTCATTGGTGACTTATTATTAAAATAAGAATCTCTTTCGCAGCCACTGCCTTAGTTGACATTGGCTAAAGGTTTCAGCAAGTCGAGCAGTAATGCTAAAGATAAACAAAAGGGCTGTTGTTGACTTGTGTTTATGATAAATTTTTTCCCATCATTTTGATTTCAATTGTCATTCATTAATGAGGTGTTAACTCATTATTTGCGTTAGAATTCATCACTCATCCAATTGTCCGGATTTGATGCGAGTGTGATGCTTTAACGTTTGCTTGCTTGTTGGCAGTTTAAGCTGACAGAGATGTCAGCGTGCAGAAAATGACAGTGGTGAAAGGGAAAGAGTGGGAAAAGCTGTTCGAACATACTTTCATCATCACATGATTCATTCACTGCTCGCAAGATAAATTATGCACGTCGAACTACTTGTCTTCGCTGAATTACAATGATGTTCGTTTACGAAACGCGGAACGACTCGTGTACACGACCTTGCATGCTCAATTTGTCATCGTTTACCCAATTTCCGTAATTAAAGCGGTCGTAATGATAACATTTTTCTGAATGACCACGCAAGACTAACCGACAAACCTGTTTGGATCCATTGCAGTTCTGTTATCTGTTTCGAAGAAGGGCAACCACGAAATTTATTTCATTTAATCACACGCTGTTGTTACAAAGAAAATAGCGACTCCAATGGTGTTTGTAATTGATCATTCATTGAGAATAATCGTAGCTGTCCCAATTAATTTACGATTAGCATATCTGCGTTGCTGGCCTCAGGCGATAATTTTTGTCATTATTAATTTCATTTTTCTTGTTATGTTTTTATCGTGCGTATCAACTGTACCTTTGTTAGTCTTAAAATGAACTCAAAAGTTTTATTGGAGTTAAAACAGTAACTTTTTCGCAAGGCTCTATATTAAGCCTGTGTTACGCAATCAAAGGAAAAATGATTTTCATTTATTTTAACTCCTATCTGAGTATTTAAGAGAGTCGTTTGTTGCCGCCAACGACTGGATTTCAAAAATACGATTTATGGAACATTTTGGTCACATACGAGTTCGCAACGGGTACGTACGCTTTCATGTCTGTTCTCCAGCATACAACTTGTTGAGACGTTCTCAAGTCCGGTAAGATATGCTATTAGTCCATATTTTTCCGTAAGCGAGCTGCTCTCAAAAGGACAGGTACAAACAGGTGCATCCGTTCAAAAAGCACATGTTTTTGAAGGGTTGAGAAGACTGTAATATTTATTAATTTTGAAAATTAATTTTACAACTACTGCTGTTAGCGTAGTCAAAATTTTGAGCTCGCTTGGCAATGCAAACATTTTAAAAGATTTTTTTAAAAGCTTTGTCGACTTATTGTAAATAACCTAATTTTTTATTGGCCATACAAAGAAATGTTTCCAACTTACCCATTGGCAATGATTCAATCGAGTTCCCACGGAAGTCAATTCAAGCAGCGAAGCGCATCGGCTGACAGAAAATGGTAAGGAAGATGTAAGCTTTACATAAGTAATGCTGTCATTGATCAGCTGGCAAACCGGTTATTCGGCATATGAAACGCGGCCACCTAAACAGAAATGACAATAAAATAGGCTGAAGTTTATAATTTGAATATTAGTATTGTAATTCACAGTTTATTTACTATAGAATAACCGTTGAACAAAAGCGACTAAGGCGATTAAAATAGAATTTCTTTTTTTCACCTTCAGAGACAAGCCTAAAGCCTTTCTGCTTTACTCAATGGCCCGAGAAGATAATATAATTTAACACAATGAAGTTTATGACAAGTCATTCCCGCTAGAAGCCAACTTTTAGAGGAGGTGATATATTACATGAAAATTTCCAGTAAGCGTGTAGACAATTAATGCTTTTTCATGCTGATCATGTGAGCTACGCTTAATGAAAAAAACTTATAACTGCCGCGTAAAGCGGATATGATTGTTTGGACATTTTACAATTTATGCGCTGCTCCTACTGGTAAAACACCAAGATTGAACTGTCGCTGTTGCATCTTAAAAAGTGAAGAGTTTCGCCTTCGCAGCGGCGCGCTATAAATCATTGCACTCTCATCAGCGCTGGAAAAAGCGGTGCCATTTTCTCAGGTTAGTTTTTCGTCGAAACAACTTTTGCTTCAAAGATTGAAAAAACCAACTGTGGGTAGTTAAAGCGGTTTATTTCTTGGTCGCCGCCGCAATGTCTGCCATGCAAATGCAAACATGTGCTGGCGATATTTCGTAAGCGACTTTCAGTCTTGAGCGAGGCAATAAATGACCACAGTGGCACCTTCGCTAAGCGTACTCAATCTTCTTCAGGCCATTATAAGCGGTTTCATAAAGCGACTCACATCTGGGCGGTCTCACTTAATGCCGCTACCAATGCGCGGCTGTTCTGATGGGCATCAGTTAAATGTTCACAGCTTACGTTCATTGGAGAGCAACTATGACGAGTGGTGTACTGTAGTTAGAAAACCAAAATGAAATGTGTGCTGCAATTTAACAGCGCAACCACCGACTTGCATGCGCTAATATTTGCCAGCATAACTTTTATTACAACGTTGAAAAACTTCAATAAGGCTATATTTTCAATTAACTCCTAATGCTACTTGCATACATTCTTTTGCATTAATATTTTGCGTAAAAAATAAACAAAGCCTGAAAGCTGCTTGGCTTACCGCTAGCATAAATGAATTTATCGAATTGCAAAAGTGACAATCCAGCCTTTGACTGTTTTAGGCAAATGGATTTTTTGTGCTTAGAACAGAAATTTCATTCTTGTTTAGAAAAGGAAATAAGCGATCATTACTAATTCATTTTATGAAAATAATTTGATGCGCAGTGAAACTGTAACTCCTATATAGTTTCCGGCAGTTTTTGTACTTTCTTCAAGAAGCCCTAAACCATACTTGACTATTCTGCTTCCGCTTCGTCTAAGTGCTGTTCCGACCATATGGCATTCCATTTCAAACATTTTAAAAGATCATTTTCATTGAATACAAATTTAAGTCTAACCTAAAAGCATATCCAGTTGTTTGAGGCTTGAATGCCAACAGGAGCAGTTCAGCAGAATTAACGAAAGCTTCACAAGAGCTACGGATTATTCAAATATTTTAATTTCAAAATATCTTAGATATTGATAGACAGACATCCAAAGATCAAGTTTATTCGAAGGTTGAACTTCTTTCCGTCCGTAGATTGGAAATTTCACATGAACATATGCAAACATGTACAACTAAACATACCGCTTCATGCAGCTTTTGTTACTTTCAAAATAAATGGTCGGAAAATAATACTTTGTTTTTCGTAAGAATTTGATGCAATTATTCATCTTTATAACATCATATGCACGTTCGAAATATTACATGACTGCTTATGTAAATTGGCAATGCTTGCAGTATACAAAGTAAGCTGACTTCATTCTTTGGCGGGAATAACGAAGGGGTTATAAGCACCTTTTGCACTTTACCACACAAAGGTACGTATTATAGTCTTGAAGTACGATAATTGGGATATTTGAAATGTGAATGGCCTAAAGCAGCAACTAACCGTCCCAATGAACTATGACCTTTAGCCAATAAGTTTAAATGCCAATACTTCTTGCCTCATTGCCAGTAATTGGTCATTTATTTAGCTTTGGGTTGCCATATGCGTTGATGAGGAAAAAACTGTCAAGATTTATCATACAACTCCGGACAACATCCAGTTTCTGCAGCAGTTGAAGAAGGATGCCACAATATCAACCGGTCTGCGCTACTATCAGCATTTTGATATTCCATCTATTGCACCGCTTACTGGTAAAGCAGCAGTGACTAATTTAATTTTTATAAAGGCAAAGCAAATTTAAAATGTAAAAATATTGAAGTTTCTTATTCAAAGCAAAATAACCGTTGTGCAGCTCGAAATTGTTCAAAAGACCGAGCGTACATTGGTTACTTAAAACCTCCTCACAAGTTTATGCCACATATTAGCGAATTATGTTGGTCGATAAAAAATTATATAAGCAATCAGATTAAGCAGAAGAACGTTTTGTGCGTAGAAGATGCACGCACGCGACCCTGCCTTTAAGACATAGTAAAGCACTGCTTCTAAGTTTAGAGGTTCGAACATGGGCATATATAAAATGTTTTAAAATGCGGACTATGAATTCCCATATTTCTGAAAGAGTTTCTTAATGGCGTACTGAATGTGAGGCATAAAATCATGATTAGTTTTCAATTAGCCAATGTATGCTCAGTCTTTTCAGCAACTCTATTCCGCCCTGAAAAAAGTAATAGGAATTTCCTGAAAGCTGCGCTAATTTAAATAAACTTTTACGGGTCCTACAACCATAAGGCAAAACGAAATTGTATACACCTAGAAAAAGAGCTCATTTTCAATGCAGTCTCTGAGAATATGCAGAAAACGTAAGCTCCGTCCTGTTGCCGTAGGCGGCATCAGTGAGTAGCTCGTACACTTTAAGCATAATGTGCTTGCGTGAACTAACAAACCTTACTTAACTACACAAGGCAACGACCTTGTAATTTCACCGACTGTTATACAGGTTAAAGTTTGGGCTATAGAAACATTATAAAATAGACCAGCAATTCTTATGCGAAAGCATTTGCATATCGATAGGGGAAATTTTTGCAAGCAACGCCAGACTGTGCATAGTGGGGCTAATACAGATATAAACATCCCCAAAACAGAATATGTTTGCGATTATTTGTGTATGCCTTATAAAAAATGTTATCGTTAACTAAAAAAGAGAAAAGCCGATTCTGAAAGCCTAAAATTTCAAAGATGCTTAGACATTTTGTTCCGTCACGTTCCGATATTTATTTGAAATGCTCGACGCAGCAAAGACTTTCAAGGAGGAGGAAGAAAAGGAAATACTTTAAGGTCACTGCCGACAAACCTCCAACTAGGATCCATCAGTCTTGACGACAATGACGACACTGTGACGGGGCTGTTAATGCATTACGCTACTTTTGGTTTGCCGAAATTCAGCTGTGCTTATCGGAAACAATGACAAATGGCATCTTTTAAGTGCTTGGAAATATTGTTGAAAGAAAAAGTATGTTCTCCTTTCCTTAATGAACAACTGGTTAGTAGTCTACACATCTGATTTGCATAACTGGATAAATTCTTCCCATTTTTGACTACAGCGCACCATCTTCCGCCTTCAGGAGATGAACGACATTGCTTCAAGGTAAAGTTAAGTTTAAAAGTTACTTGTAGAACAATTGAAGCCGTTTGGTATTGCGATAATATCGTAGGTGGGAATCTTTGCTTTGCGCGGCTACGCATATAACGTAGCAGATGTGCGAAATTTTTCCACGGGTCAACAACGTCCGTTAGCGCATACGCTAAGCAATTAGGCGAGACGATTATCGCATTGGCTGTTTGCAAAACAGAAAATTGCAGAGGCAGTCAAGGTGGCAACGCAATCTTTGCCGGACACTGTTCTTCGCAAGTGCGATAATCGTCGAGAAGTTTCGTTGAACTTAAAAATGTCAGAGATTATCGGTTTTGCGGCCGTTTTGTTGGAATTGGAACTCGTTCAAGTCGCAACGAGAGTGCAATGATGATTGGGCGAGAGAGAGTACGATAGCGGTGGCTTCTAAGAAAAGAATTCGCTCCTTCTGCAAATGATAAGGGCGCCAATCATTCGAGAACACGCGCGGTAACGTAGCTTCTAAGCTGAACTATTTCGCTGTCACTTTTTTAAGACATCACCGATCATCAACCATTCGACTCGCCTACTATTACAGATAATTGGCGAACAGAGCTTCGCACCTGGCTATGACGGAAGAAAGTTCATAAAATCCACGTGACCTCAAATTGCTAATGCTTTTGTTTCATTTTTCGCTACAAACAGCACTCTTGTCCTTCCCCGTTCGCTGAGTACGCAGACAAGCCAAACTGCTCCGTTCGCTAAAGCATTCAATCAGTAACAGTGCCATGGGAAGTAAAAGCTTCACAATTCGTTCCCTTATGGAAATGGACGACGAAAATGGGCCCGCAGGTTCATATTTCCTTTTTGAAATTACCTTTTCAGCTTTCATTATCCACTTTTCAGTGGGTAAGCCAAAACTAGTGCATCCGAAGCTGCAGAATGTCCATCTAAAGTTGGAGATGAGCGAACTGTGGAAGCAGTTTAGCGAACTCGGTACAGAAATGATCGTCACGAAGTGTGGAAGGTAAGACGCATTTCTGAAAGCGTACATTCTTTGAACAAACACTAGTTAAGTAAATGTTGAAGTTAACCATAGTCAAAATTTTCTTCATTATAAGCCCCGCCTCAGCAACAAAATTTCTAGGAGAGTGTATATCCATTCTGTTCCATGAAGGCATGTAGAATCAGCAGACTATGTCCTCTAAAGCGTTAAGCGTTTCAAGCATTCTCTGCCCACCCTTTGTAGCTTAAAGTCTGAGGTCAGCATAACACTATACCTCTCCAAAAGTCCCGTATGAAAGCTCTTTCAGCAACAAGTTCGGTACAGCGGTCCGATGGTCACAAAACGCTCAACTCCTTTAGCAAGGAAACCAAATAATAAGGGAACAAAAATTGTGAGTCTTTTTACCCGGTGGAGCGATGATGATGCCTATGCAAATTTTGATCAAATACACTATCTAATTTTAAGGAAAGGGCTCTATTATGCCGCATTTAGTAAAGAACTTATCCTAAGGCCTTAAATCCCCTACTTATTGCTCCACTAGTGGGATATGCCCCTGTTTATTATCGTTTGGTGACGCTTAAGGATTTAGCTGCTTTGAGTGAAGGAACAAGTATTGAATTAAAACGAGACCAAAGTTTGGCAGGCTAGAAAGGGATACTGCCCCATCCTCTTGTTAAGCGTGTTCAAAACCAATAATGTTCAGTCCACGTTGGATTTTATGCAAATTTTCAGGCGGATGTTCCCAACATTGCAAGTCTCAGCTACGGGTATGGACGCGAAGACGCTGTACGGCATAATGGTGGATTTTGTTCCACTTGAGTTCAAACGATACCGTTACTCCTATCATCGATCGACTTGGGTGGTAGCAGGTCCCAGCGACCCTGAACTGCCATCGCGAATTCATCCGCACCCTGATTCTCCTGCAACCGGCAGTCATTGGATGCGTCAAGTGATCAACTTCGACAAACTCAAAATTACAAACAACCAAATGGATCCCAACGGATACGTAAGTAGTTGGAGAATGTTTACGGCTCAGGCAGATGGGTACTTGAATGTTCCCAGTTGCTTTGCTGCCATTCGAATAGCCGTTCACTTAAACGTACACTCGCAGCTATTCGAGTCAATGGGTGGATGTGGGTGGTACCCGAAAAACTTTAACGCGGATATGTGCGTCGTGAAAGCTACATAATTGCAACACTGCTCTGCCTCACAACCTTTAAAATACTTTAAATGCAGATACAGCAATTTTTGAGGACTCTATGTTCTCCTTAAGTCGTTGGCTGCGTTGCGCTTCATGCACTATGCTGAAACAATGCGGCAAACAACAAGTATTCATAGCTAAAGCTTTAAAAAAGCTAACGCCTCTATGAACATAAAAAAATGCAGACATTCAGCATAAGTAAAGTTCAACTGACGTTGTTATTCACACCAGTATAGGCATCTTCCGTTGTCCCATGAGTAACTGCCTGTATCGCATTATTTGCATTAACAAAGTTGCTTTTCATTTTTTGTCAGAAAAGCAGTTATATCAATATGCATGTGCGAAGGAATACTTTTTATCCAAAAAAATTCCAGTCGCTCCTGGAAACGCTCAACGTCAGCCGAGTAACATGTCTAAGCCCAAATATAAAGGAGCTCTGCTGAACGTAAGCATCATCGACCTTAGATGCTGTTCACAAAGTTGCTTCCGCTACAGATACGCATAACAATACGTGGTAAACAAAAAACTACAATCTTATAAGGGAGCATTTCAATACTGACATTTTTAAAATATTCGATTAATCATGTTCATAGTTAAAATCCCTTCAGTTAATAGAGATACCTTTGTTCGTGTGGAAAAAATAGAATACGTAACGTTATTGATGAAACGTTAGCCCATAGTGCGCAGTTTGCATTGTAGCCGCCAAATCTTTTTGACAAAGCGGCTGGCAATAGATTTTAAGCCAATCAGAATCAACGTGATTGCTGTATAAGGTAGGCTGTAATCAGCGAAAGTACAAATGCTTTTTGCGGTTGTCTTCATGCAGAGTCGAAAGTGGATATGCTTTCAGATTGTACTCAATTCAATGCATCAGTACCAACCTCGAATCCACGTAACGCTAACGAAGTTCAGCGATCGAGATGCGGCTTATCAGATTGCAAGGTCGTTTGTTTTTCCTCAAACGGCCTTCATGGCAGTCACGGCTTATCAAAACCAACGCGTAAGTACTACTTCGCGAATGCATTTCCATTTTTAAAATTGCCCCCTTTCCAAAACGATAAGAGAACGCATATCAGCCACCCGGGTGGGGGTCGTCGGAGGCGTACCATTTAAGGAGTGTCTCTTTCAAAATTGGCCATATCGAACTCTTCGTTACTTTAGCTGATTAAATAGCGTCTTTTCAGATAACGAATTTGAAAATTGCCAGCAATCCATTTGCCAAAGGTTTCAGGGACTCAGACTGCGAAGACGCGTAAGTGAAACGACGCTGTTTCATTAAAATGTATTTAGCATAGAGCGGAATGAGCCTGCAAAGGCTTGCTGGCACCTTAATAGCACAGAGTGAGTTGTATGTTTACAGCTTGTGGAGCAGTCTTCACGAAGGGGCCGCATCATTTTCGCAAAAACAAGTGGCCGTCAAGAATTCGTTTCCTGTTCATACACCCGTCTTTGCCTTGCTTCCATCGCTTTATCAACATGAGACGGCCGAACCGGCACACCGGCTGGCGCTTGCTGCCTCCTGGTTTTGCGATTCATATTGCAACAAGAGCGTGATATGCCCGCGGGACGGATTCTGCGGCGCTAAACACTTTTGATAGAAGAAAAATGAGTTTTCATTCAGCGCTGATTTTTTTAAATCAAAAACCGGGAGAAAAGGGAGCAGCGAACCAATTTCGCATATTAACATTGGGCGCTTTCGTTTTTAACGCCATTAGCAGCTTTGGAACCGGTGAAACGCTGCTTGCCGTCGCTTAGTTTACACATTTTCAAAGTAGGCCGTGTCAGTACCATTTTTGTCTCGCTGTTGAGTTACGCTTTTTCGCCTACTCGTCATTCAAAACGAAGGCGTTAAATGTATCTTCTCGATGAAATCGTTTTTTTCTAAACAGAATGATGAATGAGCGCTAAACTCTTGCTGAAAACGCCACGTAGCTTTAACTGAGGCAACTCTTAAAATAAAGCTTCATTAGCCTACTGTTCGTTCAAACATTCGTTGCTCTATACAAAGATTCGCATACTAAAAAATAACGAAAACCTTGTGACTGGCGTTGCTTCATGTAATCTGCGTAAAATTTCCATAATTTCAACCTTTCAACGCATGAAACAGTCAAAATATCCAAAGCTATTGAAAGAAATAAGCCAGCTTAGCAAAAACCCCACTAACGCAGCAAAGCGCGAAATGCATGCTGGTACTGCACGCCTCAACAAGCTCATACTTTAAGGGCAACTTCAGCGCCTCCCCAATGTATGGCAGATATTAAAATAACAGTAAATCGAAATTAAAGTGAGAGAAGTTCAGAACGTGTATGGTATGAACTGAGCATATTAAAAATAGGAACTTGAATTTTGAAATTTAGATACCATACACGCAACGTCATTACGCGCATATAGTTAGTTCTCTTTACTTTAGATGAAGCAACGGCAGCCGGCTGAAGATCATCTAAAGGCAAAATGACCGCTTGTAAGATTAACGTGAAGCAACGAGTTAGTCCGTAACTGAGCAAGCATTACACTGCTTCGCAATAATCATAAGGATTTCATTCTTATTTGGGCCCCCTATCGTACCATAGTACTTATTTCACTGAAGACGAATACAAGAGCGACGCGAATGCTGCGTTGCGCGTATTATCTAACATTTTGTTGGCCTTTTCAAAAATAAGTTCGCCGCATGAAAAATAGTTTCTGCAATAAATATTTCCGACCTTGCGTGTAGGAGTACTGTTCCATTACATAAGCGACATTCCACGAAGTAGAAGCGCTTCTCGCACATACAAGCTCATACTTTTGTTCTTCCATCTGTGAGATTAGATGTTGCTGTGCGCACTTTGTTTTCTACTATCAGGCAAGGCTAAAATACGAATAGCCCCGAAAGCGGCAAAAAGAAATTTGTAAAAATTTCACCAACGATCATCAGCTGTCGTTAAAAAGACACATTTTCCATTTAATCGCAGCAGTGCTCTTGAAATTTTTTGATAATAAGTGTTTTGAACATGTTACTTTTCGTAATGAGAACGTAGGTTTTCATTATGCACAGATTTTATTAATATTTACGATAGGTCCCCTTATGGAAGCAAAATTATTTGACACCGGAGTTATAGCGCCCAGTTTGACCGCTAAGGACGGATGCGGAATCTGGTGCCAACAGCTTTTCGTTTCCATAACGGGACTTACCGCAAATACTAATAAATAATAAGTAGTAACTATCAATATGGCACGGTTCGTCCAACTCTGCTTCAGCGTCCTGCGTACGTGCATAACAGTTAATAACGTGGGTATCGTTCTCCGTACCTAACATACAAAATGAGATCAAACGTGCAATAAGACCTCGATTTTTTGTCGTTCAAAATTCAAACTTAGCTGGGAAAAACTGTAATTAGAGGTGCAGTAAACGGAAATAGATTCAGATAAATGGTACGGAGGAAACTTAAATTGAATTACTGTATCTTGCTATGTCAGTTTGCAAGTGACAATGTCTGTCAACTATTAGTGATTTGCAGGTAACAAAAAAAAAACAATTTGCCGCCATTTCGAATGTACTTGAACGATGGATGGAACAAATAAATTTTTTACATTTAAAATTTGTTGAAAATATTTTGACCTCGCACATGGGTAATAAAGCTGACATTCTATTTAACGTAAGCATTCTTCACGGGGGTCACCGTTTTCTTTCAAATTTCCACCTATAAACCGGCGGTCTTTCCTCGTTCCCTTTTTTAACTCTTTTCGGTTTAACACCTTTCTTTTCGCTTTCCTAAAGTTGCGCAGTCAGATATCAGTATAGGTTTGTTGGAAAACGGACTAACCTCAACCAGCTTTTTCATTCTGATTTTTTCAGCAACGATTCGAAGATCATTTTCCACACTCAAACGGCTCAAGAGCTCGCGGAACAAAGCCATTTTGTCTGGATGCAGATCCTAAGAAAAAATACGTCCACATTTAGAATTCTGCAACTAAACTGAGGCGGCAAGAATACCGAAATAGCAATAGCCAATTTCGATCGCGACAATGGACAGGGAAGTTTCGCTGACAGTCTTTTGACATCAGCTGAAGTCAAGAACGAAGTCAACGCTTTACTGCCAGAGTCGTCTGCTTCATTTTGCGCGGGTTCATTATTGGAGTCAGCTTCAAAGCGATATCTGTTAAACAATAATACACTACGAAATTTATCGGTACTTTTTTTGGGTTCTTTCGTCTGAGAGTTTTTTTCGCAACCGGCAAAGATGGAACCGAACTCATTGAGAATCCTGGAAATCTTCTAAAACAAAAACGTTGTCAATACTAAATTATGCAAAGAATTACTTGCGTTATTTTGAATCCGCAGCTTGAGGCAAATGTATTTTTCGTTCTGAGATTGCATGATTAAAGTTTGTACTTCCGTATCCTCATCCTTCTCCTTGGGTTTCTCGCGATGCATTCCGTTCTAAACTTTCTATTTGCTTTAACACTAACAATTCAAAGGAAAAGCTTACCTCAAGCTTTGAATTTACCATGTGGAAATAAAACTCGTCAGGATTACGTTCAAGAGCTTTACGACGTAGCTTTTTAATAGCATTCTGATTTCGGGAGTATGCTCTGCGAACGGTTAAAATGATGTTATAACCTGTGGGCGGCAAGCAGTTGAGCTTAGGATTACTGTTCAAGAGCTTTACGATGTAGCTTTTTAATAGCATTCTGATTTCGGGAGTATGCTCTGTGAACGGTTAAAATAATGTTATAACCAGTGGGCGGCAAGCAGTTGAGCTTACGCTGCCCTTTTCTTGTAGCTGGCGGTTCGAGGGCTGCACATTCAATTGAGTACTTCAGGAACGTCAGGCACAAAGAAAACGTATAGATTACCTGGCTGCGCTCCCTGTGAACTCTGCCCACACTTTTGTTGGCATTTTTTAACGACGACATTTCTGAAATGAAACATGTGACTCAAACTAAATTACAACCAACAAAAAATGGAGAGTAACTGTGAAGACACAACAGCAGGAATTCGCGCATTACAGTCAGATGGCCAATGAAAAGGCTAATGGAATCCTTGGGCAGAGGTAAAACAACAACTAGGAAGATTTAACATTATATTTTTGGAATTAATTGGCTTAGCGAAGACAGCAATTCGTACAGCAAAACTACTAGTTGTTTAGTTACAAAAAAATTAAACTTATTCCACTTTCCTCTTCAGTCAGTTGAATGGCGACTGGTAATACCATAAGAAAAACAGGCAGGTTCTGTGCTGCAGCAAGCTTATCCATTGTACTCAGCATTTCGTTCTTAATTTAAACATTTTCAAGACTATATAACAAATATCAACGGGATTTTTAATGTTATGAATAACAAGAGAATGAATGTCCGCTTTCAATGTTTAAAAACAAATGCTGGCCTTCCCTACTAAACACCCGGTGGTTACTGTAGCTAAAAATAAAATCAAGTTAGGTTATCCCACGTAACTCCAAGAAGCTTAAGCTGAACTATTTGCTGATTTTGGATCGACGTTTGGGCTGCATACGGTTGCCGAGATCAACAGCGTTTGACTTTAAGGTACAGCTTAGGCTGTTTGCTGTCGCTTGGTTCAGGAGAACATGATTTTAGTTCCACGTACAGCACCGACTAGGCGTACAATGGAAAACACCCACGTAAGCGTTCACAGGAGTTCTACTTTTCTACCATACATTAAAATTAAAAGCGTGGAGCAACAACGCTATTCAAAGTAAGGTAAGCGAAAAATACACTCTATTAACGCAAGTTTGAGCATTTGTTGAAAAGCTAGATTTGTAGTTAAAAGTAACGTGACGAGTTTGTTTCTCCTTCTTGTGCACGATTTCTGCTTGCCAAATTGCTGAAAACTGAATGTGCACTATTATTTGCAGCCCTATTCGTTTCCCGCCTTCTGTTAGGAAAATTCCATTACGCTTGATTTTTGGCTTCTATAAGCCAAAAGTATTAATAGTTCTGTAGTGGGACCGTAAGAGCTTTACTCAGCAGTTTACTTCCACAAGGCAGTCAGAATACAATGAACGACAGTACTCGGTACTCGATAGATAGGTATATGTCTTACGGTATCCTTTTTCTGATGCTTAAGTAACAAGGGCGGTCGCGCACGCTACAGTTCAATCTTAGGTGCCCAGAAATGTTTTTAAAAACATTTGGACAAAGTACTGTTAGCTAACTTTGAGAATGTGACTTTTCTAAACTGCTTTCTGTAACCTCATACTTTTTGTGCAGAACAAAGCCTCTTATCCATTCTTTTAAAAAACAGCGCTTTTGGAGGTAAACTTTTCTTTTCGTCAGTGTCAGTACAACGGTTCGTCATTGTAATGACTGTGACGAGTGGGAAAATTCGTGTCTGAAAGTTTCATTTTTTAAAAAAGTTCAATGAGCGATTTTGTGCTCTACAGAAGTTATTAATCAACTAACCGAATTTTTCGACTGCTCTATCTTTTAACGCCCGTGGGTGAACCCGCAGGATTTGGAGCGTGAGCATTGTTCGCACCTAATCGAGTCTGATGACTGTTTTTGGCCGTCGTCGCTGGAGCACCTTCTTTACGCCTAATTTACGTACGTAAAGTTTCTGACGCCCCGTTTAAAAGTTTTAAACCTAAATTCAAAGCTAAAAAAGGTGTTCTGTCGGCGTAGGTCAGGCATGAGGCATCACTTGCAGCTGCTTGCGTCAAAACGTGGCGTCCTAAGTTTTTTCACATGAAACTCTCAAGCGGCTTACTAATGAAAGTTTTTGCCCTAAAAGTTTAACAGTTTTCCTAATATGTATTCTTTTGGACAATCTTACGTTAAAAATATTTCTAAGAATAAGAACAACAGCCGTTTTAAGACGAAAGCTTGCTTTTGTCGCTATGGCGCATGCACACCAATGATTGGGCTGTTGAGTCCTTATTAAATGCTCAACTTTGGAACTAAGCAAATGTTCGACATACAAGATTTTGAATCTTCTCGAATTGAGGCTCATGATGTACAGTATGCTAGATGTAATGCAGGTGAAGCGACAGCAAATTAAAATTCTTGTTGGTCACAGTCTCCTGCGCATGACGTTGTGTATACGCTGAATAATATTAACTTGAAGATGAACTTCTGCTTGTCCAACAGGAGCCGCAGTAGCACTATATTCTCCCCACCAGCTCAGAGTACGGTAGCTGACCCCTTCGAAATTGGCTCCTACTAATCAAACAGGACAGGTCTGCGAACGAAGTAAGGAAAATGTGCTGTCCAGAAATGGTGCAATTAGCTTGTATTTGTCTCTCCGATGACCAAGATAATTTGAGCACGCCAAGGCTGCCATTCAGGACCAAACATTGTGGGATGAGAATGTAGCGGTCTCATGAATGTTTTCATCATGTTGTAAAAATGAGTTGCTTTCTTCTCGACGATCATTTTAGGACTCTTCCAATTCCATCACCAGCATCCAGAGCGGATATCATTAAAGCCGTAGGCATAGGAAGGTTATCCTTCTGTCTGAACCAGAACGAGTTTAAGCAACAATAAGTGAGATTCTTAGGAACCTTTTAAGCACAACTGACTAGCAAGAATGGAACTTAACGCACGTAAAGTAAGAAGAAATGAAACAAACAAGTAACTTCATTATTTATTAAAATTTTGGCTTTGGAAGAATTGCCCGTTGTATCTGTTGTTCTCTGAACAACAAGTGGCCATTTTCAGCTTAATTTTAGGTGGCTTTTACTCGTTACGACCTAGAAAAGTTCAAACTTTTCCATCGTTCTCACCTGCATTCACCTATCATACTGTAATTTCTGAAGCACATTTAGATAGGAGTCAAAATTTGTTTCGGTATATTCCTAGCAGCAGCGCTATTCCATTCCATATCCGTAACTTTTGAATAGGCGAATAAAATAGCCAAGAAACAATGGTCTGAAAACTGACCGACGTCCTGCCGCGGATGTATTTCTAAATAGTTCAAGAATAAAAATAAACAATTCTGTTTAATTTGTTTACTCGTCTAATTATGTTGTTTCAGTTTTATTTATGTTCTTACCAACTTTATTCGGGCTTTAAGGTGGGTTGCAGTTACTCTTTTCGTAAAATAAAGTTTTCCATTTCAGCTCGTCTCTTCCAACTTTATACATGCACCCATTTTTGGCTTTTTCATAACATCATCCATGAACTGTCGGTGATGATGAATCGCTATTAGCCCCAAAAACTCTGTTCGACAGATACATTGAGGGAATTTAACGGCTAACTTTCCTTATATAGGCAAAGAAAGCTTATTTTTAAAAAAACCTGTTATAAGGCTAAAGTCAAAATTAAGATGCTTTGAAAAATACGTAAAAATCTCAAAGTAAACTCTTTTCAGTGACATATCAGACTATCCGTTAGCAATGAATGAAAAAGCAAAAAATGGTGAAGGCTTCAATGGCTTCGCTGATGGCTAAATAAAGTGAGTTATTATAAACAGACATAAAAACGCACTGAGATGCATGTTTGTTTCATACATTCAGACTCGGAATTTTGGCAAATTTCAGATTGGCCTTATCATGGTCGAAGTGGCGCTATTTACTAATAGGTAAAGTATTCCCTCCCCAACTTCGAAAATTTACCGCCTAGAGAAGTGCCCCTAAGCATACTTAACAATGAAAGATAAGTACGGCTAACGGTTAAGCTAGAAATGGAAACGTGCTCCTCAAGAAGACGTATACGTTTACGTATGTCCAATCAAAGAAATGCTTGTGATGCTGTAGTCGAATAGGGTCGTCTAACGACGCGTTAAACAAGAGAAGTATTGACCATATGCAAATTAGAGAAAGGTAAATTTTCTTTGCAGTCTGCCCCACTCAAAATTTTTCTTCCTCTCATGATGCAACGCTTGGATACTTCCGCGCCTTTGCCCTTAAGAGTTCAATGTTGGCTTAAACCATTTTAGGAAGAAGACCGAAAACGCTTCGGGAAATTGATTTGAAAAAGGTTAACGATTTTCGATTATCTCTCTTCAACCTCTTCGTTAGAACTCCTATAATCAACGGTTTCTTACAACGACAATTGGGGGATGCACAACTTGCAAATAAGATCTTTGGACAATAGGTTGTCAAAGGTGGCCGAATTCAATTGCACTTAAATACGGGAGCCACGAAAAGGCTTTCGTTATGCAAACCGTCAGGGCATTCTAAGCTGCGACAAAACGGCGCCCACTATTAAGGTACTTGTCGTTGCTGGAGTTGCGCTATGTTCAAGTAGAAAAATGGCGACGCGTGCACGCGCGCGCCGCCCGGAACAGTTGGGATTTTTTGTCGCCAACTTTTTCCACCCATTGTTGCCGTCCGCACAGCTTAAGCTCAAGATAAGCTTCGAAAAACAACCTTCCAACTTCCAACGAAAGTAGGTGGCAAAGCAAAAATCTTGCACAAGCTTTCGGGATTTGAAAAAAAGCCGGCAAAAAGGATGAACGCAGCGAGCGACTGGTTGCCATGGTTTCCCGGAAACATTTGTTCTTCCACGTTTTATTAAAGCAATTTGGCAGTGTCAGCCGCTGGAACAAAATTTGCATCGTCGTTTGCCCATAAATGAACAGATAACCATGCTGTGAGTTAAAGTTGGCAAAAAACAGTAAAAGTGAACATTTAAAAATGCCGTTACGCGGATGGTCGCCTATAGTACGAATATTTGATGGACGAAAAAGTTGGAGATGAATGAATGAAGTCGATATCCCGCCAACCCGTTAAGATATTATTTAAAAGTGGATCAAATCCAATTGGCCTATCATCGTAGAGATGTTGGTCGATCAATTGACGTTCAATCGATTTCGAAATTCTTCGTCTTAACTGAAGCTGTCGACGTACGTTCGTCATGCTGAAATGTTCGATTTTTCTCCGCTGCCATGAGAGACAGCAGACGTTGACGTCGTTGCAGATTTCATTCGCTTCACGGAAAAAGTTGTTGAAGCGGACACGTTGTTGTCATCTGGACTGATCGATCGGACGAGACTCGACGCATAGTCTGGGAGGCCTCCCACCATCAAGTACCGGTTAGACCATTAGTTCGGATCAGCGGAACGTTTCGTAAAGCAAGACATTCTTCCGCTGCCTTGGTGACACGTGATGGAAAGATAGATAAATAGATGACCGTGATTTCGCCTCACAGCAACAGTTGATTAGCTATGGTCACTTCGCCGGATCTGTTGGAACGTAAGAAGGAGACCAACGAGGGTCGATGCGTACCATTGCCGGTGCAAACCTTTCTATGGAGACAGACCAAGTAAGCATCATACTCTTACGCGGCGATATTTTTTCTAACAAATTGTTTTTACATACCTGACCTCATTTGCACGTTCTGAAAAGGAAACTGCAGGCGTACTGCTACTGGCTACGAAGGAGCGTATGCTCGAGTCGTAGCAGAAGTGCTTAATTTAAAATATACTGCTTTCAATTCCTTTCCGCCTTTTTTGTATGCTTTTTTTGAAATCGTTTTGCCTACGGCCTGCTTGGCAGACGCTTTGAAACGCGAAAGACAACTGCATGTTTCGCCGAAGCGTCGGGGCAATGGCATGCGGCTGCAAACACTACTTTCCATTTGTCCCTTTTCGAAACGGTTCACATCGGAAGGTTGGAAAGGTGAAAAATGCAAAATTTACTTAAACGCGTGTTAAGCACGTGTCAATGGAGCGCACCTGCTCCGTGCGGTTGCGACGCCGGCTCGGGCTCACGTTGGAAATGCGATCATTTCTGGCGTAAATGTATCCTTCTCATTGCATGCCGAACAATTCAACAAATAGCGACGCAATAGAGACGTCGTTGCAGGGCATTTTAGGCCGAGGTGCGGAGCGGTCGTGCTATTTCAAAATTTGAATTCGCTTTCAAAACATCTCTCAGCGTCCTTTCGTCTTCCGCAAAAGCGGTTGCTTAGCTACTAATTTGCATATTGACTTTTCCAAGGCCCAAATTTTGCCAAATTAAGAAAACACGTTCTACTAAACCGGCAAAGAGTGATTTCTTGTCCTTATAAGACCTTTTGGGGATAGCCTGTCTTTATGAGCTATTTATCGTCACTCGTTCGAATAAAGTCAAAATTGAACCCTATCATTTCCACGCAAAGATAAGTAGATGCTTACCTGATTAAGTATTGTCAATTCGACGTTCGGCTACCTGATAATAAATGCCCTAACGAGCGTTAGGGTGCAATAACAAAGCAGCTTCGATTCCAATCGCAGTTCTATTTTCGTTTGAAATAGTAGAAAGCATTGTCGGCTTCCCTTTGAGTAAAACCGTTCACCGCGTCGAAATGAGTAGTCGAAAGAATGAGATTTTTGCATTTTTTATAATTTGCATATATTTCAGCCCCTTTCTTGGACCGAAAATTGGCAAACTGCACGAAGCGTCATGCGTGGTAAGTTGTTTTGCTTTTTATGCAAATATGTGATTTCGCGTCACAAAGCTAAGCGGCAATGCTTTGCCGGATGGGCGCGCATTTCTTCCTACGTGTGTGAAAATTCCGTGAGATGCTTCATTCCTTCGAAAAATGGCGCCCTCTAAGATCCGACGAGAACGATCGTCACCAGTACGAATTACTAAGCGCCAGCGCTTGCGAGCGTAATCCATAATTACGTCTTTGTTGCTGAAGCAGCCGGAAAAATTCTAAATTCAAAGTTTAACTTTACCGCTGTGACTATTGTTTAAAAACTTGCTTTTAAACGTAAGCCTAACAATAGCTGTATCCGTTTTTGCATATATTAGCTTAGCATGAGCTTTTTGAATTCTGGAAATTGGCTTTGCTTTTTGTTCAGACGTTCGAACGAGTTGTTGTGCAAAATATACTTCATGGTCTTTCGCCAAATTTATCCGAAGCAATCAAGTCGATTCCGCGATGGCGTTTCGTCAGTACCGCTTTCCCGCATATAGTCCACTGTTGCGCGGCGCTTTTGAGCGAACGATTGGACTCGGAGCAACCGGGCCGCCTATCCCAGTCGCTGCAAAAGATGTTGTATGTTCTACATTGGTTGGTGTTCGATTCGGCAATTGAATGCGCCGATTCTGAAAACGGATCGCTGGATGAACAATTGTCCGGACAAGAGGATTTGCTTGAACAGTATCTCCTACCAATGCATAGTATTCAATTGTTTGTTTACATGCTTATCCCGTTGATATATTGCGTAAACCAAGCGGATATTGCGGAGAATATCCGACTGGAAGGTGGCTTGAGCTTATGGGAAGCCTTGTGGAACTACCAACAGCCGGACGTACTCTGCTTTGCTTCTCCGGTGAAGCCAAAGTCGTCGCAGCTCATGTGCCTGCCAATGCTTAGGAGAGCCATGCAACCATCCATTGCTGGCAAAAATATTTACATGGGTGGCAAACAATCATCCCTAAGGACAGCACCGCCAGAACAGGAAGCGACCCAGGTGGTTAAACCACTTCCGGAAGCGGCAAAGCCCCAGGTGCCATCCGTTCACCTTGCGAATTCATTCAAAGCGATAGCTTCGAAACCTGGTCTGATAAGTAAATTCTTTGGCGACAAGCGTCTGGCCGACGGTAGAGAGGGTCAGGGAGCCTCTTTTGGCGGCATATTGTCCAAACGAAAAAAGAATGGAGAAGAGAACATCACGTTGGAAGATATTGCCAGGCATTTGGACTACATTGAGGAAGGATCAAGCGACGCTGTGGAATTTTCCGACAGGGCGCCTCTGGTTCAGCTGCGAGAAATTTGTGAGAACAATTGGTCAAGCGACGATGCTACCTCACCAGTTTCGTATACTCATTATGAAACCGTCTGCGAAGTATGCGATTCGGTCATATATCCATCGGAAATATCTGACGCCCACTGTCAATGCAATGGGAAGCCGGCACAGACATCTATTACAAGTAAGAGAGCTTTTTCTTCCTTACGGGCTCCCCATAGAAATTTAAAAACAAAAAGGTAGGCTGCAACCTGGTACAGGCGTTTCATATAAGCAAGCTGTCGCCTATTAGAGTTTTGATAAAATGTCCGTTGCAGGCGGGTTAGGCAGTTGATAAAAGTTATCTGCTTAAACAATCCGCCTTTGCTATATGACCATTTAAAGTGCACTTAAAATTAGCTTTTCTAGGTATTCGCAAAGCTCTTATTCTCCATTCCGCCTTTCTGTAATGGCACTATTTCATTTCATGCCGATTTGAGCTTTATCTTCTCTCGATACATGCCGACAGTTCATCGCACTATAGGATAAAACGAGCAGTCCATGTTCGTTCGCTTTAAGATGTAGCGGAACAAAAATAGGATGTCGTCTCCTAGGCGTCCCGCCGTCGTACTGTAACTTTGCCGGCGATTTTGTCTTGCGCTTACCTAAGCCTAACCCTAAGCCTAAACATAAGGCTTATGTCTTGGCCTAAATTTGGGCAAGGGCAGAAAAAGGTGATCGAATGCTCTCGAGTAAAGGTGCAACAAGCTAAGGCCATCCTCGCCAAAAAGGAACCTGTATTTCTCAGACGATGGGGCGTCTAAGCGACAAAATCCCAAAAATACTGTTTATAATTGAAAACTTAGTAGCGACTGGTCGGAAAGAAACAAAAAAAGTTTAGAAAACGAAAATAAGATGTCGCTACGTTTCAGCTTAACTATTTGAACTTAATTACCAGTACCGTATTCTAAGCGGGAACAGACGATCGCGAACGTGTGAGTGCGGATGGCTGCAGATTATTATTATTATTATTATTATTATTATTATTATTATTATTGTTGTTGTTGTTGTTGTTATTATTATTATTATTATGAGGTCTAGGTCTAAGGAAGAAATTCATTTGTTCCGTACATACCTTTAAACGCAGCACGAAGGCAATGTTAAAGTAAAATATTTTTAATGATTAGGAAGTGGGACATCTGGGAATGAGGAGGCATTCCACTGGGCGACTTTTTATTGGTAAAATGTTTCTTCCGCTTTCGAACTCAACTGGCTCATTAACAAACGTCTTTGACGTCAATCTCTGATTTTATGAACTGACACGACGTCACATGACGTCATCACCTGCTAAGCTCGAGCTGATGCGTAGATTTTTAAGCTTGTGACGTCTTGTCCATGCTTAGAGAGAAAACGCGGACGGGCCAGAAACAAGATGGAGTTGCTTTCATTGAAGGAGCGGCGGTTTACTGTTAATTTTTTAATTAAAATAAACTGCCCTTTTTTTGTCAAAGGGAGGAGGCATTTCAAAGGTTATGTATTTTAGATGGTGGAGACGTAGACGTTGCAACACCGCTTGCCGCAGAAGACATGGAACGAACACCTACAGGTGGATGCCTCGTATCATCGCTTGGCACCTTTCCGCAGAGGAAAATAAGCTCACCTGTTGAAACTGCGGATCAAATCGATTCCATTCCGCAAAAGGAAGCCGTTAAGAATGCACAGGCGGATTCAACAAAACAAGCTGCCTGCTCACCAAAACATGCATCAATGCCATGGGAAAATGGCGATGGAACTAGTGGTTCGTTGGCGTCGAGCACAGCCATATCAAAAATATTAGGTCTGAATCAAACTCAGGCTAGTTATATGGACGTCGCCGTCTTAAGATGCTTGGTTCGTAAGCCATTGGTCGGAAGATGGTGTCCATTGGGCGCTGGTTTATTTTCTCGGCCGATTGCAAAACATTTGTGAGGAAACGTTGGCGGATAATGCACCTCGCCAACGCAGCTTGTCCATCCCACTTCTCACTGAACACGAGTACTCTTCGGTGGTTCCACCGAAGGATAATGAAAAGTCTTTCAAGCCAGTAGCGGGTCGGTTAAGGGCTTCGCAAAGCAGAAGGAAAACCAGCTCAATAAGGACATCGTCTCACAGTCCGCTACGCCGTGCGATGCTCTTTGAGGAGAAAAAATCAAGGTGAGTCAGCTCAGCTCGAAAATAGGCAACGCTTACCTTGTATATTACCTTAGTTGTCGTAGTCGGCCGGCCTTTTGCGCTGATTTACCGAAATCACCTGACCCTATTATGAAGCGAAGCGCCACGGATTCGCAGATATGCTACTTTGCTGAATACTTCCCTGAGGTAAGCTTAATTATATTTTTCTGCGACAAATACATCAGACGGGCTAAGTTTAATGCCAAAATCAAGCTCTCTTTGCTCAGTAACAATAAAGGGGTTAAGCGTAAACGTAAAATCAACTTGGACTAAAAGTACTTGATTTTACTTCTACTTACAGTAAGCACCTGGCGTCCAGTATTTGAATTTTCTTAAAGCTTCAATGTATTTCCTTTCAAACGCCAAGCGAGTGCCCCAAATGGAGCCAAAATAAAGCCGCGTTTGTCCAATTAAACGCAAATGCAATGCATATACTGAAGCAATTGCTCGTTTTAGATTTCAGCTAAGAACGTTTAAGACAGACAGACTTGATTTTAGTTTTGCCTACAGTACTCCCCACGCGATTAATGCAAACGACGCGGGCTTTTTGAAAAAATGAGCCTGAATGTTCGTATTGCCTGCTCTTGTAAATTTATTTGAATTTAGTTTCCGCTGTTTCGAGCCTTGCGATGCTAGCTGAACGTTTTAAGCGTGCTGTCCCGACTTTTGCTGCGGGAAAAAGCCTTAACGTTCGACCAGAGCCTTGTAAAAAGTTGCAATGCGAATCGCTAAAAATGCAGACATTTAATAATTCGCTTTAAGTGGTACCGAAACTGCCCCGTTGGCATTACGGATAAAATAGAAGATATAACTACAGTATGAATTGTGCGCAGGTAAGTTGCGCAAGAATTCAAAAATTTAAAAGTTTTTTAATTCGTGCTGCGCGATAGCATAGCGTAAACGTCCGGCAAATGTTTCAGGGTCTTTTGGGAGTGGTAGATTAACTTGAATTTGAGAACCAGCGTTATGCCTTCGATTTGCCTCATCGCTTTGACCAGCTTCATTTCCTTACTCGGACAGCTTTTTCTCCGTGATGGAATGTAAATATTTAGTTTCTCAATAGCAGTTATGAAAAAGGCTTGCACCTGCTTTGCATGACGCGTCCTGCGAGTTGTCAAAGCGGTATTTAAAAGAAGCGAATACGAGAAGGCCTTAGAAACCTGGTTATAGGTTTACCAAACTCTTTTACGACGCAGTTTACGTCGGGGATATTTAAAGTCCTTATTTTTTTAAAAAAACTTCAAGTTCTCCACCTTTTTTTTTCAGACTATTGGCTCAAGTCCGTTCATTGTGGGAAATGGAGATCTCAGTTTGAGCATGGTTGCTACGGCCGTATGCGAAGTGACAACTCGACCGCTAACAATGCGCGTTTGTGATACTTTGCTCAAGATTCTGGAGCTCATCGTCGAGTACAACTACTTCGAAGGACAGGGACAAGCAGTGGGCGCTTCTCAAGCTGGCAAAACGCCTCTAAGCGAGTTTGTCGAAGCCGGTCTGCGATCGCTGCAGTCAGAAAAGAGATGCGGCGAAATACAGGATTCCATCTTTGACGAAGACTTGTGCGCGCCAGTGTTCTTTTCCGTAATGGAAGCTATTCTCAGGTTTTCAACTTGTTCAAACATAAAATGTTGAAATGACCTTTTAAGGCTAATTTTGTACCTCGGATGCCCCAAAGGTTGTTGCGACTCGTCGTTGACCATTGAAGCTGGTTTAATGCGAGGCCAAGCAAAAACCTGCTTGGTAAAAATTCAAAAATCTTCCCCGTCTCTCTTTTCCATTGGTCTTCTTAATTTCGTGGAACAAAACGAGGTAGCAAAATTGATCGACCTTCTGCACGCCATTTTGGGCTTCTGCGCTGGCGATACGATCTGCGGTAGTAAAACTAAACTGATTTTGGTGGGCAGGTTAACAGTTAGGCGCTATTTCAGGCGCCGGACGCTCGTCTTTACGTACTGGTCGAGAAGGACGTTCCAGAAGTGATAGCCAAACAAGGCCTACGTACAAAAATCAATTTCTTTTACAAGAAAAAGGAATTGACGGCATTGTGGTCAAAGTAATAGTGAAGCCTTTGGTCACCAAGCTCATTGACTATCAGAAGGAGCTGAAACAGCCTGAAAATTCCGTACGTTCGCATTTTCGTTTTTTAAAAACCTGCTTACAACTACTGTAGGCTCTTTACTATGATATCCGTTCGTTGATGTCCGTAATTCAAACATTCCATGGCCATCCGTTTCGACTGGTCGAGCTGAGTGCACTTATAGAAACCTCGCAGCTCTGCAAGAACAAAAGTTCAGCGCAAAAGTTCGACATAAGGAGGTGAACTCGCAATTTTTGAAATTCAAATGGTGTTACTGTAGGCAGGAAAAAGTAAGCTCAAGTTCAAGCGACAGTAGTCAAGTCGCAAGCCCTTCGTTGCCTTATAATAAAGGGCTGCCCTTAACGAAGACTTATTCGCAAGGCCGTACTAAAAAGGTAAACTTTGAAGCATTCTATCTCTTGAATGCAAGGCTGTTTTTAGCAGTCGGACGATGTTGATAGGGAGACGTACGCGACGTCTCCTCGCCAGAATCTCTCTTACACGGATATGCGAGCGCAATTGCCAGCTTCTCCACAGCTTGCAGTTCATCGAAAGAAGGGTCGTAAATTGCCACTGTGTAAGTAACATGAAAGCTAATGCATTGGGTGGGATTCTCGGCTTTCCCCTTTTTTTAGCTTTGAACATCCTTAAGTCGGTTCGCTCCGATAGCCAGATGCAATGTGTATTCGACGAGATTGAAAATTCAAGCTCCGATCAGGACCACTCTTTTGACGATCTCAGCCGAATGGGCAGCGAACGGAAAAAGCGAAAGAAGCTACTTTTCCTGGTACGGACTTGGTGTTTAATGACGTCAAGCTTTCATAGAAGCACTGCAGAGTTCGTTGACCGGAAAGTCGTCTAAAAATGATCAAAGACCAACTACCTACAATATGGACATAGACGACCAGGATACCATGGGTGCGTAAAGGCCAATATCTTTGTCTCCGTCGTTTTCACGTCGTCGGACAGCAGCTGTTGTGCTTTTATACGGTTTTGTGTTTACAGAAAGCCGAGAAAAGAAGTTGATGGAAACTTTGAACATTCCGCCAAAGCTCCTTGTTAATGTTGACGCCCTAAGAGCGGGCATTCGTCGGTTCAACTTTTTGCTTGAAACTTGTCGCCCCGGGACGGTCCCTGATCCACCATTGCTAGCCGCCATTCTCGATTTGGTATGCATACCTAAAGGACGCAAAATCAGAACTGGCACTTAGGGTGTAGCCTTTTAAAAACAGTCTCAGAAGGGCGGTTTTATTTTTAGAAGTATAACTCGTACTATTTCTGTTTTTTTGTTTGCGCACTGGCTATACTGTTTTCATTTGCAGAAGGCTCCGGTAATTGCAAGAGCCGCTTTGCTGGTGGAATGTTGCTACTTCGTAAATCGTTGCAACAAAGGTTTGTGGCCGGATTGGATTCGCACAGGTCAGCCTATGAAATCCATTTCCTCGAGCGTCCCACTGGCACGCTGCACTCCGTCCGTGCTCAAGGGCGCTTCGATTATTCAAAAAAACGCTGGGCGCATGTTCTATCAATGGGGATTGGTAGGTTTGACGCATTAGCCAATGTCGGAAGGCGCGAAGCTCTAAAATTGAAGGCTCTCAGCGCTAGGCTTGAAAGTTTGCTCACCCAAGAAAAAGGATCTTCGGGAATGCACGCGGTGTCAGGAGAAAATGACCAAAAGCTTCAACTGCGCATAAACGACGACCTTGAAGATTTTCTCGACGAAAGTACGTACATTTTCAAAAAGCTTACCTGCATTTCCTTTATCAGGATACTGTATGTTTAAAAATTTATCTTACCTGAAGATCAAGTTGTCTGTAAGCAGCTAAAAGTATATCAAGCTTTTCTTCTGTTTCTGCTTAGCTCTGCTGGCCGTTTTTGCAGCCATATAATGCATAAATTCGAAGGAAACTTCAGAAACGTTATGCACAACCAACAATTGTCGCAATTCTTGCATTTCCTACTTGTCCGTTTAGGCATAGTGAACAAATCGGGCGAAAATTGTCCTCCGGCACTGCGTCTCATTGCGTGCATGCTTTTGCTTGAGATTGCCGCATTCCTGCGCGAATCGTACCAAGAAATCGTCCGATCTCGTACTCACTATAGAAAGAATTCAAAATTTGAAAAATTCCAAAGCCAACGCAGATGGTCAGTGCTAAGCGCTACTTTTTCGCCCTCTCGAAACAGCGACAGTCTGCAAAGCATTGCCGACTTGCCAGTGTCTACTGCTTGTAAGTATTCAACGCCTTACGGGCGAGTCTTGGCGGGAAAAGTTTGTTTTTCAGACGCTCCCACCGAACGGCGCATCAGCTTTTGCACCGTGGACGGTGATCGCCTATCCAGCGATAGTCATCACGTGTCAGAGGAGCAGTCAAGCGGCGATAGAAAGGGTAACTTTTTAAAAACTGAATTTAATTTAACAAAAAGCTTCCAGCTACGGATCGAAGGTCGCTTACTGGGCTGCAAAAGTTGCTTAAGCACGGCTCGCTTATACCTATGACGAGACGCTCGAGTAGATCAGGAAAGAGGGAATCGGATGCAGGTAAATAATGTAAGGAAAAAAAAGTTGCCTCAGCCTAAAACGTTAACTGTTACTTGAGATCGAAGAAGTCAAACAAGGCACACGTCCTTTGCTTCGGACGACTACAAGCCGCCCGAAGCGGAATCGGTCGAACTTCTTGCAGCTTCGGCGAAACTAGTCTCCGACGAAAGTTTGCTCCAAGAAGCGACAATGACCGACGTGGGTTCACAATCGCACGATTCCGGTGACAGTTTGGCAAATAAGACGTTTCCGTGGATTCAGGCAGGGCGATTTCAGAGAAAATTCAAATTCATCCAACCTGAAAATCATTTTGTAGACTGTAATTCATTTGGCTAGGAACTTCAATTTCACTTGTACTCACCAGCGAGTTTGCCACGCGCAATGTTTCGAACGCTGCTACAGGCAATGTCATCGACTGATGGTCACTTTGCGAAAGGTAGGTTTGCATGCCGGTTTGGCCTTTTGTTTTCAATTCAATTTTCTTCATTAACGACCGCTGGCTATGCCGTTTCTATTTTGAAAATTAAGGTCTACGGAGAAGAGTTTCCATGGGACGGCTGCTACAATCGCAGAAAAAATTTCATAATGAATTTTGCGGAGAGAATGAAGGAAAAAGCTAGCCGATCGCAAGTAGCCGACAGTGCTTTGCTCTTTCTTTCCCGCTCGTAGCGTTGAGATCTTTTGCAGCCCGAATCGGCGGGGCAGTCTCAAGAATGGAGTTTGTCGGGACAAATGTCGGACAGAGGAGAACCAATCACTATTTCAAAGCAGAAACTGGAGGAAAGGTCTTCTGGCCACGACACTACCGTATGTTGCATGCATTCGGCGTTCAAGCGGAATGTATATTCCAAATTTAGAATCGATCTTCCATGGCTGGCCCTTGCGAGCACCCAATGTCGTCCGTTGGCGATTCAAAGGCGTCTGAGGAAAACCAGACGCTAACTTACATTAAATCTCAGGTCATTTCACAGCTTCCCGCTACGCTCATACGGTCGTTTTATCTTCAGATCAGAAACCCAATGCACGTTCCGCTATCAACATTTCTAAAAAGCTTGTATTATGTCTCCGATGGCGACTTTTTGCCTATTATTCATATAAGCTGGGCTCTGTTGCTCGAAGTGGACTCCCATTTATCCGCAGTGGCTGGTAACGTTGTTTTCTATAGCTTCACGTTGCCATGTAGCTTTAACATAAGCTTCGTAAGCGCAACCGAAAAGTTCTGATAACTTGACGATCATTTTTGGTTACTGTAACTTTGAATTTTGAATTTTTCGCCCTCATTTCTCTGTAACCGAAAAGTTTTGATAGCTTGACTATCATTTTTGGTTACTGTAACTTTGAATTTTGAATCTTCCCCCTCATTTCTCTGTAACCGTTTGCGCAGTCGCCGGGATCAATGTTTACTAATACTACGGGCAGTTTTCTACGTACTTGTCTAATGTTTTGGCGGATGAAGCTGAAGTAACGCATTCTCACAAAAATAATCGTGATCGCTTACAGAGTTTAGTTTTTTTTAAATTCAAAGTAAACTCTACCATCAAAATCAAAGAGATTTGTTCGTCAAATTTGAAATGCCAAAGCTTGAGGAGTAGAAATTTGGTTGGTTGTCGCTTAGGAGCAAAATTAAGTGCAATAATTGGCACCATTTGAGCCAGCGTATTAATTTATAACTTCAATCACGCTCTGATGATGAAAGAGTTATTTTTTCTAATTTATACCAGTCCAGCTTGCCTATGATCAATAACTGTTTACTGTCAATAGCATAGGTGCTCTATTTGAATAGTTGATAATCAAGTTCGTTGCTTAATTATGTCTCTCATTTGCAGCTTCCGCATTCATTTCAAGTTCAGTGAAACAGCCAGCCATAGCTTCTTCCGTGGTGAAGCTAAGCATGCACCACATGGACCCTTCGTGTCGTGTTTCTGCAATTTTACGCTTCTACGCGTTATGGCGGAACAGGTACCATTCATGGTTGATGATGGAATACAAAGCGCATGCGACTTTCAAAGTAAGCGACAATTTCAAATTCGAGATTCGAAGCAATGAGTTTAGTACAATATTTAAAAAATGAAGAACTTTGATAGACTTACGTTCTATAATCGTGAACGCGTGGAATGTGAAAAAATGTATTCCTTAGCATTGTTCTACATTCCTTGTAGACACCGCCTCCGAATATAGACTTTTCAATGCCTTCACCCCCGGTAGGCCTACCTCAAGTAGTCATCGTAGACCCTTCGTGGATGCCGCACGTCAAGACGAACTTGCAAGAACTAAAATTGAAAGAAGATACAATGGTAGAACGTACCAATTTTGTTGGGACGAAAATAGTGGATCGAAATTTTAGAGCCAGTCAATAATGACTATGACGAAAACAAGGCGGAAGCAGAAGCAGGAGTTGGTTAGACGAGCTTTGCAGCATGCGGAAGAGGCAAAAAGTGCCGAAAGGGCAAAGTTCACGCTCACGGCGGCTGCGGTCATTCAACAAGCCGCCTTTGAGCCTTCACTTTTCCAACTGAATGTTACCGTAGCCAATGAAGAGGACGACGGAGATGGGCATGCTGCTACAAGACACGTTCCCGTAGCACCTATTCTCTTCCCGTCGATTCTTTGCTCGGTGGTCACTCGGTTGATTGAATTGCTGGACGATGATGGTATAGACGAAGGGGGAGCATCCGGTGGGAGTTTTTCTACATAACGCAGTCGAACCATTTTAATTATAATTTCTTTCTACAGTAGCCGAAACAGCAAGCAAAGTCATCTGGAATTGCATGGTCGAAGATAGCGCGCTATTCTTCAGACATATTTTTGAGAAGTTGACAAACAGCAACGAACAAGTAATAATAACGACTTGTCAATATATGTATTTTTTGGACAAAATTTGAATTTGCAGGAATACATGATCGCGTTGTTGAGAAAACTGATTCTTCATTACGACAGCTTGCCTTCTCAGACGGCCTACGTATTGCTTAATTACATTGTAAGTACCTGAACACACTCTTTTGGCGATTTTGAAAAAAATATTTCTTTTATACCAGATAGGATTCGTCATGTACTACTTCCGCTCGCCGTCGAAAGATAGTCAAGACGCTATTGCACGAGGAATCAGTGTGCTTTGGATGGTATCGTTTCGGAGCGAGAGCATCGTTTGAAAAACTAGATTTTTTTAAACAGAAATTATTCTAGATAGTGCCAAGCATTAAGGGAGTCGTTTTCAAAGATTTGAAGCAGACTCTTCGCAAGGAGCAGTGCGACGTAAACATTTGAATTTGAATTCTTCACCTACAGTATATACTGTTTGCAGGGTGTACTTCTGATAACGGCGAACGTGGCCAGCGCGAAGAAGATTGTCGTTTTTGGAACTGAGGCTGAGAGTATTCCCTCCCAGTTTCCCGTACACGAAGTAGTATCGATTCGTCCGTGTATTTATGGCCTCTTTGAAAAGGTAGCCTTTTTAGGCCACCCAATTTCATCACATATTCATCGATAGTTGCGAATTTTTCGGCATCCCTTTCAACGAGCAGAGCAAATACTTTCTAGTGGATGCCAAGACAGGTTAGTTGCACTTCCGACCATTAGTTCTTAACAGATTGTGCTTACAAAAGTTGTTTGGCACATTGCCAACAATTTGAATTACTGTAGTTCCGTATTGAAATGATAAGCAAGATGTTTTGACTGCATTTATGATAACCCGTCCTGTTCAAGCGCTAGAATGTTTCTGTTTCACGTAATTGTCAGAGCAAACTGCGTTCCATCGTTACCGTATCATACGAAGGCGCCGCGTTTAAATAAATATAAACGTTTTTGAAAAGCGAGACGCTGAAACTGTTGGAAAATATCAAAATAATATCGTTCAACTTGTAGGAATATTCAGCGCAAAATAATTCTTAGTTTATTGTATCTATCGTCTAACCGGCAATCGAATCGTTTTCACACTTGCAGGAGTAATGCACAGTTCGCAAGCTTATGTCAGAGATTATTATCAATTCCATCGATCCCACTATCCGCAGCTGAAACTAGTCCGACTTGAGCTGGCAGATGCCAAAGCGTTGTACAAAAAATCAGTGAGCCCATTGACCGAAATTTCGAAATATATCAGCGGTGTTTGTTAAGGCACTAGCAAGGAAATCGGTTGAGCTGGGAAAAGTGCTATTCACACTAAGTATGCTCAGGCATTGTCCAGAGACTACGGTAATTTTTAAAAAATTAAAATGCCAAAAATACATAATTAATGATGAAATGACTTCAAGATTCCGCAGCGTGTATTCTTTCTTCACGAAGAGCTGACCAAGCTGCCGTCCTTTCCAAGAAAGGCGCTGGAACCTTCCGAGCACCCGTCCGACGCTATGTGGGTTCCCGAGCTGTTCGCTTTGGACGTTTTGACAAAGTTGTCCTGGCAGCAACTGATGCACTTAATGCTACGGTCAATGGAGTACACTTTTGGCGATTTGCACCTGTTTATAAACGTCGTCAATGGCATAATGATTTTGCACTGCGAGGACGCTTCCATTCTGCGCCACTGCATGGCTTCCTATATCGAAATGGCCTATCAATTTAAGGCGTACTTCTCGTCCAGCGGGTAAGGTAGCGACGACCCGTGCAGCCCTGCTGTAGAAAGATTTAAATTTCAGCTTTTTTTCCATTATGCCAACAATTTTGCGCTGCTTTTCACATTACCAAACCAATCCATTGTTATGCGACGCTATTCGGTTTACTTGCAAGCAGTTTTACATAATGCATAGAAAACCGTTCATTTTGCAAATGTTCGGTTCCGTAGCTAACATTTTGGACTTCAATGAAAACGAACAAGACTTTGGCTTGTTGCAGGTACACTTTTAGGGTAGTGTTGGCGCTTTATGCTTACGAGAAAATTTAGGTAAAAAATGTTCACTTCTACGAGCTTCTGTCATCGTTAGAAAAGTTGGATTGGATCAATGACGAGTTGGATATCATGGCTCTTGTCCAAGCTGAAAAGCCTTTGAAGGCGTTGGATTTGTGCTACAAGGATGATCCGAATAGTTTCTCCATTTTAACCGATGCTCTTGCCTGCTGCATCACCATTTCGGCGTACGCGCCTGAGACAAGGCGTTCCCATCAGATGTTGGTAATAAATATGCTCAGATATTTTATTGAGCTGTCCCTACCTTTGTCATTGCAGGTTGTCATTCAAGCAATACTGCCTTACTATTTGAACGATCTGATGCAACGGTCAAAAGCATCTAATGGCGACTTGAGCATTCTCAGGGCGGAACATCAGGTATTGTCGACGCTGAATGTCGAAATGAAAACGCTAATCGACTGCTGCGACATTCTTGCCAGGTGTGCTAAGACTAATGAATGGAATGTAGAGCTTTTAAACGCGCAAAAAAAATTTTGAAGGAGCTTCAGCGGTCCGCAAAGGGCATTTGACATAATCAGCGCCAGCGGTCGAGCGAAATCGATGGCCTGCGAGTCTCCTCAGTTGGCCGATCTCAGGGACGAATCCATTGTAGTCAGGTTGAACGAATTTGAATCTGCATACTCCCAAGAAAAGGGCAAGTAAAACTGTGCGGATGAAATTTAGACCGGACCCCAGGAAGACGACCCAGTGGGAAGCGACCGCCGATTCGGAGGTTCAGCGGGAAATGTTTCGCAAACCAAGGGATGCATTGCTCTACTTGTCGGCCACCTTCGTGCGAACATGCTTGCCAAGAATGAGATACCTAAATCACGTTTTGGGTGACGCGTCGAAGAGTCCCGAAATTCTTGACCATAAAACGCACATCGTAAGTGCCTTTGCCTATTCTTAATAATTTATTGTTCCTTCTTTTTTCTCGAAGACTTAAGAAACTGAATTAAGGAAAGAAAAGCAAATTTGGAAATAATGTTTTTTCTCAAAGAACAGACTGCTTTGTTCCTTTACTTTTTTATGCCTAAGCTCTGTTAGCATCCGCGCCTATAACGCGTTGCAGACGTTCGCATCTTAGTCGAGTCTAATAGTAACTGAAGATGTGATAGAAGCAAAAATTTGCATAATGAGCGATTGAAAATTTGAGCGTCGCGTGGGTTCGCTCAGCGGCGTTGCAGATGTTTGCGTCGTGGTCGAGTCTAATGGCAACTGAAGATGTGATAAGAGCAAAAATTTGCATAATGAGCGTTTGAAAATTTGAACGTCGCGTGGGTTCCCTCAGCGGCGTTATCGATTAATGACGTAATGGCACTACTTGAGCTAAGTCAATTCCGTTTCGGTTAGCAGACAAGAACATCGAATAGGAAACGTGGCATTAGTTCAAATTTCTTTTCGGAACCAATAGGAATACGTTTCAAAAGTGGCCAATGACGTCGATGGAAAGTCAGTTTAAATTTAGCTAAACTAATTGCCATTGGACGAAAAAGAACTTAGTTTTAAAAAATTTGCATATTCACAAAATGCTGTCAGCAAAATAAAAGGTATTTTGTTAGTACTCTACCACAATTTTGCTGTCGTTATTATTACTCGACGATTCCAGCGCACCAAGACTTTTCCTATAAAGCTGATTTGTTTACCAAGATTGTGTCTGCGTTTATTTGCATAATGGTCGTATTTGTTACTACTCTACGAACCGTCAAAAAGACAGCTACAGTAACCCATTTTTGAATTGTATGATAATCAAGATGTCAGCAGTTTTTTGAAGACTTTTTACAAGCTATGCAAACAAGGCGCAGCCAAAGAATTGCCCCGCTGTAATTTCAGCGCGCATTCGTAGGAACTAACACTGTTTCATTTTTGAACGTTTTAAATTCGATCGACTGCGTAAGTGAAGTTGGCTTTCTTTAGAAACTTGCCGAAATCGCTTATACTCTTTTGAAGCTGGCGCCTTACGATTCGAACGCAATGAGCTGTGAAGGCTTGCAACGGTAAGCGGCCGAATCAATCCATATTGTCGGCGCTATTAAAAATATATTTAACTTTTGTTTTTGTTCATTTTTAGCTACTTTTTGGACATCCTTCCGGTTACTGATTGGTCGGCCGAGCAGAATCGATCAGCCCTGAATAGCATACTGAGACGGCTGGACAAGACAATCGCGAAAATAGTGAAGAAAACTTCCATACGGGTAAGGAAAAATAGCTCAGTCAATAGATTGTGATGGAATGTGCATAACTTTCATATTCTCTTCAGCGTCGCGTCGACTGGGACGCAATCAGCAATTGGCTACGAGGTCTGCACAAGACGTTAACCGTCTTTCCTTACATAGCGCATTTCTTCTTCTTGAAAGTAGCGCTGTCTTTCTTAACTGTGTTAATATGATTAGTTTTGAATTTTTAAAAGGCCATCGTCCAGCTATGCCTAAAGGCGTTGGTCGGCGACAGCTCCACTATACCGGGCAGTCAGGACAGCTCACTGTCCGTCGTTCACGGCGTTCCAACAACAGTGCTTCCGTCTTTCTTTCCTCCGAACAACTTTTGCACCGTCGTCATTCAGCTCACTTTATTCCTTATGCAAGCGCTTGGTGTAAGCTCGCCGATTCTTCATTCATCAATTCGAACTCAAGTCAATTTATGAATAGGAGAGCGCCTTCTCGCTCGAGTACATATGCAGTCAAGAAACGCTGGGACCCACATGCAGCGACAGAATGGAAACTGTCACCTGCAACGTACTGGTGCCTTTGTTTTTGGAAATCGCCTCAGCAAGTGAGCCTTTCCTTTCCGCCTTTAAGGCCTACTCCATTGTAAGCGCAGGTAGCCAAACGTTGAAACCGAACGACATTTCCTTTTGCCTCAACTACCTCCTAACGGCAATAGCGCCGTCGACAGCAAAGTCCTCGCTGATGCCCAGCGCTCACGCAACTTCGTCAACAAGAAGTAGGCGCTTTCAAATTAGCATAAAAGCAGCATGCCGTATACTAGCTTGACCGTTGATTCCTTTCTACGAATGAAATGTAGTAGATGCGATGCGGCATAAATATAAAAATTTCATTTGAATAGCCGAAGGCGCGACAAGCATCGGCGAAAGGTCGACCAGTCAAGCAACCTCCAAAGGCATCAGAGATTCAACTTATCCAGCTTGCTTATTAAGTACACCCTCTTATCAGTTGATGAGTTTTTGACATGACGTCACACTTTTCAGCGTTGAAAGTTATTTGCCTATGCTTTGAAAACAGTATGGCAATGGAATGGTGTCGTATTGCCAAAGTGATCAAAGAGCTTGGCGCCAAACGATTGGGTAAACAACCGGCCTGTTCAGTCATCGTTCCAAACAAAGTTGTGCATTCTTAAAGGGGGTTCAGCGCTTTGGTCGTTCGTCGATTTTGCCATATCGTCGTCGTTGCCACTGCGTACGCTTCTTCGACCGTTCGTTGAGCATAAGGTTTAATGAATGGAAGAGAGGTTGATGAATGGAAAAGAGATGTGTTCCTTTCAGTTTTTGACCATAAAGAATCCTAATGAATCGGAAGCCCACTGGCAAGACGTACTAAAAGAGCAGCTGGTCAACACGCCTCAGCGTTTTGTTGGTTCTTGCAAAAGTGTAACACTGTCGGAGTTGTCCAATGAATTGAAGCTTTTAAAAGAAGATCTTTGCAGCAGACCTTTGAGTAAGCCCTAACGTTCGTTCATTATGCAAAAAATTTTTAAACTAAGTAGTGACCTTTCCAAGAGCCAATTAAAACGCGCGACGTCAGCATCATATTCAAATTAATGTCGTTGCAGCTGACAGTCAGTTGAGAAATCAAACAATCTCACCTGATTTGCATACGGACAGCGCAGCCAGTAAGTTACGTCACGACATCAGCAGAGCGTCGACGGACAGTCATCCGCCTTCCGTAAGAACGTCGAAAATCTCGCCAACATTTCTTCCCAAAGGAGGTGACGCCACCACAGCACTATCCATACTTAGCGCCTCTAAGAACAACAATCATTGTTTACTTCCAGAAGGCGGCTGGTCAACAATTGAAGAATTGGCGGCTGCTGAAGAGACCGAAGGAATCGAGTCCAATGTTACGAACGAAATTGAAAGGTCGCCGTCGTGTCGTTTGAACATCCGCCGAAAGGAGCCCACATTTCGCTTCAGCGAAGGCCGACTGCGCGACTCGCGTTACTCTTTCCGACGGAAGAGTACGACGGCAAAGAAACTTGAACACTCGAATGCTTCCTTTGAATTGGCCAACCTCAGCGGCCACCCGTCAAAGCAACTAAGGCAAACATTTCCAAATAGCGTACAGTAGCGCATTTGCATATGCAAATTTCAGGGACCAACAAACGGACTCGGCAAAGCAGACCGTCTTTCCCGTCTCCGATTGCGCCATGGCAAAAATGGACGATTCCAAAGTTGAAATAGTGTAAGTAGAACGCAAGAAAATAGAAAAGACATTAACGTGCCAACTTGGGAAGCGGTGCTGCTTTATTTTTCTTTCTCTATTGTTCTCATCAATAAATTTAAAGTCGGATAGCAATGCTGCTATCAAATGGGAGACAATAGTACGCTTACAAAAATGCCCTGATTTTCAGCTGACCCCTAAGTGCACCCGTAACTGAGGCTTGAATACTTGAGAATAAATGAGGTAACCTGTATTGTATTATGTGCCCGTCGAATCGGTTGGTTCTGAGGTAGATATGTTCAAGTAGGCGGTTTTCATTTGTTCCAAAAATACAAACGTCAGCACCGTATGAGGCCCAAGACGAAAGTAGTATGGTGTGAAACCCTTCCATAGGGCGAGTATGCCTTCCTTCTTTATCACCTTTGTCCATACGTCCAAGGCACTACGAAATTCCGGGCGACCATCGATCGTCTGCATATTTTGCAGTTGGGTCTTGGCCATGTCCACTGGCATACTTGTTACTGTTGTTGCCAATCCGCTAATCATACTTGCCCAAAAATGGCAATGAATACCGTCTTTCATCAAGTTCGTTTGGAGCAGTAGTTGCTTCGATTGTGAGTACGTGGCCAACTGAGTGGCGTTCACCACCATTGCTCTAATAACCGTTGGTCCGCAACCCCGCCATAGGGTGGCAACTCCCTCTTCCTTTACTACACGAAAGAGAGCATTGAACACATTGCTGTATCCTCGGCGCTTTTCCAAAGGAAGTCGTCCGTCAGCGGTCATTCGAATTAGGCTCAACTCGGCTGGCGTACCAACAATAGCGCCAACAGCACCGGCAACAATACCAAGAAATGCTTTTGCCAAAAAAGATGGTGACGAATCGTTTTTCCTTGCAAGGTAGTCGAACAAAAAGTTGTAGACGCCAAGTCGAGTTGTCGTATACGTCGCCTGACGAAGCAGCCCCGCCGACAGACCGTCGTACAAGCCAAGCAGACCATCCTTTTTAATTATACCTCTAATAACAAAGCCGCTGCTCTGACGAAGAGTCGTCTCCTTTTCTGTCAGCTGCATACGATTCTTGACCAAGTCGAATGGTTGGACGAAAAATGTTGCCAACATACCGGCCGTTCCGCCGAATACGAATTTCAGCCCATTCGGAAGGGCAGCTGACCGTCGCAGGTCCAACTCGTGTGCATTGCCGCCTTTGGCCATAGAAGACGCGGCTGAAGGAACAACTGTTTATGCAAATTAAGCGGCCGGAAGAAGGAAGAACTCGCAAAAACAAAGTCTACTCTGCCTGGCAGACAATGTGAATCGATGACGTAACGCCGGCGCGTCATTTACTAACGAAAGTTGGATACACTTCGGCATCCGAATTGGAACAACTATTCGGCGACGTTTAAACGGAGACAACTACAACTCTTGAAAGGCCTAGCAAAAGCTGCCTTGCTTGCAAATGAAAAGTAAGTTCATTTATCATTCGACTGAGAAAATGGATGAGCGCTCGTCTGATTACGCAAAAGACAAAGCCTTCTCTAATGAACAATAGAGTAGGCGACTGACTCGCGAACGATCAATTCTCGTTCTGTTATCAAATAGGGCAAGTTTTCTAGGCACAGAAAGGTACTATATAAAATTGCTTGAAAGTTCGAAAATTCGATGGAGCGAACATCGAAGCGCGGAGGCGAAGTTACCTTAAACTACTTAGAATGAATACATTGTAGTTAAGCAACTGAAAGAGCTACGCTCTGCTGGCGGTTCAGCGCCTCCTAATGATTTGAATAATTTTTCTACAACTAAGCGTAGCCGACGCATTTGTTCCTTCAACGGCTTGTCTCTGAATGGTTAATTAAGCAAGGCTTCATTTTAATATCACTTGACCGACGGACAGCGAGTGAATTTTGCTGCCAGCTTGCCCTGACACACTATATTATCGCTAAAAAAGATCGACGTGCGCTTTGAAAATCAATAATTCTCAATTAGCAACTTGGGGACGTTAAAAAAATAGAGAACTTGCGCATTGGAGTAATTAATTTCAATTCACCACCACTGCGCGCCTACGAACAAAGGAAAAACGAGCAAATGTCAGTTTGCGAAGCGGCGCCGACGCAATCTGCTCCTACTCGTTGCAACCGCCTAAACTTATATATTTATAACATCATTTTAAAAAAAACAATTAGCAAAACTTAACGGACCTAACGTTAGAAACAGCCATCACAAGTGAAAAAGAATCCTACGGGCGGATGGACACGCCGCGTAGAAAAAAAACAAGTTTTTTTCATGTTTACAGAGGCAAAGTGTATCGCTGGAAGCCAGCCCGTCGGCTGGCAATGCCGAAGTAAACAAAAATTTTGAATTGCGTACCTGAAAATCACTTAATTTTGAATTACTGTAGAATTTGAAAAATACGTACGCAAATAAGAACGCTGCAACGACAGCAAGCGTCGGCAAACGGTTGTCGGATAAACATAGCGAAAAAAGGGCGACAAAGAAAAAAATCTTTTGAAGGCGAAGAACGCGAACGCGACCGTCTTTTCTTCGCGAAAGATTTCGCGGCAAACGCTTATACCGAAGGGAATATTGAAAATAAATGACAAACTCTGAGCGCGAATAAAAGTACGACAGCGGCGACAGCTAAATTTACTCTGTTCGTAGCGAAGTTCGTCAGTGTCGAAGAAACGTACGCCCTCGAATGGCCAATCCAAGTTGGCACCCGAACACTCAAGGCCGCGCCGAGTGTCAGCACAAATCGGCTTGCACGCTTCAAATTGAAGTTCGACCAGCGACGGCCCATCGATCGCCCGATTTGGGAGAAAACTTCGATAAAAGCTTTAGCGCGACTCGAATTTGAAACTTGCGCGAAACGAAAACAAGCATTGAACTGCTACTTCCACATAGCTTACCGCTCAAAGAGGAGGAGGAACGATGTCAACCGGGCAGAAAGCGAAAGAACATTTTAACGGCTCCAATTTTCGCGCACAGTAACCGACATGTATTGAAAATCAGGTTTCATGAAAGGAAGTCGCCTTTAATGCAACCATAAGAAGCGGTGGCGAACCAGTTTGTCTTTCTCAGCCTTCCATGTTATGTATTATTTGACAATACGCCTTGGTTGGCTAGCTAATGGCGACGCTTATTACGGATTAGTGCGTACATACAGTAGGACGTTCGAAAATTTGTTCCAACTTCTTTTTAGAGAATCGCTTCCTTTGCTGAAGACCACCAGCGTCGGCTGTTCGCGCTTAACAACTGCGCGAACGGAAGAACATAATGCGTCTCTCAGGTAGCGCATTGTAAACGGCCCTCTGTGCCAGATAAACAATGTTTATGCGGATCTCGCTCAACTTTCCCCCATTCCGTCTGAAACGATGCGTAACAAAGATGGAATCAATAATCTGCCGCGCTTGATGACGGCTACTGATTGTCGCTACGGTTTTACTCTTTTCATTTCGCTTTGGCGCCAGTCGTATAAGCCACTTCCTGCAAAACGGCCGACCTGTGGCCATTGTTTGCGCTCGTTAAATTTTATGACGTCTTCGCTGCCCGTTTTCTTCAATCGACAACGCTTCTTTTTCTTTTAGTCGCTTTAAAGCGTGAGCAGCTTGCCGTGAAGCTCAGGTGAAGGAAGTGGATCTCTTGTTGACCATGGAATCTTAGCGCTTTGCGCAGGCTCGACGTCGAGTGCCCACTGGTCCACTGTACTCATGTATGCATAAGGAGGCTTCGCCCTTCGACCGATTTTTACTTTACGTGCGCCTGACACGACCAGAGTTGCCATGGTGCGTCAAACTTCTTCGTTAACCAATACCACACATCCTTACTTACGCGCTTTAGATAACCCAACGTATCCTTGGCTGACGGATTGTAGTATTTTCTGTATTTTTTAAAATCAACAAGCCATGGCCGACCTGGAGGCCGTGCTAGCTGACGTCAGCTACTTGATGGCCATGGAAAAGAGCAAAACTCAGCCGGCTTCGCGGGCCAGCAAGAAAATTATTCTGCCGGATCCTAGCGTACGCAGCGTCATGCACAAGTACTTGGAAAAAACGAACGAAGCGACTTTCCAGAAAATATTTGGCCAGAAATTGGGTAATTAATGTTTACCGCTTCTCCTCCTTTTTTTCTTTGCGCTTTTGTTGTCCAATCGACCCGCGCGCCTTGTCTTTTCCGAATGGATTAAGAGCTTTCTCCAAAGCGTGGTTTTTCGCAAGTGAACAAGTTAACGTAGGTTTGATTTAAAGTTCGATACGTCGACCACGTCCGTTCATGCTCGCTGACTAATAGTGTTTCTGCTAGCTGAAAATTTCGCCGCTCTTTTTGTTAGGTAGACAGACACTCAGTAAGCCATTACGGCTCTCTGCCCTGCTTAAGGCAAAAAGGCGATTCACAGTCGGTCGTAGTTGTTGAGAAGGCGGCTGAAAATTTTTTAGCAAACGACCACCTTAACAAGGCAATAAAACGGCAGTTCACGTTTTTTGCTCGCCTTTAGTTACTCATCGTTGAGGTACTTTAGCTTGTTTTCTTGTCACTTGCTTCCAGTTGGTCGATCTCGATCAATCTTCCATTTTTCCGCTTAGATTCATGCGTGATCGCACCATATGGACAGCTAATAATTCAGGCAATAATAATTGCCCGATCGGCCACGTGTCTTCTCCAGCCATTCCACTCTGTTTCACGTTAGCGGTGGCTTTTTCATCGAGGCCAAATTTTTTAAAGCCGTCGGCTGGGTCTACGCGTACGTTGGCAACGTCCTTTGCTTTTCATATCCTGCTAGAACGGGTAATACTCGTTGAAATGAAATGAAAACAGCGGGCTGGGCTGGAATTCATAGTTTATGGAAGAATAGCTTACTTACTGAATCCGGTTGAAATTTTTAGGTTTTTTGCTGATCAAAGATTTCTGCGAGAATGTGAGCGATGTGGCGTGCCCTCAGGTCAACTTCTACGAGGCGGCAAGAAATTTTTAAATCAAGAATCGTCAGCTCGCTTACCAGAAATCATCCATCCTTGCAGATCAAAGAGTTTGAAAAATTGGAGCTCAACGAGGAAAGGTTGGTAAAGGCACGAGAAATCTACGACCGATACATTATGGCAGAAATGTTGGCACACTCGCATGTAAGCTTTAACGCTTGCTTCTACCGTTTTGTCTTTCAAATATTTGAATTACTGTACTAAGCTGTATGCAAGTTCGCTTTTATCAATGCTTCGAGATGCGGTCACTTCAATTTTAAACGCCCTACTTGTTTTGTAAAATAGCTAAAAATTATGCTATACCGCCTTTCGTGGGTTAATATTTAATTTAAAAAGACGAACTTTTATTCTCCCTCATTTTTGTAACAAGCAGGTCATTTGATTTTTTATTCTTTTTCATCCAACGTTTTTTATACCGAAATAGCTGTCGCTTTTTAAATTGCAGATTTCTGTAAAATTAATGCTCAAATTTTATTTTAAGCATTTGCGATGAATTGTTATACGAAATTTTAGGTGTACAGGCTTTATATTTAGCATTACACTAAGGAAGCCCTGGTACATGTGCAGGATCATTTGATGAAGGGTGACACGCCGAGTGATCTATTTCAGGTGAGTGTTAGTCGTGCGTTAGCTAGTTTGTTTTTTCATTTTGAATATTCGAAATGCATTAGGTTGTTTGGCTAAGCTTAGCATTTCTCCTCTTAGGTAGACTTCGCGCCTTCGAAAATGTCTTGTCTTTAGTCGCATTTTGTGCGCTTTTTTCTTCCGTTCGAGTCTTTCCTGTAAAATGCCCATTGAACATTTCGTGTAACATTCTACAATAAGAGGAACTATGAAAAAACTTTATTACGGAACGGTTCCCGTTTATGTATATAGAAAAGAGACTCCGGAGCTTTCGGGTCATTCGGACCCGTCATCAGCGGTCTAAAGTTGAGCGTTCCGTAATAAAGTTTTTTCATTATGAAAATATATGGTCCCGTACCAAGACACCACGTTTTCAATAAGAGGAACTGTATTTAGCTTTGGTCATAATGCTTAGCGTTTTGCGGAAGTTTGCCTTAAAGCTTTATGATGACATCTTTGTGATAAAGTCTCGGTTTTTCCATGCGTTTGCTCGCTAATCAATACAGAAATAGGATTTAGCTATCAAAGAAGGACAAGTTGCTCTTCTATTGAAAAGTCGTCTCTTAAGAGCTTGGTCGTTAATTCATCTTTCTTATTGCTTGCCGCATTTAGAAGCAGATACTTTATTCGAATGCTGCTTTCTTACTTGAGTATTGAAATGTCCAAGATAGGCTTGACGGCCAATGCGTAGCTACGAACAATAAATGTAATTTAGTATGCAAGAAGGCTTTTAAATGAATGCTGTTGTGCTTGAATCGACCTGATGGTTTAACGTTAGTTTGCAAGGTTGTTACCCACTGATGAATTAGCGTACGTTGGTGGAAAGCTATAAATTTTAAATTTAAACAGTTAAATTAATTTCCGCTTTGCGTATCGAACACTTTTGCGTGTTGGTACGTTCGAATTCGCTTATGCGTTTTGCGGCCGTACTATTTTTTGTAAATGTTTCTCGAATAGCGTTTCTCCTCGTTTGACAATCAGTCGAGCGATGAATTTCGATCGGTTTATACAATCGACAGGAAATTGAGTTTCTTCCTTATAAGGTTGCTCGCCGGCTGGACGACTCTTTGTCAATGGCGCCAGTTTTGGTCGCCAAATGGATTTTTATTTGTGCTGCCTCCTCATTTAGTTCCATTCATTCGATTTGAATTTGGTTCATTTCCTATTCAGTTTTGCCGACGCGTTTAGATTTACCGCAAATGAGAGCCTTTCCTTTTTTGTCGCAACGCAATTTCAATCGGGTCGCCCAGAGTCCTTATTTTGATTTGCTTTGTCCCGTTTACGATAAGCTCATTCATGAAAAGCGCGTTAATTCGTAAATTCTAGATTTCAAGATGGCATCATTAAGTTCTGATTTATATTCCAAAATTGGCGCGAGGATGAAGTGAGCTAAATTACGTTCTTAATGCTTTCCCTATTCTGCCCTTTGAGCATGCTTTGCCTCGTCTGCTATACGTATAGGTTGAACTAACGCAAAGCTGATTACGCACTCTCAATTTTCATTGTTCCCTTTCGTTCAGGGCGCCCTTAAGGGCGTCTACTCATTAGCATTAACTCAGGTGTAAGTAAGCCTATCGATAAACGAGTTTCTAATAGAAATCAACATGACGAAGTTTTCCAGCCATAATCTTTTATTTTCAAGGAAATCGCACGATGACGTAGACAAGCAAGCTAATATCTATTAAGCCCATAGGCAGAGCATTAATTTATGCAAATTTATCTATTGTACTTCCGCATACTTAGACGATTTGCGTGGGCGGGCGTCGATGCCATGATAGCGTTGGCCAACTTTGAACTTTAAAAGTGTTTGTTTACCACGCTGTCTGGTGCCAAATCGACTTGAACTTCCGTCTACTGAAAATGGGTTTTGTTTTTTTTGGCGTTGAGAAGTCGAATGTTTTTCAATTGCCCAATGGCCGAGCAAACGTAAACGCTTCAAAACGTCAGCACTTGAAAAGGCGAAGTTTTCGTTGCGCGATTTACTACTGAACGCGCTTTACAGTATTCCTTTTGTGTTACGTTGTTTTTTAGAAACCAATTTGCCTGTGAAATCTTTCTTTTTTTGCTAACGGGTATTTTGGCTGAAAAAAGTCCCCTTGTTTCGTTCTCAATTGTTTTCACGCAATAAAGCTATCCCAATAATGAAGTTCAACGTAGCGGGTCGATATTGGTTTATTTTTCCAAAGCGCTTTCGCGTTGCTGACGTAGCTGTGTCAATATCTTCGACGGATCGATAAACAATAAAAACAAAACTGCTCGAATAAACGGAAGTAAAGCGCGAATTGAAGTTGACTTCTTTTGAAGTCCATTGCGATTTTATCTTTCTTTTTTCAACTTTGAAGCCGTAAGACGAGCGAAAGGCTTTTTCAAAGTAATATAAAGGATTTATGCAAAAATTTACAAGTTTTTTCGCCTACGTAATGGAGCTTTGATCAGCCGTTTTCAATTTCCGACTATCCACTTATCCACATACTGCTGACGCTGGCAATAAGGAATTCCATTAAGGTGTGAGAAGGCTGCTACGACATAAAGTGTGAGCCTTACAACCGTAAATTCACTTTTTCTCAATGGCAGACAAAAGAAAAATTATCTGTTATATTTATAAAGCAGTACGGTCGATGACGTCATTATGTCATAGCAGTTTTACTCCGCCGCTTCGTAGTAGTTCATTGATAACATTTTATTCATGGAAAATAACGAAGCCGTACCAACTTTAAGTATTTATGATAGTCTGTTTGTAGGAGGTTTTATTTTTATTTTTTTTTGTTCGTTCAGAAGTGACGAGTCCACTCTAGCATAAATGCGGCCATTCTTCATTTTGGCGATGAAATATTTCTGTCAAGCATTCATCTTATGGTTTATGAATCGATATTTCGTTTTTGCCTGACTTATATTTCTTCCAGATGACCTTCTTGATAGCGGGAATTTAATTTAATTCACCAAAAGCTCTATATAGTTGCGGAAGCGGTCGCGTAAAGACAGTATGCCTTTTTTCGATTGCGGCGCTTCAACAATGACTGTTCTATTGCCCTTATTTAGCTTATAGCGTCTCCGGCGGACCGCGTTTTTGCAACAAGCTTGTTTACGTTAATGCCCAATCATTATTTGTATTTAGCCTTACGTAACAGAAATATACGACCAATTAAAGGGCGAAATCTTTGACAAGTTTTTAGAGAGGTACAAAGCACGACGACCCCCTTTTAATGGAGTTGCCTTTGAGCGTATGCCATTTCAGCGAAAAGTATACTCGCTTTTGCCAATGGAAAAATCTGGAACTGAATCTGCAGCTGACCATGAACGACTTCAGCGTACACAGGATTATTGGCCGCGGCGGCTTTGGCGAAGTGTACGGTTGTCGGAAGGCTGATACGGGCAAGATGTAAGCTTTTCTTGTTGATTGCTTGAAGATATACCGCCTTCGTTTAGGTACGCGATGAAGTGTTTGGACAAAAAGCGTATAAAGCTGAAGCAGGGCGAAACTCTTGCTCTCAACGAGCGCATAATGCTCTCTCTAGTCAGTACCGGAGTAGGCTTGGTCTGTACTTTTTTTTAGTATAGTTAATGTGTTTGTTATTTTAGCAAGACTGTCCATTTATTGTTTGTATGACGTACGCCTTTCAAACGCCGGACAAACTTGTCTTCATTCTTGATCTGATGAACGGCGGTGACCTGGTGAGCGCACGTCGAATGACGCATGTTGATTCTACTACTGCTTTCTCCTTTTTTTTCGTGATTAGCATTATCACCTAACGCAGCATGGCGTTTTCGTTGAAGAGGAGATGCGTTTCTACGCTGCCGAAGTAATACTCGGCCTGGAGCACATGCACAGGCGTTACATTGTATATAGAGATTTGAAGGTACTTGATTTTCCTTGTCATACTGTAGCTTGCTTCATAAATGCCATCGACTCGCTTCAATAGGCTAAAAATGAGACTCGTTTCATCAGCTTACGATAAATTGCCTAATATTGATGTTTTATAATGTATCGTTTGTAGCCTGCCAATATTCTGCTGGACGAAAATGGCCACGTTAGAATATCTGACTTAGGATTAGCTTGCGACTTTTCAAAAAAGAAACCACACGCTAGCGTGTAAGTTGGTCTGCGATATTTCTCCCTTCTCGAGTAGTAAATAAGTAAGCTGCAGAGGCACTCACGGGTACATGGCGCCGGAAGTGTTGGCCAAGGGTGTCGCTTACGATTCCAGCGCTGATTGGTTTTCCTTCGGCTGTATGCTGTATAAGCTCTTGCGGGGGTAAGCTTGTAAAAAGGCAAAAGTCAGCTTCCCCTTTCGAATCAATAACAACGTTTAGGCATAGTCCGTGCAAGCAGCAGAAGGTTAAGGACAAGACTGATTCGGAAAAGACGACCTTCATTTTGGTACGGTATCATATTTTCCCTTCGTATTGCTTCGTTGAGCCAAAAGGCTCTATAGGAAATTGAGCCGGCCGACTGCTTCAGCCCGCATTGCAACGCCTTAATCGGTGGGGTTCTTCAGCGCGAAGTTGCCGACAGGCTTGGTTGCCGAGGTCGAGGGTTCGTAGCGCAGTTGTTGACCTTTTTTTAAATTTAAAATATCTAATTTGCATAAAGTAATTTTCAGGGCGGACGAACTGAAGTCGCTCCCGTTTTTCCAGTCGATCGATTGGCAGCAGGTCTACTTAAGGCAACTGAAGCCACCTTTGGTGCCACCGCGAGGCGAAGTGAACGCCGCGGATGCTTTCGACATTGGCAACTTTGACGAGGACGACGTAAAAGGCATTAAGGTTGACTTCCAACCCAAAAGTGTACGCGCGAAATTTAAATGGTTTTTTAGCTGTCCGAAAATGACAACGAGCTGTATAAAAGTTTCAACATAACAATATCGGAACGCTGGCAGCAAGAAATAGCGGACACGGTGTTCGACGTGGTTAACCAGGAAGCGGACAAGGTTGAACACAAGAAAAAGGCGAAGCAAAAGATCACTTTTGATAATGAAGAGAAAGGTTGAAATAAAATTTAATTATTTGACCGGCGGGAGATGGATTTAAAATTCTTTTCCAGAATCTGACGTCATCATCCATGGTTACATTAAAAAGTTGGGCGGTCCATTTACGTCGGCGTGGCAGCAGAAGTATGCCAAGCTCTATCCAAGTCGACTTGAGCTGTACTCAGAGTCGCTGAGCGCCAAGCCTGAGGTGAGCTGTTTTTTTAAAATTCTTCAAACTGCCATCGCAGCGTGCGAGTCATCTCTGAATAAATTATTTAAATTATTTTGCTCTACTTTCATCTCTTAAAAAAGAAAGCGGACATACTTCGGCAGGTTTTGATATTGATAATTCAAGTTTTCAGTTGTAAAATTAAGCTTTTAAACCAAATTGGGGAAGCAAAATTATTAATACAGTAGGCCAATGTGATAGTCATATTCTCACTTGAATTCGTAACATGCAACTCTTTGGGAAAAAGTTTTACAACATTGACCGACCCATGTTTTCTAGCAGAACATTTTTCTCTAAAAGTATCAATCTCAATCAGCGTGTTAGCCGAGTAATGTTGACTTTTTTGTTTAAAAAATAAAATTAAAACAATGCTGCAAATGGATTCTCGCGAGGCATAGTGGATGTTATTATGATTTCGTAGTCGGATATTTTATAAAAGAATTATCCTTAGTTATCCTATAATCACTGCATTTTTGGTAGTTATGTAAATTTTTTTCGTTATTTTCGCAACTTAATGACAAAAATATTCAGGAAAAGGGACGCCAGGAAAGAGCAGGAAGCTCTGAGAAAACTTGAGCTACAAAAGCTTGGGAAGCACTGACCTGACGCAGAGGGCGGGTAATTTTTTAAGGTTCCCGCCTAATTATTATATTGTAAGCTTGCCAGTCATCCTGTTCATCTTTTACCGAAGCATAAGGCATATACTTGGGTTTGGGCTTAAGTAAAGGCAGAATAGAAAAGCTGGCATCCCTGCTACGAATGAACCTGCATTCCTAAAATCCACATTGTAATTCAGGAGTGCATAATGAGTTGGATTCTTCAGTAATGCGTAAAGTTTGCTTGGCCGTCGATTTGATTTGTTCAATTTTTTAGTTGTATTTTATGGATCAAATTGAAGATGTCGCTGCCGAGTTGAGAAACGTCAAAGGGGAGCAGTCGATCATTGTGAAATACCGAGATGCAGCCAAGGACGCGCGTCTTGTGCTGACCGCTCAGGTAGATCTTTTTGCCGCGTCAGATATACCGACAAAGTTTGTCCCGCCATTCAGGACGAAATAAGTCTCAACGAATGGCACACGTATTTACGCACAACGCACAAAGTGTCTTCGGAATTGTTGCAACGAATGAACAAAAAGGCGATCAAAATATACGGGCTCAACTACGATCCAATGCTAATGGACAGGGCTGCATCACCAAAAAGCGAACGCATCGACCACGTCCGAAATATGGACTACTGAAAGAACATTGAGGATTTTGAATAACGATGGTCCAATTGTTGGATAAGCATTGAAGCCTTTTAAGGGCAGCCGGTAGTGCTGGACAAACTGGCAGACCGAAAGATGTCTGACTTCTCGGATCCCTTTTACGTCGACTTAAGTTGCTCATTGTTTGTCTAGTCGCAAAGTAACGGTTTGAAATGAGATTGCCACAGCGGAGTGGAACTGGTCATATTGCTCTCTGCGAAGAGCTGAAGCAACAGCAACGGCTTTTAGTCCGCATTTTACAAAACACCTGAGATCCCTTTATGCCGTTCGGTCCCTCATTTCTTTACGCCCAATAATGGGCATTTATTCCTCATTTTTAAAAACTTGTTTTCTAATCATGTTTACTCTTTCTCTGTCCCAGCGCTGCGCTTGTCATTTAAGCGCTGTTGATACGACAACTTTTCATAGATACATTTTCAAGTCTTAAAAGGGTAGTCCGCGAAGTGGGCTGAAATCGAAGGGGAACGCTTTGAGAAAGAGTTTAGTCGGAAGGCACGCCAAATACTGATTCTTTAAAGCCATAATAACGTGGCAGTTGAAATCGAGTTAAGTTTGCACTGCTCTACAGTAACGCAAAAGAAAAGTAGGTTCTTATTCTGTATTTAAGTAGCGTCCGAAAATATTTTTTCGTGGCGACAAATGCATGCTCAAGGCATTGCTTGAGTACGTGCAGTCGTCGAAGAAAAGACGTCACCGTTAGCCGTAAAATGACAGCCAAATGAGCTAATTTTAAGTAAGCAGTGCCTTACAACAGCGCTTGAATTAGTGCAGTACTGTATCAAAAGACGACTGCCGCGGGAGTCAAATCAGCGACTATTTCTCTTGGGACAGAAGGGAATGGCAACAGAAATCAGGCTGACCATATCAACTTCCACTGCGCCCGTTTTGAAAGGCATTTTAAGGTTTATAGCTATATTTGGGCACAGTTATTACAGTAATACTGGTAATAATTAGGTTTGTTCTTCTCGTAAACGTAAAGTAAGATAAGTAACACCTTATTTTCGTTTTGCAAGCGTAATGTTCTTGAAAAATTAAGGCTTCCTTTCGATTAAATGTGTGGCCGTCCTGTTCCACCTTCACCTAAGCCTAAACGAAAATATGGCCCTTATATTTAGGTGTGACTTAGGTGAGCGCCCAACAGGACTGCGCGTAAAGTCGCAGTACAACGGTAAGACGCATAATCAGTGTTGTTTTTCATGAACGAACCTGATTACTGTCTGGATACTGTATTGTTTGCGGGCAAACAGGATAAAAGGCCAAGAAACATAAACTCTTCAAAAGCAACCGTGTCACTATCGAAGGAAAACAACAGGAGTACCCTGAGACGTAGAGAACAAGATGGGGAGCTTAATTCCTAGAACCCGGGAAGTAACCTACCGTAGCCTAGCGAATGCAAGTTATTTTTCGGTAAATGGCGGCGATTCTGTGCTGCCCTTATCTGAGCTTAAGCATAAATATAAAATCCATGTCTTGGCTTATAGTTAAGTAAATGGAAAACAGGATAACCGGTAGACTTTTTCCGTAGAAGATTTGCATTTGGCGGAATGGCGATAGACACTTGCGGGTTTCCGCAAGGTCATAATTTTTGAAATGCAGATTTATTTTTGCACTGCGCTACAACTGTTTGATTTAGTGACATGCAATACCTCACTAAATAGAGCGAGCAAGGAAAGAAGTACAGTAAGAAAAACGTGCAGGTTGTTGAGCTAAGCATTGCATCTGTTCAAAAAAAACTTTAACAGTAAAAAAATACGTAGACTTTTTGAAACAAATAACTTGCATTTTTTAATCTATGCAATTTGGATATGTCTTAACCTGAGGCGTGCTTCATGCTTGCCGCTCAGCTTTAGTCGTCAACGGGGTCCTGTCGCTTCTACTCTACCCTTCTTTCGGTATTCTCCGTCTGGTGCCGATTTTTCACTGCATTTGTGGTAGCGGCCGCAAAGCAATGACAGAGAACCTAAGAAAAAAATCGTCGGCAGCAGACGAACAGTGGTGAATCCAGACCAGGGATGGAGCCCTTTGTTACCATTGCGTAAGGGTGCAGTAAACCTATGGCCTACAGTCGAACAGCAGAAAACAAACGTTTCCCACTTTGCGAAACCAGTCAGTACGAATTAAGCCGTCCAAGTTGTCGCTCCTGCTTTTCTTTTATTTTCCATAACGATGAGAACTACCTTCTTACTGTAGTTATCACGCATTTGCGTCCGTTCTGAAGTATTTCATTTTTAAAGCCTATTTTGTATATTTACGAAGTTGCTTTTCGTTTAAACGTTGTGCATTTTCCAAGTTATGACCGAAGTTTTTCAGTTGTGAGCTAATGAATGGGCATTAGAAATTGCATACTTTTTTATGTTTATATAATTGACGTTTGTGATATTTGGGCTCAAATATTTATCGAACTAAAAGCAGTAAAAGAAGTTGCTTGAATAGGATACGGCCCAGGATGATGCAAGTTAGTATACGACAAAATGCGATCTCTTTAGAAAATCTTAAAATGATTGTTGCTTAAAATGAGCCTGTTATTCCGACATTCCGTGTTTGTGGTTTCCAGTTGTTGGCAGTCTTAATTCTTCTTGCTTTCAGCCACCTCCGTCAGCAGTGCAAGAATGGAAGAAGCACTTTTTGGCTCTTCGCCTCCTCGGTCGTTTAACGTCCCGCCTGCTCTAGTCGTAAGGGAGTATTCAATTCCATTTTTTTGCTTTTGTAACTTATGTGTCTGCTCGAAAATTTAATTAACCCATTCTGCGGCATTTGTTGACGAAGAATTTCGGTAATTCAGTTTGCACTGAGCGCCGTCAGGCTTCAGAAAAAGCCGCAGCAAAAATATTTGCGTATGGTTGCGTAGTTAGACTTTTACCATTTTTAAAATTTGCTCAATCTTTCAAAAATTCTTGGATAGGCTTTCACTCCATTTTAAATTTTTGTTATTAATGGTCTTGCCAGGATTTGGAGAATTATGCCAGCGGTTTTTCGGGCAATCTCAAGATAGAACGTTTAACTTTCATTGCAAATCACTGTCCACGTTTGCGCTTTGACGCTTTGCTTCTCGCGTTGGAGTACGTCAAGGAGCACACGATGAACTGTGCTCTCTACAGTTCCATTCATGGCATGATGTCAAGAACTTCTAGCGAGAACAGGTATTTTTCGTAAGTTTGCATCGTTGGTTTTATTCTCCTATGTTTAGGGCATTGCGTGGCAATGATCCAGACGTAGCTGGCATTCGAGAACGTGTCGTACCTCCATTCGATACGGAATGGTTTGAAAGAACGAAAGCGGCGGCTGCTGCAAATCTTGAGAAACTTGAACGTGAATTGCTGCTTTACAGAAGCAATAATTTCAAAACGAATATTCAGTGCGCATGTGGATCATTGCTTCGCCACTTGCAAATGTGCGTTTTTTTAGAAATTGCTTAGAGGCCATTGCACAGCATCATTTGTCCGTCGGCGATACGTCAAACGCGCTGAAATGCTTTTTGAAACTGAAGGATCAAAACGCCACAAAGGAAGAACTCGTTCAATTATCTCTAAATTTAATAAAAGTAAGTTGTGTAATCTTAAGTTGCCATTTATTCATTAAGCATTGGCAGTTAATTTTTTGCTTTTGTTTGGCCTTCCGCCGAATTTTTCAAATAACGTTTATTTGTTTTAAACAATTTAGGTTAACGTGTACGCGACAAATTGGATGTGCGTACACGAGGAAGCACTTGACGCGAAGCAAACAATAACGCTAGCTGAGGTAAACATTTTGCTTTACTTCATTTTTCTTTTAAAAATGTTAATATGTTCTCCATTTGGCTTTCCAATAAAACGGAAGAGCAACTTTACCAATATTACTAATGTACTCACAGGTTTTGTTCGTTATGCGTTACTTGTCATACTGTAACTTGGAAAATGCAGGTTCCTCAATGGTAAATATGCGTTTATTTAAATGTATGCATATTTTAGCCTTTTTTCTAAGTAAGAATAGAGCAAAATTATCATATAGAATTAAAATATTTGAATTCGGAAAATTTTTTCGAACCACATACAAGCTAAAAATTTGGTTGGTTAGAATAAAAATGGAGCCAAAGTAATACTAAAGTAGGATTTTGTTTCCCACATTTCCGCAAGCTACCTACGTAACTCAGACTCTTTTTTTCTAAAAATCGCGACCAGCCTTTCGTGCTCAGACTGTCATGGAAGAGGACAATCTTGTTCCACACTTAGTTAAGCCTAAACAGAAATATAATTCTCATATTTATGTTTGGGTTTAGTTACGGGCGGAACAAGATTGCAACAAACCTACTGTTAAGCGATGGAAGACTCCGGTAGGTTTTTTCTGTCGGTCACCATTTTCTACCTTTACCTTTACCTAAGCCGAAGTGTAAGCCTTGTGTTTCCTTTTAGGCGTAGGTTTAGGGTGAGATAGGATGGCCATTGTGTTCACTGGTAAAGGCAGAACAATATGGGCAGTATTTTCATAAAGAGAACCTGCATTTTACGGGTTACGGTAGGCTGTTCGCAAAATCCAAAATTTGCATAATAAAAGTAGATAAAATAAAATAAACAATAAAAGTAAATTGATATTAACATAATATGGTAATAGCAAAAGTGAAACCAAGTCTAAGTAAGATAGTAAAATAAAGCCAAAGGTATTTTTTTCCCTTTTTCTTCGTAACGGGTTTTAAAAATTTTTTTCTCCTAAATTTTTTCGCGGTACTTTTATCCCGTAACTTCGGGTTAAAAGTACCGGGAAAAGATTTAGAAGAAAAAAGTCAAAGATAGAGTAAAATAGCTAAAATGTAACTAATAGTAGGCTTGTTTGTCAATTCGAGTGAAGCAACGTCTAATGACAGCAGGTGTTTCAAAGTAGGAAACATTTATTGTAACTATCCGTTCTGCCAATAGATGAAATGCTAATGGAATTTTTAAAATTCTAGCCCGCGTTGACGAGAGCGAATTGTTTTTCAGGAAGGCGTGAGCGATGACATGAAGGGGCACCTGCAAAAGTTGCAAGCTGCAATAGGCCTCGCATGTTTCGTCCAAGGAAAGTATGAACAAGCGGCCGACACGTTTTTGAAAATTGAATACGACTTCTTCGATTATCCGGAGGTAACAACATATTTTCTTCTCCGTTACAGCAATTTTCCAAAGATTGCCAAATAGATCATTACAGACGAGCGCGTTTAAGCTGAGATATACTTTTTACATCATTTTATAAATGTTGAACGATAGGTTTCTAGCAGGATTCACTTTGTTTAGTAGATTATGTATAGTGTTACGTTTTTGCCAACAGCAATGCATCGGTTCACTGAAGGAATTTGCTCTTTAATTAAACATTTCTTATACCTGCGTTTAAACGTAGGATAAAAGAGTAAGCAGGTAAACCGTTTGTTTTTTGTTAAGTCATGAAGGTGATACTCAAAGAACGGCTACGTGCGTCGCTCATACTGTGGAAATCTTCCATTCCTTTCATCCTTGCGGTTTAGGTAATGTCTAGTGGTTGCTTAACCAGTTACGCCGTACTATCAGCGTTGGCATCTTACAATAGAGAACAACTTAAAACGGGGCTGCTATCCAACTCGTAAGCACATTGCTATGGTAAACATCTTTGGTTGTTATTCGCTTCTCCTTTTTAGTTCATTCAAACCTTTCCTCCAGTGCGAGCCGCAGCTCAGCGAGGCTGTCCAAAACTGCTGCAAGGCTGAGTATGCATCGGCGCTGCAGATTCTTCATGGCATTAAAGTGCGTGAATTGTGTAACCGTAACTTCGCCCTTCCAACAAGTTTTGCCTTATTTGCAGGAAAGGTTTCTAATTGACATCTACCTCTCCGCGCGTACTAACGAATTGTTCGAAATGATCGAAACGAGAGGATTCGTTTTGGTAAAAAATTTTTTTTGTTCCGGCGCCCTCTTCGCATGCGCAAGAATGAAGCTTTAAAAAATTTTTTTTCAGTACGTTTACCCCTATAGTCGGTTGGATATGCGCCAAATGGCGGACGACTTTAACATGTCGCTCGAAGAGCTACAAAACAAGATAATTAACTTGATCAAAAGCAGAAAAATTCAAGGGCGCGTTGACGACGTGCAAAAAATCCTCTGCTTTCCGGAATATTCAGAGGAGGCGGAAATCAATCGACTTTACAAACTCATCGACGAGTTGCATTATACCGTTCGGGTTAGTATTGATCTGCATGGTAATTTTCCTTCTTCTCCTTCTTTGCACATCCCACTTCGTTTCCGAATTTAAATGTTTGTCCTTTCAGGCCGCGTTGATGAGAGAGATCGTCAGAAGATCCGGTCTTGGCGTAAAGGTGTCTTACATTCAGATTTACTTTGTAACTTACATATAAGCTGCTTCGTAGGCACACACTCTTCAGAGTCGAGATATTCCAATGGAAGCAGCCATCCGTAGCTTAAGTCGGCGACGCTTCCAAGGCCGATGTTGAAATGTATTTGCAGATGATCGTCCTCAGCCAACCGCTTTCCATAAAAGCGGCAGTCTCCGCGGTCAAAGCTGCGTAGGAGCGGCTTTTTACATTGCTTAACTTTTTAATATTGAAAGTAAAAAAATTACATGTATTTCAACGTGTATTTGTTACTATGAACTTGCATTCTTTTAGCCTACTGTAACTAACAAACTCATTCCAGTTGGGTGAAATAACAGTCTCGAACCGATTGGAATTTTATTATTTTACAGTTTGGTAACAAGCAGCCTTATTAAGAAAGGTACACGCTGGTCCTTTAATGTTATCCGCGACTTACGAAGTCACTGTCTGCCGGTGAGTGAATTATTCAACTATAATGGTTTAGTCTCTTGGCTATGAGTGAGATAGCAGAATTGCGTATGTAATAAGCTCGTTGTCAATAATGAGTTATCGATTCACCGAAAGAAATTTCCATTTTGCTGATACGCTTTCACGCTTGAGTTTAAATTTCATACTGTATTATTAAAAGTATGCAGGTTACTGTTTTATTTTCGCCGTGTTATCAAAGCGGGAGCACGCTTTCTTTGGCAACCACGGCATCCAGATCAGTCATTGAGCTCGGGACAAGTCTACGTGATCAAGTAAGCAAACAATGTGCGCGTTCTACATCCCACTGCGGCACATTGTCATTCAGTTTCTTCTTGCCCCACGTAACTCACTAATATATGTATGTAACGCGACATTGAGTCATCTTTCCAACGTCTCCGATTGAAAGCAATGAAAGTAGCTAAGTCTTAAAGTGGTTTTTACTATCAGCGTACTAATTTGAACTTAACAGCACATTTTGGGCAATTACCTAAAAATCATGAATTGGGGGGCGAGTGATCAACAAAGTAAGAATTGGACAATAGGCGTAGACGTCGGCTACGCGTCTTTTTTGTTTTTCTCTTCGTCGGCTGAAGTTGCTTCAGACGCCGCAACGGCGCCGCGATTAGGCTCACTGGGTAGTTCGAATTCGTTGGTACGACACGGGTCAACGCGGTAAGCCCATCGCTGGTAAAGATAAATGAAAAATATTACGTCGTCCCTGAAGCATCCGATTCTGTAGAGAGTCGGCATTTTGATGACGAAAGCAAACAAGTCGTCAATGAACGTATTTAAAAATTTGTAAGTCAACATTCGCCATGGCAAATGCGCCACCGACTTTAACTTGTAATTGATGAACAGCTGCGGCGTCATCATGATAAAGCCGAAGGTTAGCAGGAAACCATAAAGCATGCTGAGCACCCACGAGTACCAACCGCGGTGTTCCAGGTAAATGAGCGAATAGACAGCGTATCCGCCCAGCAAAGGGAATAACACCCAAGACAGATATTTGAATGCCATCACGTCGTATTCTTTGGTGCTTGATTCCACGTAAGAAACCTTTTCGCGCACGCACAGCTTCGGTATTCTGCCAAACCAACGATTCTGCCGGTCGAGACTTATGTCTAAACACTTTGGTACTTTCCAGGCATCAATAAGGAGCCCAAAAAAGATAGAAGCGCGAATAATAAAGTTGGTGTCGTTGTCTAGCACGTAAAGAAATACTATAACCGACACGGTCATATTAAAAAGCAGCGACCGAACGGAGAGCCCTTCCAACGACTCCCTTTTGCGCCAGAACATAATGTCGTTTTTGAAGGCCAAAAATTCAAAAACCATATGCAGCAGTGATACCACCACCGTCAGGGCTAGCAGATACGGATTCGTATCAAGAAGAGTCTGCTTCAAAGAATCTTTATCCTCATCACTCTCTTCGAAGTGCTCGCTTCCTAAAAAACCATCCACAGATAGATGCGTAACGAAAATGCCCAAACATTTAAACAGGACAAGCTATACAAAGTGACTACGAAGAAACAGCCAAAGAAGAATTTTCGTTTTATTTCTCTTTTACCGCTATGTTTTCATAAAGAAGAAATTTATTACGGATATGTCCCGCTTGTTTTATATATAAAAAGACTCCGGAGCTTTCGGGTCATTCGAGACCCGTCATCAGCGGTCTTAAGTTGTTGTTATGATTCGTGGCAGCGAGTGCCCTAATGTTTCTGAGGATTTTAAAGCGGGCATTTTTAAAGTTTTTCGTTGGTAGGTTCTGGTATCTGGGTCTGTCAGCGCACTTCTTTTTCTTGTCCCGTATATCGTGTAGATTCTGTCTTTGCTGAGTAGTTTCGAACATTTTTTGTTGTTGGTTCACTGTTTTTTCATTTTGCATTCATTTTTCTTTCTTTCTTTGTTCCATATATATTGCAATTCTATCCATTTCTATTTGTTCTAATTAGTTGTTTTTTCTTTTTTTCTTTTTTCTATCCGGGCTATTGTATTTCATCTGGTGAGAGAGCAACAATTATACCGCGTCACAATATTTGTCCAAATCCCACTTATGTCCACTCCTTGATCGCGGTTGTAAGTCGTATTGTGTCTAATATATAGTGCTTCTTTAATTCTTCTTAACCACTCCGCGGTTGTAAGTCGTATTGTGTCTAACGTATAGTGCTTCTTTGATTCTTCTTAACCGTAGATTGTTTTCGTAGCATAAAACTCTTGGGTGGAGTGGTTGAGTAAATTTCGTCGCATGCTCCACCCTAGCAGAAGCTTGTTTGGCTTTTTCCATTGTAATTTTTGGGTCCACGATTGGTCTGCCTCGCTGTGTGGTTAGACTGGTGCCATTGTTCAGTATGGCTTTCGCGTTATTGTAACTTGTGAGTTTTTTATGTGTTCGTTAAATCTATGCTCCAGGGTGTTTCCCGTTTCACCAATATAAATCCCTGAGCAAGAACATTCAACCGCGTATATTAATCCTGTCTTTTTGTTTTCGGGGATTTTAGTTTTGTCTGTGCGAAGGATTGCCCTGAGGTTGGGCGAACTTTTGAAAAAGAGTCTGAAGCCTAGTCTTTTTCCTAATTGGACAATCTTTTCGCCAGACCTGCCACATAAGGAATAACCAGACAAGTGTCGTGCGGAGTGTTTTGCCCTGGAGACTCACGTGTGCGAAGCTTGTGGTTGAGCACTTGGTTGATAAAGGATTTAGGATAACCGTTTTTGTAGAAGATTTTTCTAATGTAGTTAATTTCTGGTTGGAGATATTCGGGACTGCATAAATTGAATGCTCTGTCTATCATTCCGGAGAGGATACCACGCATTACTGATCGTGGGTGATGTGATGAAAAATTGAGGTACTGATCTGTGTGCGTGGGTTTTCTATACACTCTGGTTTTAAGGCCTTCGCTTGAGCGAATAATTAAGGCGTCTAGAAAGGGTAAGGTTTTGTTATCTTCTTTTTCCATTGTGAAGACTATTTGGTTAGGACGGACGTTGTTGAGGAATTGTAAAAATTGTTCTTCTTTTCCAGCTTTTATAATGACAAGGATGTCGTCTACGTATCTTTTAAAAAGGCGTGGAGCTATGTGTCTGTCTATAGTTCTGAACATTTGTCTTTCAAAGTTTTCCATAAAGATTTCCGCTAATACAGGGGATAGGGGGCTTCCCATAGGTACTCCGTTAGATTGTTTATAGAACTTGTTATCAAAAGTGAAGTAATTGCCTTCTTGCATGCAAAACGAGACCAGCTTGACAATGTGAAAGGGATTTAATTTGGTTCTGCTGGGTAGATTTGTGTCCGTGTGGAGGAGATTGTGTAAGGTCTCTAGGGTATCTGATATTGGGATGCTGGGAAATAAGTCTTTTACATCGTAAATGACTAAAATAATGTCGGGTTCCAAACAATAGTTTCTTATTTCGTTGACGAGCGTTTTGCTGTTTTTGACAAAGGATGGTTCCTTGCCTGTTAGAGGTTTGATGATCTTACTTAAGTATCTACTGAGTTCAGTGGTGATGCTGTTAATTGTGGAGACTATCGGTCTTAGCGGGATATCAAGTTTGTGTACTTTTGGGAAACCATAGAGTTCGGGGGGTCTGAAATTCGATGCAAACTTAAGATATGTTGTCATTTTGTTGATTTCAGGTTCTTTGGTTTCTGTGGCATATGTAATGAGAAGAGATCGGAGATTTTTCCGGGAAACCTCTGTAGGGTCGGTTGGTAGGGGGGCGTATAATTGCTGGTGTTCAAGATAGCTGTCAACTTTTCGATGTAGGTGCTTCTGCCAAGTAAGACGATTCTATTCCCTTTATCTGCTTTGGTTATAATTCTGTTGGGTTGCTTTCTAAGTTTATATAAGCTGTTTATTTCATATCGGCTTAGGTTCGAAGTGGCAGTGAAGTGGTGGCCTAGTATCAATGTAGAGAAATTACTCTTGATTTGTGTGGCCTTTTGTGTGTCCGATGAAGATAGGCTGTCTTCAACTGAGGCAATGATGTCGAGAAATGGTGGTTGTTTTGGTGTTGGGACAAAGTTAAGTCCTTTTTCTAATATATGCTTCTCATTTTCAGAGTCTTTTTAGATATAAAACAAACGGGACATATCCGTAATAAATTTCTTCATTATGAAAACTTTTACCGCTAATTCTAAAAGCTGTAGGTCGGATGAATTCATAGACTTTTCTCGCGGCTACGCGGCTTCATGTTACAGCCCTGCAAAAACATTTCTGTTCGGGATTTTTAAATTACTGTAGCTACGTAAAAGATGTGCAGGATCTCTTAGCAATAAAAGTCAATCGCCTACGCGCTGAACTGCTGTTCGTTGCTGGCAAACGTCGTAAAAACACAAATGGCCTTTAGGGAAGCTAATGGCTGTGAATCGGAATGGTGAATTCGTGAAAAAAAGACTAGTAAGTCGCGTGAGCAGGTTGCTCATTCCGTTAGGTTTCATTTAGCGTATAAAATACGTACCGAAAATGTCGAACCACCGATTGCCTTGCGTCTGCGACACGTACAGTTGCCATTTGAACAAGGAAAGTGGGGCGAAAGTGACGGCTAACTTTAAGGTTTCAACGGTTTCATTGATCGGTTGGTAGTCGGCCATAAGATTCCAATAGTCATTGAAATAGACTATCGGATAATATTTGCCGGAGGAATGGAAACGAATAGCATCGTTGAAAAGTGGCGGCAATTGTCCTAAGGACGCCAAACGCATTAAGCAAAGACGATGTTTATATTTTGGAAAAAAATTTACCTGGCGTGAATACTGACTGATCATAAACCATATTTACCGTTATATTCGGATGCCAATAGTTGAGAATAACTTGCTCGTTCAACTCGGCCAACTGGCGCTCTTGATCGCTGACTTCCGAGTCGCCGGTCAATAAATTTTTTGTTTTTTGATAAACTCTTTTGCGATACCTATTCAACCGATGCCACTTGTGTATTGTCCATTTCTTAGAAAACGTTTCGTTAAGTGGATTTGGCGACAGACCGCTTTTGGTAACAAAAACGTGCATAAATAGGCTGCCATTTTTTTGAACGTTCGACGGACACCGTATTTCCTTGCTGTAAAACAAGGAACCTTCTCCATGAGGTCCTGCATTCCAATCACCGTACGACAAATTCTCCAGTTTCAAAAAGAACGCATACTGATCGCCGAAGTTGGCAAAATACTCATTTTCGGACAAATACATATGTATGTCCATTTTCATTCCAGGTTCGAATAAGTTGCCGTACATTTTATGGTCTTTTGGAACGTCGTCTCTGGAAGTCTGCTTCCAGCCGCGAAACATGGACGAAATAAAGTATACAATGAGCAGACGTACTGCAAACTGCTTCATAAAACGCCACCCGCTTGAAGATTCGTCTCGAGGATTTTCGGGCGCCGCATTTGCACCGGGGGATACGGTCGGTGCAACTTCACGCTCCATTGTCACCTGGAAGAAATAGAATAATGAACGAATATTCATTCCTCCGTAGGTTCAGTAGGCCATAAAAAGGTTTAAAATCGTGAATAAGCACTAATCAACGGAGCGAAATGTTTTTCGATAGAAACAACGCACACATTCCAGTTTAAAACATACTTTCACCGTGTGAACTTGTTTTTTAAAAAAACCAATTGGGCAGCACAAAAGCAGATGACTTATGCTTCAACGATCAACATAAAATTTTCTGAAACAGCATTCGCTATGCAAAGAATCAGGTTTATCAATGCTCGTAGTTAAACGCTTTTCCAGGAATTTGAATTACAAAAGTTTACTATCCATTCACAGAGTTTAGAACATTTACTTGGGAGCTTAAATATTTCATTCACCCATTCTGGGACACGTCATTAAGTCTCCATTAAGGATTCTACCAAACATGGAAATGTATCCTCCTCCAACAACTTACGCTTTGCATTTTGCGCGAGTCTTCCATCGAACCTCAAGTGATTATTGCAATTTTCATTCAAATTCTAATATTCACATTAAGTGAATAGCAACATAGATTAGACCATATTATGCAAATCTCCATTTCGAATACAGTATGCTCGGCGGTCACTGGTATCCCACTTTAAGCTTTATCCTGACGAAAAGTTACAGTCGAAGCTTGGCTGCGGTGATCAAAGCCCCTTGAATGCACTGTACGGTATCCATACCATCATAGAACTTCAGTTTAGACATGCAACCTGCAAGCTTCTTTCCTAAAGCGTTTGTCACTTATTTTACCCAGCTGAGGAAAAAGACCGCCTACTGAAATAATAAAGGCTTAAGAAACCCTTACGAGGTGATAAAACTGATAAGTAATCTGTTTTAAGACAGAAACAAAAAAATATAAGTACCTTAACAATAAAGCGTTTTCACAAAAACAGGTCAATCTATATTATGATGACCGTTGGGCAGACAGTAACTTCTTACAGGTTCCTCTGAGTAGGGACATGAGCCAACGGAGTTAACGACATACTAAACACGCAGAGCGGCTAAGCGCAATAAAGAACTAACTGAATCGAAAGAAAATGTCTCAATATTAGATATCACCATTAAAATAATCTTTAGAGCCTATTGCTCGAGCGTCGAATGAGTCATAAAGATTTTGGAGAAAAGGTCAATAAAGGCGCACGTAAAGGCAAATGATTACTCGAGAGATTGACTGCAGCAAAAAACGATACTTAACGACAAACCATCACCGAGTAACGAGAATTCAGAGAGGAAACGAGGAAAGAAAACTCAGCGACTTCACTTTACTGATTAGCAGGTTATATCCATTACTGTAGTAAAGCAAGTTTCGGATGAAGGCGCGCTTCGTGTTGCAATTATGCAAATTATCGGCTGTGCAATTATGTTTGTGAACACATTTCTTTTTAGTTAATTGGCAAAAGTTGGTATTGGCGTGTATAAAACGAAATGTATTCTTTTCCTTCGCGATGATCCTGCTCATCATTAACACTGTTTGCCAACGTTGCCTATTCATTCGCATCGCCTGAATTAATAGAATATTGAATTGCTACAATAGATGTTGCTTCCGAGAAAGGTTAGTGTTATTTAGCACTTTTTGACGTTTTTATTTTTCCCTACCCGTGCATATAGAATTTTGTGCACGCTTAACGCCAAAGCGCAAGTTTAAATTGACACTTTTTTCAATGACGGAGCCTTCATTTGTTTGTTTTGATTTATTTTAAATATTTTTTTTCGGGGGATTTGTTTCGGCCACTCCCATGCGTTTAAAATTCGCAGATGATTTGTAGGAAGTTATCGAGCGAGCTTGAAGATTTCCGCGCAACCTTTCTAAAGTTAACTACCGTAGCTTAGCTGACCTTTTCGGTGTTTTTTGTTTTAAATTTCAAACCTCAACGTTATTTGTTTTAGCAATGAATTCCTACCCTTTTGGCTACCCGCGGATGCCTCCGCCTTTTCTTCCTCCTTTCAGACCAGGTTCGATGGCCGTTCGCGCACCTATGTTCCAGCGGATTCCAATCAACCCTTCCTGGCAAGCTGTTGAAAATCGAAAGCGTTCTCGCAGAGGCGCAAACGGCCAGAAGCCAATGTCCGATGTCGAAAGGGTTTCAAATGCCATAAGTTTTGGTTGCAAAGTTACGGTTATTCTCCGAGGTGTCCCGGGAAGCGGCAAATCAACTTTAGCAGCGTAGGAACATTTTACAGTTATTTTATTCTTTTAAACTTCGTAAATTGCTCATTTAAATTTCCGCTTTCGGCACGGACTATCGATTCCGTGCATTGAATGGCATGTGCATCATTTCAGGTGTGTATACGCCAGAGAAGTCCCGCTTTATTTTGTTGTAGAACGAGGCAGGCTGTCCAAAAAATAGCTCCATAATTTCAGCTTTCGTTTTCCAACACTTAAGTTTCGCGGGTGTCTTGCCGTTTCTGTTTTGGGCTTGTTGTCGCTAGATCACTGAAACCCTTTTAATATGTTCTTATTCAATAGAATAGAGCTTCAGCCAAGTCTTCCTTCGTTTATTTGATAATTGTTTAACTTTCAACCAGCTGTGCTTATGCCATAGGAAAACTAATCAGAAACTGATTTGCAGGTAACTGCGTCGCTTTTCTCTTATTTAACGCGTGATAGCTTAACAACCTGCAAATCGTGTACCGTTATACAGTAAGATGAATGTTTCACTGTTTTAAGCCAGACTGTGAAGCGGTAGAAACTCCACTAGTAACTCTAGCTGCCATCTTGTTTTAAAGAATTAATCTTTGCTGAACTTCGGTTCTTCATTTACTACATAATTGGTTGGTCGGAAATTCAAAGTTCGCATTTCAACCGGTTACTTCATAAGACTTTTCGTCGGGTCGTTTAGTGAACTTAAAAATGTTGGCAATAGCAATGATTCTTTGGTCTGTCAGTGCTTAGCGACTTTAGCTTTGTACTGTACTTTAGGTTTTTGATTTTCAGGTTATATTTACGCCTTGATCTTTAGCTTTTTTCCTTCTGCAGCTGCAAGAACGGTCAGCCGCGTCGTTTACCTGTTCCATTTTCAGACAAGGAAGAGATTTTCAACCTTACGGTTGCAAATGCTTTTGAGTTTTAAGCATGCAAACTTAGCATCCATTTCGCACTTGCGTTAGCGACATGTTAGCAATTTTTCATTCCTTTGAGTCCATTTAGGCGGTTGAAGTTTGCATAAACTAATCGCGGGTACATTGTGTCAATACTCGAATCAAATCCTTTTCCATAAAAGCATTACTAGCGGGAAGCGATAGAAGTCTTTTTTACTTTCTAAAAACTGAGCTATTTTTTAAAATACCGCGACCAAGTGCTGTTAAATAAAAATTCTAAATTTAAGAGCTATGTTTTTCAGAAAACTCGTACCGTCTTCAACTTTTCTACCTAATTATCATCTTTTGGGGGTCAGCCATCGCAAGCTAGATGTGAACTCTCCAACAACATTCGCTGTTCACTTATTAGTATTTATGATGTGTCAGGCGTTTCAGAAGTTCTGTCCAACTGCCAGCTATTCAAAATTATGTCAGCAGTTTTTATTGAAAACATGATGCTTTTATGCTTTTGTACGGGAGCGTGTGTTTTCATATTGAAAATATCTTTAATACGGATTCTCTCCCGTTGAGAAGTAAAATAAAAAGATTTTTTTTCTTCCTTCCGAAGCTTTCGGGTCTGCCGCGACCCGTCTTCAGCGGTCCAATGAAGTTTGTGGTGGTTACTGAGACGACATTTGTCTTCCGTCACTTATCAACGTTTAAAACGAGAGTTTTAAAGTTCTTCATCTGTGTCTGTCAGCTGCCAGTATTCTTGTAGAAATTTGTTAATGCATGGGCCGACCTTGTAGTTTCGTTTTCAATTTTTATCCCTTTGTTCCAAAAATGTGATTTGATTTTTCTTCAGTGTTTCAGTTCCCATTGATTTTAGCTTGTGTGTCAACTATTAAGGGAACAACAATTGTGGAGTGTAATGATATTTGTCCATAAATCACTAATGTCTGCCCCTTGGTCTCGATTGAAAGTCACGTTGTTTCTAATATAGAGAGCCTCTTTTAGTTTTCTTAGGTGTAGGTTACTTTCATAGCAAAGGGCTCTTGGATGGAGGGGCTGTTTGCAATTCACCGCATGTTCTACCACCGCGGAAGCTTGAATTGCCTTTTCCATGGTTTTTGTTGGATCCAACATTGGTCTTCCGCGGCGAGGTATTGGGGAGTGCATATTGTGTAGGCTACTTTTTGCATTGTTGTAACTGTTTAGTTTCCTTATGTGTTCTTGGAATCGGTGTTCTAAAGTATTCCCTGTTTCGCCGACGTAAACTGCTGAACAAGATCATTCGATCGCGTAGATGAGACCCGTTCTTTCGTTTATGGGAATTTTCCTTTTGTCCGTCCGGAGAATTGATCTCAGATTGGGAGAATTTTTGAAAAAGACTCTGAAACCCAATCTTTTACTTAGCTGAATAAACTTTTCGCCTAGTCCCGCCACATATGGAACAACTAAACGTGGATATAGTGAGGTATTAGGATCAGGAGCTTTACCTTTGTGTAGCCTGTATTTGAATACTCGGTCAATGAAGGATTTAGGATGATTTTTGTAGAAGACTTTTCTAATATAGTTAAGTTCCGGCTGTAGATATTCAGGGTCACATATATTGACTGCCCTATCGACCATTCCGGAGAGGATTCCACGCATTACTGATCGTGGATGATGTGATGAGAAGTTGAGATATTGTTCAGTCTGCGTGGGTTTCCTATAGACTCTGGTTTTAAGCCCTTCATTTGTGCGAATAATAAGCACATCTAGAAAGGGAAGACTTTTGTTTTCTTCTTTTTCCATGGTGAAGACTATCTGGTTTGGGCGCATGTTGTTGAGGAATTGTAGAAATTGTTCTTCTTTTCCGGCCTTGATAATTACAAAGATATCGTCCACATATCTTTTGAAGAGGAGTGGGGCGATTTGTCTGTCTACGTTTTCGAAAATTCTTCTTTCAAGGTTTTCCATAAAAACTTCTGCTAAGACTGGGGATAAAGAACTGCCCATTGGGACTCCGCTGGATTGTTTGTAGTATTTGTTGTCAAAGGTGAAGTAATTGCCATCTTGCATGCAAAAAGAAACCAGCTTGATAATGTGAAAGGGATTTAACTTTGTTCTGCTGGGTAGACTTGTATCTGCATTGAGGAGGCTGTACAACATCTCCAATGTGTCTGGCACTGGAATGCTCGGGAATAAATCTTTTACATCGTAACTAACTAGAATCTCATCGGGTTTCAAGTGATGGTTTCGTATTGCATTGACGAAAGACATGCTATTTTTGACGAAAGAGGGTTCTTTGCCGGTTAAGGGTTTGATGATCTTTTTTAAGTATCGACTGAGCTTGCTTGTAGTGCTGTTGATTGTAGATACTATTGGTCTTAGTGGGACATCCGGTTTGTGTACTTTGGGAAGCCCGTATAGCTCAGGGGGTCTATAATTCGACGCGAATTTAAGATGTGTTGCTAATTTGGATATTTCTGATTCTTTGGTCTCTGCGGCAAACGTAACGAGAAGAGAACGGAGATTTTTTCGAGAGGCTTCTGTAGGGTCGGCGGGTAGAGGTGTGTAATTCTCTGTGTTTAATATAGTTGTCATCTTTTCAGTGTAGGTGCTTCTGTCCAGTAGAACTGTTCTATTTCCTTTATCTGCTTTTGTGATAATTCTGCTGGATTGTTTTCTTAGTTGACGTAAGCAATTCATCTCGTATCGGTTTAAGTTTGGAGTGTTGTTAAAGTTGTGACCTAGGATAATTGAAGATAAACTATTCCTAATCCGTGTGGCTATCTCTGGGTCAACTGAAGATAGGCTGTCCTCAATGGAGAGAATGATGTCGAGAAAGGGTGGCTTTTTGGGAGTTGGGACGAAGTTTAGTCCTTTTTCTAATATAGTTCTCTCACTCTCATTTAGAGGTGCAGAGCTAAGGTTAACGAGCTAAGGAAAACGAAACTACAAGGTCGGCCCATGCATTAACAAATTTCTACAAGATTACTGGCGGCTGACAGACACAGATGAAGAATTTTAAAACTCTCGTTTTAAACGTTGATAAGTGACGGAAGACAAATGTCGTCTCAGTAACCACCACAAACTTCATTGGACCGCTGAAGACGGGTCGCGGCAGACCCGAAAGCTTCGGAAGGAAGAAAAAATCTTTTTATTTTACTTCTCAACGGAAGAGAATCCGTATTAAAGATATTTTCAGCAGTTTTTATTGACCTAAACTTTTATTTAAATTCAAAAGTTCAGTCTCATGGGTGTCACTCGCTTTTCTGCTAGACGGCATTCTTGCTGCCCTTCTATTGGTTGAGCTTTTCAGAAATGCCGCCTTCTATTATTCAACCTTTTTGGGGATGTGGACGCAACTGGGAAAGCGTCCATTCAAGTGTTCTTACGTCAGCATTTCTTTCAGGCAGTTGGTTCAGATGAATCAAGATTCTGTTATCTGCAGCGCCGACGAGTACTTCAAGAACAACGACGGAGTGTACGTGTTCGAACCGGAGCGGTTGTCGGATGCTCATAGATTTTGTTTGCAAAGGGGTAGGTGTAACCTTTCCTTTTCACGAAAGTAATTGTGGTCCTTGCAACTTTTAGCTGTTGCCGCCATGGAAAACAAAGTCCCCTTAGTTATAATTGATAACACGAATACGAAGCGTTGGGAGATGAAACGTTACGTCACTTCGGTAGGTTTTCTTTTATTTTCGTTGGCTTGCCAAAGACGCTGCTGTTATCTAACTCATCATCAACTCTGTAAGGAAGAATTGAAAAGAGAAAGTATGATCGCTATGTCATACTGTAGTAAACGCCTTTGCAGGCGTACCGGCATGGTTACAAAATATTCTTTCTTGAGCCGCAGACTCCATGGAGGTTTGACGCATACGAATGTGCCAGGTTTGCATGTCCTCGTTCAGGTTTGTGATATTATTTAACATTATTTTTTTCAGCAAGAGCGTCCATGAAGTCTCTTTGGCCAGCATTCAGCGTATGATCGAAACATTTGAACACGGTGTCACTTTGGCGGACTTTTTTGAGGGTCAAATAATACGGTACATTCCAATGGTCCTCTAACGGCTAAGTAACATTGCCGCCTACTTGAAGGCAGCCAACTTATAACGGCCCGCGTAATCAGCGCTGCCAGCGTGTTCAAAAACCAAGAATGCCGAAGTCATTTTTCGCTGAGACTAACAATGTCGGTCCGTCGTGTTCCAACGAAACCTTACCGGTATTGAATTCCGAAGTGCCCGAAAGGGATGTTCCATTCAACGTTGTGGAAACAGATTTTGCGATGGCCGATTCGGAAGCTGAATGCTATGCTTTGTCGGCAAACGGTATACGCGTTGTAGTTTTTTCTGGATATATGCAAATTTCTTCATTCTAGCAGTTGAAGGTCAGTTTGTGAGCGAGGCTTCTTCCAGCTCATTCGGTGTCACTTCTGGTGTACAACATCTTGTCGATCCTTCGCGTATGGTTACGTGGAAACAAGATGAGCAAAAGGAGGAGGAAAAAGAAGAGGAGGAGAAAAGAGAGCGATTCCTTGTCACCGATGAATTGCTACAAAATATACAGGAAGTGAAATCGTCTGAACTTCCTTGGTCGAACAATTTAGACCAATTCGACTTTCCCGAAGAGACCGTTGTCATTGCCGACGTAGCAGTTCAAACCTGCGAACAATTCATAGCTTTGGCCACAAGCGCTCATCCGAGAGTAACGGACGAACCTGAACAACTGTACCGTAGTCCATGTAGAACCACCATTGTACGTCGATTTGTCAGTCGAATTGACCAAAGTACAACAGCTGACGAGAGCGAAGCTGTTAATGGAAATTGCAACTGGGAAGTGTTGCGCAGTTGCTTTCCGACCATAATGGAAGACGATTTGGTGCACATATTTGAAAGTTGCGGTCGCGATCTGCAGTGGGCGATTAATGTTCTTTTGGATTCCGGTTACGAATACAATTGGCGGCCTCTTTGTCCCACCGCGGAAGTTGAAGAGACCAAAACGGAAACGGAAGCGGCCGATAGTGCCAAAGCGGACGACGGGTCAACTGAGACTGAAGAGTCGACGGAAGAAAGTTCTTGCGTTATGGAATTGAGCCCGGACATGGCGATGCAGTTGCAGCAGATGTTTGGCTTCTTTTATCGAGATATCCCTCCAGGTACAGTACGCACTGTTACTTTCACCATATTAATATTTGTAAATTGTAATGGTAAATATATTCTTTTGTTGGAGGTCTCGAAACGGTCCAAAATCAATAGCCTTCTCTGTCCACTGATATGACGTAATTAGTCCAAAATCATACGCGTGTACTCTCGCGTGGTGATTTAAAACATCAAAGGAGGCTATAAAATTCGAAAAAAGATTTTTTTCCAAGGCGTACAGCACTGCTAGTCAAAAAATGATTGGAGAAGCCATCTTGCAGAAGATCTCCTCAGCTGTACAGTAGGCTGCTGTTGACTTTTCGTGATGCTCAAGTTCGGTGTGCTTTTCGCGCTATTTGCTGGTCCCCTCCGCCATTCAAGAAAAATGTGCCCCTCATCTATCACACCATCATTTATACCTAAGCGCGAACGTAAACATTTTTCCTTTGGCTTAGGAACGAAGGAACAAAAAGCCCCGAACGGCTTCTTAATTGTTAGTGTTAAGTGATTTGAAAAATTAGTATTAATATCGCTTTGCAAAATTATCTTCGTGCTCGTATGTGAGCCGTATATGGCGCATAAATGAATGTGGTGTTTAAACCTGTTTCCTATCCCGAAAACGTTGCGCAGTGGCAACGTGCGTCTTTGAAGCTAGTTTATCGTCAGACGGCGAATTCGAGTAGACATCTTTTCTTGAACATTCGTTATCCACGTTGGTGGTTGTATTGCGAATTCGTATTTTTTCAACTTACAAATAGTTTACTGTAGCTTCTGTAGGGTAGCTGTTCATTTTATTCTGTAAACTATGAAGAATAATGTAATAGCATTGCCTGAATTTAAAATTGTCATTAAAGAGTTGACGTAATTGCAAATTGTCCAGCGTTTCTTTAAGCAGTTGTCATCGATGCCGGTTTCCGTACGTTTGAATTCATTTTCTGAGGGACTCCATTCCTTTTAAAATTGCGTGCCGCGTACGTTCACTCTCAGCGTTTAAGGGTACGCCTTAGTGGAAGATGGCTAGCCCACAAAGAAGCATTTGTAGGCTAGCCATCTTGAACTGCTGCTCCATGTATCTTATAACAACCAGCAATGCTTGGTACCTTATTTCTATTGAGGTACTGTAGTGCTTGTTAACACTGCTCAGTTCAGCGCTGGTTGGCTTGATTAGATGCGCAATGAAGCCAGCTGGAACTGTTAATTGAGAGGTTCTTAAAGCTCGTAAATAATCTTCTCGTCTTCAGATCGCTTTCTCTCGAGGTTGTTTTATAAGCGAAAAATTCTCGACGTAAATGTGCTCGTGGAAATATGTTGCTTCTCGGAGGGTGAAACTGTACCCAGCCTTCGGGATATTTCCGATCTCGTCTTCGTGGGCCCATTCACCAGCACGCTTGACCGTTACAGAACTTCTCGTTTCCAAAATAGATGAGCGTGCCGGATCTGATTGATATTGTTCACTGGATTGATTTTTAAGGCTTTTTTACTGCGGGATACTGACCGTGAGCTCAAGCCTATACTTTTAGATCCACTAGCTCATGGCTGATCGATTTCTTACCCAAATTTAAATACAGTAATATCAAGTGATCTTATCCTACTGTCAAACAATAAAACCTCAAAAAGCTTGTTTGTTTTACTCATAGTTGATAAAGCTCACATCCCTATTCAAGATGAGCTAACTTGTGCCGGGTCAGAGTCACACAGGTCTGCTAGGAAGATTTGTATTCTAACTACAGTCATACGAACGGCTGTCCTATCGCCCCGATTTCAAAATTTCGGTTTCAAGTTAAAAAACTGTTATGAGTTGGGAGTCTCAGTATTTTCTTGGCTTTGGGATCTTTTCTTTCAGCTTTAAGTAACTTTTGCGAATGATGCCAATTTTCTTTTTATTTGATTTTGAGCTCGTTGAAACATTGAGATATATATAAATTTGGTTTTAGATCTTTTGGATTGCAACCAGCTGAAGATCCGCATTCCAATCGACCTCGCTTTTACGTTGTACACATCTTGGATTGCTACGCAAACTTCCGAAGTATGCCATTCATTCGGTAAGCAAAAACTACTTTGCTCTGTTGTACGGGCACTCTTACGTTTGCCTATAAACTTTTTCAGAAGATCAGTGCATCATTGACGGCGTGCTAGCAAAGTCGTTGGCCGAAGTGGAGGACGAGGTATGAAGAATTCAAATTAATGCCTAAGCTTTCTGACGGTTGCTTTGATTGTTAATTCGTACGCGTAAAGGCGCGAAGTGCTGAACTAATTCTGCCTCAAAAGCTGAAAAGCTGAAATGCCCTTCTTGTTATTGTTTTTTTCTGTAGAATTTGATCAAAGTCGACCCGCGAGCACTTTCCTCAAAGTTGAAGTTGCAGAGCTTGCTCAAGATGTTTCCATCAATTGATTCAGACTTTTTGGAAAACTTGTTCTACGAAAACGGGTAATCATTTTTTTTATTCATTTGGGCGTTTTTTAAAATTACGGCAGCAATTTCGTCTTAAACGTTTGTACAGCAAAATAGGGCCTATTCTTGAGCGATAGAGTACGACGACATTATCGAAGTTAACTTCCTTGTTTTCTTTTTAATATAGAGTAATTTGTTTATATATAGTTTTTCAGTTGAAGGTGATGTTGGCTGTTGTTTCTTTACTGGCAAGAGTGTTTGAATATTTTGGTTGTGGACTGTTCTAAGTGATGTTTTCTTGCGGGTTTCATTTGCCAACAGTTCGCGTTTGGTTGGTTGGTGCCACTGCGCTCTCTCTAGAAGTTGCTTGCTTGCTCGGCGCGGTTCAAGGTGCCAATTTAGATGGGCATAAATTGGATTCGAGCAGAGCTGCGACGCAGTTGCTCATTTTTACAAAAGGTAGTTTCTGGCGTTCGCGTTTTGGCGGGAAGTTATTTCACTTCAGTCTGGACTGGTTTTTGTTGTATTAATAAACATTGTCGTGCTTAAGTTCCACTTGCACTTAACTTATTGCACTTTTACATAAAAGCAGTTACTAAATGTGGTCACCGCGGCAGTTTTTTAACTTGAAGTGAATGCTTTTCTTTTGTTTTATTAAAATTCTACCATAGTTTTCTTTTGGCTACAAGCAGCAGACGGTGTCTAGAACTAAACAGTGCATGTCTAATTAGTATATGGTAAGGGAAGATATCGAGAAGGGAGCCCTCAAAAAGACGGATGCGTAATAGTTTTTAAGGAGGAAATTTTAATCGAAGAATGGACGAAAAGATGCAAGCGGCCATTATCGAAATTGTCTTATCAGTGTAACAGTTCACCACTTGTCCATAAATTCAGATTAATAGTATAGTAAACCAATAAACTACACAAAGCAACAACAGTAATAGTAGCGGTAATAGTTAAAAATTCAATTCCTTGGAATAGTGCAGTCTTCAACCCATCGGGTGGATAAGGAAATTTTTTGTTCAACGCGGCTTTTGAGACTTGCTATATCTCGTCTTCGGTGTCTGCTTTCTCAATGTTTCAATTCCTTATCAAGCGAAGATATTGGAACAATTGAAAAGATAACGAGAAAACGATAATAAGATAACGCTGATATGTCAGCGTTATCCCGTAAAGTGATTACATATTTCTTTTTGTTACTTGTTCTTAATGAGCTACGGTTTCATACGGTGCAGCTGTAGGCAGGTCCTGAAGATTCTGAAGATATCGTTCTTACAATAATGCGCAAAATTTTATTAATCAACGTGCCTTTTTCACCATAGCGAAAGCAGACTTGTAGTTATCATCATTACGCGTTTTGAGACTTTGCAAAATAGTTTAGGGCTTTGCCGCCAGCATGATCGTTGTCACTGTGTCCCATCCTTTAAGAATTTAAAAGAAGCGATATCTCCTCGAGCAAGCATTGGTTCTCAAGTCGTTCATTACGAGTTATACTTTGCTTGTATATGCAAAGCATAATTCGAAATGAACGACCTGAGAGGCAGTTGCTTAACGCTGTGTAATTAGAGGGTTGCTGGGCTAAGTTCGAACTATCATTGTCAAGCTGGAAGAAAGTTACTCGCGAATTACGTTTTATATAATCCCGCGTTCATCCGTTGCTTAATGTTGATAAAAACCGGCGGATTTTAGCAAAACGAAAAGCATCCAGCGGGATTCGACTTAAAATGATCAGAAAAAGCACTTGCCTGTTGAGAGTGCTAACGTTTCTGTCCGACGCGTGCGTTTAAGTTAGGAGCATTGCTGCTCTCCTAATCGTTGCTAGAAATGTACGCCGTACCGGGCTGCCAATTATTTTTAGAAACGGTGTGTGCTTACCTTGCTGTAGTAATCGCTTTTGAGAACGTGTTTGCCCGAGCGGCTTAAATAAATAATAGCAGGAAAACGAGGAGGAGGAAACTGCTGAAACGCCTTTTAAAAATTGTGCTTTTTTTGTTTATTTGCATATCTTAATGGTTAGCTGTTGCGCGGCAAGAAGCTTTTGTTCTTAGTCGTTTCTTTCACTGTACAATCTAATGTTTACAGTGACGTGAAGACGCCACTTTTTTTCTTAAAGCTGGAAAGCTGAACTTGTTTAAAGTTTATAGGCACTAACTCTGCTTGAAGTCATGAGAACACGAGCTGTTAGTTACGTTGTTGTTATATTTTTTTAGTTCGAAATGTTATGCTTAGAAAAAAATTGCTAGTCTTTTATGCTATGTTCGTTGTCACGTTTTAAACAACGTGCAGGTGGCAGCTTTGCTTTTTAGATGCGTTCTTGGTCCAACAATCGACTTTGTATGCAAGCAGTTCAAATTGCCAAAGCCCGAATTGTCCAACGTTATTAACATAAAGGAAAATGCGGAGGAAGAGTTGTCGGATCGCGCGGTACGTTCGCAGCTTTGGCGAAACAACTTCGCCCAACGCAAACCCTTTTGCCATTGAAGAATGCGACAAGCAGCGAGGAGGACAATGCGCCAACGTACGTGGCGTTGAGGGCCGAAGCATTCCATCACAAAAGCGAGCGCGAGTACAATTTTAAAAAGGCGCAGGACGCGTACAGAATGGGCATGAAAAGCGCCGCTTATCATTACGCTCAGCAGGGACACTTGCACGATCGAAAATGCAAGGACGCGAACAGACTAGCAGCGAACGCTATTCTTGAGTATAGGTAGGCGCTTTGATGATGTCTTACTTTATACTAGGAGTGGAAAGTAATTAGGTACACTTTTATTCAATGTTTTTCAGACGTTCATTACATCCGCCAACTACTGTCGATCTTCATGGCCTGTACGTCCCGGAAGCGCTGGCGGCAGTGTCCGAATTGCTGTCGAACGGTAATGGAAAACTATTCCGCGCACTCTGTTTACCATTTCTGCCAATCGAACGCATTGCATTTTTGTGGCGCCATTTGTTTGCATTGCAAAAATGGGCGCTGAAAAGTATCGTCTTTTCAGCCGGTTCAAATCAAACGCTTAAACTGATTACGGGAAAAGGAACTCATTCGAACGACGGGCCAAAGATTAGGCCTGCTGTGGTGAAATATCTAAAGCAGAAAAAACTCGAGTAAGCAGCAGTTAACGGTCTCTGTCATTTTCTCGCATTGGCAATAGTACGCGCTTCAGGTTTTCCGAATCCACTCCGGGCGTCATTGTGGTAAAGACGTAGTAACTCGTACCATCTTAGACGTATGCGCAATGTTGAAAACTGCCGCGCACCTTTGCTCAGGTGTCACACAAAGTTTGTTCCAATTTTCCAAAGAAGCCAACTTAACCGCGCAAGCGTGGTTAATCGTTGCTTATTATGTTTCTTATGTTGCAAAATGGCATTGCCATCACGCGTGTTGCCTATCTGCATAATGTATTTGCATATCTACCTTTTATCCTTTCATTTGCTCGTCCCTTATTTCTTCACTATGTAATCTTTTTCTGCTAGCTTGCTCAGGGCATTTGGTGGTGTAGGCAATTTTTGAATGTAACTATCGTTGTTGCGCACTTTAAAATATCCCGTTTGTAAAGCTGTACTTTCTCTCGCGCGTGTATTGTTCCGCCTCGTTTTCTTTTGTTCAAAAATTAGTCGCCTGATTTAGTCTTATGTGGCCCCTTTCACTGCACTGCCGAAGCTCAGTGTACTCATACGCCGGCGTTTCGGCCTTATTAAAAATAATGAACACTGAAAATGACCAATAGGCGAATAGATCAAAGTGTATGCTATCAAAATGCAATTCGCTTGTTGTCCTTTTGTCCTTATAAATTTTTTAAATAGCTGGCAAGTTCGGAAAGCTTTTTGTCTTTTTAAGGATGCGAAAGATGTAGGTCTGATAAAAGGAGAAATATTTCCATACTGTGGCTGTTGCCAATGGCCAAACGGAACAGAAGCCATTTGGAAAACTGCTTTAAGCAATATTTCATTTCTAGCGGCAACGTTGGCTGTTCTCTAAGCGAGCATTAAAATGGACTGAAATATTGCCATTAACCATCTAAGCGTTGCGCGTATGCGCTCCCACTTCCAATGCATATCATCGAGAGAAAGAAAGCCGAAACAATGTACTAATATGTTCAGCTTATTTTGGCGCAAATATCCTTTTTGATTTTTTTCAATTTTTTGTCATCCACTGTACTTACATGTCCAAAGTGTTTTTTTACATAATTGCTCCCAAGAGGTATACCGCGTTTTTTACAGCATTTTCCCGGGTGAGCTGCTTTTCAGCGCGTAAACATTCTCTCTTGCGCTCGCACTACTAAGTAGACTGCTTGGCACTGTTTTTAATTATTTAATTTTTCAGGCAAACTGCGCAGTGATGATTTCTGCAGAAGAAATCGAATTCCGTCGTCGCTGCAACGACCTATTGCAGCGTCATCGATGACGTAAACTGGAAATTAAGCGACAGCAATTATGCTTCCATCCGAGCAAGTGTGCTCGCTATGTTTGTTATTAACTACTCTGGCTGAGTGCTTAAAGGGTTGATGTTCTAAACGATTGTGAGGCAAGAGTTAGCGCAGTCATTGGGAAGTGGGTTCAAATTTTTCAGGGCTCATTCTGGGCGCCTATTGGAAAACGATAAATAAAACTTCAGGCGGGCTTTGGAAAATAGATAAAAATGTGCTTTGTGCCACTGTCCAGCCAGATCATTTGTTACGAAAGCGCTTTGTGTAATAGTGACCGTCGCTGCGCTTCATACCTTATTCCGGATCAGTGCACCTATAGTTGTCCATAGGCTATAGACTTCCGCTCGCTTTACTTTTCGCAGACTCTCTTGTCTTAGCGGAAAAGTTGGCAGATCGAAGTGTTAACGCCAATCGGTTAAGAGAATGGATAGCGACAAATAGTTTTCTGATTTGTCAACTTTGCAGAGCGTATGGTTCAAATTCATCGTCAGTCCCCGAGGTGACTTGTCGAAGTTTACCAGTATCAGTGACCTTTGAAGAGACGAGTTCGCGTTTATACATCCCTCATTTATCGTGCGATCAATTTTGGAGCTTCACATTGCGAAACATCCGGTGTTCCGGAAAAGCTGCCTATTGCCCAGCATACGGTGTGTATCCTCAAGGATAGCTTTATTTGTTCGAACTACGATCGTTTATCCGAACGTGAGGTTGTATCGATTCTGAGTTCTTGACAATCAATAGTAGCTCTCGACCGCTGGCTGCACTTGCCAGCACCAGAGAAATCTATATGGAAAACTGGATGGAGGGAAGCGTGATTACAACAGATCTGCGAGCAATGGAAATTGTAATCGATCAAACGAGGGTGAACGCAGATCGCTAAGTAGTGAACCTCCTCTCAGTTTATCGTATTTACACCGGGTTGACGCTGCCGTGGACTTCGCCACGCAAGTTCTTTCGTATGTTTCCTTTTAGCTACGAGAAAAAAGATTACGTTCCATGGGAGCCCACTGAGGCGTCATTTTTTGCAGAAATCGGCTTGTCAGCATGAACCTGGGCCTAACAACTATTTTTGCTTCTGCTTGACCGTTGCCCATCAAGACGAGTTGCGTCTCGGTTGATTAACATGACGAACGCGTTGCAGCTCACATCAAGAGAGGCGTGTCAATTCGTTGGGCCGTACAAGTTGGAGAGAACTCTTGGCAAAGGACAGACGGGTAAGCGATTTGAAAACTGTCTTTTTTCATGCTTCTCTTTTTTATTTGTAAAAATTGGATGTGTACGCAATTTTTGAAGATAACTACCACTACATGGACAACCTTACAGTCCCTTTTAAGTTGTGGGCTTAATGTTGTTTCCAGAACGCAGGTTAACGTAGTCGGATGCCGTTGTTCAAGCGAGTGTCTTGGCTTATCTTAAGCATTCGTAGTTGGCAAACTTAATATTACGATATGCATGCAAATTTTATTTTTGAATTTGAATCATCGACTACTGGCAAAGCAAGCGTGACTGGCTTACCAGCTATTGACGTCATCGGAAATCCTTTACCCTTTGCGTATTGAAACGAATCGCCTTCGTCTGTTCGCAAGATTTTGCTCCCTATTGATCCAAGAAAAAATATTTATTCGCCGAGGCATTTTGCGTTGCTAATAATTGGAAATGCTTAAATACTTTCCTCATATTGCGGAACTCGATTTTAGCGCTTCAACGTTACCGTATAGTTTTGCACTCGGGAACGAATGATCGAACACTAACGTTTTGTTTTGAGAACTTTCATCACGTCAATGATTTTTGAAACAACACTTTTTTGAGAACTGACGTTGTCGCCCAAGTTTGTCGTTACTAGAGAAAACAGAAAACATTGACTGCGCTAAATTTGAAATCTAAACGTATTATTTTGAACGTCGAATGTTCAGACGCTTTTACCGCCCTTAGTTTAGCAAACAATTTTCAATAGCTTTGAGCAATTGACTGGTTTCTGATTTTGTTTGCTGTTTTAATGTTAAAAAAGATCGACTTAAAAGTTTTCTCAGCCCTTTGAAGAAAATATGCGCGCGCTCATCAGAAATGAAAGCAACAGACGTTTCTGGCACTTGGAAATTTTATTCCAGTTTGCCGCGTTTTTACTTCCCATTTGATCGTTGGCCTTTTTAGGTTTAGTCAAACTGGGAACGCACGTAAGCAACGGGCGAAAAGTAGCAATAAAAATTATCCGCAAAGAGAAGCTGTCCGATACCGTTCTTATGAAGGTAAGCGCATTTTAAGTCATGCTAATTTTCTCTCCATCCTTTTGAATACTTTTCATTTTAAATATTGAGAGAAATAGCGCAGTTTTTGGCCTTCTGCTCTTTGCAGTTGTTCTGGTTCTTCTGTTTTAGGTGGAGCGAGAAATAGCCATAATGAAGCTGATAGATCATCCGTACATTTTGCGGTTGTACGACGTTTACGAAAACCGGAAGTATCTGTAAGTGCTTACTGCCTATTGGGGGTACACGAAGTAAGCCTAAGAGGCTTTCCTTTAACTTGCTTGAACCCTGCGTAATGTAAATCCTTTAAAGTTCATGTCGCCTTCGAATATTAACCTTACTGAAGGCTAGCAATTTTGTAAATGCGCATACTTCCTTATCCCGAATATTCCAAGGCCCGTAACCTCGATGTGGCGTCACATATGGAGAGAGTTTTGCTCATGGCTCTATCTGACCACTTTAAAACATTTGCAAAGTCAAGAAGACTATTTTGTTTTTTATACATTAACTGTTGTTAATGAATCAGACATATCAGTGAACGGATCGTCCAGCAGTATATCTTTTTCTCATCCATAGGAGTCCCTCTTTTTCATTATAAAAAAAATGCACGGCCTCCTTCGTTGTACGTATGGTGCCCCTCTGTAAATATTTCGAAATCATAAAATTCCTAATCTGAATTCAGGATAAGGGTGTCAGCAGCCTTTGGTTTCTTGCTGAACTTTCTGCAACTTTTTCTCCGCTCTTAGTCTTTAGGGAAAGATTATTATTGCGTTCATTGGGAGAGATCGTATCGGTAGCATTTAGAGACTTGAAAGTCTTGCCCGCCACATAAGATGAAATTGATTTCAGCTACTTGGTGCTTGAGCACGTCGGCGGTGGTGAACTGTTCGACTATCTGGTTCGCAAGGGTCGTCTACCCGTTAAGGAAGCGAGGAAAATTTTCAGACAAATAATATGCGCCCTGGACTACTGTCACGCTCACAACATATGGTATGCAAATTGTTTTTGCTTGGCTTGAATGGCCTCCATCAACGTGCTATTGTAGTCATAGAGATTTGAAGCCCGAAAATTTGCTTTTGGACGAAAGAAATTGCATCAAAATTGCCGATTTTGGTATGGCGTCATTGCAGGTCGAAGGGTCTTTATTGGAGACTAGTTGCGGGTGAAAAGCCGGCTTTTATAACTCCTTGTTAAGCTAAGCAATTTCTTTCAGGTCACCCCATTACGCTTGTCCTGAAGTTATCCGAGTAATGGAATTCGTCGCTTGAGACTTCAGCAGCCACGTTAACTGAGCGGTCTTTCAGGGAGAAAAATATGACGGCAAAAAGGCGGACATTTGGAGCTGCGGTGTTATTCTCTATGCCTTATTAGTAGTATGTCCACTTTGGAATTGCATATTTTAAATTACGTCAGTTTAGGGGGCGCTGCCTTTCGATGACGATAATTTACGTCACCTTTTGGAGAAGGTTAAAAGAGGAGTGTTCCACATACCTCACTTTGTACCCGCAGAATGCCAAAGCCTTCTACGTGGCATGATAGAGGTTAACGTAGCTCGAAGAATGACGGTAAAGGTAAACCGTTTTTGTAAACGCTATCTGACTTATTAAGTCTTTTAGCTAGATGCAGTGTTTCGCCATTCTTGGGTCGCTGGGTAAGGTGGTCAAGTTTACTTTAATATTTTAATCATTGACCATATGTGTTAAGTAAGCATACGACAATGTTTGCTATCCGCTGCTAATGGCGGAGTAGTGGCAGTAATGTTTCCGGCGGGAGCAATCTCCTCTGCTTCTGCCCATCTTTTTACGTTGCATATTTTAGCGGTTCCAAGCTCAACGTTCAGCGTTCATCTCCTATGCTCAAAGTGGTTCAGGTATACCTTCAACATGATCTGCTAAATTAAAAGCTTTAATTCATTAGACGCTTGTAATCCCGTCGGAAGAGTGCATAGACGTCGATGTACTTCGTCACATGATCAGTCTTAGTTGCTTTGGGGACAAAGATAGCATTGTGCAGCAGCTGTTGAACACCAAGTAAGTATTGTCTACTTTCAGTGGTGCACAGTTTCAATCGCAGTCATGTCGCGCGAAGATCAATAGCGTAAAACGCTTTCGTCTTCGTTGCTTTATTGTTTCTTGCAGGGATGGTATTTTGGGAATTTTTTAATTTTAAAATACGCATCGATTTCCGTGCAATGGCGATGCGGAGTAAAAAGCTTGAAGTTGAATTATGTTAGCGAGCTTCAGCGGGCTTACATCAAAGCTTTGATGTTCCTGAGAGAATAGGGTGCTGAGAGCCTGCTGAACTTTAAATGATTGAAACGCTTATTGGCTCTTCCTATTTCGGCAGTGACAGGGCGCCGTGAGTAATTGTTTTGTTGCGTTCTTACGTTTGATAATTGCATGTTGTTGGAAATGTTTGGAATACGGAAGAGAAAACATTGCTTAATGTGTACGTTTGTTTCGACAGTTTATTGGATGAATTGACGCGGGCGAATTAAGGTATATGCCCTTTTTTGGACATTGAAGGTAGTAGAGTTTTGAAACCCTTCTGATATCAGTCCGCAATCAATGAGCACTTGCCGCGGAAAGAAGTTTAATGGGATGTGTCTAACTTGTGTTAACATTATTAACGTAAATGGAAATCATTGCCGACCAAGTTTTACTGACTTGTCAGTTCACCTCAATCGAGCCTCTTAATCAAGTTCTTCCATTGTATGACGTAGCTAATCCTCTTAAACCGATTATTCCCGTACGAATAAAAAAAGACCGTTTGCTATAGTATTAAAAATCGTTGTTCCAAGTTTCGTTTTACTAACACTATTTATAATAGCAGTACTTTCATTGATTAGCGTCAGTAACTAAACTGCCTTTTTTGCACTCATTATTACTTATGAATGCCCTTGAAACGCTCTGCCGACAGAGTGGCGTGACATAGAATGTAGAAAGTCTTAGCGCTGTGTTAATTACTGCGCGCATATGAAGTCATAAGTCGGAATTATCACAATGTTAATTATTTGCGCATAAAATAAAGGCGTGAGTGTTTTTGTTAAAAATTCATGTTCAGGCACAATACTGAAAAGGTGGTCTACTTCGTGCTTTTGGATCGAAAGTTTCGAAAACCGTCGCATGAAGAAGATGCTGCTGTGAGCGTTAAGAACACCTTTATGATCACTGATCCTCCCTTGAAGAGAATGGAACAGCGGCGATGCGGAAGGTCGGTTTCGGGTGGAAAAGTTCGATTTTTTGAAATTTCTCGTTTAGTCAAACATTCGGTGCGCTCTCCGATGGATCACCACTTAATCCAGATAGGAACAATGGGTAGTAATGTTGTACAAAAGATGCATTATTGTACAGTTGATTTTGCTTAGCTCTAAGCAGTTCAACGGAAGTGGCGTCTGCGAAGCTGTGGCGTCGAGAACTGTTTCCCCGAAGCAGCCATCATCGATTGGCACTCCATTTTTGCTTCCTCGATGCTTCGGTCGAGGTCAACCGAAGGACGTCAGTCGCGAAGCGTTCGTCTCCTCAGAGAATATTTGTTCCCATTCCTTGTTGGAATCAAATTCAGCCCTTTCTTCCTCGCCATATTCGTCATCGATGCCGGATCAGACTTGGCGGCTAAGATCTTACAACTCAAAACGATCTTTTAAGGACACTTCTCAAGGAAGCATTCGCTGTAAGTTTAAATATACCACGCTTTGAGTTTACCATCTTTCAAAGAAGTTTGCTTCTTAATTGTTTGCATCAAAAGCAAATTATGAAAGCTCTCCAGTTTTGTGACGTTACTTCTGAATTTTTAACTTCTAATTCCATTTTCATTCTAGCAAATGACTCCTCCGAAGACAGCGTGAACTTTGAACCGTCAGAGTAAGTCCACAACGCAAAGTCATAAGGCCTTATTGCCCTTATATGTCTCTTGTTGTAGACTCGTAAGGCGTTCCTGGTTCAGCAATTTAGGCAAAAGCAGATCGGACGTGAAAAAGGAAGACGAGTTGTACGTGCCTTTGAAAGGTCGGTCGTTGATAGAAGTAAAAACTCTGCTGACACGAGCTTTTCTTGCGGTACATTACGGATTGCTAAGTTGCTATGCTAAATATTTGGGCCGCTTTAGGTGAATGGACTGAATCATACTGTTTCGGGTCAGTCTGCCTTTATTGTTCATCTAAGATGTTCCGGTCGACCGAAGCTGCTGTCTAAAACTGTGAAGATAGACGTAATTATCTTTTCGTCTTCATTTTGAGCATTTTCTGCCTTTCCGTTACTTCTCGATGAGTCTTACAATGTGAAGAGAGCTAGCTCCCTCTAGTTTTATGTTCAAGTAGGAAAGTAACTTGGATATTTATATTGCCTTTGCTTCCTTAGCTCATTAGTTCAGTTTGCGCATCTGTTTTGTATTTCTTTTTTGCATCGAGTTTACGGTGTGATTTATTGCTTTGTTGCAGGTTAGTATATTGAAAGCCAGCGAGGAGAACAGCAGCACCCAGAGAGACGAGCTTCATTTCATAGTTAAATTTACCCTTCTATCTGGTAAGCGTATGCAAGACATGTGTCTTAAGCATGTACTGTATTAAAGACATGTTTGTTTAGGTCCCTATCGGCGGTTCTGCCGTTTTGTTGATCACATAACTGCGCTAATGACGGGACCGTCAAAATTGTTCGGCAGCGATCGTGACATTCCTCGATTAGTAAGACCAAGGCGACCTCTCGACAGCAGCGTCACCTCGCTGACATCTCAAGAATGCTTATTCCGATGATTAGGGAAAGTGACGTGAAAGTTAAACTTTCTTCATTTTATCCATACTTTGAATTGCACGCACTTTGAGCGTAAACGAGATCGATCTCCACTTAAAGCACCCCCGATAAAGCATATCAGAAAAGGAAAAAATGTAGTTTGCGCGCAACGGAATAATTAGTAGCAAGAAATCACAAACAATAACGGATCCTTTCTTTAGCGCGGCAAGTTCATCGCCACTGCGTGGCATCACTGAGAACTGCCCATGTGATGGTCAATGTTCTTCTGAATGCTGACTAAGTTTTTTAACGTTACGAGTCTCACCTAAGCTTGAAATGTAAGTCATTATCCAAAGAAGCTTATTTCCTTGGTCGAATCGGTTATTTGGAGTAGCTTGAATGCTGACGCAATGGCTGCTTGATTTACGGTAATCTTGAAGTAATGGACTTTCTTTTGCGCATTCCTCAAAGATGAAAGGTCTAGCGCGATTAAATAATTTCATTTTTTGCATATACTTCGCCCTAAAAACATTCTGCACTATGATTATTTCTATTTTCGGGCTGAAGGTGAAACGGGAATGAACGTCCTACGCAGCTTACAGTTCTGAGAACAAAAAGCTTTGTTGGCAACTGACCGAGTTTGTCGGTTAACTTCCACCAGCGCCTTACAAAAATGGCGATATCTGCGCGTTGCGATTCTCATCACCAAGTGCCAGTTATGCACTGCTTTCCGGATTGAATTTATAACGTTTTTACGTTTGAGGTTACTAATCCTACACGCTTTCGCAAATAGCACAACTGTTCAGTTCAATAATGGTGTCTTACACTTTTGTTTGCAGTCTATGTAATCAACAAGTAAAAGCCGCCTGAGGAAGCATTACTTATAGGCAACAAAGGTGGAATTATTCCCATAGCGCATTGCTAAAGTGAACTCTGTGGGAATCATGTTTCCCTAAGCCTTTGTTTGGACTGAATGGAAATTTTTAATAGCCTTCCTCAATCGATATGCAACTGGTTATTTGATTAACACGAATGGCTAAATATTATAATGAGAAGCGTAGAACACTTAAGGTGGTTTGGTGACGAATAAGCTTCTTCCGCCAAAAAGTGTTATTTCTTTTTAGAGGCAGAAACGGTAAAAACAGAAAAGAATAAAGAGTATCTCTAATCAGACTCAGCTTCAAGTAATCTGATCAACCTTAGGACTCTGTGCTCTTTTGTTGTGAAACGAACGCGGTAATGGGATTTTACAATTTATGCTTAGAAAGACGAGACTAATTGGGGCAGAGTGAAAGCCAACTACTACTTGTATTGATTGCGCTCTTGATGAAAAGCCTTTTTGAAAACTAAGTCAAATTATTGCTTAAATGTAATGATCGACTAGAACGCTTTGTTCAATGGACAAGCAAGCAGAAGAAATTTTTTCGCAAACTCATTTAAGCGAAGTAAATTCCTTTTAAAGCGTATTAATATGAATATGTTTAGATAGAGACTTTTCTCATGAACAGCAATAAAATGCAGATTATTTGAGGTCGAAGTATTTTCTTATTACTTTGCATGCTCATAAATTCAATTCAACATCAATAATTCATTTCGTTAGGTGACGTAATGCCTATCTTTTTCGGATTGTGATGGAGTGACGCGCGTTCGGAAAGGGGTGCAATTTATTGAATTTATGGCGAATTTCCATAACTTATGAGAAGTGACGACAAGCACTTCCCATTTCCATACTCATTTTCTTTTTAAAGTAATAAACGTGACAACGCCGGTAGTGTTCTGGCAGTTTGAATGACGATTTGTTTTGCGTTTTCAAGATGTGCAATATCTTTGTGCTAATACGCTTTATATTAAATCCAACTTTTCAATCGCTGCTTTTGAAATTGCGTCAATGCGCGTGAAAGTGGCTTCCTTTTTCTGTTTGTCCGTGAATTAAAAGCAGTCGCTTGTGAACGAATTTGCATTCACTTCCTTCTTTCGCCATGTCTGCTTTGCTGCACGTCGTGAACAAGTTTGCCAACGGTAAAGATGCTAAAATTTAAATTAATCGTTGCGCTAGTAACCATTTCAGCAAATACTTGCATAATTTTGGTCAGGCTGTGACAAAAAAATGATGTCACTTCTGTTCATCAATACTTTACGAAATGGTGCGATGATAGGATGCAGTCATTTCTTACATTCTTATTTGCGCTGCCTTCAGTGGCATTTATTAACAAAAGTGTGACAATGTATTTCTTTGATTGCTACTAATGCAAATGCAACCACTATCTGCGCGCCTGTTTTCATTTTGATCAGTTTAAAATGAGTAGATTAAGGCTGTTTCATGATACTGCCGCTTAAGCTATCCGTGAGCGTTTTTATCAAATTTCAGGTGGTCCCATCCAACAAGATTTTGCTATGAGAAAGCTGTTTTCAAAAAGGTTTTTAGATAAAGTGAGAGCTTCGGGTTTGTACCTGATATGTCATATTAAATGTGTACGTCTGAAAATTTCGTTTAAGAAATAGGCAAAGAAGGTTGTTTCAGCTGGATATCCGCTTATTTGAAATTCTTCACTGCATAGGAATTTTTTCTTTTTCATAATCTGGGACTAGATAAAGTGTGTAAAGATTTTTGGAAAAAGAAGTGAATTTTGCTGTGCTCTTGCTAGAACCTTATCAACTGCCAAAAGAGTTGCCTATTCCATAGAACGTTGGATTTATTTATAAAGATGAAGCTTCACTTTTGCCGAATGTTTCTTCCAATTATCAATTAAAAAAACAACGCCAGAATAAAACACTAAGCACAAACCTAGCTGACTTTAGCCTTAAGGAAGTTTCTATTTAAGAATTTTTATAATATTAACATGTCTGTTAGACAGTGCTTCGATTTTTAATTGCGGCAAAAAGATTTAGAAGTGAATATGTTTCAGCGTTTTTATGCATAAGTTTGGCTGACGTCTTAAAGGATAAATGTAAGAACTGTATTATGACTGATGTATAGGAAAGCTCCAGAACATTGCGCTAACAGCTGTTTGCATTTGACCAGCTCTACAATGTCTCAACGTGTCCATTCCTTGGTCAAATGCTGGTAATGCAAAAACATTTGCTGTGCATTTAGGAATTAATCCGCTGTCAGTAGCTTCTGTTCATTCCTTGCAAACAATGATTATACTGTATACATCAGCTGCGGAAGAACTTTTTCTACAGCTTTAGCAAAATCAAAGTTCAAGAAGTAATGACCCAATCAGCTGACTGCTATAAGATCTCAGGATTAAAACAGGTTAATTTTGACTGAGAGAAAAAAATGCAATTATAATAGGGAAATTACATTTCCTAGATTTCCTACAATGCCAGTTATCTACTGCCTGAATTTTTGAGTTGCGTGTACTACTTTAGGTTTACTGCGAAGCATTGTTTTAGCATAATCGTACTGTTTGCTTTGCAGGAACATGTTTTGAAAATGGCATTTTTGCTCATTCCGCGTTGCACAGCGCCCGCACAGTATGCGTGCAAAATGTAGAATAAATAGTCACCTTCATTATTCATTTATCGTAACACTGGATATCATGGCACTCACACGCAGAACGTGATATATCTACTTGCTAACTGATTCATGGAACAATGCGCAGTATAGATCTGCATTTCTTAACACCTTTGCTGCGAGATCGTAGACTTCACATAGTGCAAAAAATTGCCATGCTTTGAGCGGGTGGTAAGAAGTTACATTTCAAGTAACCTAAATACAATTCCAACCAGCTAATAAGGGCTGCAGTGTGGCAGAGCATACAATGGAAACAAGCGTCTTTACAACATCAAAGAACGAAGAAAGAAATTAAGAACTCAAGAATCCCAAAGGGAAAATATTACGCATTCATTCTGTTCTTGATAAAAGTCAATAAATTTAACCACTACCCAAATTAAGCTTAAATCAGAGCTTCAAGATTAAAAAGAAATTTAACCTGCTTAAGCAAACCTTTCTTTTTCAATGCGATGCGCAGTTTAGACCGCTGCCGCCAAGCACGTTAATGAACTGGATGGAGCACTTTTTATTATCATATGTGATCATAGCCCATGGCTAAGAACGAAAACTTTTTTGCCTGCAGCTGCATACGGTTTTGTGAAAGGTGCTTATCAGGACTTCCAAGTCCACCCGTGAATTCAGTAGGTACGACTTTTCCAAAATGATCATCTTCAATGGACGTCCAGTTTGAAATGTCGTAATGCATGTGATCTGCTGGCTCGCGGAAGGGAACTTTCGTACCAGCAGTGGGTCTCTTTAGCCTTCAGAAGAGTTGACAAGAGAATATTCAGTTAGGTAGATCAGTAGGTCTTTTTCCCTGAACAGGGTCTAACCAAAGGAATTCGGTAACGCTGGTTGATAATTTTAATTGTCTATCAATGCTCCTAAATATTTCAGAACGTTTCCAGAATTGGAATATTTCCCTTTTGACCAGTTTGGCTTCCTTCTCGAATCCGTAGAGTTCCTATAGTTCAAAAGATTTTTAATAATACACTATTACTGAACTCCCTAAGAAGCAGTTCGTTCTCTAAAGCTTAGCTGACTGCCTCAGCAGGAAATAATCATCAAAATTTATCTGCCTTCATTTAATCAATGACATCGCTATGTTTAACTTATCAGACGTACAAGAACGAAGAGAAACACGAATGACGAAAATGATCGCTTCATTCAATAATCTAATTTTGAGTGAATGGGCCAGTTCTTTAGCTTCAGTGCAGCATTGGTGTACGTGTACGTTTATAAACCTCTAATGTGCTTCGCTTTGTGACTAGTTAAGCCGAATTAGGGTCGATCTTAAGAAAGCTCCTTAAAAGTAAAAAATGCTTCTAAGCGTTTTTGGTGCCAGCAAATAAGACTGCTGTCAGCAGAAAAAACTTCAGCAATTATAACAACATCGTACACTCACCACAAAGCCAAACCATAAGCGAACTTTCTTCCTACATTGCCAAGAAGTTTCTGGTCTGCCGAGTGATGAGCCAGAAGTTGATCACTTATTCCACTTCGAGGTCTTCTTATTCTGAAATAACCCCTCGTTGAGGCTGAAGGGCAAGCAAGCTAGCTGCCAGGTTACCTTTCAACGCTGTTGCAGGAAGAGGTAGCAAAAGAAATAAAAAGAAGGAGAAAAATTGAGGTCGCCGTTGTAGCCAGTAGAAAGAGCTTAACAGTGGAACAGATCATCCACAAAGAATAAATGTCACATATATATAGAAGGCAACTGCCCGGAACAGTTGCTATTAGGACGGCTGAGTACTGGCTGGCAACTCCTACGTCAGCGTTTGCTCACAGTCTCGCTCCTGTCAGAGTTTGCCTTTATACGATGGTTCAACTATTACAATTTCGTGAGTAAACAGAGTGGCCGTTTGCACGTCTGCTCCTTTGAAATTGTGCTTGTCAGGGAGAGAAGTGCACTCTATGTGAACACTCCCACGTAAGTCGACCGGTAAAGAAGTAACATTAAATTTTTCCACACGCCTCATCGTTGGGTGACTCAGTTTGAGCGCCCACTTTTTTAAGCATCCATTTCAGTTGCTTGAGAATCATTGGTGCAGCAGAAAATTCATAAAAGCTCATGCGAGCAGCATGTTCGCAAATAGGCTAACTTAAAAGCACAGCACTTATGGAAGAAATTATACCAACATTTCCTCAATTCCCACAAAATGTCGTAAAGGGCAGATCGTAAATGCTTAAAGCTAACGAAACTACATTGCAACTACACGACTTGCAGTACAAGAACATCCCGAAAATAGAAAACGCTCTTCTGCTTCAATAACGATATTCGAAAATTGGCGCCGTCCGCTAAAAGCATAAATTGCCTTTGAAAGCTCTAAGTCTGATAACTGCTGAGGCCAAAGTTCAAAATGCCGGGACGTAGCGTCATTACGTAGTAGCCCAGCTTCTGTCCACACAGGCAAAATTAACCATTTCACAAATTTCGTCTGCATTATTTACTTGCAGCTTTCATTCCTGTTGCATCGGTTGCCTCTTTGAAATCACTATGTTAATACAGACTATAATAAAACGCTGCGTTGCGCATAAACAAAGGCTAATAATCATTCAGTAGCCGTATATGCATGACTGAACGCTGTTAGCTGTATAGGTTATCTGTACGGTTTCCATGTAAGCTATTTTATCTGAGGTTTCCAAAAGCTCAGACTGAAGTTTTTAAGCCTGTGTAAGAGATGTAGGAGCAGCAACGAGCAAGTGAGGTGTGAACAAACTTAACATGTCTTTAAAAATTAAAACGGTTATGAAATGAGGTACGAAAGCCGTGTGTAGCAATGCAACTTAAGATCCGGAGAAATCTCAATTCAAGTTGCTACTGCTAAGGATTGAATTTACTGTCGATGCCGAAAGCTCTCTAACGAAGATGTCATGAAACGCATGTACACACTAAATTATCTGTAGGCGATATGACTCATCAGACGGACTTCTTTATGTCAGCTTAGGGGTTCTAAAAATAATTGAGTTTCCAAATAGAAAGCCTGAAACATCACATGGCGTTTCATCCAATCATGAGTCAGCAATTATTCATACATTTTTGACTGTCATTTAAAATACTAAATCCACAGAAAAAAATTTTTTTTACCTCCATCTTGCGGCCAATTAGGTCACTTCTCCTGATGCAACCTTCTTTCGATGAACGTCAGAAGTCGGAAACCCACTCGAATTCCTTCTGCCCACGTTAATGCAGAGCGCAAACATTATCCACATTCGATACTCTAATGCTTTCTTATGACTGAACATGACACATGTGTACCGAAGACTACGGAACTCATTCTAGTTTACAAGCGTGCGTACGCTGGAGACGCAAACTCGGTTTCTGAACAGGTCAGCTTCATTTACAATGTCAATAATTTGACATGGGCTTAGAACTTACCCCAAATGGACAATATACTAATTTCAAACGAATCCTACTAAGACGGATGCTTTTATTTTCTAATAAAGAATTGATAAGACATACTTAGCGGGATGAAATGAATTTTCTTTCAATGGTCAAAATATGAATAGCATTATGGACAGATCAATTAAACTACCTTACTGGCCGTCAATTGCCTTTTATTAACATCTTATACAAGCGTACAGCCGAACTTATGGTTTTTTCAACATTCAACATATTAAATAGTATCTCTTTTTGGTATCGAACAGATTTTGCATTTTTTCTTCATGCGCCGCTTAATGTGCTCGTCGTTCTTTTAAGGTCATTATCTGTTGGCTCTTCAAGCAGCTCTCCTTAGCTTTACAAAATGCTTCCGAACACCAGTGTGAATACTGCGCTTACCTACAGGAATATTTAAGCAGTAGACATGAGATTAAAACACATGCGCTCAAGTGGTTAGAATTCTTTGCATTGCTTGCATTCCATCAAAGGATTGCCTTTCAATTGGGCATTTTATGTGAAGGCGATTTGCCGGTGTGACTTTCTCGTCAAAAAGAAATTCTATTGCCTGATGCCAAACATGAACTAAGACCTCTTTCCTCAAAGAGAGAACTTTAAAACTATTCTGTGATAAGTAGTAGTGCAGAGTTAAGCTTGCAAACAAAGCGCCTGTTCGTTCCAAATGCATTTTATGAAAAAACTGCGAATATTTTATTTCCCAATGAGTGGAAAGAATTTAAGTCAGGGCATTAATCCACACAAAATCAACTAAAATGACTATCATTCTTTAATGGGTTCTTTACAGTTCATGCAGCGCGTAGCAAACACTTCTTAGACATTCAAAGAAAAGCGACCAAGTCAAAATTAAGCAAACAAAGCTTCCTTGAAGAGCTACATTTTCGTTTAACAAATTTTCCTTTTTTTATCTTTTAAAAGTAATATGAACATTCCGGATGCTTACAGCAATAACTATTATATTGACAGATAAAAAGATTGTTTGACTTTGGAAGCGTAGAAGAAATAAGCAAATCGAGTATCGTCTACCACCCGCGCGATAGGTCTGAAAAGTTTCCACAATGTGGACGACCATTTCAGCTCCATGTTGTGCAGTGACTTTGGAAGGCAGACAATCTTTTTTATTTATGCCATAAACAGGTACATTTGCTTTAATACTAAGCTGCCGATGTCCAATGATATCTCAGACGCATACAGAGCATAAGTTTCACCCCAAAGTTGGAGATTCATTAGCAGCCGTATTTAACCCCTGTTCAGATAGAGGTAATGAAAACCACAAGGCTAAAGTACTATTATTATCTCATGTTAGATAACTGAAGGAAAAAGTATAATTCGTATTTAGACTAAAAAAGCATACCGCAGTGTCCTTTAGTGGAGGATCTTTGGCTGAAGATCTCGCACGGCCGTTTATATACAAAACAGTGCATTGCCTATTTCGAACGTGGGTGCCAAGTGCTCTTAAACATCACTTAGCTAATGAAGAATAAAAAAGGGTGATGTTTTTGGAGAATCCTTTCGAGACTATTAATGCCCAGGCGTTGGTGTCAGTTTGCAAGCTCTCTGAAATACATGCATAGCTAATGAATGAGTCACTCCAACGTTACGAGTTGGACGAAAACCATACTATAATCTCCTTGTCTTCAACGAGGCAAAACTCATATATAATTGGGCTGTGCGCTGAAAAGGAAAAAACTGAGCTGATAAAAAAACCTGCCGCTGCCTTCTTTAACATTGATAGGCTATTCTGCGATTAGAAGTGAAAATAATAGCATAGAAGGAAATACACGCACCTAACATTAGTTAAACCGGCAGCCACTTCTTAAGGTATTATTACTGCTAGATCAGCTGACGTACAATTTGCATAAATTATTTACACTACAGTAGTTCATGTAACGAATCTGACAATGACAAAAGTCAGCGGTAGCAGCTGCCTTTCTTTAAGGCAATAATAAAGAAGAGGACTGATTGAATGCATTCGGGTAAGATTACGAAAGACTGTACAGCCGTCCAAAAAAGGCAAAAAAATATGCTCATGAACAACTTTACTCGCTAATAATGCTTAAAATTTCACTGACCGAAAAGAAACGTTCAACATTCACGAGAGCATTGGACGTTCTTTACGATACCGCCACTTTAACATTACCGGCGTTCGACAGCTATACGAAATAGTCAGGGGAAATACATTGCTATCCTTTTGCTATCAAAGCTTTAAGGTTTTATCACCAGCTTGCTAACCGTACGAATCCATTGCCTTTTTCGCTGCTATATTCAAACTGCCGGCATCGATTGTCGCCATCAAAGCCAACACCGCCTGACGAGACAAAGTGGCTAACCACTGGCCAAATCTCAAAGCGTGCAAGAGTAGCTTACACAATAGAGGTCAACCGGCGTTGTCCTGTTGGATCAATATCATCCTATATTGTTTTAACGACCACAACGAACGTAGCTTCATACCAGTCGGAAACGATTACACAAATTACTACAATACAAGCGACCCTCAGGAGATTTCAGTTCCTCATATGACGTAAGAACAAAAACATTTAAGAAATAAAATTGCCTTACGCGGATGAAAAGCAAAGGTACAAGTTCAAATTAAAATTGACAGCTGTAGCAGCATGCTTTGAAAGCATTTCCGCCCGAACTTTTTTTGTATCCTCTGGCTAGTTTAGTCGCATTATTGCAAACAGAAACTTGCCAAACCAATTGAGCTACGTACTGTTAAGTACCACTTCGAATGGGGAAGTTTGAAAAGTAAATAAACTTCAGGTATACGCGAAGGATAGCATCCTTCTTCCGTCAGTGTTAACAATAAGCATTGTGACTGCAACATAAACAATTTTATGGGCTAACGCTATTAGGCAAATTTCCTCCAAACTTTATCAGCTGTGTCATGGAAATTATTTTTCCCACTATTTACAGATATAGTTGCGTCGCGGAAGATTACTTACTCGATAGCAATTCGACCGGATTGGCAATGGGATGTTAGAGAAGCTACTCCTTCGACATGCATTGTTGTCCATAAGCAACAGTGCAGTTACGACAGCACGCAAACAAAACATTCAATGCAATAAAGAAAATTGCTGAGTGCAACAATTTTTTGGCTGAGTTTTTTTTACGGAAAGGTTTGTCCCGTTGAAAAATTTTAATTTTCCGGAGCTTTCGGGTCAAACGAGACCCGTCTTCAGCGGTGTTAAAATGATGTAATGACCCATTACGGGTCTCGTTTGACCCGAAAGGTCCGGAAAATTAAAATTTTTCAACGGGACAAACCTTTCCGTAAAAGAAGCTCAACCAAAAAATTGTTGCACTCAGCAATTTTGTTCGTTGCATCATTGCAAGAAACTCAACATGGAACTATACGGTCCCGTACCAAGAAGTCGCATCTACAAAACAATTTTTTGGTTATATAAATAAATAAGAATTAAAGGGATAAACTGCCGACAGGCTAACATTGCGTTACGCGGGAGACAATTCTTCCAAAAGAGCACAAAGAGCGCTCAGTCTGTGCAACTGTCGGCTGAAAAACGATGAACATTGAAATCAACAGCTTTTTGCTTCATCATTTTTTGCTTCGGTTCGAAAAAAACAAAATAGCGAGAAACAGGTTGATGCGTAAAAATATTTGCCTTTGTCATGACATGATGTTTGAAGAGCCGAATTTAGACTCGTCTTGTAAATGATCGGTCCAAAGTTCGCTACTTTTAGCCGAGAAGATAATCAATAATCGGTGCGATATGTTTTGTTTTTGGAAAAATCATTTTTGCAATTCGCCAGCGGTTTCAACAAAGCAAGTCATCATTCCAACGGAATGGGCTACACTTTGCACAGAGCCAAAAGTGTTAATTCTCAAGCGGAAGCTGTTCTCTGCTGACCGCAGTGCAACGGTGAACAAACAGTTGAAACTGAGAAAGCAAAACAAGTACTTGGTCAATTTTCGATCAACTCTGCTTGAGGTGTAAACGCAACGATAATTGATAGCAGTTTAAACAGCAAACGTGGCTTGCTAACATTTGACAAAAACAGGTGAACTTCATTGGAAAAACAAACAGAATCATTATCGCGTATAGTAGTTTTCCTTGAATGCTTCGCCGACTTCGTTTGAATGCTTTAAAATTAAATGATAACCGAACGGCACGAAAATATTTACTAAACTGCTCTATGGCACGCTCATTAATGAATATATGATAGCAGTTTTCTGAATGGAGTCCTATGAAGAAAGACAACTTAAACCATCACAAAACTCAAAAACGTCATTCTCCGTTACAGTGACCTCGCTAAATTGCAGTGGTTTAAGAAAGGAGGGCTATTAAAACCAATAGTTCTAAACAGCCTTCTCCGAAAGGCATTTAGAAAATCAATCAAACAAAGCTGACAACAGATGATCAATGCTTGTGGTCAATAGACGCCAATAGTTTTTTATGGTAACAAAACTTAGTCGAAACTTTCGAAGCGTAGAACGAATATCATTTTTGAAATTCGAACAAAACTTAGCATGCTGCAACAGGTGGAATTTAACAGTTCAAAATATTTAAACTAATACGAACCGCTCAGATTAAGTAGCTCGCAGCAAGTATGGAAAAAATACAAACGCTTTCTTTGCGCCTACGGATGTAAATGCAGTAAAACGTGTTGTTGGAAGAACACAATAAAAATATCACGATTTCCAATGCGCATCACGCAACGGACATACGGACACGCTGCAGCTTCATCCGTTTACTGCGCAAAAAAATAAACACCTAATCGTAACTTTGGTGCTGAGCGGCAATAAAAGAGAAAACGCACAAAATTGAATAGCAAATTTGGTCTGCCTGAAAAAGGTCAACTTGAAGGAATATAAGGCGAGATTAAAGATTATCTAAAGAAGGATTATATGGCCATTCACACGAACATGCAATCAGCACAAAACAGACAACGTGCGATGTGGACTGAAAGTGTAAAAATGTACTGGAAAAACTATCACAATTTCAAATGTAAATAAAGGAATTCACTTAACCTAGGACTGAAAGGCTTTTCAAAACTAATATTTGATTTACAGGGTAAAATAAGTCTAAGCAATGACGCTCTTGCAAAAACTCCGCTCTAAACAGCATGACACTTAATTTGCATAAGGCGCTTACTTAACCCTCACAAATTACAGCATATTACAAAAAACACTGACTGCTGAACAGATAGAAACATTCAAACTAAACCAGAGTGTCCCACTTATCATTATTCAAAAGCGCTGCTTAAACGTTGAGAAGGCAGAACGTCAAAAAATTCTAAGTTATGAACAATCGTTGTTCTGCCCCATAGTTCCGTGTCCACTGAGACATTAACGCTAATTATGAAAACTTTAGACTCTCAATAATCGGACGCATGAAAAAGATAGTACGCTACGTTATTTAAGGAAAAAGATTTCATTCATTCACGAACTTTTACAACATCGATCCATGCCTTGAAAGGTATTTTGTAAACAAAATAAAAACAACATCAATACAGGTGCATTGCAGTTCACAAACATTGACTGTAGTAGGCGACAGATATCATGCGGTGTATTGCACGACCAACCTCTGAAGCCTGCAAAAATTAAGCCGCTAAAACGTCGAAACGAAGACGGAATCACAGAATGCATTCAATATAAAGAAAACAAACAAGCAAAAACATAATTGGAGCTAAAACTCCAACTTACCATTTGGGAAAAATACTTTCTTTGGATCAACTGATCGGTGCAATGGTCTAAAGAGTCAAAGAGGATAAGAAAGAACAAAAAGATGCGTGGAAGAAGCTACCTAAAAATTCCAACAGGAAAATATTGCCACCGGAAGTATTGCACTTTTTTATACTGGCAAGATGAATGAACCACTGAAAACATACACAGCAAAAGATCGTATTGCAATATTCACGCTCCGTTCATTAATACGGAAAGTATTGTTACGGCTTGTATGACCTACCTCGTCGTCGCCGAAAGATATAACAAGCCCATTGATCTGAATATGCAGTGTACCATTCAGTTTTGTTTCGATATCTTGAATGGAGAATTCCCCGCACAACTCCTTGCCCGGCAAAGACACTTTGCCCTTTGCGGCTGCTTTCTCCATTGCACTTTTGGCGTATGTGTACAAGCTACGGCACTAAAAATTTTTTTGCTAGTTTATGAACGGGCGATAAGCATTTGATGTGCTATCTTCTCAGTACTATTCAAAAGTCTTATTCAAATAGGAATAAACACACACCTTTTTGCAATAGTATTTGCTAAGTGACACTTTGCCCTCGCTATCGCGGCGCCAGAGGCATACAACTTTAGTCTTTGGACTGTACGTCATGTTCACCAGTTGTTCAAACCACCATCTTTCGACAAGGCTACCATTAATGCCTCTCAAGATAACAGCATCGCCGGAGATCTTTAAAAAAAACCATTAACTTATGCCGTGTAGAAGCCTTGTGCGGATTTAAAAATCCGCATGGCTTTCAGTATCAATACTTGCCTCCATGAACATCATGTCGCCAAAAATGTCCGGACCGACGTGAACAGTGAACGAATGTTTCTTCAGTTGCTGATAGCCGCACACTTTCAATCTTATCCCGTTTCCGCTCTAAGAATCAAATGTTTTAACCGAATATTAGCCTCTGAAAAAGCATCGTAAACCCAGTTTTAATTTTAATTATAACATATGGTTGTTACTGTTTTTGAATCGGTGAGAAGTCGCTATTAATAGTTAATAATCTGCCTCCATACCTATCTATACTTATAAGCAGTACTGTAGCGTTGCAACCGCTTCTGATAGCAATATATCGTTTAGATGGCGCAAAGGTTTTTAAGGAAAGTGAGGTTACACTCACCACTAATGAAATGTTGTCAAGTAAGGCATTTATCTCCTGCGAGTACAATAACCCAATATGCGTTTTGCCCAACAGCCTGCGAATCTTTTGCGCAATGGCTCGTTTGGGGCAGTTGGTAAGCACCATTAACGCACATAGGTTGTGCAAAATTGTTGCCAAAAGTTTGTCCTCTTCAAGTTCCAAACGCTTTTTGTCGCCGCTGGACATACATTCGTACCTGACAAACGAGGCACAACTGGCTGAATAAACTTGTCGGCAAATGCCGTTATCATTACCTGTGAACGAGGTCTCGAGGTTCCAAATCCATACCTACAATCTCTCTTTCCTGCGCGACAGCATCGTAGAAGACGTTCTCCCAAAATTGTACGTTGCTCCATATATGACGCGGCTGACTGCCTTGAATAAAAAATGAATTTTGCGGGCAGGTCACCTTCCATAAACTGAATGCAGTTTTTATTTGCTTCTACTTGCGGTAATAAAAGTTAAAGGCAATAAATATGCAAAGTATTTACGTATACATCCACTGCCATATCTACCCCTTGAAAATGTGTTCGTACAAATTCAAAACAAGCTCTTGCTGACATGCGACTGCAAGACATGACAAGACAAGATTTAACAGGGCAGCAAAATCTCGCTTAGCTGAAGTCTACTTGGACAGAGATGGATTACATAACGGAAAAGTAGAATAATTAAGACATTGTGCTGCTTTTTAGAAATCTATTTCTACTAATCTATATATATATATATATATATATATATATATATATAACGTTAGTCCGTTCTTTGGTGTTTGCTTTTCAACTGCGTCAAGACCGTGAGCATCACTAACGATCAATAAGCTATTTTTCTACTCAATAATTAGACCGCCTCTTGCGAGACCTGTGACGCCGTGCGTCAACCCGCCCCGAGCTTATAAGCATATCCCAAAAGACACTGCAGTTAGAAACAGCAATCAACTACGAAACCTACTGGATCGCTCTGGTCAAAAAGTAGATAAGAGATAAATACGCTTTGAAACACTACTGCCACTTTACGGACAAAATTATAAATTGCAATTTGAGACTAGACGCTTACTTCTGACAAATACAGAAAAGAACAATTATGGCAACTTCTGACTGCTTTTTTTAAATTTGACAACGGTTAGCACTTACCAAGCAATTCTTCGTACAAATATACTCTTTCTTTGGAATAAGTTGCGGACAAATTGTCATTCGACTGTCGAAAGCCGGCAGTTGAGCTCAAGGCATTCTAGGCGACTTGGATGATTTTTTATTGATAAAATTTAAAAAAATTAAAGTACCGATTCTGATCGTTCAGCCAACTTTAACTCTTTCTCTTTGCCATTCATCGCTGGTTGGTTGTAGCTCGAAGGCGGCAAAGACGCTTCAATCGAGGAAGCAATATTTGCACTATGCGAATAATCGCTTGAAGTTACTGCGGAAGCGTAAGGCAACGTCGCAACCTGGCAACGAATATTTTTCAAAAGACCAACATTTCCACTTAAAGTCGCAATAAAGTTTTTACATCTGCATATCGCTTAGAGAATTCTACGGGAAGCGATTCAGCTTGCGACAAATCGGAAATGGAACCTGATTTGCTGCTGTGCTAATAAAAATTTGAACTTCAGCCAAAGTATTCGAATAGCGACGGCGAACCTACAACGGAGCCGCTGTACGGCTGCTTGGCGATTGCCGCCATATCCAAATCTTTGACCCAATAATGCGTATGCGCAATTTCTAATATTTGCATAACGGAAGCAAGGCACGATGGCACAACGGATTGAAAGGAAACTTCCAAACCATGTATGGCAGCTTGCAGCAAACGAACTATTCCTTTGGCAATGTTTCGCGGCACCATCTCAAACAACTTTTCGTTAATTACAAGTTTTAAGAAAGCGCAATGCTTACCACGTCGTCAACGTATTCGTCCAAAATCGATTCGGAAGTTCCCCATCGTTGATGCAATCGTCGAGCAGCCATCATACGCAAATTTTCATCCTCCATAAGTTTTCTGAACTTATGAAGAGCAAATACGCCTGCGCCTTGACCGGCAAGGACGGCGTCGCATATTTCCTTCACCGTCTGCTGATTCTTGCTAGAACAAAACCATCCGTTCAACATATACGGACAGATCAATAGAGCAAGTCTTTTTCTCAAATTTATTCTAATTTCGGCCATAATCAAGATTTCGACAACTTCATCGCTAACAAGGGTGGTTTAGTTGATCAACAAATCCTTATCCTGCACAATAACATACCTGCGAAAAATTGAAAAGATATTTAATGATCCAATTAGCAATACATATGATTTAATACAAGACTGAGCAAAACGCTTGCTCTTTCTGTGCGTGATTATTATTATTATTTCAGATTATTTCACTATAAATATATGCATCTTGCCAGCTAAAATTTGAAAATACTAGTAAACACTACTACGATCATAGTTTTCATTACTTTTCCGTTTATACGGTCAGCATCCAGAAGCTACAAGTAGAAAAATGGAAAGGTAGATGCAAAGTATTGCTCATATTGAATAGAAAAATTTCGGCTGCTATATCATCGAACATTTCAGAGTTATTTTGATGCAAACAACTTAGTCACTCACTTCTGCTGATATCGATCTCCTACGAAAGCTTTTTTCTGCGTTGAATATTTTCTGCCGTCCGCATCATCGCTGACTGCGGAGCTTGCTACAGAAGTACGTTGGTCTTTCATATCTGCAATGCTTATCAACTGCAATGTCATCGGGATTAAGGACATTCAAAAAGGATATCACCTTTGACTTTGACATTAGGTATCGTCTTAAGTACTTCATTCCAGACAGCTGGAGTTTTAAAAGCGGACAACAGATTGCCTTTAGTTCGACCATTTCCATTGTCAGAGTGCAGGGAGGCCTTTAAACCTTACACTTACAGTACTGCACGTGGAATCAAGGAACTGATGCTCACTATCCATGGAAATTTTGTACTGGATCTTCTCCTAGGTTGTTCAACGGAGGCTTCAGCTTCGTGTTGCTGCTCTGAAGTCTCGTCTACTGAGCTGACCACTAATTGTGGATCGTTTTGACAAGTAACTTCTTCTGTTGGAACGTTCTCTTGTGCCTCATCCATTTCCAGCTGAAAAACGGAACCGAATTAGAGGTCACTGAATTTAAGCGTCTATTTCGTAAGGCAAAATTACGGCCAAATTTGTCTTCAACGCCAAGTTCTGCGCCAATCGAGCAAAGTCGTTCTCCGAATCAACGTTGCAAGTAGACACCGAAGAGGCGCTACTGATTACCGAACTTGCGGCTGAATTTGGATTGGAAAATATACTATCGAAACCGGGCACTTCTAGTCGCAATGGCTCAGTGTAAACGTGTTCTACTTCTCCCAATGGACCGTCCGAATAAGTAACTCCTTAAATGGAAACATGTTACGTAAAAATTCGTTTAACTGCTCGATGAAACCTTGGCTGTCGTACAGTTCGCATTCTGGTACTTCAAAAACCAGATCTGACACGCTTGACAAAGAGCTGCTCGAACTGCTGTCCTCGTCATCTTCGTCTGATCGCAGCCCCACCTCTGAAGTTCATCATTAAACATATTTGTTGCTAACGGCCACGGTCTCAAAGTAATGTCATCAAGCGAGACTAATTGGTAATTCATTTAAGGCTTAGTTTCTATTATCCGCTGATTTATCGACTTGGCCAAACAGCGTTCATTGAGATTTCAATGAAACGAAACCGACATCGACACAAGGCAATGCTACATTCCCATCTATTGACAAATGAATAAAAAAATTCTCCCCAGCATTAAACAGTTCCGGAAAATGAACGCACACATTGTAAGGCTTCCAACCAGCATTCTTTTAGAATAATGTTCGACACTGAAACCAATATAAAACTTCTACGACTCTTTAAGATGGGCATTCATAATGAATATCGGCATCGCTTAGAACAGCAGCAAACGGACTTTGAGCAGCTCAGCATACTCAACATTCCATCTCGTCAGCACACGCCGAAGTGAATTGATTTCAAGATTCGAAACGTCCACACTAGCTCTACTTGGACGTAAAAAAGTATCCAACGAATTTATGAGTTCCTCGTACCTTCAATTCAATTGATTGCGCGACAACTGCTTTCAAAAAATGCTTTGTAGTGAGATTTGACCGCTGCGTTTAAGCAGTGATGGAAAGCCCCTCTTGAAATTTGCATATGCAACCGTGAAATAAAGTCTTATTCATTAATATGTCAAAGTTGACCAATGAAAAAACATCAACACTAAGCATATAAATTTTGCTAATAGCCACGTGACGGTACATGCATATTAAGTTACGCAGTGAACTAATACTAACCAGTGTACCAATCAGGCAGATAGTAACCAATAAGCAAGCAATTACTTAAAATATAGAGTTATCTGCATAACAGTTAGGTTCAAGTATATTCAAGCAGTCTGCTGAGAAGAGTGGAATTAACTCGAAGGATTATGAATCTGAAATTTTTCGTCAACTCTATCCTACGTTGGAGAAAGCGAAAAAAATTGTACCTACTTTTTCTAAACGTACTGTACAAAACGAAAAAGCCAAAGAAAGACTTTAAAGCACTATGAAAAAGACTGATTCGATAAACCTCACAGATGCACGAACGTAAAAAGGCATTTCGAAAAGGAAATCTGAAATTTCATTACTATCATTTGTCAGCTCCATCTACGCCAATGATATTAGCAAAACCACGGTAACTAAACTGCACACTGTGATTTAACGGACAAATGATAGTCCATTTGAATTTTCTTTTATTATGCTACGTTCTTTGAAAACTATTTCAATATTGATATTTACAATAGTTCAGTTGTTCTACCAACACTCAGCGCTTAAAAGGTGCGTTCGTAGCAGTGAACAAATCAAGCTCTTACGATGATTTCGTTTTTCTATTGATCTGCACCGTTAAGTCTATTAATCTTTTTCTTGAAAAGATCTCTGCTTCATTGAGAGCTTGCTCTACGATACTTTAAGCTGACTATTGTTTTTCGATACAGCAAAAGTTGACTTAAAAGTTGAACACTTAAACCGTATGACGATATTCAAAAAAAAATATGGTACGGAACAGGATGACAAACATGCGTACAATTTATCCCGCCAAAAAATGGGAGCTCTGGAAAGCTCAGGTGTTTTCTACAACTTTTTAAAATATGGAATTTATTGGAGCGATCAATATCTGAGCTTCGTTTTTGTATGCTACCTGCATTCCTAATTAGCATACTGTAAATTTGCTCTAGTTGATTGACAAAAGCTAGTTTGCGAGCGAAAGACTTTTCGGCACTTGCAAAAACATTAATGAATGAGTTAAGAATATACTAAATATCACATTTTTCGTAAACGCACTTCGCGACATGCTTTACAATAGAGCAGCGACTTGAAGTGGTTCAAAACGTAGGTGATTAATTTGAAAACTCAAGCTTCAGAACGGTTTCCGTTTTTCACAAAAGCGAAAGGCGTAAAATTAAAATCTGAAAACCTTTGTGCCTTCTGGGGAATCGAACCAAAAGTCGGCTTTCAATGTTCAACGGGAGCTAATTTACATAAAATTCTATTGCAACATACTTTACCCAGCTTACTCAAACCTGCTTCTTTTGGAAGGCATGCGAACACGATCTGTTGAAAATTTAGTTGCTTAACAGCTTTCCCAATGAAGCTACAAGGCTGGAAGGGCTCCGTTGTTACTAATCATGACTTGAAAAGCGTAACGGCAGATGGACAAATAAATGGGGGGAGGAAGAATAGTCATAATCACCATTCACTCTTGAAAATCATTTACTCATTACCGTAACTCAAATTTATCTTCTAAAAATTTAACGATTGCGAAACAGGCTTAAGCACAATCTTCTACCATAGCGCTTAATGACGTCAGTACAACTGAAAACCGCGGCGCAAAGTACGTATACATATCAAACTGGATGCGAATTGCTTAGGATCAATTTTAATTTTACATTTTTGTTATATTTTGAAAAAAATGCAACGAAACATACCTCTTGCGGCAACAACGGACGCATGCATTGACCAGGCGCTGCTCAATGTGGAATCCGGTGAGATAACGTCAAATTCGTTCAGCATCAAGTCTTCGTCATACCACTTCACCTTGTCGCCAATAAGATACGGATCATCGATCCCTTGCCAAAGAAAAAAGACATTCTAACCACAAGTTGAATTTCCAAACAATTATCGCTTTTACCATTTTGTACTCTGATGTAGGCTTCGTTTTTTGGCAGCAGAGAGCACTCGCTGAAATATTCGACAGCCTGACAGGAAAAATTGAATTCCATTCGTAATTCGACATTATAAATGGCACACCTGAGTTTGCAGCAACTCCTTGACGAAAGGCGAAGGCAGAGGGCGAGATTTGTACACGGAGTCGGTTAGCAAGGCAACCACAGGCCTTGGATAAAGGCGCATAACTCGAATGTGTTCCACAAAGTTGCCCAAAATGTTTGGCGAATCAAAAAAACGCACCTAGATGTTTTTAAGAAAAAATACAACTGTTAAAAGCCACGATATACAGCTATTGTATACCATTGAGATTCGAAGTCTCAGATCGGTTAAATCAGGATCTTTGTCGTAGTTTTCTTCTGGCTGACCGGACGCATCACTATCAGTGGGTGTCATCAACTTGAGAGCCTAAAAAATTTAATGTCTGCATTGTTAAGCTATTTGCATAATTAATCACCTCGGAAAACTCGGTAAGCAGACTGTTCAGGTCAGCTTCGGGAAGGTTCGGTATTGATGTACCCACAGGCATAGTTACCTACAAGCTCTAGCTAAGCGTCGTTTTTTTGAGCTTCATTGATTGCCAATACCTTGCTGGAATCGAGATCCACCAAAACTATGTCAGTTGGTAAAACGGAAAAAAGGACGCATTTCAAAGAATGAAGCCGGCACTCCAATGACAAATGGGGTCGGAGCAAGGAGAAGCTAAAGTTGGACCATTCCGCTTGGTTGAAACACATTATAAATAGGATCCACTACTACCTGCTCAGCACCTTTGAAACAGGGAGGAAGAAGCGGAATGACAGGGAACAAATATTCCAACGGATAAAGCAAATATATGGAGGCAAGAACGCATATACTGACGGCATTGTAATCTCGCGATTGCATCACCACCTTGAACAGACGATAATGTTACAATTTAAAACAGCCGCATTAATTTTCAACCTACCTTTTGCTCTAATAGAATACAAAGAATGACGGTAAACGCACCTTGCGCACCCAGCAGCTCAAATAATAAATAAATAGGAAAGTCGGCCAAAGAGAAACGAACGTGATTTGGCAGTGCAAAGATAAACGGCTCGTGCAAATCGCTTGGAAGAAACTTCAGCTGCAAAAAAAGCAAAAACAAATTAAGACATTAAATCAGTGCTTCAATGCGTACTATTTATATATAGCTTGAAAATTCGCGCTTCCGAATCTGCTGTCTTACAAGGTCCCGTATTTTCCCTCCAAAACTCTTAAAACTTTCTGATCCAGCAAATGTAAGCTGTACAATTTTTTTGATCGATACAGACCTAATTTGTTAAGATCAGTAGCACAGATGATTTAACAAAAATAATGTTCTTCTTACTGTATCCGCTTATGCTGCCTTTGTTATCATCGTACTTATAAGTTTAATATAAAGCGCAGACTGACGGTCATTTGATTGTAACGGTCTTGGAGACGCTAAATTTCTGTGGTGGGCTAAAAAAATCCTTTTATTCTGCATCGGTAAGTCGCCATACAAAACTTTTACACAGCTTTCAGGACGTACGCTACCCAATTATCGGCGCAGATATTCAAATAAGTATTTAGACGCTTGTTCTGATGAAGAGATGGGAAATACCCCAAAAGTTCAGCAGAAGCCTTGCACCGCGGCTTGCCGATGGCAAAATAAACGCCAGTTCGAATGCATCGGCACAATTCAGTAAAACACAAACATATATTAATATTTACAAGCCTTTGTAAGTTTTCCGCCCGAAATTAGTGCATTTTTGAAATTCACAGGACGCTTAGGCATGTAAGCCCCGCAAGCATTGCGCAGAATGACTAGACAACCTACGTAACCTCGAAAACTTTTACACATCGTACAGACCATTTAATATTTCATGCATTTCGTAGGCAATCCGCATAATGTCTGAGGGTAAACCAGCAGAGCATTAAATCGACTAACTTCACCTAAGTCTTCGCAAGCCTACAGTAACGACGCCTGGTGGACAAAGTTGGTTGCTTTTTCGCAACTTTGCCAGCTATACCTTCCTTATACTTTGGCTTAGGCTTAGGCTAGAGCAGAAAATGATAGCCAACAAGAATGTCAGAAAAAAATAGGGTACTTTGATCGTAGAAGCTGGCCGGCTGTCGTGTTCTCTCCTACCCTCAGCCTAAGGCAGAATATAAAGACACCACAGCCACAACGTAGCGAGAAAACTGCATATTTTTCCCGATAGGTGTCTCCACTGCAGATTCGCGAAGTCGTGGGTGGAAAAACCATGAAAGCCTTCACTGCCAAGACGCGATTCGCACTTTGCCTAAATATTGCTCAGCATTCTACATAATGGCTAGGCATTATAAGAATGCGTGCGCAAAGCTTACAGCATATTAAAATAACAGAAACGTTCCAGACATTCCCTAAAGCATCATGATATGTTTATTTACCGTATGTTACCACGCATAAGAACTCCCCCCTGCGTTAGCAAAGGATGGTAATGATTGGCCCAGCAACAATGACGTTCATTGCTCAAGTCTAGATCAATTCTGATTAGTCAGTTTTCCCTGAATGCTAATCAGCCATTCAATTGAAACTGTCTTGCCTGAAGTGCAACGCAAAAACTGATCAGCTGCTGCTTAACGCGCGTTGTAGAGCATTGCGTAGGCTACGAGAAATGAATTGTGTTGAATAGGTTTATTGGACGTCTATGACAACTGTTGCATGTAAAACATGAATGAACAGATTGTAGAAGCGGAAAGAAAGGATACATGACGCCGAAAACATTAAGTGCAGTGCCAAAACGGTAAAGCTAACAGTGGTCTTGGTCACTGTTTGGCATTTGGTCGTCCTCTGTGTCCTCTGACAGGGCAGAAATGGAGCACTTTTGGAAAGACTTTATAACAGCTTCCGTTTTTACTTTACTCCACGCCTTTATAACGAACTGGCACAGCAAGCTGAGCGATGGAGCTCGCATTCGTCCGCTGGCTGTGTAGGTCTTCTGCCCGTTCGTCATCCATTCTTTCCACTCTTCTCGCATGTAGTCTTTAAAGGGCTTATTAATGCAGACGTCCAGTGGCTGTATAGCTTTTCCTTTTTCATCGCTCACGTGCAGAATGCAATAAGTAAAACTGAAAAATTCTTTCGTTAAGGAAACTTATTCTTCCTTAGTCACATGGTTTTTTTAGTTGCTACTGAGATCGTGATACAAAGCGACGCGCGATACGCGGAGACAAATTTAGACGAAAATGAGGAAAGCAAGTGTGTTCAAACTGTCCCACTACGCCACCGTTACGTACGAACTAACGAAGCACAGTCGTCAGTAGAAGCAACTTCATCCCACTTTAAGTGCCAAAGCTTAGGTAGCACCGCCTAATTTTTACAAGCGCAAAGCGAACGGAGTTGTAAACTGTTCAACAGTTCGGCGAAAGAACAACACATTTCATCCTCTTTGGTTACTATCAGCTAACATGTCACGTTACTCATGTCTGTCTGATGCAGCAAAGGATGGGAAATCACCGCTTTTGATGTTTAATGATAACACGGCGTGACCTCTATCGATGATATCTGTAAGCTCAACCGATGACGGCTGCACGCTCAGTCAGTGGGTGCTCCTGCACCTGTAAGTATGCGCAATGGCTGTTGAAGTTTGATGATAACGCTGCTTGACCTATATCAATGATAATTGTTAGCTGAATCGATGAGAACTGTGCGCCCGCTCAGAACCGAGCTTTTAGTCATCCTCGATAAAGGTCAAGCAGCGTTATCATGAAACTTCAACAGCCATTGCGCATACTTACAGCTGCAGGAGCACCCACCGACTGAGCGTGCAGCCGTCGTCGATTGAGCTTACAGATATCATCGATAGAGGTCAAGCCGTGTTATCATTAAACTTCAAGGAGCTGTGATTTCCCATCCTTTGCTGCCTCAGACAGACAAGAGTAACGCGGCATGTTAGATGATAGTAACCAATGAAAATGAAATGTGTTGTTCTTTCGCCGAACTGTTGAACAGTTTACGTCTCCGTTCGCTTTGTGCTTGTAAAAATTAGGCGTTGCTACCTAACTTTTGGCACTTAAAGTGGGATGAAGTTGCTTCTACTGACGACTGTGCTTCGTTAGTTCGTACGTAACGGTGGCGTAGTGGGACAGTTTGAACACACTTGCTTTCCTCATTTTCGTCTAAATTTGTCTCCGCGTATCGCGCGTCGCTTTGTATCACGATCTCAGTAGCAACTAAAAAAACCATGTGACTAAGGAAGAATAAGTTTCCTTAACGAAAGAATTTTTCAGTTTTACTTATTGCATTCTGCACGTGAGCGATGAAAAAGGAAAAGCTATACAGCCACTGGACGTCTGCATTAATAAGCCCTTTAAAGACTACATGCGAGAAGAGTGGAAAGAATGGATGGCGAACGGGCAGAAGACGTACACAGCCAGCGGACGAATGCGAGCTCCATCGCTCAGCTTGCTGTGCCAGTTCGTTATAAAGGCGTGGAGCAAAGTAAAAACGGAAACTGTTATAAAGAAAGTGCTCCATTTCTGCCCTGTTGGGACACAGAGGACGACCAATGCCAAACAGTGACCAAGCACTGTTAGCTTTACCGTTTTGGCACTGCACTTAATGTTTTCGGCGTCATGTATCCTTTCTTTCCGCTTCTACAATCTGTTCATTCATGTTTTACATGCAACAGTTGTCATAGACGTCCAATAAACCTATTCAACACAATTCATTTCTCGTAGCCTACGCAATGCTCTACAACGCGCGCTAAGCAGCAGCTGATCAGTTTTTGCGTTGCACTTCAGGCAAGACAGTTTCAATCGAATGGCTGATTAGCATTCACGGAAAACTGACTAATCAGAATTGATCTAAACTTGCGCAATGAGCGTCATCGTTGCTGGGCCAATCATTACCATCCTTCGCTAACGCAGGGGGGAGTTCTTATGCGTGGTAATATACGGTATTTACTTATGCCACAGGCAACGTGCGAAATCAATGAATATACGGAATACCTAATGACAAACCAACAATGTATTAAGTCGGGTCTTTCACCTAAGATGCTGCAAACCTGCAATGGCGACATCCACTTTGCGGACTATACCTTCCTCATATCTTAGCTTATGCTTAGGGTGAGGGCGGGACAAGGTAGCCGACAAGGATGTGAAAAAAATCAGACCTTTTGGTCGTTGAACCTTGCCGTCTAACGTGTTCTGCCCTAGCCTAAGCCTAAGCCGAAATATAAGAACAGCGTACCGAGAAAACAGGTGCATTTTGCACTGTAGGTGTCGCCACTGTAGGTTTGCAGGGCATGAAACCTTAAAGTCTTCATTGCCATGATGTGATTCGTACTTTGCTTAAATACTGCTTATATACCGTCTAGGCATTATACACACCCATATACACATATTACATATATATATATATATATATATATATATACATAGGAGGTGGTCGACATATATATATATGTGTATGTATTCCCTTATATCTCCTTGTCCAGCAGGGGGCATCCCATTTCGCCCATATTACACACTGAGGTAGTAATAATAATAATAATAATAATAATAATAATTATTATTATTATTATTATTATTATTATTATTATTATTATTATTATTATTGTTGTTGTTGTTGTTGTTGTTGTTGTTGTTGTTGAACACTGGATGCTTCTTAACGGTCTGTGGGTTTTCATGATGGAGTTTCTTTATTACGGCTTTGTCTAGCCCGGTGATAACGTCTGAAATCAAACCGAAGCAAATGCCCTACCAACGAATGGATGAGCATTTATTAAGGAAAAAAGATTCAGAACAAACACTTAGTGATTTCGGAGCTTTCAGGACCAACCTTATCCCGTCGTCATTACCATCGCTGACGATGGGACAAGGTTGGTCCCGAAAGCTCCGAAAGTGTTAGTTCGTTCTGAAAATTTCCTTAATGATTGCTCATCCATTCGTTGGTAGGGCATTTGCTTCGGTTATTTCAAAATTATTATTACTATCATTTTTATTATTTTTTCAGATCATTTATGGATTTTCCCGTTCTTATCTGCTTGGTATCTGTAATTCAAACGAAACAAAAAAAACAATGCAATGAAAAAAAACTATGAAACATCATCCAGTTACGAAGCATCCAGTCTTTAAGAGTATTATTATTATTATTATTATTATTATTATTATTATTATTATTATTATTATTATTATTATTATTATTATTATCATTATCATCATAATCTGCGGGCAAAGCTGTTGTTCACGTTGGGGTATAAACGCGTGCTATAAACATCATGCATGAAAACGTAATGGCAATCTGCACTTGACTGTTTAAAAATTTTTTCCGATTTTCAATTCCCTTTTCTAAGGCAATACCAACAGATCGATTCCCTAAGTTTCAGTGAATGGCTTATCAGCGTCGCCCATAATGGTATTTGCAGTTTACAGTTGTAGCTAAGGTTCACAATGTCTTCATTGGCGTACTTTCGCTGTGGAGACGCTTTACTTTCGACGAAGTGAACGTATAGGCACTAAGCCGCATGCTGAATATTGAATAAAGAAAAAACTACAGTCTAAAACAGAGGACAACCTCGTAGACTTTCCTTACTGAGCAAAGCTGCAAAAATAAGTTGGCAGCAAGAAAAGCTGTGGATCATTTAAAAAATTAGATCAAACAGAAACCAATTCAAATGAAGCGCTTGAAATGATTCCTCATCGAAGAGTACTACGGGTTGTTGTTTCATTGGTCATTGAGGAGCGTTAGCGGTTACGTACCTGCAGTTTGGTGAAGCCGGGAGCAGGCACGGGAGCGCTGAGCAATTTTAGTATCCAAGTTTCCAATTCGCAAATTTCCTTCATCACGGCGCCGGAAATATTTTCCAACCAAACACCCAACAGAGCCTCCCAAACACCGTCGCTGCAATGAATTATGCAATCATTGATCCGACAACGACGAAATAAATTAACTCAATTTAAAAAGAGAACTCAAACTTTTCGAGCGCAACAAAAAAATGCAATAATCTAATGGAATACTCTTTCAAGGAAATTAAAAATGCACCCTAAGCCGAGCTGAATCAGTTAGCCGGCATTCGTAAACACGATGTCAAAATGACCTTAAAAATCAGCAACTATTTATACTTTTAAGAATTTCTTGTTCGTCCGCTTGGGAGGCAGCTGTACACGTTTAGTCGCCATCAACATAACTATTGGTTTTGCAATACTTCTGCGCGCAATTCAATCAGCTAAGGTTCAATGCTCTGCTTTTCTTTTTTCCTATTTTCAAAGAATTGCTCATCTTGCCATTGTATTTAACTTATTGCAATCTGTTTAAATTACTTTAACACGCCACAATTAATCCCCATCTCTGACAAGGTGGAACAATGTGCCTACATTTGGACGAATATTCGAAGGACAAAAGCCGACCACTTTTTTTCGAACTCTTAGAGTACGTATACGATATTGGTATCGACCACGAAGCACTTAGGGGAATATTGAAAAATGGATCGATTTTTCGCAATGATGAATAAAGCAAAGCGCTCGGCGCTTTTCAAGGAAGCAGCTGGCGACAACAAAAAGAAAAATAAAAAAAGGTAGCCTATGTAAACCTAATATATCAATTTTACCCAAACTGAGAGACTGCGTTTGACGATGATCGTATCCGCTCGTTGGAACAGTTGATTAGCCTCCTTAGCACGTAGAGGAGTTGGCGAAATTTGGTGAAAAACGGATGATGACTGATTATGCATAAGCTGACCAATGAGTAGATCCTTCGATGGACCTTTTGCCTTTTACTCTTTACGTGTTCCTGGGACGAAGCGGAATTTTGCCCCCTCAATGAGAGCCTTTGAAAGAAGTTCAAACTAACGCCGTATCGGATTTTGGCCGAGTCCTTTTCGGTTAGAGCAAAAATAAAGCTCGTAGTATGCCGCATATTGGGCACAGGGCTTGAGGAGACCGTACAACTGTCCGGCTGGCAGAAGGAGACAACATCCGATGGAAGGATGAAGTCTTCATGACTGCAGCTTGGATATCGACGTAACAACTCGGACCGATTGGTGGATATTTGACGAGAAAATTTTCCATGAGCATCCAAGGCTACAGGCGATTCTAACCGCTCTTCTCCAGAAGTGGGATGAATGATCATGTCGCGACTTCCAACAATAACCAAGTAATCGATCAAACGCGGGCAAAGGTCCATTCTCTTTTCATTCATCGTTGATGGATCAGCCAGTACGGTCGAAGCTGAATAGCATTCTAGATTAATCGTAATAAGATGCGTATTGGCACGTTAAAAACGATGCACCATTTCAACCACAAATCTTAATGACGCTAAGACTTCGTTTAAGCATAATTACGCCCCATTCGGCAACATTATCAGTTACTCTAAAGCCTGAATCCAATATCTACAATTTACAATCATTGATGCGGAAAGCAACTAAGGAAAAGATTAAATATTCTCAGGAACTCAAACAAAGCATCAGATCAAAGCGGCCGATACCAAAGCATGCACCATGCATTTCATGCTCGTATGGAAAATGCGTACGTTCGTTTAGCAAAAAATCTATAGGGAAGAATCAATGTGTCAATTTACACTTCACTTAACCTTTTTCCAATACTTCCAAAGTTCTCTTGGCTCACTTAGCACACTTAATTCGTCATTGGTAAGAAAATGGGGATTAAATAACAATGCAGTTTAAATGCAGAGATATATCTACAAAAATATGCCTACTTGGAAATGGAAAAAGACTGATAAAGCTTTCCCTGACCATATGTCCAGAAAGAGCTTTGTTCAGCTGGCTCAAAGGTACGCAAAGTTTTGGAAAATACATAAAACAGGTTTTTATAATTTTGTGAACACCTTTTACGCTCTAAATAAGATCTGAAGCGAGGAAATTAATATTCAAGATCTCATACGCACAGATGAGCGAATATAAGCAATGTCATCCCAACATGTGTCATTGAAATACAGTTGGAACGTACCCAATCAAAACCGGTTCTTCAAGAAGCGCAAGAAAACAGGTCATAGGCTCGGCTTAAGCTGGCCGCGTTATTGGCGGCATTTGACGGGACAATGATGCGCAGGAAATAGCGCGTTCACAGGGCGCATCGTAGCATCCGAAGAAAAATGAAAACAGACACAAGGCCGTAGAAGGGCATACAGTAGCTGTTGAAATGAATTGCAAGTACGTCAGGAACAAAGTGCGATCAATTGCTAACGCTGCCGGTCCGGAAGGCAACAACCGATCGAACGGACGCGCCAAGTAGCATGGGAATGCAACGTGAAAACTTGTAGCGCCATCTGCTATGAGCAACTCTGCATTTCCCGAAAAATTGATCCGCCCATTGCGTTTTAGCGGCAGTCACCTGCGGTTGACCAAATTCGATTTTTGCGAGTCACTTTCGAGTATAACACAAAATTTAAAGTGGGCAATAAATTTATTCAATTTAATCCTCATTATAACTTTACAATTGCCCTTTTTTCGATTAGCAAAAAGCGAAAAGCTGAAGCTTATAATGGACGTCTAACTTTACTTAAAAAATAGTAAGCTGGCATACGGATGAAAGCGTACGCCAACAATTTCGTATGACAAAATTGTAGACGAATTCAGTAACTGTGCGTTGTACTGCCTCGATTTAATACCCGCAGGTTACTATATTGAAGCGGGGTATACATCACGTTCATTTGTAGTTTCTAACGGAAAGACTTTGAATTAAATTTAATAAAAATGTCAAAGGTTACTCAAACAGATTTTTCCTCTTTTATGCCTACCGAGAGTACTGTAGTTCAGCAAAATCAGCAAAAAAATGCAGGTTCCTGCGTAGTCTGTTTAACTTCGCTTCATACTGGATAAAAACATTTATTTCTAGGCTGAACTGCGCAATTAATTTTTTGTATAGGCATCTTGATCATGTTCACCTTGTTTATGTCATTGCGGCGTAGTTCTACGTGACTACAAACAGTTGCTAGTTCGCTTCTTTGCGGACGAACAAGTTAATGAGTGACTCGTCAGCGGTTTCTCTGGAGGCTCTCTAAGCCCAAACCAAGATGCAGCACAACTGAGTACGTTTGTCGTACTTTCACTACATAAACAGAAGATTTGATAAACAGGCTGCCTGTTGCTCACATAATTCATTGCTCAAGCTACTGCTGCTCATTGCTTTTGTACATAAACCGAAAATTTTCCGACAGTTTACGTAAGACACTTAAGCTTAAACCAAATGCTCAGATAAGTGAGAAGCTACTCATGTAAATTGAAAATTAGAACCTTTAGCACTGCGTATAGCCGGCCTGCTGTTTTCACTTTAATATTAAAGTTCGGGCTGAATACAAGCTGAAAGTTAATAAAGTTCATAAACGCTAAGCGCCGAGCGTATAATCTTCCCGTAGTCGTCTTATTGGTTACTTTATTTTAATTTTTGCTGAATAATTAAATCTAACCAACGAATTCCTTCTACAGCGTTTATCCTTTGCGCTGCGCTAATATTTTTCCAAAATTGGGATCTTGTCTCTTAGCCGCCCCACCTTTCAAGAAATGCAAGTTCCTTTCTAGTAAGCATGCCCTTAACTTGTTGTACCTTTACTGGAGAGCAGGCCAATCGCCCTTTTTTGCCCTTATCTAAATTTAAGCCAAGGCATAAGCCTTATGTTTAGGCTTAGACTTAGATAAGGGCAGGACAGGATGGCCTCCAAGCTTACAGTATGATGATGAGGCGCCTAAGAGATTACATCCCAAAATTGTTCAGTCTATTTCAGCGTTTAAATTTTAAAATGAAAGTTTTCTTGCTGCACGGTTTCATTCAACCCGTTGCTTTCACTGAACACCATCGACAGTTCAGCAATATCGCTAAATGGTTCTATTCGATTACACATCCCATATTATTGACATATCTTTAAGTTTTAATCGCCAGTTTTTGAGTCTGAGAAAGGAAGCTCAGTTTTGATTAAATATTGGTTCCGCTTTTTATATCAAAGTAGTTCTCAGCTTCTCTAATTCCCAAAGGGGTTTCATTGATCCATTTTGCTATTAATGAAACGACGGTTACGCTTACGAGAGACTAAAATTACGTGCGATGTTATGAGCAATGTAAGCACGCGTAGTTGTATTCAATTGACACATTTTAGTTAACGGAACAATGATTAGCAGAAGAGATGAATGAGCACTGTTGACTTCGCGTGCATCCCTACTTGTTAACTTCTATTTGCTCTTCCTAGTATGGATGCCATAAGCAATCGATTCGAATGAACAGAAAGCGAGAAATGTTGATACGGTTACGTTTTCCTATACTCGCATATATTATGAAAACGTGATTTCTAACAGAGCATGAGCGAGGTTTCTCATCGTGCCAACCCTGCTGATTTTTTCACGTTTAAGATAAGTAGTTTTTACTGAGTATCAAACAAAGGGGAAATATGAAGCTTTCACGCCTTTGCCGCTTCGTGTTCAACGCGTTTGACTTGATGGGCAACTATATTGATGGAAGTTGAATCTTGCGGTCTCTGCAGTAGCCGATTCGATGGACTTATTTGTGGCTGTATTTATGCATAAACCTTTTACCAAATTTCCTTATAGGTTTTGTAGTCTCGATGTTAAAGGCAAATGAAACGATGGTATTCAAAACTTTCGTACTCATTCATCAGTCATTCTGATTGTAACTGGCAAATGGGAAGTCTCCATATTTTGCTAATAATTGGCACAGAAATAATGAATATACTCTTTTATGGATTAAGAGCACCGTCTTCGGCGGGTCGCTGGGAAAAGGCGGCATTAGCTGTTTTGAAATTAGAGCTAAAGCGCTGCATGAGCAACCAGACAATTTTATGTTAACAAGCTTAAACTAAAATTATCAATTTTCGTAAAGGGTGAATACGCTCCCATGAGCTGCATTGGGCTATTTCCATTAGACGGCCAGAGGGTACTGTACGTGAAACTAAAATCAGGTCCCGTTAGTCCGCCAACTCGAAGGCAGCCTAAACTAAAGTAATCGCTGACCTTAATATTAAAATTAGCCCTCCAGCCAGTACCCATAAAAATAGACTACAGTTTTGGTTCTGTAGCGGACTCGACCACCCTCGTTACTTAAGCATCAGAAAAAGATACCGTAGGACATATACCTATCTATCGAGTACCGAGTACTGTGGTTCATTGTATTCTGACTGGCGTGTGGAAATAAACTGATGAGTAAAGCTCTTACGGTCCTACTACATTGGTGACCCGTGAGTGATGAGCTTTTGCGTTGCTCGGATACTCGAGTGGGAGAGTGCATGAAGAAGATCGAAAGTGCGACGACGGAAGGAATGAGGCAGATAAGGCCTCGTTCACCAAATGACGCACTCGGTCGAGTATTGATTGTTGTCATTGACAACTCTCGCGTCCTTTCTGACGCTCTTACTCCGGATGACTTCAGTTGCGAAATGATCGTATAGGGTTCGATCTCCTCATCTATGGGGTATCTGTCATAGTCTCTAACTTGGTTGTACGATGTGTTCCCACCACCCAAGCGAAGTCAATATCTGGTTATGTTGCGATGGCGTGGATTCCATACACTACAGATACCGCTCGTTCATTCTACTCTAACCGGAACAATGTAGTGCCGTATTTTGATGATGTCCTCGTGATAGCGTGCTCGGAAATGGACTTAGCCAATACCTTGAGGAAGGTTTTCGAGCGACTGTTTCAGGCAGGAATTCGCCTGAAGCAAAGCATGTGTCTTCGGATTGCAAAGCATTAATTTTCTTGGCTACCGCAACGACAGCAACGGAATTCATCCCGCGGAAAAAAGGTTGCGGCCATCCATAATTTCCCTCCGCCGAAGAACAAGCAGCAGCTGCAATCTTTCAAGGGAAGATGTTCTTCATCGTTGTTGACGCTTTCTCAAAATGGGTAGAGGTGAAGATTGTGCCGACCGTTTCGTCCAAGGCTGCCATCTCATCGTTGAGGAATTTATTCGCAACGCATGGCTTACCAGATTGTCTGGTGAGTGATAATGGAACTGCGTTTACTTCTGTGGAATTCGCAGAGTTCTTGAAATCAAACAGCATCAGGCACCTGACCACCGCGCCATTTCACCCTGCCTCAAACGGATAGGCTGAACGTCTAGTCCAGAGCACTAAAGAAGCGCTGAGGCAAGAACATTCAGGGGATTGGAATGTTCGATTGGCTCGTCTGCTGCTTGCACAGCATACGACTCCATGCACCGCCACCGGTAAAAGTCCGGCAGAATTGCTGTCTAATTGTCGTCTCTCTACACTTCTGGACAAACTCCGTCCAAAGAAGCGGCATCAGGACGATGTGTCTTCGGAGCACAAGAAAGGCAGAACCTTCCAGGTTAACGCCCTTGTCTTTGCACGATGTTTTAAACAGTCGAAAAAATGGATTCCTGCAGTTGTAGTTAGTCGTTTGGGTGAACGTTTGTACACGGTACGCACGAGCCAAGGTGAACTGTGGAAGCGTCACGTAGACCAACTGCGTCATCGAGAAACGAACGACGTTCTTCTACCAACGAGTGACGTTCCGTAGGCGTTTTATCGTTGCGTCATTTAGCCTTTCAGATAACGATCCTGATTCGGAAAGGGGGAGGACTGTTATGTATTGGACGAATGATAACCATTGTTGCTTGTACTTGAGAATGTTATTTAGTTACGGTTAGCCAACTTGCCGTTTCCTCTTGTGTGCTTGAACGATTAAAGAGAGGTAGGAGCCTGTACGTGTCCTGTACACAACACACGTCTTCATCCGCTGTCGCCGGCCTACGACGGTCCATTCGCGGTGGTGGCGCGCTCACAGAAGACACTGACGTTGGCTCGAAATGGGCGATTGGAGACAGTGAGCATGGATAGAGTTAAGCCAGCATTTTTCAGCGCCGAATCGGCCCCGTGCGGATCGTTCGCCCAGCTCTCTGGAGGCGGGCTATGTAGCGGACTCGACCGCCCTCGTTACTTAAGCATCAGAAAAGGATACCGTAAGACACATACCTATCTGTCGAATACCGAATACTGTAGTTCATGGTATTCTGACTGGCGTGTGGAAGTAAACTGCTGAGTAAAGCTCTTACGGTCCTACTACAGTTCCATATACAGTAATCAGCTGGCATCCGATGGAAAACGCCCATTACTGAAAACGGGGTGCAATTGTTCAAGAAAGCGACGTTAAGAAAATTTGAACTTTAGGGAAGAATTGATTGCTTCTAGGAAAAAAAGAGAAAAACATTTTTAAATTAAAAAATTGAATTTCAAGTTCTTAGAATTTAGCGAAACTGCTTGCGCAGATGTAAAGATTTTCACTCGCTGAATTTTTAGGACAAAGCTACTGCCGTACCGAGCAGTTCTTTCGGTGATCACTTCGTTATTCAGCTAACCGCTTCCATACAACCAACCAAGACATACGAATTCGTTGCAAGAAGCTGTGCTTTCAATAATTTCGAAATATATTTTAGATTCAAGCTAAACTCGTGAAGCGACGGAGTAAATATGCTTCCATAAATGCTGTTCTCAAGTTATCCCTAGAAAATAGTATTCAGGTTCACGCTAACATTCGAATAAGTGAGCGAAACAAAATTCAAATAATTACCTAATTGCTATTTTGAAAACACATAAAAGCAACGCGTAGAGTAGTCAAAGGACTGTTGATTTTGAAATTCGGAAAAGTTAAGACGATAAGTTGTATCGAACCCACGAAGTGTGCTCGTACCGATTTTATCGTATAATTCTTTGAAGGAGCTGACATTACGCGTTTGATTTTTCGTCAGCAACAGTGAACCGCCTTAAACCATCAGGATAAAGGAAATCCTCTGATGAATACAATGTTGATTATGCCATTGGTACGGTAAGATTAAGTAAGCGATTTCAGAATGCTAAGCCTTATGCTCATATCATAAAACGCGAATTACGCGTAAAGCATTAAGCTGCTCTCTGATTACATATATTTAAATGTGAATCATTGAGCGAGTTGAGCATCTCTGCAGCGAACGTAAGAGTTAAAACGTGCGTTATTGTTGAAATATTAATAACCGAACCTATTTGTAGACATTAGCATGTATTATCCGAAATTGTAGCTGTTATATGGATGCGTTACGTTCGTTTATTTATTAGCCGCTTTTGTTTTTCTTTGCTGCAGGAGTACTGTAAGTTTCATTGCACCTGATTATCTAAGAAAGATTACCGCATGGAGCGGCGTTTCGTTTCGTACGTCTGGCGGCAAATGAATGCCAGCCAACGCGAATGGTTCAACTACTTCTTGAGCACCCATTTTTGGGGTCCCGTCGTAAACTTCGGCCTTCCGCTGGCATCATTCAACGACATGCGTCACAGTCCGGAAATAATAAGCGGTTCAATGACGCTAGCACTCGCGTGCTATTCGCTTGCCTTCATGAGATTTGCCTGGAAAGTGCAGCCGCGCAATTTGCTCCTCCTCTTTTGCCACACAAGCAACGAAATTGCCCAAGCAATTCAGGGCTATCGATTTCTGAATTACCACTACGGATGGACATTGCCCGGAATCAAAAAGTATACCTTCACTTTTACATTGCAGTACGTTAACCGTCGTACTTTTTTGGCAAAAAAAACGAAAGCACTTTCAATTAAGTGAGGTCATGTTAGAATTAACCGTAAAGTCAGCGCAATGTTTTTCGCTTTAAAAACTTCTTCAATTTCTTTTTTATCTTGTTACGTAGCTGCTAATTTGTAAAAATAAACGAAAGCATCCAACTTGCTTTACGCTGGTATTATTTTCTTAAGCGAAGTTGCAAAATTTGTTTTAATTCGCTCAGGTTTGCGCTGCATGTTTCAATTGCCATAATAATCTATGGATAAATAAGGTGTTTTTTTTAGCGCAGACAACTACCAGTCAACTTTTACGTCTGAAGAGGAGGAAGAATACCACGTCGACTCGAGAAACTTGTTGAACACTAATTTCAATTTTTGACTGCAAATTATTTATACAGAAATTGCGTTGCTTTGTTGGCGACAAAACTTTGCGCAGTAAAGCTTGTTAAAAGGGCGTACAGTTTGCTTAACCTGCAATTCCTCTGCTCGACATTGCCGCAGCTGGACAATTGTTTTCGCTTCCATAAGCTCCAACACGATTCGCAAAGCATTCAAGCTCTATTCGAGCTTACAGCGCTGTCCGTATTTTTCAGAGAGATATGCTCGGTTTTGTTGCCTCGCATTTGACGCTGCCGTCCAGCGCTTAGGACTGCCTTGTTAAGTTAGCGTAACCATTGTTACGAAAGAATACTGTAGATTTTTTCTGCCCTCGAAAGTTTCGAATTGCAGTGTTGGCTGCTCACTGCTGTCTTTGCTTGCGAACTTGGACGCTTTTTGCCCACTTTATGCTTTACTCCACCCAACAAAAGCGTTACCTCGCGCCTAAATGGTAAGTACATCTTTCCTTCGCCTACCGTCATTACTGCGTAGATCTCCGCAGCCCTGTGAAGCTCACAAGAATTTTTACAGCAAGAATGTTACCTTACCTAAGAAGGTAACACTAATTAGGTCCTTGCGTCTGAGAAGTTGATTTAGTCTAAGGTGGCAACCCTAACTGTTTTAAGTTTGTTCTAGCTCGAAAGACGGGATGTCTTTTAACAGGCTTGAATAGTTTCATAGTAGATCTTCAGATTCACGGGTTTGGCCTGTTGGATGTATCTGTAAGTAAACTTCAAAATGCCCTACCAACGGATGGATGAGCAAATTGTTAGAGAAAATACAGAACAATTTGTATACCGTACGTTTCGGAACTGCTCGTGTTCCGTCGTCAGCAGTATGAGGGAGAATGTTTTTATTCAGCTAGGGGTTTATATAGCGCATGGGAACAATGGGTGTTTGATTAGTTGGGTAGGGGGCAGCATTGGAATTTATTAATCGGCGCAGCCCATACTTCACTAACCTCCACGCCATTGTCGCGATTGATAGTGGAGTTGCTCTGGATGTACAGAGCCTCCTTAATACGCCTAAGATGTAATACGTTTTCGTGGCATATGATCTTCGGGTGCGGGTCGAGTGTGCACCGAGATGCGTGCTCAACGATCACTGAGGCACTTATCGCGTTCTCCATGGCTTTTCGAGGGTCCGTTGTCGGTGGACGCCCTCGGCCGGTGGCCTGTATCCCATTGAGTCTTCGTTCGGCGTTCTTGTATGTCAACACATTCTTCATGTGTTGGCCGAATCTCTTAAGTAAAGTGTTGCCCGTTTCTCCTATGTAGGAGGCGTTGCAACCACACTTTATTTGGTAAATGACACCGGGTCTGCTGTCAAAAGGAACCTTGATCTTGTCATTTCTCACAATCGAACGAAAATTACATGAACTTTTAAATCTCACGTTGAAATTTAAGGAGCGCCCCAGTCTCCTGATTCGTTCACTTAAACCACTGTAGTAGGGAAGGAGCAGCACCGGGCGTTGTTGGTTATCAGGCGGGGACGGTGATGAAGGTTTATTTTGTTGGCACTGTTTAATAATGGAATTGATGAATTTACTGGGGTATCCGTTACTGCATAGTGTGTTATAAATGTGTCTTAATTCTGTATTTAAATATTCAGGGTCACAAACCGTTAGGGCCCTGTCAACCATCCCTTTAACTATACCTCTTTTAACTGAAATAGGGTGATGAGAAGAAAAGTTTAGGTGCCGGTCCGAGTGGGTGGGTTTCCTATAAACTGTTGTTTTTAACTTATTCCCTTGTTTAATGACTAAGACATCTAGAAAAGGGAGTTTACAATTATTTTCCTTCTCAATGGTTAGCGTTATCTGGTTGGGGAAAAGACTATTCAGGTGTTCCAAGAGAGTTTCTTCACTGCCTGATTTTATGATGGCAAAGATGTCGTCTACATATCTTTTGAAAATGATAGGAGGGGCACAGTCTTGCAGAGTGCTGAAGGCTTTTTCTTCGAGATGTTCCATGAAGATCTCCGCAAGTATGGGGGAGAGTGGACTGCCCATAGGCGCACCGTCCTTTTGTGAGAAGAAACTATCCTGGAATCTGAAGTAGTTGCCCTCGCGCATGCAGAACGACACTAATTTAACTATGTGGGTGGGGTTTAATTTCGTCCTCTGCAAGATGGTGTCATCTGCATCTAACAGAGTTTGAAGCAAGTTGATGGTATATTTTATGGGAACGCTTGTGAAAAGGTCTTTTACATCGTAACTGACCATGATGTCACCGGGCTGCATTTTTATGTCTTTTAGTGTGGAACAAAATTCTTTACAATTTTTAACATTGGACTCGCGTTTACCGGTTAGGGGTTGGATTATAGTTTTTAGATATGAACAAAGTCTTGAGGTGACACTATTAATGCTGGAGACAACTGGTCTTAGAGGGACACCTGGTTTGTGGATTTTGGGAAGGCCGTAAAGTTCAGGGCACCTAGTGTTACTGATGTATGAGAGACTACGGTTTATTTTAGAAATAATTGGGTCTTGGGGTTCATTGGCGAAGGAGTCTAACATATTTTGCAAAAGTTTTCGGGTCTTATCGGTCGGGTCTTGTTTTATGGGACGGTAAACGGGGTTGCTGAGGAGCTCATTTATCTTTTGTGTGTAGAAGTTCCTATCCAGTATAACAACCGTATTACCTTTGTCAGCCTTCGTAATCACAATGTCTGTTCTAGATTTTAGACTTTTAATGATCCCCCGTTCTGAACTGCTTAGGTTTGGGGTCGGACGATTGTTGTTGTTGTTGCGCAATACTAGGCTGGAGATGTGACCTTTAATTTCTTTAGCCACCTTAGGATCGGTTTGCGCGAGACCGTACTCCGTGGAAACAATTATATCTAAAATCGGGGGGTTCTTAGGAGTGGGAACGAAATTTAAACCTTTTGCCTAAAACTGTTTTCTCATTGTCGTTTAGAACACAAGGAAGCTGAGGTTAACGATAGTTTTATCTGTGTTATTGAGTTATTTACTGTGTTTAATTTGTTCTAGCTCGTGATAATTAGTTAATCTAGCAAAAGCCTTTTCCTACGACTCCTTCGAGCACATCTTTAGCACTGTTGGAACGCAAGGAAGTTCGGACGACTTCCGTTGGCGCAAACCTATTGTCAAAGTTAAAGCTTTATACTGGAAAATTTTATTTAGCAGTGGAAACAAAGTCTTGTGAGTTTTGCTTAAAGCCAGCGAAGGCTCTCTTTATGTAAAAGCGTTATTATGCAACAGATTGTGCGCAGGGAAGCGTTTTGTCGTTAAGAAATATAAGACTCAACGGAGAGGCGCAGGATCGTCTGACGTCTCGTTGAAAGTTTGCGAAGGAAACTTAGCGTGATAGTATGCATTGTTTTGCGTCATTTCCCGGCGAGCAGCGCGCAAAGTGACTTTTCTCTCTTCAAAGCTTTGCAAGTGCACACTTTCACAAAGCGTTGGTGTAAAAATTGCCATCGTGCATTAGTGGTATTTGGCTTATTTTTTCGCCAGCATGACAGTTATTTGCGTTTGGAACGCTAGCCAAATGATTTGCAGGTACGAACACTTACTAGAGGTTATTCTGTAGCGCCAAATACCATTCCAGTTCGGGAAGTCGCGCATATGCCACTCTCTCAGGAATAGCGGTGCGTATTCTTCGCTTATACTCTTTTTTTCAAATTGAATTCTAAGTATTCTGTTAGCCATTGGAACAACCTGGCTGTTCCGTGTTCGCTGTTACTGACAGAGTGTAATTTAACTGTTTACAACAGGGCAGGACCATGTAATTCGGCTTTGACGTAAATTGGCCCGCGATCAAGCAGGTGTTACTCGAATTCCTTCATTGCACCTGTTGAACAGGCGACGAGTTGCCATTTCGCCTTCTCATTTCACCCTCCCACGCTGTAGGCGCTGGCGTTTCGGCAAGTTGCCTCTATAGGCACCTGTGATAATGTCGGCTGCTGTGCGGTAGACAAAGCACTAGGATAATCGGACGCGCGTAGCGCGGAAGCAAACAGAGTCGTAAGCAAACAAAGTTGCGCCAATTAGTAGCCTGTGTGGGATTTCTGCCTGTACAGCCCATCTTATCATTGCCCAAAGCCCTTTATTCGTTTGAACAAACAAAAGGAAATATAGGTTACAGTATCCCCAAGATTCCTGCTTTTCATTGCTATTGTTGTTGTCGTACGGTGGGTTTGACTGCTTTTTATTTGGCGTCTCGTTCGTTTATTGTGCATTGATTTGCGTGCGTTGGCCCAGATTCTCGCCTCTTCACAAGCCGGCCACATGCTGCTATTCAGCTTGTTAACGGGCGGAACAGTAGAACTCCAATTGGGACTTTCCGACGCGAGCAGCCCTGTTCGTAGTAGCGGTTTTGTTGGCTAGCTGTATAGACGCTCTTGCGCTAAGGGTGGCCTTTTGCAAGCGCCATCGTGCTTAGCTCTTTTACGCGTGGCCATTTTGGCGCCCAAAAACGCTTGTTCGCCGTTGTAAATTTCGCTGACCAGACAGACTTGTGCGATTTCAAAATTTTCCAGTAGAACTTATCGGCTGCAGCGTCGGCAATTGTTGCGTATTCACGTGCGTATATCTCTGCGCGGTGTTCAAGTTTTTCTTGAGCGCCAATTGGGCGACCGGCGCGCAGTTGCCAACGGCAACCTGGCTAGAGCGCCGAGTGGCGCCGTTGCTTTTGTTTGAACGTCGGCTAGGTCAATCCGCTTGACGAGCGTGTACTCTCTCTCTCTCTCTCTCTGGCGCGTTTGGTTTTCTCTGAAATTCGCCCGGCCTGGTTAGTATTGATTTTCTTGGCCGGCGCTTGCGTCTGTCTGTAGCGTCCATCGGCGCTAGACCGGCGACGACTAGTTGGTTGGCTCGGCAGAGCATCAGTTCGCGCGCGGCCGCCGTTCACTCTATATCGACGTGTTCGACCAAAGCAGTCGTCTGCTCCTGTAGTGTGAGGAGTAAGCGTAAGCATTGTTGAAAACTGTTGCACCAAATTTGACGATTTGCTTGCTTTCATTTTCCTCTCCAACGGTAGATCAATCCTTTCGTCGAAGGCGCACGTAATTTTTGAATAACAATTTCATTTAGCTATTCAAACCCGTAGTTTTCTCTTGCAACAAGCTGTTTGTTAGCCGTACGCGTTCGGCGGTTGGATGCGCGCTGCCTTTGCGCCTCACGAAAATTTTCAAGCTTTATCGTCCCGAAAATTGCCTGTTTGTTACCCAATTCAACAAGTCCGGCTGATTCAGCTCCCACTGCTTTGCAAAGCCAATAATGGCTTCAACTTTTACGCTCGTCCGTTCGCGCTCCCTTTTAATAGAAACTGCGTTATGTTAATTAGTGTTGTCTTTTTCAGGAAGTTTTATCCTTTTAGTTGTCAAGCGGTCAAGAACCGGTATAATATGTCGATAGCCGGTAAGGTGTGAACTAAGGGTTTTCGCCGCAACAGTCATGTGGAATACCGAAGATATAGCTATAGTGGGTGCCAACGCCTTCACGTCGGAATCGATCGGTGGAGGCAGTTCGGCCTGGGGTAGCCCGTCTCAGCCCTCGAAAGGACATGTCAAGTCGGCCTGGGACAACGCCAGCGGTTGGCCGGCCATTGGCGCCACTCCAACAGAGTCCGACTGGAGCCCGTTGGCTAAGACCAATTCCATCGACACCGCCAGCGGGGCAAACGTTTGGTCATCACAATCGCGCATGCAGGTACCTTCGGTCATTTTTTGCTATACAGTAATCTGTTTAAATTTCTCCTTTTTTTCCTAACTTCTCAAGGAGACTGTTATGCCAATTGTCAGCAGCAGCTGGTCTGACGTGGCAAGAAAGGGTGTTTCATCGGTCAGTTCGCACGGTGTATCAATGTTGCGCCGAGGTAGCGGTTCCAACTTCGATCCAACCGGTGGCACCACCAGTTGGGGCAAACCAGTCGATCAGGGTACTCCATGGGATGTGGGTACGACGGATTCCGGTGTGGGAAAGATGTCTATGGACAGCGCTGGCAACGACAGTGCCCTCTCGACTGCCGGTACTTCGTGGAATTCCGTATCAAATCGTGAAAATGCTTGGTCATCCGGAAGCGGCGCCAGCAAAGCGGCTGTCAGCGAAGTAGTCTATTGGAAAACGCCCTACGAAAAAGACCAGTGGGGTAGTAGCATGAGCGCTGTGCGTACCGCATCCGGTTGGGAAGAGCCGCAGGCGGTGAGTAGCAGTTGTCCTACTGTTTCTCTTTAGCCAAGTGTAGACGTGACGTCATCACTCTTTTTGGCAGTTACCTTTTCAAAAGAGCAGCCCTACTTTTACGCATCGTCTAGATTGGTAGGCTAAAAACCTAAGTGCACTTACGATGAGACATTCCTTCCTTACGGCTGGGTGTGCTGCTAATGCTCTATCTTATTTCGTCCGTCGCGAAGTAACGAAGTCCAGTTGGCGACAGCTCCACATTTCACTGTTTACTTATGAAGGAAATCGATTGCTCCAGTTGAAGCGTTCGTGTTACGGGGAATCAAATGTAAACGAACGGCTATTTTTGTTTGAACATTGCTTTTGAAGGTTTACCCTTCGTATAAAGGTGGTGACCAACGTCGCCGCGAAACAGGTGATGCTGCTTGTCTAGACGGTCGTCTAGTCGAACGACTTTGACAAGCTTTATCATTCAAAAGGCAGCAATTACTGCTTTTTAAAAATATTCCCTCGTCCATAGCGCGCTTTAGCTTCTACTTACGCAAATGAGCTTAACAGATGCCGCTAACAGAAATGAGTTCAGCTTATGTTTGATTTTAAAAAATGTGATAAGCAAGGACAAAAATCTGTTACTTACAACATGCCAGACCGGCTTCATCGCGCCGCCAGCGTTCAGATTGATTGGTTCTTGTTTTCAGCGAAAAAGCAAAGGCCAAACGAATGGTTTCTTTCTCTGTACGGCCTTGTATTGTTTATCAGTTCTTTCGATTGCTCCTATCAAGGGTGCGAGCAGTTTTTCCACGTAGTGAAAGGGAAGGTTTCATACTGTACTTTCAAATTTAGTGCGCAGGTACTGTTTTTCAAATGTTTGAACGAAAAAATCTTGGCAGCTTGCCAGAAGCTGAATTTTTGAAGTCGGAGAGCCTCCTTAGCGTTTCGCGCGAAGCTGCAACGTTCACCATCTTTTAACCAGCCCCTAAATTTGAAAACGCAGCTTCTTTCGTAACGTAACTTTTGGCTTGTTGATCTATTTGTTAACGGGTTTTTTTTCTTGAGCAGCCTGTACAGCATGAATAAAATATTTCAGTCTTAGCGGAAAAGAATAAACGCTCATTCTTTTCCTGCACGCTGACCGCTCAGCACAGAAAAACCGCAAAAACTTATTTCTGTTTCTAAATGTTTATTACGTCTCCAATTATCGCGAGCTCGGAGAAGTGCCGACTGTAAATAACATTAAGTAATCTCAGTGAAGACTACGACAGCCTATTTTTACTAATTATGCCCCTGAAAGTGACGCTAACAAAATTTGAAAGAAATCAGGTTGACTCTGTGCTGAAAAGTGAGCAGTGGCGTAGTCTTGCATTTGGCCTATTCTTTTTTGCCACTGCGGGCGTTTCGGTTCTCGCCTACTGAACGCCCTTTCGACATCTGGTTCGTTCTAGTGCATGCAGGGTTTTCTGTCTTGGATATTCGATGCGTCAAGAAAATTCTGTCTCAGCTTTGTTAGTTAGTGACATGAGCGAACGACCTCCCTATGTATCAAAATTCTCTGCTGTTGTTGATTTGGGTCTCTCGGGTTAGGCACAAACACTTTTTTCCTTGGGCTGCTTCTAGTCGGACAGGTTGCGTCGATATACGGTAACTAATCGGGTTTCACCGAGACGACACTGCGACGTTGTTTACATGGTCGTGGCATACCTGAGCAATTAGCAGACGCGGTCTCTGGGATAGTTTGTGTTCTCCCGCTGAAATGGAGTGGCTTCCTTGGACTTTGAAGTAACCCAACGTAAACGCAGACTATTTCGTCCAGCAGGTTAGATTGCAATCGCTTCGAATAATCTCTATCCTGTTTTAGTAGTATGCATAACTAGCTCAGTAATAACTTGTTTGCCATCTTTTTTCTCTTAAAGCGAACGCTCAATAATTGCACTTTTATACCGCATTAGCGTAGGAGTAAAAGTGACTGGCAAGTTTTTGTGACCAAAGTCCAGCTTGTACGCTCGCGATAATGAGCTGACACTATTGCATGCGGTTTTTTCTCCCTTTTCTCAGCTTCATCATTGCAAGTTGTGTTTACAGGTTCCTGGTCGATCGAACGCGTGGATAAGTCCGGAAACCCCATCGAACGTTTGGACAGGTCCTCCAGTTCAGCAAGGTAGTTGCATTGACGTCGTCTTGTTTTCTTGAATTTTGTGTGCATAAATTTTTGTTTTGAATTTTTTCTAAAGACAGCAGCATGGTGTGGAATAATCCGTATCCGAAAAAGTCTGCTATGCTGGATAAGGGGACCGGCATTTGGGGCGATCCGGACAATCAGGGAGAAATAAAAAGATGGAAAACGAACGCCGACGATGCGACCCCCACCGCCGCTGCCTCCTCATCTTCGGTCCAACGGAGTCCTGTATTACCGGTCAATAACAATAATAGTACAGCAGCCGCCGCATCTTCCGTTTCGAAAATCACTTCGCAGCAGTCCACTGCCATGAGTAGCGTATGGAAGGACTCGCCAATCGCCCCGAGGCCAATAAAGCCGGTGGGCAGCGCAGGTAGCGGTTCCGCCTGGGCAACGAGCGGAGTTGGTCCGTTTGGCATCGGTTCTCTGAAAAGTGCCGGGTAAACTTTTTTACCACTTTTTTCTCTATCTTTATGTCGGTTTGTTATTTTGAAAATACAGCTCGCTGGAGGGCAGTATTACTTCTCCATGGGCCAGCGACGAAACCGGTGCTGCCAACGTTAACCAGGCTTCGGGTGTGCCTTGTGCTGCGTGGACTGAAAACCACTGTGCCTCTGTGAGTTTTTTTTTAAATGTGTTGTTTTAAGATGTCAATATAACGGCCCAAATAATTTTTAGACCCCATCTAGTCGTCATGATTCTATCAATCGGCGCAGCGTGGACTCAGATGCAGTTCCGAGCGACGACGTATTCGCCAGCTCGCCCGCAGTTTCCAATGCTAGCGGGTCTTTGGTGAGAGTGAGATTGACGTCATCATTGTAGGCTCTTTATCAAACAATTTCCTTAACGCTTCAGGTATTGGCGAACCAAGTCGTTGAACAACTTGCGGTCGCGGTCAAAACGGGCCTAATCGAATCGCATTTGCTTAGCCAACCTCTGCCTCCGGAAACTTTATTCAAGCTCAATCAATTGTTGCAATGTATTACGAAGTTGGAGCAGGCGGAAAGCGAGTTGCATCATTTGCATTCGCTCAGCCAGAAGGGGCCGTTGAACGGCGCCCAGCAACACGAGTACCAGCGCATCTCCGGTGAAGTGAACCAGCTCAGGGCGACCGTGCACACTCTAAAGAACCACATAAACGCTCATACCGCTCCGATTCGCAAATCACGTTCGTCGGGATTGGTTGTTGGTGGTGGTATTGGTTCCTCCTCATCGTCCTCCAATGATCTCGGCAATGTGGTCGTGGTGACCTCAGCCTCCGGCAGCTCTACCGTTTCGGCCTCGGACGTGCTGAATGGTTCCAAAGTGCACCAATGGAAACATTCCGATGTTGTTCTCCAGGAAAAGAGCCAAAACGGGGATACCGGTAGAGACAAGTTGGTCGGGTTTGAGCTGATGACGTCGTCAGATCCGTGGTCCAAGCAACGTCAGCAGTCGTTCGACTGGCCTTGCGACAATTACTTGAAGGGGGCCGATCATTTGAGCAGCTCAGCCTTTCATGGCATCTCCGACGAATCATCGTTGATTTCTTCACCTAGCGACAAAGGACAAATATGTCGCGCAAGTGGTGGTAGCGATCAGCAGCAGCAACAACAACAACAACAACAGCAAACGTCGTCAGGTTCCTCAACCGCGACGTTAGACGATGGTCCGCCGGAATTTCGTCCGGGTCAAAAATGGGAATGGCGAGATCCGCGCGAAGTGGCCGAAGATCCAAACGCCACACCGGGCAGCGTTAAAACGAGTGCGATAAGCCTTACTCGTCTAAGCGGCGATTCAAAGTTGAGCGCCGCTGTTGTATCATCTCATGCTGTGCCAGATGGCGCTGCTGCCGCGGCTGGCGGGGTGCTCTATTCTCCCAGTACTATGCTTACCGTGAGCTCAGCCACACCAAAGTCCTACTACGATTCCAAGGTCTCGTTGCGTCCCCCAATTTGCACGCGAGCATACGAGTTTTTTTTCTCTCTTTCAGATCTCAAACCTCAGTCCGAATATTGTCAACGACGGGTGGTCAGCAAAGAGCGTACGTCCGCCAGCTCAATCGCTGAATATGGCCTACTTCAATCGCGGTCCGCGAATGGTGTCTTCTTATGCTAATAATGCACAATTCATGCCTCTATCGCCGGCTACCCAACAATGGATTGTCTTGTTAAATGCCCACCTGGTGAATAGGCTTACGCGCTGTATAATTTTTAATATCGTTAATTGTAGGTGGATGAACAGACGCTTCAATTCTTATTCTCTCGTATTGGTACAGTTCAAGCGTTTGTCTTCCCGCCCGGATCTGGTTTTGCCGCTGTAAAGTTCAAAGATGCCAGTGCCGAAAAGGCGTTGGTTCGCCTGCAGCCCGAATGCTCTGCCATAGGCCTAACAGCTCATTTGGCTAAAGACGCGGAAGTCGAGAAGCTCATTCAAACGTCGAGTAGTCATCGCCAGCCGTTGTTTCAATCGGGAGGTCCCGTAGGTCACCCTGGCCTTGTATGGGATGTTCCACCTCCGCCTTCGTCGTGGGGGCCGGCAACTCCGCATCCGCCTTTCGGTCCTCCGCCGTCCGTACAACTACCCGACCATATGACATTACTTTCTCATGCACCGGGACCAAGTTCAATCTACGGAGATGGTTATTACGGCGGATTGGAGCGTCACCAGACTTACTAAATGATGATCATGGTGCGCAGAGAGGGGCATAGGAGAGGCGTAAAGAGATGCACTACGTGTATTCAGTTGGCCATGTAGTAGGAACGATTGTACTTTTCTTTTCTTTTCGCTTCCGTCCCTCTCTCTCTCTCTCTTTTTGTTCTCGCTTTCTATGATGACGAGGGTGATGATGACGATATGGCGCGTGATTCCATGCGTGTAGAGTCAATGGAACGCAGCAGAAGAAATGATATTCAGGTTGGCGATAACCAAAGCTAACTGGGCTGATTTGTTGTTGTCATCTTTACTGGTGATGGTGCTTTTTTTGCAGTTATTTCCCCTTCCCTGTCTCCGTCTGTCCCTCGTACCTGAGCGTGCTCAATTTCTGCATCAAATGCGCTTTCAGAGTTTTACTAAATGACAGAGGGCGCCCCGCACCTGTGCTTTGGCCGTGGTGGCGGCCTTATTTTCATTATAGTGGCCGCTAGCTGCCTTTTGGGCGTCTTGATGTCTGCGCGTACGTACTACGTGTGTGTTTTGTGTATGCAGCCCTCTCGCTGTTGCCTGTTTCGTATCTTGCCTGTGACACTACTGACAGGTTGTTGTGTGTGCAGACTGGGCCGCTAACGCGTGATGTTATTATTATAATAATAATAATAGTAAGAATAGCATATTATTATTATTATTATTACGTTTTCATTTCATACGGAGAACGGTTTTGCGTCGTCCTCTTTTTCCCTCTACACACCTGTCCGTAATGTGTAAAGTTGCCTGGTGTTGGTGTGTCCGCTCGTGTTTGCTGTCACTTTTAATCCGTTAAGCATCGCGCGGCACCCTCACCGTCGTCTCTTCCGTGCAAGTAACTCCAAAGCGAAGACATTTTTTTCCATTAAGCTGTATGTAGATTCGGTGGACATCACGTTACTGTTTTTTTTTCGTCTTCAGTTTTCGCATTCCATGAGTGAGTGGATGGTGGTTCAGCTCGTTCAGCGCTCGCATAGTGCTTATTATAACTATTATTATTACTATTATTATCATTCATTATTACTGCACATTTTTGCCTTAAAGGAAGCAACTTGTCTTACGCAGAGCGTGACTATATGCTGTCTCTTTCGATGGAATGTCTCCTTGCCAACATTGCCAAAATAAGTGCAGACGTTTTCTTGCTGCAAACATTGATTTTGTCCTTTCTGACCGTAAGTGGTTAGTTCTTGTTTCTGCCTCTCAAATAAACGTTCAGGTGAAGTCCTTTGTACGACTTGTGCAAACTAGTTGTGCTACCGTATACAGGTATGTGAGCTTGTTGTTCAACAAAGGGTCATTATATTAATTAGCCGCAGCGAACCGAAACGCCCTATCTTTAAAATACTCAATGCTGCGAACGTTACAGCGAACAGCTTTGCCTGGAATCAGTTTCGCCAATACAGACGACAGTCTTAATCGAACCTTATAGTACCAGTGGGTAGTTATTGTTTCGTATGGCGATAAGCGAAGGTTTATCTAAGTCAGTTCGGTACGTCCAAGTGCACTTTGCGAACGTGGGCGGTTTATCAGTGACTTGTTTACGTCAATAAGCGATGTTTAAATTTGAAATCAGTCTGTAATATATAAATGGTAATGAAGTACACCTAGCGAAATCCCAAAGTTTTGCCGCATTGTAAAATCCTATTAAAACTATTAGTCATTTTGCTTATCTGGTTTATTATGGAATATAAAAATAAAGGCTGCATTGGAATTTCGACGTAAGTTGCAAAAGTGTTTCCCGCTTAAGCAGCAGCAGCGTTTCAAGTCGCATTGTTAGGACTTCAAGCTTATGCAGGAATGTTCGCCTTTCAGCAGCATACCAAACCGAGTCACTGACTGTGTATACGCGCTTGTAAAGGCAGCAGTTACAAAATGCCTTTCGTCAGCAAATTCCATTGTGAAAACAGAAATGCAAACAGCCAACGCATTATAGGACGAGTAGAGAAGATAATGGAAGCAAAAGGAGAAGTTCTTAAAATGTCAATAACTTAACCAGTTGATCATTGACGCTATTGACCCGTTTTTTTATTTATAACGTTTATTTCTGTCATAAAACGTACCACGTTTCCGTAAAAAGTTTTTTTCAAAAAGAAAATGAAAAGAACTCGTTACGAAGTAGAAGAAAAAAGAAAAAAATGAAAAAATCAATTAATCATTGTGTAATATTTCTGACGCGCGAGTTACAATGACGTTGCGGAAATGAGTAGCGAATGATTGAATTATAAATCTTCGCATGAAATTATACATAAATAAATAAACTAAAAACTTTTCCTGATAGCAAGTCATTCTCTACTTGTGCAAAATTGGTTACCTGCATTTACGCTGATTTTTCAAAGTTACAGTATTACTTGTGGTTCCTTGTTAGGAAGGATCCTAACTAACTGATAATACGTAATCGTAAGCTAGTCGGTAGAGCAAGAAAGCCGCAAGATTAGTACTGCCAATAGCGCCATTTCTAATCGCTATTTTAAATTTCAAATCCCAACTTTACTTGCAAGTCTTTCTAACTGTATTAGTGTAAATTCTAGCGTTTAACCAGAATATTACATTTTTTAGTTATTTTAATTACTATTTTAAAATATGGTACCATTTACAAGGTCAGAATATCGCATAGCTATACACTTTAATTTATTCGTAAGATTAAACGCCACTGCATAGCCTCAGGCTAGCAGGAAACTGGAAAAATGTTATTCCACGGGGTCATTTATCACTAGTCAAATGTACTAGTCATGAAAGTAAATAAGGAACGGTTTTCCCGATTAACGCTAAGAAAAACATGGTAACTAACAGACAGCCTAAAAACTTTAAATTTCAGGATAACCAGAAGGTCGTATGTTTTCTTATCGCTCTCCATTGTTTGCATTTATTTAATATTTCTCTCCTAAGGAAAGAGCGTAAACAGTTCTTAAAACTGCCGGTTAACCAATCGTTTTATGGATGGTTGGTTGTTCATTGCCAAATAGAGCGAAAACTTTTGCGCAATTAGATTATAGGTTTTAACAGTAGACTTTTTAAAGAATAAACATCAGAAAGTATTGTTGGCAAAGAAAATGTGGAAGTTTAAACTCATAATTCTCTAAGTTGAATGTATATTAAATAAGAAGTTTTACCGAATGCTACATTGCCAGTCAAATTGAATAAATGAATTAGATTAGGCGCGACTGTTTAAGTCGCTGAGGGATGGTGATCCCTATAGCTCATATAGAAGCCAATGAACCATGGTCTTACGAAGAAATGTTTATTCTTTTGAGCAGCGTAATGGGAGCAGTTCTTTCGCTGTTAATGTGCTATGAGGAGATATATATAGAAGAAGACAGTGAAACATATGAGCCGCACCGGCACCATTCTAGACGAGGAAGATCAAGGAAAAGTAGCATTCGTTTTTATAATTAAAATTTACTTTTATTGATAACTATAATGCGTTTAACCGTCAGCATAAGTAGTAGGGAGCTAACTGTTAACGTTGCAGGTAAAAAAAAGAAGAAGAAGAAGAAATGGCGCTTCCCGAACATGACAACAGTAGTTAAACCTAAGCAAGGACAACAGGACGCTGATGTGGCAATGGATGAATCTAGATTGCCAACAGGGGCGGGAGTGCCAAGCCTCATGCCTGTGACGCAACGTAAGTTTAAGTAACCCTTTACAGTGCCCTGTCTCTTTAAAACTTGGTTTTCGGAGGAAGGCAGGTTCCCTTTAGCAAGCATACCAGGCTTTTTTCCCCTTACCGAAGCTTAACCCAAAACACGAGGCTTAATTTTAAGTAATAAGTTAATTTTTACGTTGTACAACAACCGTTTTTGTTTGCAATAAATTAAGCTGCATCAAACATTCAGGAAAACTAGTTACCGACATTCCTTAGCCGTTTCTCGCTAGTAGTCTGACAAGTACCTTACGCGTACAGATGTCATCATTTTTTTTCAGAAACAAAGAATGATCCTGGAGAAGCTAGATCAGCCAAAGCGCCAGCTAACGATAAGGACTATGGAACACTTAAGGGCATTTATACAGACGTATTCCAGAAAGGTGATATCCGATAAAAGATTGTCTCCCTTCATGGGTGTATGCAACTGCCGATTTCGAAACGAGCAATTTTACTTATACTTTCCACACTTATAGCGAAAAAAATAAATGCGCGTTTTGTTGGTTGTGCCATTATTACACGGCGCGTATTGCAAGCATGTATTTATGACTTCAAGACGGTTTCGATCCAGGGAAATATTTTTAACCGGTTTTTCAACGGGGACGTCACACTGGCACCGACAATCAATTGTTTATATCTGATTGTTCGAAACTAGTCCAATTTGGATCATTCCGCGCAGCCCCCCTACTGATTGTGAATGCAGGTTCCTTTTTGGAAAGTATACCGACCATCGTGTTCTGCCCTTGTTGACAGGCATAACAGTCGATTTGTTTCACTATTGTCTACACTTAAACCAATACGTACACATTATGTTTAAGCTTAGGCTTAGGTAAGGCCAGAACAAGATTGCCGATAAACATACAGTATGAAAATAGAGCTTTCAATGCTAAACTCAAAACTGCAAAGTAATCATTAATATTTCCCATTTATAAATAGTGTTTAAAAGTGTGGCAGCTCAGTGCGACTCGTACTAGCAGATAATAACGCGTTCAGCCTTTCCGTCTATAATATCGCTTGGAAGAGATATTTCCCGTTTTTAACCTGAAAACTTGCTTACGGGGACGAGAAAGAGTTCCATAATATAAGAAGAAGAATGAGCGAGAAAAATTTTTTATTCTTTCGAAATAGAGAGATAGGTACTGTTCATTGAAAGGAAGAAGACGGAAATTTGGGAATAGACGTGAACTGACGGCAGACAATTTTGTTTACTGAATCGTACTATGTCTGTTCAGTTCATCGACTTGGAGAATAAGGGTACCCAAAAAACAAATTTAAAAATATAATTCAAGCAAGGTTCAAACGTTAACATTAGGGTGTTAGCCAGTCCTTGTACAGCCTATTTTCCATTTTATTCTGCTCGTTCTACCTTCTGTAACGTGGAACAATGTCTCATGTGGTAAGTTTCTGGATTAGCATGTCTTGATATTGGCTGTAGGGACCTACAGCTTTTGCGACTGCGTCTCGCATGATACTATAAGTATTTGCCTTGCAGCCTGCTAACTGGAGTTAAATTCATTGTTTTGTGTCAAAACGCTTCGCGTCTAAACGAAGACGTCAAAACGTGCATCAGCTGTACTAATTAACAACGCTGCTTCACTCTACTTTTCCCATCTGATTAAACAGGTATGAAGCTACGGCAGTTGGGAACTTTTGCTTAATGGGAAAAAAATAAACTACTCTTATCTTCGTTTTAAACAGGTAATGAGTAGTCAGGTTGTCTGCGTTCAACCTGCAAGTCATTACTGTAGTAGTTACTTTAAAAATAGACACTGCAGCCGCAGTAGTTGGTTTACGTTATTTGCCGTTGGTTAGCGTCTTGCACTTTTGGCGTAACCGTTACGCAATGTTATGACTGCAATTACGACTTCGGGTTACGGTGAACAGTGCAGTGCCGAGTAAGCATTATTTTAATTGTTGTTAACCCATTTATCTCTACAGCTGATGTGATAAGTATTAATTATAAGTGGAGGCAGCGACTTCTTGTATACAGTGCATCCAGCTTGAGGACTTAATGCGTCGTAGACACTAATAACAGATAAGAGAATTTTCGATGAATGCGTTGTCGTAATGATACCAATTTTTCCTGATCAAGAACGACCCTTATTTCACAGCAGTCATCCTTCTTGATTGCATTTTGTTACTTTGTTAACTCTCGTTTGGTGGGGTATTAACTTTACCGATGTTTCAGCGTAATGAAAGTCCGAACAGCAAATGCGTATTAGGCCTGGTCGGCAGCAAGGCGATGCTGCATCCACTTCCATGCGACGACGCGTTCTTTGTTTGATAGAGACGATATAGAAGATAACTTGGTGAGCGTCAGCCTGCGTGGTCATTGGCCCATATTAATGCGTGGCTCCCACTACGGGTTCAAATAAGTCACGTCCAGCAATGCGACCAAAGCGCTTCGTCACGATATGAATTTAGACTTCGACGCGTTGAAGACAGAAACCGTAGTTTCCCGAAAGCTTAGCAGAATTTATAAAACGTTGAACGGGTAGCTTATCCGTACGATAATGTTAACTCACACACCCGTTAGGGGAAATGATGTTTTCAATATGATATGAATTTTAATTATTAGCCAACGCCCCCGCCTAGATTCTACGCTGTTCCAGACTTATAAAATCTTCACAATATCCGAAGTACAAATGATATTTTCCAAATTCTGTGCCCTCCTACCAGCTAGCATTGCTCTCCTTTATATGTCGGTTTGCGCCTTCAGGAAGTCACCTGTTCTCCTGAAATGTCAATGATACATCCCAGATGCTCTGTCCTATCTCCTTGCATTGTTGTTGCCTACCTGACTATGATATTGCCGCTAATAAAAATGTGCGCTTCGTTGCCGTAAGCTGATATGTGATTACATTTTTGATGGCTGAACAGGCCTTTCGGCTACCACTTGCGTAGCTGAGCATGAAAACTATGGTCGCGTTAGTAAAGTTCTTGAAATGAAAATAATGAAAGACGGACGAAGAAAACATTTGATTTTAATTTTTCAATCGTGGGTTTTCGAACTTTTTAAAATTAAATACAGGGAATTACGTAAGCATAGAATACCTCAAGTTACGGTATAGAATGCAGGTAACTAGGGTTAACTTGCAAAACAGAAAAATAGAGGCGGAAGCAAGCGGGAAGTCAGAGGTTCAGTTCACTAGCTACTTTTCAGTTTCTTTTGTTTCGCACTAGCTTTCGGCGCAACTTGTTCACCGTCCTCAGCGTCGGTTCTACAAAAAGCATTAAGGCATAACTACCGTCGATGAGGTCGACTGATTTGCCGATAAGGATGACCGAAAAAAGAACGCTTGCAATTCCACATGTATGGAAAATAGGCAAAAAAGTAAGGAGAACATGCGAGTCTTTTTGATTCCGACCCATCGTTTGAGGAATGCAGGTTCATCTCCAAAAAGCATGTGACCTGTCCTGTCTTCACAGATGACTATGCCAGCTATCGTGTTCTGGTTTTCAGTAAACCTAAGCAAAAAAATGAACCTCATACTTAAAGGAGAGGAAGACAACCAAAAAGTTGCTTATTCAAAAGGAGAGGAAGACAGCCAAAAAGTTACAGTATACCTGTAAGCGCAAGCAGTCTACAAAATCGCATGATCCGAACTTCAGAAAGTAGAAACCCAGATTACTTTTGAAATTTTCATTGGGCCGATCCCGGAAGTAGTGCAATACCGGGCCGACCCGCGGTGGGCGAACAGCAAGCTGTTACGACCCCACCTTATGCCCAAAAATTCATTTAATATCTTTGGGGCCACATGGACCCCGTATCAGATATTAAGCTGATAAGAACAGATACTACACTTTGATCTTAGCTCCTGAGAGCCGAGAAGCGATAACGTCATATCATTTCTACATTATTATATACAAGTTGCTAGCAGTGACTTGCCACTCTCATTTAAGGAAGCCATAGAATTAGGTCTATTAAAATACACGCTGTTAACATTGTCTGGCTCTTTCACGCCTCGCAAACCTCTTCACAGAGATTTCTGTCGTGATTCCATTTAAACATAAGCATATGAAACCAGTTATTGTATTTTTTTTATTAGCTGTATCTCCAAATGGAGTAATCGCGTTCTCGCTGCAGAATTAAAATTTTTCTTGGAAAAGTTGTGCTTTAAAATAGGAAAAGCCTTCATATGACGTTGAAGCTTAGATTATAACTGAGTTGGGTTCGCCTTCCGCAAGAAAAACGTAGCTCGCCAATTATTCAGGTTCCTTTCCGGAAAAATTTCGGCCGTTCACTTCCGACATTACTAAATCGATGCTTAAACATGTGCCTTCGATTTAAGCTTACGCTTAAGTAAGACCAGAACACGAGCGCCGGCATTTTCTGTAAGCGAACCTCATTTTGTCGGTTACGGTAGGCTGTTTGCGCGTTCCTGGGAAATAAGACATAGAAGAAGTACGACGGAAATCTTAAATGTTAAAACCACAGAATAGTATACTGAATGCAGGATAAAAGTACATTCATGTCATATGTGCGAATGTTTTACATATACAGCATAGAAGCATCACCGTTGCTAGTCAGTTAACTGCAATGAAGCATAAACAAAATAGCAGTAATGATGCAAATCAATAAGTTTGGAGAAGGCGAATCTTAATAGCGCAAAATTCTTTGAGATAAATGAGTAAGAATGAATGACATGTTTCTACTAATAGGTTGAGTTCGCTGTGCGTTGAGATGATGTAGTTGTGGGGAGGATAGTTAAGCATTTCCGTTTATGAATAAAGCTTTTTACAACAATATGATTTTGCCTTTATTTAACTAATTTCCTTTTGGTAAGCACTTAGTGATTGCATGTAGTTTACTGCAAATTTTGAACAGCTCTTTTTGAAACTGGTTTGCGAAGCACTCGAATAACATTGACAGCGGGCGGTTGCTTCAGCCAGCACGCTCGCAAATGCTTGATGAGCCAAGTGAATAATGAACTTTGATGAATAACACAGCGTCCTAGCCTAACCCCATAAATTGACGGACAACCACAGGAACGTCAAATTTCGCAGTATGGTAAACAACGAAATTTACTCTTGACCTTTTTTGCACAGCAAATGTCAATCTTCAATCTATCCATTCTGTTCAATTCGATTTCATTTAAATGAAACTTTTGGTAATTGGCGTCAAGTGAACCGAACGGTTTTCCGACTGCCCTGCTCCATCTTTACCTAAGCCTATGGAAAAATATACACCTTATGTTTAGGCTTCGACTTAGAGAAGGGCAGAACAGGAGAGCGAGCCACGCTTTGCGGAAAGGAACCTGCATTTTTTAGATTACGGTAGAACTGGTTGCACGCAAGCAATATTCCAGATTTTTTCCTACTAAATAATTTGAGCTGGATGCCTGCGAATGACTACGTCTTCTGTAACTCAACTGCATCATTAACTGCATTGATATCTGTTTTGGCTTAGGCTCAAGCTGCGTACAGTTATTGGGTTAACTCAACCCAGATAACAGGGTCGTGGTGACCACGGAAGGTGTTCTTTCAGACTAAAAATGCAAAATAGTCCTTCTAATTTCTTAAACTCACCCAAAACAGCTCATACCGTTTTCATCAGCTTGTAGGATAACACACGGAGACCGATGTACAAACTTTTTTAGCAAAAATAGCTCAGAATACCATGATTCATTTTATCTAAGTAAAGAGCAGTTCATTGGCCATATGAAAACATAGAAAACCGCAAGAATGTTCCAACCGCTCAGATAAAGCGTACGCCGAGCATTGTTTTAAGTACGGGGAGCAGCTCACGTGTTCGCACCTTTGCTTTGGCAGTCTCAGGTGATTTACTCGCTTAGTTAGCCATGCGTTATGGTTAAAAGACTGCGAGCGGGAAGAATTCGTATAACGTTAAAGCACCTATGCCATGTTACTGCAGCAAACGTCTTGAAAATCCAAGATTTAAAACCACCTGTTTAAAGAGTACAGAAAATAACCTCGTAAACTAAGCAGCAGTGAACTGTGCAACAAGCGATTTACAACGTTTGGTATATTTATTTTCCGTTGCGAAAAAACTTTCATTTTCGGCTAACGAAACAACGCTGTTGTTACATTTCACTTATTGAAACAGCGGGCTTGGCATTGTTCCAATGTTTTGAAGTTGTTTTCATTTCCCTCGCAACCAGTGTAAACGAACTTTTCGCAAAAGCCCGTTTTCATGTTGTAAAAGTATCGCTGAAAATAGTTGGCACACCTTCCAGGTGCTTTGGGCAGCTTGCATGGATCTTCCCTTTTCTTAATGCATTGCTTTACGCAATCCTCTTCGTTTTCGAAATTGTTGTCGTTGCCCTCGCATCCTCCGTAAAAGAACTTTTCGCATTTTTTCGTTTTGACGTTGTAAAAGTATCTTTCGAATTTTCCCTTGCATGGTCCAGCATCCTTTGGTTGCTTGCAAGGGCGTTTCTTCTTCACAACGTTGCATCGTGCCTCGCATTCCTCAATAGTCTCGAAATTGTTGTCATTTCCACCACAGCCGCTGTAAATGAACATATCGCACTGCTTTGTAAAGCTGTTGTAAAAGTATTTCCTAAACATGCCAAGGCAGTTTCCTTCCTCTTTTGGTTGTTCGCACGGCGGTTTTTGCCATGGCATGCAACGTTGTTCGCAATCAGCTTTTGTTACGAAATTGTTTTCATTGCCTTGGCATCCTCCGTAGCGGAACTGTTCGCACTTCTTCGTGACCATATCGTAATAGTACCTTACAATGACGGCTTTGCATGGCCCAACTACTTTCGGTTGCTTACAAGGGTCGACCGGCTGTGGATCTACATTGCACTTCTTCTCGCATTGCTCAATTGTTTCAAAGTTGTTTGCATTTCCTTCGCAGCCGGTATACACAAACATTTCGCAACGTTTTGTGTCAACATTGTAAAAAAATCTTTGAAAATAGGCGGCGCACCTTCCTGGAGCTTTCGGTAGCCTGCAGGGATGTATCGACTTTGAAATGCAACGCTCTTCGCATTCTTCCTTCGTCTTGAAATTGTTATCGTTGGGTTCGTGTCCTCCGAAAATAAAGGCTTCGCATCTCTTTGTTTCCGAATTGTAAAAGTATCTTTCAACGGGATCAAGAATTCGACCAACCAGTTTCGGCTGATCACATGCATCGATGGGCTCCTTAATCGCGTCGCAGCGTTTCTCGCATTCTTCTATAGTGTTAAAGTTGTTTTCGTTTCCCTCGCAGCCGGTGTAGATGAACATTTCGCATTTCGACGTTTCCGTGTTGAAAAAGAACCTGTTAACAGTTTCAAGGCAGTTTCCAATTTCTTTCGGTTGATCGCATGGGGTTATTCTCCATGTAATGCATTTCTTCTCGCATTCTCTTTGGGTTTTGAAGTTGTTCTCATTGCCGTCGTATCCTCCGAAAGTAAACTGCTCGCAATCCTTTGTTTTTGAATTGTAGAAATATCTTTCCACGGGAGAAACCTGTTTGCCAACCTTCTTTGGTTGCCTACAAGCAGCATTGCTTGGTACATCCGTCACATGGCAGCGCTTTTCGCATTCCTCAATATGTTCAAAATTGTTATCGTTTCCTTGGCAGCCGCTGTAAGCGAATCTTTCGCAGTCTTTTGTTTCAGCGTTGTAAAAATATCTGGTAACCAGGTTGGCGCAATTTCCCACAGCTTTCGGTTGTTCGCACGGGTTTCTGGGCAACGTAATGCAACGCCATTCGCATTCCTTCTTTGTTTCGAAGTTGTTCTCATTTCCACCGAATCCTCCGTACAAAAACGGTTCGCATTTTCCCGTCGCGGAGTTGAAGAAATATTTCTTAACCGCATTGTCGCTGGTTTCTATTTCATTGGAATGCCAGATATTTGACGAGCCTTCAAGGCAATTGTTTTCTTGGCTCCAGCTTGCTTTAACGCTGTTCCCGCGTTCCGTAGATTTTGCACTGCCGAAAATATCGTTGTTTTCGTCTTTGTAATATTTCTTTTTCATAAAAGGAGAGCAATGGCCAGGATCTTTAGGCAGGTCGCAAACGTGCTTTGGCGGTTGATCTTCAATGCAGGCGTTTTCGCATCGTAGCTTCGAGGGGAAATTATTCGCATTTCCATCGCAGCCACTGTAAGTGAATCGTTCGCATTTCCTTTTTGGTTGATCATAGTACCACCTGGTATATCTACCAAGGCAGCGGCCTTTCTCCTTTGGTAAATCGCATAGGTTTAGTCTCCTTTTACCAGCTTGAGTTTCTGTAACGCTTAACGCGAGCCAAAGTATAACCGATATAGTCTTCATCTTCTGTTTCCAAATTTGTGAACGGTAGAGGACGATGATTTTAAAGCTGCCCTCCCTTTACATACAGTGCTGTTTGTTTTATTTCCACGTAACGCAGTCACTTGTTTGCAGCGTAGGCGATGCTAATTTTTCTCCCCTTTTCCATCTGCAATTTAGCTTCTCTTTGCCGTTCCACAAAGTTAATTCAAAAATTTATCTATTTATCTATCAGCGTTACGCCATTGTTGCCAATTCGCTGCTTTTGCGCTCCCTTTTTCATCAGTGCACTTCTTGAATTGACATTGTTGGGTTAACATGTCATTATTGCTCTGTCAGCCACGTTGTCGCTATGTACTCACTGAGTCTGCGCTGAAATTTTTCAATTTAGCAAGCTCAGCCTTCCTACGTGTGGGAGAACACTTGCGCCAAGAACGAAGGCTTCGATTTACTGAACTGTTTACTGGTGTAAGCGAGTACACGATAGAGGAAAGAGTCCCTACACCCCAGCTCCCGTAATCTTATATAGACGAATATGGGGCCATTCTGGGGTGAACGGCTCGTTGGTCAGTAACCTGGAGCGGGGTCGCGCATCAGCAAGGAGGTGACCTCGTCCGCTAGACGCGGCCTGGATAGGGCCGCATCCCTTGCACCACAGGGAGGGCGACGTCGACGCCAGGCAGTGCGAGGCGTCATCCCACTATGCCCTGAGGGGGGTCCGGTTCACTGGCCAGCATTGCCACACTACGCGTCTCACTTGCTCAATATGTTATTTTAGACAAACTGTTAGCATAAGCCGAAACCTTAGAATAATCATATGCCTAAGCCTAAACTAGTCAACGCAGAAGACAATAAGGGTCACGAAATACAGTAAAACCTCCCTAATCCGAACGCGTCGGGGCGGAGGGTAGTTCGGATTACGGAAAAATTCGGGTTATGGAGGAGGCTTACAGTAAGTCACAGAAAAGCAGGTAATGCAATTTTAGAAATTCATATTCCTGGTGTCTACAGCGTGATATCAGTCTTTGCAAGCGGTGAATAGCTTAACGAGGGCAGCGAAGTCCGTTTTATCAAGGAAATGAATGACCAGCAGAAACCAGTTTCTTAAATCGTGTGGACGCAGTACCGCGGAGTGACATGGAAATAGTTCCCATGAGCTTATTTTCTCATATTCGTAGTTGCTAGCCAGTTCTGATGGCTCAAAAAGAAATTGAGTTAGCAACCGATTACTGCGTTGTATGAAAACAGATTGTAGTTTTATACGACTGAAAAACACCAAGTTTTTGATCCACAATTCTGTTTATTTGGGGAAACCTAGGACTCGAAGTGCCTTGCTGCAATCAACTTATTGGTCGAGATTGGTTCGACAGAGCCATGGCTAGCCTGCGCTTATGCTAACGTGTACCGAAAGTACCGCTGGCAGGTTATTTACTGCACTTATAGCCGTTGCCGCCAAGTGACTGCGCGTTTCGCAAAGGTAGCCTAATTATCTTTAATGTGTACGGTCGTTCCATTGTTCTTTTCCACGAGTTCAGATTAGAGAGAGATTCCGATTGTGGAGGTTTTACTGTAATACAAAAAGAGCTTTTCCAATTACTTCCCCGCCACTGCCAACTGGTTCTGTATGCGCAGTTATAATTTGTTGCAATAATCGCGCCTTGTGCTTACTGTAGGTAGAACTAAAATCAAGTTCTATTAATCCCATAAACCGTTCGTAACGCAAAATCACCAGTTATTTTAAGTCTAAGCTGTTCGCGGTGAGCTGGACGAGAGGAACCTGATTTTATTTCTATTCTCAGTACCCGCTGGGAATCTAATGGATTAAATTCCAAAAATCTAGCAGGCTGTAGCTCAAGCATACGCTTGGGTTCACGTATAGGCTATGTTATCTTAAGTCTAGGATGTTTGAGGACAGCGTAGACTGGGTAGTAACCGCGTTGAGAAAAGATAACCAAAAAAGCCCCGTTAACAAATGCGAGCTGGTCGTCGTGGATTTTTGGAACCTTTTGCGCTACACGTAAACCCTGACTGCTCCATCGTTGATCCCTGCATGTAATGCCAAACAACATAGCTTCATGTAGTTACCCAAGAAACTTCCAGTGGCCTACAATTTGCTGAAAACGCCTAATATCATGCCGTGCCAACCTTACAGTGAATTTTGAATATCATTGTAAAAATTATCTAACACCAATGGATCTGTGTTAAGTCTTGTACGACGCAACCTTTTTGTTGCGTAAGAGATCGCTCGTTGGTTATAAACAGCAATTGCTACAGTATACTGATGGAACGCAGGTTCTTTCTGCCCACAAGGTTTTCGCGGAGAAAAATTGTCTTCTGTAACGTGAAAACGTCTGAACTTGCATGGCGGCAATAGTCTGTTTTGTCTTCTGCCATATTTAAGACGATCGGTAGAGTCCATTGCAAATGTTGCAACTGGCCCGCAGCATATCATCATGTTTTCTCTTCTCTTTGAGCTTCGATATTCCGAACAAGTTTTTGACATGGACGTGGATGTTACATGCCGGGCATACAGTGCCCAAAATCGTAACAATCACCGCATAAGTCACTAGTAAGTGCAAATACTCAGAAGACAGACACGGATTGTTTTAACTCGACTATCTCTGCAAAGATATTTGCATAAGTAAAAGCGTGTACGACGAATAAAAGTTGGCTATAAAAGCAGCCAGAAATGACAGTGTGTCCTCTTTCTGTTCAAAACATTTTACTTTTCCGTTCGCAAAATGCTAAAAATCGCGTTAGCTTGAAACTTTCACGGGAACTTTGTACTACGGTCAGCGGGCAACGTTGAGCGTGGCAACCGCGGTTTTCTAACTTGTGAGAAAAAGAACTTAATTTGACGCCAAAAGCAAAATTCTTAAAATGTGTTGGAAATGGGACGATGGCGATTAATTGGCCAAATGACTTCTCAAGCGATCAATTAAACTGTCGACTTTCCATTGACCGCTGCATATTTTATGAACGGTAACCAACAGCGGAAACCTAAAAGTACAAAATTGAACAACCATATGCAAATTAAAGACGAGAGATCAACTCTGCCGAAAGTCCCCTCGCTTCGATCATGTCGCACAGTTGCTCGGCAGTATAGGGACCTTGCAATTTTTGTCCGTCCAAAAGTTCCTTTTCAAGCTCGGCAATACTCTGCGCCAAAGCAATGCGTTAAGTGGGATATGCAAAAAAAATAACGGCAAAAATGACAACTCACTTTCCCGGTTTTGGCAAACGCTTCGGTCACTTTTCTATTGCGTCCACCGTAACAGGTTGTTATGAGATCAGCTAACCCGCAACTTTCAAAAAATGTTGTCAATTTTGAATTGGGATACAACCGCTTGATGAATTCAATCATTTCAATGAAACCCAATCGAATGACCGCCGCTTTGGTATTACTACCGTAACCAAGGCCGTCAACCATACCGGCTGCGCAAGCGACTACGTTCTGCAAGTAAAGAGATAAGCGCCAAAGTCGTCTAGACAATAGCAGGCCAACTGCCGTATACTTTCAATGCACCGCAAAGCTCGACAGTAGGCAGATCGTTCACCACGTTAATTAAAAAATTTTTCGTCTGAAACAGCTTCTTCAAAATTGCGCCGTCCTTCTCGTCTTCCACTCCTTAGCATAAGTAGATAATAACAAAAGTATAATCTTCAAATAATAATGGACGCCTTTACCTATTGTAGCTTCGCAAAACTGCTTCTCTGCCACCTCCAAAGCCAAATTGGCACCCATTAATGCTGCCACGCGCACGTGCAAAATTCGAGAAATGACCGTACTCAATGGTACAATGTCATGGCGATCTACTAGCTCGACACCCTTGCAAAAGATAAGCTTCAGCATGTAATAGTACAAAAAAGTAGACGTCCTCTACTTTGACTGTAGAAATTCCGACCGCATTTGGTTTGACGCAACCGACCATGCTTTGACACGTATTGGCCAAAAACTGTTGCGGAACAGCAAGTACCAGTATGTCAGCATCCCGAGCGCATTCCTTGATATCTTTGCATGCCACCTGACGGAGTATCAAAATTTTTAATACTTGAAATGCCAACGAAATATTTCCTACCACATTGTGAGGCAATTTAATGTTTGGCAGATACTTGACATTTTCGTGCTTAGCGTTGAATGTTTCCACCAAACTTTTTCCATCCACTTTTTCGTCGAACAACCATACCTTAACGGTGGGCGAAAAGTCTTCGCGATATTTAGCCACGTTTTCACCCAGTATAACTGTCAAAGCTGTTCCCCTGAGATGATGATAAAAACAGCACCGTTATTACTTCTGCTGCGAAATGAATATACTACAGGCGGGCATAATGTAGAACGTATGACGTTTTCATGCTTCTTTAATATACTACATACTTTGCCTAACAAATGCTATGTACGCAGACTGCAAAAACAGTGCCATGAAGGGGCTTTCAAAGCCCGCAGTGGCGACGCCTACCAAGGCAGAGACTGCTGTTTTCTCTCTAGCCTGTCCTTATACTTGCCCTTAGGCTTAAGCCATCGTTTACGTAGGCGTTTAGGCAGGAACTGTTTTCATACTTGTCAGTAAGGGTAGAACAAGACGAGTACATGGTTGCCAGATTGGAACCTGCATTATTCATACGGTAGGGCAAGGTTGCATTTAAAAAGTCCAGATTATGCTTGGCACCAAGTGGACCCGACTTGAGGGGTCCCACTGTTAAACTCCAAGCAACAAATGTATAAGTAAATAAACACAACAAAAATTATGGTTCGATTTGGCGGGAAATTAAGCTCGAGAGAGCAGAAGTCCTAGAAAAGCTAACTAAACGGTGGACAACTTTGGGTTGCATAGAAATAGAAATGAATCCCTTACCAGCTTCCGGCACCAATAACGACAACCTGCCGACCCATTGCAGCAGATGAACAGTCAGATGCTTCTATCTGAAACAAGCAAACATAATGCTAGAAATAGCGCAACAAGTCTTGGCGGAAGAAAAGCAGCGGCTGAACAGGAAGCCAACCGGCTCAAGTTCAACCATAGTGAAGCGTAAATAAAAGAGATATGCAAAGCAAAACGAAAAGATATTGCAGCGTATCGGTATAGACTTGACGCCTATGTAAAAGATGGAAAGACCATCAGGAAAAATCGTTTACTTCACTTGCAGACCGACAGCGCGCTTCAACGATTCCAGAGTCTCCGTTGCAACGACTTCGGCCTCCTTGGCTCCGCTGGCTAACGTCTTCAATATAACATCTTGATTGGAAAGCAACCTTTTCACTTGCTCGCGTACAGGACGAAAAGTATGCGCAAGTACGTCCGCCAACTCGAGCTTGAATTCAGCTGTTGTTTTACCAACAAAATAATCGACAACTTGCGATTCAGACTGACCAGTAGCGGCGCAATAGATTCGAATAAGGTTTGCCACGCCGGGTCGCTCTTCAGGTTCGTACGTAACAGCGCTGACGAAATCGGTAATGGCCTTTTTCACTCTTTCCAAAATAACCTCCGGCGGGTCGTCCACGTAAACGCAACCTTTAACATCGTCGTCTGACTTGCTCATCTTTTTTGCCGGATTTCGAAGACTTTTGATGCGCGGCCACTGAGCCATCATTTGCCTAGGAATGGGGAACAAAGCTGACTTATACCTAACATTCAGGCTTCGTGCCAACTTTTGGGTCAGTCTTAAATGCTGAGTTTGATCTTCGCCAACCGGCACGATGTCTGGCCTGTATAATAATATATCAGCGGCCTGTAGCACCGGGTAGGTAAACAAGCCTAATGGAACATTTCCATCTTTGTACTTAGTCGCCTTCTCCCTGTAATGGGTCAAATGCTGCAACTGCGGAAGCGTCACAAAGGTTCCCAAAAGCCAATACATATTGCCGTGACAAGAAACGCTGCTTTGCTGAAAAATAACGCACTTTGGAGGACCCAGTCCGCACGCCATCAGAGATGCCGTCATTGTAATCACGTCGCGACGAAGCTGCTCGGGATCGCATGAAGAGCTGAGTGCATGCAAGTCGGCTATGCACAGGTAAAGTCGACGACAAGACGGATCCGACTGAAGGCGAAGCCATTGGCTAGCAGCCCCAAAGTAGTTGCCTATGTGCATTCTTCCGGACGGCTGTATACCAGACATGACTACTTCTCCAATTGGAGTATGTCCGCTGGTGCATAAACCTCTAGATATGGAAGTGACCACTGACCGAGCAGCCATGGGCAATGGAGCCAGTATTGCCTTGTAGCAAGCTGAAATAGCGCTGCAGCAAGGCCAATCTACCAATACAGTATGCTATCAATTTCCAGCAAAATTCAAAGCTTATAAGAGTATAATCAAGCACCATTTCGTTTAAACGTTTATTTAGCAGCGGCTTAGCCAAAACAAGTTAAAGTGCTTATCCAAACAATGATCAATCTTCGAGAAAGAAATAATTTCCGGACCTTTTCTGCTCCGTATCCTGTCGAAAAAATAAAACAGTAATAATAAAAACAATTCGTTGCAAAAAAATAAAGCAATCTCGTCACCTTAACCGAGTTGAGCTTGTTGATCCGCGGGCGAAAGTTATTCGGATCGCGGCGAAACGTGATGTCCAAAAGGCCCAAAAACTTGTTCATTCCATTCAACAAACTTTGCGGTCTAAAATGAATTTCCATTTAGCCGTAGCCTAAATAAAAAAAAGCGGGAAAACAATTCAAAAGCTCAACTGGCGAAATTACGCAAAAAATTACCAACTGCTCCTCGACGGAAAATTTTACATTTTTTAAAAAAAAGCTACTCGTTGTCGCAACTTTGCCGATAACATTGGCTCAATTGAGAAGCACAAAAATTAGCATACGCAAAGCATACAAGGCAGGTCGAACTGCAACGGCTGTTGTGGGACCAACGTTGAATGAAGCTCAAGGAAGACCAGTAAAGCATAGCAACGTTCTTAGACGCGTTTGGAACTATTAATATTAGTACCAATGTGTTGATTATGTTGACATACAGGCATGCTCTGTCCGACGTCAATATTGACCACTGAGTAGCGGTTGTAATCACCTACTTTGCCCAGAAAATGACGGAATTTTATCAACAATCGAATGTTGACAGGATGTTGATGGGCTAGGAAAAGGTACACAAAACAAGGCCTCGCGCAGGATAGGGGTTGTTGATGTTTGGGAGACTGACGAACAGTTGACGTGTAGAGAGATTCCCTCAACTGTCCATAAGTCTGTCTCCTACACATCGTTACAAAGGACCGACGGACGCACTAGTGTATCCAACAAAAAATGAAGGAATAGAAACCCACAAGTCTTATCTTCAATAGAAGAAATAAAGTGATAAAATAAAAGTAAAAGTAATGGACTCATATAAATACTATAATATGTAGGATAGGTACTACGTAATGTTTAATAGGAATGAAGGTTTCGCAAGCATACGCATGCTACTTTGAAAAAAAATTTAGATACCTGCAAGGCTGACCTTAAAATTATCAGAAACGACTATGGCATGTGCCTAACGCGTAACCGCAAAATATGACTACAAATCATCTTGTATACTCATTCGTATTATCTATAGGTCGCAGTTCGCTATACCCCCTTCGCTATATTATAAAACACTTACAAAAGCCGTTACGAAGAAAAAAGAAGAAACAATACCAATGGTACATTTAACTGCGATCGAATGTGCTGTCTACCTTGAAACTATTTCGTCTTCCGACACTGCTGCCGCAATAATGAACCTGGAGATTTAGTTTTTAAAAAAATCGCAACACAGTTCCAATGGAAAACGATGCGCAAAAGCCAGAACTGATAAATGTGAGCTCTTTTATTCCTCTCAGTATACAGTTTCCATGTTTACCTAACCATCGAATAATTTCACTGATTCTACAGATCGTTGGTTTCGTCGAAGCAACTGATACGTTAAAAAGAGAAAAAATCGGAATAAATAGGTTCAGCCGAAAAAACTTGTTAGTTTCGCTTCCATCAAGACGCCGTAGCAATTGCCAAACACATTCTTCGACAGTTGAGTGGTACGTAGGCGCGGACGAGAAAAAAGTCAACGCAATTTTGGTGGGAACATAATCGATTTAGATGAACCGAAACTAAACTCGCCTAATGTTAAGTTTTTGACGTTCATGTAACCTACGTAACATATCTATGTCTGTTCACTGTTTTCAATTGGACCGTAACGTTGCCGAAGGTGAACTATTGTTTAAGAAGGAAAGTCGATCAAACCCGACTACAGCAAATAGGACTAAAACAGGTCAAAAGTTCGGAACGGAACGACTCTTCTCACTAGCGAGCGCAAAGTCTCTTTGCTAAAGATTATACTCTTCGCAAAATGCACTACTAATATCAGCCTGCTACTAATACCGGCCTTGCAAAAAGCGTTTTCTATATTTTGACTAATACTGAAACAAGTATGCCTTGAAAAAGCGAACGACTTTCAATTTCAAAAACGGGCAAAGAATCACGCCACTTATCGTGATATACATGAAATCAGAGTCGCCTTTTATAGCACTAATCATTTCTTCACTCTATGCTGATATGCCCTGGAAAAATAGCAAGCACTGTGCTAATAAAATTAGACAGCTTACGTAGAAGTCTTGATCATGACAGGCAACGTTCTGTGTGCGCGAATAAAGTCGATAAAACTTTAACTCTTCACTGAGAGACGATTCATGAAAGTATTGAACCGATCCTGTTTCGATTGCACTTCCGAAAGCTTTGTGAATCGTCTCTCAAGAAAAGGTTTCGTCATACCGAATTTATTGGCGCGAAAACAATATCGCCTCAACGCTAACAAAAGTTACGCGGGAGACTTACAATACGTTAAAACGTTAACTGACTCAACAAGCCGGCAATACGGTACTATTGTAAAAACAATGGAACTCACGAGGCGGCAACAGCTTCTGAGGAAGGATTTCCACTGAATACGACTACACGATCGGCAAGGTACGTGGCCATGATAAAATCGTGCTCCACAACGAATGCTGTCTTTTTGGCGTGCAGGATAAACCTAAAAAATCATTACCTACGCTAAAAAAAAGTGCATCCTGAGCACCACGAGTACAAAAGCCTTCGATAACCTTGAAACTTACAGTATCCTAAATAATCATAGCAATAACAGAATGCAACCTCTAGTGTAGTATTCGGTAGAACAAGGTAAGCATAATAAGCCATCTCGTTGATTTAAGCATACTTCATAATACCTATCTCTAACAATAAAAAAATAAAAAGTGCACCACAAGTGCTACCACGAAGTATCCCTCACTTCGACTCTAATAATAAGCTGATAAATAGGGATGGATATACTATTACTAGATAGATTCGCTAGCTAGACTAAAAAATTAAAACAGGAGCACAGGACGATAATTAAATTATTCTAAAATATATTTGCATAAGAATGAGTGCGCTTACCGTTTGATTACTTTTGCCGCATGCAAACGCTGCTCGGAATCAAGGTAGGCCGAAGGTTCGTCAATCAAATAGACGTCGGCAGGTTTACCCAAACACAAAGCGAGGGCAACGCGCTGGAGTTCGCCTCCGGACAAGTTTTGAACCTACAAATAATTAGCTCCCTACTCATAACTATTTGACATTTAGCTCAAAAGGCTCTTCAGTTCTAAGCGTTAATGAATCATCTTACATATTAAGCACTGTTAATAGGGCTGAACGTAGAATATTTCATAAGGGGACACGTTTTGACGCGGTAATTTGAATTACCGTAACTCATGCTCAGGTAAACGTACAAAAGATTTGGAATTCTTCCACAAGCTGAAATAACAAAGCAGCCGAAGCACCTGAATAACCATAAAAATTACTTTTATGCTTTTAGCATTGGCGTAGAAGTAATGAGTAATTTCGAGTAGCAAAGATTCGGTAATGGTGTAACAAAAACCGCTGCCTTGCATTTGCAGTCTAATGTTTTTGCGCAGCCCCAAACGCTGAATACGTCTTTTCGGAACCCCATTCGAGATTAAGGAATGGAATGAGCTACAGTGACAAATTGGATTTTCAGGTTCAAAGAGACCTTGATTACTATTAGAGAGAAAGAAAAACAAATTTAAAATTCTAAGCTGCTGTAAAAGCAACTCGAATGATAATAATAGGAGCTTACCTCTTGGTCCTTCAAATTGTCAAGGTCAAGCGGCTTGAGCACGTCAGCGCTAAACTGAGGGTGTATGAAGGCGTCGGGAATTTTGGCACGCAACAGCTCGCTAACTTTGCACTGCGATTTAGGACTTATCTTCTGAGGTTTATAAGAAATGCTGAGCTGAGGAATTTCGCCTAACAATTGCGTTAAAAAAAGCTAACACAGAAAAGTGAATCGCCTACACAACTTACCCGATTCCTCATCCGGCTGCAACTTGCCGGCCAACAACTTTATCATTGTTGTTTTTCCGGTTCCATTCTCGCCCAGAAGAACAATAATTTCGGAATCTGTGAATTCACCATCTTCCACAGTCAGTTCGAAGTTGCCTAAACAAAGATGGAAGCCGAATGCTAGCTTGCGGCACTTGGCATAATGCCAAACCAAGTTTCTTCTTCATTGAGGGATAGTGATACCTGCTGACTCGCTTAATTTGCTCGTCCAAGCTTTGGTCGGATACCTGCAAAGTTGAAATGCCAGCAAACACCCTTAAGCATACGATAGCAGCTTACTTTGAAACTGAGCGAAGATTCTCGGAAGCGAAGATTTTCCGTTGGTACAAAACCGTCGAGGAAGATATTGATTCCTTCGCGCACGGAAAATGGCATTGTTACGACACCGTATGCACCAGGAACCCCATAAAGGACGCAAATAAAATCGGACAAATAATCGAGGACGGACAGGTCGTGTTCAACCACGATTGAAAAGCTGAAAATGTATTCAATAGCTTTTTGGTGAAGAAAATAACTACAGAAACTGACTTTGTTGAATTGACCATTGAGCGAATGGTCACAGCCGCTTTGAGCCGCTGCTTTACGTCCAAGTAGCTCGAAGGCTCATCGAACATATATCTATAAAAGCAAACCATAAACAACCCTCGCATTATGTCATTATCTGTCTACGACCGCACGTGGCTATGAAATTCCCGCGTATCTATTAAGTTTACAAATGGCATTTCAATAGTTCATTCACAGATTCGACTAAACTACTCTGTTGGTTCAGCAATCTATGACGTCACCATAAGTTCATTCATAGGCAGAGGTTATTCAAATTAATTTCCTAAAATGGACATTCTAGCCAATCTATACGTCATTACGTATTAATGACAGAGTAGTTGTTGGAATTCTCAGAAACTAAGTGGAAAAAACTCGTCAGACATCGAATGACAGGCAGTACTTACATGTCAGCTCGCTGGATACACACAATGGCAATAGCGAAGCGCTGCAGTTCGCCACCGGATAAATCAGATATATTGCGATCCATCAGCTTGTTCAAGTCTGAAAAAACAGTATACCACTTTTTTTTCTGTCGGCATATTCTTTATACTACCAAGCATGTCAGCCATTTCCTCCATGCGACCAAGGTCATCCTTTTTCAAAAACATATCTCTGACAACGCCTTTGGCAGCCTGCGGGATTTGATCGACGTACTGAGGTTTAATAACAGCGCGGAGATTGTCCTCCAATAGTTTTGTAAAATAGTTCTGCAATTCCGAACCGCGAAAATAAGCCAGAATTTCGTGCCATTCGGGAGGGTTCTGTATTTTTTAAAGGAATAAAAAATTGATCAGCAGGTAGAGTTCGAATTGTTACTTTGAAATTGCCAAGATTCGGTTTTAACTTTCCGGAAAGGATCTTCAGGGCTGTAGACTTGCCAATGCCGTTGGTACCAACGAGACCAAGAATTTCTCCCGGTCTGGGCGTAGGCAATCGATGAAGCTTGAAACTATTGAAGCCATAACGATGCGTAGTATCTTTGTCCAAATTACTGGGCAAATTTATAATGCTTATCGCCCCGTAAGGACACTTCTAAACTTCGTTACCGACGTAAGCGAAAACAAGAACGATGCGAACATTTTACCTTTACGCAAATACCGCAACCGATGCATAATGTTTCCGATATGAAGGCTATTTTACTAGTGGCGGTCACTTCGATGCACTGTTTGCCCATCCGGACTACTGGACAAGATTTTCGGCATACTTGACCACAATTTTTTGGTTTACATCGGTCGGCGCTTACGATCGCAATACGGGTCATCTTGCTTTGCTCGGAATTCGATGAGCGAAGTGGTTTAGGCATTTTGAGCTAAAATAAACGAAACAATCGATCAGCCTATAAAAGAGACAAAGAGGAAAGCAAAAGTGAAGTCGGACAGAACAGAATCCAGCCAGGGAAAACCGTTCATGGATTAATTTTCAAAGTAGATGATTAAAAAAGCGAAAAATGCCTTAATTTCATTGCCAAAAACTAGTTATTCTCGAAACAGAAGATTAAGACGAATATCTCATCCCGTTAACAGAAAACAACGTAATAGAGCATTGGACAATCTTTTTCCTAGAAGAAGCTTAATCGCTGAGGGAATAGTAGCTTACGTTTGCAACAAACGGACACTCCCACAAAAAATATTCAACCTTAGCCGATGCTCAACGTCGCAAACCTGGTCAACGCCAACAATCAGCTGCCTACCTTGCTTACTTACTATTCGCTGAGAAAGAAAAACAAATTGTGGTTTGCAGGTTCGAACTGCAATATATTAGTATGTGTACAATGTATTTGTATACGAAGCCAGCATGTCGTCTTAAGGTAAAACTGAAAGAAATCTATTATTTCTGCAAATTAAAGAGAAACTTATTTAATTTGCGGCCACATTTTGTTATTCTTTGCAGTGGTCTTAGTAATTTTGGGGGTTTTAAACCATCTTGTTAAAGCTATAAGCAAAATAATAAAGCCAACACAAGAACTACGTTTTACTAGTGCGAAACTATGGCATATTAGATCAAAGTTGTCAAATGCTAATTTGTTGGCAAAATAAGTTCGCCAATCTTTGCCCGCCATTAGCGTTCTAGTCACTTTCCTTTTTTGCGAAAAATAGAGTAAGTTTTACATTTTTTGATATACTAGAAGTAGGCGTAGGGTAAGCCGAATAGCTTGTGAAATTCTCAAGTTGGAAAATACGCTCGACTTTTGATAGCAAACCTACTGATCATTACATTACTGTATCAAATACTAAAAGTTTTCACTTATTTTGGTGTCTTTTTAGTTGTAGACCGTGTTCGCTTTACTCTAAGCTGGCATGGTCCTGTTTTTCAATTTAAATTGTATCTAACCAGGATAGATCGGCTTTTACGTTTTTTAATTTATATTATTTGCAACCAAGATGTCTTTGCTTCCATGTCAACGTGGCGAAGTCAGTCTTTCTGGAACCATGTGGCGTACTAGCCGCTTAGTGGACAAGATGATAATGCAATGGCTGTTGCGACCAAGCGTTTTATGCCCCGCGTTCGACTTCGATCAAAGTTCCTTATAGATACCTGCGATTTTCGCAACATTGCGCGTATCAAGATTCCGTTCGGTAAGCCTAGTGTACATTTGCGGGAATGGTATAATAAACGCTACAATTCATTTGGCCTCTGCATAGAAATGCGATGCAGAGCAATTATTTGTTTTGAGCCGTGCTTCTACAACGAGATGGTTTCCGTAGTTTCACGTGCTTGCAGACGATAATTTATTGACAATAAACTGGTTGTGCACGTAGCAGCAGCTTTTCAGTTTGGGCATTTGGAATAGGACTTGTGAACGCATGCCAAGAAATGCTTATGAACTCGTGTCCTTGGTCAGCACTCTTTTTTGACATTACTTGCCATGAATGATAAAATGCTCGAATTAGCGCGCCGGAAAGTTGGGTTTAAGCAAAAGCAGTGTGAGCTAACTTGATTATCGCGATTTGAACATTACCGTATTTGCTGTGCGTTTAGGGTATTAACTGATCGTCGAACGAACGAAATGAATCAATCTCAAGAGAGATTTGAAAAAACACCACTCAGCATTGATACAATTATGCAAATTTTGCGCAAAAAGAATTTATTTCTTACGGAAAAAGCGCTGCTTGCCGAGCTGAGCGAATCGGTTGGATGTGGTTCCTCGGCGAGCTTTGTTCGGGATCTCGACGTCGACCTATCGAAGGAGTCAACCTTTCGCGATACTGTCTACACGGCCGACTGCGATTTGTCGCTATGCTTCGACGAATACGATCGCTTTTTGCAATGGGCAACCGCGGTTGAACCGGACCGTCTTCGTCCCGAACTTTCCGCCCTTTTATTTCCCTTGTTTGTTCATCTTTGCATAGATCTTCTGCGCTTCGGCAAGCCGTCCGTTTTCCGCACTTTTGTAGATCGTTTTTCCGCCGAACAACAACCCTTTTATGGCGAGTACGTTGCCGACTTGGCGCGGATGCGTTCCATCGACGACTTGACCAGTTCGTCCGTCGTACAGATACTGCGTAGCAATCGTTATGTTGTTCTTTTGTCGGTTGAATCCAAGCAAAAGCTCTTACCAATGGTCAATCACCTTCGTCTGGTCAGCGCCGTCATCCAATCGCACATTTGCTTATGTATTCATCAAGGCCCTTCCCGAACTGACGACGTTATCAAGCGGGTTTCCGGTTGTTTGACCGGCGAGTGTCCATTTAACATTAGCGAAAGCCATGTTAGTTACGGGCTATTCCGCTTCGTACCGAATCCCGAACTTTTGGAATTTGCACTTATCTGTCTGAACAGGGCTGACGGTGCCGGCAAATTGTTGGAGATTGACCAAACTTTCGGATCCTTTCAACCGACCGCCAACAGTCCCGAGTGGGACCGCATTCCATTACCGAGCGTGTCCAAGGAAATGCAGGTTAATCAGTTGGTCGCTCTACTGGACGAGAAAAAGCGAAAACCATTACAGATCGATCCGAAGATGTCTATTTATTTTTACACTATTTTGGATCAGGTTTCAAGCCCGTGTTGTTTCGACATTACAGACGACTCGGAACTCTTAGCCGTGGGGAACAGTGACTCTAGCGTCTCCCTTTACTCTCTCAGCCCTTATACCTTCACCAGTGGGTTTTCGCAAAAAATGGAAGGCAAGTCGAAACTTCTGGGCCATTGCAACCCAGTATACGGAGTCAGTTGTCAATGCGATAAGCGTCTGTTGTTTTCATGTTCGTCCGACGGTAGCTGCCTACTTTGGACTTTGGAACAGCTTCGTTTATTGAATGTATACAAGCTAGGCCTATCTCCATTATGGGATGTAGATTCGGCACCATTCGGTGGTTACTTTGCAACCGCTGGAGCCAACGGTCTCGCCCTGGTTTGGAATGTCGAGCGAAAGTCACCGGTTAGGGTGCTTCAAGGTCATTACTGCGATGTTAACAAAGTGATATTTCATCCGAATAGCAATTACGTAGCTACAGCCTCGGACGATCGTACAGCTCGCCTGTGGGATCTGCGCAATGGTCAATGTGTGCGCTTGTTTACGGGTGCCAAAAGCGGTATTGGGTCAATATCCTTTAGTCACGCTGGCGACAGCTTGGCGTCGGGTACCCTAAATGGAGAGATGCTTTGTTGGCATATTGGCCAGTCAAAATTGTTGGCAGACAAGTTATTGCACAACAAGTGTACCTACACGTTGGCGTATTCCATGGAAGATTCCATTTTGGCTACTGGCGGTCTAGATGATACGGTGACCCTATCCAACCTGTCCGAGGGTGCGATGACTCAACTGTGTACCTTTAAAACGAAGTCTATACCTGTTTTGCATTTGCATTTCACCAGACGTAATTTGCTGCTTGGCTTTGGCTATCACGGCGTTCCGGCAGACATCATCGTAGTACGAGCTGCTTTGTAGTTTTCCTTTTGCCATCTATTCCCATATTCCAGGAAGACGCTGGTGATCCAACGCCTAACGAAAATGAATGATGTAAGTTGGTGCTAGATCTTCTTGATACAGCTTTCTCTATTCAACCGAAGCTTGCAGGTAAGTTCAGTTTGTACTCAGCGCGTAGTACGCGTTCTAAAACATACGTACAGATAAATAATCAACGAATGCATTTAACAATTTAAATAGTATATGTGTCGTAAAGGCGAAGGACCAGAGAAGAACCGGGTCATTTCCTTCTTAATATTACAAATCGAAATTCCAGGTTAACTGCTACTGGGTCTCTGATGGGACTTAGGCTGCACAAACGCAAGCGGTGATGCTGTCGTTTACATATGAATGCTTCGATTCAGTATGGTCGTTTGAAGTCGCTGTATCGCCGCAGAAGAGATAAGAGATGAAGAGGATCGTTGGTTGTACTCTTCGGAGTACTCTCATATGGAAATGCCTGAAAAAGCTAAGACTGGCACTGAGCACTCTCCTAGCTCCCTCGAAGAGCCCTCATTCCATAACCCGCCGATTTCTCATCTTATATGCATAATATGACCTCAGGATTTGTCCATAACCAAAAGAAAATAATGGGTTCACCCAGATGAGTTTTTTCACTTTGGGTCCGTGGTGGCTGCCTCTGACGGTCTTCCTTTTTTTCCTATTGAAAGTTCCCCTCAGTCCTATGCGTAAGCGTAGGCTACTGTGCAGCAATGCCTCATTTACATATGTGCTGTATTATTGAACAGTAAAAGTTGCAGTCAGCTAATTATGCATTCATGGTAAAGAGCAGATTTTGTAATTTTGAAAAATTTTCCATATGACATGGTTTTTCCATGGCTTCCTATGCTGTTAAAAGCCTTCAATCGTTTTATAGTTTATTTACTGCAGGAGTAAATGCTTGCATGCCTTATCTAACTTGTATCAAATCCAAATCCATGATGTCCACAGATTGCCTGTTTAAAATATTATGGTTGTAGGACTCTACTTTGAATCGCTTCGCTTAATCGTAGCCGGTTACGTCAAAAGTTCTGTTGTAAATTTGTTAGCATCCTATTATATTGCGAGTAGCGATGAGTATTGTTTCGCGAGGACGATTTTCTTTGCCCTCATTAGTTCGAATTGCTGCATTTGCATACTTTGACCATGAAAGAACAAAGCTTACTACAGTTTACTTTCTTCGTTCCGTTTCTACTCAATTTTAACTAGACTGTTTTGAGCCTCATTGTGCATTTATGCCATTTTGTTTAACCTAACTTGACTTCATATCACTATTACTGTACTGCATTCTGTAAATTTAAACTTAAATAAAATAAGGTAAAGAGCTCTTCTGTAGCTTAAGATTTTTTAGATGAAAAACTCATCCCAACAGAAGACCTTACTTGTTTTGAATTTTTGAATTTTGTTAGCCTCTTCAATTATTTTTCTTAGTATTGCTCTTTTGATCAAATTTTCTTTTTTATTCATTTTTTTTCGCTCCTATTTCAACAATGGACTCCCGAAATTTAAATTTTACTCGGTCAAACTTACTGAGACTTTTTTTTCTTTAATTACTTTTTTCTCAGCCGAGCAGTCGATATTGTTAATGTTTGCGTCAAGGTAGTCTGGCGGCAGATTTCACCGTAAAATTGTTTACTAAAATGATGTTGACATTAAGAACGTTTCACGTTGCCACCCGCGCAGCTGGCTCTTGCAAAGGGCGCGCTCAGTTTTTTTTTAGTTTGCTTCTTCAAACTATCGACGCAATTCCTTCCATTGTTATAACGGGCAGTTCCGTACTGTCGGTCGTCTTTTCCGTTGGCGTTATTTGGGCAATTGAATTGTCGGACAGTACCATTTGCACAGTGGCCATATCTTCGCTGTTATTTCTGCTTCCTTCGTAGGCAGTCATATAGTCCTGCTGGGATGAAGAATTGCTATTAACGTCGCCATCATCTTTGTCCTCTTGCTGAGCTTCGCCTGCTGCCCCTTGAGGGGGCGTTACTTTGCATACATAAGGCTGACTATGCTTCGTTCCATAGCACTTCTGCCTTCTTAAAGCTTTTGAGTTGACGTGGCAACCGAAAGCGGCAAGGAATGCCTGACGAAATTTGCTGTTCATGAAGCAGTAGGTGATCGGATTTGTACACGTGCTCAGATAGGCAACGATTAGGAATGCCACGTGGCAGCTGGAGTCGAATAGCGACGGATGAATGATGACAACTAGATAATAGGAGTAAAAGGGCATCCAGCATACGAAGAATTCAACCACTATCATAGCCAACATTTTGATAACCCTTTTTTTGGTAACAAGACTTTTCTCCGTATGAGTACTTCGTAGTTGCGTTCCACTCCATCTGCCTTGAGGTCGAGCGGGAGGACTTCCTTGACAAATGGCTGGCACTATGGGGCTGCTTGACTGAGAAATATTAGCCAGCGGTATAGTAGTTGCAGATTTGGTCACTTGTTTCTTAAGGTACGGATACTGCCAGCTTAGGAAATGCTTACGCTTCGTCTTCATTGTTGACCACCGGTAATCTTCATTCCTATCGGCTAACGGCGCCCTTGTAGACTCCGTCGTGTATGCTGTACCCGAATTTTCCATTTTTTCACCTGTTTGGGCAAGAACTAAAATTGACCAACGTTAAGGCAATTTATACTGAAAGACTCTTCCCAAGAAGTCGGTCCCATCAGTGACCACTACCATGGGAAGCGAGGTTTATACGCGATGCTATTTCTATGAAAAAATGTTCTCCATTACACTGCATGATTGACAAGCAAACTTCTAGTAATTACTTTTATCTACTGGTATACGATCTCAGCTCACTTTACTTAATGGGCGCAGAATTTTTGAGAGCGAAAAAAATAAGCGTCGCCTTTGCATTGTTATGCTTCTAAATTTAGTCATCTCACATACAGGCAAAAAGTGGGAAATTGAATATTCTCTAACTTTAACGCGAAAATTAGATACTCACGTTTAAAGAGTTTAAAGTGAATCCATAAGCTCGGGAGCTTAATGCGAGAAGTTTGAACTGAAATTTTAAAGCTCAGGTTATAAGGCTTTAAAATCAGTTCGTTAAACTCAGGAGTTTTTTTAAAGCGGGGATTTCGCGAGATTTTTTGATGCTGCGGTTTGAAGAGTTTAAGGTGGATACTCGACGCTTAAACGCCAAGAGCTCATAGTCGGAAGTTTATGCTTTTAACCAAACAGTAAGTCGAAGTTTGATTTTCAGGTTACAAGAGTCTGAAGCGCTCACTTAGTTTTCGCTTTAAGCTCTTTGGCTACGAGTCTGGAGTGCACGATATTGTAGTTACCAATGCGCCGGCACTTCAGTGAGCAGAATTTGATGGTGAAGAAGTTTATTACGGATAATTCCCGTTTGTTACGCATATATAGAAGAACACTGGAGCTTTCAGGTCATTCGAGACCCGTCATCAGCGGTCATAAGTTGTTGATATGATTCGTGGCAGCGAGTGCCCTAATGTTCCTGAGGATTTTAAAGCGGGCATTTTTAAAGTTTTTTGTTCATAGGTTCTGGTATCTGATTCTGTCAGCGTACTTCTATTTCTTGTTCCGTATATCTTGTAGATTGTGTCTTGGCTGGGTAGTTTCGAACATTTTTTGTTGTTGGTTCCCTGTTTTTTCATTTGCATTCATTTTTCTTTCTTTCTTTCTTCTTTTTTCTTTTTCTTTTCCTTTTTCGTTCCATATATATTGCAGTCCTATCCATTTCTATTTGTTCTAATTAGTTGTTTTTTCTTTTTTCTTTCTGGGCTATTGTATTTCATACATTGGCTAGGCTATTGTATTCCTTACGAAGAAAGAAAAAAGAAAAAAAAACAATAGCCCAGAAAGAAAAAAGAAAAAACAACTAATTAGAACAAATAGAAATGGATAGGACTGCAATATATATGGAACGAAAAAGGAAAAGAAAAAGAAAAAAGAAGAAAGAAAGAAAGAAAAATGAATGCAAATGAAAAAACAGGGAACCAGCAACAAAAAATGTTCGAAACTACCCAGCCAAGACACAATCTACAAGATATACGGAACAAGAAGAAGAAGTACGCTGACAAGAAATAGAAGTGCGCTGACAGGCCCAGATACCAGAACCTAGCAACGAAAAACTTTAAAAATGCCCGCTTTAAAATCCTCAGAAACATTAGGGCAATCGCTGCCACGAATCATATCAACAACTTATGACCGCTGATGACGGGTCTCGAATGACCTGAAAGCTCCGGAGTTCTTCTATATATACATAACAAACAAGAATTATCCGTAATAAACTTCTTCATTATGAAAACATTTGTTCCCGTACCAAGAAACCCCGTTTTCAGAATTTGATGGTAACGTTTTCTTAAACGTTGAAGCCTGCGCTGTGAGCCTGTATGTTCTTACGGCCAGAGGTTGAGCTCAAATTAACATGATATCATTAGGTCCGCGAAACTTAGTGACGCCACATTTACTTAGCTATCTTTTCCAGAAAGGAATTCACGCCGAATCATACTTTTAGTCAATTATGAACATGTTAGTTGGGGTAGGACATCCCGTCATCAAGCTTGAATACTTTGCCCACGGGATATAGTTTATCTGTTTGCCTAACGACGAAAGCGGCCCTTGAATGCATCCTATTACTTGGTTGTAGGCAAAGTTGGCGCAGTCCGTTAGTAGTCAGCGGCCCCTGTAGTGCGACAGTGTCTATTGCGTGAAAATTAAAATAGCCTGTTTCCTGCGAATTTTCAATGGGCCCGCGAAGTCATAGAATTACCATTAAAGCCGCACCTACTGACTGGAAGCGACTTTGGAATTTATGCATCGATGAGATTTCTGCAAAGAAGAAAATGAATACGCCAATACAAAACCTCCACTCGAAAGCAATTCGCATAAGGTGAATTCTTTAAGCATATATTCATTATATCCTCACTGCTACTTGTTGAGGGGTATATTTCCTTTTCGAGCCCATATTCCTGTGGCGAAAGATCGACTGCTCCTTTACGCAATTGTCAATCCGTTGTTTGGCAGTAGGGTTGCTTGTTGGGCTTTTCAAGAGGCATAAATTTCCACAAATTCCTATTTCAGTAGCTGTATTTCACTTATTTTTGCAAAGCTGCTTAAAAAATAGCTTGCAAAAAATTAATTGCAAGAATAATTTTCCTCTTCTTTGCGGCTGTTAAGTCGGCATGACAATCGAATGAGAACGTAATAGGAAATTGGCTTGCCAAGCAGAACTGATTCGCGGAGGATTTGAAAATTCTCGAGGGAAGGCGAAATGATATTAGGGAACGTGTTGACGCTATGTCCCAAAACTGCAATGACGCCGATCGGCAAAGGAGACAAAATTGACAGCTTAACTGAAGGAAACATTGCAAAGCAAAACAATAGCGCCCAGACGATAACGTCGATTCGACTTTAGCGTTTCTCCGTTTTCGTAATCTGGTCGCCCGCCTGCCTGTTGTTGCTGCCAATTGACTTTCTTTCGAAGTTTCGCTTTTTAGGCGACGCTCAGAAGAGAAGTTTTAAGATTAATGGACAAGACGATCAGACGCCAGCTAGCCAAGTAAAAATGTTTCATTCACATGATGGGACAGCTTGTCTAAGGCCTTCACTTCAACGTGACAACTGGAAAATTGCCTTATGAAGGGGCGATGTTAAAAAACGTTCGACCGGAAAAACATGAAATCAAAGCTGACAATGAAGAAACAACTACCCAGTTTGTAGCAGTTAAATCGAGCTTACTCTTTCTTGTAGCCAGAGTGAATGGGCAATGATGTGCAACACTATTTCCTATAGTCTCTCATAGTTATGTTGACCAAATAAGGAAAAGAATTCCAGTTACGTTAAACTCTATCGTAGGCACATTGCCTGCCGGCGTGTCTTATATAAGCCTTTGCAGGCTGTAACTTGGGCTTAAGTCATCGAAGCAATCGATGAACGAGTAAATATCCAATGTGTTTATTGTTTATTGGATTCCTGGACTTTATTTGCGAGCCTCTCAGCTGGAAACTAATCCTAAAGCGAAAGCGCCTACAGTTCTCTTGACATGGTCTCGTCCGGCCCGTTTCAGTTTTCAAGAAGGCTACATATTCTCTTAGGTATTCATGATAGCTTAGCTCTTTCCCTTGAGCATCATGCAAGTCAGTAGTTGATCATTCCTCATTTCATACGCAGACAATCAAAAGGTTTAGTTTTAGAAGTGATGCTGCGAAGATATCGGTAAAATAAATGGAACTAACGCGTTGTTGCATGAGTTAACCCCCTTTTACGACAGTTTTCGTCACCACGTTGCCTTCAGAATTTATAACGATAGTATTAATAATAATTTAAGCGTAATAACTATTTCAAATGTAGCTTGTTAAGTTTCGAGCTCAACAAGCTCTTAAAAGTCAGATGCTCATATAAGCATTAGTGGAATTACTGATGTAGCGTTAGCGGAACGCATTAAGCAATCAATAGAGCTGAGAAGTGATACATTTCGCAAGCTAAGAGGGGAAAAAGAATTTGTTACGATAATTTGCTACCGCCGGAAAAGCCAGCGTCTTTGACGCTCATTCTGGCGGACTCCTGAGGAGGGCGCCTCAGTTGGAAGCGTCATAAGGCTGGAAAATTGATAGCAGTACGTAAAAACAACGCGCCTACTTGAATTCTCGCTATGTTGCTTGATCCCGAGCCACAAGCTTCGTATGACGAGACTGTACAGTAGGGTCATAATGATGAGCGGTATGGTGAAAAGCATTTGCGACAGGAAAATGAAGTAAATCAAAGGCGCCTGAGGTGAAGGCCAGTTGTAGCGACAGTTTGGCTGACCTGATAAGCAAAAACAATTCAAATTTTCTTGTCTGCCTCTGCTAATGCTTACCTGGTCGTATCTCAATCACTTCAACGACAAAGGTCGGCGGAATGGACGTGATGCAGGCAGCAGTCCAGACGACGATCAACATGCGAACCACATTGCGCTTTGTCTGCCATTGCCTCGAATGAAGAGGTCGGCAAAGAGCGAAATACCTTTCCAAGGCAATGGCCACGAGCGTATTGGCGTTGGCAGCCACTGAAACGGCTGCAACAGGCGTTAATTATGGTTAAATAGCGAATGAGCCAGAGCTTTTCCGAAAAGTAAACCAAAATAAGGTGAAGGTGCATATTACGCCATCCTCGACTCAATATGCTAATATTACTTTCTTAGACAAAGCCATTGCCGAAAACAGGAGTACTACTGCCATTCGAGCAATTTTTGTATTTAAAGCTATGCTGACAGCGAATAATTGCCAGCGGTGCTACTAGTGGCAGCCGCGCCCCACTTCGCGATCGTATGAACTTTGTGAGGCATACGTAAACACAAGTGCACCGAAGAATACGCGTAAAGCAAAATGAAACCGTTAGCGCATTCCTCAGGCAAGATAACTCTTTAAAATAGAAACTAGTAATTTCTATGCACGTTTTAAAGCATTTGACTTCCTCTTGCTCAGGTTGAGAAGATCAGCAATAGCCACTATTCTAAATCGATTATGCCCGCAAGCTTGTTTGTACAAAAAAAGTGTCATTGTAAGAAATACGAATTTGTCAAACCAATTTTCACCTCCGGACAATGATGAACGATTGCGTGATACATTTTTTGAAATTTAGTTTCAGTAAGTTAGCGCCTGCCGAGGAAAAAAGAGAAAACGTTCGCGATCACTCATCACTGCATTTGAACTTCGCAGGCAGAAGCTAATTTTAGTAGCCAAAGAAATCAAGACGATGACTTGGACAAGCTACTTTAGGTCATGTGTCCAACCATCCCGCCGGTTATCCCGTTTGCCCTTGCCTAAGCATAAGACTAACGCAAAGACGAAACAGGATGACCTGTACGCTTGTCAGTAAGGACAGAAGAGGATGGCCGGCATTCCTCTTAGAAAGGAACCTGCATCTCCTAGACTGTAGGATAGCTAAGAAACGGAATCCATTTCTCTACTGCGGTTATGCTCATGTCCTATTCCAGAACTGATATATTGAGATTTATGATAGCACGATGAGCTTTTTAAGCTTTAAAGCAATTTATGAAATGCAAACCTTCTACTTCGCGATCAAATCTTGTGCTCTATTCGAGTACGGATGGAATGCGTCCCGCTATCCGTGCCTAAGGTCTGCTTGGCGCTGATCACTATGCAATTATTGTTGCTTAGTTTAAGGTTAAATGCACAAGCTTTAAGTGGGTATAGCGCTTTCGCATTCCATTGGCTTTCTAAGTTGAAATAATGCAAATTTTTTGAGCATAAAACGTAACGGGATGCATAAGTTTTGCATCGTGCCCTGGAAAGTCGGAAAAAGCTTTGAAAGGTCTGTTTTTACTTACTTTATTTTCTCAATGAGAAAAAAGATTAAGTTGCCGAAATATGAAATTTTCCGCTTGATTAGTTTACTGAGACACTTTGAATTTCGATTGGAAAAGTAAACTTCAACAGGAAATAGCGCAACCAAAAGTTTCGAACCAACAACGTGCAGCACCGTGATGCAAAGCAAATTTTTTTGCACGCCGCATTTCTGGGTCAATGATTAATGAATAGTATTTGAAGCATTGCTTTTATGGGCAATTAGCGATTGACTATACTTCCAGACGTGACTATCTTCTGCCCATTTAATCCGCACGATGACGATGGGACGGAATCTGGAAGCTTTACAAATCACCAATAGAACAAAAGAGCTCGTTTTAAACTTTTATCGCCTTTTAAATCTGATGACGATCTCAGCTGGTGATTAATTCCACTAGATTTACATATCCGTTCCAGTTTGAAAAACAAATTTCAGATATTTACTGAGCGTTGGAAAAAATGTCGTTTCAACCTGCGACAAGGCAGTTTATACTCGCGTGCGTGCGGGGAATTGCAAAAATTTGCCTTCGCGCGTTTCGCCTAGTAAATGGCAGTCGTTCCGCAGATTTTTTCCACTGATTCCGCTTGCAACCTTTCGACTGCTGTCGAAGATACAGTAGGGGATAATATGCTGTTTTGTTGAACAACTTTGATTGCCTATTGATTGCCGTTATGAAAAATTCAAAAACCGCTTGCGCGAACACCTGGGGCCTAATCGAAACGTCGTTTAAATGGCGGCAATCCGTGGCTCCATGCGCTTCCGCACAAGCGGTTATTCGCCTTGAGTAGTGCGCAAAGTAAACAGTGCTCATCATCTAGGTTTCCCATTTCCAATTTTGGTATGAAATAAGTAGACGGAAAAGTAATTTGACGAAAGAGAGCTGCTCCTAGGCGTAGGCAAAACGCATTATAAAATTGTCACCACCTGCGTGCTCTGTTAGCGACAAAATGAAAGGGACATCTCATATACCCTAATAAGGGAAAGCATTTTTTCAAGGCGCCTATACGAATGGGAAAGGTCAACGCGGATAACCTGTGGAAAAGAGCCTTGCGAGCAATTAGAAGAGGGAACTGGAAGCGAAAGCAATTATTCTGATTTGTAGTACGACTGTTGGCAGTAGTAACAAGCGCCCTCTGCCTTTATGCAACTCTATTTTTTAAACTTTATCGTTGATCAATCTTAACTGGTCGAAGCGACGGCCGTCGTTACTCGTACTGGGCATTCCATTTTATCCGACCATTGCAACTTCTTTGAGGGCCAATAATAAAGTTGGCCAAAGTAGCCGCAATGAAATTTGCAACGTTTTTATGCGCATCGACATTTATCAAAGAATCGATCCCTGAAGATCATTTCCTCAGTGGCTGACCAAATCGATCTTCTTCACGACAAGGCGAAGGGCATTTCTTGAATGTACAGGCTTTAGTTTGAAGAATTTCGACAATTTGCCTGATAATTCAATATGTACCCATCCCCCAACGGATTACAGCGGAGGTGTTAATGATATAAGCCCATTATGCCATCTTCTGCGCAGCAATTAAGGTCTTTTTGAATTATATCCAATCAATAATAAGGACATTAGCAAGCCAAACTACTTTTTTTCAAAATGCTTCGCAGTGCACTTATCTTTATTAATAAGCCCTATCATCCTAGTAGAGCTTACGCCCACACTTAGCAACAATACGTACATACGCTTTCTTTGGGTCTAGGGCTGCTAATGATAGCTCAGGTTTCAACATAAATTTCAATAAGACGTCATGAGCATGTCGATGCAACTCAGAGAAAGGCCGTACTTCGTATACCTTGGAATGAACAGACGCTGCAATAGCGGTGACTGCATAATGCTCAAGAAGAATAGAATTTCTTTCATTGTTTTCCCGGTACGATTACATTTTCCCTAACGCTATCTATTTGGGTAAACGTGTTGCTAATTGCAATCCCGAGAACAGGCTTAACGCGCGCAACTCCTTTTCCTTTTGAATTTCCAAACTTTCAAACTTAATTATCCAATAAAGCCAATAACTTAATTATCCAATGAGATAGCACGTTCTGCATAAAAGCGTTCAAAAGACCAACAGCTCTTTTTGACGGTATAGGCAAACATTCCACTAAGAAGAAAGTGAAAGTCCTCAACTGGCTACCTTAGATGCGAGTTTCGTAACAGTCGTATTCTATTTCCACGCGGTAACGGAACTGTTACTTGCTACGCGCTGTGAAAGTTTATAGTTAAACCGTTGCGAGAACAGAAACGAAAGTACGGAATGGCTCATCGTATGTCCGACAGCAAAACTACGAATTTCACGTACAGCAAATCGTGGTAACCTGCCTTATTTACTACGCTCTTCATAACGGTGCGCATTTGGCGAGAACACTTGTCGTTCTAATTAGTGCTCTCAACTTGCCTAAGAGGGCAGTAAGGGTCCTTTGAGCTGGCACATAGCCAACTCGTTAGCGCTGCTGTATATTTCAAATCAACATTGCTACAGAAATTGATTTTCCGCGTGTAGCAAAAGGCCAGAAATATCTACTTTCCTGACAGTATCTCGAAATTCGTTTAGGGAGAAAAGTAATATTTTGAATTTTCAAAATCCTATCGAATTTCAAGCTCCAAAGTGCATATAGACTAATAAGGAAACTGTGTACTTACGCTGAAGGAAGCTCATCAAGGTGCACATCCATTTCATCTGACTACCCCAAATGAAGCATTCAAACAGCATAGCCGTCAGTGTAGGCGGCATGCAGATAAGCGTGAGCAAAAGATCGCTGATAGCCATGTTCAGCAGAAACAAATTCGTGATGGTACGCATCCATCGATTCTGGACAATGGTCAATATCACCAGGCTGTTTCCAATTAGGGATACACAAAATATGACGACGAATACAACGATCAAAAAGCGATTGCGTCCACTGTCAATAAGTTGGCACGGTTCTGGCTCCTCGCTTACAGGGGACACGTTGAAATTTCGAACGGTCAAGTTGACCAGTATTAGCGGTATAGTGCTGTCGTCCGCTTGGAGTGTCTCGTTGGCCTTTTCCATGGCTCAGTGATCTTCGACTGACGGCGTCTACCGCTCTGGAAGAGATATATTTCTCATCACGCTTGCTTACTTGGTTTCCTAAAAGGAAAAAAGTTGCGTTTGATCCTGTGATTGACTATGCTTCTGCATGGCAGACAGAAATAATGCCACATTTTTTCATCGCGCTTAGCATTCACGCCTGTCTGTCACTCTTGCAAGCTTTCCGTCTGCACGTTCAGCCAGTGCCCAATAAGGGGGGACCAAAACTATTGTCAATTCATTCCCCATCCCTATTCCAAATCAAAAACCTCTCAAGAGTGCTATTACTTTTGGCGCCAATTGTTTACTAGGGATTTTCTACTGGAGGAAACTTCGTTTGAGGAATGTGACTTGCAAAGACAAGGGTCTACCAAAGGTCGCTACATCGAATACGTCACTATTCTTTGTGATGATTGGTGGTCAGCGATATTTGACGATTTGAGCGTCATCGAATCAAGATACATTCTCACCCCACCTTTCTGTGCTCATCGACTGCATGGCTTAGCGAAATCCTCTTATTGTTGCTTTGAGCACCGCATGTCTGCCGCCATACTTTCTGATTCAAAGCAAAACTAATGGACCGACAAAGAAGCTTTCAAAAAGGCTGCCGGCTGCACCTGCTCAGTAAACTCCAACCGAGCCATGTTCCATTTTCGGAAGGCATCAGTGCGCTGATAGACGAAGGCTGCTCCTTGGCAAACAATGCTCAACCCAATTAGGTATCTATCCCGTCAGAAGCAACAGTTTGGACAATCGGTCCCTTCTGATCCAATCGCAGCTGACTGGCCGTGGTCCAATCAGTTGGCGACTAAGCGGACAATCAAAGCGAACTAACTTTTTTCTGACAATCCTTTCAGCTTAAATAAGCAGTTACCAAAGTCCCTAATATGGTCAGCCTGTTGCCGATTGCTTAAGCCCGCTTTGGCGGAAGTCGGAAGGAAATCATCGCCAAATCGACTTCTCTCTTATTGCGTAAGCAAAGTCATCTTGCGGCTGGCAGTTCCCTTTGGTCAGAAACAAACAGACGGCGAAGTTGTACAAGCAATATGAAAGGAAATTCAAATATTTGAATTCCAAGCGAAAAGTTTGACGTAGCTTCCGAAAGAGCGTAGAAGCTTAGCATTAGCGTAAATCGCTTACTGGAGACTACTTTGAGCGAATAGTGAACCAGTTGCTTGACCACATCAGGTCGTTGTAATCTGAGAACAGTTTCCCCCGGACGGCTTGGTACAGCATGGTTCCAACGAGTCCCTTTGGGCCATTTTCCACGTTTGTAGCCTGTTTTTTCTTGATTTTACGGATTCACAATTCCAAAGTGGGAAATATATTTGATTTAATTGTTTCAACATTTTAAAACTGTAAGAGCTTAAAGTTACCTAAGTAGCTTGTCGTCAACTGCAAGCTTTCTGCCTTTGATTCTTACTGAGCTGATACTCTTTTAACCATTGCACTGTGGCGGCACTTATTTTCTACGAAATGTTTAGCCTTAAAGCTTCGCATATGCTAAGCTATTGACTAATCTATTTGACATTTACGCGTCAAGGCGGTTGAAGATTAATTAATGTCGTTAATTCTACCTGTTGTCAACATTGGCGAAGCTTCAAGAGTAAGCAATCCGTGCGCGCCAAGGCGGATGGCCGCCAGTGCTGGAATGGAAAAGCCGAAGCAAAACTTCAAAGAATAATTTATGGAATATGGAAGCAACAAAGCTGCCGCCAATGTTCAAGGTGTCAATCTCTGTCTTCTCTGAAAAATGCTTCCATTCTTCTGACAAACTGCTAATGCGCGACAGACGATGGAGAAAAGGATGTAAAAGTATTTTTTAGGCTTACACTTTCGCTACTTTGCTACTACCAGCTAATGAAATGAAGATTCAACGGCTTACAAAAGGATTCGTAGCACAGCTCTGAGATTTTTGCCGTAATCCGTCTCGGCGGTTCGCTTTTCACTTTCGTGAAAAAGCAATTAATTATAAGAGCTGCCTGAACAACTTAATGCTTTAACGTAAAAGTCAGCTAAATTTTCTCATATAAATTAACAATCTCCGCAATTGTGCCTGCCTATACTAATATAATAGGTTTATATTCTTTTTAAGCGTTCTGATCATCCCTTCCTCTCAAGGTTAATAAGCTTGTATTAGAACTGCGTAAATTATGCCTTCGTGAACTTTATTTGCTTCAATATATGCAATCAGGGGTATCTTCATTCCCGTAGAACATCTGGTTGTATACAAAATCAGCACTTCTGTCAAGCAATGAGGTTTCCATTTACTGCTTGCATTCTTTAAGTAGACCCATATCTGCTCAGTAGTTACCACCCTGTTTGAGAAAAAGGTAGAAAGTTTGTCCTGTTCCACAAACGACTAACCGATGTAACTATGCGGCTGCAAAGAAAGTTTGATTGGTTGGTGGTTGCGCTGGGTTCTCACCACCCATTAAGCATTTGAAAAACGGACGACACGTTCAATGACATGAGCGGCTGACAGAATGGCAAGTGAAGAAGGCAACGGCAGTTTGCAGGTTGTTAAACCGAGTTCATGCCAAAGGCGTGAGCAGAACATAGCTGAGCTGAAGTTCATTGAAATTTCCACCGCTCCGCTCCGACTGAGCCGTTCCATGGACTTCAAGGTTCGATTTAAGCTTCGATTTAAGTTTGAATGGTCGAGCAGAGTGAAGCACTGAAGTGGGCCCAGATTAGAGGGCGTCGACACTTAGAGTTCAAGAAAATAATCACACGTCAGCGCTGCCCTCATTAGCATCCCTGAATGAACAACAGCCTTAATGCTTGTTTCAGAGGACTAAGAATTATGGGGTTTGTTTCCATGGGTATTCTATGAAGCACACGTCAGAAATTTGCCATTCTGATTTGTGCATGGCAATCAGTTTCATTAATATAATTTTAATAAATGCCTGATCTCAAGAATTTTGGTTAGCACTGCGTCAGCCAGAAGACAGCTGCTTCTGGGTGGAAGCCAACACTTAACATAAAAATGGGGAACAGAATTGGCTGAAGAATTTGCCTTCCACACAAGTGTGATGATATGAAATGAAAAAATTTGTATGATCTTGCAATAACGAACTTCATTCCAACTGGCCGAATTATTAATTTTTCTACAACTTTATTTTAACACGTGCAGCGCAACAGCAATCAATTAAGCAATACTCTATTTAACAGATACTTGATTTCTTACATGCTGGCAAGTAAACTTATTAATATTAATATTACTCTCACATTATGGTGGCGTGTTAAATTATTGCTAAGAAATGGACTACTTTCTTGTAATCTTCCTCAGAGACCCAGTTCCTTAATATGGGCTGCGCTTAAGCGCTTGAAGCTAAGCCTATTTAATCTGTCGAAGGAAATGAATTTTTTAAACCCTCCTCCAATCCGCTCTATTTCTGATCAAGCTGCTTCGAGCTATATGCTTAACAATGGGCTACGTGTTGGCAGCAGAAGTGTTCTTTTCTTACCTATTCCAATAAGCATACGGTTTTCATGTTTTAGCGTGAATAAACTAAACTGTAAACAAGCCATGGCAAACAGAAATTAGAAGCACGCAGGAAATAGCTCCAAAGCTGGGTTTATGCTATTTCTAAAAGACGCGATATTTATAGACATTATTAACGAGCGCATGCGCAATTCTAAAAATCTTGCAGACTTTTAAAATGGACCAGATGCGGTCAAATTTGCAGTTAGTGCAAACATGAATGCCTAATAATAAACCTACTAATATTCACGCCAACTAAAAAAGCCAGCTTCGTTTTCTACTAGTTGTCACCTTGGACTTACCCTTATTTCAAATGGAAGTTGGCTGTCCAAACTGTTAACTGGAAGGCCGTGCATTAGGAGCTCATTGGAGACGACCAATGGTCGTAAACTCAGGTCTTTTGTCAGAGCCAGCTTGAAGAGCCCTACGAGGAGATTTAATGAAGCAAAGTCACCGCGGTTGATTAAAATGCATGCATACCTAACCGCTAGCTTGCTCTAATAACAGCGTCAATTTTGCTGGAAGAAATTCTTGAAACGGAGTACACGACAGCCGCGCATTTCTGTCACGGTTCTCTGAGCCTACATCATTTGAACAACACCCGACGAGTTGAAAGATGGTTAGGCATTTTCGCTGGAAAAATAGGCGGACAGAAGATGACCCTCCCATCCCCGCTGCGCCTTGTTCATGTATTTCTTCAAGTCCTTTTCAAATAAATTTCATGTCCACGTTCATTGGCCACCATTGAATAAATCTTCCGAACAAGCCAGGTTCAGCTGGAGCTTAGCATGCAATCTTACGCAGACGTACTTACTAAAATTTATACCTGCTTAATTCATCAGCCAATGACTTCCTCCCATGAAATTTGTTGATGATAAAATCGGCAGACAATGACTAAAATCAAGTTTATAAGGCCATTGCAAACAATAGGGCATTTCCCAACGGAGCCAAGCGACCAACGAAAATCCGCTCTAATTTGCAAAGGCAATAATCGAAAGTGAACTTAAGCCCAAATAATGCCACCCATATTCGCACTTTGCTTGTCCATTTGAAATGGTATCTTTCCAATCTATCGCTGCCTACCAGTCAGCATTACGTACTTCTGGCTTGCAGAAAAACTGATTCTCAAAATGCGGGGCAAATAAGAGAGAAAGCGATTGCTCATTTGCCGCCAATACGTATATGCTAATTTGAAGATTTAAAACGGCGATGAGCAGCCCAGCTTCGTAATACGGTAATACGACAGCTTTTCCCTATCTCTGTTTCAAAAATTTGAATAGCGTTACGCTGTGGATAACGGGACAAGCTTATCGCGGTGTTACAATTGCGTTCGAAGGATAATTTTAAAACTTACCGTTGCCTTTGGGCCATGAAGAGATTTCATCTTGCGAATGCTTCACAAATGCAAAGCAAGCTCACCAGGCAACAATGGAAACTTGAGTCGAGAAAACGTTTGGTCATCTCACTTGACGTTAGCATGACGCGACATTAGTTCCATTGTAAAGTGCCTCATTTGTCTCAGTTTATCATAGCATTCATACAACGCACCGACGGTAGCGTTTTTTGGATTCAATTTTCTACCTCATAGGCAAAGCAGGAAATGAATGACTCAAAGCCTTATAAATAGTGGCTGCTATCCTTAGAAGCAGCTGAATTTTTCCCGTCATAAGCAATGTTCGTCTTGGCCAGGATGCATATTTTCTCATTCTCTCCTTTCATCAATAATCACAGCTGCGGCTGCCATTGCGCTCAGGATGCGCCCGCAACAATTGGAATGCATTCAGTTCTATCCAATAGTTTACTTGTGATTACGGATTTCAGACAACGTAACATATCCTAGCGGCTTTATATAAGTTCAGGATAATTGAAAATTGTTTTTGCTAGCAACTTGAACAGCGGCACGGCCAAAGTTATACCATCGTATCCGCATACTCAGGTTGCAGTGAGCAATCGGAGCATATTAGTTGGAGCGCAAGTTCGCCAAGTTCTGATTCTGAGCCGAGTCCAATGATGCCTGAGGAGACTTGACGACTCAATTAAAGGACGCTCATTGAACTTGGCAAGATGGCCACGTTTCGCTTAGAGCGCGTAATAAATATCCAGCTTGTGCAAATAAATCTCTTACGCCCAACGTCGACAATGAGGCATTTGCAATGTGTACATGTTTGTGCATGCCACTTCGCAAGTTCTAAATGGCATTTGAAATAACGCCACCTTTTCTTCATCGGAGATCTCAAGATTGTTATTAATATTTTTGCCGCTTTCAGTTAATCGACAGCTGGCTAATTTCATTCAAACTCTTAAGTAGTTCGATTTAGCTGTGACAGGTCGCCTTTCTAGCTTACGTACTACGCGTCGGATAGCTTTTGCTCACTGTTGTGAATTGTTGTCGCCCAGACGCCTTCAAAAGCGTAAAAAATGAAGAGAAAGACTGTGACTATTTTTAGAAGAGTATCATCTCTGCAGATGAACTTGTACGCGTTAACCTCAGGGCAATAATAGTTTGGCAGAGCTCAATTCGACTTCACTAGGCACTCTTTCGATCAGCTTTTGATTAGTATCTATGACAAATGATAAGAAACGATCGTTCATGTCTACATGATGATTTGTGCTCCTTAAGGTCGAACGAGGAAGTGGAATTGTAAAAGTTTTGTTCTGCATACAAATCATGTAAACTGCGAACCTTCAATCATCCTGTAAGCTTCCGTATGGAACTGTTTTTTAACAGTTTAAGCGGCAATGAAGTCCATGGGTGAGAAAAGCATTTCCTCCTGCTTTTCTATCTTCATTTGAATTTCAATGTTTTTCTCGTGTTGCATCAAGCGCGTCAGTTTCATTCGTAGCACTAAACGCTTGTTTCATAGTAGATCTTCAGATTCACGGGTTTTGCCTGTTGGGTGTATCTGTAAGTAAACTTCAAAATGCCCTACCAACGGATGGATGAGCTGCGCCCTACCCAACTAATCAAACACCCATTGTACCCATGTGCTATATAAACCCCTTACCGATTAAACACCTTCTCCCCAACACTGCTGACGACGGAACACGAGCAGTTCCGAAACGTACGGTATTCGTTTTGTTCTGTAATTTCTCTAACAATTTGCTCATCCATCCGTTGGTAGGGCATTTTGAAGTTTACTTACAGATACACCCAACAGGCAAAACCCGTGAATCTGAAGATCTACTATGAAACTATTCAAGCCTGTTAAAAGACATCCTGTTTTTCGAAAAAACGCTTGTTTATTGAATAAAATACATTAAAGCATCAGTGGCGGTTTAAAGCCATAAACAAAAATACGTTTCATTGTCAAAACGTGAAGTGTTCCATTTTGAAAAGAATATTACTGACATGTGATGGATAGAAAGTGATGTCATTCTAGCAAATCAGTTGCAGCAACTCTTATGTTGGAAGTAAATTTAGGAAAGGTAAATTGATTAGAAAATAAAATAGTTGCAATGCATTCAATTTTGAATAACTGTAGTTAAGCTGAACAAAAACTCTATTAACAAATGAATGAACGGTTACTGAGAATGAAATGCTACCAATTTTCAAAACTCCCGAAGCGTTTTAGTTTTATCATCAGAGAGGCAAAAAGAGTTCTGACTTTTTGCAAACTACTCTCCTTAACTTCTTTGACGACAGAACTGCGGCGTTCTGAAAGCTAGAAGTTACGTTGTTGCTACTGCTTTACATTTTTTTAAATTTTAGGTGCTTGTTCATAATAAGCAGAAAACCCATGAAGAGATGAAGTGAAAGATTATCGATCCGGTATAAGACATCCAGTTTTCAACAATATTAACATAAGCAACACAACGTTCAAACGTTTTTGCTCAAACCACTGATACGCAATTCTTTTCCAGTGGGAGATCCTAAGGGCTCTTGTTGATTCATCCAAGCTATCTTAAGTAACAGTTTAAGACAGATACAGGCATTTCCCAGGACCATTGTGAAAACTGTTAAGAAGCTCAAAATTATGGAAACTATGCTTGTCTACGAAACCAGCTTGTTGGCTTGACGCGAGGTGTAGATACGTTAGCCTTCGGAACCAAACTTGTCCGGTTGTCAGCGCATATGCAAATAAGCTCAAAATCGTGACAGCATGTACGTACAGATAGCTTAAATTTAAAAAGGTAAGCGCGATTAGTAATGTTAATCCTTTCCTCTGTGGTTGGCATTGCTAGTTCCATTTTACGGTATAAAATTACTAAAAGCAAAAATTCAGTTTTCTGTACTTCCTTATTAGGAGTTCATCTGTTTGTTGGCCTGCTGTAAGTCATTATTAAAATAAATTAAAACAGCGTATTTTTGTCTATTATTAACACATCCAATATTTAAACCTTTTTTAGGTTTCTTACGCACTGAATATTGTCAAAGTATCTATATAACGAGTAGCATTCTATAAGCTAAAGACAGTCAAAATTACCTGCCACTGGGTTCAGCAATTTAGCATAAGATCTTCAGCTACTCGTTCGCCAATTGTTTTTGTAGAATCTTTTAACATTAATACTCATACAGTCTTGGCAACATCCTTGTTTTTGAGCATTCTTTCGAAAATTTCAAAATGACCAATAGACTAAAGAAACGTAAACATTTTTATTTTGCTGTTTATCATCAATCATTCTAGACTGCTTGAAGACACTGTATTAAAAGCAGTTTTACGTATAATTTTTCCTTTGTATTAACAACATTCGCTCTGGGCAGTGGCGGGAAACTGCAATTTCGCAAATTATTTCTTTTCCATTTAATCGTTAATATTGTCATCTTAAAGTTGTCGTTAACGTTTCTGTTGCTAACGGCTTGCGTTTTTGCCTTAAGCAGTTTCTTAATCATCCATCAGCTCCACCGAAGCGTTCATCTGTTCTGAAGAAAGAGACTCAACTTTTTTATGAACCAGTGAACTTGGCGGAAAATATTCGTTACTTCTCAGTTTTTTAAACGCTTACTTGAACTCGCAACTTAAGCGTACTGACAAATCCATAATTATCTTGTCTATTATTAATGCTGTAAGGCTGCAGTTGGAACCTACGCATCATTAATTGTACCCATTTTCAATTACACGTGATTTCGCGCTTCAAATAGCGTTTCATTTCTTGTCAATTTTGAAAATTATCGATAATACAGTGCTCAGAAATGTATGCTTTGCTGAAAGTTCACAAAAAAGGCATCCCTTAAGTTCTGAGCTGTCAGTCAGTAGCACCAGTGATGAGATTCCATCCTACAAAAAGGCCATCATAAAGTCTGTAAGTGGGAGACGGAATTTCTTCTTAAAAGCATAGCTGAACTTTTTGTCAGTAAGTCAAAAATTTTGCTTTTTTTTGGTTAGCTGCGACGTAAAGCGCCTTGTCATCGGTTACCTCATGCATAACACTTTATAAGATTAAGCTAAACCTTTACTTACTACTAGAAGCCTTCTATGTGATAAACGTAAATATTTTTCACTTTCAACAAAGGCTCTTCAAACAAAGCAACAACAGAAAACTCTTTAACATCTGTTTTAGCAATGATATTCTTGTAAAACGTGGAGGAAAAAGTTAGCGCCGACTCAGCTTTTCAGTTCTTCAAGTAAGCAACCGGTTGGTGAATTCCTCAGTTGATAAGTAAAAACGGAAAAGAAGATTGTTTTTTTTGATTTCCAGCCAGTGTCTTTCTTTTCCATATGGAGTTTGTAATGGAAACAGAAGAGAATGAAATACACTTCTATCTTTGCTTCCTTCGCCATTAGGTCGCCGGATTATACAAAAAGTGCTGCTTACTAGATGTGCACGAACTCAAACAGATATTTGAATTTCTCGTCTCATCATGTACTTTCTATGTTTAAACGAATGATACGATGCATGATTGGTTGAGCAGTTGAAATGCATAACACAGAATTTCTCGATAAGGAATTGCATCACGGAACAGACAACGTTCAGAGAAAATAGTTACCCCAAAAGGTTAATCGATCCAACCATATATCGGAGATTATACAGTTAGAACAACAAAAGAAGAACTGATTCAGCGGATAGACAACTTGCCCTTCACTATTACATGGATATGGGGCAAAAAGACTAAAAAATGTGTTAAATGTCAGAGATTTTTTTATAATTGCCCCTCATCCAAGATCTTTTACTGAGACCAATAAACTTGGGCTGCCAGTGGACCAAGTGGACCGGTGGACCTCCCTGCGGCTATCTATAACACGAAATGCGATTACTCAGTTCTAGTCATTAGAGAAATAGGCAGTGGCTTACTCCATCGATTCAAAGAACACAAAAGGTATTTGGCCGCATACAGGAGCGCTTTGGACAAACTTGAAGGGCACTTTAGGCTTCCATGAAGAAAAATGGCCTTGTGATTTAGCAAGACAAAAGAAAATCTCTTTATTGACGTTTGGGCAGAAACTATCAACCCTACTGAATGAGTCAAACGAAGTGAACAGGCTTTTGACTTTCCCAGGTGAAGCAGAACGTCGACAAGTTTCGCAAAGCTCAAACTTACGATGGAGATTAAAAACGAACCTGCATTGAACAAGTGAAAACGGTACGGCAAGGCCGACGTTGACTCGTGAATCGCACGTAAACTAATAAGTCCGAATAAGAACAGCGACCTTACTAGTCAACAAAAAAGATCCTCCTAGTTGACATATGAGATCATATGACTGACCTTTACCGTCTGTTGGTGTTTGCTGTTACTTAGCCATTTGATCAGACGCTGCTGACAGGATAAGAATGGTCCCAAAAGGCACGTTTTTTAATATACCTTGCTTACTGACAGCGGATAGTGTCGCTTGTCCAGAAGAACGAAAGATGGGTTAATTCCGCTAAAATTTTTTTGCAAAAAGAAAATCTACTGTAGAGATTTGTTTTCGTCTCGTTACTTCGCTGATAACCCATCCCAAATCAATGAAAAAGCGTCACTGACCTAAACTTGCAATAAACTAATGAACAGTTGAATGGCATTTTCAATTTGAGCGCCAGCCGCTGTTCTGCGCAATCAAATAAAACAAATGCCCTACCAACGAATGGAACAACAGTTATTAGGGAAAAGTAGACCAACGGCTTAATTGAAAATTAATTCTAATCCACCAAATGCCCTGACATTGACGGCTGGCAAACATTACTATAGGCATTAGCGGTTTTGTCCCAAAATTCCCATTATTTTCTTCAGCAGCTCTTATTTTGAATTCGTACGCACGAGTGACGAATATCCAGAAATATCGAGCAACTGAAGTATTTTGCCGCCCAATCTGAAACGGGACGTGGAGTGTGAGCATAGCCGACTCATTTCCACATTTCGTTTCGTTATCTTTAATTAAACGGGTCTTCTAGAGCATCTCACATAAATTCAGCCACGTTTTTGCGTCTTTGCTGGACATGACAAAGCGTTCGAACTCTCACTGCCATAATTTTATCAGGAATTGTTCAGCGACTTGTTCACATTTGTCAATATCAATGGAAGAGGCATATGTTGCTATGCTTTCTCTGTCATCAGCATTTGAACATCACCTCGATGATCTTATTTATGCTTACCGCCTTCCTTTCTTTATGAACATTAGCAGAAGGTCAAACGGTTTCGGACATTTCTGTTCCGATGCGTGCACCGTTTGGCCGTTGAAAGTGCGGGACGCAGAAAGCTTACTCAGCTGAGCAAACAGTTCTTTTTGCCAAAAGCCAAACACTGCAATGACATGCGCACCTAATGGAGGTCACTGCTTAGTCCCTACAGTTGAGATAAGAATAAGTTGCTGATAGCGAGCTGAAAACGCTTTCCCCTATTGGGAGTTTCGCTTGAACAACGTGTTCTGCCCTAAAATTTCATCTTCGAATTATACTTAAAAAGGTGAAATATTGCACGCTGGACTCTCTATAGTGAACCCGTTGATGGCAGCAGCGGAGAGAGATTTGTTACGGAATAACAAATGTTAGAAAAAAGCAGCCGCTGCGCTAATGTTAGTAGCTAAGTTGAGGCGTTTGCAAAGTTGAATAATGAGCTAATGAATTATATGTTACAGCTAAGCGGCACGCTCAACCGAAGCATTAATTGTATAGAAACAAAGCATGACTGAGCAAACGACTGCTTAGTGGTTTGATGTTTTACAGCAAATTTCATTATACAGTTGGCCTCTGTATCTGCGCTGTTCCCGCCCTCCGCAAGAAAGATATGCGAGACGTCCACAAAAACGTTCGCTTTGCGAATTTTTGAATAGAATTTTATTTAATCTCAGCTCAGCAGATCCAAAAATCTGGAACAATTTCGGGAGTCGATATGACGTCACAAGTGTTCCATACATGGCTTCCCGCGACGAACCTTCTGAAAAACTTGCGTTGGACAGCGGTTTTCAGCTGAGCATAGCCATTAACTGACAAACGCGACATTTACACATGAACCAATAGCGTTGATGTCAGGATCTGATGAATCCCGAAAGCTACGGCCTGCTTTTCTCTTTTATAGATTTAACGTGGTTTCGCTATGAAGTTTGTAAAGTTAAAGAAAACCTTTTATGACGGGCAGTGCTGTTAATGAAACAAAGATCTGTGAACGGAATATTTTGAAAATCACTGGGCAGAACACGCATCATCATCATTCCTGGAGGGCCCAATCTGAGTTAATAATAAAAATTACTAAATCTGAAGAAACTATGCACCATAAACAACTTTGTTTGGGGTTAAATAAGTTAACACCATGGCTTGAAAACTACTGCTAACGTATATCGTTTATCTTGCTTGAAAACTACTGCTAACTATATCATGAGTGCTATCCGTCAGGATGCATACAGAGCATAATCCAGCAGAGAACAAATGTCGGGTCTATGATGCCACGGCGACGCCGGAAGTGTCAGGCGGCTAGTTCATAGCGTAATCTACCGCTCTACAGCGTCGTAAGAGGTTATCAGCAGCACAACGGGACCCGGTTATCGGTGTAACAGATTAGCGCCAAAGAAATCTGCTAAACTGAAACGTAATAGGCTCATGCTGGCCCCAAATGTCTCATTTTAAAAAGTACGCTACGCAAAGAATTATTAATAAAATCAATGTTCAAATGAAAATAGACATCAGAGTATACTATGGCAAATACAGCGATTATTTTGGCACCAGCCCAATACGTATGCGTATGGCAGCCACACTGTGTAGGTGCTCCTAAGGGGCTCGCTATTATTCGCAGCGGAACAAGAGAGGTCCATTACTTTTAAGACGATTGCAGGGTTGCACTGTTGCTAACGCGTGCCAGCTGTTGCTAACAAGTTGCTGCTGGCTTATTACCTTTGATGGAAATTAGCAAGCGACAGAGCAAGTATGAAAAAAATGTTTAACCGTGTTCACACAGGCAGAGAACTAGCTAAGTTTGACAATGTGATTAGGCCGCTATCTTACTGCTGCAAATCCTCAGTACTGCCATTATCGCTCGTACGCTTAATCAATTCTAATCACAGCGTTTCGGCGAGTTTACAAATGTTCATTACTTTGTGCTGATTCAATTGAAAAACCATCTCATAAAATGTTCTGATTATTTTCTTCGAAATGAATGTCAGTTCTTTCGTGGCAAAAAGCGGAGCTTACAGAAGCAGATATCAATGGCAGAGCGTTATTGGCTCTACGCCATTAAAAGACTAAGTCCGCGTGAGAATTCTTTAGTTAACAGTACTCAGTGTGCTTTTACAGATTTAGTTTTCCGTCATTACCATGTTTCTACGCAACATGTTGTTTTACAGTATCGAATAAATGGCTATCTCCAAAATGTAGTTGCTCAGCTGACCAAGAACGCTTAAAACGTATCGTTATGTGGTCATTAGATGGCAATGTTGGGTGGAAACATTTCGTTAGGCCACACATGAACTCGTCTGCACCAAACCAGCAAGCTGCTGCACATCAGTCTGGAAAATCACAATTTTAACAAAAAAGGCCTTCAGCGTTTGAGCTTATTCTAGAAATAGCAGCAGATAATTTGAAAGTCCTCAACCGCTTCTCTAATTGCCATTTATGTCAGTAGCAGACGTTGCTGTTACGGCATACGAGTATTATGAATAATAAGTGCGTTGAAATAAAATTGCATTTATTTGCAATAAAATTATAGATCAGTCAAAATCCCACAAAGCTAAAGTTGAAGAAAAGTGTATGTTCATTTACTTTTGCCTGCGGTCACTTGGTTCTACTGCACAATTAAAACACGTCATGTAATATAGCACTAATTAGGAAACTACAATGTTTTCGAGTCAGTGTAAATTAGATTTTTTAGAAATTTTCTTTAATGGGATCACTATGCTTGCGTTGCCTAAGAAATTTATAACAAAGAGAGTGTACTATATTTTTCCGTGGGCAACCAGTAAAAGCTTTCGATTTGCATCTAACTTTTTTTAATTTAAGGGAATCATGATAATTATTTTGCCAGTAGTATTAGTGCGACACGATTAAATGAATGCTGAGTAATTGCTTCTTATTCACACAAGGCGATCCCAAAGATTTTTCATCCATAGCTGACGTAAACGGCGCGTTCCGTGCATTACTCCATGCTTTTAATGTAATCGACTGCTTCTTTCAATTACTTTCTATCGATCCATCAGCGATTTTGACTTAACCTTTTAACAAAGGATGTCGATGATTGAAAAACTATTTTTTTAAGGAAATCTTGTTCACAAAGCGACAGTGCGTATAAAGAATAAATCAAGTCGATAACAATTCTTTACGCTGTTTTGCGTGATTTCCTTAACAGTCTGCTGACTCATTCACTGTTAAGGAAAAAGTATTTTACTTGTTTATACATATACTTACAAGGAATGGAAAAAAAGATCTTCCACGTCGCTGACCACAGAACTAGAGCGTTCTGAAAGCTCTGAATAAGCTGAGTGCACTGGTTTTGAATTTTCCTAATAACCGCTTATCCATCCGTTGGCAGAGCAATTGCTGCGTTTAATTACAGATAACAACACAAAAGACAGGAAAAACCGTGGAAGATTTTCAGAAACAAGAATGGAAAAAATGAAAATAAATATACATATAATATCACCATATATCATTCTTAATAATTATGCAAATTCAGGCAAGTTAAACTCACATTAAAAAGCATTTTGGCTCCTGTTAACCTAACCACGTTTGCATTCTGGGCTAAAGAGAGCTCACGCATATTTATATGCATATACGTACCCAGCATAAATAGATAAATGTTCACTACTGAAAAAACCGTCTTTTATTTAGCTTTTAGAATTTTGCTTCAATGCCTTAGTAATTGAGTGAACAATCATTTCAAATCAATAGACACGATAAAAAAAACTGTATAAAGGTTGTTCAAATAAACGCACTGAAAGCTGCATTTTAATTCGCTTCTTTTGGGACCGAAATGTTTCAACAGGTTTGATGGTGAAGTTCGTGCGTTAACTTAGCAGTGACTCGAATATTCAGTTTGACTGAGCGTAGCGCTTTTATCCCGCTACCAAAAGACTGTATCTGTCACATTCATCCTTTGCACGGAAATCTCTGAGAGTGAACGTAATAGCTGCCGCTGACCACGCAGCCAGGCACAAAAAATGTAAAAGTGTTCTAACCGACACTTTCTGCCATTTCACAAAGTCTTACAACACATTGCGCAGTTGTCAGAGTGTAAATAGCGCCAAATGCATAGTGTAGTTCACTCAAGTTTAGACTGTTGATACTCTGTACTTTAGCGTGCTAAGTCGTATGAAAAAGTAGCATTCTTTTTATAAGCTTTGCTAATAGCTGTTTACGCTAAAAAAGGCATTGACAACTGGTTGGAGCTTTTTCACAATCAACTTTGATTATCAGTTACCTGCAGCTGACGTAATTTTGAACCATCGTGAAGAAAAAAAATCTTCCGTAAAAACAATAATGCTTTGTGTAGTTGCCTCGGGGTAGGATAAGTTACTATCACATGCCTGTTTAAAAAGTTAAATTTTTCTTTAGAAGAAAGAAATGTAACTTTCAATCATTAAGCTAATATAAAATATGCAAATAATACGGCTTAAATTATTAATGGAAATTTATGAAAGAATATTACTTAATAGACGCACAAACATTGGATTTAGGCTTACTTCTTTGGCCTTCTCAACGTTATTCTCGTATCTGAAGTCTGGGCGAGTCAACTGTTGTAGGATAATAAATGAACAGCCAACTTGGAACGAATTGTAACCCCATTATTATGACACAATGCTTTTTGTAAGGAGGCCATATTTCAATAGGCTTTTGTTTTTCTTGTCCCGTTTAGACTTTTGAAGGGATATGCTTTCAGTTAAAAGACATATCAAGCCAAGTTTGGCCAGCGGAACAGATCTCACCTAACATGTATAAATGAAATCACTAACAGGTTGCTTTCCGCTCAAGACGTCGAAACTACAAGCGATGAAATTGTTCTATAATGATTTAGGTTATCAAAAATGCGATATGGTACACTATTAACCTAAATGTTCTTTTTTAATTCTCGTAAAGAATGAAATGAACGACTGTCAGTGCTTTCAGATAGAAAAAGAATGAACTTGTTTTTGATTTAAAAACTGGCTTCAGTTGTTCATCTTTATTAATTCTCGAAGTGGACATACAATTTTGATTTTACACCTAATAAGCTATCCAAGGTCCTGCCATTCTTGCATTTCGAAGAAATGAACACAAACTTGTTCGACAAAGCCATTCGTCTTGTCAGACTCATTGCAAAAGCTTTCCCATTTAATCAAATTGGGATAGTCGACCGCGGCAGGATTCGAACCTGCAATCTTCGGTTCCGTAGACCGACGCGTTATCCGTTGCGCCACGCGGCCGCCACTGCAGTCTCTCATTATTTTATAATACGAAAGTAAAAGAACCAACACAGGGTTGCAAGTTATCTGCCACGAGTGCCGTTTACACCTGCAGCAACTTAAGAAGGCCCTTTAAATCCGCCATAATCGTACAGTCAACCGTGACAAAGGCGTAGGGCTTAGCACCGCATGGGATGCACTCATCAGTGAAACCAAGTGCTGCTCCCTGCCACGCTGACCTCCCTCCCTTTGTTACGCATGCCTATTTAATACCCATTCGGAGTAAACACCGTCTCACTAACGACCGAACCAGACCGTTCCGAAAGCTCTGAACTTACTAAGTGCATTCCGTTTTGTATTTTCCTAATAATCGCTCATCGATCCGTTGGTAGAGCAGTTATTTAGTTTAATTAGATACCAGTACAAAAACGAGAAAAAGCTGAACAAAACCTTTACTAAAGTAACTATGTAACATTGAATACGTCTTTAAACTAATGCGGTGACGACCGATCCATTCCACACCAGTAGTTAAACTATTGTTAAGCTACCAGTCGTGACTGCAATCATGAAAAAACACCTACAGCGCTAATTAAGAATGAGCAAAAAACAGATGGTTTTGAGAAGGCAAATTTTGCCCATTCTAAGATGGAAATAATGCCAATCACCGAAGAAGCTAAAGCAAAGCGAAAATGCAAGTTAGCAAATATTTTGGGCTCTTTTTCATTAGATCTCCAATGGGAACTCTATATAAAACTAAAATCAGACCCCGTTGTAACTACAAGCAGGCTAGAATAAGTTAACTGTTCGTTTTAGTGTTAAACAACATAGGCCACGCACGGTTACTTCGAACAGTAAAAGTCCATTTGAGGCTTCAACTTAGGCCGCGTGCGGTTACCTGGTGAAACAAAACTTGATTTTAGTTCCATCTACAGTATTCACTAGGCATTTAATTGAAAAGGTGCATACAATCCCAAGTTTAAATTGCAACACTTTCCCATTCCGGACTAGAAGGAGAAGAGCAATTGAATGGCCATTGACTAGCTTTAATTCTTGCCGTTTAGCTCTTTCTGGTAAAATTTTGTCGGTCACCAACCATTAGTTAAAAGATGGAGAGGATACTTTTAAAAGTATAATTTCACAAGTACTGCCGACCAAGAATCGCTGGTTTGGAAACTTGATAGCAAATTGTTTACCGCTTTTCCATGAAAAGGGGACGCGCCTATGCTAATAACATTCAAGTACAGCGCACGGTAAAGGTTTCATTGTAACTTATTTCATTTGAGAAATCCAGTCGGCAACAATACAAGTTTGCCAAAGGTGAAGCGGACGTGTGCAAGTCAGTAAGTCAAGCGTTGCCGAAAAGGGTGAAAAAATTTATTTAAATCAGTTACACTTAAACAGAGGTCTTTTGTCCTTTACCTACAGTATTATTAATAATATTCTTCATAGCGAGAAAAAATTAAAGGGTCTTTTTTCCTCTAGCCCCGCAAACATACAGTAGTCCAGTGAAGTGAACGAAGAAAAGCAGGTACTTTGCGACGTCTGCAAACAAAGCGATTTTTCAGTCGACATGACAAACATGAAAAGAGTTATAGCCACAGTTGTTGCGTTGGAAGTGCTGCCAGTACAGAAGCAATGGAAAGCATTGCGCTGCTGAATCTATACATAGAATAAATTGCACAAGTCGTCATTCCAGAAAAAACTTGATGCTTTTCTTTTGGTCAAGTCTGTATTATTACAGCTACTGCGATAATAAAAATTTGATCAGGGGGAAGCCAGTGGATAACAGCGCTAAAGCTAAGCTCGTAGTATACAGAAAAGATGAAATGTTGGTCGTAATGGTGAAGCATTTCTGCTGCTGCAGTTCAGTGCAGGAAAGCACAATCGTTGTGTCACTTGCCTATTTTCTGCTTCGAAAACAAAACGTAAGTGCAGATCAATCCAACATTTCAGTTTTGCCAATAATAGGAAAAATGCATCATTTACGTGTTTTGTAGCCTTCGGTGGCGGATCCCTATGCTTTCATTTAGACAAATTGCTACTGATATCCCCTTCGTAAGCGTTTTTATGAGAGAATATTTCGGGTCTCCGGAGCAACGTTTGTCTCGTTTTCAGCGGTATATCCGTAATTCATTTAAAGTACGTCGTTTTTACAAGGTGTAACAAACCAAATTGTCCCACGCTTTACACTTTGAAAGGCAGCATGGCGGTTGCATTTTCGTTTATGTCAAAGAGCGAAAATTCATCAATGAATCAGGCAATAATGTTAAATCGCTAATAGTGGAGAATATTTTGTTTGAATACAAGCAGAATGTATTACAAAATTTTAATGGCGGAGTAATCGGCATCTGGCGTAATAAATTTTCTTACGAAAATAGAACTATACGTGCGGCTATTCTTCTTTTAAACAACTTACACAGTTGCGAAACAAAACCGCAACGTAATGCAAACGGAAAATGAAGTAAAGCAAACAAGAGCCCTCTTTAAACAGAGTGAACAGTTTTATGAAATGCAGTCGATGAAATAAATTAACAAACTATGCAAATAAAGGATGATGGAAAAGCGCATAAAAGCATGATTGCTGACAGACTAGTTGCAAAAGCAGCAAATGCTCAAAATTTTACTTCTCCTTTGCTTGTCGTTGGTGAGATCCACTCCAACAGATAGCTTCTTCTCCAGTAAGCGTTTGAGCTATCATAAAATGGATGTAAATCTTCAATATTTTTTTCAGGTAGTGTTAAAACTGAAAGCAGCAGCGAGGATAGTATGCCCTCACGGTAAAAAGATTAAATGCATTGCTAATATCCATCGTTTCAGGTAGCGAGCAAAGCGAATCATTCGAGAATACAGTCTGCCACGAAAACAAAGATCCGGGAAAATGTAAAGCTGCCATAAAGCGTTGGTACTATGATGAAGAGAAGAAAGAATGTCTCGAATTCACGTTCGGTGGATGTGGAGGAAATGACAATAGGTTTAGAAGCAAAGAAGCTTGCGAATCCCGCTGCAAAGCCCCAATAGAACCGCAAAGCGTTTGCCAACAGCCAAAGGATCGAGGACCCTGCCACAGAGCGATGTTAAGATGGTTTTATGATCCCATAATTAACATATGCAGGGTTTTTCTTTATGGAGGTTGTGGAGGAAACTCTAACAACTTCGAAACCGAAAAAAAGTGTGACCAAACTTGCGGTCCAGTTGTGCAAACTTATCTCAAATGCAAACCGCGTTTGGGCGGTTCATCGTGCAGGTAGTGCGTAGTAGTTCCTATAAGTGCATGTACGTGGCATACGTCCTCCAACGTCTTTTTGTTCCAAGGTGAGACAATATTTTAGTTGGCTGCGCCAATTAGGTGCCTCACGCTTACAATATTAATAAAACGGCATCCATCTGATAAGCTTCTGCCTGCCTCGTAGTGGCAAAGCTGAAGTCATCGTTAAGTCGACATTTATCATTATCGATTCAGCTGCAATAAGCTAAGTCGGGATTGACAGTGGTACTCGTTCTGATAAGCAGAAAAGTCTTTTATCATTTAAAAATTGTTCTGCAAAGCTTCGATGTAGTTCCAGACAGCTTGAAACTAGTGAAATGAGCGTGAGAAATGAATGCCCACGAAATATACCCGCGCGGTATAACGCTGCGTTGCGAAATGGGAAATCGGTTTGAAAAAATTGACATTAAACAATAAATCTTCGATAAAGGATATGATTGCCAGGTTCCTCCGCAGTTGAGGAGTACCGTATGAAACAAAGTAAAATTAAAACGGAATGAAATGGGTGATATTGAAACAAAGTGAGAAATAAAATAAAATAATTAAAATCGTTATGAAAAGAGTAATAGGTAAGCTTTAGGCAAAAGATTGTACCTGACTGAGGCACACAAAAATTGCAAGAATAAAGAATGATGTAATTGAACATTTGGTTTCTACGGTGGGTAAAATTTTATGTTGCGTGAAGGTACGGTAAAATTGATTAAGTGTAGAGCTTTAATCAGCAAAGTGAACAAGATCCAAGCTTGGCGCTGAGGAAGAAGCGAGTGAGTTGCGAAATTTGTGACTTCGTCCGTGTTAGGATTAGGTTTCCGCCTTCCACGGGTTTTGCCTTATTTCCTCAAAGAATAAAGCGCAATAGATAGTTCATTAACCAGAGCAAGCGACATAAAACACTCAGCTGTGTGTCTGGCAGTTATGAGTGTCACATGTTCCAGGATTTTGTTTTCCGGTTGAGATCAGCCCGAATATTGCCAATACGCCATTGTCGTCATTGCATGCTGCATTAGGCCTATCATAAAACGTTTCCTTTGTTAGGCCTGCGGCTAATTTCATCTCGCAATTCGCATCTTTCAGGTCTCCCTGCACCTTCTCCTGTCGTCCCTGTTCTGCCGGAAACGCTGAAACAGTAGAACGCTTTCCATCTTGGAGCTCCCGTCTGTCAAAGGCCTTTACCTTCCGCAGCCTGTTTTACTCTTTCGGGACCTCAGTTGGGAATCACTGATCTATGAGAAAAACTGTGATTGCTATGCTTCCTAAGTTGGGAAAACACGTAAACACATCCCACTAACTTATGAGGGTATGCCGCTCCTAAACGGACACATTATCCGTAGCTAGAAAATACAACGCCGTTATAAAACTCATCTGCTTCTTCTGTTGACACTAAACCAAACATCCCTGATCCGAAAGCTCAAGAGAATTAAACGTTTTTCAGTGGGACGTACTTTCCGTGAAAGAAACGGTTTAACATGAAAATCTACAGTCCCGTACCAAGAAATTACGGTACATATCGTTAACACCTTCAGAATTATTACATACTGAACAATATTTGACTGCAATGCTTTTGGAGTAATCGAATTTCACAGGTGCAGATTTGAAAATCCGTTTTATTCTGCAACAGCAACGCGCAATGCAAAACTTCCACAGATCTTTCAAAGTATACTGCGTCCTAATGCACAAAGCTGCTGTAGATTAAAATTTTGCTTTCAGTACATTGTTTCCAGCTCCACAGGAAATCATGTAATCAGATAGAAAAAGCCTTCACGCGCTGAACTTTTCCAAAGTGGTAACACGCTCTCATTGACGCAAATAGAAGTTTACTTTCGGAATATTCCATATTATAGCGACAGTGAACACCGTGGTTTCAGTTCTGTTGAGCTTCAGTATAATTAAGTTAGCCAGATCTTGGCTTCTGCAATGCGCAGTGTTATTTGTATTTCTTAATTTTTCAGGTCGTCTTGATCTTCTTCAGCCGATGTATAAAAGGCATCAGGGCCATCGTATTCTGGCAATTCGTCAGTGTCCGAAAGATAAGTAGTTGGGTTTGTAAAGCCATGCCACAGTTCGTAGCAAATGCCATTCATACATCGTCCGCCAATGCCGCAGCGACCCCTTTTCCTGCAGCTGTAGTTCGATCTCACTACAGCTACGCATGTTTTTCTAACGCACATATAGCCGAAGACGTCATTAGGACCTGCAGGAGTGCAATCATCACGGCGACGACATCGGATTGGAGTATTTTCACCGAAGGCTAAAGAAATGTTTAGATTTAGATTCATAAGAACGGCTTACTTCATTAGAGAATCCGTTTAAAATCCTTCACTTATCAACACTTGTTGAAAATTTTTAATTCGCTTCAATACCTATGCCCGCATTTAATTTCGTTGGTTTAACGCCATTTCCCGTGATGAGATCACTGAGTTACTCATGTCTGACAGTGAACTCTGACTGAAGACATTCGTGTTTTCTGATTTCATTCCCGTAGCGGCGATGTCGAGTTGATTGCGCGTATGTTCAGTGGTTCCTATGAAAGTACTGACACGCAGCAGGGACCTTTCAACCATTTCCGTTGTTGCGTGCAGTGAAACAGAAAGTTCCTATGTTGCTAAAGTTGTTTAGCAACTGGGTAGCACGGGCAAGCAGGCGATGGGGGCCAGTACAGACTAAGTGCCCTGCTTTAGCTGGTGACCTACTCTCCTTCAAAGCAACAGGAGGCCAGAAATCCAACCCAACTTATTGGTGTCTTACAGCTTTTGTACGCATCTCACCGCCAGTCAACTTACATAAACGCAGTCTGCTCAAATTCTATGTGATCAATGCCAATCTGTGAATGTTTCGACTGTGTCTGAATTTTATCCGAATCCAGCTATCATTTCACCAATTTTTATCGCCCCAGAATTTTTGGTGTATTTGAGGCTAAAGTTCACCCCTTTTTGACGGCGCCACGAATAGTTTGCAAGAGCCACAATGCTTTTTGGTCATCTATGAAAAGCAAAATTCAAACTGAATAGAAAATAGAGATGATCGGTAGCTGCTTGTTGCTTTGACTCCTGTCCAATCTGACCGTAGGAAACGTGCTTGCAAACACTTAACGATAACAGAAAAAAATATCAGTTTCGCAGGGGTTTCGCAGGGCATACAAACAATGTTATTTCCAATTCTTGCCTCGCTTCTGACCAAGAGTGTACATTACCCATACGGAAAAATTTCTTGCGCAGTCGTTAACTGCCGATGAAAGGGAATCCTCCCAGCAGTTCGCTTGTTTTACATGCTTTATAGATAATGCAAAATGATGATGAAGTCACATTAAGAGCCCTTTTGCTGAATGTACTTTTCACAGTGAAGAAAACACAAAGCGACTTTTTGAAAACTAAAGTGCTCAATCGTATCGATTTAAAGAGATAAAATTTCTTATTTTTTAAAAACATCTACATGATCTAAGTCGTTACTATTCTATGAAGGAGCTCATTTCTGATACTACATTGCGAAATGGAAACAAGAAAATGAAAACAGTACTTTCCAAACTGTAGCATCTACTTTTTCGGCATCCAACTGCCTGTCGTGAATGTCCATTTGGTGTATATTTTCGTCGACACTGAGCATTTGTTCTACAATAAGAGTTTTCCACGACTTTTGCTCGGATACACTTTTTCCGGAAACAAAGGTTGCTAATGGAGGCGTCGGTATTTTGTAAAGTACACTGGTCATGATTCAATGTTTGGCAGAGCTCTAAAAAATAACGCAGAGAATAAAATTTATCACCAATAAATTTTTGCATTATAATCTTGACTATTGAGAATATACCAACTTGAAAGTTTGAACTTTATGACCAGTATGGTTAGTTGTTGAAACCACGCAGTGCACCTATCTTTCTTCAATGGCTAACAGTCATTCATCTTAGCTTTCGCTCTGACCCAAAGAATATTCAGAGCTCTGACAACAGTCTACTCTGTTAAGCACGTGAACCAATAGCAGTTACAGGGTTTGAGAAAAGAGTTAACCACGTTTGCTCATAGGTGACTACCAGAGAATCGCTTGAAGTAGTACCACTTAACGCCAGTTTTGAAGGTGGGGCAGATAGCTCTAAAACGTCTCTCATTTTATTAATTCTTTTGTGTCGACTGCGCAGGAACAGTGCGGTCAGAAAACTTTTGCAACTCGCAAAGGGCGTCATTGAAAAGACGGCTACGTATTAATACGTTCCCATTATCCCACAGGCACCATATATTTTGAACGCTTGTAGTATTGATGTAATCTTTTACATTTTTTGTCATCAAGATTATTACTTATTTAGCTTAAAAGTAAGATAGGAGGAAAGTGCGATGATAATCGCCTAGAGAACAGTGCATATAACTTAATGCAAAATGAAAACTGAAATCGTTGATACATTAACTGGTAACCTCAAATTACTTGGGAAAAAGCTTCGCTTGTTTTCTTTAATAAAAGAGACCATTAAGGTCAAACTCAAATGCTGTATGGAAATCAACTGCAGTTCAATGAAGCGGTTTCAGACTTGGACGATTCAATGGTATGCCAGCGCAAGCAAAGCCCTTGTAGCGGGCGCGACAGCCCTTGTTACTTAGGTATCAAAAAATGATACCATATGATATATACCTATCTGTCGGGTACCAGGTTCTGTCTTTCGTTGTGTTGTGACTTACGTGTGAAGTAAACTGGTTGTGTAACGCTCTTACGCTTCTGCTAAACCCTAAATGCTGGATATAGCACAGTGTGTACCCATGGAGGAAAACGTCACCGTTATTATCCTGATCTATTTATGCTAATAATATAAAAGAATGTTATGCGGAAACTTCTTTAAATGATTATGTTAACCTAAAACGTTGTTAATATGTATTAACATGCGCGGACAATATTCAGCGCTAAACAGCAGGCATTATGTTATATGAAAGGTGAACTCACAACAGGTGCTACAGGAATGGTCCGCCCTGCGCTGATCAATGTTGAATGGTTCTAAGTGATCTACAAGGCATTTACGGAAGATTAGCTCTGCCGTGCCGTTAATCAATCGACCGGCTGACGCTCCCAGACTAGACTTGAAGTGTCGAGCTTGCCACCGCTTTTCGCGTAACATGCTTGAAGTGCTGACTCGCCTATTTCTGACAATCAGTCTGCTCGTTTCCTATAAAGTCCGGCTGCTTTTACTCGGCTTTGCCAGTGGAAGCTTTGCGAAATCTGCGCTACTCATTTTATCTATGCAAAATAGGCGGTTTCATATCTGTACCTGTGCAACAGCATTACTCTACTGCAGGGAGTGACAAGCAATTAATGTTTACTCTTTTTGCTACGCAATTTAGGTCGAGCGTTCCAGCTTAGTTTACCACTGCTTTTCAGTCTTTTTCCAACAAAGGCTTACTTTAAACCAGACAGTGGAATTAACTTTAAAAAAACGCAACTGCGCGATTATTGAAATGTTTTTAATTAACTAGGCTGCAAGCTCCGTGAAGCGTAATAGTTTTAGCACAGGTTGGCAGCTCTTTCTGCTTGAAAATCATTACGGTCGCAAAAATGCAAGATACCTCCAAACTGAGCGTGAAAAATGATTACCAATACGGCGACTGTGACTGCAGCCGCGGACGACCTCATTTTATGATTGCTACCCTGAAGGCGGAAAAGGATGCTTTTTATACCACTACTGTTTGTGTAACAGAAGAATGCATGGTTCTGTACGCAGACGCCTGTTTTCGTTTCACAATTTCTCTCTATAAAGAATAGGGATAGTTGCAACTGCTGAATTTTGAAATCTCCCAGAGTCATCTTCTTGATCTGATGCGCAGCCAAAATGGCAATATAATAATTATGACATGCTCCATTGTTTTCTGTACTCCATACGTAGGCTGTGTTTATTTAAAAGGCAGTGCTTTTACAGTCACCTGAGTAGAAAATCCAGTCACGCCAATGATGATGCAGATTTTTCCACCAGGTGGACATTTACCTTGAGCATTGTTTGCAATAAACAGCATAGACATTTGGATTGGATGAATCTGTTCTTTCCCTTCAGAACTATTGCTGCAGTTGCGCAGTGCTGAAATATATCTTATCATCTGTCTTGCTGTCATTTGGAAAAACTTTGCGCTGCTCTCTGCTCTATTATTGCAAGCAGTGGAATGCGGCTGAATATGTGAAATTATTATCTGCAGTACCAGAAAGATAATAACAGAATTCTGGTGAGCCCATAGTTATCAAACGAAGTCGTCTTCAACGTGTTACTCTGCTTGCCTGGCCATTTTCTGCTTCATAACTCAAAACAAGCCTTATAAACCATACCAGCTGTGTACACATAGTAAGGTTACTTTTATCTCGTCATAACCGCTGAAGCGAAATAGTTGGATAACCAGACTTTATAATGATAATGATACATTGGCCAAAATTATTATTTATACACTTGCATATAGCTTTCATGTTCAAACCTTGCCCTATAGGCATACAATGTAGTATTAGAAGATATTTCTCAAACACTTACTATGAATAAGGAAAGCTAATAAAGTTGTGTAGTAGGTCAAATGCAGGATTTACATTATCGTACGATCACGAGTCATCATTGAAATATGGAGTATTCAGCCCTTGAAACCTTTAAATCTTATCTGCTAGTTCAGAGCATACGCTGATTTCCATACTCAAACTACGTACAGGCGCCAGTGATTCATGTCGACAGAACTTTTCCTGGCTACAAAAAGTACTGACGCCACATTAAGATTCATCTGCCTCCCTCTCGTGACTACCCGTACAGTAAGCTACTGTTGCATCAAGACAGGATGGCCTTCTTCTTAAGCAAATTGCAGCAGTTCTAGACGCTGTATCGCGCCCTTCAGTTTTTCATCATCCTCCGGACAACTCAAATTGCCCCACTTGGGAAACACTAATTTATATCAAAAGTAGGTTTTAGTGGTTAGCTAATCCGCCGTAAAAAGGCTGCGCTTCAATTGATTCGCAGGCTCTAAAAGTAAATACTTTAATTTGCCCAATACAAACCCGATAATATCGGCGCATAGAAGCATTAAAGTTGCAGCAACATACTGCTCGAGTTAAGTTATTGCGAAAAAACCATCCATAATTTTGCTCTATTTTCCATGTGACGTTTGAGCGTTGTGAGAGTGATGACATTCTCTTCTACACTTGCTCTCTAAGCAGAATAATAAAAGCAGCTCAGACATAGCTTTCATGACAAAAGTTCATATTGCTTATGGAAATGACTCGAGATTCCGTGAATTAAACATTCAAGTCAAGAAAAAGACCATCTCTCTACATGGCGAAAAGCTTATCTGGCGTACTGATCACGAGTCTGCTCAGTCTGCAACGAAAGCACCAATAACACGAAAACATTTCTCCCTTTAAAAATCGTACGGTATTTTTGTACTTGGGCCTTCTTTTTGGGTGTTTTTTGTCGCCTTCTTCTGTTGTAATAAAGAGTGAATGCAACTTGCTGCATTTTACGGAATGGAAGAATCTCTCACGTCAAATAATGGTAATTAAGTAAAAAGGATAAAAATGTGATGGAAATTCGACCTGAGCAATTTTTATTTATTTCTGCTAACCTTCCAGCAAGCGTTTGTTTTCGCCCTCAGCGCGTAGATACTCTTCCCGAAAGCTTTGCAGAAATAAATAAAAATTGAACGGGTCGAATTCCTGTCACGCCACTACGAATTTTTGCATTCCTGTTAGAAGGTGCTTCATTTTCAACGCGATAAAAAAAAGGAAGGCAGATGTTTTCAAATGCACCACTTCATTCTTTCTAAGGTTTTCAATCAGCAGGAAACGAAGCGTAGAACCAACGCGCAGCGGTGACAATGTAACATCCATTTCCGGAATAGTGTTAATACAATTTTCACAAAGCACCCTTCAGGGGAGACGCTGACTATCCGCTACCGCAGCTCTGAGCATTCACAACTTCTTTTCTACCTTTCTGCTAGCAGATGAGCTTGCAATAGAAGGGGCAGATAGGTGTACAACAAGAAGGGAAGGAGGCAACAAGCAACTTAGTTGTCCAGGTGTCTATGCATTCAGTAACCTTTCTGACAAGCATCCTTAGCTGCTTTCTTTTGCTTTTACTTAAGCCTATGCCTTATGTTTAGCTTAGCCTAGGCTTAGGTAATGTCATGACAGGAAGGCCGGTAAAGTTGCTGCATGAAACTGGCGCGGGTAAGAAATGAGACACACGAATTACATTCGTGCCGAATGTGATGAAGTGATAACAGATATATCACAAATAGTAACCCACATAAAGAAATAGTGTAAAAACTAATATTAGATGGAAGTCTGTTTGCCGTACAAAAGTTTGCTTTGATGCACAGAAGCACCTTTTGCAGAACGCGCAGCTTCAATGAGTAAAATACTCGCGTTTTCTTCTCAGCCAATAAACGTAAACGCTACGCATGCTTTAGCATATATTTCGTAGAAGAATCTCCTCATATTCATCCGAGAACAGTCCACATTATAGTGGAGATGACTGGCCGTTGTAACCTGGGCTGTTCTTTCGTTGTGTATTCAACTGGCGGATTGGCTTTCGTTTTGCTTTTAGTAACACATCGCTTCTTGCATTCGTTCTCATCATCGAATCTACTTCCGTGGCAGTCACTGAAAATTAACATGACGCACTCTTTTTTCTGTGGATCATAATACCATTTCCCAAAAATGCCCCTGCATGAACCATCCTCCGGGAAGTTACAATCACCACCATTTGAGTAACCGTTTTGGCTTTTGGACTTGTGTCCACGGGCAATGCTGGCTGCTAGAAGAATGGAGAGAAGCAACGAAATGGTTTTCATGCTGGGCTGTTAATCTCTGCAGTGGCAGTAAATGAAAGCGAGAAAGGATCATTGTTTTTATAGCTTACTCTTTGCCGCTTACGTTTCGAAGAAAGGATGATTTCTGTTTGCTTTGAGCATGGTAGCTGGAAAATAACTTTTACCTTGCGTAGTTTTTTGAGATTGACTTTTTCAAAGTCACTATCATTTTGCTTACAATGCCTTTCGATGACAAAAAGTCAATAGTGAGTTTTATATTTCACGTCGCACTGCTAATTTCTCTTCCATACAGTTCGCGCAAGTTTAATTCTTAACTTTATGTGACCCGCAATTTGAATGCACTCTCGCTGGTTTATTTGAAGGAAATAATTTTCTGTGTACATTAACACTTCAGCGTTGCTGCGTGTTAGTTCGGTTCTGTTAAACAAATTCAAACAATTTAGCGTCTGTTTCCATTATCGAAACGCATTTCGTCTGCTAGCCGCCCCACCTTCTGAGAAATGCAGGTTCCTTTCTTGCAAGCATTCCTTGAGCTTGTTGCGGCTTTACTGGACATCTTGGCAATCATCCTTTTTATTCCTTACTCAAATCTAGGCACAGTAATAAACCTTGTGTTTAGGCTTAGGCTTAGGTAAGGGCAAGACAAGATGGCAAACCTACAGTATAACAGTAGAGGGCCTAGGAGACAAGATCTATCGAAAGTAACTTCGATAATAGAATCTTTTTGCTTATCAATTTTTCTTAGTCCGCAAACATTCCACGTTGCACTCGCTGAGGAGCAGTTAGTGCGCGCATCAGCTCAGTTGCGCTTAAACGGTACGAGTACAACGGAAGATTAAAATTTTTTCAGAACATTTATCCTCAATTCGAACTAGTGAAGAAACAACTAATCCGAACACAGTAGTAGTTAACGTAATAAACCGAGAATGCGATGCAACTAAGTAGCGATGTTCAGGTAACAATTGCTCTAGGAGTTTCGACCGTGTTTACATATTATAGTCTGATTCTGGTAAACCTCATTAACCGAACTATACTTATCAAGTGTTGTTATGGGAAGAAATAATAGTAGCGGTGAATAATTCAAAACGCGCTCGTCGTGCAACCGCTAGAGAAGAAACTTACACGCTTTACTGGGTCACGCAAAAAAGGAATAACACAGTACTTAGAAAGATGCTCACGTAGATCGACAGTTCAGGTGATGAGTCACTTCTAGCCTACAATTTCAACAGTTCTGGGGAGAGTAGACGAAAGAATGGACTGAAATAACCGTATTAAAGCGGGTGTAAACTTTCAGTTCAACTTAACACCTTGCACAGTGCTGTCTAAAGGGCGATTTAAAGCAAGTAAAGAAATTCCATAGGCGAACACTCACCTAATATTTCCGGGGCACTTGCACACTTTTCTGATGAACTGAATTTCAGAGGTCAATTTTATTACTTCCTAAGTTTACAGCGACACTTTTTTCAGATAGGTCTACCTTTAAACAGCTTGATCCATTGCCAATGAAGCCGTAATCGTCTAAGTCACAGCGCCAAGCTGACCGGCAACAGCCGTCCCAGCTCTAAAATTTCTTGAACTCGAAAGCTTGCACCGTAACGTGCTGCTTACGCTTGTCCGAAATATGCAATTCTGTTAAGGTAGACATACGTATAATAATTGAGATACAAATAAACAATATGCAGGAAAACATAAAATTTCACCGCTATTCGCATTAACGAAAGTTGCTCTGTGAGTTGACTGGAGCTGGATTTGAACCCACACCCATCGAAATAGACTGCAGCCTAGCCGCAGTCCTCTGGATCGCTTGGCCATCCAGTCCGTCAGCATTTTCCTATTTCTCAATTCCAAAACGATGCAAGTTGTATTTATATGTTTGTACGTAACTTGTGTATGAATAATAGTCTGACAACTGTTTTCGGGCACTTCTTTCCGCTGTCTGTTTGTAACACTTTTATAACCTGTCTCATTTATGACAATATGCTCCTTACAATTTCATATCGTCCACTATTTGGGTTACATATTCAACTGTAACCTACCAGTGGCATCTTTCTAACATTACGTTTTTCTTCGGAAACAAGAAAGGGCATTCGCGGAAAGCAAAATAATTTTGTGTGACAGAGCACTAAAGAAGTAGTCGCTGCAACAGCGTGCGCTGCGGGATGCAATTAAATTTGAAAAGTTGATTTCAGCTTCAATGTCAAATCACGGACATGTTGCACTCTAAAGTCTATCATAAAAATGTCAGTATTATTTGAGGTGAACATCACTCACCTCAGCTTAGTAGCACGGTGTTTAATCGTCGGCGCACCCTGAAGTTTTCAGGACCACTCACGACCCATCATCAGCAGAGAATGGCATCCACTATTCAATCACTGGGATCATGCATTATTCAAGTGGTGTCTTCGACGGAGTAATGACTGTTGAAATATTGAACAACAGTTCTCTTGAGCACCATGGCGAATAGCTGAAGTAAAGTTTTCATTATGCTAAGAATACAGCAAATGTTCATTCCAAAACACTGATAAAAGAGTTGCAATACTTCTGGCAGTTCTTGGGTGGGAGGTTTGCTCAGTTGTGCACCGCTTTTACTAAAACACACGTTGCTAACGTTTTGACAAACCTCAGCAAGAGGAGGACGTATGCATCGCATAGAAGTTATGCGAGTAAGTCATTATCAATGTGCAAAATTCAGTTTGTTTAGCTGGACATTAAGCGGCATCACATGTTGCAGTCACTTTAGTATTTTTGTATAAAAGCAGGTGGATTAGCCACAAAAGCGATCACAAGCAATGATGATGAAGTCTTTTGCTCTACTGATGCTCTTTGCTATCCTGTTCCAGCAGGGAATTGAAATTACATCTGCGGTAAGTTAATTGAGCGAAAGCAGCAGTTGCTAATATTGGATGCCCAGTCTTGCATTCTAATCCTGCTGTCCACTCCTGTGCAATACCTGCTCATGCTCATCTGCTTTTATGCTACTTCGAAGCCATATAAGTCAGAAGCGAAGTTTTGTTCCGTTTAAGCCGTCTACGTTTATAATGTACAGCGCAAGGTTAGCGTTTTTCCTGTAGAGTTCTTTGTGCCCACAATAAGATGCAATGCATGTTTCACGGAGGCAATTAAAGTCTATCATACTGCGGAACGAAAGCCACTCTCTTAAGCTTGTCTTTTTAACATGGAACTCATAACTGTTCTTATTCGCATAGGGAGTCTTGAACTGTTCATTATTAATCAGAATCGCTGCGTACATGCTTAGAAACGTGAGATGGTATGTAGTAGGTTGACATATGTCAACCTAGCATCCGTAGGATGACGCGGTCATCCGTTGAAAACGCAGACTGATTAATTTGTAGTTTGCAAAATTATTTAATGGTCTGTAGAAAGATAAACAGTTTATTAATGAAAGGTTTGAGTTAGCTATGGTTGGAGATGAAGCTCCTCTGTTTCCATGCGCCATATCGTATGAAACTGCACCACACTGTCCGTCCTGAAGTTAGTGCCTTTATTGTAGACAACATTGTCAAAATGTTTGGCTGAAAAGTGCCAAGATAAATTGAGTGGTACAACAAAATGTGTAAACAACAAAGCGCCTGGAAATGACTGTGATAAACCATTGAGAGGTTATTTGTCCTGTATGATGGACTGTTCAAACAGGTAAGACATGTAAGGCAAATATGAAGACTGGTGCGAAGAAAATGTGTGCTTGTTCATGACGTTACTAAAACTGATTTGAACAAATCATTTATTGCGGTTAACCTATGCGGCATCAGCAATCAACTTTACTGACCAGATTATTTAAGCAGTTGGAGGCATCAATTCAAATAATAATACGCAGGAAGTTTCATCTTTCATTGTGCTCATACGAACTGTTTTTAGGAGTCGTAAGTGAAGGAATCAGGACGGCACGTGTGACTTATAAAGTCACAGCAGAATTCGTCAGTTTCGTTGAAAAATGATGTGACCCATCGTATTTTACTTGAAAAAATAAAATTTCCATGCGCTGACATGCTCCTCTTGGGTCGACTAATGATGAAAGCGAAAACCACGAAACCGGTTTACCTTTATTGGTACCCAAAACATTAATGATTCTGATGAATAAGCATTAAGCAGGTACTCACGCACACTGTACTGTTTTGCTAGGGTCGCCTTGCATTCGTTTCTGATAAATTTGCTATTGTGTGGGCATTAAGGAAAGTTTTTCTTTGGAAAACATGTTGCAGCAAGCAAGTCGTCTCTCGAACCCGCGCGAGTGTTCCCTTTAAGGATAGTCTTAGCTAGGGTATGACAAGTGGAGAGATGCTGACCTAAGGAACAAATGCAATCAGGTAGCTGTTCTGAAACTTGATGCAACCCTACCAAAACGCAAAGTAATATAATAAACGGGACAAGCCGCTGAGTATTACTGCTTGTACGGACAATTACGGACCTCCTGTTACAGAAGATCTGCCACTCTCTCGTTTTCTGCTTCCGACTGGCCACAACGGGAAGTAGATAAAGAAAACGTTTTAAACCTGTGTGTCATCAGCGCACTGAATAGGTTGCACCTAGGAGACACTAAGTGAATAGTTGCCAAGTTCTGCAATTTCACTGTGCGCTGCTACAATTCTGATCACCGGTCCATGAAACGAGGCAAGTCCAAGTTCAGGAAGTTATGGCATTATGTAGTTAAGCGATCTTATCCGTAGCAGCATGAGGTAAACGGTTAGAATTTTGTGAAAGCTTACAAATATCAGAACTTGCAATGTATTGTAGTTACGAAAGGTTGATATTAAAAGACGTTGCAGTCGCTGTTCATTTTCAATATTAAGCCAATTAAATGGGAGAAGGGGTTAGTGGCCAATGTGATTTGGAATACTCTAAGGACAAAAGCGCTTGTTGCTCCGAACCATCTGGAGGTCCCTTCTCGACGTATGCATGCATACCCACGTGACACTGTAAAAGCTTCACTGGCGGCATATTTGAGGACATGACAAAGTAATGCGAAAAACTCCAGAATAATTTTTCATTGAAGTTCCTCTATTAGGCTCTCATCCATCAGTTCATTGTTCGTCTGTATAGTCTGGTTTCAAAAAAAGAAAAATGAGCAATACAAAGCTCTCCTAAAGATTAATAATATTAAAGAATATTAATAATGAACACTTACATGCTAGAGAAATGCTATTTAAAATGCTAGGAGCTGATTAAGCAGCTTCCGCGGCATTATATGTCTTCAAAAACCGGTTGGAAGTCTTGCCAAGCGGGAAATGGTGTTGAAAAGTTTAATGGCATCGAGCTTTGATAACTGAATTTTGCTGTGCTCGACATCAATTGCTAATGTTACATTCACCATTTAAATTAGTATGCTAACTTTAACAGCCTTGAATTTCTGGTGTTTCTAATAATGCTTATCCGTTATAATTTAATGCGTTCCAGCCATTCACATTGTAAGAGATTGCTGCGGTTTATACTAAAAGCAATAAAATTACGACAGATTTACCATTTTCTCAGCTGTTTTTCTTCAAAGCTTTACAAATGTTTCATTCAGCATTTTTTCTTCATTAACAAATTTGTGTACTGCACCAATACATTTTTATGGTAGGGAGGGACAGCTGTTGGATTGATTAAACCGCCGCTGATTTCTTAATTTGGTTTAAAGTGGTGTTCTGCTAGCTGCGGCAACGATGGTTTAATGGAAACCAGTTGTAGAAAAATTTCGGTGAAATCGTGCTGCTGAGTATATTTCCATTGTTGTGATAGAATACCGTTACTAGCATGAATTATACGCTATCATAGCGTGTTCCAGTGGACCACTAGTACACCTTCTCGAAAATAATATAAAAATGCTTCTTTTTCTACTCTAAGTAAAGCGGACTTATCGCTAACTTATTGATAAGGGGATTTGGACATGCCGAACTTAAGGTCTATCAAAAAAGTGCACTTTGCTTACGCTGAATTAGTTTTCAGTCAGTTCGCGTCAGCTAAATTGGCATCCAATGTTACTAAATTATTTTGGTCATGCTGTGTTTTTAGGATTTGGAGATAGCCTGGGGAAATTTCGTCTTAATGCGTAAGGGTTTGCTAGTAAACAAATCTGCATATCTGCAGCTCATCAGCAATCAAGCAATAATAACAAGCACAGAAAGCAAGATCGTTTTCTAACAATACGCGGTCGATACTCTTCAGATGCTTTGTAATTGTTCCTGCAGCAGCAGCCTTCAGAGCAGTTGAATATTCAAAAGAGATGATAAGGGCTTGTGTGCATCCCACTTCATTTCATTGTTGACTACAAAACTCATGCAATTGCAATCCGATTAGGGAAAAATTGTTGATTTCAGTAATAGGTGCAGTTCTTGATAACGCGTTTTGCAAAACCAACGGCTGACATACCTCAGAAAATTAAGCGTACGTTAATACAGACCAATGTCGAATTGGCGAGATCGCTGAAGGCATGGAAAACGTGTTGTGAGACAGCGTAAGGATAGCGAAATTTTCACTGCAACTGGATAAATTAAATCTGCTAGGAAACAAGGCGCTATTGCCAGGTTTATAACAGATGAGCGCTTAGCATAGGAGTAGTTGGTAACAGACGCAAAAGCGAACGTGCATTTCTTATTCTAAGACAAGATTTCGCTGAGAAAAAACACCGTTTATAAATCTGACGTTACTGGCAGCTTATTTAACACCTTCGACATTGGGCAACCGCTGCGGTTTCGAAGTGATCCTAATGCAAGAGGTAGGAGTCATCTTAGCGTTCGACTGCGTCATTAAAATGCCCCAGTGACCATCTGCCCTGTTTATTATGACATATCATTACAGGGTTCCGTTATTACAAATGCTAAATCAATCCCTGTTACAACGTGAGAAATTTAAAAGTACAAAAATTGTGCTTGTTGGGCTTTTTGATTGACACGGTCTCTGACAGTAAACTGTAAGTTAACTTTCTTCTATCATTTATGCCATTTCCTACTTCAACATAAATATCCCGCTTTACTCATGTTTACTCTTAGTTTATCAGTTTCTTTATTCAACGCCTTCAATCCATCTCCATTAACCTATTTCTAAGTTATGCATTACATTTGTCCAACTTCATATTTCTTTTGGGCAGAACATAATTCTTCATTATCCAGCACTGAACTCTGATCACTACTAAGCTTGTCTTGGATTTCAGTAGCTTGAGACGCAAATTTATTACTTCAGTTCAGTGTTCGTTCAGTGGAACGCTGTGGGTCCCAGACTGACTGGAGGTTTCTGGCGGTTATGGCTGCGCCGCAGCCCAGTTTGAACTCATGAAACGTAGCTGTGTGAAAATTGACTGTATCCATCCGTAGTTTAAAAACATAGTAGCTATGGACACGACGAATATCTCAGCAAAGAGAAAAAATAGATGAAAGAACATCGTAATACCAGTAAATTAATATGGAAGACTAAAGCAGTTCTTGCTGTTAAGGGAAAAAATAATAGTAGAGGTGGGTAATTTAGCGCGCGCTCGTGGCGCAACCGCTAGAGAAGAAACTTACATGTTTTACGAAGTCACGTAAACAAGGAATAATACAGTAATTAAAAAGACGTTCAAGTAGGCTGACAGTTCAGGTGATGAGTCATTTCTAACCTACATTTCCATCAAGCTTCCTGAAAGCTTGGCAGAAATAAATAAAAATTGCACTGTTCGAACTTCCGTCACGCCATTACGATTTTTCTCATTACTGTTAGAAGGTGCCTTACTTTCAATGGGGTAAAAAAGGAAAGGCAAATAAATATTTTCGAATGAGACACTTCATTCTTTCTAAGGCATTCAATGAGCGGGAAACGAAACATAGAACCAAAGCGCAACGGTGACAATGTAACATCCATTTCTGGAATAGTATTAAGACAATTTTCACAAAGCACCATTCACGGGAGACGGTGACTATCCGCTACGGCAGCTCTGAGCATTCACAACTTCTTTTCTACCTCCTTGCTAGCTGATGAGCTTGCAATGAAAGGGGCAGATAAGTGTACAACAAGAAGGGAAGGAATCAACAAGCAAATTAGTTGTCCAGTTGTCTATGCATGCAGAATCCTTTCTGACAAGCATGCTTAGCTGCTTTCTTCTGCTTTTACTTAAGCCTACGCCTTGTGCTTAGCTTCGCTTAGGCTTAGGTAATGTCATAACAGGAAGGCCGGTAAAGTTGCTGTATGAAACCGACGCGGCTAAGAAATGAGATCCACGAATTACATTCATACCGAACGTCATGTAGTGATAAGAGATCTGAACCGACATAAAGAAATGGTGTAAAGACTAATATTAAACAAGAGATGTACATGGATTTTTCCCGTTTGTATTTGCCCATAAAACGAGTCAAAAAAGTGAAAAACTTTAATCTCGTTCAGGGGCATAAAACCGAACACAAGTCTGGTGAAGCTTTCGGCTCAGCTCGCGCCCTTGAACGAGATTAAAGTTTTTTCACTTTTTTGACTCGTTTTATGGGCAAATAAAAATGGGAAAAATCCATGTACATCCCTTGTTCAACAACCAAACCCGTTACAAACCGTACGCCTTTACAAAACTAATATTAGATAGAAATCAGTTTGCCGTACAGAAGTTTACTTTGCCGCACAGAAGCACATTTTGCAGAGCGCGCAGCTTCAGTCAGTAACACAGTCACGTTTCCATCTCAGCCAATAAACGTAAACGCTACGCATGCTTTAGCATATATTTCGTAGAAGAATCTTCTCATATTCATCCGAGAACAGTCCACATTATAGTGGAGATGACTGGCCGTTGTAACCTGGGCTGTTTTTTCGTTGTGTATTCAACTGGCGGACTGGCTTTCGTTTTGCTTTTAGTACCATATCGCTTCTTTCATTCGCTCTCATCATCGAATCTACTTTCGTGGCAGTCACTGAAAATTAACATGACGCACTCTTTTTTCTGTGGATCATAATACCATTTCCCAAAAATGCCCCTGCATGAACCATCCTCCGGGAAGTCGCAATCACCACCAGTTGAGTAACCTTTTTGGCTTTTGGACTTGTGTCCACCTTCAATGCTGGCTGCTAGAAGAACGGAGAAAGCAACGAAATGGTTTTCATGCCGAGTTGTTAATCTCTGCAATAGCAGTAAATGAAAGCGAGAAAGGATCATCTTTTTATAGCTTACTCTTTGCCGCTTATGTTTCGAAAAAAGGACGATTTCTGTTTGCTTTGAGCATGGCAGTTGGAAAATAACTTTTACCGTGCCTAGTTTTATGCAACTGACTTTTTCAAAAACACTATCATTTTGCTTACAATGCCTTTCGATGACAAAATGGCAATTATGATTTTTTTAACTCGTGTCGCTCTGCTGGTTTCTCTCCTGCGCAGTTCGCGCAAGTTTAATTTTCAAGCTTACGTGCTCGGCAGTTTGAACACAGCCTGGTTGGTTTAATTGATAGAAATCATTTTTTGTGTAGAGTAACACTTCAGCGTTGCGGCATGTTAGTTCAGTTCTGTTAAACAAATTCAAAAATTTTTCTGTTTGTTTCGATTACCAAAACGGATCTCGTCACTTACCCGCCTCCCTTCCTGAGAAATGCAGGTTCCTTTCTTGCAAGCATTCCTTGAGCTTGTTGCGGCTTTACTGGACATCTTGGCAATCATCCTTTTTATTCCTTACTCAAAACTAGGCTCAGAAATGAACCTTGTGTTTACGCTTAGGCTTAGCTAAGGGCAGGACAAGATGGCAAACCTACAGTATAACAGTAGACGGCCTAGGAGACAAGATCTATCAAAAGTAACTTCGATAATAGAATCCTTTTGCTTATCAAGTTTTCTTAGTCCACAAACATTCCACGTTGTACTCGTTGAAAAGGAGTTAGTGCGCGCATCATCTCAGTTGTGCTTAAACGGTACAAGTACAACGGAAGATTAACATTTTTCAGAACATTTATCCTCAATTCGAACTAGTGAAGAAACAATTAAAACGAACACAGAAATAGTTAACGTAATAAACCGAGAATGCGTCGCAACGAAGTAGCGAGGTTCAGGTAACAATTGTTCTACGAGTTTCTACCGTAATTACATATGATAATCTGATTATAGTAAACCTCATTAACCGAACTATACTTATCAAGTGTTGTTATGGGAAGAAATAATAGTAGAGGTGAATAATTCGAAACGCGCTCGTCGTGCAACCGCTAGAGAAGAAACTTACACGCTTTACTGGGTCACGCAAAAAAGGAATAACACAGTACTTAGAAAGATGTTCACGTAGATCGACAGTTCGGGTGATGAGTCACTTCTAGCCTACAATTTCAACAGTTCTGGGGAGAGTAGACGAAAGAATGGACTGAAATAACCGTATTAAAGCGGGTGTAAACTTTCAGTTCAACTTAACACCTTGCGCAGTGCTGTCTGAAGAGCGATTTAAAGCACGTAAAGCAATTCCATAGGCGAACATTCACCTAATATTTCCAGGTCACTTCTACACTTTTCTGATGAACTGAATTTCAGAGATCAATTTTACTACTTCCTACGTTCACAGCGACACTCCTTTCAGATAGATCTACGTTTAAACAGCTTGATCCATTGCCAATGAAGCCGTAATCGTTTATGTCACAGCGCTAAGCTGACTAGCAACAGCCGTCTCAGCTCTAAATATTCTTGAACTCGAAAGCTTGAACCGTAACGTGCTGCTTACGCTTGTCCGAAATATGCAATTCTGTTAAGGCAGACATACGTATAATAATTGAGATACAAATGAAGAATATGCTGGAAAACATAAAATTTCACCGCTATTCGCATTAACGAATATTGCTCTGTGAGTTGACTGGAGCTGGATTTGAACCTACGCCCATCGAAATAGAATGCAGCCTAGCCGCAGTGCCTTGGATCGCTCGGCCATCCAATCCGTCTGCATTTTCCTATTTCTCAATTCCAAAACGATGGAAGTTGTATTTGTATGTTTCTACTTAACTTGTGTATGAATAATACTCCGACAACTGTTTTCGGACACTTTTTTCCGCTGTCTGCTTGTAACACTTTCATAACCTGTCTCATTTATGACAATATGCTCCTTACAATTTCATATCGTCCACCATTTGGATTTTACATATTCAACTGTAACCTACCAGTGGCATCTTTCTAACATTACGTTTTTCTTCGGAAACAAGAAAGGGCATTCGCGGAAAGCAAAATAATTTTTTGTGACAGAGCACTAAAGAAGTAGTCGCTGCAACAGCCTCCGCTGCGGGATGCAATGAAATTTGAAAAGTTGACTTCAGCTTCAATGTCTAATCACGGACATGTTCCACTCTACAGTCTATCATAAAAATGCCAGTATTACTAGAGGCGAACATTACTTGCCTCAGCTTTGTAGCACAATGCTTAATCGTCAACGCACCCTGAAGTTTTCTGGTCCACTCACGAGCCGTCATCACCAGAGAATGGCATCCACTATTCAATCGTTGGGATCATGGCTTATTCAAATGGTGCTTTCGACGGAGTAATGAATGTTGAAATATTGAACAACAGTTCTCTTGAACACCTTGGCGAATAGCTGAAGTAAACCTTTTATTATGCTGAGAATACAGCAAGTGTTCATTCCAAAATACTGATAAAAGAGTTGCAATACTTCTGGCAGTTCTTGCGCGGGAGGTTTGCTCAGTTGTATATCGCTTTTACTAAAATAAACGTTGCTAATATTTTTATAAACCTGAGCAAGCGAAGGATGTATGCGTGGCATAGAAGTTAGGCGAATAAGTCATCATCAATGTGGGAAATTCAGTTTGTTTAGCTGGACGTTAAGCGATATCACCCGCGACATTCATTTTAGTATTTTTGTATAAAAGCGGGTGGAGAAGTCTCAACGACGATCACAAGCAATGATGATGAAGTCCTTTGCTCTACTGATGCTGTTTGCTATTTTGTTCCAGCAGGGAAGTGAAATTACAGCGGCGGTAAGTTAATTGAGCGAAAGCAGCAGTTTGTAGTATTGAACGCGCCAGTATTGCATTCTAATTCTTCTGTCCACTCCTGTGCAATACTTGTGCATGCTCATCTGCTTTTATGCTACTTCAAAGCCACATAAATCTGAAATGAGCGTTCGTTTCGTTTGAGCCCTCTACTTTTATAACGTACAGCGCAAGGTTAGCGTTTTTGCTGGTGAGCTCTTGGTACTCACAGTAAGATGCAATGGATGTTTCATGGGGGCAATTAAAGTGCATCATGCTGCGGAACTGAAGCCCTTCTCTTAAGCTTATCTTTTTCACATGGAACTCATAACTGTTCTTATTCGCATAGCAAGTCCTTAACTGTTCCTTACTAATAAGAATCGTTGGGCACATGCTTAGAAACGTGGGATGGGACGTAGTACGTTAACGTACGTTTACCCAGCCAGCATCCGTAGAAAGATGACGCTGTCATCCGTTTAATACGCAGACTGATTAGCTTGTAGTTTGCAAAATTATTTAATGATCTGAAGACAGATAAGCAGTTGATTATTGAAACGTTTGAATTAGCTATGGTTGGAGATGAAGCACCTTTGTTTCCATGCCCTATATAGTATGAAACTGCAGCACACTGTCCGTGAAGTTAGTGTCATTATTGCAGCAAACAATGTCACAATGTTTGGATAAAAATTGCAAAAGTAAATTGTCTGGTGCAGCAAAATGTGTAAAAAGCAAAGCGCATGGAACGAACTGTGATGACCAATTTAAAGGCTACATGGATTGCATGAGGAGCTGTTCGAACGGGTAAGACATGTAATGCAAATATGAAAATTGGTGCGAAGAAAATGTGTGCTTATTCATGAAGTTACTAAAACTGATTCGAACAAATCATTTATTGCAGTTGAGCTATGCGGCATCAGCAATCAACTTTATTCACCAGATTATTTAAGCAGTTGGAGGCATCAATTCAAATAATAATAAGCAAGAAGTTTTCATCTTCCACTGTGCTCATACGAACTGTTTTTAGGAGTCGTAAGTGAACGAATCAGGACGGCGCGTGGGACTTATAAAGTAGCCGCAGAATTCGTCGGTTTCATTGAAAAATGATGTGACCCATCGTATTTCATCTGAAAAAGTAAATTTACACGCGCTGATATGCTCCTCTTGGTTTGACTAATGCTGAAAGCGCGAACCATGATTTCGGTTCACCTTTATTGGTACCTAAAACATTCATGCATCTGATGAAGGAGCATTAAGCAGGTACTCACGTACACTGTACCGTTTTGCAAGGGCCGCCTGCATTCGTTTCTGCTAAATTTGCTACTCTGAGGGCATTAAGGAAAGTTTTTCTTTCGAAAATATGTTACAGCAAGCAAGTCGTCCCTCGAACCCGCGCGAAAGTTCCCTTTAAGGATGGTCTTAGCGAGGGTATGACAAGTGGAGAGATGCTGACCTAAGGAGCAAATGCAATTAGGCAGCTGTTCGGAAACTTGGTAACCCCCTGCTAAAACGCAAAGTAATATAAGAAGCGAGACACGCCGCTGAGCATTACTGCTTGTACACACAATTACGCACCTGCTGTTATAGAATATTTGTCACTCTCTCGTTTTCTGCTTCTAACTAGCCACAACAGGAAGTAGAGAAAGAAAAAGTTTTAAACCTGTGTGTCATCAGCGCACTGAATAGGTTCCACATAGGAGACACTAAGTGAATAGTTGCCAAGTTTTGCAATTTCACTGGGCCCTGCTACAATTCTGATCACTGGTCCATGAAACGGGGCACTTAAGTTCTGGAAGTTATGGCATTATGTAGTTAAACGATCTTATCCTTATCAGCATGAGATAAACGGTTAGAATTTTGTGAAAGCTTACAAGTATCAGAATTTGCAATGCATTGTATTTACGAAAGGCTGATATTAGAAGACGCTGCAGTCGTTGTTCATTTTCAGTATTAAGCCAATTAACCGGGAGAAGAGGTTAGTGGCCAATGTAATTTGGAATACTCTAAGGACAAAAGCGCGTGTTGCTCCGAACCATCTGGAGCTCTCTTCTCGACGTATGCATACCCACGTGACACAGTGAAAGCTTCACTGACAGCAGCTTTGAAGACATGACAAAGTAACGCGAAAAACTCCAGAATAATTTTTCATTGAAGTTTCTCTATTAGGCTCTCATCCATCAGTTCGTTGTTGATCTGTATAGTCTGGTTTCAAAAAAAGAAAAACGAGCAATACAAAGCCGTCTTAAAGATTGATAATATTAAAGAATATTAATAATGAACACTTACATGCTAGAGAAATGCTATTTAAAATATTAGGAGTTGATTAAGCAGCTTCCGCGGCATCATATGTCTTCAAACACCGGTTGGAAGTCTTGCCAAGCGGGAGTTGGTGTTGGATAGTTTAATGGCATCGAGCTTTGATAACTGAATTTTGCTGTACTCGGCATCAATTGCTAATGTCACATTCACCATTTAAATTAGTATGCTAACTTTAACAACTTTGACTTTCTGGTGTTTCTAATATTGCTTATCCGTTATAATTTAATGTGTTCCAGCTATTCACATTGTAAGAGACTGCTGTGGTTTATACTAAAAGCAATAAAATTACTACAGATGCACCATTTACTCAACTATTTTTCTTCAAAGCTTTACACATGTTTCATTCAGCATTTTTCCTTCATTAACAAATTTGTGTACTACATCAATACATTTTTATGGTACAGAGGGACAGCCGTTGGATTGAGTAAACCGCCACTGATTTCTTAATTTGGTTTAAAATGGTGTTCTGCCAGCTGCGGCAACGATGGTTTAATGGAAACCATTTGTAGGACAATTTCGGTAAAATCGCGCTGCTGAGTTTATTTTCATTGTTGCGATTGATCACCGTTACTAGTATGAATTATACGCTATCATAGCGTGTTCCAGTGGACCACTAGTACACCTCGAAAATAATATAAAAATGCTTCTTCTTCTGCTCTAAGTAAAGCGGAGTTATCGCTAACTTATTGATAAGAGGATTTTGGACATACGGCACTTAAAGGCTTTGAGAAAAGTGCACTTTGCTTACGCCGAAATAGTTTTCTGTCGGTTTGCGTCAGCTAAATTGGCATCCAAAGTTACTAAAATTATTTTGGTCATGCTGTGTTTTTAAGATTTGGAGGTAGCCAGGGGAAATTTCGTCTTAATGCGTAAGGGTTTGCTGGTATACAAATCTGCATATCTGCAGCTCATCAGCAATCAAGCGATAATGACAAGCACAGAAAGCAAGATCGTTTTCTGACTATACGCGGTCGATACTCTTCGGATGCTTTGTAATTGTTCCTGCAGCATCATCCTTCAGAGCAGTTGAATATTCAAAAGAGATGATAAGGGCTTGTGTGCATCCCACTCCATTTCATTGTTGACTACAAAACTCATGCAGTTGCAATCCGATTAGGGAAAAATTGTTGATTCCAGTTATAGGTGCAGTTTATGATAACGCGTTTTGCAAAAGCAACGGCTGACATACCTCAGTAAATTAAGTGTACGTTAATACGGACTAACGCCGAATTGACGAGATCGCTTTAGGCATGGAAAACGTGTTGTGCGACAACGTAAGGATAGCGAAATTTTCACTGCAACTGGATAAATTAAATATGCTAGGAAACAAGGCACTATTGCCAGGTTTATAAAAGATGAGCGCTTAGCATATGAGTATTTGGTAACAAACGCAAAAGGGAACGTGCATTTCTTATTCTAAGACAAGATTTCGCCGAGAAAAAACGCTGCTTATAAACCTGACGTTACTGGCAGCTTATGGAACACCGTCGACATTGGACCACCATTGCGGTTTCGAAGTGATCCTAACGCAAGAGGTAGAAGACATCTTAACGTTATTAAAATGCGTCATTAAAATGCCCCAGTGACTATCTGCCCTGTTTATTATGATATATTATTACAGGGTTCCGTTATTACAAATGCTAAATCAATCCCTGTTACAACATGAGAAATTTAAAAAAACAAAAATATTTCACTCGTGGGGTTTTTAGTCGACATGGTCCCTGACAGTAAACTGTAAGTTAACCTTCTTCTATCATTTATGCCATTTTCTACTTCAACATAAATATGCCGCTTTACTCATGTTTACTCTTAGTTTATCAGTTTCTTTATTCACCGCCTTCAATCCATCTCCATTAACCGCTTTCTGAGTTACGCATTACATTTGTCCAACTTCATATTTCTTTTGGGCGGAACATATTTCTTCATTATCCAGCACTGAACTCTGATCACTACTAAGCTTGTCTTGGATTTCAGTAGCTTGAGACGCAAATTTATTACTTCAGTTCACTGTTCGTTCAGTGGAACGCTGTGGGTCCCAGACTGACTGGAGGTTTCTGGCGGTTATTGCTGCGCTGCAGCCCAGTTTGAACTCATGAAACGTAGCTGTGTGAAAATTGACTGTATCCTTACACAGTTTAAAAAAATAGTAGCTATGGACACGACGAATATCTCAGCAAAGAGAAAAAACAGATGAAAGAGCATCTTAATACTAGTAAATTAATATGGAAGACTAAAGTAGTTCTTGCTGTTATGGGAAAAATTAATAGTAGAGGTGAGTAATTTAACACGCGCTCGTGGCGCAAGCGCTAGAGAAGAAACTTGCATGTTTTACGAAGTCACGTAAACAAGGAATAATAGAGTAATTAAAAAGACGTTCAAGTAGGCTGACAGTTCAGGTGATGAGTCATTTCTAACCTACATTTCCATCATGCTTCCTGAAAGCTTGGCAGAAATAAATAAAAATTGCACAGTTCGAACTTCCGTCACGCTAGTACGATTTTTCTAATTACTGTTAGAAGGTGCTTCACTTTCAATGCGGTAAAAAAAGAAAGGCAAATAAATATTTTCGAATGAGACACTTCATTCTTTCTAAGGCATTCAATGAGCGGGAAACGAAACATAGAACCAAAGCGCAACGGTGACAATGTAACATCCATTTCTGGAATAGTATTAAGACAATTTTCACAAAGCACCATTCACGGGAGACGGTGACTATCCGCTACGGCAGCTCTGAGCATTCACAACTTCTTTTCTACCTCCTTGCTAGCTGATGAGCTTGCAATGAAAGGGGCAGATAAGTGTACAACAAGAAGGGAAGGAATCAACAAGCAAATTAGTTGTCCAGTTGTCTATGCATGCAGAATCCTTTCTGACAAGCATGCTTAGCTGCTTTCTTCTGCTTTTACTTAAGCCTACGCCTTGTGCTTAGCTTCGCTTAGGCTTAGGTAATGTCATAACAGGAAGGCCGGTAAAGTTGCTGTATGAAACCGACGCGGCTAAGAAATGAGATCCACGAATTACATTCATACCGAACGTCATGTAGTGATAAGAGATCTGAACCGACATAAAGAAATGGTGTAAAGACTAATATTAAACAAGAGATGTACATGGATTTTTCCCGTTTGTATTTGCCCATAAAACGAGTCAAAAAAGTGAAAAACTTTAATCTCGTTCAGGGGCATAAAACCGAACACAAGTCTGGTGAAGCTTTCGGCTCAGCTCGCGCCCTTGAACGAGATTAAAGTTTTTTCACTTTTTTGACTCGTTTTATGGGCAAATACAAACGGGAAAAATCCATGTACATCTCTTGTTCAACAACCAAACCCGTTACAAACCATACGCCTTTACAAAACTAATATTAGATGGAAGTCTGTTTGCCGTACAAAAGTTTGCTTTGATGCACAGAAGCACCTTTTGCAGAACGCGCAGCTTCAATGAGTAAAATACTCGCGTTTTCTTCTCAGCCAATAAACGTAAACGCTACGCATGCTTTAGCATATATTTCGTAGAAGAATCTCCTCATATTCATCCGAGAACAGTCCACATTATAGTGGAGATGACTGGCCGTTGTAACCTGGGCTGTTCTTTCGTTGTGTATTCAACTGGCGGATTGGCTTTCGTTTTGCTTTTAGTAACACATCGCTTCTTGCATTCGTTCTCATCATCGAATCTACTTCCGTGGCAGTCACTGAAAATTAACATGACGCACTCTTTTTTCTGTGGATCATAATACCATTTCCCAAAAATGCCCCTGCATGAACCATCCTCCGGGAAGTTACAATCACCACCATTTGAGTAACCGTTTTGGCTTTTGGACTTGTGTCCACGGGCAATGCTGGCTGCTAGAAGAATGGAGAGAAGCAACGAAATGGTTTTCATGCTGGGCTGTTAATCTCTGCAGTGGCAGTAAATGAAAGCGAGAAAGGATCATTGTTTTTATAGCTTACTCTTTGCCGCTTACGTTTCGAAGAAAGGATGATTTCTGTTTGCTTTGAGCATGGTAGCTGGAAAATAACTTTTACCTTGCGTAGTTTTTTGAGATTGACTTTTTCAAAGTCACTATCATTTTGCTTACAATGCCTTTCGATGACAAAAAGTCAATAGTGAGTTTTATATTTCACGTCGCACTGCTAATTTCTCTTCCATACAGTTCGCGCAAGTTTAATTCTTAACTTTATGTGACCCGCAATTTGAATGCACTCTCGCTGGTTTATTTGAAGGAAATAATTTTCTGTGTACATTAACACTTCAGCGTTGCTGCGTGTTAGTTCGGTTCTGTTAAACAAATTCAAACAATTTAGCGTCTGTTTCCATTATCGAAACGCATTTCGTCTGCTAGCCGCCCCACCTTCTGAGAAATGCAGGTTCCTTTCTTGCAAGCATTCCTTGAGCTTGTTGCGGCTTTACTGGACATCTTGGCAATCATCCTTTTTATTCCTTACTCAAATCTAGGCACAGTAATAAACCTTGTGTTTAGGCTTAGGCTTAGGTAAGGGCAAGACAAGATGGCAAACCTACAGTATAACAGTAGAGGGCCTAGGAGACAAGATCTATCGAAAGTAACTTCGATAATAGAATCTTTTTGCTTATCAATTTTTCTTAGTCCGCAAACATTCCACGTTGCACTCGCTGAGGAGCAGTTAGTGCGCGCATCAGCTCAGTTGCGCTTAAACGGTACGAGTACAACGGAAGATTAAAATTTTTTCAGAACATTTATCCTCAATTCGAACTAGTGAAGAAACAACTAATCCGAACACAGTAGTAGTTAACGTAATAAACCGAGAATGCGATGCAACTAAGTAGCGATGTTCAGGTAACAATTGCTCTAGGAGTTTCGACCGTGTTTACATATTATAGTCTGATTCTGGTAAACCTCATTAACCGAACTATACTTATCAAGTGTTGTTATGGGAAGAAATAATAGTAGCGGTGAATAATTCAAAACGCGCTCGTCGTGCAACCGCTAGAGAAGAAACTTACACGCTTTACTGGGTCACGCAAAAAAGGAATAACACAGTACTTAGAAAGATGCTCACGTAGATCGACAGTTCAGGTGATGAGTCACTTCTAGCCTACAATTTCAACAGTTCTGGGGAGAGTAGACGAAAGAATGGACTGAAATAACCGTATTAAAGCGGGTGTAAACTTTCAGTTCAACTTAACACCTTGCACAGTGCTGTCTAAAGGGCGATTTAAAGCAAGTAAAGAAATTCCATAGGCGAACACTCACCTAATATTTCCGGGGCACTTGCACACTTTTCTGATGAACTGAATTTCAGAGGTCAATTTTATTACTTCCTAAGTTTACAGCGACACTTTTTTCAGATAGGTCTACCTTTAAACAGCTTGATCCATTGCCAATGAAGCCGTAATCGTCTAAGTCACAGCGCCAAGCTGACCGGCAACAGCCGTCCCAGCTCTAAAATTTCTTGAACTCGAAAGCTTGCACCGTAACGTGCTGCTTACGCTTGTCCGAAATATGCAATTCTGTTAAGGTAGACATACGTATAATAATTGAGATACAAATAAACAATATGCAGGAAAACATAAAATTTCACCGCTATTCGCATTAACGAAAGTTGCTCTGTGAGTTGACTGGAGCTGGATTTGAACCCACACCCATCGAAATAGACTGCAGCCTAGCCGCAGTCCTCTGGATCGCTCGGCCATCCAGTCCGTCAGCATTTTCCTATTTCTCAATTCCAAAACGATGCAAGTTGTATTTATATGTTTGTACGTAACTTGTGTATGAATAATAGTCTGACAACTGTTTTCGGGCACTTCTTTCCGCTGTCTGTTTGTAACACTTTTATAACCTGTCTCATTTATGACAATATGCTCCTTACAATTTCATATCGTCCACTATTTGGGTTACATATTCAACTGTAACCTACCAGTGGCATCTTTCTAACATTACGTTTTTCTTCGGAAACAAGAAAGGGCATTCGCGGAAAGCAAAATAATTTTGTGTGACAGAGCACTAAAGAAGTAGTCGCTGCAACAGCGTGCGCTGCGGGATGCAATTAAATTTGAAAAGTTGATTTCAGCTTCAATGTCAAATCACGGACATGTTGCACTCTAAAGTCTATCATAAAAATGTCAGTATTATTTGAGGTGAACATCACTCACCTCAGCTTAGTAGCACGGTGTTTAATCGTCGGCGCACCCTGAAGTTTTCAGGACCACTCACGACCCATCATCAGCAGAGAATGGCATCCACTATTCAATCACTGGGATCATGCATTATTCAAGTGGTGTCTTCGACGGAGTAATGACTGTTGAAATATTGAACAACAGTTCTCTTGAGCACCATGGCGAATAGCTGAAGTAAAGTTTTCATTATGCTAAGAATACAGCAAATGTTCATTCCAAAACACTGATAAAAGAGTTGCAATACTTCTGGCAGTTCTTGGGTGGGAGGTTTGCTCAGTTGTGCACCGCTTTTACTAAAACACACGTTGCTAACGTTTTGACAAACCTCAGCAAGAGGAGGACGTATGCATCGCATAGAAGTTATGCGAGTAAGTCATTATCAATGTGCAAAATTCAGTTTGTTTAGCTGGACATTAAGCGGCATCACATGTTGCAGTCACTTTAGTATTTTTGTATAAAAGCAGGTGGATTAGCCACAAAAGCGATCACAAGCAATGATGATGAAGTCTTTTGCTCTACTGATGCTCTTTGCTATCCTGTTCCAGCAGGGAATTGAAATTACATCTGCGGTAAGTTAATTGAGCGAAAGCAGCAGTTGCTAATATTGGATGCCCAGTCTTGCATTCTAATCCTGCTGTCCACTCCTGTGCAATACCTGCTCATGCTCATCTGCTTTTATGCTACTTCGAAGCCATATAAGTCAGAAGCGAAGTTTTGTTCCGTTTAAGCCGTCTACGTTTATAATGTACAGCGCAAGGTTAGCGTTTTTCCTGTAGAGTTCTTTGTGCCCACAATAAGATGCAATGCATGTTTCACGGAGGCAATTAAAGTCTATCATACTGCGGAACGAAAGCCACTCTCTTAAGCTTGTCTTTTTAACATGGAACTCATAACTGTTCTTATTCGCATAGGGAGTCTTGAACTGTTCATTATTAATCAGAATCGCTGCGTACATGCTTAGAAACGTGAGATGGTATGTAGTAGGTTGACATATGTCAACCTAGCATCCGTAGGATGACGCGGTCATCCGTTGAAAACGCAGACTGATTAATTTGTAGTTTGCAAAATTATTTAATGGTCTGTAGAAAGATAAACAGTTTATTAATGAAAGGTTTGAGTTAGCTATGGTTGGAGATGAAGCTCCTCTGTTTCCATGCGCCATATCGTATGAAACTGCACCACACTGTCCGTCCTGAAGTTAGTGCCTTTATTGTAGACAACATTGTCAAAATGTTTGGCTGAAAAGTGCCAAGATAAATTGAGTGGTACAACAAAATGTGTAAACAACAAAGCGCCTGGAAATGACTGTGATAAACCATTGAGAGGTTATTTGTCCTGTATGATGGACTGTTCAAACAGGTAAGACATGTAAGGCAAATATGAAGACTGGTGCGAAGAAAATGTGTGCTTGTTCATGACGTTACTAAAACTGATTTGAACAAATCATTTATTGCGGTTAACCTATGCGGCATCAGCAATCAACTTTACTGACCAGATTATTTAAGCAGTTGGAGGCATCAATTCAAATAATAATACGCAGGAAGTTTCATCTTTCATTGTGCTCATACGAACTGTTTTTAGGAGTCGTAAGTGAAGGAATCAGGACGGCACGTGTGACTTATAAAGTCACAGCAGAATTCGTCAGTTTCGTTGAAAAATGATGTGACCCATCGTATTTTACTTGAAAAAATAAAATTTCCATGCGCTGACATGCTCCTCTTGGGTCGACTAATGATGAAAGCGAAAACCACGAAACCGGTTTACCTTTATTGGTACCCAAAACATTAATGATTCTGATGAATAAGCATTAAGCAGGTACTCACGCACACTGTACTGTTTTGCTAGGGTCGCCTTGCATTCGTTTCTGATAAATTTGCTATTGTGTGGGCATTAAGGAAAGTTTTTCTTTGGAAAACATGTTGCAGCAAGCAAGTCGTCTCTCGAACCCGCGCGAGTGTTCCCTTTAAGGATAGTCTTAGCTAGGGTATGACAAGTGGAGAGATGCTGACCTAAGGAACAAATGCAATCAGGTAGCTGTTCTGAAACTTGATGCAACCCTACCAAAACGCAAAGTAATATAATAAACGGGACAAGCCGCTGAGTATTACTGCTTGTACGGACAATTACGGACCTCCTGTTACAGAAGATCTGCCACTCTCTCGTTTTCTGCTTCCGACTGGCCACAACGGGAAGTAGATAAAGAAAACGTTTTAAACCTGTGTGTCATCAGCGCACTGAATAGGTTGCACCTAGGAGACACTAAGTGAATAGTTGCCAAGTTCTGCAATTTCACTGTGCGCTGCTACAATTCTGATCACCGGTCCATGAAACGAGGCAAGTCCAAGTTCAGGAAGTTATGGCATTATGTAGTTAAGCGATCTTATCCGTAGCAGCATGAGGTAAACGGTTAGAATTTTGTGAAAGCTTACAAATATCAGAACTTGCAATGTATTGTAGTTACGAAAGGTTGATATTAAAAGACGTTGCAGTCGCTGTTCATTTTCAATATTAAGCCAATTAAATGGGAGAAGGGGTTAGTGGCCAATGTGATTTGGAATACTCTAAGGACAAAAGCGCTTGTTGCTCCGAACCATCTGGAGGTCCCTTCTCGACGTATGCATGCATACCCACGTGACACTGTAAAAGCTTCACTGGCGGCATATTTGAGGACATGACAAAGTAATGCGAAAAACTCCAGAATAATTTTTCATTGAAGTTCCTCTATTAGGCTCTCATCCATCAGTTCATTGTTCGTCTGTATAGTCTGGTTTCAAAAAAAGAAAAATGAGCAATACAAAGCTCTCCTAAAGATTAATAATATTAAAGAATATTAATAATGAACACTTACATGCTAGAGAAATGCTATTTAAAATGCTAGGAGCTGATTAAGCAGCTTCCGCGGCATTATATGTCTTCAAAAACCGGTTGGAAGTCTTGCCAAGCGGGAAATGGTGTTGAAAAGTTTAATGGCATCGAGCTTTGATAACTGAATTTTGCTGTGCTCGACATCAATTGCTAATGTTACATTCACCATTTAAATTAGTATGCTAACTTTAACAGCCTTGAATTTCTGGTGTTTCTAATAATGCTTATCCGTTATAATTTAATGCGTTCCAGCCATTCACATTGTAAGAGATTGCTGCGGTTTATACTAAAAGCAATAAAATTACGACAGATTTACCATTTTCTCAGCTGTTTTTCTTCAAAGCTTTACAAATGTTTCATTCAGCATTTTTTCTTCATTAACAAATTTGTGTACTGCACCAATACATTTTTATGGTAGGGAGGGACAGCTGTTGGATTGATTAAACCGCCGCTGATTTCTTAATTTGGTTTAAAGTGGTGTTCTGCTAGCTGCGGCAACGATGGTTTAATGGAAACCAGTTGTAGAAAAATTTCGGTGAAATCGTGCTGCTGAGTATATTTCCATTGTTGTGATAGAATACCGTTACTAGCATGAATTATACGCTATCATAGCGTGTTCCAGTGGACCACTAGTACACCTTCTCGAAAATAATATAAAAATGCTTCTTTTTCTACTCTAAGTAAAGCGGACTTATCGCTAACTTATTGATAAGGGGATTTGGACATGCCGAACTTAAGGTCTATCAAAAAAGTGCACTTTGCTTACGCTGAATTAGTTTTCAGTCAGTTCGCGTCAGCTAAATTGGCATCCAATGTTACTAAATTATTTTGGTCATGCTGTGTTTTTAGGATTTGGAGATAGCCTGGGGAAATTTCGTCTTAATGCGTAAGGGTTTGCTAGTAAACAAATCTGCATATCTGCAGCTCATCAGCAATCAAGCAATAATAACAAGCACAGAAAGCAAGATCGTTTTCTAACAATACGCGGTCGATACTCTTCAGATGCTTTGTAATTGTTCCTGCAGCAGCAGCCTTCAGAGCAGTTGAATATTCAAAAGAGATGATAAGGGCTTGTGTGCATCCCACTTCATTTCATTGTTGACTACAAAACTCATGCAATTGCAATCCGATTAGGGAAAAATTGTTGATTTCAGTAATAGGTGCAGTTCTTGATAACGCGTTTTGCAAAACCAACGGCTGACATACCTCAGAAAATTAAGCGTACGTTAATACAGACCAATGTCGAATTGGCGAGATCGCTGAAGGCATGGAAAACGTGTTGTGAGACAGCGTAAGGATAGCGAAATTTTCACTGCAACTGGATAAATTAAATCTGCTAGGAAACAAGGCATTATTGCCAGGTTTATAAAAGATGAGCGCTTAGCATAGGAGTAGTTGGTAACAGACACGAAAGGGGAATGTGCATTTCTTATTCTAAGAGAAGATTTCGCTGAGAAAAACGCTGTTTATAAATCTGACGTTACTGGCAGCTTGTGGAACACCGTCGACATTGGGCAACCGCTGCGGTTTCGAAGTGATCCTAACGCAAGAGGTAGCAGACATCTTGGCGTCCTACTGCGTCATTAAAATGCCCCAGTGACCATCTGCCCTGTTGATTATGATGTATTATTACAGGGCTCCGTTTTTACAAATGCTAAATCAATCCCTGTTACAACATGAGAAATTTAAAAAAACAAAAATTGTCCTCGTTGGGCTTTTTGATCGACATGGTCTCTGACAGTAAACTGTAAGTTAACTTTCTTCTATCATTTATGCCATTTTCTACTTCAACATAAATATCCCGCTTTACTCATGTTTACTCTTAGCTAACCAGTTTCTTTATTCAACGCCTTCAATCCATCTCTATTAACCCCTTTCTGAGTTATGCATTACATTTGTCCAACTCCATATTTCTTTTGGGCAGAACATAATTCTTCATTATTTAACACTGAACTCTGATCACTACTAAGCTTGTCTTGGATTTCAGTAGCTTGAGACGCAAATTTATTACTTCAGTTCAATGTTCGTTCAGTGGAACGCTGTGGATCCCAGACTGACTGGAGGTTTCTGGCGGTTATGGCTGCGCTGCAGCCCAGTTTGAACTCATGAAACGTAGCTGCGTGAAAATTGACTGTATCCACACACAGTTTAAAAAAATAGTAGCTATGGACACAACGAATATCTCAGCAAAGAGAAAAAAACAGATGAAAGAGCATCTTAATACCAGTAAATTAATATAGAAGACTAAAGTAGTTCTTGCTGTTATGGAAAAAAATAATAGCAAAGGTGGGTAATTTAGCACGCGCTCGGGGCGCAACCGCTAGAGAAGAAACTTACATGTTTTATGAAGTCACGTAAACAAGGAATAATACAGTAATTAAAAAGACGTTCAAGTAGGCTGACAGTTCAGATGATGAGTCATTTCGAACCTACATTTCCATCAAGCTTCCTGAAAGCTTGGCGGAAATAAATAAAAATTGCACAGCTCGAATTTCCGTCACGCCAGTACGATTTTTCTCATTACTGTTAGAAGGTGCTTCACTTTCAATGGGGTAAAAAAAGAAAGGCAAATAAATATTTTCGAATGAGACACTTCATTCTTTCTAAGGCATTCAATGAGCGAGAAACGAAGCATAGAACCAAAGCGCAACGGTGACAATGTAACATCCATTCCGAAATAGTATTAATATACTTTTCAAGAAGCACCATTCCGGGGAGACGGTGACTACCCGCTACGGCAGCTCTGAGCATTCACAACTTCTTTTCTACCTTCTTGGTAGCAGATGAGCTTGCAATGAAAGGGGCAGATAAGTGTACAACAAGAAGGGAAGGAATCAACAAGCAACTTAGTTGTCCAGTTGTGTATGCATGCAGAATCCTTTCTGACAAGCATGCTTAGCTGCTTTCTTCTGCTTTTACTCAAGCCTATGCCTTATGTTTAGCTTAGCCTAGGCTTAGATAATGTCATAACAGGAAGGCCGGTAAAGTTGCTGTATGAAACTGGCGTGGCTAAGAAATAAGGCCCACGAATTACATTCGTACCGAACGTGATGTAGTGATAAGAGATCCGAACTGACATAGAGAATGGTATAAAATAGACAGATGGAAATCTGTTTGCCGAACAGAAGTTTACTTTGACACACAGAAGCACATTTTGCAGAGCGCGCAGCTTCAATGAGTAAAACACTCGCGTTTCCATCTCAGTCGATGTACGTAAACGCTACGCGCGCTTTAGCATATATATCGTAAAATAAGCTCTTTATATTCATCTGCGAACAGTCAACCTTATAGCGGTGATGACTGGCCGTTGCCCGTTCTGCTGTTGTACCGTTGGGTGCACAACCGGCGGACTGGCGTTCGTTTCGTTTTTGGTAGCACACCGATCCTTGCACTGATTCTGATTATTGAATCCAGTTCCGTCGCAGCCCGCGAAAATTAACATAACGCACTCTTTTTTCTGTGGGTCATAATACCATTTCCCAAAAATGTCCCTGCATGAACCACCTTCCTTCGGGAAGTCGCAATCATCAGTTGGGTTACTTTTTTGGCCGCTGGGTTTTTGTCCATGGGCGATATTGGCTGCTAGAAGAACGAAGGAAAGCAATGAAATGGTTTTCATGTCGAGCAGCTGATCTCTGCAATGGCAGTGAATAGAAGCGAGAACTGATCATCTTTTTTTATAGCTTATTCTTTGCCGCTTATGTTTCGAAAAATAGGCTCCGTTCTATTTGCTTTGAGCGTTACGGTTATAAAATAATTTTCACTGCGCGTTGCCTTTTGTAACTGACTTTCTCAAAGTCACCATCATTTTGCTCACAATGCTTTTCGATAACAAAATGGCAATAATGATTTTTATATTTCGTGTCGCTGCTGGTTTCTGTCCTACGCAGTTCGCGCAAGTTTAATTCTCAAGCTTACATGCTTGGCAGTTTGAACACAGCCTGGTTGGTTTAACTGATAGAAATCATTTTTTGTGTACAGTAACACTTCAGCGTTGCGGCATGTTTGTTCAGTTCTGTTAAACAAATTCAAAAATTTTTGTGTTTGTTTCGATTATCAAAACGGATTTCGTCACTTAGCCGCCTCTCTTCCTGAGAAATGCATGTTCCTTTCTTGCAAGCAGCCCTGGAGCTTGTTGGGGCTTTACTGGACATCTTGGCAATCATCCTTTTTATTCCTTACTCAAATCTAGGCTAAGAAATAAACCTTGTGTTTAGGCTTAGGCTTAGGTAAGGGCAGGACAAGATGGCTAACTTACAGCATGACAGTAGAGGGCCCAGGAGTCAAGATCCATCGAAAATAATTTTGATAATAGAATCTCTTTGCTTATCAATTTTGCAGAGTCTGTGAGCATTCCAAGTTGTACTTGTTGAAGAGCAGTTCATACGCGCATCAGCTCAGTTGCATTTAAGTCGTATGAGTACAACAGAAGGTTAAACTTTTTTCAGAACATCTATCATCAGTTCGAGCTAGTGAAGAAACAATTAATCCGAACACAGTAGTAGTTAATGTAATAAACCGAGAATGCGATGCAACGAAGTAGCGATCTTCAGGTAACAATTGTTCTAGGAGTTTCTACCGTATTTTTTTATGATAATCTGATTACAGTGAAACCCCGTTATTCGAACTATACTTATCAAGCAGTCTTTTGGATAGGGAAAAATTCAGATGATGGAACGCAAGTTGATTTGCAGGTATGACCTCTACTGTGATACGCACATTTGAATATTGAAGACTGCGTATATTTAGCGCATATGCGTTCGTCGTTACAATTTTCTTCGGTAAAAAAGCAGTCACCAATTCTAGGAAGAAACTAACAAGGGAAAGCTACTGAGTAAGTATTTAGACGTGCTCATAAAGGACGTGGAAAAGGTCCCACCTAATATCAGTTACTTTTAAGTAATGTATAACTGTTTAAACGCTCATAATAAAAGCTGCAACGTTGGTTCTAACACCCTGACGCCAATTCATTATACAGTAATTCTGACGAAAGAAAACCGCTTAAAGAAAAAGCACTGTTACAGTCAATATGTTACTGCTGAGCTTTGGCAAGCTTTAATCTTAGTCATGCGCTAATTCAGTTCAATTTTTATGCTGCATGCGAAGCCCAACTACATTCAAATACTACGCATATTTGCCATACTTTTTTATAAATTCTACTTGCACAGTTCAAAGCATGAAACTGAGAACTGCATGGAAACAACGTAGTAAGATTCAGCGGTTGAACTGGGCCTTTTCCATAGCCTCCATCGATCTGGCTTAACAACGATAAATGCTCGAAATATGGCTTATTTAATCAATGCATAAAAAACATGCTGTAACATCAAGGACGGGAAGGAGCATTTAGCTTCCTCAGGGGTGTACCGAAAGGCTTGTGGCCAACGCGATCGCGCGGAATGAGTCTAAGTTCGGATCCATGTTTCATGAATACGGCACCTGAAAATTCGACATAACAATATTCCGCCTAAACTAAATAAAGCAAGGAAGTTACCGGCGGTTTGAGTTGGCGTTATTCCAATACCGTCGTCCGTAATTATTGCACTAGTTTCAGGAGGCACTTTGAACTATGGATAGTTGAAGAATGAAAAGAAATAGCAAAAACAGTCGACGAAACTTACTTCCTCTGCAGCAAACTTTAGCACTGCGGTAAATGGTGTCTCTTCGGGTACACTTAACCTAAAAAGCATGTAATACGATAAGGCGAAACGAGGCGACGACTAAAATTGGATAGTAAATGAAATGTTCGAAACTTTTCCTTTCGTAGCAGCAAAAAATGCGCTGCGACTGATTTAGAAACGATTACTTGCTATAGCCGTGCTGAAGCGTCCTCAGATTGAGCACGAATTCCAGCAACAGGCAGCTTGCAGACATGAAACCATTTACGGAATGCTCTAATTCAGCCAGTATTTAAAGAGATTTGACGCAGAAGCTAACGTACAAAACATCATGGCACAACGACGTAGTGAAACCCACAGCACCAATAAAGCCTTGCCAGATGTTGCAATTAAAGAAGGTAAAAATTCTTACAATTTAAACGGTAAGTGTGAATCGCTCGTTAACGTTATCTTGAATGTAACCTTCGAAGCCATCGCGTCAACAAAACGCCCACTTGCACCATATACACTGTAGTTAAAAATTATTGATGCGCAGGGAAAAGGTATAACTAAGCACTAACTACCCCATTAAGCTGCCTGAAAAGGCAATTTTGAAAATACTGTGTCTGCGTATTTTTGCAAGTAGCTGTTTTCGATGCCCAGCTTAATCGAACAAACGTCTCAGCGATAACATTCTTTTACGTGCTTTAAATGCACGCATTTATTACGCAAACCGTACAAAAGGTTTACTTGTACTTATCAATAAACAAGTGCTCGGAACTTTCAGAGTCCTAGTTGTTCCGTTGTCAACAATAACAAATACCGTATTTATTAGGATGTTAATAGAAATTTAAAATTTCAAACTATCTAACCTGCTTTCAGTTCTCTTACTGTACCTGCACGCGTTTCGACAAGGCTATTCGCTTTGATGCGCTTGGCAAATGATAATGTTTTCTTCCTTTACCTTCTCTTTCATGACTGCAGAATATCAGTTTTAGGGCTGTCGGGAATACTGTAGATAAAACTAAAATCACGTTCTGTTAGGCCAAGTAGCCGGAGGCAGCCTAAACTTAAGTTGAAAATTGAAACTCTTTGACCTCAGTGACCGTAAAAGCCACGACGACAGTTAAATTTTAGCAGTGATTTTTGTTTCGACTGTATGCGCTTACTTAGATTAATGAAACTTGATTTTACTTTCGCATACTGTACTAACCGAGCATCTTTTAAAAATGAGCTCGGGATTGTTAGAACAGGTTCTTCCGCTTTCACTATTTTGCGCGGCGGGAAGATATTTATTTTTTTGAAAAGTAGAGAAAACTACACTAGTCTTTCTACACTTCAAGAGAGGGGCATTTTCGGCGAGAAAAAGCGCGACTAAAATACATCGATTACGCCTCCCAATCGACTTGTTATACCTTGCAGATAGAGCATCGTTGCCAGCATGACGCAGCTTTACAGTAGGCTGTTGGATACTCATGATTAGTGAAGTGTCCTGCAAAATAAAATGTATTTTTTTCGGTAAACAGTAACTCTTCGGAGTCATTAGATGTTTCACGGTGAACACTGTTGGCTGGATTTTTTCCTTTTGCTGATTTTTAAATAAGAGCAACGTTCTTCGGTTTAATGATTTTCAGGTAACAATCAGCACGTCTTGAAGCCTCTCTCCACTCTCGAAGGTGGCGCAGCAACCATTCCGTCATTAGGAAAAAATTGAAAGAACTAAAGTATAGTCAGGCTCGGCTGTTAGCGATGAATGACAGTACGCTCAAAGAAGGAACGTTGGAATCTATTACACGATAAAGCCATTAGATTAGCGTACACTGAAATTACGCATAGAGAATGAACTACCGTGTGCGCGAGGGACATCCCAAAATTCGTTGCAGATTACGGTGAGTACTCTTAATATTAATGCAAACAATACGAAACTCAAAGCACTGTCAGTTATGCTGATGCTCAGGTACTAATACCTTACTTTTAAATTAACGCAGGCTCAGTTACTTCTACAGTCGAGTACAAACGTTTGTCTTGTTTCACGCAGTCACTCCAAAAGAACGAATTTACATATTAAGGGCGTCTGCCAAAGTTTATTGTTAAAATGTGAAAAATATAAATTAAAGAATCGACAAACTGGAGTTCAATGTTCACCGATGAGGGATTAGAATCTCCAACGAACGGTACAGCGAAGAGCACTTACGATTTTGCACGGCTCAAAGAGAAAAGTTAATGACACCGCCTACGCGGCAGCGACGTCGCCTCAATCTTCCATTGGATAAATTCTATACATATCCAACGAGTCGCGTCTGCCCTCAACGGAAGGTCTTATACGAATTTCTCGAATGGTCGCTTGAGCCATTGCGCCCAATAGTACCAAAGGAGACGAGACGAACACGTAATTCTTGTTGCCGTAGGATTCGCAGAGCTCTTTGACTTGACGTTTCAACTGGTCACAAGAAGGATGATGACAATGAGCTGCCGGACAGGCAACCCAAATTGTGTACGTATTCTCCGGATTGATCGATAGCATTTCCCGAAGCATCGGCAGGTCCGTATCCGAATCGCCGCAAACCAGTACGTTGCCACAAGCGAGGTCGAGATTCATTTCCTGAGCAAACAAGCGAATACCGTCACCTTTGGTGAAAACCTTTCCGGTAGAATGGGAATGAAGCAGTACGCGCACGTCCGTTTTCCCTTCGTACAATTCCAAGTAGGTGCCTTCAGGGTCAACCCGGCGCACCAGTTCTTTTATCCGATCGATCCTACAATTTGAAAAATAGACAATAGCTACCACTAATAGGCGAGTCTACGTACCACTTCCTTGACGCTTCCGGGCTAACAGAGTCGTAGCAATCCTGATGGGCAACCGTTATATGACCGTAGTGCTTCTGCAATCCGGAACCAATCCAATTGAACATTTGAAATTCAGGCAATTGCAACTGCTGTTGGACATCGGCGGCCACTTGCTCTAACAAGGCAATCTCCTTTTCGCTTATCGATTTGTCTTTAAACTTTTTTGTCGCGTCGATGTACCACTCGCGCCCTATTGAAGCGCCGTAGCAAAAGTAGCCATCCGGTAAAACGACCATATCCAAAATGCCGTAATTGAGCAACGGCGCCGAGGTTAAAATCGCTGCGTACTGGGTGCACCTATTGGCAAATGTTGCCTGAATAACTGCACTGTAGGCTGGCTCGATGCTGCTGTTGTAGCTGCAAGCGTAACTTTTCAACGTACCATCGCGATCGGTAAAAAAGTACTGAAAAAGTCAACTCTTAAACATGAGAAAAGCTATTAGAGCATAAGCAAATTAGTGGTAAAGCAATTTTGTCTCACGCAAACGCCTCCAAGCCGGAAAATCTTAATTTTGCAAGCCCACCTTATAAACAAAAAGTAAGCTTAGCAAAAGGACCTTTGCATAACGGATAGTTCGTAACCAAAACAGCGTAAGGCGAAAGGGCATTGGCTTAGCAAAAGCCGCTTTCCAAAAAGGAACAAATACAGTGAGCACGTAGACTGGCACTTATGGCTATTAGGGCGGCAGTATGCAAATTTTGATTACGCAGTCGTACTGAGCTTTAGAGAGTTTTTTTTAACTCTCGCCAAAGTGCCAAAAACGAGATAACAATTGGCCTTTTAAAAATCGTGTAAAATTATGCAAATTAGATAAGGCGTAACTGGGCGGAATATTAACGTGGAACGTACCTGGAAGTGATCACCGCGGTACATCAATTGCGTAGCGTTGTCGACCTCGTTGAAAAAGGATTCGCTTCCCTCGGGATGGCTCATGGCCAGGTAGCGAAGAAATTGCTCCAAATTGTCGTACTCTTCGCTTTGGACAAACTCCAAAAATGACAAGTCCAATTCCAGCTGGCGTATTTCGTCCGAAACGTCCAAACGAGCAACGCCTTCGGTTTCGAAACCTGTTCCAAGCGGCATAATGTGCGTGCCCGGCTCGCATGCCGCTTCCAAGCTTTGCTTAGCATTTTTCAGCGACAAGGCAAAATGATGACGTATTGGAAAGCCTTTGACCACTCGGTCGACGATATGCCGGCGAGCGGTACGCGTTTGGAACATAAGCGTGTAGAAATCTTTGAGCGTTTTTAATTCGACCGATTGGATCACTTCGTGCGTCCAACTTGGATCCAAAAAAGAGCCCGACCATTTTTCAATATCGTTAGCTAGCAAGAATTCGTGCAACAATTTGCCGTTCGCTTCGACGGTCTCTTTGTCCTCAATTGCGGCCGCGTAAAAGAGGTCGGCAAATTCTTCCGTATCATTTATATTCTCAACGCGATGGTAGCACCGACGAGAGTCCGTGTAAAAACCGGACGAACCGAATTGCTGCTCCGTACCGGCGCCCGACGACAGTATCAAACTGGCGGACGGATTACAAATCAACATCTCTTTGGCCACTAAATTCATGCCATCTTTTATTGGCGTTACAACACCAACATCCATAGCCAAATAGTGCGCTACTACGTATTTTCTTGGAAGACCGTCAGTCTGCAATACGACCGGCTTCCATTCAGGCCTTTTCGGGTCGCTGAAGCTTGAATTGATTTTGTCCACCAATGCGGAGCAGCAATCTTGATAGTCGCGATAGCTTTCCACTGCCCGTCTGTTCGTGACGGCAACTTGAAATAGCACGTCAATGCCATGCCTTTCAGGATGCTTCTCCAGGAAGCGTTTGAACGCGACCAGCTTTTCCTAAACGACAATGACCGTATGTAGGCTGCACGAAGAGAAGAAATAAGATGGCTCATTCAAAACCATTAATTGGGCTGAAGAAATGCAAATTTATTCATTCACATTTCAAAGTGAATCGATACGATTTCATTGCAAAAAATAAGTTTTTTACCAAAACGATCTGTCAAAACGGGTTATTTTCTGTAAATAGACCTTCACTTCTATTAAGAAAAGTTATGAATTAATCAGTTTAATAATAATAAGAAGAAGAGGAAGAAGAACCATAAATTTAAAGCTAGAAAAATGTTCAAATAGCTACGTTTGTTCGAACAGTGCCATTTCGAGATGTTTTAACTTATGATACGTCCTTCACATTTTCCAACGAACTTGCCAAATATGCCTCTCTGGAGGACGATCGCAACTGAGGCTTATTTTCGGAGACGGTCTTATTGTAGGGAAACAACGTAACAACTTAGAGCTTTTCTATAACCCTAAGTCTGCCACCAACTTTAAAAATAAAAATAAACAAAAAAATAAATAAATAAATAAATCATAATAATAATAATAATAATAATAATAATAATAATAATAATAATAATAATTATTATTATTATTATTATTATTATTATTATTATTATTATTATTATTATTATTATTATTGAAAACTGGATGTTTTGTAACGGGTTGAATTTTCATGGTTGTAAGGTCTTCTACGGCTTTTCCCGTTTTTCGTTGTGCTGTTATCTGTAATTAAACTAAACAACTGCTCTACCAACGGATGGATGAGCCGTTTTTAAGAAAAGTACAGATATCAACGCACTCAACTGTTTTATTGTTCAAAGCTTTCGGAACGCTCTAGTTCCGTCGTCAGTGAGGTGGTGGAGGAGGTGTTATTCTCCGAACGGTATTATTATTATTATTATTTTCGAACTGTTCGAATAAACGTAGCTATTTGAACATTTTTCTAGCTTTACATTGATGGTTCTTCTTTTAAGCGTTTCGACATTTTTCTTTTTTACATTTACGCTTCGTATGGGCTTCTGCACACGAACAAATCAACAAGTGCAGAATGTGGTACCTGAAATCATAATACACCACCCGGAAAAAAAGCTCTATCGTGTTTTTTGGAGGGAAAATAAATATATGACCAGGTCTTACTGTGGGAGAAACATGGTATTTCCACTTTACCAGAATTAAAGCGTTAAACGTGGTATACGGTAACTATTAGTGAAATAAATAGTGATGGCAATAAACAATAAACGAGATCAAAAAATTTAAAAAATTGACGCAGACAACAAGCTACTTTGCGGTCTGACCTTTGGCTTATACAAACTACTTTTCGCATGAATTACATTGTTCGGATATTCGAGATTGTGGAAAAGAATAATTTAGAACATTGCTGAAATAATTCAAGCCTCAGTAGACTTTCTATTGTATTAACAACCTGCATAATAGTTGAATAGGTGAAAAATATCAACTTTTTCTCTCGCTCTATTCGGCCGGCTTAGATTAGCATAGGCTCATTTGCATTTTTTGCCCCAACAATGGTTTCCTTGTAATATCAAATTGTTATAAGTACCTTGATGCCTTTTGTATAGTCGAAACGTTCGCAGGAAAAGAAGAACTTTCCCTTGCTTGAATTTCCAATGTAGGTATTTCGAATTTCTTTTGCCTTATTTTGAACTTCGGGATCGGTGGCCAAGGCGAGAAATTCCTCATTTTTGATACTGACGGGAAAAACGCCAACCGAAGTGGTCCACCCTTCGTGCGTCACTTGATAGCTGTCCGTTTTGGCCACGTACTCAATGCGTGCGTTGCTCAGATGTTCGCCAACAAGGCTGACAAAGGTCGATCGATCGCGATGGGTTTGAAAGCCAACCTTCGTAAAGCGCGTCATACCGCGCAGGACGGCAACGGCGATTGCTTTGAAGTCTGTGAAAAATTCGGCCGGCGGTTGGAAGGGCGTATGCAAAAAGAATCCAACTTCAAAGTTTGTATCCAACGATTGAATAATCAAACCAGTCAATAATAGATGATAGTCGTGTATCCATAGAAAGTCTTGCGGACGACTATTACGCACAGCGTTTATGGCGAATTGATAGTTCACTCTCACGTAGGAATACCAATGATCTTGCAACAACTTTGGGTCGGCATAGTCTTTCACTATATATTCAGGCAAATTGTGAAAAGCCGGCCACAGTAGGCCATTCGATATGCCACCATAATACGTATTGTAGTCATTTTCAGCCACAACAACGGGATTCAATTGATAGTTCTCTTTGTTGTAGGCGCGAAAAACGCCAAGAAGGGACATCTGTTCGCGTATCTCTTTCATCACACCCGCGTCCTCGTCTTTGGCGGGATCTTGCAGCATACTCAAATAGACATTGGCATCCACCTTTTTAATCAACGGAAGACCAAGTGAATTGGTCGGCGGCGGCAAAGGGGTATCGCATCTTGACGGCGTCCTCAAAGGCACATTGGGTCCAAAACAAGCCAACCATACATTTCCAGGGTCTTTGTTCATTACGGGTTCACAGCAGCTGACCAATCCGCCGCTGCCCTGACCTATTTCCCATTCTTTGTCTTTCTTCTTCAACGATACGGGCGGAGCGTTGGATACAGTTATAACCCGTTCCTATTTTCCCGCAAAAGTTGTTCATATTAAATTTTCCTTGTTTCTTATGACGTTACCTGAAAATGGCCCGCCGAAAGGGCACCGCTGAGGACGGAATCAGGCGCTGGCAATGAAGAGTCTGTGACGGATGTTTGGCTTTGCAATGGCGATCTGGGAGGACTTCCCGTATCCGTCGAAGTGCATCTTCTTAGTGCTTTAACATGGGCAATCCCTTCGGCAGATCGGTTCGCCTCCCTATCGGCGCTTTCCTCTTCATTATCCGATTGGTCGGCAAGAAAATCCAATACGCTGTTCTCGGAGGCGGCTTGACTTCCCGCCAAACTGCTACTGTTCATTCGTCGAATTAGCATATGATGATAAGCCTCTTCGAATCGCTTGGCATGTTTGGCCAGCAACGAGGCGCGCAGACCGGGAACGGCGGCGAACAATTCGCGCAGACGATTGCGACCAGCGTTCACGTCGTACAACGTAAGACTGAAATTGAATTTTTTTTTTGCTTATCATCCCAACGAACAGAGAGGAAAACAAAAAGCAACAAAACAAAAGGTGACACATAAAGCTTAAAAGAAAAAAAATATATATCAAAATTGACCTCTCGAACTTCTACTTTCGCGCCAGTTGCCCAGTTGTGGTCATTTCACACTTTGAACGTACTCTACTGCTCGTTAGGGGATACCCGCATGCATTGCTTTCTGCGCGCCCAATTCTGCAACAATAATTTAGACGGTGGTGACGCAACACGATATCCCAGATGCGACATCTCGCAAAAAACTGTACACCTATCAATGACTAACGTTGTTTACATGCGGTGGGATTAATTTTTGAATTGTTCAATAGGAGAGCGCACGCTCATGTTAACTGCCTACGATAATTCATTGATCAAAAACGATTAAAGTTTTGAGACAACAAAACTGAGCTGAATTGATGTTCAGTGAAGCTTTTTGCCATTACGGTTCAGAGCGCAATAAGCGACTGTCTCTTTTTTCTTGAACGCCCCACCTTTATTGACTTTGTCGATATATATTCAACTTTTTTTCATCCGAAGGTACTATCTCACCGTATCGATTCGATGCGGTCACATTCAAGTTCGTACAACGAAGGCGTAACGTCATAAATCAGTAAAGGTGCCCAATTCCTACGTAAACACGTACGAGTTGCGTTGGCTCAGCAGCAGAACAACTCACAGGAACAGAGGGCGCTCGGAGACGTCACTTCACTCCAAGAGAAATAAATGCCTTTGTTACGCGACATTGGCAACAGGAAAATGACACAAACACCCGGTTTGCCGATCGATCACACAACTTGACATACTTCGCGAAGCAACGACAAAAGAATTGTGCTCGTGAAAATTTCGACGTCCATTTCCGCCGTCTCGTAAATTGCGCATGCAACAAAGCGATTATGCAAAAAAAAGAGTTGGCAGATTCAGTTTTCGTCGTTTTGCACTTGCACAAAGGATATTATTGCCATCACTTTGCCGGCGGAAAGCGGTTGGTCGAAGGCGAGAATAGTGGACAAAAAAAATTTGCATAAAACCAAATGCTTCCCATAAAAATAAACGGGTCGTAACTTTCAAGGCAGTGTGTTGCCACTTCAACGGGAGCCATTAGAATTTGAACTTAAAGAAAAGCTGCTTTTTGAACTTGAACTTATTTACATAAACAACGGCAACCTGCAACTGCGTCAATTATGTCGAAGCGCAATAGAAGGTATGCAAAAACAAATACGTCGATCGACTGCGTATCATCGAAGCAACAGTTGATAACCAAAACATAAATCGATAAGAGATGGACTGATTACACTGCGCCCAACCTTCTGCAGCAGACGGCAACTTACATAACGTTGTTAAGTAGTTGTTTCTTTGCTGAAAGATTTTCGGAAGCTATTTGCAATGCGAATATTTTGACTAGCTTTGCCGCTACTGCATTCTGCTAAGAATGCTTTTAAAAATGGTCATTTTTTCAAGCGGACGAAGATGCGCAAGACACTGACAAAATTTGAATCTGAACAACTCGCTGAGGTTGCAACGAAGTTGTACGTTCGGCAAAAGCTTAAAAAAGTAAACGGGAAGAAAGCGGAAACTTATGGAAGACTTCCTAATGACTTCTACGCATTTCGGAATTACTCAGCGGATCGACAGACAAATGGAAACAAGTTGTTATGACGGCAAGCTGCGATACCTCACTTAGTAATAATAATTCAAAGATAAGAAGGCTTCCGTAAGACTTTATTTACGGGTAGAACGCTTAAAGACAAAATGACGAGTTCATTCAACCTTTTCTATCAATGACTTCCCCTTCCGATAGTTCGCCCCTCCGTATAGCACAATTCGAAAATGTCGCTTTTGGAGACGAAAAAACTATTGGGGCCAAAATTGGGCGCAAAAACCGGTCCGGAAGCTCGTCCGCGATGATCGCTTAACCGAGCAGCAGACAAGTGTTTATTTTTGCGCGCCCATTTATTAATAACAAAACACTGCCTCATTCATGCGCGTCGAATTGCATTGACTTGATCGCGTTTCCGCTACTAGTGTTACTGCTACGCGTGCCGGCGCGCATTAAGTTGGGCCATTCTCAAAGTCGACAACTTGACGACGCTTAATGAAGTTTGAATTGCACATTCACAATAGTCGCAAAACGCGGCAGCGGCTAACAGTTACAGGCATAAACTTATTGGTTGAATTATCTATCCAATTTGGCGTACGGGAAGTATGCAGCGCCAAAACGCTGCGGGAGACGCGGCAGGAGCTCTTTTTTACATTGGGCGTCCATCGCCGGTAAGCCTATGTCGTGAACGGAATAAAATCGCTGACGGTTACCCAAAAGGTTGTCCACTGGCCAGCTAATAATGACCGCAACGTTATACTGCTCGTTGCCGATAAGGAAAAGGGAAAAACGATAAAAACGTGTTGCCACTAATGAAGCCTAATTTCCATGTTTACATGGACGATCGTAAATGACGTCTCATCGTCTGTCGACAATTGATCACTCGTAGAACGCGACATTAACTGCCCAACAGAATAAGTGAAAAAAATGCAAACAAATTCGGCCTACGAGAGAAGGGCACTTGCTGAGCGTGTAGCTAGAATTATGCAAATTATCGTTGCTCAATTTGAATTTTGAAGATAAAGCCTTATAAAGCGATGCACCTTGCCGGCGTTACCACAACAAGTTGGGAGGCAAAAAAAAATAAGCAGCAAAGACAGGATGTCTTTTAACAGGCTTGAATGGTTTCATAGTAGATCTTCAGATTCACAGGTTTGGCCTGTTGGATGTATCTGTAAGTAAACTTCAAAATGCCCTACCAACGGATGGATGAGCAAATTGTAAGAGAAAATACAGAACAATTTGCTCATCTATCCGTTGGTAGGGCATTTTGAAGTTTACTTACAGATACATCCAACAGGCCAAACCCGTGAATCTGAAGATCTACTAATAAACAGCAAATGAAAAATACGTAAAAGCTTACGCTAGCAGCAGACTGTCGCGATAGTTGGTACCAAATTGCATGTCGCTGTCGTAGAGCAAAGGCACAGTCTTTTTCCAAAAGAAGACCGTATGAAAGCCAAGCGTTTCGACAAAGTATGCAAACGAGGCGTGGTTTGTCACCTCGTAGGCGAGCAGGTGCTCCAAAATTAAAAGCAGTCCCTTGAAGGCCACCTCGGAAAGGCCATCCTTCAGCTTCCATCGTCTGGCGAATATGCTCGCTGCTTTTTCGACTTGATCGTCAGTCAACGGTTGCGGTTCCTGCACCAAACGACCATACTCATTTGTCTCGGGCGCGTTCAAGCATCGAAGACAGTCGGCCACCTCGTCCTTGAACCTTAGGGCTTCCTCCGATTCGACCGACACGAATTTACGCTCAAAAGGGGACGGTTTCGGCCGAACTGAAAAAATATTACAATAGAAAGACAACAATGAAACAGGCTATTAGAAAAGTAAACATTTGACTTGGAGGAAAAGTGACGAAAGCTATACGAAGTTGGACAATATTTGTTGGACGAAAAGCGCGGGCAGCCGAAGAAATTGTCAAAAAGGAAGAGCAGGCAAGGAAAATTCACATTTTCAAACTTACCATCATCTTCTGTAGCTTCGACTGGCGGCGGCGACTCGGATGGCACAGGCATGATGACAACGCAAAGTTCGCTGAAGCTGAAAGCGCAAGAAGTCGTGTAAGTAAGCAAAGCGCGAAAATCGATTTTTGTCCGCCGCGCCCCGACGCCGCGGCGGCGCAAACCCTTCTCCTTAAAAGTGTTTGTAGCGCCGATGGAAAACAAAACTAGCCACTTTTATACTTCGCAATGGTGGTGGCACGCGATCAGTCACACGCGCCTGAGCGCGCGCACTCACGAAAAGCCGAGGAAGTTGTTGGACAAGCGCGATGCCGCGTCCTGTGACAACTGGCGCCGCCGCTGCCAATAATACACCCATGATGCTGCGGCGCGCTAAGGTACTTTTGACACGGCAACACCCAATAATATCGGTACTTAATAGGTGGCGCTCAACAACGGCACGATGGTAAATAAGGGCCAATGCTTATCGGCAGCACACCGCTTGCGAACAACGGGAAGCCAACCTTTAAGTACGAAGAAGGATGGACCAACTACAGGTATCGGTTGAAGGATTTTCAAGTTCCTTCTTATGGTAATCATATTGACATAGCGCGTTGGGCCGCGATTGCACAACGGTTCCGAGGGAACGTAGCGCCGCTGGCGGCAATGACGACTTATATTCTCTCCGCCCGCCGAAAGCGCTTAGAGAAGAAGCAACCAAACTGGTCAACAATGACTGCTTTGTAACGCACGCGCTTTGCCAACGATAATGCGTTGAATCCCTAATCAAGTACGACTGGTAGCAAGGCAAAGCGTGACAGCAACTGACAGCCGTCGACGGCTTGAAGCCAACTTTGCCAAAATGGGCGCGACTAAGCGGAGCTCAAAGGTCACAATCGCTTGCGAAAGCAACTAATCAAATCGCGCACACGTCAGCTGAAATTCTAAAATGGACCGCCGATAAGACGGAAAGTTTTATCAGAAAAAAACACGGCGCGCTTCCGTTGGCGGACTACTATACAGCGAGCGTTTCATTTGAAACGCTTAGCGAAGGAACCCACTCAAGAGCGGTTGGTCGCCTTGAAGGAACAATAAACGGTCAACGAAGGTACCGTTGGCTTTTTGGACTCGGATTTTCAATGTTGCCACAAATCTGTAAAGCGCCCCTGCGGCAAAACACCGCCCATAGCCTAAACCTGAGAATAGGCAGCCAAAAGATTGTTTGCATACCGGCAAGAAGATGCTTAAAAATAGGCCAGATTCGTCAATGCCTATGCAAGTGTCAATCAAAGCGCGCTTGCTGCTGCCGGCCAAAGTCAACCAATAACGACAATCACTACAACTCGGAAGAGCCGAAAGTTCAATCAACGATACGTATTAGCCAACTTCTGAACGAAAAACAGCGAAGAAGATAAATGGTCACTACTAAATCAATCGATGGATGTACAGAGCAGACAGGCGAAACTTTTCAAACTAGTTGACGAAGAAGAAGAGCAGTTCGCTGCTTAGCTCTCCATCTCTCGCGTCCAGGTAGTAGTCGTATTGCTGAATGAACTTTACGTACGGCGTGAGTACGCAAAAATCATTGTCCATCAAAGAACAATGACCAAGACAGCCAAGGCTTAATGGAAAGGTAGCATCGTTCAAAAGGAGTTCTGCACTCGCGGCATCGCGCGAAGACGGTGAACATATTCAAAGCAAAATGGAATGAATAAAAAAGCGGCGGATTCCTTACGCTAATTGTTCATCAGCCGGCTTGCCGCGGCCCAAGTCCGCCTTTAATTCGAAACCGCCCTTGCGGCTAGTCATTCAATCAGCGATAACTGAACGCGAAAGAAATCCTGCGGAGACTGAATGAAATTTTGCAAAATTGCTTTCGGAGCGAAATAACAGCCGTGCGCGCCATATTGATCTCTTGCCTCCATTTTGCCTTGCCCGTATGCAAAGAGGAGACGGCGGCCACAATGGGAATGCGGGAAAAAAGTTTAAATTCAAAACTCGCTTCCAAGAGCGAATGGGCTCTTGAACCTTCAAAGTACTCTTTTGACAGCCATTATTCGCAACGCTCAAAGAGTCGTCGCACCCTAGAGCGACTTGCCTTAAAAGGTAAAATTGCGACGGCATCGCGGGCGAGTTCTTGAAAGCTATCCAATGCGCAGTGTTGGCACAAATGCAAATTTCAAAAGACGGAAGTAATTGCTCGTCACTTTGGAATAGGAAAACAAAACGAGCCAAGCCATTAGCTGCACATGCTACGCTTGAAGAAAAGTAATCGCTCTGCCGGTTACGACGTTATCTCTGCCTTGGACAACGATTGTCGACGACAAATTTGAATTTGAAATAAACAACAACGTGTCGATGAGACGGGAACACTTTGCCCTTTGCATACTGGTGTTTTTGTTTTCCCAAGTACGGAAATTTAGCTCGTATACTTACTGGCAGTGGTTCAGTGGCTCGTCGTGACGTCATCGCTGAGAAAAATGTCATCCGTTGGGAAAACCTATGCATTGAAGCTTGAATGCAAGCAAACAAGATGATGCCCCGTTTTGAGGAATGGCTTTTGCTGCCAGAAGAGCTGTTCAACTCGGTTCTTTTAAATAAAAAGTAATTCCGAAAAGCAGACATCATCTGGGAGAACTTAGATTCCGGAAGGATGAAGGAAAGTTTAAAACAAAGAGGTATCTCTGCTCGTACAACTGCTTGGCAAAATAGGAAAGTTGACAAGGACAAAGGAGGAAGGACTGCCGGCGAAGTAAGCTGAAAAAAATAGACTGCTTTTGTTTGCTCTCCGCCCTACGAAACACGTTTCCACTAAGCAAACTAACGAGCATCAAAAACACAAAGAAAATGATACTGCAATTGGCACATGCAATGGCTGGACAAGGCATTAAAAATTAAAAAACAAACTTTAGGGTTGGCGCATCGATCTTACGAAGGCAAAGTGAGCAAAAAGGACAACCAACCGCTCGACAATGAATAGAAATAGCCGAATGACTATGCGGAACGCCAGTTTGACGCCTACTCTGCCACTACACTACAATTTTTGACTTCCCGTTTGATGACATGGCATTTGGACGGCTCGTTGTCGATGATTGATGGGAGCTTTACCTAAGCGGCAACGGTCTGCCAACAGTTATGCGATCGTAAAACTTTCAGTTTACCATTAATCAGGCCATGCCGGAGGCCAAGGGAAACACGTCGCCCCTAAACGGAGCGTAAACAGAACTTTGCCGCCTTCCAGTAGTCAACAGCGGGAGAAAAGTTGACAATGGCGACAAAGCTCAGTTGGATTACTGTTGAAAAGTTGAAATATTTTCAAAGCGTGAAAATTTGTTTACAGCAACTGGCGGCGACGCGCCGAGATTGTCCGTGATATCGAATTTCAACGGGCATTCGATTAGAAAGGTCACAGAAAGATGAACACTTTTGATAAGCGCATGAAGGCTCTTCTTTCTTTGCCATTGCAAAATGGTTCTGAAATGAACCGCTAAGTCTATGCCTTGTAGAGAAAACTAAAAAGACAAACGAAAACGTTCATCACAGAAATAACAGCCGTTGAATTCAAAAGGAAAAATAGATGAGCGACAACTGCGTACGCCTACAATTCTGATCGGACGCAGAACCATTTCGATTTAATAATTCATAACTCGAAACGACGGACCAAGTGAGTGAAATCACAGCTCGTTTTACGAGAATCGTGTGTGCATGAATTTACGATGTCAGCCGGAATGGAATAGTTGGAGTTTCGGTTTCCAATTAAACACTGTTCTTTTGTTTTCGAACTTAGCAATAACGCTGACGGGTAAAACTCAGCACTTCGATTTCCGTCGACACGCCAATGCGAAAAGTGTTCGAAGAAGCTTTCGCCCTCAACTGATTAATCGTGGTTTAAAGCGGAAAAATAATAAATAATTGCAGAAAAAATTTCGTGCGTACGCAGTCTATTTGCATTTTTCCGCCTGTTTACAAGCCTTGGTACCTGTTTGCATTAATGGCAAGCAGGTTCTCTCCTTTTTTTGAATTCAAAATTTTAACCAAACCTGCGAATCATCTTTCTGATTAGCAAAATTTAAGCCGAATGACGCACTCAGCTCGCCCCATTATTCAAGAGAAAACTTCACCGAATAAATCAGCAAAATGTACTACAGCGCAAACAAGAAGTACTATGAAAAAACGAAAAATTTCGAATCGTTCTACAACCCGCGCAAGCTGACAACGTCCGAACGCTTTTGAGACAAAACAATCAGGTGTTGGAAACTAAACATTTTGCAGTACACGTCTTAAGAAGCACAATAAACCGAGCAGAAGGAAAACGCATTGCTCCGTTTCAAATGAAGCGTGTTTTTTTACTGAGCAAATAACGTATTCCCAACAGGCATGGACAGCTCTGCCTGCTGTAGTGTAAATAAAAAATCGTTCGAATACAGTATTGCATTTTCGGAGCAATGGAATCTAAATAAAAATGGACCCACAGGAGCGGAATTTCGAATTTATGGAAAATATGGTGAAAGCGAGATCGGACGTCTTGTATTGCTGCAATGCAGAAGCGAATATCTCTTTCCGGTCATTTCGACGGAATTGAAAAGCATAATGCAGCAAAGCGGCGATATTTATCGGTTAGGTAGCAAAACGAGTTTTATTAGTAAACGAACAGACGCTGTGCTACCCACGGCAATTTTAAACCGCTTCCCGCTATCACGAATCTGAACTTAAAGTCATTATGCTTAGACTTTCATATTGAACTGTCTTTATTACGGATCAGTTATCCCGTTGATATATACAATAAACGTAAAAAATTCGCCGGAGCTTTCGGGTCTATCCTGACCCGTCTTCAGCGATCATAAATGAATTATGCTTAAACAATACAAGACATTCGCGTATGCAAACAAAATAATCATTGCAACAACTATTGAAGCAATTTTGAAATCATCGCACTATTTCAACCAAAAAGGTGGCAACACAGACACTTCCCTAATTGGGTCTTCCTTATTTTGGTTGGGAAGAAAAACTTAGCCTATGCAAATTTTTGCTGAATGCAACGAACATAAAAACAATAGTGACGCTACTGCAATTCGCACGTAGCCATTTTCCGCTAGTTTTACAAGCGTGAACAAGGTTTGACTGTACGGACAGTTTTGTTTTTATTTTGAATCAGTTTATGCAAATTTACTTTTTCGCCATTCCAGCTATCGCACCGCTTCTTCCCCGCTTCCGCTCGCAAGATTGCAAGCGCCACATACCCGAAGCGACGAAAAGCGCTGTCGTACAACAACTTTTTTTACTCACACTACTGCTGAAGTCTTCAACTTTAAATTAAGACTTGCAATTTCGCGTACGAGCACTGACGGCCATTCAAGGAGGCTCGCGTAGCCTTTGCCATTCGGGAGGCGATCAACAGCGAGACGGATTGACGATTGAAATTTTTTATTTATTTCGGCAAAGTTATTTTCGAATAAGGAAAGTTTGAATAGCTCGCAAAAAAGCTTTACAGAAAGACGGGACGACAGAAGCAAATTATGCAAATTAGGTGAATACGATTCGTCAAAAATGTCATATTGGCCTTGATGCCGCTACTCTACGACTTACTGAAGCATTTGCATGCGGCGGTGCTATGCTGCTTCGACGCTTAATATGATGCAAAGGTTCAACTGGCAATAACGGTTATGTTTAGGATAAAAATATTTAGAAGACCGCGTCCACAGTGGTCTGCCCCCTTTCCATTGAGCAATTGAATCACGTCGAAAACAGTTAAAGCGACGGTATCTCTTTCCGTTCGGCTGTCAACAAAGTAAACTCTATTGCTTCCATGGCTCTTCGGTCGCGCGATTGCTTTTAATGGCTAATAAGGTAACAGTCAGTCGGTTGAACGCCAGCTTATCGTTCGCTCATGTTATCGAAGAGTACTCAGGCAGCAATTAAAGAAGCAAATAAATCTGTCCCCCCAATCGTACAACTGACTTCTGAAGCGTTGCAGCTAAAGGAAAATAAGGCAGACAAGCAGCAAGCAAAAGCTACTCGACTGAATGTGGCACGAAATTTTGTCCATATAAGGGTCGTCAAACAAGACTTCAACGCGACCAAAGCGCCTCATTCGTTACGTATTGACTACGACAACTCGCCGTAGCAACGACAGCGAAAGGGTACGGACAACAACCACTTTGTAAACAAGGAACAGCTGAACATTTCGGATGCTCGTTTGTTTATGATAGCGCCTATACGAAGTCTGTAGTCGTCCCCCTACTGAACCATTTGACATACACAGCAAAAGAGGTAGTATAAGCATTACAAGAGGCAAAACAAGGCAAATCTTCTTAAAGTTTCTAACGTTGAAATATCTTTTCAACAATGGATAAGATAAGAGATCTGAGATAGCATGTTGTGCAGCGCCAAGCTCTAAGGACGTATATTGACTCTAGGGAGTGTTTTTTTAAATCGATAATATAGTTTCTGGGCGTGTACTTTGAACTTTTCCACGTGCGTTTTTTTGCGACGCACGTGAATGACATGTGGATAACAAGGAGTCGACGAAGAGGAAGGGGAGGAGAAGCGCGCGCCGACGGGTGGGTCGCTGGCGTTTTCTATGCTGTAGCCGCAAACGTGTGCGCAACTTACCGAACACGTCGTTCCGACCTCTTCGGTCTGTCGACGCATGGAACCGCCTCTCCGGTCACACAACTTGTCTGGCCGACCACCTTCAGCATCGTCGTTTCTCAAAGTGTCGACGCCAAACTGGAGAGCACCGACGCGCTGTAGCGCTGAAAATAGAAATTCAACAGGTTTGCTCGGTTAGCACGGTATCGTACTGCGCCTTCACTTCTCTTCCATCAATCAAGCCTCGGTCGGAACGTCGCTTACCGTAATGAAGAATAACCCTTTCTTTAACGACGCTCAACGGCCGACCGAAAAGGCTAACGGAACATTGTTGTGCTGAAAATCTTAGTCGCTTAACGTTATAAGGTGTCTCGACGACGGTCAGCCTTCAATTAACGAAAACCAAACGTTCATTAGCTCAATAACAACCAATGGCGTCAAAGAGTCATCTAAGCTCTTCCACTGTTCCTTGATGAAACAAAGGAAAATTTCAGCAGAGTGCGAGTGAGAGAGACTAAGCTCGTTGACAACAACAAGTGATGCTTCGGTGAATTTCCATCGATCAGTTTTCCTTAGATATGAAAACTTTCAAAACAAGCAGTAATTGCCTTTTAAAAGTGCGCATTCGAAGTTCGACGAGCGTCCGCGGCAATCATTGTCCAAAAGCGAGTCTTCCGTCAAACGACGACGTCCCTTAAAGAGGAAAAGGATAGAGAAAAAGTCATTTTTGACATTCTGAATCGCTCTCGCGAAGATGGAAAACAAAACGACTTTGTTCCCTAAAACGACAACAGCGAAATGGACCTCAATTCTGTAAAAAAAAATGAAAAAAAGGGAAGAGTGATGACCGAGGTTCGGCTGTCCAACTAAACATCTCTTAACTTAACCGCTCGGTCGTTTGTTCGAAATTACCTTCCCGCTGAAGCAAACAAAAGAAAAATTAAACAAACAAAGAAAAAGAAGAACTATTTGAATGGTATGCTTGTTCAAAAACGAGATAAGTCTTTTGGAAAACAAAAAAGCAAACTTGCTGGCAATGACGAACAGAGGCGCTTGGGCGGATGCTATAAGCTATAAAACAGTCATCGCCATTTAATGCTCCCGAATGCCGCCAAAGTCTTCTATTTAAAAAAAGCATTAACAAAGGACTGCTCCGCAAAAGCGCCTGTTAATACAAGGAGAACTTCGAATGCGAAGATGTCGCATCATAACGTAAATGACATTGTTGAAAGGTGGAAGCCGACTGCTCGTTATGCAAACTGCCTTTTTTGGAAGCAAAAATAGGCTAGGCGCGACGGACGCTTTTAAACTACGACTTGATAGGCTTGCAGTGATTAACGAAAGAATGGATAGAATAGAAAATGAATATAATTACGCAAAGCAATCAAACTAAAAGTTCGAACACTCTACTAGACGTTTCCATAGAAGTCTTGAAGCTTCGGAAGGCCATACAAGCCTGTTTGTTCGAACTAGAACAGGCTGAACATAAAAATAATGTAAATGAAGTGAATTCATGCAAGCTATCTCAATTGTCCGCTCGAAGGAGTATACAATAAGCTTGCTACTCTGCAAGGAAGCCGAATGTTCATAAAAGAGAAGCAACTAAAGCGCTACTCAAGAAGCGCTGCCTCCAAAAATGGAAAATCGTTTAAATTCAAATAGAACTACCGAACAAAACCAAAAGGTGCTTATTTTTGCAAAAAGGGCAGCCCAGTTCCCTTTGCGAAAATTGTGCCAACCTAAAACCCCACTGAGCGCCCATACTGTCGCCGCTCACTAAACGGTGAAGCCGTCAAGCGGCTGCATCTTGTCGTTCTCAATTTGGTAAAACATTCGTCAAGAAAGTCCCGTAGTTGTCAGAGTACAAACGCCCATTTAGCACTACTGTACAATGAATTACAACTGCTCAAGGGGCCAAAGGCCACAATGAAAACAACTGCAAGTTCAGAATGGAACAGTTACGTTCTTTTTCAAGCCCATTTTTCTATGTCAACACATTTTGCAATATATACGTAGTCGGAATTGAAAAATACATAGGTGTACTAGTTTGCCCATTGGCTAACCAACAAAGTTTTCGACAACTTGAACGATGATATATGTCGCATCGATTCTGCTTCAAAACAAACAAAATCACCAGTTTTGACATGTCACGTGACAAAGAAACTTGCTTCGACACGCTGCCACGTGCTTAATTATGAATAACATCGAAGTAGTAAAGTTCAAGCACTACTCATTCATTAAAAAAAACACAGGTTCAACTCGCGTAAGTGTTGTACTTCAATATTAACGCGCCTACAATTGAGCCATTAAAGTTTGGTCTTCAATTAAAACTACTAAGCGTAATTGCATGCTTTTCCTCAACGGCTGCTGCAAAGTGCCAATTTTAAGCCAAACAACCCACCATTGCGAAATTGCTGACAAATATTACAACTTTTAGTTGCAAGTGAAATAACAAGTTAACTAGTCAACAGCGCGTTCAAGCCGACTCCCTTATTGCGTACGTTAAAGTGAAATGATATACAGCCGCGCTAAATATATACCAGCTGTCATCTGTTGTGGAAAAGTGCCCATTGCAGTTGGACCATTCAATTGGCGAAATATTTATCAATGGATCATTGACACCCATCAACGAGCAATACTTGAAGTCACTCAAAGGCTGGTTTCACTTAAGAACCCATTCAAGAAAACGATCTAATGCCAAGACAGCGCCTATTTTTAAAAAAAAGCATATAACGCGTACTTTGTTTGCCAAATAAGATCGCGAGTTTGTTTCAAACTTTTAAACTCGAAAAGTAGCGATCCGCGATGAGTTATTGAATGAGTTTTTTCCAACGCCGACGTGGAGAAACCATTTCATCAGTCGCTTTGACTTCGAAGTCGAACTTCAAATGAATGACCGCCCATTACAAGCGCGAAAACGTAACGTAACAACGTCATCTTAAGGAGGAAAGCATTCCGGAAAAACAACGTGACTGCCTTTCAGCGACTTTTCAATTTTTGTCGCACTAACGAACATTGCAAAGGAGTTTCTTAGCTGTTGTTGAAACAAAGAAATTTTTGGAAAACAACAAAAGGGATTTTGACGTCACTGCGCCTTCGAAATTTCAAACGTGAAAGCATATCGCTATTCTTGATTAATAATTACGCCAACCGCTCGAAAGGATCACGGGTACTACTGCGCAGGCTAAAAATGAAAGGATGCACATTCAAGAAAATAAAAACATCTTTGTCAAACGAATTGTTTCCGTTTTTACAGTTTTACTTGGTATAAATTACGCAACACTAAACCAAACGGTTGTTTCTATTTTTTGTAGCCGCAATGCGAGCCAAAGTGGAATTTTCAAATTGTATGCTCAGGTGAACAAATGCAAATTATTGTTACAGTACTCATTTTGAATTTTCAAAATTTCTCCAACCGCCTTTGACGCTTTCCGCGAGCGACATTGGAACAACACGCGCGACGAAAGGTAGGTTAAAAAATGCCGCAACTCGGCGGCAACTTTAAAATGAGCATAAATTTAAATGAATTGTCGCATTTCGCCTTCGCGAGCTTGTTTACCCAATACGTAGATTCAAAAAAAAATAAAGGATGTTAACGAACCTGCGATAAGATGCGTTGAAACATTTGACGCACGACTTGACTTTACGTGTAAACAGACGAAGTAGTCGACGTTCCGGTAGCAGTTTCCCGGCACCTTGCTAAACGATTGCAAAGTCTCACTTCAAATAGTACTTCACCGAGAAGGACAGTGTCCATTCGCACTTTAAACACTTTTCGAAGGCAATGTCAATTCGGCAGCTAAGAGATTATTAATGCTTTCGAGTAGTTGGCTAGGTGAATGAAGGGAAAGCGCGCAGTTTTGAGCATATTTTAGCCTTCCTTTTATTTAGGTGATTCAGGGATAGAACGATGAATCACTCCTAAGCAGAGGAGGCCCTTTGGCACCTTTGCATTCCAATTTTTCCAAGCTGCTCTTGCCAATCATTAAGCGGCCAGGCGTACACGTTGCGTATGGCTCGAAGGAAAGAGAGAAAGAGAGAGAGATGACGCGTCTTCTGGCCGGTAAGAAGAAATTCTCGGAATTAAACGCCTCCTCAGGTTGTCCACGAATTCACCAAGTGCACACGCACGCATGAGCAAGTATGAACGATGAATCAGGTCCAACGAATGTCAACTCACGAAGTCAGGACGACGAGAGGAACTATTTTCGGCCGGCTGGCATCGATTTCCCCAGCACCAATCCATCACCAGCAGAAAAGCAGCAGCAGTCCGCCTGCTCTCATCATCAACCATTCATCGGTTCGCATCTTCTCGATGGAGGACGCTTCTTCGGCAGATCAATCATAAGGACAAAATGGTCGCCTTGCCGCGTGCACTTATCCAACTCTTCCGTATTCCAAGTCACCACTCCATCTGCTCTCCAACTGCAAGGTAAACGACTAACCTTGAAGTCTAGAGTTTTCATACCAGTGGCTGTCCGCAACAAGCGAAGGCGCCCCACTGATCTTCGCTGACCACCGTACGCCGCCTCGTCTTTTTTTCCAAATTCGGTTTGCTTCAAACCAAAAAAATTATCCCGCGAATTCGGTTGCTACGGCTTTGCGCGTTAATCGTTCGGTTGGGCATTTCTAAAAGCCATCGCGGTATTTTAAACCAACTACAGTACACTTTAATGATTCGCATGTAATCAGTTGCTTCCAAACGCGCTAATGTTGCTCGTCTTATTGCGTTAGGCCTATGCAAACGTATCCCGGATATTCGTTGCTAGCCTCTTTTTTTTGAAGGACTGCTTTTTGGCTCAAAGCGTCAGGCGCGCTGATTTATTTGTCGACAGTCGCTGGCCGGCTGTCAGTGGCTGCTTGCTTTTGGGGTTTTTTGCGTTCTTGCCATGGTTGCCGGTTTCGGGCTGCCCAACGGCAGATTGATTGTCATTCTTTGCGGTGCCGCTGCCCGGGGAGACGATTGCTTCTTTTGCAACTTCGTTTTTGCCGCTTCGAATTGGTGCCGGAGAGTTGGTGAGTCGCCTTGGTGGCGTCTGGACAAGTTTATTTTCAACTTTTTTTTGCGGTGGGACTGGCTGCAATCGATTGAGGCGTTGCCTGTCACACGCGGTCACCTTAGGGCAATTTATTTTGCTTCTTTGTTTCATTGAGCCAACATAATCTTGAAATTGCTGTTCACTTAACGCTCGTTGTCATTTCTTCCTTAAATACACGTTTGCTCGAAAGTGCAAAGCAGTTTTGCCAGCCACGTCCAAGCGGTCATTTGTCCAGCTAAATTCAAAGTCGTCGTGCTGGCACGCTCTATTAGTTTGTTTTGCGCGACCTGTTCAACCCCGTTTCGGCCAGGCGGCGTATGCCATCCGTTAGTGTCTCTTCTCTACGTTTGAAATTCCATTTCGTCGGCGTTCAGCGAAGCAAACCAATTTTGTCTTTATTATTACTCCGGCAAGTAAGAACTTTGCTATTTTTGCTAATGGAAATGCTCTGACGAGATAAGAAACTTTTCCGCAACAGCAGCCAACAAGTTACCCGCCCGCGTATATTGTAATTTTTCCAACAATTGACAAGCTGTCCACACGTTGCTTTATCTAACGATAAGATTGAATTTGAACAAGCATGCGACCTGACTATCTTTTAGCTTTAGTATCCCTGTTTACAGTAATTTGAATTTATTCAGCAGCGCTGCGGTAGCCGCTTCGTTTCTCGCTATCTTCTGAGCAGTTCAGCTTCTTCAAAAATGATCTGTAAGTTACACGAGTGCTTGCGCGCTAATTTAACCTTGAAAGCAGTTTGTAAGCCGCAATTTTTGCTTATCATACACATACGCGACTCGGCCGCTTATTGAAGGTAAAATTACATACCTTAGAAAGGAGGTGAGCTTTCTTCCTGTCCAACGGTCACCTCCATTCATTGTCAGGCGACAAGGAGCGACGATACACAAGTTGGCCACCTGTCGTCCGCTCCCGCAGTGCGACGGAGCCATTGTTAAGTTGAATAGTTTTATCTGCGTGACCCGTCTTGTCCCATATTTGTCCATCTGACCATGTCTCTTGACAAGTTCAGGTTCCATGATTTAGCGCATCTCTTCCGACAGTTGTCACATGGCTCCTTGCTGCGGCGGGAGTTCTCCCTTTGTCTCAAAGGGCGGATGTAACCGTCGGCTCTCAATAGGCAAAGCTGCACGGTAAACGTTCCTCTATCCGGCTCCAACCTGGCGAATCCACACGCTTCTTTGCATACCATTGGAGCTTAAACGCGCAGGGGATATCTTTGCTAGAAAGTCGAATAAACAGACGACACTGAAAAATGCATTGGGCCAAGTTCGTGATAGTTCTCGTTGATAGACAGCTTGAAAACGTTTGAGTGTGCTCTCTTGTTGTTTACATCGCTTGTACGAACAAAGTACACGTTGGCAGTGTTCCATTTGCCTACATAGGTAGAGAGCCGTTTGAAAAGAGCTATGCTGCGTTCATGCAACTTTGTCCGGAAAGTGGTTGGCGCCTCATCACAAAATTCCATCCATTCTCATAGCTAATAAAAGTATTTTGGCACTTTGCCAGCGTTGGCGTTGGCGTCCGACCAATCAGAACGTTCCGATTTGAAATTTAAACTTTCGGCGGTCGCGTATTCAAATTTTGACTCAGCCGAGAGCTGTTCATTTCAGCGCGCGCAGCGCCCTCTTCTTTATCCATTGAATTGACGATGAACAGTAGGCGCGTGACAGTTTTGCCTAATCGAACAATAAAGTGTGTGTAAGTTTTTCGTTTGCGCTTCTTTCGTAGTTCGCCTTTGCCTACGCTGCAATTTTCCAACTGCGCATCACCTGTTCAAACGTAAAAGCATTGTCATTTGGCTTTTTTTTCAGTTCTTCGCGAGGCTTCGGCGTATTTGCCTAAACCGATGACTTCATCGTCGTTTGCTGCACGTCGCGTGATGAGCTGTTGCGCTTTAGACCATAACGCATTTACCGTTGTCGTATACAAGTGGAACGCTCAATTGTGCTGCCGCGCTCAAGCGGAGAATCACTCTCCCATTGACCCGCCGCTGCCTTAACGATCTTCCGGACGACAATAGTTGGAAGGTAAAGACAACACTATCTGCATTACCGTTTTGAAAGTATAGAAAATTAATTCCCTTGCCTCGCTGCTGTCGCGTTACCTACAACTCATCGTCGTAAGGCCATTTGGGGTACCCATTTTTGCCGTTGCGCGCTCCAAGCGTCGGCATTTCGCAAAGAATACCGACTTAACATCCATCATAGCCAAGTAATTTCCCGTTGCCACGCATTCCAGTCCGGCGAAAGGCCATACAACCCACGCCAGCGCGCTTTGAACCGGAAGGATATACGATACGGCCATTCGCTTAGCGTCCTACGCAGTTGTCGACGGACCAGCCTTGCGTTCGTCATCAGATATGCCGCAGCGTTGACGGAAGGAAGTCCAACGTGTCCTTTTATGCGAAGCTGAACGGGTCTGGCTTGCAATCTGTCCACGCGGTGATGATATGTCAAGGTCATCGACCGTACGCCGTCGCCCCTACCGTTCGTCGAAGCTGCTGGGAACCATTGGGCAAACGGGCGACCGGTTGGTTAGTCGAACAAACATCTTTGTTTGACCGTTCGGCTGGTGTCCACATGTGGAAACGAATGGTCGCTCCGCTCATTACCGTTGGACCAATGAGCTTGCGCTTCTGCCAACCACCGATTGGTCAAAGGCAACGAAGGCAGCTTGTGTGATGCGCAAGCTCGGATCGATTCGAGTTGATCGATAAACCGGTCTAAGCTGGTCGATTGTGGCGCTGTCGGGTCGACGGCGATAATTGGACGTCGTCTATGTGTGTATACCTGCGTGACTGGCTCGCTGTGTCGACGTCGTCGTCGTCTCCGAGCTGCTATTCAGGTCGTTATGCATTTGGTCGACGATCGGTTTCCAGTTGTGCGTAGTGGGCTAAGAGAGCGAATATATGCCGGCAATATGGGCAGCATTGTGCAGAGAAGACATAAATTCTGAGAAAGAGAGAGAGTGTGTGTGGAGGCAGTCGAGTCACGTAGCAATGAACGAGCTGGAAAAAATGAGCAACGCGTTATTAGAGTGCCAACCCGATTGTTGCATTATTTGCTTCTTCCTAATCAGAAGCTTCGTTTTAGGAGTGTCCCGTAGTGTGTGAGCTGCTGCCTTAGAATTGGCGGCAAGTGGTCGTTCTGTTGGTCTTTCTTCTTTCCTAAGAAGAAACGTGTGTATGTGGTGTACGTAACGGCCGCAGTTCCCTTTAGCAAAGCCAAGTCGATCCGTGGAAACATTTGAACGTTAAAACTGACAGCCGATGACGACAGGAGAGCTAGTTCAGCTGACACGAACACGTCTCTGTCCTCTGCAACCACCACCGACCGGCTGCCGCCGCTGCGTAGACGTCTTTTCTCTATTTATCCTATCAGTGTCGTCGTCGTCGTCATCGTCACCGTTGTCTGTTTGGTCTGAACACAGTGGACACAGTGCGTGACTGTGTCGTCATTGTCGCTTGAGCAACTCGACCATGCACTTCTACCAATCAACTTGGCAACTACGCCTAACATTCGGGATATCTTGACCAGCAGCAGTTCCTCCTCACGAACCGTTGGAAACGTAATGGCATTGGTCAGTCATCAACGGTGCCTATTAGCAGGTTGTAGAAGAATTTTTGCATTTTTGCATCATTGGCAGTTTCGTTACTTTTCATTTAGGGGTAAACGATTCAAACAAGAGCAGCCTGCTCGCCACGCAATCCTATTTTCCGGGCTCCGTTGGCCAGCAGATGCAAAACGTTCAGCCAGATCGACCAATCGGCTATGGAGCCTTTGGGGTTGTTTGGTAAGTGCAGTGGAACAAAAGGCCACTACTGCTGTTACTGCAACGAAGTTGTTTAGGTCGGTAACGGACCCTCGTTCCGGCAAAAAAGTCGCTCTGAAGCGTATGCCCAACGTGTTTCTCAATTTGGCTTCCTGCAAACGCGTCTTCCGCGAAATCCGGATGCTTTGCTCGTTCAAAAATGACAACGTAAGATAGGATTTGTTCCACTACTTTTATTAGTGCTTGTCATTTGTTGCCGGTCAGGGTCGGCGGTAGCGCATATGCCATGCCATCGACTGTTCTCCGATCGGGACAGATGTATCGCGTCCGGAGGCGAAATATAGGCTTGCAAAAGGGCATTGAAATCTGAGAGAGAATAAAGGCCAGCAGCGACCCTTCTGCCAGGGTGGATAGGACACGGCGACGTTACTGCCCTCTGCGAAAGGTTGTCCTGTCCTATCATTAACCTGCATTTTTGGCGGCGGCAAGGCAACCAGTCAACCGCAGCAGCTGCTGGCGGCCCGGAATCTCTATTTCGTTTCGTCAGTCCTATTTTTTTTCTTAAGTTTTTTTTTCCAAGGTACCGCTTCCCAGTTCTCAAGGCGATGCGTAGCGCAAACGTTAGGATATATGTTACGCTTTGCATATTAAGCGAAACGCGTCTTTAATTGCCGCGCTGCCAATTGCGGAACGAATAATAACTTAAAAGGATGATAACAATGTTGGAACTTCTTTCAGCTTTGCAATGCGACCAATTACTGTCTGCGAAGATGCAGGTGTCGCTAGCGTAGGCGGACGATTTTTTGAATTGTTTTTAACGTTTCCAGCCGCTTCCTTCTATTTAACATTCGACAAAGGATAGCCACCATCTGTTTGAATGGTAGTAGTAAAATGATAGCGGGGAAAAAAGCATTAGCGTAATGGGCAGTTTCGTTGGATGGTATTGCCAGTCGGTGCCTGTCCGACTACCGTTGTAAAAGTGGTCGTAAGGGATCCCCCTTTGCCGCGGAGGCCAGTCTGCGCCTTTTGGCAGCCTCGGCAGTCGGTAACAATGACTTTTACCTTGTCGCCTAAGGAAGGACAAAAAGGTTATGGCAACGCCAACTGTGTCCACCGAGAGGGGTAGTTGCCGGAGGCTTTGGCGGCCAATGGCCCAAGGTTTCGCCTGCCCTAGGACCGGTTTACCCTAAAGAGCTCAGTTGTCTTTCATTCACTCCGTCATCGTTGTCGTCGACAGCTTTTGCTGTCCGTTGAGCTTTGGGCGTTCCCGTCGTCTGATAGGACAAGAGGGGACGATTCTAGTTCTTGTTAAAGAGCAGCTGTCGATTCGTCAAGGTCAGCAATTTTTTACTAGCCCGTAGTTGGGCCAGTTGAGGATGATAATCATTGTTCGCTCTGTCGGCTAAGTCGTCTTGGCATATCTTTCATGCGCTTAAAAGGATCATCCCCACTTGTACACCCACCTTTGCATAAATACTAAGGCGGCGGAAAGCATAGTTGGGACAGTCTACGTGCAGTAATGTCGGCAAGTAGCCAAAGCGGTAGCAAAAAAAGTTCACCATTTCGCTTGCTTGTGCAGAGTTCCTTTACCCAGTGTGCTCTAGCAATTACGGATAAAAAGCTGACTAATCGAAAGGCCCTAAATGGAGTTGTCTTCTCAAATTGACCTCGCAGCCCCTTCTGTCAATTGGCAACGATAGTTTAAGATGGAAGAGCATGTGCAACATTAAGGAAGGAACTGATGCTAATCGAACCTTCGTCCTCTTTTTAGTAGGTCGACATTGCGAGGGAGTAAAGGTGTCAAATATTATAAATTGCTTACCTTAGGAGGGGTTCCTTCGTGTCGGCGTAATTGTCGCGCATCGATCAGCGAAGGCGGCAAGTAATGGAGAATCAAACTTGTGATGCGATAATTCTCCGCGTGATTGACTTTCCTCAAAAGCATTGATTAAGCGGCCTGCGAGTCTTTTCTGGGGATGTGCAAATCGATTAAACAAAACGCAATTGCCCAAAACAGCGCCAGTTCGTACTTTAGTGCAATTGTACAGTATTCAAATGTTTGAATTACTGATGCTCAGGTAGCTTACGCTTCTCTGAAACATCGGTTCCCTAATTGTTAGCTTCAAAATATTTTTCCGGTCATCCAAATCTTCAGGAAACCATTCGCGCGAGCTCGGGGAAGCGCGAAAAAGGCTGATTTGGCTGTATGCTGATATTTAAAAATAATGACCTTCAGGTTCCTACTGCCGACGTGCTTTCAATTTTGAAATTTCGTTTTTTTTGCCGAGGTTCAGTCGTTAAACTTTTTCTCAGTAATGAGTAGCGCATAAAACGCGTCTTACTAAATTGTGTAGGAGACGCAGAGTCGCAAGTTAAAAAGTTTTAAAAGCTTTATCGGTCTTATACTTGAAAAAAGAACTATAGAGCTAATAACCGGCATCCCATCCTTAAAAGCCTTATGTCTCTTAAAGGATTCCCGGTTTTTTCTGATCGTTACTTTTTCTTGGTAGCCGTAGATAATGTTTGCGCGTATAGTAAATTTTTATTGCGAAGCATTTAACTAGGAAATACCGGACTAAAGGGCAGACAAGCGGGCAGTTATAAATCAAAAACGGCAAGTGTTTTATTCTGCATTTGCCGGTGTTAAAAGGTTATTACAAAAGCGCCGCCTTTTGAAGTAAGGATTTGCAGGTTGTATAGCACCCCGATTCAAAAATTCAAATTTTTAATCCCTATTAATAAATTCTGCTTTGGTTTTGCTTAGTCATTTTGGAACCATGTCGCCTCCCAAGACCTGACGGTTAAATTTTTATCGTTATTAATGTTATTGTCAGGTCAATTCATTCGTTCTATGCTTATACGCTCTTATTTTCTAGGTGTTGTCCTGCCTGGACATTCTTCACCCTCCAAATGCTAGACTTTTCGTGGAAATGTAAGTTGTCTTCCGCTTTTGAACCTTGGGCATTTCAAATCAATCCGTTTAAGTTGTTCATCGCGTATCTTTAAGCTTAATGGCGATGTTTGAATTTTTCTACTTAAACCTCAACTTAGGATGTTCCTTTTTTGCAGCTACGTGCTCACCGAACTCATGCAAAGTGATCTTCACAAGATCATCGTGTCGCCGCAGCCGCTAACGGCCGATCACGTGAAGGTGTTCATCTACCAGATTCTAAGGGGTAAACGAAAGATTCTTTCGATTTTTTGACACAAAGCCTTACTGGTTGGTCACTTTTAGGCGTCAAATACTTGCATTCGGCAAACATTCTGCATCGCGACATCAAGCCTGGAAATTTGCTGGTTAATAGCAACTGTTTGCTTAAGATATGCGACTTTGGTTTGGCGCGTATTTGGGATCCGTCCGAGCAAGGTCATTTGACGCACGAGGTAGTGACGCAGTATTACCGTGCCCCTGAGCTGCTTATGGGTGCGAGGAAATACACAGCTGCCGTAGACGTCTGGTCGATTGGTTGTATATTTGCTGAGCTACTCGGCAGAAGAATTCTCTTTCAAGCTCAGGGTCCAGTCGAACAGGTATCTAATGTCGGATTTTTGTAGATGTTCGTATAACGATTCATTATTTTCAGCTCAATTTGATAATCGACCTCCTAGGCACACCTACAGTGACTGAAATGAAGTACGCCTGCGAAGGCGCACGCAGTCACGTGCTTAAATCGCCATTCCGTTCTCCTAAGCTTTTCAAACTGTACTCATTGAGTCCGCACGCAACCCAGGAAGCGGTCGACTTGCTTGCTCAGATGCTCTGCTTCGATCCAGTATTAAGAGAGGGTCAGTTTAATGAAATTGTTAAGAAAGAAAATTTAGGACCAACGCGTCGGTGTGGAAAATGCTCTGGGACACCCATACTTGGAGGAGGGTCGTCTACGTTTCCATTCGTGCATGTGTTCCTGCTGCCGAACAACCGCCAGTGGTCAGAGGGCGTACGCGCAGGAATTGGAGCCGCGACATAGCGAGGCGTTCGACGTTGAATGGGAGAAGGAACTGTCGCGTTTGTCCATGTTCGACCTGCGCGATCGGATCTACAAGTTCATCGTGGAACGAACACCGCCCTACCACATTCCCCTATGCATTAACCCCGATTCTGCAGCCTTCAAAAGCTTTATCACGTGAGTGATTTGGTTTTCTTTTTCTTTTTTTGAATTACGGTATTCGATGCGCAGGTAAGCTTTGAGTTTAGAAATAATTTATTTCTCGTGGCCTGCGCGAATTGGCCATTAAACTCGTTTTGTCTTTTGCTAGCGCACTTACGTCTTTTGTAATTTTCAGTTCTTCGGTTGCACAACCCTCAGAGCTGCCTCCGTCACCGCACGCGTGGGATTGAACCCAGCGTACTGTAGTCGCAAAATGGAAACCTATGTAGATAATGTGCTATTTGAAAAGCCACCTTTCGGTCAGGCTGTTGCGTCCAATCGAAGAACACTGTCCGCGTTGTCGCTATGGTATTCAAATGTGAGTCGCCTGAAGACAAGCTTCGGCCGCTCCGCCGGAGCCGTGTGCGCAAATGCTATTCGGCTTCTCATCTCGTATGCGTATAGTAGTCACATAATGTGCGTTCAGTCTAAGTGTGATCACTTTTTTTGCGTGCGCTTTTGGTTTCCTTTGTCTTGGAAGCCGACCATCCAGCCGGCCGGCAGGCAATACTGCGATGCCTTTGATACTTTTCGTTTTTCTTGTTTTGTTATTGTTTCTGTTGTACAAATGTGCATATCGGCACACGGAGACTAGGTAATAATGATCGCTCATCGCGTGGACTCCAGCTCATCACTGCCAGTTGTGAAGAACGAACGCGATAGATAGAGATAGATAGATGGAATTGTACCGCTTGTCTCGTGGAATGTTTGTCAAATTTTTGGTATTACGGATTTGCGATCTATCGCCAGGGTAGCCTTTCCATTTTGCCATTGCCGAAGGTGGTCTGTCAGACGTTATTCAACGGGCGAACTTAGCGGCGCCTATTTTTTTTCCTAACGTATGATTTTTAAAAGGCACTGCTCGTTGCGAGTGATCGTCAAGTACTATTTAGACGTTTGAAATTTCTGGGAATTTCTACAGTAGCCTACGCCGAACGCCGCTTTATAGGTTGTCGTACTGCCGGTGCTCATTCGCGGCTTGCAGGCAGTTGGATCCCAGTAACGTTAGACGATGCGTTGCCTTGAAGGCTCAGCTGCGTATGGAGAGATAACTTCGTCCCATTCTTCCTTCAGCGCCGTGCACGCACGTCCTAGCACGATTTGCATGCGCTTGCCTTTTTTTTAAAGTTTTCGTTTATCCGTTATTGTTTCCTTTTTTCTTGCCGAGCAGAAAAGCCTTCTTTTTTCTAAGCTTCTCTCAGGCAGTCGCAGCCCGTTGAAATTGCGACTTTCTCCGCCGCGGTGGCATGGAAGTCCGAAATGCACTAGATACGTAGCGCATGCTATTACGTATACGGTTTGATTGAGACGCTCGTTTTCTTACTGCCCACTAAGCAGCGAATAAAACAATACTTGTACGTCGCGTCGGGAGGAGAGTGGACATTCATTGTCCGCATAGAAATTGAAATTTTTCTGTTCACCTTTCTTGTGCGATTGATATGCACTGACGTACACCCTCATTCATGTGCAAAACGCCATTGTTGTTTTGTGTACTTGAGCAATAAAAGTTTTACGCAAAAAAATACGTTCAACTCGCACTTAGCGCCTCAATACGCAAAATGTATGAATTTACGATCTTATGTAATGATGCGCGTTGAACTGACTTCAAATCTTAGGGAAGTACGAATGACCGTTGTTATACCCTTATATTACGGCGAAGAATTCGTTGGCTCACTGTGCGGCCAGCGGCCGTAACGCAAACTTATCATCTCGTTTTTTATGCCATCAAAAACGAAACATCCGAAATGAAACCTGCATTTCTTTGGTTACGGTATAATCTGCAGGCGCACAGTGGACATGTTGCTAAAATAACCTCATTTTCGAAGTATTATGCTACAGAAGTAAAGCATTTGCATAATTTCACTTTATCGTTCCTAACGGAACGACCTGTCTGTAGGTAAGATAAAGAAAAAAGACTCGCAAGAATCTAATCCCATTGCGAGCCGTCATTCGATACAGTATGCCATTTAAAAAAGCGAAAAGCTAAGTCTTGATTACACATATTTTTTGAAATGCCAAAAGCAGTATATCGCCCGCGCTTTACTCTCATCACTGCCCGCGGAAAATACTAAGTCTATCTACAGACGTAATCACCAAAAGCATAATGCGAAGTAAACATTAAAAATTTCCCTTTTTAGAAGTTTATTGTCTACAGTACCTAATTCGAGACCGGCAAACAAAAAAATGATTAACTTTATTTTTAGCCCATGTAAAAGTGATTTTTTTCGGAGGGGACTTTTTTTCATGTCGAGTTTCTTTTACGGAAAGTTTGTCCCGTTGACAATATTTTTATTCCGGAGCTTTCGGGTCAAACGAGACTCGTCTTCAGCGGTATTAATATAAAGCAATGACGTAACGAAAATTCACGGTGTTAAAATGATGTAACGGAAGTTGCGCGGGGATGTTTTAACTGTTTAAAGTCAAATTTTTTAAAGTAGATTTCCTTGTGTCCTCATCTTCTGTCTGTCAGCTAGCCATTTTTTTTGTTGTGGATATGTGTTGTTCTTCAGAAATTTCATTTTAAGGTTCTTCTCCGTTTGGTTGGTTTTGATCCGTAGTTCTTTGTTTCCTTTTTGTATTTAGTCAAGTGAGCAGCATTTAGAGCGGGTGACAATGTTTCCCCATAGTTCGTTTATTTCTGCTCCTTGATCTCTATTGTACGTCTCGTTGTGCCTGATGTATAGAGCTTCTTTGATTTTCCGTAAGCGCAAATTGCTTTCGTAGCACAAAACTTTCGGATGGAGAGTCTGGTTGCAACGTGCGGCGTGTTCCACGACCGCGGAGGCCTGTATTGCTTTGTCCATGGTAGTTTTTGGGTTCACGATTTTCCTTCCACGTCGTCTTGTAGGGTTGTTGTCGTTGTTGAGGATGTTTTTTGCGTTTTTATAAGTGGTAAGACCTTTAATATGTTCGTTGAATCTATGTTCTAAGGTGTTTCCCGTTTCTCCGATGTACACTCTTGAACAAGGGCATTTGATTGCGTAGACCAGTCCTGTTCTTTTGTTTTTTGGGATTTTGGTTTTGTCCTTCCGGAAAATGGTCCTGAGGTTGGGGAAGCTTTTGAAAAAGACTTGGAATCCTAACTGTTTTCCTAGCCGGATAATCTTTTCTCCTAACCCTGCCACATAGGGGATAACCAACCGTGTGTCGGGCAGGATGTTTGGATGGTGTGATTCCCGGTTGTGGAGCTTGTTTTTGAACACTTGGTTGATGAAAGATTTCGGATAGTTGTTTTTGTAAAAAATCTTTCGAATATAGTTAAATTCTGATTGGATAAATTCATGTTCGCATAAAACTATCGCTCTATTGATCATGCCAGAGATGATACCCCGCATTACCGATCGTGGGTGATGTGATGAGAAATCAAGGTACTGTTCGGTGTGTGTCAGCTTTCCGTATACTCTGGTTTTGAGTCCCTGATCTGTGCGAATAATTAGGGCGTCCAGGAAAGGAAGGGTTTTACTCGCCTCTTTTTCCATTGCAAAGACTATTTGATTCGGCCGGATGCTGTTAAGAAACTGCAGAAATTGCTCCTCTTTCCCATCTTTTATAATGACGAAGATATCATCGACATATCTTTTGTATAGTCGTGGAGCAATTTCTCTGTCTACAGTTTCGGACATTTCCTTTTCAAAACTTTCCATGAATATTTCCGCCAGGACAGGAGATAGTGAACTGCCCATAGGAACCCTGTTAGATTGCTTGTAGAACTTATTGTCAAACATGAAGTAATTGCCATCTTGCATGCAGAACGACACTAGCTTGACAATGTGGAAGGGGTTTAAATTAGTTCTGCTGGACAGAGTTGTATCTGTATTGAGGAGATTGTATAAGGTTTCGACAGTGTCTGAGATTGGAATGCTCGGGAATAGATCTTTCACGTCGTAACTGACTAAAATCTCGTCCGGTTCTAGATGGTAGTTTCGTATTTCATTGACGAAGCTTTTACTATTTTTCACGAAGGACGATTCATTGCCAGTTAGTGGCTTGATGATCTTTTTTAAGTACTTACTAAGTTCACTTGTGGTGCTGTTAATTGTGGAAACTATTGGTCTTAATGGAACCTCTGGTTTGTGCACCTTTGGAAGACCGTAGAGCTCAGGGGTCTATAATTCGATGCGTATTTGAGGTGCGTTGCTATTCTGATCATTTCTGGTTCTCTGGTTTCTGTGCCGTATGTAATGAGAAGGGAGCGGAGATTTTTCTAGACGTTTCTGTAGGGTCGTTGGGCAGGGGCGCATAACTGTTGGTGTTCAAGATGGTTGTCATTTTGTGATTGTAGGTAGTTCTGTTAAGTAGAACAATTTTGTTGCCTTTGTCTGCCTTAGTTATAATTCTATTAGGTTGCCTTTTAAGTTGATTTAAGCAGTTGATCTCATATCGGCTCAAGTTTGGGGTGGTGTTGAAGTGATGATCTAGGATTAACGTGGACAAATTTCGCTTAATCTGTACTGCTTTCTGTGGGTCGACCGAAGATAGGCTGTCTTCGACTGAGGCAATGATGTCAAGAAAGGGTGGTTGTTTAAGAGTCGGTACAAAGTTCAGTCCTTTTTTCAGTATAGTCATTTCACTTTCGCTTAGAGGGGCGGAGCTGAGATTTATTACTGTGTTTGGTTCTGGCTTAGTGACTCTTTGTGGATTATTCCTGCATGGGTTGCGAGTTGTCCTCGAGAACCTGACTTGAAGGTTAATTCAAAGGGGACTTTTTTTACGATAGGAATCAATGAGGTCGTTGCACTGCTCTTACAGTACCCTTTGGTCAGACTTCCTTTTTACGTTTGACACACTGTTTTATCCACAAAGCGAAACAATCACGCTACTAATGATAATGGCTTTAGGGCAGTAGGCAACTTTTTACTTACCGTATTCAAACTAACCTAATTACCGTTAACGTAAAGTTACTCTAATTGTTTATATTTTCCTGTAATTGATGCGTCTACTTTCATTAGTTACACAGGATTAACCGGTTGTTCAATTCTAAACGTTTAGCGAAAGAAATTTTAATACTTAATTTATAATTCTATTTTAATTTTTAATATTTAATTTTAATAATCTACGGCGGAAAGTGGCCCGAAATCCGTACTCATTAGATAATACGGTTATAAGTTTTGACAAAAACGAACCTAATACATACAAGTAAGCGATAAAGCATCAAACGGCAAACTCGGAAAGCTCTTTCCTTAATGAAACCGCGACTATAATACGCCTACCTGCACAACGCTAAGTTGGATAAAAAAAAAAGTAAATAACCGAGGTTGTTATTGAGCCTCAAGCAAGTGCTGCGGATTTTCTGATGAAGCGCTTCTGCGTTTCCTAACTGCCGGGCATAACTTTTTAAAATCAACGGTTTATCTGAACTTGTTGTAACGATTTAATAAGCAGTAAATTTAGATTCACCAACACGATTTAACATTCCGGTTTGTAGTTGAATCGGATCTTGTATTTCAAACGCCCCAACGCTTGAGAAATGCAGGTTCCTTTCTGCTAAACACGCGGCCATTCTGTTCTGCAGTTACCGATGAGCATACCGGCCATCTTATTCCGCCCCTATTTAAGCTTAAGCTAAAACAGAAGCCTGATATCTTGGCTCGCATTTGAGTAAGGGCAAAACAGCATGGCCGCCAAACCTACAGTATGACGACGGGTGGCTAAGCGACGGGAGCCAGTGAGTCTACAGAAAAATAGGGTGCTTTTCTCCAACAGCAGTACCGCCAAAGGAATAAAGTTAAACGGAACAAATGATTAATAAAATTTTCGCAACAAAATTACGATATGCATCTGGTTACCTGACGATGACGAAGTCTTTTGATTGGTTTGTAGGCCTTCACTGCACGCTTGGAATTATTTAAACAGTTCCGGATAAACCGTACGTTTCCTCTGTTTTCACCTTTGGCCGCAAAAATTGTTCAGCTTCTTGCTTTTGTCGTTTTCATGATTACGAGCATTATTTGGAGCATTACTAGGGACAAATCAAGCAGTTTTCAATCTTATAAATGTGGAATTTATTTGAAGGAATCTATTAGAGACGAGCAGGCTTTATTTTGTTCGTTTCTTACCTCATCAAAGCATACTTCTGGTCAACAGACAGTACTTGAGGATCACTTGCTGGTAACTGTATTTCGTTAGTTACCAGTTTGTTTGCTGAATAGATTGTTTAATTGTTGGCTCGTTTCATTTTTTCGGGACATTTTAGCATGTTTAAATGTACTTCAGACCATATAGTTGCTGCTCATTGTAAAGCGTTTACTCGTTTTCAGAAACGAGCGCGGAAATGAAAAGAAATCCATTCATCCGTTCAATCCCGCCTGAAGTGGTGCGCCAGCTATGGGCGCTCGTGAAAAACATCCACAATAGTTGTGGAGTTGTAACTTTGGAGGATATCGTTGGCAAAGCTGAAAAGACGTTCGGATGGACGCGCGAGGATACCGAAGCTTATGTAAAAGAATGCGCCGACTGTCGTTTGCTTGTACGAAATGCGGATAGCGTTAAAAACGCATACTGTTATAGCATCCCGATGGAGGCTGAGGTACGTCAGCTCTTTTTTGATAGTTAAGGTCAATTCGGTTATCAACAGGAGGTTAACGAAAACGATTGGTATTGCTTTAATTGTCATCAAGCTGGCGACCTGCAAAAATGCACCACATGCTTTCGATCCTTTCATACCAATTGTCTTCCGGCGGATTTTTCACCTGCCGGAATGGACTTGCTTTGTCCATCTTGCCAGGTACCGTAATACTGTGAATATGCAAAATCTCTCCAATCCAATTGCTTATGATTTAGACCCATCTTCGTGAACCGCGCTGCGACATTCTGTCGCTGACCAGACTTTTGGGACCAGTTGTCACTTCATTGAGCAACAAGGCGGGAAAATACCTTTTCTTCAATGCTCTTTTTTAAATTTATACTCTTATTTCAGGCGGGCTCCAAGTTGATGACCATTCCTGGACCCGACAGTTCCGTCAACGAAGTTCAGTATCGTCTCCTTGTAGCTCATCCTATGGATTTGGGTAGAATAAGTGACAAATTGGAGACTGGCCAATATTCGAACGTACGCGAATTCCTAAGCGATGTGGAAATCATCCTACACAATGTAAACGTCGTTTTTGGGAGTAGGCAAACTTGCTTGAAGAACACTACTATAATATTCATTGTCTTAGAGGACAGCAGTATGGTGAAAACGGCGGAAAGTGCCCTTGAAGAAGTGAAAGCTACTGTAAGTTAAATTCTGCGACCAACTGTCCTGTTTTTATTAGTTTTCCTATTTAAGATTGCTTCCTGGGAAACCGGAAATCCGGTCGATAATGCCCAGAAAGAGACTGCTGATGTGCCGACCACCAGAAAAAAGCGCCCTTCGTCTGCACAAGAAGTTCCAAAGTTGGATGGACGTTCCAACGTACCATTCGTCGGTATCCAAGATTCGCCAATTCAAACGAGCGCCGTTGGTACTGTGCCAACTGCTTCGGTAAAATGTCGACCAGCTTAGCTATTATTCTTTAGTGAAAATTAATGCTGTTCAGTGTTCGGGCGGCAAATGCAACTGCGAGCAACGATGGAAGCAATACATCATAAGTTTGGCGGAACAATGGCAAATGATGTTCAAGGACGACTTGGAAAAATGTTACACCGAGTTGCGCGAACGGGTTCGTTCGTATTATTTTGTCTTTTTTATGCTAATTTTTTTTAACCGGCGATAGTTGCAGCAAAAAAAGAAATTGGCCACCGAATTGGCCAAGTTGCGCGCCGAGATGATGGAAGATTTTCGTCGCGAATTGGATAGTACTCGGGAAGAGTTGAATGCGCGTTATGCTCATCAGTTGAAATTCGAATTGCAAAAGTTAAAAGACCGTCACAGGAAGCAGTTGGATGAGATCAAAAAGAAGCAATGGGTTAGATAATAAATATTTTTTTAAAAAAATTTGCATAAGCAGTGTCTTCCTCCTTTTAGTGTTATCAGTGCGAGTCGGAGGCCATTTACTATTGCTGTTGGAATACATCCTATTGTTCAGTGGAATGCCAACAAGAACATTGGGAAACCCACCGTGCTACTTGTCGTCGTAAAAAGACAACGGCGGAAACATAGATGGTATAACTTATCTTTTCAATGAACTTCCTTATAGTTAACTAAAATTCCCGTTAAGACTTTGTCTACCAGCGGTTGTGCCTGTGATTCAGTATGCCTGTATATATTTTTTGTATGCGTTTGATCATGTCGAACGTTAAGGTAACAAATAGTAAGTACATTTGATCTTTGTCACCCCTTCAAGTTTAACTCTTTTCGTTTTCTCCGATGAGGGGACAACAGTTGTCCCGAAAGGCACGGATAATAAAGTTGCAACGGCAAAGAGTAGTTGAAAGAGCAAAAACGTACGCAAGAGTTGCGGCAAGACGTTCGTTATTCATCTTTAAACTTTATGAATTGAGGGGCTGCAATTTCCATTAAGCGGCTCTCATCAATGAGAAACCATTCGAATGAATAGAAACGTCGTTATCTAGTCAATAAGGCAGGACAACGACCACGCATTCGCTGTGCCAAAGTAACATTCAGCAGTGGTTAACTGCCTAACTTAACTGTGCTCGCAGAAATGTACATTGGCGGCCAAATGAATCAAGGCATGCAGTTAAGCCGCTCCGAGTCGTTATCATTTTTTCAAGCGTTGTAATTCGCCAAACGCTCTAATTATCAGTTAGTAAAATTTATTGGCAGGTAGAACTGTTAGGCAAGAAGCTTAAAAATTTGAAAACTACTAGACAGGTAAAAGCTCTTAGAACCCGCGCAAGATAGCATCAGTTTTCAAATTATAGTACCTGCACATCCCATTTTGAGTACTGTCGCATCTTCGATGCGACGAAAAGAGGTTTTATGTTTACTGCTCGAGAGCAAACCTTATTATTTAACAGAGTTTTCCGTATTGGCGACTACAGCGGGTGTTTCACTGGTTCCCTCTTTGGACATACAGTATTTAAACCTGCACGACCTTATACAGTCCATTTTTAAAATATTGAAACGTCAGTGTTCTTTTCCAACCTGCGTTTGCAGTAAGGTAAATAAAAATAAACCCTGTCGAAAGAATTTAGCCGGAGAACAATGGCGTACAGAACGAACAAATGATGTTCGGGTAAAAACCTTGTCAATCCTGAAGCAACTGCTGAGCTCTTTTGTAGAACTTAAAATTTCAACTGCTGCTTCTTTTTTTTAAATTCAAAAATTATTTGGTTCTCAAAAGTCACTTCCAAATAAAGTTATATCGTAAAAAACTTTCTAAAGCGATTTCTGCCTTTCTCTTGCAACGTCTGTTGTTTCTACAGCATTGTAACGCGTGGAAAAGGTCTTTAAATGCTTTTAAACATAAGATAAGTGCCGTCGGAATCAACTTTAGAGGTCTTGTCGATTAGTCGCTCACCGTCTGAGGAATGCAGGTTCTTTTTGGTTGGGAGCGCTGCCATCCTTTCTGGCAGGCACAGTCGCTATCCCTGTTATGTCTTCGCTTAAGTCTAAATCAAGACACTCATTTTTTTATCCACTGAAGACGGGCAAAGACGACGCCCGAATCCTTTGGTTATTAATAAAAGTTTTTTTGAAGAACGGGGTTAATTACCGTGTACGCTGGATTTTTAAATCAAGATACATGCCTTATGTTTAGGCTTAGGCTAAGGGCACGGCAAAACAGCACAGCCACCAAAGTTACAGTATGGCGGCATGGCGCTTAATCCACAATACCCATCTTTGCTTTTAAGGACTAGCTGATTGCCTAGCAGCTAAGTAATGAAGAATCACCGCCTTTTGTCAGTTTTATTTTACCTTTTGGCTTTACGTGTATTTTAGTCGATTTCGAATACTTGGGACCATGATAACACGTTTACTGTTGTTAAATAGAAATAATAAACCATGCAGGTGTCTGACAGTCACAAACAGTCATCAGCGATTAACGATAGTTATTTTTATCAAACATACGTTTTAAAAACCATGATTCCCACACGACTGTATATATTTGTGTGCTAGTAGCTGGTAGTTTTTTTTGTTCGTGAAATTTTCTGAATAAGAAAAAAGCTTCAGGGCTTTAAAAAAACACGGATTATTGGCCAGATAATGCGTGGCGACAACGACAACGCATTTAGAATACTCTCTACAACAGTGAATGGACAGTGAAGCTCTGCTCGCGCTTCTTAGAACATGGAGTTCGGTTCGTTCGTTCGATCATGCCGCAGGTCACTTCCGAAAGCTTTTTTGCTCTTACGAGCAGCAAACCTTGAAACCGCCAACTGTCGATTGCTTTCGATTAAAAAACATAAAACGAAAGGCGGCATTTTAAGTACCCGATGTTTTGCAATGGCTGAACGAACTCTTACGCTTCGATTTCACGAGAAAAGCAGAGTCTTTTATTTTTGGCAACTTTCTCCAACTAAACTGCTGAAGACGAGAACTGAAGTAGGCCAAAAGCTTCATAACTTTTGAGCAGACAAAAACCGATTATTTACCACTGGAAAAAGCTATATACGATAAAATTTTAAAAAGCTTAACATTCTTTAGCTATACAACTTGCAAGCAGTAACTGCTACGGCAAATACGCGCCGCCTTAACGTAAACGCTTCGCGATGCTCATGTTCTATGAGCTCGAGACGCGCGACCGTTCAACCATGAAAACATGACAGATTAAGTAAAACGTGCGACTTACGTCAATAACTGAAACTTAAGCTGGTAACCGGTGGAGAGGAACACCGATTTCGTTGAATATATGCATTACAAATGATCAAAGGTAGAGCAAGAGGAAATTAAGAAAACTTACCAGCCATTTTCTTTTTTACTACCATGTTTCCCCAATAAGACCTGATCTTATACTTATTTTTCTTTCATAAAAAATGGCAGGGCATATTTTCCAGGGTGGTGTATTATGACCTCAGGCACCATACTCTGCACTTGTTCACTTATTTATGTGCAGAAGCCCATAGGAAGCGTAAATGTAAAGGAAGAAAAATATCGAAACGCCTGAAAGAAGAACCATAGACTTAAGGCTTGAAAAAGTTTCAAATAGCTATGTTTATTCGAACAGAGTCATTTCGAGATGTTTTGAAGTACGATACGCCCGTCACATTTTCCAACGGATTTGCTAAATGTCCCTCTCTGGAGGACGATCGCAACCAGGGCTTATTTTCAGGATAAGACCTAAATTAACGAGCACCCTAAAAGTACTGCGAGGGCGTATTTTCAGAGAGACGGTCTTATTATAAGGAAACACGGTATGTGCAAGTAAAGCAGGCTATGTTTATCAGTTGAGTATCCTGTACGGCTCGCGACTGATCTTATAAACGTCCAAAGGGATCGCAGCAGCAGAAAGGTTCCTCTCATAAACGTGGAATAACACACAACCCAGAAAGATGTTCAAGTAGGCCGACAATTCAAGCTATCAGTCTTTTCTAGGCAACATTTCCAAAATGCTTCCTGAAAGCTTGGCAGAAATAAGTAAAAATTGCAATGGTTGAATTTCCGTCAAGCCGTTACGATTTTTCTCATTACTGTTAGAAGGTGCTTCATTTCCAACGCGGTAAAAAAAGAAGGCAAATATTTTCAAATGCAGCACTTCATCCTTTCTAAAGAAACGAAGCATGGAACCGACGCGCAGCGGTAAGAATGCAACATCCATTTGCGGAATACTATTGATACGGTTCTCAAGAAGCATCTTTGAGGGGAGGCGTTAAAATTCCAACTTTCCGTGGTTTTAGAAACCGTGTAGAATACGCAGGTAAATTCGCTCACAGACCACGATAGAGTTCTAGAACTCATTCATGTAATCAGTGGGCAATTTGAAACGAGACGGTTACTATCCGCTACGGCAGCTCTGAGCATTCACAACTTCTTTTCTACCTTTTTGCTACCAGATGAGCTTGCAATGAAAGGGGCAGGTAAGTGTATAACCAGAAGGGCAGGAGTCAACAAGCAACTTAGTCGTCCAGTTGTCTATGCATGCAGAATTCCTTCTGACAAGCATGCTTAACTGCTTTCTTCTGCTTTTACTTAAGCCTATGCCCTATGCTTAGCTTAGCCTAAGCTTAGGTAATGTCATAACAGGAAGGTCGGTAAAGTTGTTGTATGAAATTGGCGCGGCTAAGAAATGAGACCCACGAATTACATTTGTACCGAACGTGATGAAGTGATAACAGATATATCACAAATAGTAACCCACATAAAGAAAAAGTATAAAAACTAATATAAGATGAAAATCTGTTTGCCGTGCAGAAGTTTACTTTGATGCACAAAGGCACATTTTGCAGAGCGCGCTGCTTCAAAGAGTAAAGTACTCGCGTTTTCTTCTCAGCATATGTACGTAAACGCTACGCATACTTTAGCATATCTTTCGTAGATGAATCTCTATATATTCATTCGAGTACAGTCCATATTGCAGCGGTGATTGTCCGTCGTTTCCTCTGTCGAGGCTTCGTTGTGCCTTCACTCAGCGGACTGGCTTTCGTTTCGCTTTCGGTAGCACATGGCTTCTTGCAGCCCTCCCATTTCCTGATTCCGCGTCTGTAGCACTCACTAAAAATTAACTTGACGCACATTTCTTTCTGTGGATCTTAATACCATTTCTCAAAAACTTCCCTGCATAAAGGATCGCACTTTGGGAAGATGCAACTACAACCAGTTGGGTTACTTTTTTGGCCGTTGGGTTCTTCTCCATGGGCGATGTTCGCAGCTAGAAAAACGAAGAAAAGCAATGAAATGATCTTCATGTTGAGCGCCCTGATCTCTGCAATGGAAGTGAACGAAAGCGAGAACTGACAATCTTCTTTTATAGCTTATTCTGTGCCGCTTGTTTCCAAAAATAGGCTCAGTTCTATTTGTCTTGACCATGATGGTTATAAAATAATTTTCGCCACGCGTCATTTTTTGCGACTAATTTTTTCAAAGTCACTATCATTTTGCTCACAATGCTTTTCGATAACAAAATGGCAATAATGATTTTTATATTTCGTGTCGCTCTGCTGGTTTCTCTCCTACGCAGTTCGCGCAAGTTTAATTCTCAAGCTTACGTGCTCCGCAGTTTGAACACAGCCTGGTTGGTTTAATTGATAGAAATCGTTTTTTGTGTACAGTAACACTTCAGCGTTGCCGCATGTTAGTTCAGTTCCGTTAAACAAATTCAAACATTTTTGCCATTCAAACATTGTCTGTTTCGATTATCGAAACGGATCTTATCTCGTTGCCACCCCACCTTCTGAGGAATGCAGGTTCCTTTCTTGTAAAAATTCCTTTTAACTTGTTGCACCTTTACTGGACAGCTTGCCAATCATCCTTTCTGTTCCTCATTCAAATCTAGGCTTAGACATAAGCCTTATGTTTGGCCCTGAGGTAAGGGCATGACAAGATGGCAAACTCACAGTGACAGTAGGGGGCCTAGGAGACAAGATCCATCGAAAGTAATTTCCGATAATAGAATTTTTTTTGCTTATCAATTTTTCTTAGTCTGCAAGCATTCCGCGTTGTACTCGTTGAAGAGCAGTTCATGCGAGCATGAGCTCAGTTGCATTTAAATCGTACGAGTACAACAGAAGATTAAAATTTTTTTTAGAACATCTCTCATCAACGCGAACTAGTGAAGAAACAATTAATCTGAACATAAAAGTAGTTAATGTAATAAACCGAGAATGCGATGTAACGAACTAACGATGTTCAGGTAATAATCGTTTTAGGAGTTTCTACTGTACTTACTTTTGATAATCTGATTGTAGTGAAACCCAGCTATTCGAACTATGCTTATCAAGCGCTGTTAAGGGAAGAAATAATAGTACAGGTGAGTAATTCAACAGGCGTTTGTGGTGCAACCGTTAGAGAAGAAAATTACACGTTTTACTGCAGGGATGGGGAACGTCCAGCCCGCGAGACCGTTCTGTCCCACCCGCTGACTTGAACATACTGTGTTTCTCCTATAATAAGATCTGGTCTGAAATTTATTTTTCCTTCAAAAAACATAGCAGAGCATATTTTCCAGGGTGATGTGTTTGATTTCAGGTACCACATTCTACACTTGTTCATTTATTTATATGCAGAAGCCCATACGAAGCGTAAATGTAAAGGAAGAAAAATATCGAAACACTAGACGAAGAACCATAAACGTAAGGCTGGAAAAATGTACAAGTAGCTATGTTTATGCGAACAGAGTCTGGTCATCTTTTTCTGGGACGTCTTCATAATCTCCAAATTCTGAATTCCGGCCTGAATTTCATGCGACTCCAATTCTTGCACGATCATTGAGTCCAGCCTCTCATGTCTTGCAATAGAGCTTTCCTTAAACGAACATTGCTTGTCCAAGTAGCCTGCTCGTAGAGCATTGGCAACACATCTAGCTGTCAGTGACTTTGTCCCATGAGTTCTTCACCCAAGTCACGACGCTCTCCAACCCTTGCCTCATAAAGTTACTACGCTGATTTCTCTCCATTTTATTTTCAATGTAGTAATCGACTTCACTCCGCAAACTGTCTTTGAATGGTTTGTTTATTTCTAATATCAAGAGTCTGGAGGTAGGCAGTCATTCCTGCAGGAATCATTACCTGATCTATTCTTCTCTCTGCAAGAAAGTTCTTCATCTCATTAGAGCGGTGAATGCAGGCTGAATTCCAGGCTATCATTCCTCTTTAGCCACGTCACAAAATGAGTGGCAGCACTAAATCGACCCACTTTCATATAACTGCCTGTGTGCACCAGGCTCTTTCGGTTTGAAGAACGTACGAGTTTCAAATACCCGAAACATGTTCGAATTCATTCTTCTTTCCCTTTGTAATGATTAGAAGTGGGATTTTCTTCCTGTCTAAATGAATTGCCAGAATGCAGCTGACGCGAGCACTTTCATAACTAGTAGAAGGAATGTAGATTAACGAGGCATCCCTACGGTCAATTGTTGTTTGAAACCTTTGGCCCATGAACACTGCAGTTTCATCCATAGCAATCATGTGGAACAGTTGGTATTTAGAAAACTCATTTCTGTCAACAAAGGACTTGAATGCGAATGCACGTTTAGTAACTTCGTTATCTTCAAGCTTGAACAATGTTGTCGATCTGCTTAGTGACAGTTCATGTCGCTGAAGGAAGCTATCCAATCAGTGCAATGACGCTTTGAATTTTTCTATGGTTATCTTCTAGTGTGATGCCATTACAAGGGCAAATGCCTGAACATCAGACCTAAGCGCAATGAAAACCTGCGTGCACTCCTGTCAGCAATCCATTCACGAATGATGTCCTCAAGCACAGGAATAAATGGTTGCCGACCTGGTTTACACGTACGCTTCTTTGCGTTTCCCTCACCCATCTTTTCACAACGTTTATCATACTATGCTCACCATTTTCGGCCCATTCGGTGATCGAGCTTTTTCTCTTTACTTAAACAAGTCAGATTCTTGCCTTGAGAGTCCTCCATGATTGCTTTCTTGTACTCGACACTATAACTCTTCCTAGTTGCAGGCAACTCGCTTGGGAGAAAATATAATTCCCCTTTTGCAAACAAAATTGCTGTTTTGCACCAATCTGTTGCTCACAACATTGCAAAAATCACTAAGAGTTCGTTCGGACGGACTGCGTGAAAGCTCACTACAAATGCACATATACCAAAGCACTTTATTTACTCGTAAATTCTACAGCACAGTAATTTTACCATCCACAAGCTGTCTATTTTAAGATAGGATACGGCCGCCACATTTTCCAACGGACATGCAAAATCTGCCTCTCTGGCGGACGATCGCAACTGGGGCTTATTTTCAGGGTAGGGCTTGTACTAAAGAGGATCCTAAATGTAGTGCTAGGGCGTATTTTCAAGAAAGGGCTTATTATAGAGGAAACGCGGTGTCTTTATTAAGGGAAATCACACGGGAACAACTTTTAAGACAGAACAGAATTCGGCTGTATCAATAAGCCACGTAAGAGATCAAGTTCAAGAAAAGTACATGAAATGTGCCTCACGACGAGCAGTGTAAAATTTAAATCTTCAGTGGTCATTTTAATAATTTACGCTTCAGCCGACAGCGTGACTCAAAAAACGCCACATTAAAGCACTGTTGACTATACGGAAAAATCAACAAAAAACATGCTTTTTTTGCGAATGAATTGAGTAAGCGGACCACAGTTTGGCAACAGGTTCGAACAGTTCGCAAGCAAAGCACAAACGCTGGCTATAGCAGATGCTTATTCCCAGCCCAAGTAAGCAAAAGATTGCTCAGCTTCAAAAGGAAGAAGTAATGCAATAACTCCTTGTCATCTGAACAGAAAGCGTAAATACTTGGAAGTGAAAAACTGACAACTACATGTTATTTAACACAAACAATGCCCCAACAATGTTTACTAAAGTAATATTACTTATGTGCTTGCGCTAGGCACTGGACGAGGCCCTTGCTGATGACAACGACGCGAAGTCGTCGCACCCACATTGCCTTAACTTGGGAAGACCCTTAGTGTGATCTGACTGCGGCTATTTTCTGATGAAGGGCCGCGCCCAGTTTGCAGAAGGTCACCTTGCGTGAGCTCGTTGTCTGTATGGATCATTGTTCCCTTCGGATATTGCCCATTCATGGCTCACTGTTTCTCCGCGGTCATTTACGACTCTACATAAATGGCAACTTGATAGAGGGGATTTGGTCGACTTGGTCCTCTGTTCTTATCTTATGTTCCTATCATGTTTTGTACCCTCTTTTCGACGTTCACTTCTTTATTCCTTCATTAAAGAACTAGCATCTGTCCTTTGTGGTCGAAAGGACTTTTGCAGCAACAATATATTCAGCCTTTGACCAAGAGATGCATTCGAAACCAGCAGGATATCCGTCAATTAAACTTTCAGGAGCAATTACCATTTATTCATTCACTTTCAAAACCGTTAGACTACAGTTACACACGCATAACTGGCAATATACTAAAGCAATCTAAGCAGAGACGCCATAGTAATCACCAATGAAAAGGATAATTCCGCTAGAGCGATCCACTATTGCAAACAAAAATGGATGATCTGCAGTGAACTTGGGCGCACTTATTCGCACCAGTGAACTTCCGACAGCTATAAGAACTGCAGTTGCTGCTGCTGCTGCTGTTTCACTTCCCTTCTCATTTACCTATAAAAAATTAAATGTCACAGATGAAAAAAAAGACTGTTCAATTACTTCAATGAATGCTTTACGAAAAACTTCAGAGACGAAGAGGTCGTACTTTCCGGTAATTTTGCTGAAGTTGGCCAACCCTGGGTCGAACATATCAGTGAGGCCGAGACTCTGCAGCACTTGCTTCAGTTTGAGATCATGTTCCAATTTAAATTTCGGAATGTCCACCTGACGCTACAGAAATAGCTTTTATCAGTATTCAATTGCAATGCTTAATTTAGCTTAGTTACCTCAACTTTTCTTTCAGTCGCTGAGTCAAATAAATCAAGTAGCCTCGTTGCATTCAGTTTCGTCATCAAGCTCTTAAGACCAAATCTTTCCTTCGGTAGAACAAAATACATTAACAACTTTTCAGTCACATAAGGAATTCCCAAAATTTGAAGTTCATCTGTCTCGCTGTATGGGAACTCCTTGTCCATTTGCATCATTTCAACTGTCTTTTCTTCACCTTGCTTTACGTAGAAAGTAGAAATTTTAGTAAGTGCGCTTTCAAAAGGAGTTTTCCAACCCGCTTTGAAGTATATGGCATTTGTAAGTACCAAACGGGTTAGCGAATTTATTGCTCCTTTCGGAATAAGATCTTTAATCTTTCCTTTAGTTTTCTTTTCAACCCAGTCGTTGATATGTTGGCACGCTTTCAAACTCTTCTTGAAATTCGATAATTCTATATCCGCTGAATAATGTTTTTGTATGCGCTTTCTAAATCTTGGTAAAACTTGCAGCTCCGATTGCCCAAACAATCCATTCGCTATATACAACTCGTAACCATCCTTGGTATTGCTGTAATTTAAAGACTTGATTCCATTGCTCATAAGCAAATTGATCTGTCCATCTCCACGTGAACTGTCAAATAATTTGGATTTAGTATTTCCAGACGGCTTTGGGAATGACATATGTTGGTTCGTCTGGAAATACTAAGTCAGAAATACTAAATCCAAATAATTTGGATTTAGTATTTGTGATTTAGTATTTCCAGACGAACCAACTTAGGTCATTCCCAAAGCAATCAGTATCGAAAAAGGTGACATAAAGAACTGTGGTTTGCTACAGCTGCTTCATGGTAGGTACGAAGCGCAAAATCAGCAGTGATAACATCAAGAGACATTTTCAATTTTCCATCAATACTCCTTTGCTGTGACCTGAAATACCAATTGAAAGCAACCATTATTTAAGAAACGCACTTATAGAAGTCGCCTTATTTTCAAACTCAAAGTTGACGTTTGAGCTCTGTTGAGGAATGCAAACTGACACGTCAAATATGAGCGCATCAATTACGCGTGTCAAGATGACTGACTTTTTGGCGCATTGCCGACTGTGCGACACGCTGGGCGCTGCCTAGTTGCTCGCTCTCTTTCTACCCGCTAGTTTGCGCTTTCGCTGAACACCCGTGCTTGTTAGTTAGGCGTGTGCTGACAGTAAAGTAGACTTCCTAACCGAACTCCGAGTGCTGCGCATATAAATTTACAACAGGTTATGGGCCCAGTACGCTTCGCCTGCGCCAGTTGCTGAGCACTAAGTTGAGGAAGTTGTCAACACGAACGCCTGTGAGTTCCACTTGTCCGAAAGTGTATTCGTTGAAGCTTTTGCTTCGGTTCGTTGTGAGTTGACGTTGTCTGAGGACTGTAACGTCAGCGAAGAAGTTGCGAACGGATCTGTATTGATCAGAATACCGCTGCTGCGAACAAGTGATGGAACTGGGAAGAGGCCTGGTTCAGCTGAATGGTGAAAACTACGCGCTGGAAGTTTGAAATTGAGGCCATCGTAGAAGCCCGGGATTGCTCTGATCTAGTGAGTGGAGAGACTTTGTGCCCGGCTGTGGGCGATGAAAAAGTCAAAGCCTGGAAGAAGAGGGATGCTATCGCCAGGAGTATCATCTCTCGGTCACTAGATGACTTTCATCATGCGTTTATTCGTTCCTGCAAGACGTCCAAAGAGATGATGGACACCATCATAAGCATCAAGGAACAGGCAACGGTGAGCAATAAACTTCTGGTGTCTTCAGAGTTTCATGCGTACACGTGGAAACCTGGTATGAACGTTGCCTCGTTTATTGCTGGGCTGAATGCCATAGTTAACAAAATGCAGTCATTGAACATTGTGTTAGACGACGCTACAATTGTCGGGAAAGCTCTACAATGTCTTCTGCCTGAGTTCGACTACTTCCGTCAGTCGTGGAGGCTGTCTGCATCGAAGTTTGCGAAACTTTCTGATCTGACGTCACAGTTGCTTGCTTGCAAGTCGGATCAGTTGAGTGATTCTGTACAAACAGAAGCCGTTGGTGATGCGTTCGTTGGAAGAGAACCTCGCAACTCGTCGAAGAACGCAAACAGCGCACGCAGGTACAAAAATGTGGTATGCTGGAATTGCAAAAAGAAAGGTCACATCCAGCGAGAATGCCGCAACAAAAGGTGCATGGTTACGGCCGCAATGAATCCAAAAAATGAACGGCCGACTCGTGGTGGCTTCGTCGTACAGACGAGCACAGAATTACGTCAAGAGAGAAATGACGGATTGATCGCTGATTCTGGTGCCTTTAAGCACATCACGCGTAATCGGCATTGGTTCTCCACGTTTAAAGAAATCGATCCTTGCGGAGTGAGAGTGGGTGGTGACAAGCTTGTTTACGCTGTTGGAGTGGGAACTATTGATGTTGAAGTGTAGAACGGAAAAACGTGGTATTTGTCTACCCTCAATGACGTTCTCTACGTACCTGAATTTGGATCAAGCTGACTGTTTAGCCTTGCAGCTGCAGCTGCTCGTGGGTACAACATTACGATTGAAGCCGACAGAGTCAGTTTAGCGAAGGATGGAAAGACTGACTTGGTAGGATACAAAAATGGTGATTTGTACACTTTACTCATTCGTCGACGTTCTCAACCTCTTCTGTCTGCGATGGCTGTTGCCGCTGGAGGTGTTTCACTGGAACTGTGGCACCAACGACTTGGGCACGTTATCACCGACAAGATTAAAGTGATGAATGAGCGAAATCTTGTTGATGGACTCCAAATCACAGGAGAGCAGAATTTTTTTGCGAAGGCTGTATTTTTGGCTCTTTGTCACGTAAGCCACACAAAGAAGTTATCGAACGACGAAACTGCCTTCCTGGCGAGATACTTCACACAGATGTTTGCGGGCCGTTTGTCCAGCCCTCTGTTGGTGGTAGTCATTATTTCGTCTGCTTCAGGGATGAGTCATCATCAGGATACCGTAAGATGTACTTCATGAAAGGGAAAGATGATGTCCTTAAATGCTTGAAGTCCGCGATAAGTGAGGTCAAACGGGAGACAGGACGTGCGGTGAAGCGTCTATGGTCAGACTGCGAAACAGAGTTTGTTAACAAGATCGTCAGCGACTTTCTTGCGGAGAACGGAATACTTCACGAGAAGAGCCCACCTTACACTCCTGAGTGTAACGGCATGGCTGAACGAGAGAATAGAACTCTTTTAGAAAAGGCAAGGTCAATGCTATGCGCCAGAAATCTGCCGAAATGCCTATGGGCAGAAGCTGTAAATACAGCTGCTTATCTTATGAATCGCGTACCAAACCGAAAGGAAAACACTGCAACGCCGTATGAACGATGGTTTGGAAAACAACCTTCAGTTGGACGTCTTAGAGTGTTCGGCTGCGATGCGTACGTGTGGTTGCCAGCACAGCACAGAAACAAACTCGACGCAAAGGCGAGAAAAGTAATATTTGTTGGTTACGGTTCGAGTAATAAGATCTATAAGATCTACGATTCTCGAAAGCATCGTGTGGAAAAAGTGACGGACGTGAAGTTTAACGAGTCTTTTAGTAAGAAAGTAGTTCTTCTTGAGGGAGAAAAAGAAAAATGGCTCTCGACGGAAAGCGATTCAGTTGGAGCAGAGATGCGGAGTCTACGGTATCGAGCTCAACTGAGAAAACCTCTGCGTTTTGATGATTATGTGCTTTTATCAGTTGACGCTGAAATCCCGAAATCATATGCAGAGGCAACGAAGGCCAAAGAAAGCATGCACTGGAAGAAGGCAGATAGAACGGTTGTTCGTTACAAAGCTCGCCTTGTTGCGAAAAGTTTCGCGCAGAGGAAGCCACTAGCCGTATCCGTTTTCACGAACTACGTGAAGGATTAGGGCTTTCTCATGTGTAGCCTTGTAGTGCTTGCGTACTTGGCAGCGGATAAGTTCCATATTTGACTCAGTCAGTTGGAGAGGAAGTGCTGAGAAATGCAAACTGACACGTCAAATATCAGCGCATCAATTACGCGTGTCAAGATAACTGACGTTTGGCACATTGCCAACTGTGCGACACGCTGGTCGCTGCCTGTTTGCTCGCTCTCTTTCTAATCGCTAGTTTGCGCTTTCGCTGAACACCCGTGCTTGTTAGTTAGGCGTGTGCTGACAGTAACGCAGACTTTCTAACCGAACTCCGAGTGCTGCGCATATAAATTTACAACAAGCTCTTAGTATTCTTCTTTCCTTTGGTATATCAGCTGTTGAACTCTGTATGTTTTTGCGCTTTTCTTATAAGTTTTACAAGTTGCCAGAAAACCGGTTTGCGACGTCGGTGTGCCGCTGCGACTTAATTGTGGGAACATGTTTAGTTAATGGCGAAAGTAATTTTTCTAATCTGTCGAAAGCAACTGTCAACATAAGAGAGTTGGCCTCACGTTTTTTAAAGTTCTGAGCCTACGGATTGTTTATAGACCTTGTCAGAAAAGGATAGGCTATGACTTTGCCGATGAATCTTGCTGGCTGTAGCGCAAGACAAGTGCTCAACACATGCGTTTTCTTCTTACTCACTGTTGATACGTTGGCTCTAGTGCTTCTTTCTGCATGTTGGGTTATGCTTTTACTGAATCCCAGTGCTGGTAAGTTAGGCGTGTGCTGACAGTAAAATAGAGCTCCTAACCGAACTGTGAGTGCTGTGTATATAAATTTACAACAGACTTCTATCTAAAGTACTGTTTATGCGCTGTAGGAAAAAGAAAACATATCTGAAAGCTAACGAAAATTGACGTCCTTACCTTTACTGGTCGGTTGCTGAATTTGTACAAAACATTCAATAAAGTGAAGGGTGCCCAGGAGCCCACTGCAATTTTGTTATTACGATTAATTCGTTGCTGTTACTTGTCTTCTGATCTACCTTCGTACCGGCTATTTATAACTGCTCAATGTTTATACGGCAGCCTACAGCGGGCTCTGTATAAAAGATTGAAACAGCTGTCAAGGGTTGCTTACTATATTGTTAAAATAAGTAAGCAAATATTTGAAAAGCAGATTGCAACCATGTAGCTACGTGACTTGGCAATCGCCATTCAGCTTATTGCTCACAATAATTCTCACATGACTGAGAGAATCTATGTTAGTCAAATAACAGCCTGACTTTTTCACAGGGTTTTCTCTCTTTGTTTCCAACATGGATTTGAACAAAGAAGAAAAGTAATTTATCTATAGTACCTTTCTGTGAAAGTTTCAAAGTGCCGGCACAGGTTCGTTACCAGGTTTATACCCTCGAGCTATATTTTGTGGGAACTAGTTCCTTAACATTGTATATAGTTGCCCTTATAAAGACGTGAGTTTTTATGAAAGGTGGTGTACTTTATTTCTTTTGTAAAAGAATTTGGTTTCATTCTTGTGCCTGTTTTAGCGATCCCACACCCCAGGATAGCTCGCCGACAGGCAACTCACAGCGGCTTGTTTGCCGTGGCGAACGTTTTGGCACCCACTCGCCACGGCTGGTTCTGTTCTTCTCCAGCCTTTGTTAGGGTCGCTTTTACGCGACCATGACGGTAAGTGAATGCGGTCTTCGGTTGGACCTGATGCGCTGTTACGAAGCACAACATTTTGCTTATATCAGATAGAAACAGAGGAAGAAAAACGTAGTTGTTGTTGCTTGTTGGATGAATCAGTCCATCTACGGCAGATCATGCCAGATGTCCCTTAGCGGCTTGCTCCTTTTATGCTAGGCAATTCCTACGCACAACAGCACAAGGCCTAAGTAAGAACAGCTACGTTTTTCTTCCCCCGTTTCTATTTTGCGTAAGCAAAATGTTGTACCTTGTAACAGCGCAGCAGGTCCAACTGAAGATCGCATTCGCTTACCGTCATGGCCGCGTCCAAACGACCGCAGCAAAGAATAGAGAAGAATGGAACCAGCCCCGGCCAGTTGGTATTAATAAGTTCGCCAGGGCGACTTGGTGGCAATGAGTTGATAGCGACGAGATGGCGAATGTTTGACACGAATTCTTAATACCGTTGTGGACGGGTCACGTTCGGTCTGAATGCTAAGGCCTACGATTAATATCTTTTGTACTTTTCAACAGGACAAACTCCGTAGAAACAGTCCAAACATGTAAACCTATGGTCACGTACCAAAAAGTTATATTTTCAGTCCCCTTAGGATAAAAAACATTGTCCCAGTTTTTAAAATGTGCGGCCTTGTTTCACGATATGTTCGTACGGTGACTGTAGCGCGCACCCCTTTCTGAAATATCTAATCGTCAGTTCTAACGCTTGTGTAACGTTCTGTGAAAAGGATCATTTTGGCTCAAAGAACGAACCTGCATAATTCTTTCTTGTAGTTACGGCTTTGCTTGCATGGCTATTTGCGATATTGTCGCCTTAATTTTTCTAACGTAGTGATTCGATTGCTCATAGGGATTCGGTTTGGCAAGAGCATTTTTATTAATGTTCACCGGCTGGAAAAGGCTTTTAGAACAGTCACAGTAGGTCATGTACGTGTTTGATAATTATGAAGGGCGCGGAAGACAGGAAAAGCCCTGAAAGTTTCGTCAAATGGGTGAAAATCCACACAAACAATGCCCCAATAGTGTTTACTGAAGTGGTGGACTTGGTCGACTTGATCTTCTGTTCTTATCTTTCCGGTATCATGTTTTGTACCTTCTTATCGACGTTCACTTGTTTATTCCTTCGTTAAAAAACTAACATCTGTCGTTTGTAGTCGAAAGGACTTCTTCAGCAACAATATATTGAACCGTTGAGCAAGAGATGCATTCGAAAGCAGCAAGATATCCGTCAACTAAACTTGAAAGAGCAATCATCGTTTATTCATTCAGTATTGAAACCGTTAGACCACAGTTACTAATGCATAACTGGCAAGATACTAAAGCAATCTAAGTAGAAACACCATAGTAATCACCAATGAAAAGGATAATTCTGTTAGAGCGATCCACTATTGCAAACAAAAATGGATGATCAGCAATGAACTTAGGTGGGCTCATTTGCACTAGTGAACTTCCAAAACCCATGACAACTGCACTTGCGGCTGCTGCTTCACTTCCCTTCTCATTTACCTATAAAAAATTGAATGTCACAGATGAAAAAAAAATACTGTTCAATTACTTCAATGAATGCTTTATGAAAAGCTTCAGAGACGAAGAGGTCGCGTTTTCCGGTAATTTTGGTGAAGTTAGCCAACCCTGGGTCGAACATATCGGTTAGGCCGAGACGCTGCAGCACTTGCTTCAGTTGGAGTTCGTGTTCCAATTTAAATTTCGGAATGTCCACCTGACGCCACAGAAGAAGCTTTTATCAGTATTCAATTGCAATGCTTAATTTAGCTTAGTTACCTCAACTTTTCTTTCAGTCGCTGAGGCAAATAAATCAAGTAGCTTCTTTGCATTCAGTTTCGTCATCAAGTTTTTAAGACCAAATCTTTCCTTCGGTAGAATAAAATACATTAACAACTTTTCAGTCACATATGGAATTCCCAAAATTTGAAGTTCATCTGTCTCGCTATATGGAAACTCTTTGTCCATTTGCATCATTTCAACTGTCTTTTCTTCACCTTGCTTTACGTAGAAAGTGGTCTTTTTAGTAAGTTCACTTTTAAAAGGAGTTTTCCAATCCGCTTTGAAGTATATGGCATTGGTAAGTACCAAACGGGTTAGCGAATTTATTGCGCCTTTCGGAATAAGATCCTTAATTTTTCCTTTAGTTTTCTCTTCAACCCAGTCGTTGATATGTTTGCAGGCCTCCAAACTTTTTGTAAAATCCAATAATTCTATATCCGCTGAATAATGTTCTTGTATGCACTTTCTAAATTCTGGTAAAACTTGCAGCTCTGATTGTCCAAACAATTTATTTGCAATATATAACTCGTAACCATCCTTTGTATTGCTGTAATTTAAAGACTTCATTACGCCGCTCATAAGCGAATTGATCTGTTCATCTCCAAGCGAACTTCAAATAATTTGGATTTCATTTGTGATTTAGTATTTCCAGACGAACCAACATAGGTCATTCCCAAAGCAACCAATATCGAAAAAGGTGATATAAAGAAACTACGATCTGCTACAGCTGCTTCATGGTAGGTGCGAAGCGCAAAATCAGCAGTGCTGACGTCAAGAGACATTTTCAATTTTTCGTCAATACTCCTTTGTTATGACCTGAAATGTCAATTGAAAACAACTGTTATTTAACAAACGCACCTATAGCAATTGCTTTATCTTCAAAATCGTGGTTGACGTTTAGGTGCTTCTTTCCTTCGGTATTTCGGCTTTTCAACTCTCTATGTCTTTGCGCTTTTCTTTTATGTTATACAAGTTGCTATGAAACTGGTTTACGACGTCGGTATGTTGCTGCCGTTTAACTGCGAAAACAAGTATAGTTAATGGCAAAAAAAGTTTTTAACTTGTCCAACTCAACTGTCAACGTCAGAGACTTGACCTCATATTTCTTGACTCAAATAAGTAAGCAAATGTTCGAAAAGTAGATTGCAACTAAGCTGCTACATGACTTGTCAATCAACAATTAGCTTATTGCTCATAATAATTCTCACATGACCAAGGGAATCTATGTTAGACAAATAATACAGCCTTATTTTTTTCACAAGGGGTTGTCTCTTTCTGACTTGGGTTTTGAACGAAGAATAAAAGTAACTTACCGCATATTACGGCGTATAAGAACACCGCCCCTTCTTACTTACTGAATGGTGATGATTGGCTCAGTAACGACGACGCTGATTGCTCAAGTCTAGATCAAGTCTGATTAGTCAGTTTCCTGTGAATGCTAATCGTCCATTCAACTGAAACAGTCTTGCCTCAACTTCAGTACGAAAACTGATCAGCTGGCCATCAGTGCTTGTTGCACAGGATTGCGTAGGCTACGAGAAATGAATTGTGTTGAATAGGTTTATTGGACGTCTATTACAACGGCTGTATGCAAAACACGGATGAATAGAATGTAGAAGCATATATACATGGTGCATGACGCGGAGAACATTAATAGAAAGAGATAAAAGGGTTATGTTAAGTATGGTCTTCGTCAATGCCTGGCAGTCATTGTCTTCTGTGTCGTCCAGCTTATCCTCCAAAACCACAGGGATTTTGTGTGCAACTTTTGACTTCTGCCTCAGAACCAGGTTCTTCCTTTTCATGAAACGGTTGCAACATCCCTGTGTTGCGGTGAAGCCGAAGGCTAAGTAAGGGTTGCGGTTGGCCCAGTTCGTCGCTTGATCTCTCATGTCTTTCCTTGTGACGATATGATCGCTCTGTCGCTGTTCTCGGACCCATTCTGCCAAACCGTTCTCCAGTTCCGGCCACCAGGCAAAGCCTGAGCGTCTTGCGCGTTGTTTCTTTGGCATCTTTTTCAGGGCCTCTTCCTGTTTCCTCCAATCAATCACCATCTTCCGGGTAACGCCATACTTCCTGGCCGCCTATGCATTGTTGCTTTCTTTTGCCATCTTGACGATTTCCAACTTGAATCCAGCTTTGCAGCTTCTGTTCGTCATAGCTGGCATGCACAATACACCAAACTAAAAAATTCCCTCGTTAAGGAAACTTATTCTTCGTTAGTCACATGATTCTATCAGTTGCTACTGAGAGCGCAATAGAGAGCGACACGCGATTAGCAGGGACAAATTTAGACGAAACTGAAAAAAACAAGTGTGTTCGTACTATCCCAGTACGCCATTGCTACGTACGAACTAACGAAGCACAGTGGTCCGAAAAAACAACTTCATCCCACTTCAAATGCCAAAGCCTAGATTGCACTGCCCTCTATTTTTTACAAACACGAAACGAATGGAGACACAAACAGATCAGCGTTTCGGCGAAAGAACGATTCACGTCATCCCCAGTGGTTATTATCAGTTAACATGCTGCGTTACGCTTCTCTATCTGCTGCAGCGAAAGACCGAAAATCACAGCTCTTGAAGTTCGATGAGAACGTTGCATTACCTCTACCGGTGATAACTGTAAGCGCAATCGATGATAACCGCTCGCTCAGTGGGTGCACGCTCCTGCAGCTATAAGCATGCGAAATGGCTGTTAAAGTTCGATGATAAAGGTGCGTGACCTCTATAGATGATAACTGTAAGCTCAGTTATGAGCGGGCGCAGAGTTCATATGCGCACATATACGACCCTTTGTCTAAAAGGTCGAATATGAATGACCGATCACTTGTCAAAAAAACCTGTCAATCAAAATAACGGATGCTATGACAAAAAATCAGCGGGAACTTGTTTGCCAAGGCCTGAGGTGAAACTCCCCAAAAGAGTCTTCTTTTAAGGTCTCGGTCGATATCACGTATGCTTTCCCCAAAAAGGGGCTCAGTCATTCACGCGCATTTAGTTGATTTCCAGTTAAACGGTACGCGTTGGGGCTTCAATTTCTTGAATACTTGCGACTTTGCTAAGAGTCAAGCATTGGCGGGAAACAGACTCTGCACTCAGCAACGTTAAAATCGTCACCTCCGATGGGTCTAGCTGCAATTTTCTTGAGTTCACACTTCAATACTTTATGGGAAATCTCGTGCCGCATTCTATAAATTTCTCCGCCCAATCACTTGACACTTGAAAATTTGCCAGCGTAAATTGCCGCGCGAATTTCCAATCAACTTCTTGGATCACTGGCCCGAGGATTCGTCAGTTAACTGTTATTACTTGTCTGAATCAGTTAACACGGCCCCTCTGAATTCTTCAAGGCGAGTGTCCCAACTTCTCTACTATGCATTTCCGTTTCCTTTTTTCCTTATTATATCACCGCAGATACACGTGCTTAGTTCTTTTGATGTTGCTTACAGTGGCCATGCTAATGCTAAAATGTTCCGCCATCTTTCTTTCGCCGCTGCTTTCTAGAAAACATATAAGACTAAGCTTCTTCAGTATCATCTCTGGAATTACTCTTCATTGGACCAATCAGCTGCACAAGCAACCAAAATACAACCTAACCAAGCAGTCGCCATAAAGAGTTCAGCTTTATGTTGAATATCAGTAGTCCAACAGGGTTGTTAAAATTGGGCCAACTTAACCATGTAATCAGCCTGGAAAGTTATCCTGAATTTCTAGCAGGAGCTTCACGCAACGCAGAACCTTGACTGACTGGCATTATTTTGACAAATGTCTCACGCATTGGGAAGACCGGTTGGCTATTACTCCGCGTATTCTAAACAATTTTCTGCTAGGTAGCTCTGAAGGATGTTTTCTGGTTACAAAACTCTATTTTCAAACACAAGGAATCTAAGCGCCTCAACGCTAACTTGTACATGTTTCGAAGAAGCAAAAAACGATATTACCCTATCCGTGGTAGCAATGACAGAACATATGAAGTTATCACACTCTACTACCGGCTCCCAAACATACAATTTATAAAATAACATACCTGCCTACATTTAACAATATACCGTACTCTACACGCTAAACAAGTTCGCGCAACGCTCTCTTCAAACAAACAAATAGCTGCCAGTGAAAACGTGCAAATATTCATGTCGCCAACGATCAATGATTTTAAGATTATGTATGCAACAATAACGCAGAAAACGCTCAAAAAATATGCACGACACATTAACTGAACGATGCGGCCAACGACGTCAAGTCGGAACGCGGTATCGGCGCGTGGTAGAGCACGTGAACAAAAGGGAGTTTTTTACACCAAATATAGCTTATTCGCGTGCTACGAAACGCCGAAAGGGTTTTTAGAATACTGCTGCGCTAATAACAGAAAAAGATCGACTTACCTTGCCTTGCATACACTCGGCTGCTTAGAACTGTTCTTTATGCAGCCCATAGTTAGGCTGCACACACAAACAGCTCCAAGCCGCCCTTCACTAACCACTGCCTACTCACTTGTTAACTATTAGAAGCAGGACAGTAAACTGATTTGCAGGTTAACGTCAGCATTTGCACGGAAAGGGCTAAACTTATCATTTATTTGCGAATTCCCTGTTACTGCATCGCTCGAGTACGTACGCGATTAAGCATATCAAATATGTCAGCTTTTAGTTTGTATTCATGGTTATTTTTTCTGCTTTTTAATTAGTTATGCACTGTGCGTTATTCTGCATTCGGATTTAACCGCCAGCTGCAGCTAATGAGTCAGATTTGAAAAGAATTGCTGGTCGTGTTAGCCGAAACCAAGCAAACAAAAAACGGCTGACAAGCAAAACGAAAATTCGAGAAAAAATGCAGACCATCCTGACGAGCCTTAGCTGGCAAGCATGCCGGCTCTCCCTTAGTGCCTTTACCTAAGCTTAAGGTTAAGCATGAGGTTTACATTCTGTCTAAAGCTTACATAAAGAATGATTTGCAACAGAAACCCCGAACCGTGTTACCGTAGTTTTACCGGGCATCCCGTTTTGCTCTAACGAAAATTTAACTCTGAACATAAGTAATGTACTTAGGCTCAGGTGAAAGTGTAACATAACGCCCAGCATTTCTTTTCAAAAATAGTTGCACTGTAACGTTTCGAAAATGCTTTGTTCATCTTCTTCAAAGCTACAGTTCAGACTGTGCAAGTATAATTAATACGAGTGTTACAGCAAATCAGTGTTACCCAAAGCTCTTTTTTTAATTCTTTGTGAGAGTCAGCAATCTTTTATTAATGATTTCTAAACTCTTGCCATTTCAAAAAACCTGGCGTTTATTATTGTAATATACTAATATGTTTTGCATCCCAGCAGGGTAGTGCCGTCCAAAGCAGCAAGTCATCTCAAACCAAAATTAGCATTTGTCCTTACAGTAAAGCTCGATTATGGGAATTTGGTGAGGAGAATTGGCTCACAGTATGACGAACAATGTGAAAGGTGTAAGTGCATTGCTTCTTAGAAGGACCAGCTTCGGTTTTTCCTATGACAGCGCCTTTGGCCTGCCATTGTTTTCGCGGTTTTGTAAATCGCTCTCTGAGCAAACAACTTTTACTTTAGTAGAAGTCTATACTTTAGTATTACAGGACAGTTGGTGTTGCGAGCAGTTATTGCTACTTGAAAATCGCTATCTTCTTGAGTCATTTTCTTGGCTTATTGCTTCAAGCGTGATTTTGCTCGCGTTACCTGTTTCTTTGGTAGTTTGTGGTGATGACAGATTTTTAAAAAAAAGACGTTTTGTTGTATTTATATGGTTTATGTGCAACTGAGCTCTGATTGATGCACGAGCCGCTCGAAAGAGTACAACCCTGCGATCTTCTGCCTTAGGCGTCACATCGTCTGAGAATTGCAGGTTCTTATCTGGCAAGCAAGTCCCAAACCTGTTGAGCCTTAACTGGACAGTGTGCCAATCACTTTTTTGCCCTTAGCTAAAGCTAAGCCAAGACATAAGCCTTATGTTTAGGCTTACATTTAGGTAGAGGCAAGACAGAATAGCCGGAAAACATACAGTATGACAGTGGGGCGCTTAGGAGACAAGATCCCAACTTAGAATTCTCGCGGACTAAGCGAAACCGATAGGCAAAGAAAACATTATCATAATTTTTCGTTCTGAAACTGCCCCACCTAATATTTTCTTCTAATGATCAAGTTTTTGTTGTGTTAACGCCACCATTCGTTCTCAGACGAAAAATTGCATTTTAAAATTCGGATGTCTGTTTGAAAAAAACCGAGGGATAATTTTGCTAAGATCTCAAGAGTAACTTTTTTGTTTGCGTTTCCTATAGCATAGGAGAGGTCGCAACAAGGAACAGAACGCTGAAGCATTAGTTGAACCTGGAAAGAAGGTCTCTTATAGCATACCTGTCGAACTAACGCAAGTTTTTATAAGTTAACGCGTTAAATTCATTGGAAGCTGGCTGGCAAACCTGAGCAAGCAAAGAGCAACATTTTATTATAGCAATAACAAACAGAAAACCAACATCGCTGTCAGATCGAAACATAAAAAAAGGTGATTACAGATTGTCCGATAGGACGCAATCAGGCAAGCAAAGCCAGCGGCACATGTCCTGCTGGCATTTATAATGTCAGTGTGCTTTAGAGTGATGCGCTCCCTACTGCAGGACAGAAGAGAGTGGGTGGCTGAGCAGATGGCTGAGCAGATGGCCGAGCAGATGGCCGAGCGGCTGGCAGAGTTGATAGGGTAAGTCACGCAGCGCAGGCAGAAGCTGGCGCGGTCGAGAAGTGCGTCGGCAATTGCGATATAAGCGTACTACTGGGGGTTTTTGGAGGTCGTTGTTGTTGTGTCTGTCCGGGTTAGCTTGAATAAAGAGTTTCGTGTACTGGAGCTGTGAAACTACAGTCAGCAATCCAGTTTTCTTTTTTCTTTTCTTTTCCAGTTTTTTTGTAGCGGGATTTCTGCCTGTTTTTATTAACATTTATTGTATGAACGTTATTATGCGAAGCTTTCGGCCTTGCCGTGACCCGTCATCAGAGCACTTTGTGGCCGCCGTCGGTGGGGTCATTATGTCAGCAAGCTGCTCCATCCGACCAACCTTGGCAGAGACTGCAGCCGTCAGCTTTCTCTTGAACCGTCGGGTCTTGGTCCTACCTAGTCAGTCACAATTCGCAGGGAGCACCCAACCGACCTTCCACGACGGCTGCGCACTAACAAAAGAGGAGCAACGAGCAAACAAAACGACATATAGCCGTCTGTTTTAAACAAACAGGTTTTAAACCCTTCTCCTTCCCGCCACTCCGTCTTCTTTCTTCTCTTTCGTTGTCCGCCTTTTCTTCGTGCCCGCTTGCACTCAACTTAGTTTTCTTTTTTTCTTCATTTCCAATGAGAGGCATTTGTATCAAACTGAGTTAATCAGGAAGCACACAAAACAAATTTACGACAACAATGAATGATATTCGGCGTAGCAGCTAATGTCAGGATCTTTTCATTCGCTTGTCATTCGGGAACACTTTCGACGACGGCGGGTTATATCTTCATCGAAAAAAATATCATCCCACAAATGATGTGCGGTACAGCATGCTGTGCGGGAAGCTCGTCGACACACAGGCATTCATATCTTCATTAGAATATCGTTAGCTAAACTGTGGATCGTCACTCACAGCTAGGAGCGCTATGGGCATATTCACTCCGTTGTCATATTGTTCTTTCCTCACGTTCGTTATAGCGTGCTCAAGTTGTTCTTGATAACATTCCTGACTGATCCCTTGCTGGTATATTCCATACTTTTGGGAGGCAAAAGGGTACTCCACTTTCTTCAAAGTATGAGCGTGCCGCATTAGCAAAGGCGAAGCAGTTGCGAAAAGCAGCAGGTTCAAGAAGTTCGGCGGTTCGTGTTTTTGGGGTTTGCATCACGGTGGTGAGAAGCTTGTTTGTATTTGTTTAGATGCTGTAATTCGCTTTGGTTCTGCTACTTGGAGACGGTCTTTGCGCATTAGTTGCAGCCTTTTGCTCATTAGTGCGCTTTCCTTGAAAATTTGATAAGCAGGTGCAAACGAATCTAGCCATGTAGTCTTTTCTGTGCAACTTGGGACGCCGCCTTCACCGGAGTTCCTAGAAGTTTCAAGCATATGCCGATACAATCAGCATTGGTAACATGGTAACACTTAATGTTAGTGCCAGGTGCATTTTCATGTCTTGGCTCTAGTAATAAACTGGGAAAAAGAAGAACGCGGAGGCCGAAACCTGTCCGTAGCAATCCTAGCTGAGACCTTCGTGCGAGGTATCGAGTACACGGCGCTGAGCAAGATGTCCAGGCCAACTCGGAACAGTCATATCTTCATTCATACAGCACTCCACACAGCAGACGTTGCTGGAAGCTGTTCCATCTGCGGCCTGAGATAATATTTTCATTTGTTTCAAGCTAACTTTGACGTGAATGTTGCGGCACACAGCGTGCTTTGGTGCCATTCTGCGGGCGCTTCAACCGCATTTCTTTTTATGCCTTTGTCGACGAGCTCCACGACATCAGCTGCTGCAGATTGCCGACGCAATGGACATTAAAATATCTTCCTCCGCAAGCAGTTAGATATCGTTATTTACCACCAATGTCGAAATCGGCTTTCGCCATCCTCAAGCTCGAGATGATAACGGTATCATAGGCAATACGAGTGGCGAGCATCTAACCATGTCTTCATTGTTCTCGCTGACGTGTCTGAACGCTTCGGCCACTGCGACTGCACACCTTGCCCATGCAGGCACTGAAACGCAAGCTCTAAAGATGGCACGCCTTCTTTAGCCGGTGCAAGTTTACGTTACACCGAATAAACGCTGCTTTAAAGTGTACAGCCAAACTACTCGCCAGACTGCTGCATCCACGAATCAAATCAAACAGCTCGCCAACAGTAGCGATTTAAAGTATAAGCAAGTGTTTTCTTATCGTATCCGAAACAACTTACCTATCATTAAAGCAAACTTTCTTCTTGATATTTAAAGTTGTTGTATTTCTGGGACCTAGAGATAGCCTGGAGGAATTCCGCCTTAACGCGTACTGGTTTATTGGTAAGCAAATCCGCAGACAGGGGTTAACGTAGAGCACGACAGCAATTAAACGACAACACTAAGCAGGGAACGTAAGATGACTTTCAGACTACAGGGGAAGCATCTCTTCTGATCTTGCGTAATTCATCCTGCAGCGCTAGCCTCCACAACAAAAATGCATTTTCTTACGCTGGAAACTTAGACAAGATCAACTCATTGTTCAATCTGAAATGCACAGTAAGCAAAACTTTAATGATATACGTTTTCTCGCTACCATCGTGTAGTTTTTCGCGTTTCTGATACCGCATAAGGTCGTAAAAAGTTGTGAGCGCATTTTTGTCGCCCACTCAGCCGGGAACAGTGCGCAGAAAAGCGGAAAAGAATGAAACGTTGATCACGCGAAGTCGAGTGAAGCTTAAAAGCTTGCAGACTTTTCAGGAAGACTAAAATATCGCCACTTTCGAGCTACAACCACGTTGGCTCTGAAAATTACGCGAGCTTGTTTGATATTCACGCTTTTTTCAATCATCTCATCTAAAAGTAAAGTTATGCAAAAGCAAACAGGATTTTTGTTGACATCTCAGCTGACGTCAGCTTTACTTGCTCCTTTATGTTATTAGCCCACATTCTCTTGATTGAGAATCGCTCGCTGCTTTTCTCTTTCTTTGTCTCGTACTATCTGTAATTACGCTAAGGAACTGCTCTGCCAACGGATGAACGAGAGCGATTTATTAGGCAAAATACGGTACACGAGTTAACTTCTCTTCGATCAACCAATCGGGGTTGTAAAAAAAAGGTACAACAACAACAAATGGTATGGGGCAGAACGAATTTTGCTAGACGCATTAAATATGCACAATCATTAGTTCAACGTTAGCGCAAGAGCTCATATGTTCACGGAAATACCTTGACGCATTTCACAAAGTGCAGCGCAAATTATATCCGAACGTCCACCGTGATTTAGCTTTCATATATACACTGAAATATTTTTATCCCTATCGAATGGGGAACAACAAATCTTGCTGGATGCTTTTCCGTGATGTGCCCAGCGTAAATTCATGACAATAGTTTCATCTGTACGATACGCGGCGCAGTAGACTCTGCTGGAAGATTCTCGAAGTTACCCTGGCGCTCATATCGTCAGGATTATCTTAACTCAAATGGTATAAAGCAAAGTAGATTGGGCCGGGACGTCTTCTGTCCTCTGACCATCATATCTTCATGAAAATATTTTCATCCGCGTAGTACAGGGTGCATCGATCAGGTCGAGCCGCTCTTCCATGCTGTCCCCTTACATTTTTGGGAAGAAAATTCCAGCCAGATGGCACGTGACAGATTAGGTTTTGCTGCTGGAAGCATTTCAGTGTACTGTGCTCGGTTCGAAAATTGGCTAAAGAGCCTATGCCTTCATAAAAATTCCGTAACGCATGTCAAAGAGGGCTTAGAAAGCTCTGCTTCTCATATCTTTATGAAGATATCTTGATCCATAGGCTACGAAATGCAGAAAACAATGCTCAGGGCTCTTCCATGTTCTGTTGCTCATATCTTTCACAAATTTTCTTAAACATTTTGGCATAGGGCATAGCAGCCTATGTTGAAACCTGTTCCGCTCGCAGCAGTTGCTCAATGACTGCCCAAGTCTTCGTGAAAATATCTTTACGCGAATGCGCCACTGCGCAGCAAGTTATACCTGAAGTTTTTCCACTAAAGGAAGTCACTCCAGCGTTTCTATCAGACTTCGTAGCTTCGCAGAAATATATTTACCAACAGGATGAGACTTTCAGAGTTTATTTCCATCTAGCAAAGAATAATGTACCAAAACACCTCCATGCGTCGCCAGCACATTGTGACCAATGCATGGGACGATAAATTTCAACAAGTGGATTCATCTTGAATTATGGATGGCGAGTGGATCATCTGCCTGCCAAAGCACGCTATCCGGGAAACCATATCTTTCAATTATTAATATCGTCGAAGACAGGATGTCTGGTAACGGGCGCATTCGTAGAACCATGCAGAGAAAACGTGCGTGCGGAGCCTTCTTGAAGTGACTTTTCTGCTCGTCAGCTCATACGTCCATATCATTCATTGTTCACTATTAAGGTCGGCATACGTCCTTGCCAAACGGAGAACCACGTTATTAGATATCGTAGAAAAGATGTGAAATAGTTAAGCAAGTAGGACGTTTACATCCATGATTTTAGCGTCTTCACAGACGAACCTGCACACTGGGAGTGCTCGCTTTTGTACTGAGGCATGAAAACGCGCGATTCAAAGATGCCACGCAATCTTGGAGAGGTACAACTGCTCTGCATATGGAATAGACGCTTTGCTAAACCATTTAATTAAGCTTGCTGGACCACAGTTCCACCTCTGAGGTAAACCAACGCCATCACCCAGAATAACGATAGCACTAAGAGTTTTCCTACCGTAATGAAGGTGACCTACTTATCATTAAAACAAAGTTCCTTTGCTAATTTAAGATATAATTTTAAATAATAGCTTCGTGTGCTCTCATTGTTTATTTACGAAAAACTCGTTGTTGAACCGCAATTGAAGAAAACCGTCGGGACGCACATGTCCTCGCCGTTAGCATTTGGTTTCTTCGATTTTTTATGCCCACAAATTGCAGGCAGTCGAAGAAAGCATGAGCACTAATTAATGTGCAAGGAGTAACTCAGTTTCTAACGTTTTTGCCGTGGTATTGTTTTACACAACAAGATTCGACCGGTTACGGTTGAGCTTGTGTCTGAATTAAGGAGGAAAATAGCCTGTACGATAGCATGCCTACACGGTATCAGGAGACATACGTGTCAACGATGAATTAACTAGAGAAAAACATCCCACTGCTAGCCTTTGAGTGTAGCTCTACGTAGAGCCAAGCTGAGCAATGATGGAGCAGGCAACACCACTGGCATTCCCACTATTCTATCACCAAAAGAATGAAACAAAACCTTGCGAGAGAATATTATTATTGGCCTATAAGACGATCTTTTCTGCTAAAATTTACTTTATAGCTTTTGGTTATCGTCTCATACACCGTTAAATGCGGCAATTATTTATTTCGCAACTTAGCTCTATCGACAGCTTATTAAAATCGCAATGACTTTTAATTTGCTAACGATGGCAAAACAATAGCCCCAAAACGCTGAAATAGAAGAATACCACCAGCTTGTCTCTTAGCTGTCCCATCGACTGTGAAATGCAGGTTCCTTTTTGGCAAGCATGCCGGCTATCCGTTTTTGCTCATACTGGCGAGCACTCCGACCATCCCGTCGTGCCATTATTTAAGTTTAAGCCAAAATGTAGCCTCATATTTATGCTTAGGTTTAGGTACAGGCAGGAAAGGATGGCCAGCGTGCCTACAATATGACAGCTAAGAGACAATATCGAAAAACTGCTTAACAGTGACATTTAGAAACTGCCTCCGCCTATATACAGCATAAGATTTTACGAATAGTTCAAATTTATTCGCCCAACTATCCTTTCGCTTTTATTTCGACCCTTTGCCGACTCACCTGTTGCTTAAAGATCACGGTAGCCCATGTTGGCCTGGACTAAAAATGGCCAATCATTGCAACCATGCCAGCTGGCATTTCGTGTAGTTTTTCAAAACGCACGTATAACTCGCGAGCTTCTTACAGACAGCTTGTGGCCATCTCCGTTTTACCACTGCGTAGGCCGTAACATAAGGCTTAGATTTTAACTGAAAGCTTAATCAGACTGCTAGTATGCTTGCCAGTAAAAGCAGAACATGATAGTACGCATTTCTTCGGAAAGGGACCTGCATTTGGTGGTGCCACGATAGGTTATCTGCAGGAAGTGAGACCTAAGTTCAAGCTTCCGCACCGTATAAACTTTCACAGACAGACTATGATTACGGTTGGAATACGCAAACAGAGATAATGTAACACTCGCTCGCTCGTTAACAGTTTAATGTACGCGACTCCACAAGCAGACACGCAACCCCACTCGCCAGCTTACACACATACACACCTCGCTTCGATGTGATGTTCAAGTTCTGTGTATGTCTGGCCTGGCGACGTCCGTTACATTGCCATCCGTCCAAGAGAGATCACGTCCACGTGACTTGCGGAATACGCGCACTGAGAAAAGTACAAAATCGCGAAAACGGCCTGGCATACGTGGAGATCGCTTTCGGGGGTCAGGCGCCGGCAGTTGAGACGTAGAGGAAAAGAGCTGTTGCTGTTCGTCCAAACTTCCTGAATCGTTTCGATAATCTACTAAAATCATTCGAGGTGGCTGATATGCGTTGTGCTGATGACTGGGGCCTATTCCTTGCAGCGGCCCATGATCTCGACCGGCACGCCGTGTTCTCTGGTCGGTGAGCGGGCTTCGTAACTTCTCCCCTTGGAAGCGAATGTCGCCGCGGCAGGACTTCAGACGATCCGCGTGGACGACTTGGACATCCCTTCTGTAACTGCAACGCTGGATGCGATAGGTTACGGGTGATAGTTGACTGATTATCACACGTACGGACCGACTCATGGCTTTCGGAACTTTTTGTTTCGTCCCTGCAAGACGCGGGGTAGAAACAAGAACACAAGGTCGCCAACTTTGAACTGCTGTGGGGTCGCACCACGATCATAATACCGCTTTTGCCGGGCGGCTTCTTTGGCGATTCTGCTTTGTACCTTGCCATTCACTTCGTCCAGAGCTCGGATCAATTGTTCGATGTAACGTTTTGGCGCTCTCGTTGGCGTCGAATCGCGGTCTATAATATCTTCTGGCAACCGACACTGACGCCCAAACATGCGATAAGGTAATTGACCCGTGGAACTATGAGGAGTCGCACGATAGGCCATCATGACTTTCGGGAGAACCATGTCCCAATTTCTTTCTTCCGCGATGATACTCTTCGCAAGCATATCCCAAATCGCGCGATTCATTCGTTCCGCCTGCCCATTTCCCGATAGGTGGTACGGTGTTGTCCGAGTCTTCTTAATACCTAACTCCTGGCACACATTTTGGAACAATTGGGATCCCTGATCGGTATGGAATACCTCCGTGACGCCATTCCTACAGAAAACATCCCGCACCAGGACTCCTGCGACAGTTGTAGCCTCCTGATTTGGCATAGGAATAGCCTCCGCAAAATTCGAGAACGCGTCCATGTCAATAAGAATGTACCGGTTCCAGCTGGCGGTTGTTGGGAGCGGTCCTGAAATATCTACGACAAGTCTCTGCCACGTGTAAGTAGCTACCTGAGGCTGTAACAATGCGCGTCCCTTGCGTAAAGGGCTACCGCGCGTATTGCGTTCCCAGCATGTTCGAATATAGCGTTTCACGTCCGACCTGTATCCCGGCCAGTAAAATCTTTCTCGCACGCGCCACAGCATTTTCTCCTGTCCCAGATGGCCAGCTGTGGGCGCACTATGGCATAGGTGCAGCAATTGGTTGACCATTTGTTTTGGGACAACGAACTGCAGGACGGGACGATCCGTCAGTTTCATACCATTCGCGCCATAAGATACCATTGCGAATACGCAGTCGATACCAGTTAGCGATCAGCATCGAGAGTGCTTTAGTTCGTTGCTTTGGTCGCAATGCTAGATCATTTGACTGTTTTGCCACTAGCAAAGGAGCAATGTCTGGATCGTTTTGTTGCTGTTCTTTTGCGCTGTCTTCGCCGGTGAACTGTATACTGTTGATCGCACAGGAGTTTGGTTGTTCCTCATTCAACAATCCTTCGTCCTCGCGACTACACTGCCTGCATAGCGTGCGGGACAGACTGTCTGCATTGCCATGTCGCTTTCCGGGATGGTGCACGACCTTAAAGCGGAAACGTTGCAGTTTATGCTGCCATCGAGCCCACTGACCATCCGCGTCCTTGAAAGACTGAAGCCACTGCAATGAACCGTGGTCAGTTCGCAGGACGAACTCATCCTGCAGGTACGGCATGAAATGTTGGATAAATGTCACGACAGCCAGCATCTCTCGTCTCGTAACGCAATATTTTTGCTCACTGCGGGATAGAGTACGGCTAGCGAACGCCACAGGACGTTCCTGACCGTCTTCGTCCACTTGGGACAAGACAGCCCCAATGGCAGTGCTGCCGGCATCTGTGTCAAGAATAAAAGGTTTTGTGAAGTCAGAAAAGCGTAGGACTGAGTCAGACGTCAGTTTATCCCGCAAACAACGGAAAGCGTTCGAGGCTTCCTCCGACCAGACAAATTGTACGTCTTTCTGGGTAAGCCGATACAGTGGAGCCGCAATGCGTGCAAAATGGCGTATGAACCGTCGGTAATATGACGCTAACCCAAGAAAACTGAGCAACTCATGCGAACATGTCGGCACGGGATAGTTATGAATTCTTTCAGTTAACTGCGGATCAGGACAGATATCTGTGGCTGACAATGAATGGCCCAAGAAAGTGATTTCCTTACGAAGGAGTCGACATTTCGAAGGACTAATCTTCAACCCAGCTCCACGGAGGCGTTGAAGCACTTGCGCAAGGCGCTTAATATGCTCTTCAAAAGTACGACTGAAAATAATCACGTCGTCCAGGTACACAAGACAACACTCCCATTTGAGTCCGGCGAGCACGAGCTCCATAAGGCGCTGAAACGTTGCGGGTGCACCCGTCAATCCAAACGGCATAACGTTAAAGTGAAACAATCCGTCATGCGTAATGAATGCGGTTTTTTCTTTTGCGTCTGGGTCTAGTTCAACTTGCCAATAACCACTCAGCAAGTCAATCGTTGAGAAGAACCTGGCGCCCGACAAAGAGTCCAACGTTTCGTCAATTCGCGGAAGGGGATATGCATCTTTTCTTGTTACTTCGTTCAACTTCCGGTAGTCTACGCACAGTCGAACTGACCCATCTTTCTTGCGAATGGGCACGATTCCAGCTGCCCAAGGGCTTTCCGACGGCTCTATAATTCGATCCTTTAGCATGTCCTTCAGAAGAGCACTTATTTCTTTCCTGCCCGTGGGATTCAGCCTACGCAGCGGCTGCCGTACTGGGCGAGCGTTTTCCGTTAAGGTAATCTTGTGACGAAGAACACTGGTTTGACCAAAGTCGCGTTTGTTGGCAGCAAATACATCACGGTAGGACCACAGTAATTCAAACAATGTGCTTTTTTGTTTTTCATCAAGACTCTCCTCAGCCGTTTCAGTAGTTAGCTTCCATAATATTGCTTTCAGTTCGACATCATTTTCATTGCTGGCTGTTCTGGTTTCTTCCACGGAACAAATATCCCTGCATAGGGGGCTTATCTTCCCAAGCAACATCCTTTTAGGAACATAAAGCTCGTGATCGAACAAATTTCGAACAAGCATATTAAACTTGCCGTTTGATACCGTCACGAGGCACCTGGGCACTAGGCCCCCAACCTCTTCCAGCTTCAGACTGCTTTCGAATAGTGCATCACCGGAATACTTCTGGTTCATCATGCATAACACGGTAGCCGCTGATTTGGGCTCAATGGAGACTTTTTCTATCACATATGCGCAGGCTTCCTCATCGTCTGCCCAATTATCACCGGTCACCAAGGGTACATCTATCCTTCTGTCTTCGCAAAATAAGGACTTACGTCTCAAGTCGATGACGAAACCGTACGATTGAATAAAATCAGCGCCCATTAGCGAGGGGTACTGGAGTCCTTCCACTACGACAGCGTTAATCGGAAAGTTCTCTGACCGCAGCCGGATTCGTAGTCGCACTTCTCCCAGAACGCGCAAGGGTGACCCATCGGCTAAGGTCAACTGAACACGGCTTACCTGCAACTTCGAGTGACCAGCTAGCTTCAGAAACAGAGTATTGCTGATTAGGGTTCGTCCCGCGCCCGTATCGACCAACATACTAAATTTCACCCCATTCACAGAAACTTCGACGAAAACCCTAGGCGTGACGGTAGCGTTGGGCACTCGCTGTGTTTCTGCCATTTTCGCGGGTTGCGGGACATCTTCGACCGTTTTCATTGGTTGCGGGTCATCCGCCCGGTCCGTGCGGATGACCCTTCGCCGTTTCCCGATGCGCTTGGGCATTGGCGAGCAATGTGCCCAAATCCGTGACACTTCCAGCACTGGGCACGGCGACGTTCCCACTCGGTAGGCGGCCTACGAGAAAACCGACGCCGTCTCTCGTCGACAGGCATAATGCGTTCGCTTCTGTCATCAATCATCATTCGCTGCAATTCGTGAATGTTTTCTTCTATACTGTGGAGCCTAGTTTCAAATTCTGCTGTTATCGGTGGCTCGGAAGGACGCGTTTGCGTGGGCTCAGCTGACGCGATCACCGGCGATGCATGCAAAAACGTCGTTTGCAGCAGTGCCTGCTGAATCGTCAACTCACGCACTGAGTCAGCGACGGTTGTCGGTGTTGAGCGTCGTACTAAATACTGTAAATGCGGGTCTTCGATGGACTGCAGCAATTGCGCGTTGACCATCGCATCGATAGAGCGGCCATCGAGGTGGGGATATGCCTTCTCGGCAAGGGACAGTAATGCCTCTGCATGGGAAGCCCAAGATTCGGCTGGCTGTCTGCGCTTCGAACGGAAGGCCATGTCGTGAATCAACTGTTGGCCTGGAGTGTGAAATGCCTCTGCCAACGCAGCTTTCGCAGAATCAAAAGACCGGAGAGCATTTTGCTCTAGTCGACGGAAAGTACGGCCAGCTGCTCCAGTCAGACGCAACTGCAGCCATTGCAGTTTCTCTTTGTCAGTCCAACCGTTCAGGTCACTGCAAACTTCGAAAGCGTCTATCCATCCTTGCCAGTCTCCAGTCCCATTGAAGGGATCCGGTGATGCCGCAATTTTGCCTACAACTGCTCTTGCCTGAGCTTCGTGGGTGCCTCGACCATCGGAGCCGCCACCGGTCCGCTGCGCCATTGTAACACTCGCTCGTTAACAGTTTAATGTATGCGACTCAACAAGCAGACACGCAACGCGACTCGCGAACTTACACACACACACACACACACACACACACACACACACACACACACACACACACACACACACACACACACACACACACACACTTACCTTCTATATGATCTTCACGTTCTGTCTATGTCTTGCCTGGCGACGTCCGTTACACTTAGCTCAGCCTAAACTTAGGCAATGTCATAACAGGAAAGCCGGTGGTATAGTTGCTGTATGAAACTGGCGCGGCTAAGAAATGGGACCCACGAGTTACATTCGTACAGAACATGATGAATTGATGAGGGATACATCACAAATAGTAGCCCACATAAAGAAAAAGTATAAAAACCAATATTAGATGGAAATTTGTTTGCCGTACAAAAGTTTACTTTGATGCACAAAGGCCCATTTTGCAGAGCGCGCTGCTTCAAAGAGTAAAGTACTCGCGTTTTCTTCTCAGCCGATGTATGTAAACGCTACGCATACTTTAGCATATCTTTCATAGAAGAATCTCCATATATTCATTCGAGAACAGTCCATATTGCAGCGGTGATTGTCCCTCGTTTCCTCTGCCGTAGCTTCTTTGTGCCCTCACTCGGCGGACTGGCTTTCGTTTCGCTTTCGGTAGCACATGGCATCTTGCAGCCATTCCATTTATTGAATCCTCTTCTGTAGCACTCACTAAAAATTAACATGACGCACATTGTTTTCTGTGGATCTTAATACCATTTCTCAAAAACGTTCCCGCATAAAGCACTGCCCTCCGGGAGCGGTAAGTTGCAATTATCACTAGTTGGGCTGCTATTTTGGCTTTTGGGATTCTGTCCATGGGCGATGTTGGCAGCTAGAAGAACGAAGAAAAGCAATGAAATGATCTTCATATTGAGCGGCTGATCTCTGCAATGGAAGTGAACGAAAGGGAGAACTGACAATCTTCTTTTATAGCTTACTCTTTGCCGCTTATGTTTCCAAAAATAGGCTCAGTTTTTTTGCCTTGACCATGATGGTTATAAAATAACTTTCGCCACGCGTCATTTTTTGCAACTGACTTTTTCAAAGTCACAATCATTTTGCCTACAGCGCTCTTCGATGACAAAATGGCAATAATGATTTTTATATTTCGTGTCGCTCTGCTGGTTTCTCTCCTACGCAGTTCGCGCAAGTTTAATTCTCAAGCTTACGTGCTCCGCAGTTTGAACACAGCCTGGTTAGTTTAAGTGATAGAAATTGTTTTTTGTGTACAGTAACACTTCAGCGTTGCCGCATGTTAGTTCAGTTCCGTTAAACAAATTCAAACATTTTTGCCATTCAAACATAGTCTGTTTCGATTATCGAAACGGATCTTATCTCGTAGCCACCCCACCTTCTGAGGAATGCAGGTTCCTTTCTTGTAAAAATTCCTTTAACTTGTTGCGCCTTTACTGGACAGCTTGTCAACCATCCTTTCTGTTCCTTATTTAAATTTAGGCTTAGACATAAGCCTAATGTTCTGGCCCTGAGGTAAGAGTAGGACAAGATAGAAAACTCACAGCGTGACAGTAGGGGGCCTAGGAGACAAGATCCATCGAAAGTAATTTTGATAATAGAATTTTTTTTTGCTTATCAATTTTTTTTAGTCTGCAACCATTCCGCGTTGTACTCGTTGAAGAGCAGTTCATGCGCGCATCAGCTCAGTTGCATTTAAATCGTACGAGTACAACAGAAGATTAAAATTTTTTTCAGAACATCTCTCATCAACGCGAACTAGTGAGGAAACAATTAATCTGAACATAAAAGTAGTTAATGTAGTAAACCGAGAATGCGATGTAACGAACTAACGATGTTCAGATAATAATCGTTTTAGGAGTTTCTAATGTACTTACTTTTGATAATCTGATTGTAGTGAAACCCAGTTATTCGAACTATGCTTATCAAGCGCTGCTAAGGGAAGGGAAGAAATAATAGTAGAGGTGAGTAACAATTCAACAAGCGCTATACATAATTTCACCGCTGAAGACGGGTCGCGAAAGAACCCGAAAGCTCCGGAAGAAGTGTTAAAACCTCTTTGTTATTTTCACAACGGGAGACAATCCGTAATAAAGACATTCTTCAATATGAAAACTCACACTCCCGTACAAAAACATCATGTTTTCAAGAGAAGAAAATTAGCCTTTTTATTGCAGTGATGTTGAACGTCCAGCCCGCGAGGCCGTTCTGTCCCAGCTGCTGACTTGAACATACTGTGTTTCTTCTATAATAAGATCTGGTCTGAAATTTATTTTTCCTTCAAAAAACATAGCAGGGCATATTTTCCAGGGGGATGTATTTGGTTTCAGGTACCACATTCTACACTTGTTCATTTATTTATATGCAGAAGCCCATACGAAGCGTAAATGTAAAGGAGGAAAAATATCGAAACACCTAGACAAAGAACCATAAACGTAAGGCTAGAAAAATGTACAAATAGCTATGTTTATGCGAACAGTCATGTCATCATTTTCTGGGACGTCTTCATAATCTCCAAAATTCTGAATTCCGGCCTGAATTTCATGCGACTCCAATTTTTGCAGGACCATTGAGTCCAGCCTCTCATGTCTTGCAATAGAGCTCTCCTTAAACGAACATTCCTTGTCCAATTAGACTGCTCGTAGAGCAGCACACCTAGCTGTCAGTGATTTTGTCCCATGAGTTCTTCACCCAAGTCACGACGTTCTCCAACCCTCGCCTGATAAAGTTACTACGCTGATTTCTCTCCATTTTATTTTCAATGTAGTAATTGATTTCACTCCGCAAACTGTCTTTGAATGGTTTGTTTATTTTGATATCAAGAGTCTGGAGGTAGGCAGTCATTCCTGCAGGAATCATTACCTGATCTATTCTTCTCTCTGCAAGAAAGTTCTTCATCTCATTAGAGCGGTGAATGCAGGCTGAATTCCAGGCTATCATTCCTCTTTAGCAACGTCACAAAATGAGTGGCAGCACTAAATCGACCCACTTTCTTATAACTGTGTGCACCAGGCTTTTTCGGTTTGAAGAAGGTACGAGTTTCAAATACCCGAAACATGCTCGAATTCATTTTCTTTCCCTTTGTAATGATTAGAAGAGGGACTTTCTTCCTGTCTAAATGAATTGCCAGAATGCAGCTGACGCGAGCACTTTCATAACTAGTAGAAGGAATGTAGATTAACGAGGCATCCCTACGGTCAATTGTTGTTTGAAACCTTTGGCCCATGAATACTGCAGTTTCATCCATAGCAATCATGTGGAACAGTTGGTATTTAGAAAACTCATTTCTGTCAACAAAGGACTTGAATGCGAATGCACGTTTAGTAACTTCGTTATCTTCAAGCTTGAACAATGTTGCCGATCTCCTTAGTGACAGTTCATGTCGCTGAAGGAAGCTATCCAGCCAGTGCTGTGACGTTTTGAATTTTTCTATAGTTATCTCCTAAGTGTGATGCCATTGCCAGGGCAAATGCCTGAACATCAGACCTAAGCGCAATGAAAACCTGCGTGCACTCCTGTCAGCAATCCATTCACAAATGATGTCCTCAAGCACAGGAATAAATGGTTGCCGACTTGGTTTACACTTACGCTTCTTTGCATTTCCCTCACCCATCTTTTCACAAGTTTATCGTACATGCTCACCATTTTCGAACCATTCGGTGATCGAGCTTTTTCTCTTTACTTAATGAAGTCAGATTCTTGCCTTGAGAGTCCTCCATGATTGCTTTCTTGTACTCGACACTATAACTCTTCCTTGTTGCAGGCATGTCGCCTGGGAGAAAATATTATTCCCCTTTTGCAAACAAAATTGCTGTTTTGCACCAATCTGTTGCTCACAACATTGCAAAAATCACTAAGAGTTCGTTCGGACGGACTGCATGAAAGCTCACTACAAATGCAGATATACCAAAGCACTTTACTTACTTGTAAATTCTACAGTACAGTAATTTTACCATCCACAAGCTGTCTATTTTAAGATAGAATACGGCCGTCACATTTTCCAACGGACATGCTAAATATGCCTCTCCGGCGGACGATCGCAACTGGGGCTTATTTTCAGGGTAGGGCTTGTACTTAAGAGGATCCTAAATGTAGTGCTAGGGCGTATTTTTAAGGAAGGGCTTATTATAAAGGAAACGCGGTGTCTTCATTAAGGGAAATCAGACGAGAACAACTTTAAGACAGAACAGAATTCGGCTGTACCAATAAGCCACGTAAGAGATCAAGTTCAAGGAAAGTACATGAAATATGCCTCACGACGAACAGTGTAAAATTTAAAGCTTCAGTGGTCGTCTTAAAAATTTACGCTTCAGCCGAAAGCGTGACTCAACAAACGCCACATTAAAGCGCTGTTGACCATACGGAAAAATCAAAAAAAACATGCTTTCTTTGCGAACGGATTGAGTAAGCGGACCACAGTCTGGCAACGACTTCGAACAGTTCGCAAGCAAAGCACAAACGCTGGCTACAGCAAATGCCTATTCCCAGCCCACGTAAGCAAAAGGTTGCTCAGCTTCAAAATGAAGAAGTAATGCAATTACTCCTCGTCATCTGAACAGAAAATGTAAATACTTGGAAGTGAAAAACTGAAAACTACATGTTATTTAACACAAACAATGCCCCAACAATGTTTACTAAAGTAATATTATTTATGTGCTTGCGCTAGGCACTGGACGAGGCCCTTGCTGATGACAACGACGCGAAGTCGTCGCACCCACATTGCCTTAACTTGGGAAGACCCTCAGGGTAATCTGACTGCGGCTATTTTCTGAAGAAGGGCTGCGCCCAGTTTGCAGAAGGTCACCTTGTATGAACTCGGACTCTGTATGGATCATTGTTCCCTTCGGATATTGTCCACTCATGGCTCACTGTTTCTCCTCGGTCATTTATGACTCTCTATATAAATGGCAACTTGATAGAGGGGGATTTGGTCGACTTGATCCTCTGTTCTTATCTTATGTTCCTATCATGTTTTGTACCCTCTTTTCGACGTTCACTTCTTTATTCCTTCATGAAAAAACTAGCATCTGTCCTTTGTGGTCGAAAGGACTTTTGCAGCAACAATATATTGAACCGCTGACCAAGAGATGCATTCGAAACCAGCAGCATATCCGTCAGTTAAACTTGAAGGAGCAATTACGATTTATTCATTCACTTTCAAAACCGTTAGACTACAGTTACACATGCATAACTGGCAATATACTAAAGCAGTCTAAGCAGAAACACCATAGTAGTCACCAATGAAAAGGATAATTCTGTTAGAGCGATCCACTATTGCAAACAAAAATGGGTGATCAGCAGTGAACTTAGGTGGACTTATTCGCACTAGTGAACTTCCAAGAGCCATAACAACTGCAGTTGCTGCTGCTGCTTCACTTCCCTTCTCATTTACCTATAAAAAATTAAATGTCACAGATGAAAAAAAAGACTGTTCAATTACTTCAATGAATGCTTTATGAAAAGCTTCAGAGACGAAGAGGTCGCGTTTTCCGGTAATTTTGCTGAAGTTGGCCAACCCTGGGTCGAACATATCGGTTAGGCCGAGACGCTGCAGCACTTGCTTCAGTTTGAGATCATGTTCCAATTTAAATTTCGGAATGTGCACCTGACGCGCAGAAGAGCTTTTATCAGTATTCAATTGCAATGCTTAATTTAGCTTAGTTACCTCAACTTTTCTTTCAGTCGCTGAGTCAAATAAATCAAGTAGCTTCGTTGCATTCAGTTTCGTCATCACGTTTTTAAGACCAAATCTTTCCTTCGGTAGAACAAAATACATTAACAACTTTTCAGTCACATATGGAATTCCCAAAATTTGAAGTTCATCTGTCTCGCTGTATGGGAACTCTTTGTCCATTTGCATCATTTCAACTGTCTTTTCTTCACCTTGCTTTACGTAGAAAGTAGAATTTTTAGTAAGTGAGCTTTCAAAAGGAGTTTTCCAACCCGCTTTGAAGTATATGGCATTGGTAAGTACCAAACGGGTTAGCGAATTTATTGCTCCTTTCGGAATAAGATCTTTAATCTTTCCTTTAGTTTTCTTTTCAACCCAGTCGTTGATATGTTGGCGCGCTTTCAAACTTTTCTTGAAATTCAATAATTCTATATCCGCTGAATAATGTTTTTGTATGCGCTTTCTAAATCTTGGTAAAACTTGCAGCTCCGATTGCCCAAACAATCTATTCGCTATATACAACTCGTAACCATCCTTTGTATTGCTGTAGTTGAAAGACTTAATTGCACTGCTCATAAGCGAATTGATCTGTCCATCTCTAAGTGAACTTTCAAATAGTTTCGATTTCATTTGTGATTTAGTTTTTCCAGAAGAACCAACGTAGGTCATTCCCAAAGCAATCAATATCGAAAAAGGTGACATAAAAAAACTGTGGTTTGCTACAGCTGCTTCATGGTAGGTACGAAGGGCAAAATCAGCAGTGATAACATCAAGTGACATTTTCAATTTTCCGTCAATGCTCCTTTTGCTGTGACCTGAAATACCAATTGAAGGCAACCATTATTTAATGAAACGCACTTATAGAAGTCGCCTTATTTTCAAACTCAAAGTTGACGTTTGAGCTCTTACTATTTTTCTTTCGTCTGGTATATCAGCTGTTGAACTCTGTATGTTTTTGCGATTTTCTTATAAGTTCTACAAGTTGCCAGAAAACCGGTTTGGGACGTCGGTGTGCCGCTGCGATTTAATTGTGGAAACATGTTTAGTTAATGGCGAAAGTAATATTTCTAATTTGTCGAAAGCGACTGTGAACATAAGAGAGTTGGCCTCACGTTTTTTAAAGATCTGAGCTTACGGATTGTTTATAGACCTTGTTAGAAAAGGATAGGCTATGACTTTGCCGATGAATCTTGCTGGCTGTAGCGCAAGAGAAGTGCTCAACACATGCGTTTTCTTCTTACTCACTGTTGATACGTTGGCTCTAGTGCTTCTTTCTGCATGTTGGGTTATGCTTTTACTGAATCCCAGTGCTTGTAAGTTAGGCGTGTGCTGACAGTAAAATAGAGCTCCCAACCGAACTGTGAGTGCTGTACATATAAATTTACAACAGACTTCTATCTAAAGCACTGTTTATGCGCTGTAGGAAAAAGAAAGCATTTCTGAAAGCTAACGAAAATTGACGTCCTTACCTTTACTGGTCGGTTGCTGAATCTGTACAAAACGTTCAATAAAGTGAAGGGCGCCCAGGAACCCACTGGAATTTTGTTATTACGATTAATTCGTTGCTGTTACTTGTCTTCTGATCTAGCTTCGTACCGGCTATTTATAACTGCTCAATGTCTGTACGGCAGCCTATAGCGGACTCTGTATAAAAGATTGAAATAGCTGTCAAGGGTTGCTTACTATATTGTTAAAATAAGTAAGCAAATATTTGAAAAGCAGATTGCGACCATGTAGCTACATGACTTATCAATCGCCATTCAGCTTATTGCTCATAATAATTCTCACATGACTAAGAGAATCTATGTTAGTCAAATAACAGCCTGACTTTTTTACAGGGTTTTCTCTCTTTGTTTCCTACATGGATTTGAACAAAGAACAAAAGTAATTTATCTATAGTACCTTTCTGTGAAAGTTTCAAAGTGCCGGTACAGGTTCGTTACCAGGTTTATACCTTCGAGCTATATTTTGTGGGAACTAGTTCCTTAACATTGTATATAGTTGCCCTTATAAAGACGTGAGTTTTTATGAAAGGTGGTCTAATTTCTTTTGTAAAAAAATTTGGTTTCATTCTTGTGCCTGTTTTAGCGATCCCAGACCCCGGGACAGCTCGCCGCCAGGCAACTCACAGCCGCTTGTTTGCCGTGGCGAACGTTTTGGCACCCACTCGCCACGGCTGGTTCCGTTCTTCTCCAGCCTTTGTTAGGGTCGCTTTTACGCGGCCATGACGGTAAGTGAATGCGGTCTTCGGTTGGACCTGATGCGCTGTTACGAAGCACAACATTTTGCTTATACCAGATAGAAACAGAGGAAGAAAAACGTAGTTGTTGTTGCTTGTTGGATGAATCAGTCCATCTACGGCAGATCATGCCGAATGTCCCTTAGCGGCTTGCTCCTTTTATACTAGGCAATTGCTACGCACAACAGCACAAGGCCTAAGTAAGAACAGCTACGTTTTTCTTCCCCCGTTTCTATTTTGCGTAAGCAAAATGTTGTACCTTGTAACAGCGCAGCAGGTCCAACTGAAGATCGCATTCGCTTACCGTCATGGCCGCGTCCAAACGACCGCAGCAAAGAATAGAGAAGAATGGAACCAGCCCCGGCCAGTTGGTATTAATAAGTTCGCCAGGGCGACTTGGTGGCAATGAGTTGATAGCGACGAGATGGCGAATGTTTGACACGAATTCTTAATACCGTTGTGGACGGGTCACGTTCGGTCTGAATGCTAAGGCCTACGATTAATATCTTTTGTACTTTTCAACAGGACAAACTCCGTAGAAACAGTCCAAACATGTAAACCTATGGTCACGTACCAAAAAGTTATATTTTCAGTCCCCTTAGGATAAAAAACATTGTCCCAGTTTTTAAAATGTGCGGCCTTGTTTCACGATATGTTCGTACGGTGACTGTAGCGCGCACCCCTTTCTGAAATATCTAATCGTCAGTTCTAACGCTTGTGTAACGTTCTGTGAAAAGGATCATTTTGGCTCAAAGAACGAACCTGCATAATTCTTTCTTGTAGTTACGGCTTTGCTTGCATGGCTATTTGCGATATTGTCGCCTTAATTTTTCTAACGTAGTGATTCGATTGCTCATAGGGATTCGGTTTGGCAAGAGCATTTTTATTAATGTTCACCGGCTGGAAAAGGCTTTTAGAACAGTCACAGTAGGTCATGTACGTGTTTGATAATTATGAAGGGCGCGGAAGACAGGAAAAGCCCTGAAAGTTTCGTCAAATGGGTGAAAATCCACACAAACAATGCCCCAATAGTGTTTACTGAAGTGGTGGACTTGGTCGACTTGATCTTCTGTTCTTATCTTTCCGGTATCATGTTTTGTACCTTCTTATCGACGTTCACTTGTTTATTCCTTCGTTAAAAAACTAACATCTGTCGTTTGTAGTCGAAAGGACTTCTTCAGCAACAATATATTGAACCGTTGAGCAAGAGATGCATTCGAAAGCAGCAGGATATCCGTCAACTAAACTTGAAAGAACAATCATCATTTATTCATTCAGTATTGAAACCGTTAGACCACAGTTATTAATGCATAACTGGCAAGATACTAAAGCAATCTAAGCAGAAACACCATAGTAATCACCAATGAAAAGGATAATTCTGTTAGAGCGATCCACTATTGCAAACAAAAATGGATGATCGGCAACAAACTTAGGGGGAATGATTGGCACTAGTGGACGTCTAACAGCCATAACAACTGCAGTTGCTGCTGCTGCTTCACTTCCCTTCTCATTTACCTATAAAAAATTAAATGTCACAGATGAAAAAAAAAGACTGTACAATTACTTCAATGAATGCTTTATGAAAAGCTTCAGAGACGAAGAGGTCGCGTTTTCCGGTAATTTTGGTGAAGTTGGCCAACCCTGGGTCGAACATATCGGTTAGGCCGAGACGCTGCAGCACTTGCTTCAGTTGGAGATCATATTCCAACTTAAATTTTGGAATGCGCACCTGATTGCGCAGAAGAGTTTTCGTTAATATTCAAGTGCAATATTTAGATTCATTTAATTACCTCAACTTTTCTTACAATCGTTGAGTCAAATAAATCAAGGAGCTTCTTTGCATTCAGTTTCGTCATCACGTTTTTAAGACCAAATCTTTCCTTCGGTAGAATAAAATACATTAACAACTTTTCAGTCACATATGGAATTCCCAAAATTTGAAGTTCATCTGTCTCGCTGTATGGGAACTCCTTTTTCATTTGCATCATTTCAACTGTCTTTTCTTCACCTTGCTTTACGTAGAAGGTAGAATTTTTAGTAAGTGAGCTTTCAAAAGGAGTTTTCCAACCCGCTTTGAAGTATATGGCATTGGTAAGTACCAAACGGGTTAGCGAATTTATTGCTCCTTTCGGAATAAGATCTTTAATCTTTCCTTTAGTTTTCTTTTCAACCCAGTCGTTGATATGTTGGCGCGCTTTCAAACTTTTCTTGAAATTCAATAATTCTATATCCGCTGAATAATGTTTTTGTATGCGCTTTCTAAATCTTGGTAAAACTTGCAGCTCCGATTGCCCAAACAATCTATTCGCTATATACAACTCGTAACCATCCTTTGTATTGCTGTAGTTGAAAGACTTCATTGCACTGCTCATAAGCGAATTGATCTGTCCATCACTAAGTGAACTTTGAAATAGTTTGGATTTCATTTGTGATTTAGTATTTCCGGAAGAACCAACATAGGTCATTCCCAAAGCAATCAATATCGAGAAAGGTGATATAAAGAAACTACGATCCGCTACAGCTGCTTCATGGTAGGTGCGAAGCGCAAAATCAGCAGTGCTGACGTCAAGAGACATTTTCAATGTTTCGTGAATACTCCTTTGTTATGACCTAAAATGTCAATTGAAAACAACTGTTATTTAACAAACGCACCTATAGCAATTGCTTTATCTTCAAAATCGTGGTTGACGTTTAGGTGCTTCTTTCCTTCGGTATTTCGGCTTTTCAACTCTCTATGTCTTTGCGCTTTTCTTTTATGTTATACAAGTTGCTATAAAACTGGTTTACGACATCGGTGTGTTTGCTGCCATTTAACTGCGAAAACAAGTATAGTTAATGGCAAAAAAAAGTTTTTAACTTGTCCAACTCAACTGTCAACGTCAGAGACTTGACCTCATATTTCTTGACTCAAAAAAGTAAGCAAATGTTCGAAAAGTAGATTGCAACTAAGCTGCTACATGACTTGTGAATCAACAATCAGCTTATTGCTCATAATAATTCTCACATGACCAAGGGAATCTATGTTAGACAAATAATACAGCCTTATTTTTTTCACAAGGGGTTGTCTCTTTCTGACTTGGGTTTTGAACGAAGAATAAAAGTAACTTACCGCATATTACGGCGTATAAGAACACCGCCCCTTCTTACTTACTGAATGGTGACGATTGGCTCAGTAACGACGACGCTGATTGCTCAAGTCTAGATCAAGTCTGATTAGTCAGTTTCCTGTGAATGCTAATTGTCCATTCAACTGAAACAGTCTTGCATCAACTTCAGCACGAAAACTGATCAGCTGCCCATCAGTGGTTGTTGCACAGGATTGCGTAGGCTACGAGAAATGAATTGTGTTGAATAGGTTTATTGGACGCCTATTACAACGGCCGTATGCAAAACACGGATGAATAGAATGTAGAACCATATATACATGGTGCATGACGCGGAGAACATTAATAGCAAGAGATAAAAGGGTTATGTTAAGTATGGTCTTCGCCAATGCCTGGCAGTCATTATCTTCTATGTCGTTCAGCTTATCCTCCAAATCCACAGGCATTTTGTCTGCAACTTTCGTCTTCTGTCTCAGGACCAGGTTGTTCCTTTTCATGAAACGGTTGCACCATCCCTGTGTTGCGGTGAAGCCGTAGGATAAGTAAGGGTTGCGGTTGGCCCAGTTCATCACTTGATTTCTCATGTTTTTCCTTGTGATGGTATGGCTGCTCTGTCGCTCTTCCCGTACCCATTGAGCCGAACTGTTCTCCCGTTCTGGCCACGAGGCGATGCCTGAACGTCTTGCCCCTTGTTTCTTCGGTGTCTTCTTCAGGCCCTCTTCCTGTTTCCTCCAATCAATCACCATCTTCCGGGTAACGCCATACTTCCTGGTCGCCTATGCATTGTTGCTTTCTTTTGCCATCTTGACGATTTCCAACTTGAATCCAGCTTTGCAGCTTCTCTTCGTCATAGCTGGCATGCACAATACACTAAACTAAAAAATTCCCTCGTTAAGGAAACTTATTCTTCGTTAGTCACATGATTCTTTCAGTTGCTACTGAGAGCGCGATAGAGAGCGACACGCGATTAGCAGGGACAAATTTAGACGAAACTGAAAAAAACAAGTGTGTTCGTACTATCCCAGTACGTCATTGTTACGTACGAACAAACGAAGCACAGTGGTAAGAAAAAACAACTTTATCCCACTTCAAATGCCAAAACCTAGATAGCACTGCCCTCTATGTTTCACAAACACGAAACGAATGGAGACACAAACTGTTCAGCGTTTCAGCGAAAGAACGATTCACGTCATCCCCATTGGTTATTATCAGTTAACATGCCGCGTTACGCTTCTCTATCTGCTGCAGCGAAAGACTGAAAATCACAGCTCTTGAAGTTCGATGAGAACGTTGCATTACCTCTACCGGTGATAACTGTAAGCTCAATCGATGATAACCGCACGCTCAGTGGGTGCATGCTCCTGCAGGTGTAAGCATGCGAAATGGCTGTTGAAGTTCGATGATAAAGCTGCGTGACCTCTATAGATGACAACTGTAAGCTCAGTTATGAGCGGGCGCAGAGTTCATATGCGCACATATATGACCCTTTGTCTAAAAGGTCGAATATGAATGACCGATCACTTGTCAAAAAAACCTGTCAATCAAAATAATGGATGCTATGACAAAAAGTCAGCGGGAACTTGTTTGCAAAGGCCTGAGGTGAAACTCCAGAAAAGGGTGTTCTTTTAAGGTGTCGGTCGATATCACGTATGCTTTCCCCAAAAAGGAACTCAGTCATTCACGCGCATTTAGTTGATTTCCAGTTAAACGGTAGGCGTTGAGGCTTCAATTTCTTGAATACTTGCGACTTTGCTAAGAGTCAAGCATTGGCGGGAAACAGACTCTGCACTCAGCAACTTTAAAATCGTCACCTCCGATGGCTCTAGCTGCAATTTTCTTGAGTTCACACTTCAATACTTTATGGGAAATCTCGTGCCGCATTCTATAAATTTCTCCGCCGAATCACTTTACACCTGAAAATTTGCGAGCGAGAATTGCTGTGCGAATTTCCAATCAACTTCTTGGATCATTGGCCCGAGGATTCGTCAGTTAAACTGCCATTACTTGTCTGAATCAGTTAACACGGCCCCTCTGAATTCTTCAAGGCGAGTGTCCCAACTTCTCTAATATGCATTTCCGTTTCCTTTTTTCCTTATTATATCACCGCAGATACTCGTGCTTAGTTCTTTTGATGTTGCTTACAGTGGCCATGCTAATGCTACAATGTTCCGCCATCTTTCTTTCGCCGCTGCTTTCCAGAAAACATATAGGACTAAGCTTCTTCAGTATCATCTCTGTGATTACTCTTCATTGGACCAATCAGCTGCACAAGCAACCAAAATACAACCTAACCAAGCAGTCGCCATAAAGAGTTCAGCTTTATGTTGAATATCAGTAGTCCAACAGGGTTGTTAAAATTGGGCCAACTTAACCATGTAATCAGCCTGGAGAGTTATCCTGAGTTTCTAGCAGGAGCTTCATGCAACGCAGAACGTTGACTGACTGGCATTATTTTGACAAATGTCTCACGCATTGGGAAGACCGGTTGGCTATTACTCCGCGTATTCTAAACAAGTTTCTGCTAGGTAGCTCTGAAGGATGTTTTCTGGTTACAAAACTCTATTTTCAAACACAAGGAATCTAAGCGCCTCAACGCTAACTTGTACATGTTTCGAAGAAGCAAAAAACGATATTACCCTATCCGTGGGTAGCAATGACAGAACATATGAAGTTATCACACTCTACTACCGGCTCCCAAACATACAATTTATAAAATAACATACCTGCCTACATTTAACAATATACCGTACTCTGCACGCTAAACAAGTTCGCGCAACGCTCTCTTCAAACAAACAAATAGCTGCCAGTAAAAACGTGCAAATATTCATGTCGCCAACGATCAATGATTTTAAGATTATGTATGCAACAATAACGCAGAAAACGCTCAAAAAATATGCACGACACATTAACTGAACGATGCGGCCAACGACGTGAAGTCGGAACGCGGTATCGGCGCGTGGTAGAGCACGTGAACAAAATGGACTTTTTTACACCAAATATAGCTTATTCGCGTATTACGAAACGCCGAAAGGCTTTTTAGAATACTGCTGCGCTAATAACAGAAAAAGATCGACTTACCTTGCCTTGCATACACTCGGCTGCTTAGAACTGTTCTTTATGCAGCCCATAGTTAGGCTGCACACACAAACAGCTCCAAGCCGCCGTTCACTAACCACTGCCTACTGACTTGTTAACTACTAGAAGCAGGACAGTAAACTGATTTGCAGGTTAACGTCAGCATTTGCACGGAAAGGGCTAAGCTTATCATTTATTTGCGAATTCCCTGTTACTGCATAGCTCGAGTACGTACGCGATTAAGCATATCAAATATGTCAGCTTTTAGTTTGTATTCATGGTTATTTTTTCTGCTTTTTAATTAGTTATGCACTGTGCGTTATTCTGCATTCGGATTTAACCGCCAGCTGCAGCTAATGAGTCAAATTTGAAAAGAATTGCTGGTCGTGTTAGCCGAAACCAAGCAAACAAAAAACGGCTGACAAGCAAAACGAAAATTCGAGAAAAAATGCAGACCATCCTGACGAGCCTTAGCTGGCAAGCATGCCGGCTCTCCCTTAGTGCCTTTACCTAAGCTTAAGGTTAAGCATGAGGTTTACATTCTGTCTAAAGCTTACATAAAGAATGATTTGCAACAGAAACCCCGAACCGTGTTACCGTAGTTTTACCGGGCATCCCGTTTTGCCCTAACGAAAATTTAACTCTGAACATAAGTAATGTACTTAGGCTCAGGTGAAAGTGGAACATAACGCCCAGCATTTCTTTTCAAAAATAGTTGCACTGTAACGTTTCGAAAATGCTTTGTTCATCTTCTTCAAAGCTACAGTTCAGACTGTGCAAGTATAATTGATACGTGTGTTACAGCAAATCAGTGTTACCCAAAGCTTTTTTTTAAATTCTTTGTGAGAGTCAGCAATCTTTTATTAATGATTTCTAAACTCTTGCCATCTCAAAAAGCCTGGCGTTTATTATTGTAATATACTAATATGTTTTGCATCCCAGCAGGGTAGTGCAGTCCAAAGCAGCAAGTCAACTCAAACCAAAATTAGCATTTGTCCTTACAGTAAAGCTCGATTATGGGAATTTGGTGAGGAGAATTGGCTCACAGCACGATGAACAATGTGCAAGGTGTAAGTCCATTGCTTCTTAGAAGGACCAGCTTCCTTTTTCCCTATTACAGCGCCTTTGGCCTGCCATTGTTTTCGCGGTTTTGTAAATCGCCCTCTAAGCAAAGAACTTTTACTTTAGTAGAAGTCTATACTTTAGTATTACAGGACAGTTGGTGTTGCGAGCAGTTATTGCTACTTGAAAATCGCTATCTTGTTGAGTCATTTTCTTGGCCTATTGCTTCAAGCGTGATTTTGCTCGCGTTACCTGTTTCTTTGGTAGTTCGTGGTGATGACAGACTTTTTAAAAGTAAAGACGTTTTGAAAATGTGGTTTCTTGGTACAGGAGCGTATGTTTTCGTAATGAAAAAGTTTTATTACGGAATTTTTCCCGTTTAATGTGATAAATTACTCCGGAGGTTTCGGGTCGACCGAGACCCATCTTCAGCGGTTGTGAGTTATGGATGTAACTTGTGCGCGTGACTTGAGTCTTCTGTCGTTTTCATGGTTTAAAGCGGGTGTTTTAAAGTTCTTTGTTGGTGGTCTTCTGTTTGTATGGTATGTAATTTGTCCGTTTTTGGCATTTTTTCATGTGCGGTGATTATTTCTTCTTTCACTTGCTCCATGTGTTCTTGTATCACGTCCAATTATGGAGCAGCAGTCGTAACGCGTCACTATATTTGTCCAAATTTCACTTACATCTGCTCCTTGGTCGCGGTTGTATGTGTGGTTGTGTCTTATGTAAAGGGCTTCTTTGATTCTTCTTAATCGTAGGTTCTTTTCATAACATAAGACTTTTGGGTTGAGCGTTTGGTTACATTGTGTGGCATGTTCTGCCACAGCAGAGGCCTGTTTGGCTTTTTCCATGGTGATTATCGGGTTTAAAATTGGTCTTCCTCTTTGTGTAGTTCCATAGCCATCGCTATTGAGCATGGCCTTCGCATTGTTGTAACTTGCAAGCTTTTTTAAATGTTCATTAAATCTATGTTCTAAAGTGTTCCCCGTTTCGCCAATATAAATTCCTGAGCAAGAGCATTCGACTGCGTATACTAATCCTGTCTTCTTGTTTGTTGGGATTTTTGTTTTGTCCGAGCGAAGAATTGATCTGAGGTTAGGGGAGCTCTTGAAGAAGACTCTGAAACCTAACGTTCTTCCTAGCCGGGTAATTTTTTCTCCTAAGCTTGCCACATAGGGAATAACTAAGCAAGGCTGGTGCGAAGCGTTTTCTGCACTAGATTCACGTTTGCGAAGCTTGTAGTTGAATACTTGGCTAATAAAGGACCTGGGATATCCGTTCTTGCAGAACAAAAATAGCAAAACTTTTATCAACAAAATCCGGAGTCACTACCTAGAACCAGATGAGATTCTGGTTAGTTATGATGTAAAAGAACTATTCCCGAGCATCCCCATATCAGATACACTTGAGATCCTATACAGTCTCCTCAATGCAGACACAAGTCTACCCGCGAGAACTAAACTAAATCCCTTTCACATCGTCAAATTGGTTTCCTTTTGCATGGAAGAAGGCAATCATTTCACTTTTGATAACAAGTACCACAAACAATCTAGCGGAGTACCTATGGGCAGCCCCGCATCTCCTGTATTAGCAGAAATATTTATGGAAAGCTTTGAAAGACAAATGTTCGCAACGGTAGACAGACACATAGCTCCACGCCTTTTCAAAAGGTACGTAGACGACATATTCGTAATTATTAAAGCTGGAAAGGAAGAGCAATTTTTACAATTCTTCAACAACATCCGCCCGAACCAAATCGTTTTCACAATGGAAAAAGAAGACAGCAACACCATACCCTTTCTAGACGTTTTAATTATTCACACAAACGATGGGCTAAAAACCAGAGTATATAGAAAACCCACGCGCACGGATCAGTACCTCAACTTTTCATCACATCACCCCAGATCAGTAATGCGAGGTATCCTCTCTGGAATGATTGACCGAGCAATCAAATTATGCAGTCCTGAATATCATCAACGAGAGTTCAACTACATTCGAAAAATTTTCTGCAAAAACGGATATCCCAGGTCCTTTATTAGCCAAGTATTCAACTACAAGCTTCGCAAACGTGAATCTAGTGCAGAAAACGCTTCGCATTAGCCTTGCTTAGTTATTCCCTATGTGGCTAGCTTAGGAGAAAAAATTACCCGGCTAGGAAGAACGTTAGGTTTCAGAGTCTTCTTCAAGAGCTCCCCTAACCTCAGATCAATTCTTCGCTCGGACAAAACAAAAATCCCAATAAACAAGAAGACAGGATTAGTATACGCAGTCGAATGCTCTTGGTCAGGAATTTATATTGGCGAAACGGGGAACACCTTGGACATACATTTAATGAACATTTAAAAAAGCTTGCAAGTTACAACAATGCGAAGGCCCTGCTCAATAGCAGTGGCTATGGAACTACACGAAGAGGAAGACCAATTTTAAACCCGATAATCACCATGGAAAAAGCCAAACAGGCCTCTGCCGTGGCAGAACATGCCACACAATGTAACCAAACGCTCAAACCAAAAGTCTTATGTTATGAAAAGAACCTACGATTAAGAAGAATCAAAGAAGCCCTTTACATAAGACACAACCTCACATATAACCGCGACCGAGGAGCAGATGTAAGTGAAATTTGGACAAACATCGTGACACGCTACGACTGCTGCTCCATAATTGGACGTGATACAAGAACACATGGAGCAAGTGAAAGAAGAAATGATCACCGCACATGAAAAAATGCCAAAAACGGACAAATTACATACCATACAAACAGAAGACCACCAACAAAGAACTTTAAAACACCCGCTTTAAACCATGAAAACGACAGAAGACTCAAGTCACGCGCACAAGTTACATCCATAACTCACAACCGCTGAAGACGGGTTTCGGTCGACCCGAAACCTCCGGAGTAATTTATCACATTAAACGAGAAAAATTCCCTAATAAAACTTTTGCAAAAGACGTGTTGTTGTATTTATATGGTTTATGTACAACTGAGCTCTGATTGATGCATGAGCCTATTGAAAGAGTACAATCGTGCGATTTTCTGCCTTAGCCGGCACAGCGTCTGAGAAATGCAGGTTCTTACCTGGCAAGCAAGTCCCAAACTTGTTGAGCCTTAACTGGATAGTATGCCAATCACTTTTTTTGCCCTTACCTAAAGGTTTCATAGTAGATCTTCAGATTCACGGGTTTGGCCTGTTGGGTGTATCTGTAAGTAAACTTCAAAATGCCCTACCAACGGATGGATGAGCAAATTGTTAGAGAAATTACAGAACAAATCGAATACCGTACGTTTCGGAACTGCTCGTGTTCCGTCGTCAGCAGTATATGGGAGGTGTTTATTCGGCAAGGGGGTTATATAGCACATGGGAACAATGGGTGCTTAATTAGTTGCGTAGGGCGCAGCATTGGAATTTATTAATCGCCGCAACCCATACTTCACTAACCTCCACGACATTGTCGCGATTTATAGTGGAGTTGCTCTGGATGTACAGAGCCTCCTTAATACGCCTAAGGTGTAATAAGTTTTCGTGGCATATGATCTTCGGGTGCGGGTCGAGTGTGCACCGAGATGCGTGCTCAACGATCACTGAGGCACTTATCGCGTTCTCCATGGCTTTTCGAGGGTCCGTTGTAGGTGGTCGCCCCGGGCCGGTGGCCTGTACCCCATTGAGTCTTCGTTCGGCGTTCTTGTATGTCAACACATTCTTCATGTGTTGGCCGAATCTCTTAAGTAAAGTGTTGCCCGTTTCTCTTATGTAGGAGGCGTTGCAACTACACTTTATCTGATAAACGACACCGGGTCTGCTGTCAAAAGGAACCTTGATCTTGTCATTTCTCACAATCAAACGAAGATTACATGAACTTTTGAATCTAACGTTGAAATTTAACGAGTGGCCTAGCCTCCTGATCTTTTCACTTAAGCCGTTGTAATAGGGAAGGACTAGAACCGGGCGTTGTTGGTTATCAGGCCTGGATAGTGATGAGGGTTTATTTTCTTGGCACTGTTTAATAATGGAATTGATGAATTTACTCGGGTATCCGTTACTGCATAGTGTGTTATAAATATGTCTTAATTCTATATTTAAATATTCGGGGTCACAAACCGTTAGGGCCCTGTCAACCATCCCTTTAACTATACCTCTTTTAACTGAAATAGGGTGATGAGAAGAAAAGTTTAGGTGCCGGTCAGAGTGGGTGGGTTTTCTATAAACTGTTGTTTTTAACTTATTCCCTTGTTTAATGACTAAGACATCTAGAAAGGGGAGTTTACAATTATTTTCCTTCTCAATGGTTAGTGTTATCTGGTTGGGGAAGAGACTATTCAGGTGTTCCAAGAGAGTTTCTTCACTGCCTGATCTTATGATGGCAAAGATGTCGTCTACATATCTTTTGAAAAGGATAGGAGGGGCACAGTCTTGCAGAGTGCTGAAGGCTTTTTCTTCGAGATGTTCCATGAAGACCTCCGCAAGTATGGGGGAGAGTGGACTACCCAAAGGTGCACCGTCCTTTTGTGAGAAGAAACTGTCCTGGAATCTGAAGTAGTTGCCCTCGTGCATGCAGAACGACACTAATTTAACTATGTGGGTGGGGTTTAATTTCGTCCTCTGCAAGATGGTGTCGTCCGCATCTAACAGAGTTTGAAGCAAGTTGATGGTATATTTTATGGGGATGCTTGTGAAAAGGTCTTTTACGTCGTAACTAACCATGATGTCACCGGGCTGCATTTTTACGTCTTTTAGTGTGGAACAAAATTCTTTACAATTTTTAACATTGGACTCGCGTTTACCGGTTAGGGGTTGGATTATAGTTTTTAGATATGAACAAAGTCTTGAGGTGACACTATTAATGCTGGAGACAACTGGTCTTAGAGGGACCCCTGGTTTATGGATTTTGGGAAGGCCGTAAAGCTCAGGGCACCTAGTGTTACTGATGTATGAGAGACTACGGTTTATTTTAGAAATAATTGGGTCTTGGGGTTCATTGGCGAAGGAGTCTAACATATTTTGCAAAAGTTTTCGGGTCTTATCGGTCGGGTCTTGTTTTATGGGACGGTAAACGGGGTTGCTGAGGAGCTCCTTTATCTTTTGTGTGTAGATATCCCTATCCAGTATAACAACCGTATTACCTTTGTCAGCCTTCGTAATCACAATGTCCGTTCTAGATTTTAGACTTTTAATGACCCCCCGTTCTGAACTGTTTAGGTTTGGGGTCGGACGATTGTTGTTGTTGTTGCGCAATACTAGGCTGGAGATGTGACCTTTAATTTCTTTAGCCACTTTAGGATCGGTTTGCGCGAGACCGTATTCTGTGGAGGCAATTATATCTAAAATAGGGGGGTTCTTAGGGGTGGGAACGAAATTTAAACCTTTGCCTAAAACTGCTTTCTCATTGTCATTTAGAACAAGGGAGCTGAGGTTAACGATAGTTTTTTCTGTGTTATTGAGTGAAGATGATGGAAGCGCTTGCTTATTGTTGGACCTACGGAACTCCCAGGAGCGGGAACAATATAGGGATTGGAACTTTTGGATCTCGTGAATCAACGCCCCACCACTAACGGCACGCGGCAATATCAAAGCGTAATGCTTCTTTCGAGTGCCTAGTGAAGTGGTAGTAGCGATGCACCTGCGAGGTTATTTTCGTTCGCGATGTTGAGCGCTTGCTGAGCAGTTGGCACGGCATCGCAATGGTAATGTCACTCATGCGTCTACTGACCCTATGAAGTTCCAGTGCATAGTGAAGTGCTAATTGCGGAACAACGGGACAGTTATTTTCGCGCGACTCTCGTGCTGATTAATTGGCGCAGCAGCACAATGGAGCATCAGCGGCGCATGCATTAGCTGCAGTTATCGACCCGCGAAATAGTGGCCGAGGCATTCCGTTACTGACCCGTAAAAAAGAGTTGAAAACATTGAAGGTCAACTGACTGATCTGCGTCGCTTCGTACTGAACGGCAGACTGCTCATTGTCCATTATGTCTGACCCCTTGGCCAGGAATTTCCTTACTGACCCCTAAAAAAGAGTGAAGGCTAGCAAAACCAGCTGCGCATGAGTTTTTGGCACAGGGAGCACAATAGAACAACAGCGGTGCATGCTGGCCTTCGGTTCGTGATCCGTAGAAAATGTCGAAGGTCAACCGACCGATCCGTGTCGCGTCTTGGTAAACGGCGTAAGCTCATTCTGCGTTATGGTTCCCTGAAAGACACCGTGGACGCACCGCCTGCGCCGCTCTTCCCTACCCCGGTGAACGGTATGCACTTTCTTTACTGTTATTCTGTTTATGCGCGTTACTATCATCTGAGCGACTACTTTCACGTATTCTCACTTTCGTGTTCTTTCACTTTACGCGTTACTCAGACGTAGTCTCTGTGCCGCTCCAGCGTCGGAGAATTGCAGGTTTTTTTCTGACAAGCGTGCCTGTAATTTTTTGTGTCTTCATTACACAGCATGACGACCACTCTTTTTTGCCCTCGTCCAAACCTAAACCAAGAAGCACACCTTATGTTGAGGTTTAGGCTTAGGCTAGGGCAGAACAGGATGGCCGACAGACTGCAGTATAACGGCACCTGGAAAGGTACTGCGCCGTCGGCATTGTGTTGCGTTTATGCGCGTTACTATCATCTGAGTGACTACTTTCATGTATTCTCACTTTCGTGTTCTTTCACTTTACGCGTTACTCAGACATTGTCTCTGAGCCGCTCCAGCGTCGGAGAATTGCAGGTTTTTTTCTGACAAGCGTGCCTGTAATTTTTTATGTCTTCATTACACAGCTTCTTATGTTGAGGTTTAGGCTTAGGCTAGGGCAGAACAGGATGGCCGACAGACTGCAGTATAACGGCACCGGGAAAGGTGCCGTTGTACTGCGCCGTCGGCATTGTGTGTCACGCATCTATGGCACCGGGAAAGGTTGCCGTTGTACTGCGCCGTCGGTATTGTGTGTCACTCATCCATTAATACGCAGTCGTGCGCATCGCTGCACCGATAAGCAGACCAGGCAGGCCATTGTTCCCATTACGTAATAATCCCCACTTGACCTCCTTTGAAGTCGCCGCCTCACTTCCGGTGGGGCATTGATTCACGAGACCCGAACTTTTTGTCTAGAAGGGTTGTTTGGTTAAAAACATAAGTTAAAAACAACAGTTTATAGAAAACCCACCCACTCTGACCGGCACCTAAACTTTTCTTCTCATCACCCTATTTCAGTTAAAAGAGGTATAGTTAAAGGGATGGTTGACAGGGCCCTAACGGTTTGTGACCCCGAATATTTAAATACAGAATTAAGACATATTTATAACACACTATGCAGTAACGGATACCCCAGTAAATTCATCAATTCCATTATTAAACAGTGCCAACAAAATAAACCCTCATCACCGTCCCCGCCTGATAACCAACAACGCCCGGTTCTAGTCCTTCCCTATTACAACGGCTTAAGTGAAAAGATCAGGAGACTAGGCCACTCCTTAAATTTCAACGTTAGATTCAAAAGTTCATGTAATCTTCGTTCGATTGTGAGAAATGACAAGATCAAGGTTCCTTTTGACAGCAGACCCGGTGTCGTTTATCAGATAAAGTGTGGTTGCGACGCCTCCTACATAGGAGAAACGGGCAACACTTTACTTAAGAGATTCGGCCAACACATGAAGAATGTGTTGACACACAAGAACGCCTGAACGAAGACTCAATGGGGTACAGGCCACCGGCCCGGGGCGACCACCTACAACGGACCCTCGAAAAGCCATGGAGAACGCGATAAGTGCCTCAGTGATCGTTGAGCACGCATCTCGGTGCACACTCGACCCGCACCCGAAGATCATGTGCCACGAAAACTTATTACACTGTTGTGGGACTGGAAGAGCTTTACTACGCAGTTTACTTTCACACGGCAGTCAGAAATAGAATGATCGACAGTACTCGGTACTAGATAGATAGGTATATGTCCTACGGTATCGTTTTCTGATGCTTAAGTAACAAGGGCGGTCGCGTCCGCTACATAGCCCGCCCCCAGAGAGCTGGGCGAACGATCCGTTAGGGCTGATTCGGCGCTGAAAAACGCTGGCTTAACTCTATCCATGCTGACTGTCTCCAGTCGCCCATTTCGAGCCAACGTCAGAGTCTTCTGTGTGCGCGCCACTACCGCGAATGGGCCGTCGTAGGCCGGCGACAGTGGTGGACGCTGCGCGTCCACGCGGACGAAGACGTGTGTAGCCGTGCGCAGGCCTCTTGGTACGTGCCAACATGGGCGTAGAGGTGCGCGCGTCGGGGTCGGCCGGACTGATCCAAAAAAGGTGTCTAGTTCTGCTCGGTGTGAAGAAGGCTGTTTGCTACCTGTGGTCGGGGAGAAGAAAACTGCTGGCAAACGCAAGGAAGAACCGTAGACGAGCTCAGCAGGACAATGGCGCAAGTCTTCTTTAACGGCGGAGCGAATTCCTAGAAGCACAAGTGGCAGACTGTCAACCCACTGACGGGAGTGATGTACATGTGCCGTTAGTGCTGACTTCAGTTGTCTGTGGAATCGCTCAACTAGGCCGTTGGCTTGCGGATGGTAGGCGGACGTGGGCGCCAGTTGAATTCCCAAGAAGTTGGCCAAGGCCAGCCAAAAGGAGCTCTGGAACTGTCGGCCTTGGTCGGTGGTAATAATCGAGGGCAGCCCAAATCTGGATATCCAAGCTGTCGTAAAGCACCGCGCCACCGTTTCAGCTTTGCAGTTCATGAGTGGAACAGCCTCTGGCCACCGTGTAAAGCGATCGACCATTGTAAGGATATATGTGTAACCACGCGAAGGCGGTAAGGGTCCCACTATGTCTACATGTACGTGGTCAAAACGTGAGTCTGGGATCGCGAAGTACTTTGGAGGCGTCCTTACATGTCGTTGAATCTTCGTACGCTGACAAGTCAAGCACTGCCTTGCCCATAATCGAACATCTTTGTTGATTCCGGGCCAAACATAGTGTCGAGTGATGAGCTTTTGCGTTGCTCGGATACTCGGGTGGGAGAGTGCATGAAGAAGATCGAAAGTGCGACGACGGAAGGAATGAGGCAGATAAGGCCTCGGATGCCCTTGTGACACATCACAAGCTAGTGTCGCCTGAAAATCCGGGAGGGTGATGTCGCGTATTTGCAGAGCCGAGTTGGACCTTAGGTGAACTAGTTCTGGGTCTGCCTCTTGTGCTTGGGCTAAGCGTCGTATATCGAGGGTGTCAACAACAGTGGATAAGGCGTTCACTTGTGCACGGGATAACGCATCCGCGACTTGGTTATTTGCCCCTTTTATATGGCGAATATCACCTGTGAAAGTAGTGATGAAGTCCAAATGTCGTATCTCACGTGGATTATGGCGATTGGAGGGATGCCGTACGGCGTACACTAGTGGTTTGTGGTCAGTTAGGATGAAGAAGTTGCGACCTTCCAGCCAATGACGGAAATGGCGCACTGCCAGGTAGGTGGCTAATAGTTCTCGTCCAAACGCACTGTACCTTGCTTCTCGTGCTTGGAATCGCTTTGAAAAAAAAGCTAGGGGCATCCATTTGCCCTCTACGTGCTGTTGGAGCACAGCTCCTGCGGCGACATCCGATGCATCCACTACTAACGATAGCGGTACATTCTCTCGCGGATGGGCTAGCATAGTGGCATGTGCTAGCTGCTCCTTAGCACTATGAAATGCCTGGCGTGCTTCCAGGGAGAGACTGAAACGGTTATTAGTGCGTGAAGACAAGAGGCTCTCTAACGGTGCCAGCGTAGCTGCAACGTGAGGAATGAAACGACGGTAGAAATTGATGCAGCCAAGGAAACGGCGTAATTCAGTTGTGCTTTTCGGTTCTGGCATTTGCCGGATGGCTGCCACTTTCTCCGCTAATGGCCTTATGCCGTTCGAGCTGATTTGCATGCCTAGGAAGTCAAGCTGCTTCACGTAAAAAACGCATTTTGCCGGATTTATTTTTATGCCGTACGTGACGAAGCGACGAAACAGGGCCTTTAAGTGATTCTCATGTTCGGCCGGTGTCGAACTTGCGATAAGCACGTCATCCAAGTAGACGAAGCAGAAGTCCAACCCACGAGTTACTTCGTCCATGAACCTTTGAAAGGTCTGGGCCGCGTTTCTTAACCCGAAGGGCATGCGAGTATATTCAAACAGCCCGAAGGGAGTTATTACCGCCGTTTTGGGCACATCCTCAGGGTGCACGGGGATCTGCTGATACGCTCTGATGAGGTCGACTTTAGAAAAGATCGTCTTCCCGGCCAGTTTCACTGTGACATCATGAAGATGAGGAATAGGGTAACGGTCAGGGACAGTAATGCGGTTCAACTGTCGGTAATCACCGCACGGCCTCCAGGCACCAGGTTCCTTCTTAGGTACGAGGTGAAGCGGTGAGGCCCAGCAACTATTTGAAGGACGTGCGATGCCCATCTGCACCAGGAGCTCAAATTCTTTTTTAGCTGCGCGGAGGCGGTCCGGGGGTAACCGTCGGGGTCTAGCATAGACTGGCGGGCCTGTGGTGACGATATGGTGCTGTATTGGGTGAGCTGCAGTATCGGCAGGCGTCATGCTAGACGTGAGTGAGGGAAATTCATTTAAAATAGAGATCGCTGCTACTGGTAAGGAGCGTTCTCTTGACTGGAAGACGCGGCTATTGGCAAGATCGACTACTAGGCGGTGATGGTGAATGAAGTCCGCTCCAATGATTGCTGTTTCCACGTTAGCCACGGTAAAGGTCCACTTCGCTGGTGGCAATACATCGAACTGGACTGTGAGTGTCTTGGACCCATGGACAGTCACTGGCGTGCCGTTGATGGCATATACCGAGGCAGTTGATGGTTTGCGTTGACGATGTGGGTTACCTGGTATTCGATTTGCTGGAAGCAGACTTACCGCTGCGCCTGTGTCGACGAGGAAGTTCATTCCAGACCGGTGATCGAATAGGTGGATGCAACGGCTAACAGGTTCGGCAGCAACGACGGCCGTCAACATCGTGCGCCGCTGTCGTTTAACCAGTTGCATGGTGGGGCGCATTTGCGTGCCCTCTGACCAAAACGGCGATGGTAGTAGCACACTGCTCCTTGCTCAGTGTCACTGTTGCCTCTAGGCGAATAGGTGCGCCTGACTTGCCTTCGGGACCGCCTGGGCGAAGGGGAGTGCCTAGGCTGCTGACAGCGCTCTGTCGGAGCGGGACTGCTGCGGCGGCAGGGTGCACCTTCGGGATGTAAGATGAGCTGGCGCACCTTCTTTTCCAGGTCATCCAACCGTGCTTCTACGCCCTGGGTGGTCGCATAAACCGGTGAGGCTGACAACTGCGACTCGCGTAGAGCTAATAAGCGATCAGCAAGGCGAGCAAGCTCCGCTAAAGGTTTCTCTTCAAAGGGGAGCAATGCTGTTTGTACTTGGTGTGGCAGCCGACTCAGGAAAAGTTGTCGGATAACTGATTCATTGCCTTGGCTCGGCCCGGCTGGCATCAACTGCTGTAACCGTCGGAGGAAAACGGACGGTGGCCGGCCTGCGAGCTCTTCATCAGTTATAGCTTGGCGGATCTGGTGGGCCCTGTCATCCATGAGCCTATCCAAGCACACTGCTTTGAGGGCTGTGAAAGGTGCGGTTTGTTGGTCAGCCGTCAGTATGAAGTCGCGTAGTGTCCCGAGAGTTTCTTCAGGCATCGCACTAAGCGCGAGCTCGAACATGGTTTCTTCATCATGGACGTGTCGATGTCGAAAGAACAGATCCAGCCTAGCAAACCAGAGCTCGGGATCCGTGGGTAGGAAAGTGGGAACGGCCAAAGGTGTGGGCACTGAGGGCTGGGGTGTCCCTGGCCTGGCCGCTGGCACGGTGGACGGCTCTGAACAGTTGCCTTTCTTAGCCATTTTTCGAACGGGTCACCAATGTTGTGGGACTGGAAGAGCTTTACTACGCAGTTTACTTTCACACGGCAGTCAGAAATAGAATGATCGACAGTACTCGGTACTAGATAGATAGGTATATGTCCTACGGTATCGTTTTCTGATGCTTAAGTAACAAGGGCGGTCGCGTCCGCTACAACACCTTAGGCGTATTAAGGAGGCTCTGTACATCCAGAGCAACTCCACTATAAATCGCGACAATGGCGTGGAGGTTAGTGAAGTATGGGCTGCGCTGATTAATAAATTGCAATGCTGCGCCCTACCCAACTAATCAAACACCCATTGTACCCATGCGCTATATAAACCCCTTACCGAATAAACACCTTCTCCCCAACACTGCTGACGACGGAACACGAGCAGTTCCGAAACGTACGGTATTCGATTTGTTCGGTAATTTCTCTAACAATTTGCTCATCCATCCGTTGGTAGGGCATTTCGAAGTTTACTTACAGATACATCCAACAGGCAAAACCCGTGAATCTGAAGATCTACTATGAAACTATTCAAGCCTGTTAAAAGACATCCTGTTTTTCGAAAAAACGAATTGTATTTTTAAACAAAGGCTAAAAACTCTTGTACGAAGGCGATAGAGAATCACACAGCTGCAAGAGTTTGCTGCATGATTTCGAAATACTGCCTTTTCAGTATTAAACAAGCTGAAAGCGCAAAAAGGTAAATTAAAATTTACATAACCGTCGCGAACTCGTATACACTTTATGCGAACAACCAAGAAGAACCCAATTATTGTTAGATAGACGACGATTTGCACTTTGTCAATTTTGCCAGCGATCATCGTTTATTCGCCGTTAAATTGCTTATATCCTGTCGCGTAATAAAATGACGGCTTTCTACTAATATGCAGTTTTGTTGACTCATTTATTCATTCAGAATTCAAGCATCTGATGACTCGGACGAAAGGCAATCAAAATCCTAAAACCAACTGACCCTGAAGGTCTCTTCACTTAGCTGTATGAATATTCCGCTCTATTTGTCAACCGTTTTGGTAGCCACTGCAAAGTCGAAACAAACTTCCAATTGTGTATGCTATTATTTCGCTGGCTGACGTTATGAAGAGTTTTTTTCTAGGCAAAAGCCTTTCTATGGAATCTTAGCCTAAGGCGAGTAGACGCGCGCGTATTTTCGAATCCGTTAAGAAATTTTTAAAAGTGTTTCAAGTTTTCGCGTCTTCTACCGCACCTTAATGAATCATGATTCATAGGCAGCTTTAAGGCGTCGACTGCTGCCCTGTTCACCCTCCAGCAGCCTTTCATGAATTCATAGCTAATGTTGCCTGATTCCAGCAGTTGATCACTCAATACTTCTTCGTACCTTTAACCCATTTCCAATGCGTCTGCTCACATTTCGATGCACTTTGAACGTTCACTTAAATTACAAACTGCTGTAGTTAATAGTCTCTATCAAAGCCCTTCGTTTTATTGTCAAACATTGATGCTTAGTAAACTCTATATTAAACCTTCCCCTTAAGATTCAAGTCAAAATAACCGCAGCAAAACCACCTATTGCTTACTGAACTTGCTTCCCATCCAGCGGCCCCATTTAATAGCTGCAAAGATGTAAAACTACTTTTTCGCGCACCATTTTCCATTTCATTTTGGCTAAATCGTCCGCCCAAAAAAGCTGGCACCTTACCGCTCATCAATTGTTTTCCCACACCAGAAGAACACATCTGCGCTCTTCAGAGAATAACAACTCCTCCACTACCTCACTGACGACGGAACTAGAGCGTTCCGAAAGCTTTGAATATTAAAAAAGTTGAGTGTATTGATATCTGTACATTTTCTTAATAACGGCTCATCCATCCGTTGGTAGAGCAGTTGTTTTAGTTTAATTACAGATAACAGCACAACGAAAAAAACGGGAAAAGCCTTAGAAGACCTTACAACCATGAAAACACAGCCCGTTACAAAACACCCCGTTTTCAAGTGTACGTGGTTGATGGAAAAGCGTTTATTCGGCTGGCCTGACTGTTTTTACTCTTCGGCTGAGAGGGCACTTGTTCAACTTAATCGCAGCGAGAGACACTTCCATTGTCTGTGGTCAATTTCAATTTTACTGCAGGTTAAAATCGGACAGCAGATGTACCCCCACAGTGATGCGTATGAATGGATGGTAAGTAACACCCATGTGTTATTTCCATTTCCGCATTGCCGATTGATTAGTCATAATCTATGTGTAATAAACAAGTGCTCATGTGACCACGGCAGTCACGAGGCAGGTCGCCGTGGCGAAACTGACCAATCATTTTACTTCGGCAATTAGGGAAGCGCGTGGCAAACAAGCTCATGTGACCACGGCAGTCATGAAGAAGGTCACCGGAAGTTAGCCGTGGCCAAACTGACCAATCATTTTACTTCGGCAATTAGGGAAGCACGTGGCAAACAGGCAACTATGCAATGTCCCGAGGTATTTACTCAGAGAAAAGGTATATAAAGTGGTCAGTGCTGGTGGTGGCGGTCAGTGTTTGCGCCTGTGTTGTCCGGTTGCGTCTCTCTCTCTCTCTCCTTCCTAGTTCGTTTTGTCGTGTATTCAGGAGGACATCCAATACATTCTTCTTTAATGAAGCATGGAAAGTAGCTCACCAATTACACTATGTACACGACGTTCAACTACTTTTCACTTGCCCATACCGTGGAAGCAGAAGCTTATATACGACGCTATACCTGGGATCCATTTCAAGAAACGAATCGACCTTAGTGCTCCGACCTCACCTTTTCTGAGAAACAACTCAAAATTTACTTAGCAGTATACTTGCTATTCAGAAAGCGTCTGGGAGAAGTTATGGAATGCTCCTTTAAAGCGCTTAACGCTGAGGTGTTGTTTGAAATGGCCAAAGTTTCAGTGCTGGTCTGTGTGCGGAAAAATATATGCAACCTTAGGAAGACCTCAGCTGCCTACGTTGTTTGATTAAGCTGATTCGCTAGAGCGTTGAACATTTCACGCCACGAAACGAAGAGGAGCTTTCCTCGTGACCTCTATTTGACCTCATTGTAGTACTGAGCAGTTATGATCACATGATGGTCTGTAATGATAAACACCGTCTGGTTAACCTCACTTCTGGCGTTACTACACTGCGTCATTTTTTCCGTTGATGATTAGTTGAACATTTGTTAGCGGTCGCCTATTTGGATGTGTTAATGTTATTCTGTTGAACAAAAGAACCATGCTTATTATGAGCAGAGCCCAGTGCACATGTCTGGTTTGCTGCTGTCTTTCAATTCCGTGCAGTCAACGCAGGTCTGTCTATGAAATTGCAGTGAACATCTATTGCAACAGTGACGTTAGTATGCATTCAAATTGGTGTTACGTTGAACTCCACTCAACGGTCTCCATAATGGCTGAATCTAAATTATTGGTGCTACTCGGAGGTATAATACTGTTATTTTTCGTCGTCGCCATTGATTGGTTTGACTGTTTCGCCACGTTTGCTCGCGTCGTTCAACTTTTGATCTATAAGAAAGACACACCGTTTCTTATGTTGGATGTATAGAATTCTGTACGACCTACATGGACTTTAACTGACTATCTTCGTTCACTTTGCTTCAAAATAGCAGCTAGTTTGAAGTCGTTTCGCTTTCACAAAGGCTTGTTTGCACGTACGTAGGAATACTTTTGAATTCTTCGCCATTTGCGGGTGGTAATCATCCTGGAATATGATCACAGCGGAGCTGAGTTCTATGAAGCATATGCGTCTAGGCTTAAGCTGCAAAGCTTTCCTCTGCATAGTGCAGTTGTTGATGGCTTAGCCGGCAAGAGTACGAACTGTCGTTTGTCAAGGAAGATTAAAATTCTGTGTGGTTAAGTACCTGTCTTCCGAAAGGTCGAAGCAGAGTGATTTTCTTTAGGGTACGTGTAGAGTAATGACTTGTGTCTTGTATGACTTTTGACTATTTCAGTACATCAGAGCGTTTGTAGTACCTGCGTTTTCACAAGTGTAACTTTCTGCCATTCACCGCTGTCCTCAGCTGATGGTATACTTCAACGGACGACCAGACGAGGCACCGTCAGGTACATATGTCGTAGGGGAAATCAATCACGCACGTGCGACAGAAACAGGCGCATTGTCCCTGCCGCTGTTGGCATTTACGACTAATCCTTTCGGATTACTGAAATTGTTCACTGCGATCAACCTTATCACGGAAGCGATTGTTTCAATGATAATTCGCGCTTATTTGTGCGTTAAGTTTTGATTCTTCTGTAGTACATGCACGAAGCCTTAGTGTGAGATGCAGAAGCAGTGAAAAGTGGAGAGTAATCACAGTTCAGTGAACCTAGACATAGTGATGTCTCTTCTTTGGGTTCTGCGACTAATAGTACAGGGACATTTGGCAGGAAAGTATTAGCGTCTTTGTGGTGATCATCTTTTGCATGGGATATTGTTCCATGTTGAACTGTTGCTCCGTCGCATTGCTCCTGAGGAGAGTAGCAACTTGTGGAACGCATGCTTGTTGTGACTGGAACTGAGAATCGTGCCAATGGAAGAAAATTGCGGAATTTTAAACATTAGGAAAGCTGAAATAGTTTCTGAGGATGGTTGCTTCTGTTAGTCGCCGTGACGTGATCAGTTTGTACAGACCGTTACCTAATTATCTAGGTGTTCCTTGGTAAAATCGTCTGGTGAGCTTAATTTCTTGCACACTTACGAAATGACTTAATGTCTTCACCTGCCTTCTACAAAAAGAGTGCTCAAATCGTTCCTTTTTTCCAGCGTAATGAAACAGTGTTGTGTTTCTATGGCTACTCGCCAAGATTTGGGATTGCCTGTGAGATTCTGCGTAACATTATTAAGAATGGGTCGACAACAAGCTGAAAATTAAGCGCTGCATTGTTTGTGGTAGCAGTGAATGCTTTTTCGTTGAAGTATCCCATGTAAGCAATGGTTCTTAGTGAAGCGTATGTTGGTGGTATTTGGCTTTCTGAGTCGAACACTTGTGCTTTCTCAGAGTTCTCCTTAGGAGAGCGGCAAATTGTTACATCAAAAATTTTCTTCGAAGAAAAAATTGCGGATGAGAAGGAAGACTGTTAGAGTTACCTCAGTAGACACATTGAAGTAGTGTATACAGCTGTTTGCGGCTGATTCATTTTTCCGTGTCTACTCATCATAAAGACCTGAAGAATGTTGATGTCGTGATCGGTAAGTTTGTGAAAATGTATTCCGTGACCCATAGTTTCCATTTTCTTTGTTGTTACAGGACGCTGTTGTTTACGATATAGTCATGGATCGTTTGGTATGTTTATGGTCTGCAGCAGGCTCCAAAGACAGCACCCGGAAGTTTTCATATATTCAGTGGGAATTCATGTGCGCATAAGAAGATCGCTCCTTGTCACCCGACTGCTGCTCAAGCGATCGTTTCATTACAAGTGTTGCTTGCAGCTATGATTCACCTCAGCGGAAATTTTAAAACAGTCGGCTGCCGGTCAAGGAATTGTGACAGCAGTTATTTAGTTAATCAGTGGTAGCCCTTCCTACACCTGTTTTTTTGGATGAAGGTCTGAAAGCAAAATGATGCACACTGGAAAGTTACAGCTGCTGACTTTGCATAGGTAGTTAAAGTTTCGCGTTGAACGGCATAAAGAGTTTCCATTCCTTAACTGCAGTGGTTGAAGTGCGCTTTATCCATCGTGAAGGTGTGTGAGTGGAATCAGTTTTGGACATTTTTCTTTCAACTTTGTTCTGTGATTGGAGGGAGAGATTGTTGTAAGGATTTTCCGCTTTCATGAAAATGGTATATGGTTTGGCAAAAATTACTTCTGGTGTTTCTGATTTGTGGAAGTGGAAGCGCTAGGTTTACGATTAAAGCGTCCCTTGACTAGCTGGCCCACTTTCAGCCGTTCAAGTTGAGTTCACGCTGTTCAGTGGGGTTCGCTGCTCTTCAAACAATAGCTCGGGTTAGAGACAGAAAGTTCGTTGCTGGAGATTCAAGCTGTGTTATGGACCTTTGACTTCGCATGAAAGCGTAAGTTTCACTATTTTGTTGCGTTTGCTCGCGTCGCTCAGTTTTTAATGCATAAGAAAGACACACCGACTATTGCTGGATGTGCAAAGTGTTGTACGACGTACATGCACTTTGTTGACCATCTTAGAGCAGTATGCTTAACAATAGCAGCCAGTTTGCAATCCTTTCACTTTCACAATGGCCTGTTTGTACTTACGTCCTAATACTTTTGAATTATTCTCCATTTGCGTGTCCTGGGCATCCTGGAATATATGCGCGGCAAGGCTCGGATTGATAAGACATGTATCAAGGCTTAAGATGCAGAACTTTCCTCTACCTGTTGCAGTTGGTGGCTACTTATCCGACACGTATAAGTGTGCTCAGAGTGTTTTCCTGGTGTTGCTGGTGTGAGTACATTTTGTACCACGAAAGAAGACGAAAGATGCGGTCACGTTTGTACTTCGCTCTCTGTGGCCAGCGTATAGTCTTTCACGTGCCTACTTTTGGCGTTTCCGTTTCATGGAAATGACCCTGAACATCGGAAGAACTGGAAAAATGGCCTTCAGGCCCACAATTTCTCGAAGCTAAATGCTTTACTGCGGACGAATTGCGTCACTCTAAGCGCCTGTGTGAACTTCAAGCTCGCTGTAGTCACGTTGAAATCCTTTTTTTAATATTCAGTGCATAGTGGAGTGAAGGAAACGAAGTGTCGATATTCAAGGGAATCTGAAATTGAATGTTGTTAAGTTCATATGACATCTAAAAGGTTGAAGCGAAGTAATTTCCTTTTAGGTAAATATACAGTAACGACTTGTGTCCTGTATGGGTTTTGACTGTTTCAATGGATCAGTGCGTTGGTAGCGCTTGTGTACTAACAAACGCAACTTTCTGTTTCTCGCTATGATTCTTAGCTCACAATATACCTCAACGAATGACCGGATGAGGCACCGCCATGTACGTATGTCTTAGGGAGAATCACTCATCCAAGTGCGGAGGAAATTGATGCTTTGTTCCAGGCGCTTTTTCCAGTTATAGCTAAGGGTAATGGGTGCCTCAAATTGTTCATCATGGTCAAGAGATTGTTTTGATGATATTTCCTACTTGGCTGTGCATTAAGGTTTGATTCTTCTGTGATACATGCGCGGAGCCTTACTAATGCAGAAGCAATGTGAAGTGTAGAGAAATCACAGTTCGCTATACGTAAAGTTTTTGAACTCTGCTCTTTCAGATTTTGCGACTTATACTGGCGGCAGATTTGGCATGAAAGTATTACCCTCGTTGACGTGATCATTTTTGACTGACTGAACACTGTTCGACGTTGATCGGTTGCTCTTTTACGTTACTACTGACGGGCTTGTCCGCTTGTGGAATCGTTACTTGTTGTGACCGGCACCATGAATTCTGCCCATGTGAGAAAATTGTAGAACTTTAAATATTAAGAAAGCTTATGTGCTTTCTTGAAAGTGGTTGCTTCTGTTAACAGCTCTGGCGTGACCAGTCTGTACAGGACGTTAGCTGGCCATGTAAGGATTCATTGCCGAAATCGTCTGGGGAGCTCCATTTGTTGCGTGCTTACGAAATCAGTTAATGTCTTGTCCATCAAAAGAGAGCTTATGTGGAGAAAAAAGGAAGGTTGCCCAAGTCTTTGAACAACCTAGAAGTCTTGGAGGAGTTATTAAGCTTTCACAGAAGTGTTTGCAGGTGGGGCACTACCATTCCACGAAGATTAAATTCTGCAAGCGCTTAGACTTGTCGAATGCAGGAAAGTCAGCTGGAGGACAAACTTGTTTCATCCATCTCGCCAGCTTCCGTTGTCTAACAAAGAAGCAAAAAATACGGTCGTCTTGTCGGTGTATGCTGCTTCCTGATGAGTTGTCAAACGTTTACAGAAATGTTCGTAAGCAGGACATCGGTACCTCACGGCGATTAAATTACGATGGCTAAATGCTCCCTGCAAGTGCCTGAACTGGTCGAATGTTTATTGGGCCTTCAAAAAGTAAGACGGCGGACAAATGGAGAAACCTTTTCAAGTTCTCGCTTTCTGTAAAGAAGGATGTTTTCATGATGAGCAATCGCTTCCAGTCGCGAAAACATATTTCTCTTTCTCCTTTGGGAGCTTTCACTTTTTCTTTGATCCTCCGACTCGTGAATGAATACATTCAGTGCTGCGTCTTGCAGCTGCTTGAATTTCCGCGGCTTTACATTTTACAACCTTGTAAAATCTTTAGAGAGTATGGTTCCGTTGCAGGTACGTATGTAAAAGTGTGTGATATTTCATATTTCATACAGTTTCTGAATGTTTTGGTCTTACAGGATGCCGTGCTTTGTGATGCGACGACCGCGGCAAGATAACAGAAATCGTTAGAACATGTATTCGTGAAGCTACGAATAGCTCAACCGGGAGCACTGTGTCTATTGGGCCTTCAAGTAAGTCAGAAAACGTACAAAAGACAAAACGTTTCAAGTTCTTCTATTCAGTAAGAGAGCGCGTTATCGTGATGATCCGTCGCATTTTCTCCTTCGAGACCTTTCACTTTGTTCATGATTCCCTGCAGTCGTAAATGAGTGCTGCGTCATGCAGCTGCTAGAATTTTCATTAAAGTTCCGGAGCTTCGCATTTTGTAATCGTCTGAAATTTTTAGAGTACAGGTAAGTGTTGTAAAAGTGCATATTTTCATGACAGTCAAGGGGGCAGTGGCCTAAACGAACTTTGTTTTCTCCTTTAGTACCCTTCACTTTTTCGTGATTGGTTGGTTATTTGCTTCTCGGTTATTTGAACCTTAATCTGAACTAGTCAGTTATTTTCAAAAAGATTGTTAGTGTATGTAAGTAAAGAGTGATAATGATTAGCCCAGTGACGGCGGCGCTGATTGTTCAAGTCTAGGTCAATTCTGATTAGTTAGTTTCCTGTTAATGCCCATCATCCATTCAATCAAAACTGTCTTGTCTCTAGTTCATAGCGAAAACTGATCAGCTGCCGATTAGCGCGTGTTTTACAGCATTGCGTAGGCTATGAAAAATGAATCGTATTGAATAGATTTATTGAACATCTGTTACAACTAGTGCATGTAAAAAACAGATGAATAGATTGCAGAAGAGGATAAACATGGTGCATGATTTAGCGAATAGTAATTGCACGGGACAAAACGACTAAGCTAAGAATGGTAAGGTCATTGTCTGGCAGTTCATCGTCTTCTGTGTCGTGCAACAGGGTAAAAAAGAGCACTTTCAGAAAGATTTCATAACGGTTTCCGACTTTAGTTTGCTCCATGCTTTTATTATGAGCTGGCACAGCACAGCAAACTGAGCGATGGCGCTCGCATTCGTCCGCCGGCTGTGTACGTTTTCAGCCCGTTTGCCATCCATTCTTTCCACTCTTTTCGAATGTAGTCTTTAAAGCACTTATTAATGCAAACATCTAGCGGTTGCAGGACTGGTGTAAGCCCTCCAGGGATTACGGTTGTTTCTATTTTATATTCGTTTAAATGTGATTCTATTGTTTGTGCTGCGTCACTTCGGAATGAGTCCCGAACCAATAAGCTTCTGTTGTTACCATGCCCAGACTTTTTCTCCAGATGCCGTCAATTCACAAGCTCACACCTGTTCATCCATCCAGCCATTCTCATAAAAGTGAACAAAGGCGCCAGAAGGAAAATCTTCCTTTGGCCTTCTTTTTCTCTTAAATATGACCATGGGCTCCAGCTTCATTCCATTAGCTACGCAAAACAGCATCACCGTGAAGTGAGTTCTTTCATGGCCCTTTACTACAATAAACTTTGTGCCTTTACTATCCATGGTTCTATTGCCAATCATATGGAAAAATATTGGCGCGTCATCTATATTACTGATGTTACCCAATGAAAACTCATTTCCTCTTGTCAATTTCCGGCTTTGCCTGGAAATACAATTTCGTGAGATAGAGCACACTTTTATTTCTTCTGTAAAACACCGTTTCGACTTTTGCTTATTTGGAGATCGCACGCTACGCTTCTTCAGAAAAGATACGTGTAAATGTACCGTCGGAAGTTACACAACTTATCCTCAAAATTCACGGGCCTTTTTCACGCAATTTTTGTCGTCTGTCTCAGGACGAGGTCCTTCCTTTTCGTGAAACTGCTGCACCATCCAGCCGTTACTGTAAAGGCGTAGGATAAGTATGGGTTGCAGTGGGCCCAGTTCAACGATTCATCTTTCTATCTGTCCATTTGATGATACAGGCGCTCTGTCACTGTTCTCGTACTCACTCTGCTAAACTGTTCTCCAGTTCTGACCAGGAGGGGACGCCTGAGCGTCTTGCGCATTGTTTCTTCAACATCTTCTTCAAGGCCTCTTCCTGTTTCCTCCAATTTATCACCATCTTCCGGGTAATGCGATGCTTCCTGGCAGCCTGTGCATTGTTGCTTTCTTTAGCCATCACGACGACTTCCAACTTGAACCCAGCTTTGTATCTTCTCCTCCCAATTGCTCGCATGCAGAATAGGCCGAGTAAAACTGAAAAATTCCTTCGTTAAGGAAACTTATTCTTCCTTAGTCACATGGTTTCTTCAGTTGCCACTGAGAGCGCGGTAACAGAGCGGCACGCGATAAAGTTTACATGTATCGTTTTTAAAGACGCGTAGCGTGCGATCTGCAAATAAGCAAAAGTCGGAGCGGTGTTTTACAGAAGAAATGAAACTGCTCTATCTCAGGAAATTGTTTCCAGCTATGTCAGAAAACTGACAAGAAGAAATGAGTTTCCATTGCGCAGCATCGGTAACATGGATGAAAGGTCAATATTTTTCGCTGTAATTTGCAATAGAACAATGGATGGTAAAGGCACAAAGTTTATTGTAGTGAAAGGCACTAGCAATGAAAGTACCTACTTCACGGTGGTGCTATCGTGCCTAGCTAATGGAATGAAGCTGAAGCCTGTGGTGATATTTAAGAGGAAATGAAGGCCAAAGGAGGCGCCTTTGTCCGCTTTCATGAGAACGGTTGGATGGATCAACAAGGTGTGAGATTGTGGATTGACAACATCTGGAGAAAAAGGCCTTGGCATAGCAGCAACAGAATCATACTGGTGTAGGACTCATTCCGAAGTCACTTGGCAGAAACAATAAAATCACATTTAAAGGACTGACCATTACCACCATCGCTGACGACGGGACAAGGTTAGTCCCGAAAGCTCCGAAACTGTTAAGAATTGTTCTGTATTTTTCCTTAATAATTGCTCATCCATCCGTTGGTAGGGCATTTGCTTCGGTTTAATTTCAGAACCCATCAACGGGCAAGAACACATACCGTATGAAGTTGTGATGAAGATCCACTGCCCCGTTAAGAAACACCCTGTGTTCAAAAACACATTTAAAGGAATATAAAATAGAAACAGCCGTAATCCTCGGTGGGCTTACATCAGTTCTACAACCGCTGAACGTTTGCATTAATAAGATCTTTAAAGACTTTATTATGCGAGAACAGTGGAAAGAATGTATAACTAAAGGGCAGAAGAGGTACATAGCTGGCAGATAAATGTGAGCAGCATCGGTCAATTTGCTCTGCCAGTTCGTAATGAAAGCATGGAGCAAGGTAAAGACGTCAACCATTATGAAGTCTTCCCAAAAGTGCCCCATTTCTACTCTGTTTGACGGCACAGAAGACGATGCACTGCCAGAGAGTGATGAAGACCATTCCTAGCTTATTCGTTTTGGCCAGTGCAATTAATATTCACTGCATGCGCTATGTTTATCCGCTTCTACGATCTATTCATCTGTGTTTTGCCAGCAACAGTTGTAATAGACATCCAATAAACCTACTCAATACGATTCGTCGTACATAGCTGATGCAGTGCTGCAGAACGCGTTTATCGGGCAACTGGTCAGTTTTCGAGTTGAACTTGAGGTAAGACAGTCTCGATTTAATGGATGACTGGCATTAACCAGTAAGAATTGATGCAGAGTTGAGCAACCAGCGTCGCCGTCACTGTGCCAATGATTATCACCTCATACTTATGTGACACAGTCCTTTTCTTTCCCTTTAGAGTTCTTTTCTTTTATCTACTGTAATCATTTTCTTTTGAATTTTCAGCTTCCCGCAGACCTGCACACCTGCTTTTTTTAACTTACAGAACCCCCACCTTACCCGCTTTTCCTTAACCTACTGCACCCTCCAGCTTACCTGCTTTTCTTTAACCTAGCTAGCCCCCCTCTAAGTTCAAAACGGTCTCCCCGCCGGCGCAGTTACTCTCTTTCCTCCTCACTTTGCTCCTAAGACTTAGTAACTGCATACCATTTCCATATATTTGAGGTGCATACTCAAAACGCCTGCTGACAACACATCTTACATTCTGACATCAACCCAAACATAAACCCATACCCAACCTCGCCAAGCAACAAGCACAAATAGATATCGCACGAAGATATGCCGCTTAAGAAGGATATAACCACTACTGGATCTAGTTCATTCTAAGTACTAAACCTTGCGAATCCAACATAAGGAGTCCGAACAGTAAATAGTCCTTGTCATAACGTTTCCACTGGTACAAGTACTTGCTGAAAGCGCCAGATTGGCTTAACATCCATAATGTGTAATCCAATACACTTAGGTATCTTCCATGGCAGGCGTTACAGACAGTGAGAAACAGAAGAAAACTGACTCTACTCTTGTCTGATAACTCCGTTTCAGAAGAACTAATGATACTTTGTGTAACCACGCAAAGCAACTAACATAGATAGATATCGCACGAAGGTATGCCGCTTAAGAAGGGTATAACCACTGCTGGATCTAGTTCATTCCGTGTGTAATTCCAGCATGTGTAACTGCAGTATGTACGGGATATCACAAAGGCAATTCCAGCGTGTGTAACTGCACTGTAACTCTACTATGCACGGGATGTCACAAAGGGAATTCCGGCGTGTGTAACTGCACCGTAACTGCAGTATGTACAGGATATCACAAAGGGAATTCCAGCGTATGTCACTGCACTGTAACTCGATTATGCACAGGATATCACAACGGGAATTCCAGCGTGTGTAACTGCACTAACTGTCATTATGCACGGGATATCACAGGGGCAATTCCAGCGTGTGTAACTGCAGTATGCACGGAATATCACAAAGGGAATTCCAGCTGTGTAATTCCAGCGTGTGTAACTCCACTATAACTTCATCATGCACGGGATATCACAAAAAGAATTCCAGCGTATGTCACTGCACTGTAACTCCATTATTCACGGGATATCACAAAGAGAATTCCAGCGTGCGTAATTGCAACTCCACATTGGCACTTACAGTGATGTAAGTCATCCACAGTAAAGCATTTTAGCTACAACAAACTATTGATGACAAGGCCAATCTCATAGTTTTTGCTATTTCCAGAGTGGTTTCCATGGAACAGAAATGCTGAAGGCAGATATGTGAAACAAGAAACGCTGTCAAGGGAAAGCAAAGCTCCCACACAACCGTATATTTCCTCTTCATCTGTCGTACAAAATGTAGTGACACTTGCAACACCACGGAAGCAATCTGAGCACACGTACTCATGTGCCCATAGTAGGCAGTAACTGCACAGTGTCGAGGAGAGCTTCTGAGCTTAAGCATACACACATGTACTTCATCAATCAAAGCTTTGCTGCGCTTATGATGCAGACTGGCTTTCTTGCCATCAGACATAGACCACGTGGAGACAAGAGTCACTTTCTTAACGAACATAAAGCATTACTGCGTTGAAAGTGGAGTGCCTGACGATGTTCTGCGCATCAGCAGTGTTTCAGTGCTGCGATCACGATAGTCAAGAAGGCAGTCGCAGTCGAGAGCCGTTGGGTGTCTGTCATGACGTACCATAACGGTGCTTAACTGTGCTCAAATGCGTTGAACAATACGTACGCCATGCGCAAGCCGCTATCACCAGCTTTTCTTCTTTCCTACGCGCATTTCTTCATTGTCAACCGCTGAAGCTGTGAATTTTTCCGTTGTAATTTCAGCAATCGAAGTCCACGGACCAATGTACTTGCTTTCGCAAAGATGTTTTGAGACCAGGCAAAATCGTCGGAAACATCCGTCTAAGCAAAGAGCATCTCCTGTTGGTAGAAGAGAATAAAATCGGGACAACAGTGCACCTTTTTTAGAGAACTCTTTTGTATCCAGTCATCTAGACATCCAATTCAGTTCACATGTGATCATCATGTAAACATGAGAAGACACTTCACTATGAGATGTGATCATGAGGAACATGTGACCGTCATGTGATCATAACTGCTCAATACAACAATGAAGTCAAATAGAGTTCATGAGGAAAGATCACCGCTTCGTGGCGTGAAATGTTGTACGCTTTTGCAAATCAGCTTTATCAAACAACGTAGTTAGCTGAGGTCGCGGTAACGTCCCATATATTTTTCCGCACACAGAGTAGCACTGCAACTTTGGCCACTTTAAACAACATCTGAGCGTCAAGCGCTTTCATGGAGCATTCCATAACTTTTCCCAGACGCTTTCCGAATTGAAAGTATACTGCTAAAAAAAATCTTGAGTTGTTTCTCAGAAACGGTGAGTTCAGAGCACCAAGGTGGATTCATTTCTTGAAAAGGATCGCAGGTATAGCGTCGATTATATGCTTCTGTTTCCAAAGTATGGGCAAAGGAAAATGGTTGAACGACATGTACACAGTGTAATTGCTGAGCTGGCTTCCATACTTCATTAGAAAAAAATTCATTGGATGTCCTGATGAATACACAACAAAACGAACTACGAAGGAGAGGGAGAGAGAGACGCAACCGGACGACACCGGCACAGTATCCACACTGACCGCCACCACCAGCAATGACCCCTTTATATACCTTTTCTCTGAGTAAATACCTCGGGACATTGCATAGTTGCCTGTTTGCCACGTGCTTCCCTAATTGCCGAAGTAAAATGATTGGTCAGTTTGGCCACGGCTAACTTCGGTGACCTTCCTCATGACTGCCGTGGTCACATGAGCTTGTTTGCCACGCGCTTCCCTAATTGTCGAAGTTAAATGATTGGTCAGTTTGGCCACGGCTAACCTCAGTGACCTTTCTCGTGACTGCCGTGGTCACATGAGCACTTGTTTATTACACATAGATTATGACTAATCAATCGGCAATGCGGAAATGGGAACAACACATGAGTATACTTACCATCCATTCACACGCATCACTGTGGGGGTACATCTGCTGTCCGATTTTAACCTGCAGTAAAATTGAAATTGACCACAGACAATGGAAGTTTTTCTCGCTGCGATTAAATTGAACAAGTGCCCTCTCAGCCGGAGAGTAAAGACAGTAGGGACAGTCAAATAAACGCTTTTGCACCAACCAAGTATGTCAAAATTTCTACGATGGAAACGGGCACAGTCACAAGTCAATGTAATTTACGAACGGGGGCAGAGTCATCGCAAACAAAGGTGCAGTCGCAATTCAGAACTGAATGCGAAATACCGCACCTGCGCTTGCTCCATGCAAGTGCAGTTACCATTAACGGATTGTGACGTTACATCTCTTGTTTACGCGGTAAATAGAAAGCATTGTAAAATAATGCATAATGTGCTAGGATATAGCATAACTTCGTGAGTAGATACTCGAAATTAATTAAAAATATTCATATCAATCAAGGAACTGGTTGGGTCCTCTTTCTCACAGGAAATTTGAAAGCTCTTCAGACGTCCCTTTTGGAAGAATGCTATCTGTATCCTGTGGGAGATGTTTCACTTTGTTTTTGAGTTAATCAGTCTGGCTTCGGCAAACTTACTGATGGATCACCACCATCTGTCTGTTTAATGTGTGATGCCCTACCTTAGGTCACACTTTACCTTCGCCATTTCTTGCTGATCATTGCCAGCAAGCAGAGTGGCTTGCCGTTTACACTTATTTAGTACGGTTTTGCTTAGCTGTTACTGCAAACTAATCTGAATAGCGCGCCTTACGATTGTGTTTCTATTAAAAACTATCTAAGCCTTTTACGGGTCCGCATGTACACTTCAAAGGTGCCAAATTTATTCGCTCTTCAAGCAAGGAAGCATAAACTTCTATACTCAGCTGAAACATAGCCAATACGAAAATCAGTAAACGTAATTAACAATTTGGCACAGCTGGAAACTTCTCTGTTTTTTGCCGCCTTGCCTTAATAGCTAACTGGATTTTATCTGTTTAAGATACGCTTTTATAGTTTCAATCAATGATCCGCTGAGACCTTGCTGAAAACTTTTTCGCCATTTTTGTTTGGTCTAAAATCGTAAGTAGACCGAAACGTCGGTATGTCAACATTTGGAAAGGTTGAAAGCCTGACTTCGTCAGTCTTTCCAGCTGTCTCTAAATTTCAAATCATTCTGGCTTTCGTCTATTCAGACGTCCAAGTTTTCAGGTTAAGAGTTTAACCCTGTGTAGTGAATTCAAAGGGACGGTGTTTATGTGATAGAAGCAGCACCAAAACGGTGGTGGTCATTCGCCCGCCTTTATTCAGCTCTTTGTCTGCTAATGGTTTGTCTCCCACTTGTTGTCGCGTTCAGCCGTTAGCGGTAGTTAGTCAGTCTATTGTTTCAGTGTTCACGATTCGTCCTAATCGTACGTTGCAGCTTGTTTTTAGTTTTAATTCATTTCTTTTGGTTTGCTGAGTTTGCCATAGGCCATGAAAGCTGAAAATTCTGGTCATAGTTATGTTCACAGGAAAAGCACCGCGTTAACAGATTTTGTCCACATTTTTTGGTAGTATCGATTTTCAAGTATCTAGTTTAAGTTTCTTCTTTTCGGTCGTCCTATTGAGCAAACTTATACAGGCGTCCGCGCTAAATTGGGTATCCATCCATATGAGGCGGCTTTTATATTCATTGAAGTTGCTCACAATTTCTGGTATCTAAAAATGCCTTTATTAAGGGTGACATTGAGATTGGTTTTTACTTACCTTTCCCAACTAACAAACTTGATGATAGTTTGTCCATTCTCTTGCTATTCTTTTTTTAATAGTTCAATGAACCTCTAAAGCTAAGAATCACGCAGAACCATCAGTTTTTGAATCTTGCTTTGTCATCCTTCAGTTGCACTGTTAGTTCTGCACTTCCCGTTGAGCAGTGAGGTGTAATTCTTCCATGTTTCTGGTGGCAAGTTTGGACGTTCGAGACATCTACTGTTTCAGCCACGGAAGTACATCTTCTCAACATAGTCTTTCCCAAACACGTCGCTGACTACGGAACAAGAGCATTTGCAAAATGTGGGATTACATTATTCTGAATTTTTCTCTATTAATATGCTGATTCATTCGTTGGTATGGCATTTTGTAGTTTACTTACAAGTGAGCTGGACTGACCAAAGCCGGGAGCTGAAGATGAATTATACATAGCATGTTTATATTTAATCGGAAGTAGCTGCTGCTCTTACCCTATCGACCGGTTCTGTGAAAATGGTTAGCTTATCGTATATCTGAGTCATCAGGAATGGTTGGCCAAATCAGGGTTGCAACCTTTTTGAATGCTGAGTTCTCGATACTTCGATCTATCCACGGTTTTGTCCAAATCGGGATTTCGATTTATTAACGATTTGGCCAGGTGTGAAAATGCTATTACCGGTAGATGTTGTATTATTGTTTTTAAATATAAACAAAGTTTGGAAGTAACACCTGTTATGCTGGAAACAAAGGTCTTAACAGGATCCCTTGTTTGTGGGTGTCCTTAGTACAAATTATGCCCCGAACGGTACGCGCAAAAACGTAATGCTTCTTCAGCTACACATGCGTCCGCCCAGGTCGATTGCCACAGACCTACTTTGCAGCCACTTTACAGGGGCCCGTATCGCGTTATCGAGCGTGCGCCCAAGTTCCACCTCCTCAAGCTCTGAGTGGAGTCGACACTGTCCCAGCCGATAAGCTGAAATGAACATTCCTTTTAGCCCCGTTGCCTGAAACGAGCCAGCAATCTTCTGACGACTATCCTATGCTATCCACTTCCGACGCGCAGCGCCTCCCTTCCTCTCCGGCCACTACTCCTTCTGACCGAATGCCTCATCCTCCAAAATTGAAGAAGCATACCAGTGTTTCTCAAGCGGAAGGCCATTTGGGCCCCCTAAGAAGGCTTCCGAATCTCTGGGTCCCCTATTCTAATTGGCCAATTTCAGCGCACTGATAAGCTGAAATGATTGCAACGCTAGAAGGTCAACTATATCTGTACAGATTTATTTCTGCAAGCTGTTTTTCGAGAATTCAGGGTCAGCTGCTTGGCTCGTCCAGATGCGATCGAGCTAGCCTGTCGATGTTGGGCTCGACCGAGGCAACTCGCAGACAGAGATCGCCGCGGATGACTATTTGTAGCTGATTGCGTTTCTTGGTCATTAGGTCCGTAACGATACTAAATGCGCGCTCCACTAGACTCGATGAGAGAAGAAGAATCAGTAAATTTTTTACAGCATCCCATACGCCAGGACGCAACTCCGGGACTTCTTTCTGCAGCCAAAACTGTTGATAACCCTGTAATAAACAGGCCTTCAGCTCTACGTTCGATTGCAACTCCAGCAGCTCTTCTTGCAGCGACATCTCTTGCAAAACTGGAGCAAGCGTAGGAGAAAAGCAACTGTACAGACAAAGCGTTTGCGGAAAACGCGTGAGCAACACGCAATTCCCTGTCCGTAATGCCAACACGCGCTAATCGCTGGTTGAATAGTAAAGCAGGCGCAAATATATCACAAAAACTATGGTGCATTCTGATCAGGCGGGCAGCTATTCTCTGATGTGAATCGTGTGCTTTACGTTCAATGCTTCTCAGCAGAAAGCTTCCCTTACTCAACCCTACGCCGGGAAGGTCACCGTGTCAAACCTGCGATCCCTTCTGCCGCGTGTTCTGAATGGTCATTTTCACGAGTGGTGATTGGTTCATGTGCTGGACTGCGGAGTAGCCGGCACCACGTATAGCATGCAACGTTATCTTAACCAGTACGCACAGTATCCATCTGAGTGAAGCGTCTGCGAAGTAAAACAGGCACATTTACGCTCAGCAGGAAGACATCCTCGCTCAACTAGCCGTTGTGCAGCTAATGGACGTGTGCAGGGCGCGGGAGATGACCGTGGCGTAATATTCAACATGAATCTGCTTGCTTTTCTTTCGCCTACTGTGCGCAGGTTCTAGAAAGAGCATTCTTTTATACTTCCGTCTTCGCGCCGCTCGAAACTGTCCAGATGAGTCCGAACATCTCTTTGTATACTATAGATGCTTAATAATGATGACCATAAAACTGCACAATGGAAGCCGCGTATTGATGACCACTAAGCACGCTTCTCGGTGCGCACTCAACCCGCAACCGAAGAGAATGTGCCAGAAGGACTTTTTTCACCTAAGACGTATAAAGGAGGCGCTTTACATCAAAAGCAACTCCACCATCAACCACGACACTGGGTGGCAATTACTATGGTATGGGCTCCGCTAATTAATAAATTCTAATGCTGCACCCTACCCAACTAATCACGCACCCATTTTTCCCATGTGCTATTTATCCCCCTTACCGAATAAACACCTCGCTTCCACTGCTGACAACGGAACAATAACAGGTATACAATTTGTTCTGTTTTTTTCTAACAATTTGCTTATGCATTCGTTGGTAGGGAGTTTTGAAGTTTATTTACAGATACACCAAACAGGCCAAACCCGTGAACCAAAAGACCAACTGTGAAACTACCTAAGCCTGTTTAAAGACACCCCGTGTTTCGAAGCGACCATATTTATTCCCTATCTTAGTCAGAAAAAATGCATTCACAAAAAACGTGATAACTCATTTTCCGCTGCTATTCTGATTGTTGAGGACGTCGTTAAGGAAATTGCCAATAAAGATATCTTATTGATGGCGTTGTTTTCCGACTAAGGTAATGTGATACAGCAGCGAAATTTTAAAAAAATGCAAAGCAGCATGACTGAAAAGATTAACCCAAAAGTAGGGATGTTTTCAGCTACTCTGCTCTAACATACAATAATCTGATGAAATGCAGGTACTTCATTCAATTAACGAACAAGACGCCGAAACTAAGCGCTGCATTGTCTGATAAACCTTCACTCGTTACCAGCGGCTAAACTATTTAATTGGACTGGTATTGTTTTGTGCTTATAACCGGCATGACTCCAAGATGCATTTAATGTCACGTTCTTGCCGTTTTTTGACAGCTGGCTAACTACAACGCAGAACTTGTTTAAACGCCCGTTGAACTAGCAATACGGTGCGCAACAATAAACCAGGTGCACCTGGTCGCAAGAACTACGTATGTTTTCGTTTAGGCACTTCGTTTGTTGTTGACGGGACGTATCCGTATTTCTTTGTTTAGGATTTGAACTGCTAAATGTTTGCTGGTTGGAAAACCCATAAGACCCAAAATTGTAGATGCCACTGTTTCTAGAAGATAGCATGATCAACCTTCGCAACCTGCGTTCCTACAGTGTGCTATAAAACAATTCGAAATTATCCATGAGTCATACAAAAAGCTTTTTGTAGCGCGGGGGTGCGTTCCTGTAAAGATACTTGCCGCTAGTTCGCGTAAAGAGGTAAAAGTTGTAAAAAAAGTTGAAACTCAAAATCGCCAGATTTCATTCTTAGCAAACACTTTGATGGGCAGGACGATTCCACAAATGTCTAATTTTTTTAAATACATTTTTGTCGCGTTAAGCAAGGATTAAACAGCACGTCAGAGCTGCTTCTCGCGGTCGCCTTAAAGGGAGATACTCACATGAAAAGCATTGCTGCCGTCAATCATGACATTAAGAGAGCATGCATTAAATGAGCAAAAACTAATATATGCTCGTCATTGAACCTCAAGACCAGATAAAAACGTAGATTTCAGCACTACGAGCTTCCCAGCCACTGCCCTTTAAATGGAAAGAAGTAAGTGAAATTTAGAGCCCAAACGGAACTGTTTTGTTCCGGAGGCTTAAGCTTAACCTGTTCTTCATATCGCAGTTGCAGGTTAAGCTGCTTTTACAGCTTACTGAAAGAAACGCGGAATGCGATTTTGCTTTTTCCTAAGCATCATACAATACTTAAGCTCTTTCCACAGATTCAGGTAAAGAGGAAATAATATGGCTGAAAAAATCTCACGCCGGCATTCTTAAACGTAAGTTTTAGACGCGTCATTGCGGGTTGATTACCCCTGAATCGTAATCGAACATGGAATTCACAAAAGGGGTACGGTAGACCGATGGCGCACGGCTAAAAACCGAATAGTACTAATAATAATAAATCAATGCTAAAGTAGGATAGGCAAAGTATAAAGAATAAAGTAAAATTTAAGATCTAACTTTCACTTGAGCGTTCTGCATGCAAAATGAAACACTTTTACTAATCTTGCGACAGACAGAGGCGTATTGATAACAATCGATCGATAATTTGGTTTTCGACCTTAAGTGAGGTAACTTTAAACCGTTAGTGCGCCAGAAATCAGTAATTCATTCTCGGTAGGCTCATGAATTTTCGGTAAGCTAATGAAATAATTAGAAGGATACCTCTGAGTAATGACATGGTGCAAAGAACGACCGACGAAATGAGCAACGACGTAGAACACAGTTTATGCGTCTTCTTGAGAGCAACGCATTTTTTCGTTGCAGATTGATCAATTGATCTTACCTAACAATGAAGCATTATTATTAGGTTGTGCCTGATTCGTAATGGATGAAGCCCTAGTACAGGAACTGCTGTTTGCTACACAGTTGGAGACAGATACCAAAGGAGAGACCATATTTCATGCTGTAGAAAACTTTTTCAAGGATAAAAACGTCGTTATGCCGAAAACAAAGTTTCTGTGGCAGCCGATGCAGCACCGTCGATCGTGGGCTGCTACCGCGGCTTTCTCGCACATTTGAAGCAGCTCGTTCCTGGCCTTTTAGCGGTTCATTACGTCCTTTACCGACAGCCTTTAGCCGCAAGACGCCTGAGCGAACGATTAAGCCGCTCACTCCAATTTGTTATTACAGCAGTTAATACCATAAAAAGTAAATCGCTGAATGACAGATTATTCAGACAGCTGTGTGAACAGAATGATCAAGATTTCAATCGCCTGTTACTTCACACTGAAGTTCGCTGGTTGTCAAAGGGTGCTTGTTTAACCCGCTTCTACAGTCTCTTTGACACAATTCTAGAACTTTTGTGGTGTGTGAACCCTTCTCTACGAAAAACTTCAAATAAAAACAAGAGGGACATCGCGTATCTGGCAGATATATACTACAAATTCAATGCAATGAACTTGCAGCTCCAAGGCAGTGACTTAAACTTGATTAAAACAAAAGGAGTTATATCTGCTTTCATCACAAAATTGCCAATTTTCAAAGGAAACTTGCGTGCCGGTGAGTTCTATCAGTTTCCCCTTTTTTTCCTGTTTTTCGAAATACCTAAAGGTAAGCCAAGACATAAGCCTTATGTTTAGGCTTACATTTAGGTAGAGTCAAGATAGAATAGCCGGAAAATTTACAGCATGACAGTGCGGAGCTTAGGAGACAAGATCCCTACTTAGAATTCTCACGGACTAAGCGAAACCGATAGGCAAAAAAAACTTTATCATAATTTTTCGTTCTGAAACTGCCCCACCTAATATTTTCTTCTAATGGTCAAGTTTTTGTTGTGTTAACGCCACCATTCGTTCTCAGACGAAAAATTGCATTTTAAAATTCGGATGTCTGAAAAAAACCGGGGGATAATTTTGCTAAGATCTCAAGAGTAACTTTTTTGTTTGCGTTTCCCATAGCACAAGAAAGGTCGCAACGAGGAATAGAACGCTGAAGCATTAGTTGAACCTGGAAAGGAGCTTTCTTATGGCATACCTGTCGAATTAATGCAAGTTTTTATAAGTTAACGCGTTAAATTCATTGAAAGCTGGCTAGCAAACCTGAGCAAGCAAAGAGCAACATTTTATTATAGCAATAACAAACAGAAAACCAACATCGCTGTCAGATCGAAAGGTAGAAAAAAGGCGATTACAGATTGCCCGATAGGATGCAATCAGGCAAGCAAAGCCAGCGGCACATGTCCTGCTGGCATTTATAGTGTCTGCAATCCAGTTTTCATTTGTCTTTTCTTCTCGTGTTCCAGTTTTTTTGTAGCGGGATTTCTGCCTGTTTTTATTAACATTTATTGTATAAACGTTATTATGCGAAGCTTTCGGCCTTGCCGTGACCCCTCATCAGAGCATTTTGTGGACCCCGTCGGTGGGGTCATTATGTTAGCAAGCTGCTCCATCCGACCAACCTTGGCAGAGACTGCAGCCGTCAGCTTTCTCTTGAACCGTCGGGTCTTGGTCCTACCTAGTCAGTCAGAATTCACAGCGAGCACCCAGCCGACCTTCCACGACGGCTGCGCACTAACAAAAGAGGAGCAACGAGCAAACAAAACGACATATAGCCGTCTGTTTTAAACAAACAGGTTTTAAACCCACCTCCTTCCCGCCACTCCGTCTTCTTTCATCTCTTTCGTTGTCCTCCTTTTCTTGGTGCCCGCTTGCACTCAATTTAATTTTCTTTTTTTCTTCATTTCCAATGAGAGGTATTTGTATCAAACTGAGTTAATCAGGAAGCATACAAGACAAATTTACGACACCAATAAATGATATTCGGCATAGCAGCTGATGTCAGGATCTTTTCATTCGCTTGTCTTTCGGGAACACTTTCGACGACGGCGGGTTATATTTTCATCGAAAAAAATATCATCCCACAAATGATGTGCGGTACAGCATGCTGTGCGGGAAGCTCGTCGACACACAGGCATTCATATCTTCATTAGAATATCGTTAGGTAAACTGTGGGTCGTCACTCACAGCTAGGAGCGCTATGGGCATATTCTCTCCGTTGTCATATTGTTCTTTCCTCACGTTCGTTATAGCGTGCTCAAGTTGTTCTTGATAACATTCCTGACTGATCCCTTGCTGATATATTCCATACTGTTGGGAGGCAAAAGGGTACTCCACTTTCTTCAAAGTATGAGCGTGCCGCATTAGCAAAGGCGAAGCAGTTGCGAAAAACAGCAGGTTCAGGAAGTTCGGCGGTTCGTGTTCTTGGGGTTTGCACCACGGTGGTGAGAAGCTTGTTTGTATTTGTTTAGATGCTGTACTTCGCTTTGGTTCTGCTACTTGGAGACGGTCTTTGCGCATTAGTTGCAGCCTTTTGCTCATTAGTGCGCTTTCCTTGAAAATTTGATAAGCAGGTGCAAACGAATCTAGCCATGTAGTCTTTTCTGTGCAACTTGGGACGCCGCCTTCACCGGAGTTCCTAGAAGTTTCAAGCATATGCCGATACAATCAGCATTGGTAACATGGTAACACTTAATGTTAGTGCCAGGTGCATTTTCATGTCTTGGCTCTAGTAATAAACTGGGAAAAAGAAGAACGCGGAGGCCGAAACCTGTCCGTAGCAATCCTAGCTGAGACCTTCGTGCGAGGTATCGAGTACACGGCGCTGAGCAAGATGTCCAGGCCAACTCGGAACAGTCATATCTTCATTCATACAGCACTCCACACAGCAGACGTTGCTGGAAGCTGTTCCATCTGCGGCCTGAGATAATATTTTCATTTGTTTCAAGCTAACTTTGACGTGAATGTTGCGGCACACAGCGTGCTTTGGTGCCATTCTGCGGGCGCTTCAACCGCATTTCTTTTTATGCCTTTGTCGACGAGCTCCACGACATCAGCTGCTGCAGATTGCCGACGCAATGGACATTAAAATATCTTCCTCCGCAAGCAGTTAGATATCGTTATTTACCACCAATGTCGAAATCGGCTTTCGCCATCCTCAAGCTCGAGATGATAACGGTATCATAGGCAATACGAGTGGCGAGCATCTAACCATGTCTTCATTGTTCTCGCTGACGTGTCTGAACGCTTCGGCCACTGCGACTGCACACCTTGCCCATGCAGGCACTGAAACGCAAGCTCTAAAGATGGCACGCCTTCTTTAGCCGGTGCAAGTTTACGTTACACCGAATAAACGCTGCTTTAAAGTGTACAGCCAAACTACTCGCCAGACTGCTGCATCCACGAATCAAATCAAACAGCTCGCCAACAGTAGCGATTTAAAGTATAAGCAAGTGTTTTCCTATCGTATCCGAAACAACTAACCTATCATTAAAGCAAACTTTCTTCTTGATATTTAAAGTTGTTGTATTTCTGGGACCTAGAGATAGCCTGGAGGAATTCCGCTTTAACGCGTACTGGTTTATTGGTAAGTAAACCCGCAGACAGGGGTTAACGTAGAGCACGACAGCAATTAAACGACAACACTAAGCACCGAACAAAAGATGACTTTCAGGCTATAGGGGAAGCATCTCTTCCGACCTTGCGTAATTCATCCTGCTGCGCTAGCGTCCACAACAAAAATGTAACTTCTTACGTTGGAAACTTAGGCAGAATCAACTCATTGTTCAATCTAAAATGCGTGGTAAACAAAACTTCAATGATATACGTTTTCTCGCTACCATCGTGTAGTCTTTCGCGTTTCTGATACCGCATAAGGTCGTAAAAGGTTGTGAGCGCATTACTGTCGCCCACTGAGCCGGTAACAGTGCGCTGAAAAGCGGAAGAGAATGAAACGTTGATCATGCGAAATCGAGTGGAGCTTAAAAACTTGCAGACTTTTCAGGAAGACTAAAATATCGCCGCTTACGAGCTATAGCCGCATTGGCTCTGAAAATTACGCGAGCTTGTTTGATATTCACGTTTTTTTTAATCATCTCATCTAAAAGTAAAGTTATGCAAAAGCAAACAGGATTTTTGTTGACATCTCAGCGGACGTCAGCTTTACTTGCTCCTTTATGTTATTCGCCCACAATCTTTTTATTGAGAATCTCTCGCTGCTTTTCTCTTTCTTTGTCTCGTAGTATCTGTAATTACACTACGCAATTGCTCTGCAACGGGTGAACAAGAGCGATTTATTGGGCAAAATATGGTACACGAATTAACTTCTCTTCGATCAACCAATCGAGGGTGTAAAGTAAACGTACAACCGCAGGTGGCATCGGGCAGAACGAATTTCGCTAGAAGCACTAAATATGCACAATCACTAGTTCAACGCTAGCGTAAGAGCTCATATGTTCACGGAAATATCTTGACGCATTTCTCGAAGTGCAGCGCAAATTATTTCCGAACGTTCACCATGATATGGCCTTCATATATACAGTGAAATATTTTTATCCCTATCGAATGGGGAACAACAAATCCTGCTGGATGTTTTCCCGCGATGTGCCCAGCGTAAATTCATGACAATAGTTTCATCTGCACGATACGCGGCGCAGTAGACTCTGCTGGAAGATTCTCGAAGTTACCCAGGCGCTCATATCGTCAGGAATATCTTAACTCAAATGGTATAAAGCAAAGTAGATTGGGCCGGCACGTCTTCTGTCCTCTGCCCATCATATCTTCATGAAAATATTTTCATCCGCGTAGTACAGGGTGCATCGATCAGGTCGAGCCGCTCTTCCATGCTGTCCCCTTACATTTTTGGGAAGACAATTCCAGCCAGGTGGCACGTGACAGATTAGGTTTTGCTGCTGGACGCATTTCAGTGTACTGTCCTCGGTTCAAAAATTGGCTAAAGAACCTATGCCTTCATAAAAATTCCGTAACGCATGTCAAAGAAGGCTTAGAAAGCTCTGCTTCTCATATCTTCATGAAGATATCTTGATCCATAGGTTACGAAATGCAGAAAACAATGCTCAGGGCTCTTCCATGTTCTGCTGCTCATATCTTTCACAAATTCTCTTAAACATTTTGGCATAGGGCATAGCAGGGTATGTTGAAACCTGTTCCCAGCACAGCAGTTGCTCAGTGACTGCCCATGTCTTCGTGAAAATATCTTTACGCGTATGCGCCACTGCGCAGCAAGTTATACCTGAAGTTTTTCCACTAAAGGAAGTCACTCCAGCGTTTCTATCAGAATTCGTAGCTTCGCAGAAATATATTCACCAACAGGATGAGACTTTCAGAGTTTATTTCCATCTAGCAAAGAATAATGTACCAAAACACCGCCATGCGTCGCCAGTACATTGTGACCAACGCATGGAGCGATGAATTTCAACAAGTGGATTCATCTTGAATTATGGATGGCGAGTGGATCATCTGCCTGCCAAAGCACGCTATTCGGAAAACCATATCTTTCAATTATTAATATCATCGAAGACAGGATGTCTGGTAACGGGCGTATTCGTGGAAGCATGCAGAGAAAACGTGCGTGCGGAGCTTTCGTGAAGTGACTTTTCTGCTCGTCAGCTCGTACGTCCATATCATTCATTGTTCACTGTTAAGGTCGGCATACGTCCTTGCCAAACGGAGAACCACGTTATTAGATATCGTAGAAAAGATGTGAAATAGTTAAGCAAGTAGGACGTTTACATCCATGATTTTAGCGTTTTCACAGACGAACCTGCACACTGGGAGTGCTCGCTTTCGTACTGAGGCATGAAAACGCACGATTCAAAGATGCCACGCAATCTTGGAGAAGTACAACTGCACTGCATATGGAATAGACGCTTGGTTAAAGCATTTAATTAAGCTTGCTGGCGCACAGCTCCACCTCTGAGGTAAACCAACGCAATCACCCAGAATAACGATAGCACTAAGAGTTTTCCTACCGTAATAAAGGTGACCTACTTATCATTAAAACAAAGTTCCTTTGCTAATTTAAGATGTAATTTTAAATAATAGCTTCGTGTTCTCTCATTGTTTATTTACGAAAAACTCGTTGTTAAACCGCAATTGAAGAAAACCGACGGGACGTACATGTCCTCGTCGTTAGCATTTGGTTTCTCCGAATTATTATGCCCACAAACTGCAGGCATTTGCAGAAAGCATAAGCGCTGATTAATGTGCAAGAAGTAACTCAGTTTCTAACGTTTTTGCAGCGGTATTGTTTTACACAACAAGATTCGCCCGGTTACGGTTGAGCTTGTGTTTGAATTAAGGAGGAAAATAGCCTGTACGATAGCACGCATACACAGTATCAGGAGACATACGTGTCAACGATGAGTTAACTAGAAAAAAACATCCCACTGCTTGCCTTTGAGTTTAGCTCTACGTAGAGCCAAGCTGAGCAATGATGGAGCAGGCAACACCACTGGCATTCCCACTATTCTATCACCAAAACAATGAAGTAAAACCTTGCGAGAGAATATTATTAATGGCCTATAAGACGATCTTTTCTGCTGAAATTTACTTTATAGCTTTTGGTTATCGTCTCGTATACCGTTAAATGCGGCATTTATTTATTTCGCAACTTAGCTCTATCGATAGCCTATTAAAATCACAATGACTTTAAATTTGCTAACGATGGCAAAACAATAGCCCCCAAACGTTGAAATACAAGAATACTACCAGCTTGTCTCTTAGCTGTCCCATCGACTGTGAAATGCAGGTTCCTTCTTGGCAAGCATGCCGGCTATCCTTTTTTGTTCATACTGGCGAGCACTTCGACCATCCTATTCTGCCGTTATTTAAGTTTAAGCCAAAATGTAGCCTCATATTTAAGCTTAGGTTTAGGTAAAGGCAGGAAAGGATGGCCAGCATGCCTACAGTATGACAGCTAAGAGACGATATCGAAAAACTGCTCAACAGTGAGATTTAGAAACTGCCTCCGCCTATATACAGCATAAGATTTTACGAATAGTCCAAGTTTATTCGCCCAACTATCCTTTCGCTTTTATTTCGACCCTTTGCCGACTCACCTGTTGCCTAAAGATCACGGTAGCCCATGTTGGCCTGGACTAAACATGGCCAATCATTGCAATCATGCCAGCTGGCATTTCATGTTGTTTTTCAAAACGCAAGTATAACTCGCGAGCTTGTTTCAGACAGCTTGTGGCCATGTCCGTTTTACCATTGCGTAGGCCGTAACATAAGGCTTAGATTTTAACTGAAAGCACAATCAGACTGGTAGTATGCTTGCCAGTAAAAGGAGAACATGATAGTACGCATTTCTTCAGAAAGGGACCTGCATTTGGCGGTGCTACGATAGGTTATCTGCAGGAAGTGAGACCTAAGTTCAAGCTTCCGCAGCGTATAAACTCTCACAGATACACTATGATTACGGTTGGAATACGCAAGCAGAGATAATACCTATGCCTGTCGCCGCCACTGCGCATTACCACACGTTCATCCCACCCACAGTCGGAAGCAACAGCATACATTTTTATTTAACAAAGGAAAAAACGTAAACGTGCAATTTTATTCGCAATGGTATAAACAATAGAGTTCAGAATGGCGCCCACTTTGTGGCTACGGCTTCCAAGATTTTGTCTTGAAGGACATGCTTAACCGTATCTTCAACTCCAAGTCTGGTGCAAAATGTGAGGAAGTTTATCGCCATATTTCACGCGAATGAAAAATGTTAAGTGGTTGAACTTAACTAATCCAAAGTTGCAGCGTCGTCTTCGACCAAGCTGTGCTCCTCAGTTAAACTCCTTTCAAGTATTAGAGATTGCAATTTGCTTATCATTGTAGCTTCTTCCCCCGGCTGCGAATTAGACTGCTTATCTAATGGTGGAGATGGTGAGAAGCAGCGTTTGTTCAGACCTGGACGGGGCTACGACGAGAGGGGATAAAAAAGGGTCAGCGCAAATGTTGTGTGACGAGCTGGCGAAGTTTCTCTTGACGTTCGTTGGGTTTCATGGCGTACATAAGGGCAACATATCGAACAATCTTGGAAGTGTTTTCGTTCTATACATTGCAAATATTTATTGTTGGTATAATGCATCCTTATGTGAGACAATGGTTCGGCAGCGGAATCAACGGGCTCAGTTAGCCGGTACGATTTCTTAAAGTCCTACTTGAGCAACCGGCTGCTTGCCGCCACAAATTCCACGAAGCCCACTGACTGACTGGATGGCTGCAGGAACTGTCTCCTCTTTGAGGCATTTCCTTGCAGTTCTTGAACGCGCAGCCAACTCGAGCAATCCGTTGCCGGGCGATGATTCACATATCTTCGAAAGCTATCTGCAGATATAGTCTCTCATAACACGAAATCTCAAGCGCAACCGTTAAGGGAAGAATTCTAGCTATTTTAAAAAAATAACAAATCTTATCAGCCTGTTAAACAGTGGCCCATTGCAAACATTTTTAAAAAACTGCCAAATCGCAAGCCCATCTTGTTCAGGACTTAAACTTTAAAGGAAACGTAAACCTTTTGTCTTTTCAAACGATTCCGCAGTTCTAACGAGTCTTTTATATGCATTTTCTTACTGCGAGACTTTAGGAAACGCGCTATTAGCATACTATTTGTACAAGTTACAGTAAGCAGTTGCCCCCCAAAATTTTAAAAACCGAGCATACGTACCCTCGCTGGAATCATCGTAGAAATTTTGAGCGATTTCCGATTTTTATTTATACAGTTCTTACGTGAGCTGTACACACGCACTTCGATAGACTACTACGAAGACGAAAAGTCAACTTCGAAGGGAGCAATTACTGGCAGTGCAGAAAAATGACGTGCAGGTTACATTGACGCGCAGGTACCGTTTGACAACTGGCAGCGTTGAGAAACAGCCTCAACTATTTTAGCCGCAAAGGCAGGATGTTTAGTATGCGATGAGATATACGGCATTTACTTTAAACTCAAAGACGGCTAAGCCGAATTCTAATAGGCCATACGCACGTTATTCTTAAACGAAATATGTGTTGCTATCACTTCTGCGTGGCAGAAACAATACAAAGTAATGGAATTGTTTAGCTTAACAATTGAACGCAGTTTTGAAGCTGTAAACTTCAGCCGACGCTTCTCCGCTATTTCGGCCGCTCCTCGTCTCTCGAAATGTTTTCGCTTGCAATTTAATAAAAAAATTAAAGAGTCCGCCATTTTCAGTTTACTTTTACAATGTAAAAAGTAACATTTCCTTATTAGAACGGTATTTTTTTAAGCTTCGGAGCAAATACCGTACTAAAAATGTTTTCAGGTACAGTTGCTATAAATTGAGTAATTTACCGTGCGGAATGAAGAAAGTTTAACTTTGAAGTATTTCTGCTGAATTAGCAGCGAATAGACTATACATATCAACGTTTAACAGAACCATATCGCCTGCGCACTTTAGTTCTGTATCTGCTCAGAGACTCCCTAAGGTGCAGCGATGAAACGAATTTTAAAGAGTCGTTTTTGGTTCATATTGCAAAGGGTACCCTTTATTTGAAGCGGAAAAGTTTAATTCGAAATCTGCGCGCGCGGAATACATTTAAGCTTTGTTGCTTCAGGGCGCAGAAGGAACGAAACCTTTGGAACAACGCAACAAGCAAAAAAAAGTTCAATTATAAGAACACTTGAGCTTATTGATCGTGCGTAATGATTTCCACAATTGATCTTTTCAGTTTTCCACGATAGTTCATCACTTCAAGCGCCAAAAGTTGGTTTTCGTTTCGCATCTTACGCAGAATAATGTCGATTACAACCGGTGATGGTATCATCTTTTCAATTGCTTGTTTTGTTTCGACCTCTTTTTTCTTCGTTTCATATTCCAAAGATAAGCGTTGTTTTTCGGCAATCAAATGGTCTCTGCGCATTTTCAATTCAGCATACATTTTAAGGTATTCGTCCGTCTTCTCCTTAACATCCTGAACATCGTAAAAGCTTGTCAAATTGCAAAACTTTTCTATGCAGTCAAATGTGCGCTCTCCTCTGTTTACGATCTGTTGTGTTATTCTGACGTTGTGATCTTCGATCTTGCTACGTTTTTCTGCCAAACTAGCCTCCAACGTTTCGTTGCGACGCTTCCAATCAGCTTTAGTTTCCTTGAACTTATTGATGGCTTGGCGCAAGGCTGCATCTGTTGCTTCAGCGGTTTTTACCGATAGGCGTAGCTCGTTAAGCTCTGACTCGCGTTGGCTCATTTGAGCTTGAAGTTCGGCAACTTTTCTCTGCTTCTGAGCCAATATTTTCTGCAGCTCCTCTTGCAGGTTGTACAATCGTGAAAGTTCCTTCTCCATTCGCTTACGCGAAAAAGTAAGCGGAAAAAGCACCTGAAATAAAAAAATGTAACGACTGGTTCTCATGTCAGAAACTAAAGCTTGCAATGAATTTCTGCCTCAGCAATTTAAACACGTGAAGAACTCGAAAAATGACACCTACGTAGACTATTAATTTCATTTTCAGACGGACGGGACGAAAAGATTAGACAAGATGAAACAAGTCGCTTAACACTATTACTGGATTGTCTACCCTATTGATAATAACAGCAATGGACTAATAAATGGTTCAAAAATTTTCGATACGCGAAAAAATAAACGAGTTTAATATTTAATCGCAATGCAAAGCGAATTAAGTACAGTAGGATTTAAATTTTAAAAGTATTTTCAAGAACATCTTTGACAGACACAAACTAAAAAATTAGAAAAGGTTAAAAAGAAACCAAAGACTGCTGCAAAGAGATCTGGAGTTCACAGACGAAGATATGTCATAACAAAAAAATCAGTAAAGTGTTTCTTACCCGAAAAGAAAAAGATAAGCAAAGCTAAACAAAAACCTGAAAACCAAAGACTTAAGTTAGTTGACGCAACTGGTGTACTTCGATTCGCCTGCAAAGGAGTTTACCTGCTTTCCTTTCCAGCTTGAGCGTAAGTGTGCGCAGTTACTATAATTAGCTGAAATTTGTAATGACACTACGCGATAAAGGTTGGGCATTTTGTTACGTATCTTTTGTTCCGTTTCTCAGCCGAAAAATGGCAGTGAAATTACGAAACCGTCAAAAATGACCTGCTCCACTTAACAGACAGAAATAAGCAAAATTAGTTTATTTTGCCTACGCTGAACTGCCAAGTGGAACGATATTTTCAAGTTAACATAAAAATTACTTGACCATCACTTGCGCTACCCACAGTACGCACTGCGACAAATACATCGAATGAATTTAAGAAATTTAAAAGCGTGAGTATCTAGCTGTGCCCACGGGTTTTTAAAGAAGAATTTAAAACTAACCGCAATGCAATTTAATTCTTTCAGCTACGTGCTACCTAATAGCTACAATTCAACTCAGCAGAAATCTCACAAAAATTCTTTAACGGGGAGTGTTCGGTTTTTCGGTATGTTGTAAATTTCATAGTATTCTTCGGGCCACCAATCCGGAGACGGATTGAACAGCAATGGTTTGTCTAGACCCATTTCCTCCGGCGTAGGTATACCGAGTTCATTCAAGACTGGACGCAACTAAGAAAAGTAGGACGATTAGTATATTCAAGCTGGCTGAATTTTGATCTCCACCTCTTGGATGATGTACGGGTATATTTCTTTCACTTTTCTGCCGCATTTTACTTTTATTGCTTCCAGAAAACGAACCGCCAGCGCGAAGTCGTTCACCCGGCGACATGCACGAAGAACAGCGGATGCCACAGTCGGCTCGGGCACTACGTCATAGCAGTGCAAATCGTACAACCCTAAATTCGAAAACTTAAATAACTTTAGTACCAAACTTGGCAAAAAAAACTGTATTGCATTTAAGTGCCAACACTGGCGCATTTGGAAGCAACAGTGCCTCAACGGGAGTGTGCGCGCCTTAAAATAGGGGAAAAAAAACTATTTAAGATAAAATGGACGCATCATCGATTCTCCAAATGGGCAATGACCATTAAAAAACCGCTGACATGATAAAAATTATCGCACTACTCGATGAAACAATAGTCTCACCTTTGCGTACCAGCCAACCGTCAATGTTTGGCTGATTGAAAAAGTCAATAAAACGTTTATCGAATTCCTCCGGCGTCTCCGCATCGACGTCGCTCGAGAAGGAACGGCCAATTTTAGAGGCAAGGCAAAGTGGGCCAGCTGAGCGTTTCAAACTTCTCAAAGGAGCTGCAAGAGCGTTAAACATATTCTTCGCTGGTAGCATAAAAACATTTAGCACGTGCGGCCAACACGCTGAAGAAGACGAACGACTTTTCCCAACGAAAACGAACAATATATCGTATCTTACACTTGCAAGGAAATGTAGGTACATCATTACAGAATGCTAACAATTGCGGAATGACATCCCAGTCAGCTGTGCCGTTATGTGTTTTCCTGCCCCTAAAGACAGATCAGCTGATTAAGTCTACTAAATCAACCTTGCGTCACTTGTTTTTTCTTGTGTACATGATTAAACTATCGAGAGCGTCAAAAGCATACAAGCAATTCGTCTTTCTTTAGCGTGATAAGAACACCATTTCAAAAGCGCAGTACAAACCTATCAGTCAATGCCAGATGAACAAAGACGCTTTTTTTTCGTATTAGGTACAAAGTTGTACTCGTAATTGTTAAAGTCAAACGGGCAGTTCGTCAAACAACTAATGCCTTCAGCCGTTCGTAGGTTATATATTTACCTCGCCGAACGGCGTATAATGTTTACGGCTAAATAAAAATGCCAATTCAAAGGATAAATGGACGGACGAAATTGTGGGCCTTAACGAAACGTTGCGCGCATGCTTATTTGCTGCGCAGCTTCAAAAGTTGCCTTCTCGTTTTAGCCGACTTCGCGTGAGCAATAAAGCTTTCACATAAACTATGCGTTGCATTATTATTCAAAAATAGTTGAGGCCGGTAAAATTAAAGTAATGTTTTTTGCCGGTCTGTACCAATGAAGGAACTGTAGAGAATTTTTTTTTTAAAAAAACAAATTAAAACGTACAATTTACGTTTCAATTCCTGATGTCATGTTATAAATTTTTAAACCGTTCAATAAATAAAAACTATTACGCTCTGCCGACGCGGAAAAAGAAAAACTTCTTGTCCAAAACGCAAATCTAATGCAACTATTAACTTCAAAGAAAGCTGCCGCAAGACATTTTGCGTATTTCTTCATTTTCAGGCACTTTGAAAATTATATTACCTGCAAACTATTAATGCATACTGTATGTCGGAATCTAACTCGTCCTGTCAAGGCTCCCTCAACCGCCGGGCGGCCTTTGCGCTTGTGTCTGCCCAACAGAAGTGGCAGTTTTCTAGAATTTCGTTGCCTTCCCTCTCCGCCGGTGAACTGGAACTTTTTTGCCGCGCGTTGTCAATGATGGCGTTATCGTTTTTACGCAGCGCGCGCGCGAAAAGCGTAGCGCGCTTTCGCTTTGCTGCCATTGAGCGAAAGTGATTCACGGCGGCTGCGCGTTGACCAGAGCCGGTTTCGATAGCACGTTTTTTCAAAAATCATTCGTCCAGCGATCGCCCGATATTGTCAGCGACGGTCCGAGTTCTACCGTAGTTCGCGCGCTTTCGTTTAAAGATACTTCGTTTTTGCTTGCCCTTGGTCAAGTCGTATACGTTTTGCAGAGCAGTGTGGGCGTTAGTGATTGATGAGATCCGGTGGAGCTTATCAGCTCGGCACCTATCCCTCTCATGCCTACGCCGCGGCACTATGATCTCGCTATGCGTTAGTCGGTTAGGACTCTAACCACCATATCGATGCAACGTGTTGCACTCGTCCTTTTCATCGTTGCTCTCCTTAAGCATCCCGGTCTACTATGCGTCGCTGATCCGTGGAAGGAAGGTAAGTTGACTATTTTAATCTCGTTTTTCCATCTTGTTACTTATCCACTGAATCCTTTGGTTGTGTATGTGAAGTTTCAACGATTTCTTTTGTAACCAAACCGCTTGAAAGTTCCATTAGGTGTTAACGAGATCCCCTTACGGAAAGAGAATAGCGCGTCCCTTCCATGCAAGCGCTTGGTGGCAATTCCGCACTCTGATTTTCTATTATGAGCATGCCGGAAGCGACTCTCAAGGGGCGACGTTGGTGAATCAGCAAAGAAGCCATTGTTGCTAGAAAATGGGCGAATTGAATTGATCGAACAGCAGCGAGCTTTTACATCCAGTTTGCATTACCATTATTGTCCCTAGGCGCAAATGGGCCATCCAATTAGGGTTGCGCTTTGTTTACCTCGCAGTGACAAGCGCCTCGAGTAGTCATCCCGTTATTTTTGAATATATGCCACTGGCGCTTAGGGTCCATTGGCAGTGAAGCAAATGAAGCGAGAGGGAAAGTAAATAATCGGTACTGTCATTGATAACCAACTGTCAATGGGCATCTATTGATTTATGCTAAGTCCCTCTTCGGGACAAGCGTCGGCTGTTGGGCGAGAGATACAACCATGGAGCGCCGGTCGGTCGGAAACGAATCGACGCCATCGCGTGAAAGATACGCCTCCATGTATCTTTAACTAGCTGCGGCAGCATCAGCACATGTCCATTAATTGGCTCCATTGATTCACGGTCTCCGCTGTTGTGACTCCTATCGACCTTAGTCGCGCCACTCTTGGTTGGCAGTTTCCCAAAAATGATTATCTCGTAATGGTCGAGAGACTACATTTAATCCGAGCACGATCGCCTATGGCGAGTCAGCAAGCTGTCGGTGGCTCCCGTGGATCCTCGGCTTCAGTGATGCCGGCTCTTTATGGATTTATGACAACGGTGGCTTCTTCTCTTCTTTCAGATTCTTTGATTCTCAGTCTTCGCCAGTGACAGAATAGGAATAAACAGCAGACGATTTCCAACGGCTAATGCCGACAGGATCGATCGCAGTTTCAGAATTTAGAACGTATAAAAATTCAAATATACAGTACCCCTGCATTAAGATTAACAGGTTATGTTGGCTTTGTCCACTTTAGGCAAAGTGGGAATGTGGGTTGTTTCGAATTTAGCCGAAATGCGGAAATGCACTAAGTCAATTTGCAAGATTTCAGCGTGCGTCGCTTTTATAGTTAATTGTTTGAGGCTTATAAAGAAAGAACCTGCGGCGTATTGAAACTTTTTTTCTTGTTCGCAGTGTTTTGACGCAGGTAATTTGATTTGCAGCACTCTAAAAGTTTTATGGCAGCGCCGCTTTCTGGACAGAATAAGTCGAGTTCGCAGAACGCTTCTTAAGCGTTGCGTCAAAACGTGTATGGCGAAAACATTTAAAAACATTGCTTTCATTCGTATGAGCTATACAACCAGCGTGTCTCTGGGTTATGAGCCTTTATGATGCTCAGGAATATAGACAGCGCTGCTAGTAATTAATATTCCCTTTTGTCTTCTTCGCTGGCCATATTTGATATGCATATTTTCAAAATCATGCAAGCCTTGCACCAATGAAAAAACTTTATTACGGAACGGTTCCCGTTTATGTATATAGAAAAAAGACTCCGGAGCTTTCGGGTCATTCGAGACCCGTCATCAGCGGTCTAAAGTTGTAAATAAGATTTTTGGCAGCGAATGCCATCTATCGTTTCCGAGGATTTTAAAGCGGGCATTTTTTAAAGTTTGCCGTTGGTAGGTTCTTGCATTTGAGTCTGTCAGCGCAATTCTTTTTTTTGTTCCGTATGGCTTCTAGATTGTGTCTTCGTTGGTTGTTTCGAACATTCTTCTTTGTTGTTGAATCGCTGTTTTTTTATATTGCATTCATTTTCTTCTTTTTCTTTCTTTGTTTCATATATATTTCAATTTTATCCATTTCTATTTGTTCTAATTATTTGTTTTCTCTTTTTTCCCGGTTTTTGTATTTTCATCTGTTGAGAGAGCAACAATTATACCGCGTCACAATATTTGTCCAAATCCCACTTATGTCCACTCCTTGATCGCGGTTGTAAGTTGTATTGTGTCTAATATATAGTGCTTCTTTAATTCTTCTTAACCTTAGATTGTTTTCGTAACATAAAACTTTTGGTTGGAGTGGTTGCGTGCATTGCGTCGCATGTTCCACTACAGCAGAGGCTTGTTTGGCTTTTTCCATTGTAATTTTTGGGTCCACAATTGGTCTGCCTCGCTGTGCGGTTAGACTGGTACCATTGTTGAGTATGGCTTTCGCGTTATTGTAACTTGTGAGTTTTTTTATGTGTTCATTCAGTCTATGTTCCAAGGTGTTTCCCGTTTCACCAATATAAATCCCTGAGCAAGTACATTCAACCGCGTATATTAATCCTGTCTTTTTGTTTGCGGGGATTTTAGTTTTGTCTGTGCGAAGAATTGCCTTGAGGTTGGGCGAACTTTTGAAAAAGACTTTGAAGCTTAATCTTTTTCCTAATTGGACAATCTTTTCGCCTAAACCTGCCACATAAGGAATAACCAGACAAGTGTCGTGCGCAGTGTTTTGCTCTGGAGTCTCACGTGTGCGAAGCTTGTGGTTGAACACTTGGTTGATAAAGGATTTAGGATAACCGTTTTTGTAGAAGATTTTTCTAATGTAGTTAATTTCTGGTTGGAGATATTCGGGACTGCATAAATTGAATGCTCTGTCTATCATTCCGGAGAGGATACCACGCATTACTGATCGTGGGTGATGTGATGAAAAATTGAGGTACTGATCTGTGTGCGTGGGTTTTCTATACACTCTGGTTTTAAGGCCTTCGCTTGAGCGAATAATTAAGGCGTCTAGAAAGGGCAAGGTTTTGTTATCTTCTTTTTCCATTGTGAAGACTATTTGGTTAGGACGGACGTTGTTGAGGAATTGTAAAAATTGTTCTTCTTTTCCAGCTTTTATAATGACAAAGATGTCGTCTACGTATCTTTTAAAAAGGCGTGGAGCTATGTGTCTGTCTATAGTTCTGAACATTTGTCTTTCAAAGTTTTCCATAAAGATTTCCGCTAATACAGGGGATAGGGGGCTTCCCATAGGTACTCCGTTAGATTGTTTATAGAACTTGTTATCAAAAGTGAAGTAATTGCCTTCTTGCATGCAAAACGAGACCAGCTTGACAATGTGAAAGGGATTTAATTTAGTTCTGCTGGGTAGATTTGTGTCCGTGTGGAGGAGATTGTGTAAGGTCTCTAGGGTGTCTGATATTGGGATGCTGGGAAATAAGTCTTTTACATCATAGCTGACTAAAATCTCGTCGGGTTCCAAACAATAGTTTCTTATTTCGTTGACGAGCGTTTTGCTGTTTTTGACAAAGGATGGTTCCTTGCCTGTTAGAGGTTTGATGATCTTACTTAAGTATCTACTGAGTTCAGTGGTGATGCTGTTAATTGTGGAGACTATCGGTCTCAGCGGGATATCTGGTTTGTGTACTTTTGGGAGACCATAGAGCTCAGGGGGTTTGAAGTTCGATGCAAACTTAAGATATGTTGTCATTTTGGTGATAGCAGGTTCTTTGGTATCTGTGGCATATGTAATGAGAAGAGATCGGAGATTTTTTCAGGAAACCTCTGTAGGGTTGGTTGGTAGGAGCGTTTAATTGCTAGTGTTCAAGATAGTTGTCATCTTTTCGATGTAGGTGCTTCTGTCAAGACGATTCTATTCCCTTTATCTGCTTTGGTTATAATTCTGTTGGGTTGCTTTCTAAGTTTATATAAGCTGAATCTAGCTCTGACCTAGGAGTTCTTTGTGGAATATTTCTGTAAGGGTTTGAAGATGTTGTCGGAATATTGTCTCGAATGCTATCAAATTTCGTTTTTAGTACCTGTTTTTGTGATGAGCAAACTGTTCGTGTGGCAAGGTCCACATGTTTCACCAGGTTTTCGTAAAGTGTACTGTGTAGTCTGCTTCTGTGGAACGCTAATGTGCTACTATAATCTTCTCGCAGTCTTGATAGTGTGTATCTGTGTCTCCGTATAACATTTCGTAGTAGAGACATTCCAGCCGAAAATAGGATTCTTTTAGATTGACTATCCATGTACTGTCCCCATTTTAACCTGAAGCACTTTGGTAGGATTTCTTGATTTCTGCATTTCAGCAGGAAGGTCAGTTGGCCTTGTGTAAGACCCGTTTTGATACGTATATGTTCCAAACGTCTTGCAGCTGACAGAAGGGGTGTTCCGTATACACCCTGTATAGTTTTGAAAACGCGGTGTCTTGGTACGGGACCATACATTTTCATAATGAATGACCCGAAAGCTCCGGAGTCTCTTTTCTGTATACATAAACGGGAACCGTTCCGTAATAAAGTTTTTTCATTATGAAAATATATGGTCCCGTACCAAGACACCACGTTTTCAAAGCCTTGCACCAAGGTCAAATTAATGCACGATCGATTGCAAGATTTTCCTTTAATGGAAAAATGCTTTTAGATCAATTCTTCATTTGAAAAGCATTGCCATAACTGGTCGTAAAACGTTTGCCCACTAACGTGCTGGTAAAAGCTTTTCACGATCAATTCGAGCAGGTCATTCTTTAAATAAAACTTATAGCTTTATGCCAGAAGGTTGAAGGGTGTATCGAGAAAGTGAAAAGCTGTGTGAGGAAGTGTCACTCCCATAGTTCGATTTCACACCTTCGCGATAGAACCTATTGATTCATACACGATAGAGAAGCCGGTTGCGTAATCATTAAAATTTGAATTCACCTAAGATGTGTTCAAGTACGCCTCGTGTTGCCTATAACTCGGCGTTGGGTTATTCGCTTTGCTACTTCTCGCTTTATCTCTAAGTGAACTGATGCCTTTGAATTTTTGAAATTTAAATTCCGCGTCGGTAAAGACTTGGGAAATGTTTCTGCTTATCGCCGATTTCAACCCCTAAAAGAGCTGTTATCTTCTATGCTGCCATTGTCAACAACAGTTAATCATTTCAACCGTTTTTTTTCGTCTATGACATTTTTATGTTGCGTCTATTTTGATGAGTCAATTACGGGTTCCTTTTCCGCAAGGTGTTACCTAGTTTAACGTTTTGAAGTTTTAATTAGTATTATTGTGTTACGAATCTTCCCCAGTGACGCGTCGCCCAGCTGTTGTCCTTGAACGTTCGCTTGACATCGTTTCGGCGAAATCGATTTTCAAGGTCACATTTTGTAGCTGACGCGTCCACGTTGGATCCTTGGAATAAAGAATTGATGGAGCATCTTGTCGACGATTTTGAAATTATATATCCGATACAAATGCGTGATCGAAGTCGCGTCGGCATTGATACTCGCAACTATCTGTTCGACAATGTTGTAAGGACGAACTTGCTGCAGTGGCAGTTTCGCAATTCATTTTCATTGTCTTTTCAGACTGTCCATTTCGAGCATTGCTCCTTTGTTTTAAAGACAAGTTACGGTCGCTTTCGGTTGCACGTTCAGTTGAACGAGTAGGCGCCGCCCGTCGCGGGCGTTCGATTCTTCTTTTTCACTTGCGAGGAATAAATTTCTTTAGCGTTCTGATCCCAGCCGGTGCAAGGTACAGGCGGTTCCTTCATTCCGACTCCGTGGCCGAAACGAGCGGCCACTCGTTGGCCAACTGCTACTATCAAGGACAAGTGCACGGTCATGCTGATTCGCAGGTTGCTTTATCCACTTGTTTTGGTCTACGGTAAGTTTTGGCGCGAAAAAAATCCATCCATCCAAATTTCATTTGCATCTTGCTTTAAGCGGATCGATAATTTTTGAAAACAACACCTTTTTGATTGTACCAATGAGGGGCGGCAATTTGACTCGCCGGCATCCGCACCTGTTCATGCGCATGAAGAGGGACGAAGAAGCGACTTGCGGTTAGCCGGCGGAGACGATCTGCGCTCTACTGTAGAAAATGATGATTTTCAGGTAACACTGACAACACCGAATGGAGTCGAAAGGGAATTGGGCGACAGAGGCCCGCTCAAAGGCGATTGGTAGGTCAAAATGTTGTTTTCCTTAGTACGCAAATGACTTTTTTGCCATTACGCTTCAGTGGAAACGTGACGTGGAGGTGGAGACGAAATTCGTCGAGCTAAGCATCTTTGTCGAACAAAGAGTGGTGAGTTCAACGAAAAGCGGAAGAACTTAGTTTTTTTTGCGTTTTACAAAATCTTCATTTCAGGTAAACTGGCTGAACTTACCTTCAACCGACTTGTTTCGCTTTCTTCTGGAATGCGTCAACATTGTCGACTTGGTCAGCTCGGCAATGACGTCTATGTTAAGTAGTACGGCTGGTGTTTTGTTTTTGTAGATGTTTCAACAATTGAACATACGGGTATCTGTCGTGCATGCCGAATTGTGGGTATCACTCAATCGAGTCGGTGTGCAGCGGGAAATTCTGCCAAGCTTACTAAGTTTTGTCCAATTTCTTTCTCGCGAAGTGGAGACACTTTCGCACGACGCCGCTTTGCTTGTCAGCATGGCTGAGCTGAACAAAGCGGAAACTATGTCCGTCTCGGATGCTGTATGTACTGCCAGGGCGGCCGGTATGATCAAAATGGCCGACAAATTTCAACCCTTTTACACGTCCGTCCTAATGGCCCATTCCATTGGTCACATATTGGGAATGAGCCACGACGATAACGGTTAGCCGTGGAATGCCCTTCTAAAGAAAAATAAAGGCAACAGTCCATTTTTAGATTTCGAGTGCGACGACCCTGACGGGTTCATTAGCATAATGGGCGGTCTCTACAGGTAGCAACGCTTTTTAACAATTAGAAACGTTGAAAATAAGTCAAGACTTTTTAAAAAATGCAGTTTCGCGCCAAGCAAACGAAATAGAAAAATTTACCGATTCACCGACTGCAGTAGAAGGGACTTTTTGGCGTTGCTGAATTCCGGACAAGGTCGCTGCTTGTTCAATCAACCTTTGCAAGTAAGCAACTATTGTATCCTTTTCGAAGCGGGCCTTTGAAGAGCATCCTTTTAAGGACAACGTGCTGGCGAAGTGTGGAAACAAAGTAGTCGATGAGGGTGAAGTTTGCGATTGCGGTTCCGTCGACGTCAGTTCGCTTGTTCGAGTATAATCTTGATTGCATAATTTTTTAAATGTTGCAGGAATGTGAGCTGATCGATCCATGTTGTGACGCGGTCACGTGCAAGCTAAAGGCGGGAGCTCAATGCGCTCGCGGACCTTGCTGCGACAAGTGCCAAGTAACATTTCCATTCAGCTTCATAGTTAGACGTTGAAAGAGCGTCGTTTACTTTTGTAGTTCATATCCAATGAAACAATTTGTCGCCATAGTCAGGATGCCGAATGCGATTTCCCTGAACGCTGCTTGGCTATCTCCGGACAGGTTTGAATTGGTGCGAATAATATGTTTATAAAAATTATTATTTTTTTCTAGTGCCCCGCCGATTCTTACAAGCTTGATGGATCGCCTTGCGGTTCGGACCAACAAGGTTACTGTTACGCGGGTCGATGCCGTCGTGCCGTGACTGATTGTCAGAAGATTTGGGGACCCGGTGAGAGGACGATATGGAAATTTCTAATATGCAAATCAAAATCTGACTTTTCTTTCACCGATAGAATCGACAGTGGCCGACGATGCTTGTTTTCGAAAATTTAACACGTTGGGTATTGACTTTGGACACTGCGGCGTCGACTACCTGCGGAGACCCATTGCTTGCACTGACAGGTCGTGTTTCCTTTGCCAGTTAAAAATACAGTTGTGTAATCGTATATTTTTTCTTTTTTTGCAGGGATTACCTTTGCGGTCTTTTGTTCTGCAAAGGGGGCACCGAATCTCCAAGTTTCCCTTTCTACTTTAAAACACAGTTTACAGAAGACGGCAAAGTTTTTGAATGCAAGTAAGTTGCTAAGGTCGTCTCACCGATGCAGAAAACATAATAGGCTCTAAGCCTTATATTACTAAGTTTTACCAGCGCTTCTCATCAGACATTCAAGTTTTATTATTATTATTATTATTATTATTATTATTATTATTATTATTATTATTATTATTATTATTATTATTATTAGCACTACTACTACTATTATTATTTTTGAAAATGTAGGTTTCTGGTACGGAAGCATGTGTTTTCATGCTTCCATTGTTTCTTCTTAAGGAATTTGCCCCGTTGAAATACAAAACTTTTAATATGATCCCGTAGCTTTCGTGCCGCGCGTGACCATTAGCGTATTTATCCCGTATTTCAGCGGCATTAAGAGTAATGACATTAATTTAAATACCTTTGAAAACGGGTCACGCGCGGGGCGAAATTTACGCGATCATATTAAAAGTTTTGTATTTCAACGGGGCAAATTCCGTAAGAAGAAACAATCGGAACATAATAATAATAATAATAATAATAATAATAATAATAATAATAATAATAATAATAATAATAATAATAATAATAAAGTTCTCTTTTTTCTCTCTTCTTCGTAACGGTTTATTATTATTATTATTATTATTATTATTATTATTATTATTATTATTATTATTATTATTATTATTATTACTATTATTATTATTATTATTATTATTATTATTATTATTATTATTATTATTATTATTATTATTATTATTATTACTGATATTGAGTTTCTTTTACGGAAATTTTGTCCCGTTGATAATATTTTTATTATTCCGGAGCTTTCGGGTCAAACGAGACCCGTCTTCAGCGGTGTTAATATAAAGCAATGACGTAACGAAAATTCACGCTGTTAAAATGATGTAACGGGTGTTGCGCGGGGATGTTTTAACTGTTTAAAGTCAAATGTTTTAAAGTAGATTTCATTGTGTCCTCATCTTCTGCCTGTCAGCTAGCCATTTTTCTTTTTGTGGATATGTGTTGTTCTTCAGAAATTTCATTTTAAGGTACTTCTCCATTTGGTTGGTTTTGATCCGTAGTTCTTTGTTTTCTTTCTTGTGTTTAGTCAAGTGAGCAGCATTTAAAGCGGGTGGCAATGTTTGCCCATAGTTCGTTTATTTCTGCTCCTTGGTCTCTATTGTACGTCTCATTGTGCCTGATGTATAGGGCTTCCTTGATTTTCCGTAGGCGCAAATTGCTTTCGTAGCATAAGACTTTTGGATGGAGAGACTGGTTGCATCGTGCGGCGTGTTCGACGACCGCGGAGGCCTGTATCGCTTTGTCCATGGTAGTTTTTGGGTTCACGATTTTCTTTCCACGTCGTCTTGTAGGGTTGTTGTCGTTGTTGAGAATGTTTTTTGCGTTGTTATAGGTGGTAAGGCTTTTCATATGTTCGTTGAATCTATGTTCTAAGGTGTTTCCGGTTTCCCTAATGTACACTCTGGAACAAGGGCATTTGATTGCGTAGACCAGTCCTGTTCTTTTGTTTTTTGGGATTTTGGTTTTGTCCTTCCGGAGAATGGTCCTGAGGTTGGGGAAGCTTTTGAAAAAGACTTGGAATCCTAACTGTTTTCCTAGCCGGATGATCTTTTCTCCTAATCCTGCCACATAGGGGATAACCAACCGTGTGTCGGGCAGGATGTTTGCTTGATGTGATTCCCGGTTGTGGAGCTTGTCTTTGAACACTTGGTTGATGAAAGATTTTGGATAGTTGTTTTTGTAAAAAATCTTTCTAATATAGTTAAATTCTGATTGGATAAATTCAGGTTCGCATAAATTGACCGCTCTGTTGATCATGCCAGAGATGATACCACGCATTACCGATCGTGGGTGACGTGATGAGAAATCGAGGTACTGTTCGGTGTGTGTCGGCTTTCTGTGTACTCTGGTTTTGAGTCCCTGATCTGTGTGAGTAATCAGGGCGTCCAGGAAGGAAAGGGTTTTATTCGCCTCTTTTTCCATTGTAAAAACTATTTGCTTCGGCCGGATGCTGTTTAGAAACTGCAGAAATTGCTCCTCTTTCCCATCTTTTATAATGACGAAGATATCATCGACATATCTTTTGTATAGTCGTGGAGCAATTTCTCTGTCTACAGTTTCAGACATTTCCTTTTCAAAACTTTCCATGAATATTTCCGCCAGGACAGGAGATAGTGAACTGCCCATAGGAACCCCGTTAGATTGCTTGTAGAACTTATTGTCAAACATGAAGTAATTGCCATCTTGCATGCAGAACGACACTAGCTTGACAATGTGGAAGGGGTTTAAATTGGTTCTGCTGGACAGAGTTGTATCTGTATTGAGGAGATTGTATAGGGTTTCGACAGTGTCTGAGATTGGAATGCTCGGGAATAGATCTTTCACGTCGTAACTGACTAAAATCTCGTCCGGTTCTAGATGGAAGTTTCGTATTTCATTGACGAAGCTTTTACTATTTTTCACGAAGGACGATTCATTGCCAGTTAGTGGCTTGATGATCTTTTTTAAGTACCTACTAAGTTCACTTGTGGTGCTGTTAATTGTGGAAACTATTGGTCTTAATGGAACCTCTAGTTTGTGCACCTTTGGAAGACGGTAGAGCTCAGGGGGTCTATAATTCGATGCGTATTTGAGGTGCGTTGCTATTCTGATAATTTCTGGTTCTCTGGTTTCTGTGCCGTATGTAATGAGAAGGGAACGGAGATTTTTCCTAGACGCTTCTGTAGGGTCGTTGGGCAGGGGCGTATAACTGTTGGTGATCAAGATGGTTGTCATTTTGTGATTGTAAATGGTTCTGTCAAGTAGAAAAATTTTGTTGCCTTTTTCTGCCTTAGTTATAATTCTATTAGGTTGCCTTTTAAGTTGATTTAAGCAGTTGATCTCATATCGGCTCAAGTTTGGGGTGGCGTTGAAGTGATTATCTAGGATTAACGTGGACAAATTTTGCTTAATCTGTACCGCTTTTTGTGGGTCGACCGAAGATAGGCTGTCTTCGACTGAGGCAATGATGTCAAGGAAGGGTGGTTGTTTAGGAGTCGGTACAAAGTTCAGTCCTTTTTTCAGTATAGTCATTTCACTTTCGCTTAGAGGGGCGGAGCTGACATTTATTACTGTGTTTGGTTCTGGCTTAGTGACTCTTTGTGGATTATTCCTGCATGGGTTGCTAGTTGTTCTCGAGAGCCTGACTTGAAGGTTATCAAATTTTCTTTTTAGTACCTGTTTTTGCGATGTGCAAACTGTTCTTGCGGCATAGTCCACATGTCTGACCAGGGTTTCGTAAGTTGTTTTGTGTAGCCGGTTGCTGAGGAAGTCCAGTGTGCTATTATAATCTGCCCTGAGGTTCGCTAATGCGTATCTGTAATTTCTTGTAACGTTCCTCAGTAGGGACATTCCAGTTGAAAACAAGATTCCGTAAAAGAAACTCAACATGAAACTATACGATCCTGTACCAAGAAGTTACATTTACAAAGCAATAACTTATTCAGTAGATTCTTGTTGCGCCCTTATTTGTTCACCGTCCGTTCTAACAGCTTACACTCACCAATTGCTGCCATAATCTCTGGTTAATTCTTGCGTCTTAATCGTGATAAAGCAAGCGGAGCTTCGCTAAATAACAAGTATCACTAGCTCTTTTGAATGGTAGAACATTTTTCTTTGCAACCAGGATGCGATAACCTTTTGCTTACTTTAAAATTACGCTAACCAGAAGCAGCTGAAACATAGATTAAACGGATCGGAGAAAATGCTAGCAAATTGTTTCTGTTTCAGTCTATCCTTGTACATCTTTTTTTAATGCGTTAGCTGGCATAGTTCGAACCTGAAAGCTACAAAGGTGACCGTCATTCTTAATTCTTGACATTTCGTAAATAATGAATCAGGAAGACCTGGCCTATCCCAGCTTCACTTCGAGGTGCCATATATCCACTTCCGTTAGGGGGGTTAGGTACTGGGACACGTCATGTCGAGCTTTACTCATAAATAAACTATTTTCTTTTTGTTCTGTTATTTTTAAAACTGTTCAGCTTCACTCCCGGTTCTTTGCAACAATTTCTTCGCTAAAGTTTGTTCATTCAATTTGTTGCTATGAAGCTGTACTGTTAAGGCGAAAAAATTTAGGGGGCGAAGAAACGTGTTCTTTGCTTTTGCATTGAAGCGGCAGAAGTTAGCTAATTGTTAATGCGATAAGCTGAATTGCGTAAGCTGTCCGTGGTCTAATTATACTCATTGTGGAACTGAGAACTTAACTAAATTCATGGAAAACTTTGTGACATACATGTCGCAAGTCCCGGATGCATCTCTTTTTTCAAATGACTATAGGTGCATCTGTTAACCTTTTAACCGCTAATAACATTAACGTATGGAAAGGCAACCCGTTCAAAGTTTTTATTAATATTGCGAAGCTTTCAGGGAACTCCTGTTCCCGTCTTCAGCGCATGAAAGTGACAAAGAGATTCCAAGCGTGGCGTTATGTAGGACAAGTGCTTTAAACCGTGGAGAACCTGGGTCGTTTTAAATGAGTAACAAAATTAAAATGAGGGTGGAGGGGGCGAAGAAGGGGAACTGGAGGAGGGGAAAGGGGAGGGAGAAAAGGAGCAAAGAAAGGAAGGGAAAGAAGAAGAATGAAGGGGGCAAGGGCAGTTGGCGGGCTGGGGATATTTCCCAAGACACCGTGGTGCACCGTTGTTGTCCCTGTGCAGGCGATTCTTGTAGCAGGCAGCAGTTTGTAGCCCCGATGAAGTTTGTCCAGGAGTCACTAACTGAAATGCCACTGTCCCTGTTGAGTTCAGAGTTGAACCTTATATAAGGTGCTTCTTTAATCTTCCTAATTATAAATTGTCTTTCTTTACACAGCACCATCGCACGCAGTTGACCCGTGCAGTGCGCTGCGTGCTGTGGTACCGGTGTATTCTGGGTGGCCTGCTCCATGGCATCTCGCGGATCCAGTGTGGGCGGACGTTCACGAGACCTGATGGACCGTTCTCCGTTCAATCGGTTGACTGTGTTCCTGTACCTCGTTAAGGACTTCATGTGCTCAGTCTTCAGTCTATTCGAATTTTGCCCAACTTTGCTACTACTACATTCCCACTGAGCAGCACTGGTAGATTCAGTCTTTATTAGACTATCAAGGGTAAAACAAAATTGTTACTTTGTTAGAGAGTAACAAAAATTGTTCTTAATGCCTCTGTCAGTCGCCATGTTTGCGCTTGTGCTACGTTTCCTCTAAACTACCTAAACGTACAGCGCGTTCTGATTACTTCTTTTATGAAAGCTGAAAGATATCAAACTGTTTTTAAATGAAAAAGAATAAATAAATCTACGCTTGGATATTTCGAATCGCCTGTATTAGCTTTACGTGTCTGCTTCAAAAATAATGACAATGTTAGTATAAGACTAATCTTGAATAGCTGCAAAGTGATAACACCCAAAAATTTTGCTTTCTTTGGTTCCTTCCATAGTTGATCTTCTGGTTCACGGGTCTTGTTTTGTTTCATGTATCTGTAAGTAAACTTCAAATTGTCTACCAACGAATGGATGAGCAAATTGTTAGCGAAAATACAGAACAATATGAATACCGTACGTTTCAGAACTGCTCTTGTTCCGTCGTCAGCAGTGTAAGGGAGCTGCTGACGTTCTTTGGTTCCATCCAAAAAGAGAGTGCACTTCAACCTGACCTAACCAGCTTGACTCCACCGATGACTTCAAGCCAACCTAGCCTAAAAGCAATTGGTCCTGTTGCCATACCTGCATTCAGGTATACAATTTGCCTGGTGAAAATTCGGTATGCGTGGTACCTAAAGGACATGTGCAGTAACCACAGAGCTAGCACGTATGCATGCTATACATAGCATGCAAGCAGTACATGCTGCTTACACGTGAGATAATTTTTGTTGCCCAAAGTTTCTAGAACGTAAGCGTAATATACAGCTTGTACACGGTATACATACAAGATAGTCATGGAAATTTGCGGCATTCACGGAGTACACTTTGCCTAGAAGCGAAATATCTGCAATTGATACGACTTTTATGGTACATGGGTAATAAGCATGCTTTATTTACTTAGATACCAAGAATATTTACGTTATAGTTGTCTTCTGCATGGCACATATTGCTTATAACTACGACAGCTATAGCGCAAATTGTTTCTACAGCATAGGTGCAGTATGTGTGTTGTATATACAGTTGAACCTCCGTAAGTTGACCACCCAGCAGACTGGGAAAAACTGGTCAACATAGATGGTCAGCATAGTGAGGCTGTGAGTATAAGTGGCTCGGCTAAACAGATTGCAATTAAACCACCCTAAGTTGTTCACTCAACAGACCGGTCAACTTACAGAGAACAAACCAGCACTGCGTTCATATACCACGTCGCGGCTAAAGCGGTCAACTTCCCTTTTAAGCAAGTTGTCCTTGCGCTTATTAACGTGCGGACAAACCAACTGGTCAAAATTCGGTCAACTTAGAGAGGTGGTCAACTTTGGAGGTTCAACAGTGTTCGTATAATGGAACTATTTGGTTTGTATAAGGCATAAACACAGTATACATTACTGACAGCTGGGATATCTATGATACGCAGGGTCTGCAGCCATACGCTCAGTATTTTTGGCATATTTACTTTCTTACAGAGCATGTTTATGCTATGTATGTTATGGATATGGTATGAACTGGTTTTAAGTAGGAAATTTGTGATAGCTCAAATCTCTAAGCGCACATGTAGTATTTACCATGCACAATGTTGCATGGAGCAAATATGTATGGCGCCTACAGCATACGCATGGTATACGTTGCTTATAAAAAGATATTCGTATTACTTAGCGTCTTTACGGTGCATAATCAGTATACCATGTCCATATTATATATGGCATAAATATATCCTGTAAATAAATATACGCACAATATATACTCGATGTGTGACTGAAAATCCTGTATGTCGATAACACTTTACTTATAAGCAATGTGTACGATGTTCATGCCATATATGCATCAAATATTTCTGGTGTGCGAGTATATGCAACACAGATACTGCGTTTATGCCGTAGGGATAACTTGCACTGTAGCTGTCTTAGTTTATAAACAATATGTACCATTTAGAAGTCATATTTAATGTAAATATTCCTCTTATGCAAGTACATACAGCATACATACTACACGTGTACCATACAAGCCCTGGCTATGACAGGTGTTCTACTTATAGGCAACGTATACTGCGTGAATTTCACAAATTCCATGAGTATTTTGTATGTATGTTGCAGACACTTTGGAGAACAGAAGATATTTTACGTGTAAGTAGCATGTACTGCTTGCATGCTTTATATAGCATACATGCATGCTGATTCTGTAGTTACTACACATACCTTCTATGTACCACGTATGCTGGATACACAGGGGGTCCTTGATTTACGAACGGTTTGCTAATACGGACAAACCCGGGAGAAAAATTTGAAACGCTTAGGTGAGCAAGAAATCAAACAGTCGTGAACGATTTCAAGTCGCGCAAAGCATTCCAATTTAGCTTCAATTTCTGCCGCTTGTTCGCTCCATCAAACGGTTTAATAACGGTCGTCTAAACCATGCGCCCCTTCGCGAAACACTAGAATACCACTCACCGGCATTCGAACTTGCTGTCCGTGAATAAGTTCGCACTGTTTTTGCTGAAGTGCATAGTTTGCCCGTCTTGCATTTCGCGTTGCGGTGGGAAAATTTCCACTTAGTCCACAGGAGTAATCTTTTCCTCGCTGTTAACGAGAAGGTTCGGTGTTACCCCTACCCGTGTCGTTTTATTTTTAAAGCCATCAGGCAGCGGAAGAAAGAAGCATAAGTTAAGTGCAACCTGATAGAAAAATAACAATAAACGGTTACTTCTATAACTATTTTTTTCATTGAAGCACACTAAAGTGGCGAGTGCCATATTTTTGCTAGATATCATTAAAAGCACTATTATTCACGTAGAGCAAGAAAAACAGACGACAGAGAAACCATCCATAAATTTTAGTACGCGAAAATAGCTACTGATGCTCAGGTTGCATTTCTTCGGCTCACAGACTTTTCGACTTAAGAGCTGGCCTTCAGAGCCCATTTGTTCATAACTTGAGAAGCTCTTCTACACTAACCAAATTGTATACATGATTGTAGGTATGGCAGCAGGACCAATTGCTTCTAGGCAAAAGTAACTTGAAGTTAAGTTGGGTAGGTCAAGTCGGCAAAGTCAAATTATGGCGTATTCCAACGAACTAATGTAGGTTTAGCATTTAAAAGCAGTGACGCTAGAGTTTCTTTTTAGAAAGACGCGCTGACTTCTGAGGTCTCTAAGCAGGCAAACGGATAGTCAGCTTTGCAGGATTAATCATTTCTAATTTTCTTC